>CM077009.1:2657500-3907500 GCA_039090855.1 Macrothele yani
TAACGTGCGTAAATATGGTTCGATTTCGACGAAATTTTAGTATGTGGTAGGGGACTACCATGGGACGGACCCTATTGAAAATGGGTGAAGTGGGGTCAAAGGTCACGCCATAAGAGCGGTATCCATTTCATTGCCTTTATGCGTCATAACATGCGTAAATATGGTTCGATTTCGATGAAATTTCAGTATGTGGTAGGGAGCCACCTGGGTACGAACCCTATTGAAAATGGGAGAAATGGGGTCAAAGGTCAGACAGGACATAAGAGCGGTATTTGTTCCATTGCCCTTATGCGTCATAACTTGCGTAAAAATGGTTCGATTTCGATGAAATTTTAGTATGTGGTGGGAAGCCACTGGGAACGAATCCTATTGAAAATGGGCGAAATGGGGTCAAAGGTCAGGACACTGGAGTGGGATCCATTCCATTGCCCTTGTGCATCATAACTTACCAAAAATGTTTCGATTGCGGCAAAACGTTATCATGTTGTTCCGGAGGTATAGTGAACCGGTTCTGTTGAATATCAACGAAATGGGGTCAAAGGTCATTGCACAAAAGCAAGATTTATTCCACAGCCGTTATTCTCACAACTTGCGTAAAACTGCTTCTATTGCGACAAAATTTAGTATGTTATTCTTGAGGTGTACTGAACCGGTTCTGTTGAATATCATCGAAATGGGGTCAAAGGTTAGGACACAGGAGCGAGATTTATTCCACAGCCATTATCCTCATAACTTGAGTAATAATTTCTGGTATGTTGGAAAGCGTATCATAATTAATGCATTGCATGATTTTGCTAACTTGTTAAACTAATAGAGAAGCAGATGTCGGAAATGTTCATTCCTCTCTACTTGACAGTCCATACTTCCGGACCTGAAAACCAAAAAAACATTAGTCACAATCACACAATGCAATATGATTTAGATACACGATATTACTGGCTACATTTTGATATACAACTGGGCATCTGCACCGTCACTACTGACCTGGGAAACACTCATGAAATAAAACGGCATGAACGTATGCATCAACTCAATAGCAATGCGTTACTATTATTAGATTATATTAATTAAAACATTGTACCAAAACTAAAAGCCAAATACTCGTATTTTGTGTAAAATGTGAATGAAGGGGTGCCGGAACACCATTCTGGGCGTTCCGGCAGAAAACATACTTTGAAATGGCATCCACCCATCTCCCATGTGGTCTTCTTCTGGGTGTTTTCCTGTCCCTTGGAATCCAATCTAAAATTTCGACTGTCCGTCGATGGTCTGTTCATCTGGCAATATGTCCAGCCCATTGCCATTTCAGGAATTTTATTTTGATCATGATGTCTTCCACTCTTGTCATTTTTCTGATCCACGAGTTCCTCTTCTTATCTCTCCTGGTTACACCAAGTATGCACCTCTCCATGCTTCTTTGAGTTGTCTGCAGCCTTTGTATATCTCTTTTAGTTAAGGTCCACGTCTCTGCACCATACGTAAGCACTGGAAGGATGCATTGATCAAACACTTTTCTTTTAAGACATAATGGCATATTGCTCTTCAACATTATGCTGTTTAAAGCTGTCCAGGCAAGTTTTGTACGCCGATTAATTTCTTCATCAATGTAAACATCACTTGATATCTGTTGTCCAGGGTAAATGTAGGTATCGGTTATTTCCAGCTTTTCTCCATCAATCCATAAATCTTATTTCTTGTAAAAGCATTGTACATCACTTTTGTCTTCTGAAAGTTCATTTCTTCATCCCTCTGATCGACCATTCTTTGCCTCTCCAGAATCCCACTTCTTTACTCTTGTCAGCAAGGTCCTGGATCATATTCGGTAGCTCTGATGGGGTAGCTGCAAAAATGGCTATGTCATCAGCAAAACGAAGGGGAGTTAGGTAATCTCCATTAATCTTTATCCATTTGTTTTCCCAGTTCAGTGATTGAAAGACATTTTCCAATGTGGCATTAAAGAGCTTGGGAGATATGGTGTCCCCTTGTCTCACTCCCTTTCCAATTTTTATGTGTGCTGTATTCTCAAACAGCCGAATCTTTGCACTTGCATTTTCATAGATGTTATTAATAATATTAATGTATGCATCTTTAATACCGCATGATTTCAGAGCCATTGTAACTGCTGATGGCTTCACCGAATCAGAGGCCTTTTTATAATCGAAAAAGGTCATGCATAATGGAAGTTCATGTTCCCTCGCTCTTTCTATTAGTTCTCTCAGTACGTGGATATGACCTATTGTGCTGTAGCCACTCCTAAATCCAGCTTGTTCTCTCGGTTGAGCCACGTCCAGTGTTATATTCAATCGGTGTGAAAGAACTTTAGTGAAGGTTTTATAAACCACTGATAGGAGACTGATAGATCTGTAGTTTCTAAGATCCTCAATGTCCCCTTTTTTATGTAGCAGGATCATTGTAGCATTGTTCCAATCCTCAGGAATCTTCCCTTCATTAAAGCTAAAGCATCGAGTGAAAACTTGAGCGAGTACTGTTTCAATTTCTCCATTTGCTTCTTGTATGATGTCTACTGTAATTAAATCTTCTCCTCGAGCTTTTCCCCGTTTCATGTTCTTGATTAAATGTGCAACTTCTGCTGGGAGGACTGGAAGAACTCTGGTACTAGTACCTTTCATGATGTCTGGAGTACATGTATCATCCCTTTCATATAATTTAGAGTGGAAATATTTCATTCTTGTCAAAATTTCGCCTCCATTTCTTGTTACAGAACCATCTGCTTTTCTCAGTGCCATAATCTGTTTTCTTCCGTTTCTCAGATGTCCCTTTGCTCTCTTTAGGCTTTGGTTGTTTTCAGTTGCTTTTTTCAGTAGTTCACAGTTGAATTTCATTACGTCTTCAGTGATACTTTTTCGTACTGTCTTACATAACTCTATATTTTGCACTTTGGAAGTCACATCTTCTTTAGTTGTCTTCATCTTTCTTCTTTTTTGAATCAACATTTTGGTTTTTTCTGATAATTTATTCACATGCAACTTGCCCTTAGTATCAGGTAATTTTGTTGCTGTTTCCATAAGAGTTTTGGTTACTTTTCTGTTAACTTCAGAGATGTCCACTTCTTTCAACGTTAGACTTTCTAGAGTAGAGAATCTGTTCCTCAGTTCCAATTTGAAGGTATTATGATATCTTTAAAGGTCGGTTATGTCAATACATTTTTTTTGTCTTATGAGCTTGCCACGTTCGAGTTTAGTGTTGATGTGCATCCTACATCTCACCAATCTATGGTCACTACCTGTGTTGAACTTGTTCAGCACACTGCAGTATTCCATGACAAATTTCTTGTTGCACATAATAAAATCAATTTTACTTGTCAGTCAATTGCGATTCCTCCATGTACATTTTCTTTGCGGCTTTTTCTTGAAAAAGGAGTTCATGATGAAAAACCCTTCTGCCTCTGCAAACTCTACAAGAATATTTCCACGCTGGTTTCTGCTGCAGAGACCGAATTTACCTACTGAAGTTTTATTCTATTGCAGTTGCCCTATTTTTGCATTGAAATCTCCCATAATTATCTTCAAGTGCTGCTTGCCTTTATTATTTAGATGACGAACTTCCTCATAAAATGTTTCAATTTCTTCTTCAGAATGACTTGTGGTGGATGCATAAGCTTGAATAATTTGAGCCTGGTATCTTCTCGAGAGTTGGATAACGAGTCGTGCAGCGCTGTCAGAGGAACTTTCAACTTCTACAACTTTATGCTTCAGTTTCATGTTTATTGTAAATCCAACACCACTAGTTCTGTCAGTATCTGTCCCACGATAGTAGAAGAGATGTCCAGTTTTCAGTTCAATGAGATCTTCTCCTTTTCTCCTTACCTCATTTAGGCCGATGATGTCCCACTTGATCCTTTGTAGCTCATCTTCCAATTCGAGAAGCCTTGAATCAGAAGATAGGGAGCGTCCATTGTAAGGAGCCAAGGTCAGCATCAAATGGCAGCTTAGTCCAGTCCTCCGGTGATTCTTAGCACCCTTTACTGGTTCTTTTATGTGCTTAATAGCTCCAACCCAGATACTTGCACAGTACGTAATGTTCCTGCTTCATCGAAAAATCCTTCATTAACGTTCGCCGTCTTTCTTCGAATGGATGGTTTCCCAGCTTTATGACAAAGCTCCCCAACCGTTTACTGGGAGGCCATAGAAATCCTGAGATCTTTCCCATTACAGAGAGCCCCTTCCCCCTCTTCCACTACGGAGATACTAAATGAACTACTCTTTTACTCATCCGCTCTTCATCCGTCTGACCGACCATTCTTTGCCTCTCCAGAATGGATGCATGCTGGCATTATTATTGTACGAGACCTTGTGAACCTCAACCTTACATGGAAAGACTTCTCTCGCCTATCTACTCATCTTCATGATTCCGCCTCCTCTCGAACACTCTACACGTCGATAAAATCGTCGATCATCCGTTTATACCCATCTTTGGCTTTTCCTGAAGGAATTCTACTGGTTGCAGCATCACCGCGACTTTTCCCGTTTTTTTGTATAACTCCCTATGAAAGCTTTTACGCTTAAGACATGCTCGCAGAAGATTTTGAGTGAAATTCTTAGAACTTGCGCACCTCAGCAACCAATGCATATCCCTACAGTTCCGTCTGCTTCTTTGACAGCTGTTTGGTCTGCTGCACACCCTCTCCTTGCTGCACCTCACGAGAAGAATGTTCATTTGCTATTTCTACATCGCCGCCTCGCCGTTCCTCAATTATTACACCGAATGATTCTTGTTGTTTCTCCACAATGTGCCTACTGTGATGTCCCGGCAGACATTGAACATGTCTATTAGTTTTGTCCTGTCTTTCTACCTGTGTTACATCTCATGTTCCGTATTGCACACCATCTTTGCCCAGGAAATCTCAGGGCTATCTCATACTTCACCTTACTTCAAGATATCCTTCCTGTTTTTCCTCTCCCATTAGTGTGTGTTTATATTCTCACGCTTGTAAAAATAGTAATTTACTCCCATCAACTGACGCATCAGGAAAACTCCACTGTACCTACTCTTACAGAGGCAAGCGAGAAGCTTGTCCATCACTTCACAGCTCGACTAAAGTTCCGTTTACAGTCAGCGCATGAACACGCCGTTAATACAGAAACTCTTCCCAACTTGTACAAACTCTGGAGACCATACCTCAGCTGGTTCCAGATTGATGGCCTGAGAGCTTCCATTACAGTTTTAACTATTATGAACACTCTATCCCTTTTATTGGCACTTAAATCGTTATTTAACCTGTTTTATTTCCCCTTCTATCTTACCCTCAGGAAGCGTATATAGTTTTATTTCTTTGCCTACTTGTTCTGGCGCTCATTTGCACATAATCATTTCATGACTCACATTCTCATTCTGTACTCCGAGTGTTTAATAAATGCATTAAACCTTAGCACCCTCTGCTTTCATGTCACACTGGCCGCTGCCTTGGCCAGGTACATTCCAGCTGCCGGAGACTGAGGGCCAAGATTTAAGTTGTGGAGTCATTTTGGAGTGGTTTGGCTATAACTCACCACGCTGGCCAAGCGGGTTGGTGAGTGTGGAATAGCATTTCCTCTAATCCCGATGGTAAAGTTATACCGCTATTGGCAGTCGTCAGAGCCCCTTTAGTGGGAACAGGATGCAGCACGAGAAGGCGGGGTTTACATTTGTCAAGGAGAGGCTGAGGTAGAATTGTTACAAGTAGTTAGTCCATATGAATAAGCAGACATCCGACATGTAGGCTTTCATGCATACAAACAAAATTGTTTACACAAACCCGTTTTTGTGCTCCTTTTAGGGGTGATTGCTGGTCTCTCGACGTCGTGGTGTTCGTCGACTTTCGGAGTTGGGCGGAATTATTTTCAGTTGTTGTAATCATCTTAAAGCATTCCTAGAATACTGTGTAAATATTGCAACTTTTATTTTTAACATTTAAGTACCTTTAACAATGCATTATATTACGTGTTTTTGTCTTATGACATTCTGTGTTTCGTGGGAACTGTCTGTAAAACGTTCTTATTTGCTCTCGTGGTCTCTGTTTTTTATTCTTTTTTATCTTTTATTTATTTTTTGGAAGTTCTTTTTCCCAGGGAATGACATTTTTAAGTGCATTTTATTTTGGTTCCCGTTACCACGTGTCAAGCCTATCGTTTTCTAGGTGTTTCTAAGTTACATACGTATTTCTTTGTAGTAGGTTTTGCCTCGTTTACTGGGACTAAAGTTCTAAGCCTTCTCACAATATTTATGAGCTCTTTGCCAATGTTTTTCAGGGTTTTGTGCGAGACGATGAGTATGGGTTTGGCTAGAAAAGTGATAGGTGTATGCAAAAACGTTTGCTTAATTATTTAGTTTCCGCACCTTTGAGGGAGGTTATGTAATTTGGATTTTTTGGGACTTATATTTGCATCTATGACTTTGCAGAAACCCATTTTCAACTAGGTCTTCGTGGTAGTGAGAAAATGCAGAGTTTTACTGGTCCTTGACAAAGCCAAGGCTCGGCGTTTTCGACACTTTCTGCATTCCGGTTTTATTATTTTTGCTTGCTGGCTTTTGAATTTTTTATTTATTATTATTATTATTATTTTTCTTGTAGTTTCTGCTTTGCAGGTTATATATATATATATATTGGAATATAAGGTCAGGTGATGCGCAACATCACAGCCTCTCCTTGACAAATGTCAACCCCACCATCTCGTGGTGCATCCTGTTCCCACTAAAGGGGCTTTGATAACCGCCAATAGCGGTATAACTATACGATCGGGATTACAGGAAATGCTATCCCACACTCACCAACCCGCTTGGGCAGTGCGGTGAGTTATGGCCAAACCCTTCCAAAATAACCACAACTCAAATCTTGGCCCTCAGTCTCCGGCACATGGAATGTACCTGGCCAAAGCAGTGGCCAGTGCGACATCAAGGCAGAGGTGCTAAGAATCACCGGAGGACCTGACTAGGCTGCCATTTGATGCTGACCTTGGCTACTTACAATGGACGCTCCCTGGCTTCTGATTCAAGGCTTCTTGAATTGGAAGAGGAACTGCAAAGGATCACGTGGGACATCGTCGGGCTAAGTGAGGTAAGGAGAAAAGGAGATGATTTCATTGAACTGAAAAGGGGACATCTCTTCTACTATAGTGGGACAGATACTGGCAGAACTAGTGGTGTTGGATTTACAATAAACAAGAAACTGAAGGATAAAGTTGCAGAAGTTGAAAGTTCTTCTGACAGAGCTGCACGACTCGTTATCCAACTCTCGAGAAGATACCAGGCTCAGATTATTCAAACTTATGCACACACCACAAGTCACCTTGAAGAAGAAATTCAAGGATATTATGAGGAAATTCGTCATCTAAATAATAAAGGCAAGCAGCAAATGCAAAAATAGGGCAAAAGCAACAGAATGAAACTTCAGTAGGTAAATTCGGTCACGGCAACATAAACCAGCTAGGAAATACTCTCGTAGATTTTGTAGAGGCAGAAGGGTTTCTCATCATGAACTCCTTTTTCAAGAAAAAGCCACACAGGAAATGGACAATGGAGACATTTAAATAGGACGACAAGTGAAATTGATTTTATTATGTGTAACAAAACATTCGTCATAGAAGACTGCAGTGTGCTAAACAAGTTCAACATAGATTGGTAAGATGTAAGATGTACTTCAACACTAAACTCGGACGTGGCAATCTCATAAGACAAACAAAATATATTGACATAACCAACCTTAAAAAACTCTATAATACCTTCAAGTTGGAACTTAAGAACAGATTCTCTGCTTTAGAAGGCCTAACATCGGAAGAAGTGGATATTTCTGAAGTTAACAGAAAAGTAACCGAAGCTCTTATGGAAACAGCAACACAATTAGATGGGTCTAAGAACAAGTTGCATGTGAACAAATTATCAGAAGAAACCAAATTGTTGATGCAAAAAAGAAGATAGATGAGGACAACTAAAGAAGATGTGACTTCCAAAGTTGAATATAGAGCTATGCAAGACAGTACGAAAAAGTATTACTGAAGACGTAAGGAAAGTCAACTGTGAACTAGTGAGGAAAGCAATTGAAAACAACCAAAGCCTAACGTGAGCAAAAGGATATCTCAGTAAGGGAAGAAAACAGATTATGGCACTGAGAAAAGAAGATGGTTCTGTAACAAGAAATAGAGGCGAAATGTTGACAAGAGTGAAAGATTTCTACTCCAAATTATATGAAAGGGATGATACATGGACTCCAGACATCATGAAAGGTACCAGTACCAGAGTTCTTCCAGTCCTCTCAGCAGAAGTTGCACATGCAATCAAGAACATGAAGCGGGGAAAAGCTCCAGGAGAAGATGGAATTACTGTAGATATCATACAAGAAGCAAATGGAGAAATTGAAGCAGTACTCGCCCAAGTTTTCACTCGATGCCTTAATGAAGGGAAGATTCCTGAGGATTGGAACAACGCTACAATGATTCTGCTACATACAAAAGGTGACATTGAGGATCTCAGGAACTACAGACCTATCAGCCTCCTATCAGTGGTCTATAAAATCTTCACTAAAGTTCTTTCACACCGCTTGAAGGTAACACTGGACATGGCTCAACCGAGAGAACAAGCTGGATTCAGGAGTGGCTACAGCACTACAGATCATATCCACGTACTGAGAGAACTCATTGGAACAGAGAGGAAACATGAACTTCCATTGTGCATGGCTTTTATCGATTATGAAAAGGTCTTTGATTCAGTGAAACCATCAGCAGTTACAATGGCTTTAAAATCCTGCGGTATTGAAGATGCATATATTAATGTTATTAATAACATCTATGAAAATGCAAGTGCAAAGATTCGGCTGTTTGAAAATATAACGCACATAAAAATTGGAAAGGGAGTGAGACAAGGTGACACTATATCTCCCAAACTCTTTAATGCCAATTGGAAAATGTCTTTCAATCACTGAACTGGGAAAACAAAGAGATAAAGATTAATGGAAATTATCTAACTCATCTTCGTTTTGTTGATGACGTAGTCATTTTTGCAACTACCGCATCAGATCTACAGAGTATGATCCCAGAACTTGCTGACAAGTGTAAAGAAGTGGGATTAAAAATGAACTTTCAGAAGACAAAAGTGATGTACAATGCTTTTACAAGAAATGAAAATTTATCGATTGATGGAGAAAATGGAGATAACAGATACGTACGTTTGTCTTGGACAGCAGATATCAAGTGAGGGTCACATTGATGAAGAAATTAATCGGCGTATAAAACTTATCTGGAGAGCTTTTGGAAGAAACAGCATAATTTTCCAGACCAACACGCCATTATGTCTTAAAAGAAAAGTGTTTGATCAATGCATCCTTCCAGTGCTTACGTATGGTGCAGAGATGTGGACCTTAACTAAAAGAGACATACAAAGGCTGCAGACAACTCAAAGTAACCTGGAGAGGTGCATGCTTGGTGTAATCAGGAGAGATAAGAAGAGAAACTTGTGGATCCGAAAAATGACAACAGTGGAAGACATCATGATCATAGTCAAATCCCTGAAATGACAATGGGCGGGACATACTGCCAGAAGGACAGACCATCGATGGACAGCCGAAATTTTAAATTGGAATCCAAGGAACAGGAAAAGACCCAGAAGAAGACCACATGGGAGATGGGCGAATGAAATTAGAAAGTATGCGGGAGTAACATGGAAGAGACTGGCACAAGACAGACAGTTGTGAAAGAAAATTAAGGAGACCTTCGTCCAGCAGTGGATTGATAATGGTTGACAATAATGATGATGATATATATATAAAAAATTGTACGTTGCACCAGATTAAATAAATATCTTGAATGCTGATGTCACCTGATGCGACACGTCTAGGAAACTCCTTCTGGGGAGAAAAGAAACCATCAGTTACTCTTTTTGTTTGAATAGCAGTATTTCTCTTATTGTTGGTTGATTTAAAAATTAATTTCTCATCAGGTAGATCCTCCTATATTCTTGCGGGAAGGAATTGCATAAGTTTTTAGAAATGCGCAGCGCGGTAGAAAGCAAGCAGCCTCGACTTTCGCAGAAAAACATCTGCTTTAATTACAAGAACACCTGCTAAGTACGATGCTTACATCTTGCAAAACGAACAATCTACATTCGTGTTTGCCACGTTTCTAGTATAACCAAGGTTTGAATTATTGCGCTGTCTATTTCCTTTATGCGATTTTTTTCGTCTCACGTTAAAGAAATTTTAATGAAATTTTACTGGCTGTGAACATACACATACCGTTTTCATCTTGTTGCTACACTTAGTAAGACATCCCAAAGTATTTTTCATTCTGAAAAATACAGTCGAATCCAGCGCCTAATGTACTGTTAATTTAAAGATAGTAATCAGTGCCTTTACTATTTATTGTGCACATGTGTAAATTTTACATGTTTGTCTTTCGGTAAATGAATTCTTAAAGAGCAAAACAAATATATATGTAACGCAAAAACTAAGATGTACATACATAATTTGCTACCACAATATAGAAAAACGTATGTAAGCTTGTAAGTTTGACTAAACGCCCCGGTGGCGCAGTGGTCTAAGCGCTGATTTCTGATCATTCGTCCAAGATGAGTCTGGGTTCAATACACAGTAAGGCATGTTCGTCTTACAGCTCTGTCCCTCTCACTTCCCTGGAATCAATGGCCCTAAATTAGGGACGGGCGACTGCTTATAGCCCATCGAGGTTCTCACAGTTGTCGTTAAACCCTTAAACAAAGCAACAAAATAATAATAACAACATATTTGATCCAAGGGGCCTTAAGGAAACATCATTCTCTTTCCTCATATTACGTTCCATATATTTCAGGGTATTCCATTCCAAGGAGTCTCAGAATATAGCATGTCTTGCAATTCGAAATATTCCTTGGTCCATGAATTAAGAATATTTTTCACATAGATATATAGAATATAATTTTACCTAAGTTTCAGAGAAAATAAGCTTTTCGTGAAAACACACATTTGTTCGTCACTTATATCGAATTCGCGCCCCCTTACTCCGGAGTAAGTTGTTCTCTCAACTAAGATACACGGATCGAATATATCGCTGCAGATTTGTGGTCTGGACACGTGCTTTACCTCTGTATTACCTCACAGTTTCACTAAGCTTAATCTTATTCTTTGCCTCAAACTTCAGTCCCTCCCCCTCCTTTTTGCAACTAACATTTCTACTGTCTGTTTCTCTCATTTCTCTGGTAATAAAAGCTTTGGGTACCTTTTACTGAAATTATTGTGTATCGCAATCAGTACTTGTGCTATCCGATGCAATTGTGAGATGCACTTCAAGAAAGATAATCTTTCATCACCTGTTGCACTTGTTTACCGAGTAGCTTTAAAAAGGTTTACTGCTTAGCTTTTAAATCCATGAAATAGCTTTAAAAACATAGGAGTTCCCGTTGCATGATACATTTGGAATTTACTCACAGGTAAATTCCAAATGTTGTTGATTATCAACGTTATAATCAACATCAATTAATTCAAATGGAGAGCATTTAAAAGGGGCTATAGTGCTGTGCATCAATATTTTACACTTTGTGATCTATTTTGCGCTAAAATATTTTGTGGAAGCAATTTTGATTGTACGCATGGAATCATCCATGTAGGATGTCTGCTTATTCAAATGGACTTACTACTTGTAACAATTCTACCTCACAGATGAGACGACGCACGCGCAGAGCAGCGCAGAAGGTCGTTGGTCGCAGTTGTTTGTTATGGAATGAATTCGTTTTAAGTTATTAATTATCGTCTTGTGTTACTTGTGTTGTGTGTTCTAATAAAGATGTTATGGATATGATGGCTGATTGTATTAGTAGTGCAAGATTGAATTCCCCTAGACGCAACGAGTTCTACATACATACAGACATTAATCAGAAACAGAAAACTCCCAGCAAGGGACAGGGTTGTTATAGTATTTTCTTATAACAGTCAAATATCTGTTGCAAGTTTTTCTACAAAGATTTGCTTTGTATCAACATTGTAAACCAGTGGGTCCGGTGGTAAAAGTTAACTTACAGATTGCAACTATTCTTTCCATTGATCAGTTCTGATTTCATCGGTAATTATTTCACCTTCCCGTGAGCTTTTCAATAGTTACTTATAGATTTTGTTTACTTGATATTTAAATATTTTCCCCATGCCCTGGTATATGAATCTTTAAAATCTTAGCATGAACGCATTTTGGCAACTTTTTTTTCTAATTCAACAACATCTTAATGCCAAATCATCCTTTAAAATCAGAAGTGCCTGTTTGACTGGGTTAATTTCTGCTAGTTCAACTAAAATATTAGAAATTTAACTGCACTTTTTGCGAATGGATTTCAGTGATATTTTACATTTACCATGTTACGTAAGGTTTATACAATGCAAATTATTGGATTAGTAGGCCAAAATTATTAAAAGATAACTAAGCCAGTCAGGCTAAAATTATCAGACGATAATTAGATTACACCGTCTTTACTGAAATTATATTTATGAAACCTTTGCGTAAATTTTAAAATATGTTTATGAAACTTTTGTGTAAATTTTAATTGAGGTCAGTAGAAGGATGACCAGCTTCGCTGTAATGAAGCAGTGTAGGAGGTAAGAAGATAACAGTTGAAAACCTGTAACATAAATAAGTCAGGTTGGTTTTGTTGTCCGAGTGTGTTCATCCGAGCTCATGAGATTACTAAATAAACAGATCGTACCAAGATCTTTCAGCATTGGCCCAGGGTTGCTACACTGGCAAAATTCGCGCTGTTAATTCCAAGAATAATTTTTCATTATTTGTTTTGAGTCCCTCATATCCTGATACAACTTGCAAAAGGTTGTCACTGCTAACGTTTGTTTCCGAAATATCAGTTACACAACTAGCTGCGAAACATGAGAATTCGATATCCCAAATGATACGAATGAGGTCTGCAAGCTTTCAAATTATGATGAGATACGATTATGCATACTTTTCCGCACAACATTCCTTCCTATCATTTGTGAGAACTAATATTGAGCAACGACGTGAAATATTATATAAAGGTAGCTCTGTCAAACACAGTGTTTATTCGAGTCCGAGAGCTACTCTTTCGCAGCACATGGTAAGACGAAATATTTTATCTAAAAGAAAAATTAATTTTAGTTTGCTGTAGTTTTCTGAGAGCATCTTGCAAAAAATTTTCTTCTGAGGGGAACACAGTAGAAATTTCGTTTGCTTTCAGTTCAAAATCTGTAGGGAAATATAAATCTAATTGGTTAAGTGTAAGTGATTCAGTCAACTGTTGCGCTCTATTGAACCACATTAATTTATTCAGTAATCCAAAGAAAATGTAAAAATATGCGTTTTTAGCTCTTCTATGAGTGGAATGGTACGTAAATCGACAATATTAGAGTGGCATTCTATGCCGGCATCTCAGGTGGTTGAATGGTCAGAGGCGCTATTTTCTGGCTAGTCGTCAGAGCTGTGGCCAAATACAAATACACACTCACGCTCTCTAGCGTGAAAATTGTGCTATATAAAAAAATTAATATACGAAAGATGATAAAAGATATTTCTTTTAGTGGAAACCGTCCGAAGGCAAAATAATTTTTTCAAATCGGAGTTTTAGAAGCAGAGATAGCAAAGATAATAAAATATGCCTTGACATCCTCATTTGAGGTAAATGCCTCGTTGTTCGGTAAAAAATATGTTTTAAATGTTAATGGTGATAAATATCTCACTGAAAAGAATTTATTGAATCGAATTTTTAGAAAGAATGGCATGGAATAAAAAACTATAAATTATGTAAGTACCATAATTCATATTTATGTATATAGTGCCATGTGCACTCAGTCTCTCTAGCGGAAAGATTGGGAGAAGGAGGCAAATTAAAATGCCTTAAGGGATCATCGCTTTCATAGTTCATACTCTCCAAAGCAAAAGAATTTTGACGACTCGTAGGTGCAGAGATTTGTCATTCACAGGAATCTTCAGACCATTTGATGTTAATAGCACAAATGTTTCACACTTGTACAAAAAATTCGTGAAATACGTGTTAAGAAACAAGTCCATTTCCTGTCGGTGTGTCCGAAGAGTTAACCTGTGTAAATAGTTTACCTGTTTTGAGAGCGTGAGTTATGTGAGATATAGTTTTATAAACAGACAATTCGAATTTTCAGGGTATCAGATATTAATTGTTTTTTATTTTCAGTGCAAATACACATGCACTGAGAATTAAGTTGAATTTGAGCAATGCCAACTTCAGAGGATTCTGAACTTTAAGATAAAACTGGGCTGACATTTTCAAAGGAGGAAGTTTTTCACAATGTGGTTATCCTGCACCTAATTGCACCTGATACAGTTTTGCTGACCTTATTTGCTGAACAACTTCAAAAACCTCTTAGAAATGTATGTTGAATATGCATTCATTTTTGTGGTTATTTTTGTTCATTTGAAACTTCCGTAGAACAAATTCCCCGCTGTCTACGCTGTTTCCTGTTTATTTCGCTATTTGCTGCCTTCTAGTATCATATTGTTGCTACGCCCCGAGACGCCAGAATATCGAATAAAAGAAAGCGTCAAGAATTTAGATGTCAGGATGTCAGGCAATGGCTGACGACCCAGAGGTAGACATTAGAATTTAGAATAAATACATGTGTATTTGTGAGCTTTTTTATCGCCGAAATACGGACTGGTGAAAATAATTTATCCTACAATTTAGCCAATTAAAACCAAGAAATTCTGACACTCATTAATTGTTCATGCAACTTCAGGATTGGCACGAGACAACAGACATTTAATCAATTTAAAATTAAACATGAAGATAATGATGAAGGCATTTATATACAGTGGATGGTGAAGGAGGGGCGTCAAATAGACTCGCCCCTTTCGGGATAGCTCTGAAGCTGAAAATATCAGTAAAGTTCAATTATTACTCATTAACCTATACACAGTCCGGCTTTAAAAACAGTTCTCAGCCGACGAAAGTCTATTGGCTGACCGGAGCCAATCTATTCACAACTGGCATGCATACATAAATTCAGTACTTACGGATATGCAGTTTTTCCTCGGGTATCCATATATGGTCCACTCACTTTGTTATTTGCACTCACTAATATTTGATGTTGGAGGCGCACCTGTGTGACGACACGTCCATTTCAGAGCGGGCGCTATGACCAACGGAGAGGGATTCACCTGCATGAAGCCAGGGACGCATTTATGCGCACCAGTATCGTAGTGGAAGGTAGCAGCTGACGTGATAGAAGGATCCGTTTGTCTGTCCAACGGTTATTCGCCTTACATCACGGGTCGTGCATCTCAGTCACTCGGGGATGCAATTCCATCACTTCGTGTGACCTCCGGGATGCTGCTGGCTTTCTCTCACGTGCAATCTAGCACCAGGAAAAAAGGTATCTTCCTCCCTCCTATTTCCTTGCGGTAACCTCAACCGCAAGGCAGCTATTTGTATAGCTGGCCGACTTGACTTCGGACAGAAGCTTTTCTTCCGCCGTTAACTCCGAGCTGGATCAATCCCAACCCCCCTTGAGTCTAGTTCCCTTCATGGCTCGGAACCAGACTAATCTTTTTCGCTTGTTCACATTTCGTCAACAAATTCCTTGCTCTGTCGTTAGGGGTCTGTTTTAACTCTCCTGTCAGTGTGATTGTTTCCTAAAAGCATTCGGCGCGATGAAGAGGTAAGAAATGCATGCCTCTGTGTTCGGAATATTGGTGGGTCCACTCACCGATAGTACGGGAACACATAACTTAACTAACAGTTCTTTGTCTTGCCAAGTTTCGTATTAGCAAACGCCATACGTTTTCCGATCTGTTGACACTTACACGGCCACCCAAATTGACCGACACGCACTTTGGGGGCGACGCATCGCGTTCCCCACCGCGAACGACACATGTTCCACTTCAGATTTCTGTTTTCCAAGAAAAGGGGCTCTTATCTCTTTTCTTCTTTGGCAATGCGGGGAACCACTAGCTGTTAATTTTTCACACAACAATTAACATTGTTCCCGCCTCTTACAAAATCTGCTAATCGAATTAATTACCGCATCTCAAAGTCGTAACAATATTATAGAACACTAACATATTTAAAAGTTACGCCCAAAATTAACGACACTGTCTATCATTTTAGTCTCATTTGGCAGAAACCACGAAAAATGTTATAAATACATTAAATGAAGTGTTAGACATAAAATGACAACAGCTATATTTAATGTTGTAAATTATTCAAGAAGTGAAATATTTTTCCTCTGCAGTAAAATAGAAGACTCAGAAATTTGTGGAGGTAGAGGGTTTTGTGAAAAAAAAAAAAAAGAAACTAGTGTCGTAAGACGAGGTTCTACTGTAAAAAAGTCGTTGTAAAAGTAGTTTGACCGAAAAGTATCAATATCAACGACTGTAATCATTCGTGAAGCACTGCCTGATGATTTTCGGTCTTGTGTGCAGCCATTCACCATATGATCTTTATTCAGTTAATTGTCTCTGTAACCTTAGAGCAAGGTTTTTTTATTCGTATCTTTGAATTCTCTCAGTTTTTCCTAATTCTTTTATATTTTCCGGGTCAGGCTGCATAGACCGATGAGCCATTACATTATGACCACCCCCAGCCTAGAGAAATGAGCGCGCCTGGAGACCGAACGGTGGCGCAGGTGAAGTTCACAGAGCAGCATATATACAATCCGAGGACTTACTTTCACTTAGTAGAGAGTTGGGAATCAGAATGGGAAAAGCTGCCGATTTAACGGAGTTTGATAAACTACCATCTCGGAAACAGCGTGGCTTGTGGGTTGATCACGTGCCGCTGTAGTGAGTACATATCAAAAGTGGTGCACAGACGACCAAAAGCCGAACTGTCGTCCATCCACGTGCCATCCGTAGCTCATTGATGCCAGAGGGGAGCCGAGATTGTAGCGCATTATTCACAGTTATCGCAGGGCCACAGTGTGACAAATCCCCCGCAGCTACAACAGTGGTGATCAGGGCAATGTGTCACAGCACACAGTTCATTGCAGCCTTCTGCACATGGGCCTGAGTAGCCGAATGCCCAGCCGCGTCTCCATGCTCACGGCACGTCATCGCCAACAACGCATGAAATGGGCCCAAAATCATCGATATTGGACCGTGGATGTTTGGAAGAAAGTGGCCTGGTCTGACAAATCAAGATTTCTCGTGCATCACGTAGACGGGTGAGCGCGGATTCGCCGATTTCCAACAGAGGCTATGGCACTTGGATGCACTGTTGGGCGGAAACAGGCCGGCGGCGGCGGCGGTGTTATGCTGTGGGCGATGTTTTCTTGGTACATTTTAGACCCCATTATTCCAATAACACAATCCCTGACAGTTTCCGGGTATCTGAACATCGTTGCGGACCAAGTTCACCCATTCATGGCAACTGTGTTCCCTGCTGGTGATGGCCATTACCAACAGGATAATTCGCCATGCCACACTACGAGAATCGTCAAGGAGTGGTTCGAGGAACATGGTGACTTTCTGTTAATGCACTGGCCTGCAAATTCACCTGACATGAAACCAATCGCACATTTGTGGTTTGACTTGGAAAAGCGGGTTCGCGCTAAATCACCACCACCCTAAAATATACGGGGACTGGAGGACCTGCTGGTGATATTATGATACCAGATATCCCAGGATACCTATCGCGATCTCATCGAATCGATGCCTTGCCGAGTGGACGCTGTTAAAGGGGGTCATACAGCTTATTAGGTAGGTGGTCATAATGTAATAGCTCACCGGTGTACATCAGACACACCTTGGCAAAGTATTTAGTAGCTCGCTGTTTGTTTGCTTTTCAACTAATGCTTATTTACCTATGCATGCTTTTGATGACCAAAGATAGGCTCTGAGTGTGAATAGTTGGTTCGAAAAGGAAAGGTCAACTCACATGAAAATGTGTGAAAGATTTTGTCATTTTAATAGCCATGTATAGAAATCAAGCAAGGTTCACATTCAAGAAGAAATTACAGTATAATAAGAGACACATAAAACTTGGCTGGACTGCATTCGGAAGATGCACTGCAATTTACATAAGATACTCGTATTTACCATAATGCCTTAACAGAAAAGCTCTTTGGGTGATCACTCAGTGGCCGGCCTCAGGCTTATTGAAAATGCAAAGGCCCCTTCCAGGGCTGAGCGGCTCTAAATTAGTGAAGAAAGATTTTTTATTGTCTTAGATACTGATGTGGAGCGATGTGTCTGACAAAAAAATCTAAAATAAATCCTCGTTATTTTTGAAAAAATCATTCGGTGGTAAAATTTGGACGCTTCTTATTCATACAGGATATGAGAAACGTCTAATTCCTTCTACGAACAGAAGTATAATAAATCAGAATGCGACAGAAATGAAAGAAAAGAGATGGAAAACACATTCGCCGATATCGAAGAAAAGGAGAAAATATTTTTCCAAAACATTTTTTATCAAAATCCTTCTGCGTCTTATTTACCGAAGGAAATTGTTATCGCCATGAATACACTGTATTATGAAAGCTATGAGGACACTATCAAATTTGCGCATGTGCAAAGAACAGTTTCTCAGGAAAGTGAGCTGTGAGTGGGGAGGTAAGTATATAAAGCTGAGATGTTCAGCCACGTTATCAGTACCGTTGAAGCAGATATACTGGCGCTGACGTGACCGCGGGCTGGATATATGATATCATTTCAGTAACGTTTCCATACGGAGAATTGCAGACATACCAAAATCGACTGTAAGTGATGTCATGAAGAGATGGAAGCAGAACGATTCAACTACAGCAAAAAACGTTCAGCCGTACAAACTCATGGAACGTTACAGAAAAGCTATGGTAAGAAATGTTAGGAAATCCCGTTCTTCCTCTGCTCTTCCTATTGCTGCTGAAGTAGGAAAGGGTTGTTATGGTTCGGTTAGTACCCTAACTATCTGCAGAAAGTTACACATTGTGGGTTATTATGGTGGACCAGAGAGTTACACAGTGTGTACCATAACTATGCTCAGAGAGTTACACAGTGTGGGTTATTATGGTGGAGCAGAGGCACAGAAGCCACACATGACTACCGTGAATGCGAATCACTGTTTGGAGTTGTGTGTCTCCCGTCGTTCCTGGACTGTGGGCGACTGGAAAGCTGTTCTTTGGAGTGATGAGTCACACTTTTGACTTCCAATCAGATGGAAATGTTTGGATTTGGCGACAGCCCGGCGAACGATTTTCGTGTCGGACTGTGTACTTCCAGCTGTTAAGTTCAGCGGAGGCTCTACCATGGTATGAAGTTGTTTTTTATTCATGCGATTTGACCCGTTGGCTGTTATACCACAAACCATGGATTCTGAAATGTACTTCGACGTTCTGGCTAATTATGCCCTACCGACAATGTGGCAGTACTAAGGAAAATACTGTTGTCTCCCCCAACACGATCGAGCTCCCTGCCACACTGCATGGCGTTGCAGGACTGTTGTCTTAAAAGTGATTGTGTAATTTTAGACTGGCCTGCTTAGAGTATTGATCTTAATCCCATAGAACACTTCTGGGATGAACTGGAGCGACGGATACAAAATCAACACAATGAGTCTTTGCTCTCCACTCTGGCAGCAGCTTTGCAGGACGAATGGCGAACCATTTCTGTCGCAAACTCCCGGAAATCGTTTGATAGTATGCTTCGACGTGTTGCCGCTCTCATACAACTAAAAGGTGGACCGGCTAACTACTAATTGCGATAACAAACCCATCAGACCCAAAACATTTTGGTGTCTGAATACTTTTGATAATACACTGTACATGCTCATATATGCTGCTATAAAGACTACTAAATGAGTTCAATATGTCATTGCTTTATCTTAGGTGCAGGACTTTATATTTTTCTGCCCTTTTTTGCAATGTTTTTGTATCTTGAATGCTTGTATATAGGTACTATACTAGAATGTTTTTCATTGTTAACTGCGCGTGTGTGTTTTTTATGAGCCGATCTTGATATCATACTAAACATGCGTATTTGTGCCAGTGCACATACCCGTGCGTTCGTGAGTAAATGATTTAAAATACGGTTTAAGCACATTTCATAGTGATCTGAAACTGACATAGAAGGACTATTGCATTTCTTTTAAAAAGCAAAGTGATAGAAAAAGAAGGAAAAGAACCGCATTTCAGGACGAAATATCACAACACACACTTCAAACATCCACCAGCAAACTAGCCGTGCCAACTCATTAGAAATAATGCGTTTGTCAATAAGAACGAATAAGATTGCAATCTTATTCATTCACAATGACACATATTGTGGAGTCGTAATTCTCGAAAAAATCCGTCGTGAAACATGCAAATTGTGCTTGAATTTTAACTAGGAGAACGTACTTTTATTTGCAGTTTACGATGGAAGATGCAGATATTTCTGACAGTTCGGCTTCTTTGCTATTTGCCAACAATGTGGAAAGGTTAACCCGTCCGCTTCTTTGACGACATTTTTTTTCTAGCAGTTCTTGTCAAATTTCAGATTAGAAACCATAACTGTTGCCAGTTCCCAGGTTCTTATGCCCTAAATGTCCATAGACTTTGATCAAGGCCATCTTCGACACATCAGCCATGCGGTAAGGATGACCATCAGAATCAGCAACGAAGACCATTGCCTGTATAAAAGGTATGACATCGTGGGAAAACCCTCCAGCACATGTACACCATTGGCTGTATGAAGGTGTGACATCGCAGGCAAATCCTGCAGTACGTATACGCCATTAGCTGTATGAAGTATGCCATCGAGGGAAAATCCTGCAGCATATGTACTTCATTGGATCTATGAAGGTGGGACATCGCGGGCAAATCCTGCAGCACATGTACGCCACTCGCTGTATGAAGGTGTGACATCGCGGGCAAATCCTGCACTACATGTACGCCATTGGCTGTATGAAGTATGTCACCACGAGTAAATTCTGCAGCACATATACGCCATTGTCTGTATGAAAGTGTGACATCGCGGGCAAATCCTGTAGCACATGCACGCCATTAGCTGTATGAAAGTGGGACATCGCGAGCAAATCCTGCAGCACATATACACCATTGGCTGTACGAAGGTGCGCCATCGTGGGCAAATCCTGCAGTACATGTACGCCATTAGCCGTATGAAGTAGTATGCCATCGCGGACAAATCCTGCAGCACATGTATATCATTGGCTGATGGACTGAGTGACGTTTCTCTACGTTCTTTTTATCAGATGTACCTCACATTGCTAATTTCGCAAGTCGCAAGCTCCTGTTTTTACGCAAAAAAAAAAATCGTAATTACAACCCTAAAAGTTCCATTTTATTTTATTTTATTAAATTTTTCTCAAAAATAAGGGTGCGTCTTATATTCCGAAAAATACGTCAATTAAGAACGAGAAACTGTACACCAACTATATGTAAAACTATATTAGCAATAAGATAGACAAAAAGTCTCCAAGACCTTGCACATCACCAGATAGCTTTTTGAAGGAAGATAGACAGAAAACTGTTTTCTGTCAACTTTCCTTGAAAAAGCCTCAGTTTTATGTCCAGCTACCTTGTAAAATCCAACTGGTCGATGAACGAAAACTCGGAAACATTTATTTATATTTTTAAGCCAATAAACTGGATTACTAACATAATTTTTTTATTATTTTATAGAAAAACATATGGTTGAGAAAAACCGCCAATAGAAACGAGATCCAAAATTAAAAGTTTACTATGACGATCAACAAGAACAATTAAAGAAATTTCACCCTAAATGCTAACGAATAGTGGAAAATATGGTAATAAAAATAACCGCAGTTGTGTGTGTGTGTGTGTGAAAGAATTTTAACATGAGAAAAGTGCAAGAAAAGAGCAAAGTGTTGTGCTAGAGAAGAAATAAATAAATTAACTGAAAAAAAAATATGCTGTCATTAATTAAATTTCCTCTGATTACGGAAATGGTCTGAAGGCTAATATAATAAAAGTAAAAATATATTCATGAAAGCAGAACTTAGGCAAAACGAGCATCAGAGAGAAATGTCGTAGATAAAAGCATATACTGTATACTGAAACATTCTAAGCCAAAGAATATCTGATTTACACAAACGTATCGTCGGAACATCGTACTAAAATTTTGGGACATACTCTGCTAAAGTTCAGTTTTCCGTTTGAATTGTTATCCATGTGTGCATGCCAATCGCAGATTTCTTGCTCATATGTGAACTTTGGTTTGACATCTTATTTAAAAAAAAGAAAGAATGAACATCTTTCGGTTTTTTCTTAATGCATCAAAATTTCTAGAGATATTTTTGGAGATTTTTTTTAACGTAGTATCATATTTTCTATTTCTGTATTTTTCTATATGAAATATATTTTTCTATACAAATGGTCGGTAATTTGTATAAAATTACTAACCTTTTTGTGCTTTTCTTCTTGACTTGCGTTATCCAAATATTTTATATTGTATACTGATATCAGCATGATGTCACGATTGTTTACAAAAATATCAGTTTCATTTTGAGTTTTATAGACTACGTTTTCCGAGAATATTTTCCGGAAAATAATGTCAGCTTGGTAACACACTTATCTTTGAAAGAGATTCCATCTTTTATGTTTTCCTTTTTAGGTGATCTCGTTTTTGCTCCAGCTTAATACGCACCCCATTTCCCAAGAAACGTTAAGCTGCTTTGAAGGGAAGAAATCTTTTCCACATCTTGAACTATGTACAGGGCAGCATTAACTTTCGCTGTGTTTGCCATACTTTCAGCAGCTCTTGTGGAACCTAGAAGGTATTTTGGAGGATTTTCTGTCTTTTCCAGATTCATAACTAGCAGAGAAGGAAATTACTCGAACGAGAGAACTATCACTATTCAGAACCAAGGCAACAACAGCTTTACTGTATGGTGTTCTTCTTTTTCTAGCACATTTCAAGCAGAACAAATAAACGCAAGTGGGAACATTACCTTCAAATTTTCACCAAGGTACTGGTTTGGCAACACAGTAATATGGTGTACTTTGATGTACAACAGATTCTGGGCCAGATGGGACGTTTTCAACGATGACATCTCGTATTTGAAGGGTAATACATATGACAAGTTATACTTGTATACTGTAAACAACGAAGGCGTTTACTACAAGACTAAGAAAATTCGTAGCTTATCCACAGGAAAGAACAAGTATGTTCTATGGGATGCCAAGTCATTTAAAGCCCACTCTCTTAATGGTTTCGTGGATGAAGGCATATGTAACAACCTACCAGGGTGGATAGAAGATACAGTTTCTGCTGTTGAAATCTGTGGCTGCGTGACTCTTTTTGCCGATCTTCACTGTAAGGGTGAGAATAAAGTACGTGACTCTGGGGAATCAACGTGCGCGACTTATGACTTGAAAACGTTTCACGACGTATTAAGTTCCGTTAAAGGATGCTGATGTATAACTCCGGAAATGATCACGTGGAGTCAACTCCTGTCTCTTTTTACCCATTCATTCATCCGTAGCGAATTGCCGGCCGAAGTCGCATTAAGTCGTTGCACTAGTTTCCACATTTATCAAAATGGAATCTCACAGCTTACTTCACGTGAGAAATATTTTTTTCTATGCATATGTATGGAGTTGAATACTTCCGAATCACTTTGAACTAAACTTTGTAAAACCTGAGGAATAAACATTGGACGATAAAGTCGAAACTTGATTATTTGTGAAGGTTTCTCTTTTCTGTGTTTTCTTTAATGATATCCTTTTCTGTGTATAAAAGGCGCGCGCGCACACACACGTATTATATATTGTATATATAAAATTGCGTGCCGCAGTTACATTAAGTCGTTGCACTAGTTTCCACATCTATCAAAATGGAATCCCACAGCTTACTTCACGTGATAAATATTTCTTTCTATGCATATGTATGGAGTTGAATACTTCCGAATCACTTTGAACTAAACTTTGTAAAACCTGATAATAAACATTGGACGATAAAGTCGAAACTTGTTTACTTGTGAAGGCTTCTTTTTTCTGTGTTTTCTTTAATGATATCCTTTTCTGTAGCACAAAAAGGCACGCGCACACACATATTATATATTGTATATGTTACCGGCAATGTATGAAAACCAGACATTCTATAAAATGCCTAGGCAATGTATAGAATGCCTAGCGTTTTTAGGTAAAGAATGAAATTTTCAAATATTATATATACTTTACCTAGGCATTGTATACAATGCCTGGCGTTTTTAGGCAAAGTATGAAATTTTCAAATATTATATATACTTTACCTAGGCATTGTATAGAATGCCTAGGCATTCTATAGAATGACTAATGCTATTTAGGCAAAGTATTACAAGAGTTTCATGAAAAGGCTTTTGTTGAAAAGACGTATATGAAAAAGAATGAAAACAGAAAATATGAAATAAAATACAGAACTTTCTAACCTACTTGTTGCAACAAGGAAGGCTTGTATGGCATTTTGAATTGCACTTCATTCCTTGTTTTACACAAAAGCACTTCATGTTTTGGCACTTTGTCTTACACATACACTTGACAAATCCTTGGCCGCTTCCTGTGGACTGAGCAATAGCAGCTGACCGGAGAGGTATTTCTTGATGAGGACTGCCTCCAATTGTCAGTAAAGTCTTTGGGCATAAAGTGATTTGGGATCTCGCATATAGTTATTTCAGAATTCCAATTCGGTAAAAACCGTCTTCTGTCACACTCATAACAACTCCCAACAAATTGCGCGAATCATCTCTTCCCTTGTCGACGTTAGGAATAGAAACTCGCACAGTAGCTCCCAAAGAAGCAGGAGGAAATTTTTTGTGAGAATTCATTTTCATTTTTTTTTTGGCCTGTATATCTAGATTGAATTTAGAATAAATTTTACCTTCGACAGCATTCTTATTTTAAAAGCAAAGGGTGCACAAAATATCTATTTCCTCATTTCCATTATCTTTACTGGCATGGCCACAGAATCTATGAATTTTTCGACGACACTTTCTGCATGCATGTGCATCACTGGTTTCCTTTAAACACACACAACACGTAGGAGAAATGAAATCTCTTCGGTAAATATTTCTTCATCACCATATTGATTTCTTCCATCATTGACTACAATCTTATCCATGTTTGGTACAATAGGCTCTTTTTCTTGCACAGGGTGATCGGTTTCGTCTTCTTGTATTGTTTGAACGCTTTGCATTATTTTTTCTAGTTTCTCCTCTGTCTGTATATCTCCTAAGACATCTTGGGGTAGAGAAGACGTTGTGAGGTGTACTTTAGCTTTGCAACCAAAGAGAGCTTCATATGGTTTTCTTTTGATCCAAGAATGATAAGCCATATTCTTCATAAGTTGAACAAAACGTAGTCCCTCACCTCTCCAGCGATCAGTTTTTTCATCTTGCATCCAAGTACAGAGCATATTTTTAATATCTTGATTAGTTCTTTCGACACTACCCTGCAGGGACGGCGCCAGAAATTTTTCAACGGGGGGGGGCGCTCTAGGGTGGGCGCTCCAAATATGGGGGGGGGGATTATGATTCATATATATATATACAAACACGAACCCCAAAAAAATAATATTCCCTAGAAAATTAAAGTACAAGAATTTTCAAAAACCGCAGTCGTTTACCCTAAACAAACCTTAAGCAAATTTGAAGAAATTCTGTAACAATGAATTCAACAATATTGAAAGCAACGCATACTGCTAGATGACAAAAATAAATCATCAGGAGAAGCTTTTTGCCAAACAGCAATAAATTTTGCTAGACCTGTGAAGCTGGGATGGTTTCATTGAATTTAACATCAGTTATCTGCTTGAGGTATTTCGGAGCACTTTCTAATTAAGAAATAATTTAAAAATCAGCCTGGCAACCGATGCAAAATTACCTTCTAACCATCAAAGCTGAGCAAGCAAGAAGCGAAAATACCAAAAGAGAGGGAGAGAGAAAATAAATAAATACACGAAAAGCTGCGAACCCCTTTAATTATTGAGATTCTCAATAATAAAACTAGATGTGAAAAAATTGCCAAAACTAATAGATATGAAATAAATGCCAAAAATATTTACATGTTATAACCGAAGGGATGAGAAGAACTATGAAATATTACTATACCGGCCCCTGACGGCCAGTCTCTTCTACGCATAATGAAGAATAAATCCATAATATTGATTCGAGGTTCAAAAGTACTAATAAAATACAATACTAATAAAAGCTGAGTCTATTGTTCTAAAGTGTAGAGAAGAGAAAGTAGGAGTAACCAGTTCAAGGAACAGTACATGCATCTGCTACAAAATAAAAAGAAACTACTAAATGCATCTACTACTTGTATAATAAAATCATCTACTACAATAAACTACTAAATACATCTACTACACTCAACTTGCTTCAAAATTAGATAATCTTCTAATTATTTACATATATATGCGCGCGTGTGTGTAATAGCATTACTTAGTTTTTAAGTAAATACATTTCTCTGGCAAAAAAGACTAGAACTAAAAGCATTAGTAAATTACAAGAAAATTACTTTTAAATTACCCCTGAGAATAAAATATGTCCTGCAAGACTACTAAGGTTTTGATTGGAATACATATAGTCAGCCTTTTCTGAAATTATGTGTAATATAAAATGTTTACCTTCAACAACTGAGCATCCGATTTCATTCACAATTTATTTTGGGAATGTCTCAGTGCATTGGCATATCTAACAGTAATAGTAAGGGATAATAAAGGCAGAGAATCTCCTTTGTAAAGTCTATAGCCGGGTATCCACATCGCGCCACAAAATGTGACTGAAATCAGATAACCAAAAATCAACTAATATTATTTCGTGCCAAGGTGAAATGAATTTAAGAATTTTCTTTCAGTGCAGATTAATTCGTCGATTTTTATAGGTTGCGTCAAATCGATCAACGACTTCGCTTAAATCAATTTGTTTTGCAATTGTCGACACTGTAGCTCTAAAACAGCGAGATCATGTAGACAATCGTTAGCCATTCGATTTCTGATATAGGTTTTCAACCTTCTCATGCATGAAAACGTTCTTTTGCAGGATGCACTAGTCACTGGTATGGTTTGTGTAATGACTGCAAGCTTATACAGCTCATGAAAAGCTAATTTGTATTCCTCCAAAACTTCAGCTAACTTACTGAGAGTTCCCACAACGCATTTTCTTTCTTTTTCATAACGCTTTATCATTCTGGGTAACAAGGTGACCTCCGATTTCACACTATTTATGTCGCATTTATAGTGCTCGGCAAGAGGCCTTAGATCGTCGATAAATAAAAATTCCTTATTTCTGGGGTCTAAAGAATTGAAGCCACGAATGACTGCAGTATGATGTTGTAAAACGTCGTTTGAGTTCTTCATTGATTGTGTCCAAAACAGGGATATAAAAGTGCAACCGAAAATCTTCTTTAGTTAACAGGATATCCTGAGTCGAAACTTCAGTAACATACTTCGCCAAGTGTGGTGGGAATTTTCTTTTCCTTGATTTCTGTTCACTGAACTGTCCCAAACCGTTTGCGTCTGCGATATCCGTTGCCTCATCAAAAAGTGTAGCAAACTCTGCCTCCGAATCACGTGTGGTAGAAAAAAGATGCACTGTTGTTTCAATTGTCTCAAAGGTTTTGTTTATTTCACAGGCTTTATTTTGCAGATAATTCGAAACTAATGCCAGTTTATTCGAAATGCACGAGAAAACACAAAGTTGGATAACAAAATCTCTACTCAGTTGCCCCAAAAAACCGCGAGCTTCAGCTGCCCGACCAGTACAGTCTTCCGACAGCGGTGAAAACAAAACGATAACACTAATATGCAAGGTTTTTTTGTTTTGAAATGAATAGGTGTATCATTTTGAATGAAAAGCACAATTAATTCATAAGTTAACAACTAGAACGCTTATGTTTTCTACCCATAAAAGTGGGAGGGTTTTCCGCAAATGAATATATAGTCTACAGTGAAAAACAGTCTATATATAATAATATATAGTCTGCTCTTCATTGTGACGTCATTTGTAACGTATACTCTAGATTCAGTTTCCTTTTGATTTTACTATCTCTTGTTATTTTATTTTCCTATGTAAATTATCTTCTTACTTAAGGAGATGTTATTTTCCCCGCTGAATGAGATGTGGCAATGAGTGTAAGTCATGACGTGGTGGTAGGCAGTATAAATAGGCGCGTTCAACGATACCAGGGAGAGCTTTTGTTTATGTGCGAGGAGAGCTTGGTTTGATGTGTAGAGGTTTTGTTTGTTTGATGTGAAAAGAGCTACGTTATTTTGTGCAGAGAGCTTCGTTCTATGTGATTAGGTTCTTCTTCATTATTGTGATGCGATTCTACGAAAGTTCGGATATTCAGTAGTAGTGTGATTAGTAGAGTGTGTGTTGGATGATACCAGGAGTTTTCCAATAAAAGGTTTTAAAGTGAGTACATTTTTCTCTGTTCAATTATTGTCAAATCTCTGTCTGGCAGTTAGGTCTCTTTTCGTTAAGTGTCATCATTAAGTCCAGCATAAAAACATTATTCATTATAATTACCATACCACAACAAACAGTAAAAACCGTATTCATTATACATTATCGTCACCTGTTGAGTAGGTCTCATTCCGAGTTATGAGTTTTCTTTTTATTGTTTAAATAAAAACACACACCACCATGTAAAAGGAATTTGTGTAGGACTCTGAGCTGTCCCAATTTTTCTTTTTTTTATATGGCGGAAATTAGGTACGTCGTACAAAGCAAAGTACGAGTACGTGATTAACTTCTTTGAAAAGAGTGAAACTGTTGCGTAAAAATATTTTTCGTTTATGATTATTACTTAGTATCTTCAAGAATGTTTATCTGTATTCTACAAGAAGCGAACTGAACACAAAACTTGTATATCAAGGATACGAGCATAGAAAACTTTGCAGACGTGTACACTTAGTCCAGAAGCATTGCATTAAATGACATAAAATGTGTGTATTATGAATATATTTACACAAACAGACGTAAACTGTTCCTATCCATTAATGTAATATTCAAAACAAGTTATATGGCAAATGTTTTTGAGCTTTCTGTAAGTAATTATAGTAAAATATTACGAACCTAAAAATATCCTTCCAAGCACCGAAGCCATTTCCGTGTTTCATAATATCTTTAGTAGTTTATGCCATGATCCTAGAATAAACACACGTTCTAATATATCATTTGATCACCAATGAAGCCGCCCCGGTGGCGCAGTGGTCTAAGCGATGGCCTCTGATCATTCGTCCAAAAGGGGTCCGGGTTCGAATCCCGGTGAGGCATGGATGTTGTGTTTGTCTTACAGCACTGGCTCTCTCCCTTCTCTGGAACCAGTTACCCTAAATTAGGGACGGGCGACTGCTTATAGCCCATTGAGTTGCTCACGGTGATCGTTAAACCTCCAATAAAAAAAATCATCAATGAAAGGAAAATGTTTTATCATCATCGTTATTCATTCTCAACCCACTACTGAATGGAAGTCTCTCCAAGAGTCTCTTCCACGGCTCTCGTTCTTAAGCGATTATCTTCCATGTCATTCCGTATGCTTTCAAATTTCATCCACCCACTTTCCATGTGGTTTTCTTCTAGGTCTTATCTTGTCCTTGGTATTCAGTCCAGTATTTCTAGTGTCTACCTGTGATAAGTTCTGCTAGCCATATGCCCATCCATTGCAGCTTTGAGCCTCTTTGATCATGATGTCAGTCAAATGTGGATTACGGCGTTCTTACTATCATGACAGCATACAAAAAGTGGTATATGTTGACTTGTCTCGTAGGTAGTTCTTGACTCATGTCGCTCAGCCTGGTTTTTGTGCAATGACGGAGGAGCATGTGAACGGAATTACTGTTGAAAATTACAACTGATTAATGGAAGGAATAGTTGCAAACTGTACGTTAACTTTCACCACCGTACTCCACTGGTCAACAATGTTGATACAAGGCAAATCTCTGTATAAGTACGAGAAGCAAGTGTTTGACTATTATAAGAAACACTGCGTCAAATACATCCCTTGTTAGCATTTCTTCAACCCCTGATTAAGATCTGCACTTGTGGTTCCATGCCTACAGACAAAATTGCCTCCATAAAATATTTTAGCGCAAAATTTATCACGCAGGGTAGGATATTGATGCATAGCATTATAGCCACTTTTAAATGCCCTATGTTTGAATTCCAAGGTGATGATTATAACGTTGATAATCAACATACATTTGGAATTTACCTGTGAGTAAATTCCAAGTGTACGTGTGGCGTATATACTCTAATATAACTTTCCTTTTTAGTTCCTGTATCTATGCAAATTTTGTTTCGTTTTCCTTAAACGGTTTCTAACTTAATGTTACATTTTCTCTCGAATGAATAGTCTTGTGGCAACTTGAAATGAAGTCAGAAGTAGAATGACGTATGAGTTGAACAGAGATAATAATAATACTTCTAATGTATGTTGCTGGCTTTCGTGCTGGGTGGCGTTCTAGCTGACTTGCTTAGATGTTTTCAAGTTAATTTCCGTCAGAATGCTGTTTCTTATCGAATATATTCTGCTGTTTCACGTTAAATTATTTATGAGTTACTAGTGAGATGTTTTGAGGTTCTCGTTAAGAGACTTATTCTTGTTAGAAATTGATCAGATTTTTATATTGTTAAAATTTAAAGCATTTGTTTATGAACAAGTTAGTGATAGTTAAAGAGTGCTATTGGTTTCGAGTAATCTGATGCATTTAGTGCATTCGAGAATCTGTTGGAGGTTATGACGATGTTTGATTACCTTGCAAGTGTTAAAGGAATAGTAAATGCGTTGAAGTTATAGTAAGTGACAACTAGTTATCTACTGGCCTTTTAGCCAATAAATTGTATTTAAGTAATAACTGTATGGGAGTTTTAGCTATCCGGAGAATCAAGTAAAAGCTACGGAACGTTCCAATCAAAGCACTATTCTGATTTAAGTAATATAAGGTTCTAGAGAGACTGACGTTTCTTCACACATAGTTAACGAAAGAGCATTATATATGGTGCAACGTGAATTCATGTATTATTAAATGTATTCCGTTCATTTTTATTCAATAAAGAATGGGAATAGGCGCTAAAAGATTATCTTTCTTGAAGTACATCGCAGAATTGCATTGGGTAGGACAAGTATTGATCGTCATACATCATGGTATCAGTATAAAATATACAAGGCTTTTACGACCAATGAAATAAGACAAATAAAGAGTGTAATCCATTTTCTGCACAGCTTCAAGAAATATTAAGTTTGATGCACTGCTCCACAAGCAAATGTAGTATAGAAGAAAAACGTAGGAGATCAAGAACAAACATCTCGTCACTTTAAATAATTTTGACGATAAACGCATTGTTATTCCTTTATGTCAGATCAGCACAAATATGTAGATGAAGACTCTTTCCAATCTCTTATTAAAAGAATTATTAGGTTTATAACAGAAAGGAAATTTTTGATTTCTTTTCATCAAATACAACGGATTTGTCACAGTTTACTTCCATAACTAATATTATACACTCAACCTAAATATCAGTACTTAGGGCACTAAATACTGATATTTACGTTGAGAATATAACTGTGGATGTTCATTAGAATCTGTAATAACCTTAGTAAGAAAATACAGAAATTTTGCACTGGATAGTTAAATTAATTAACGAAAAAAGAGCGAAGGTCATTAGGAATGAGGAAAAGGAAACTGACTTCTAATTGTTAAGGTACACTTGCAGTGTTGAAAAATACTTCAGTAAATGTAGTCTCGACACAAACACAACTTTTAAGAAATAATTTTAAAAATGAAATTCACTCTTTGATGGTTTACATTATAATATGTAATGGTGAGGTTTCGATCGATTTATGAATACTAAATTCTTGCAAGGATAAACACATATAAGTTTTTTCCCTTCCAAAAGAAAACGAGTTTTCTTTTCATTTCAGGAATCCTTGTGTTTGGTGTTCTTAAAAATCCTTTCTGTCTTTTGAACTCTCGAAGTTCACCCAACGGATAGCACGCCTTTGTCATATGAAATTGTATAGTCTTAGTATAAATCCCGCTACAAATTTCACTTGCCGATTTTGCATATCGGCACCACCGATGGTAATGTGTGCCGCACATTCCTTAGAGAGACTTTGTTCACGTACGTCGGATATTATCAGCAGTCAGTGTTTGAGTGTGGAGTGAGATGGAGTGGTTCGTGAAAGAATATCATATAATAATCATTACGTTACACAAGATCCAGTCGGGAATTTTTTATAAAGTACAATACCTTTCTTTTACCGTCCTTTAGAGTTTCTGTTATTTTATGCAAATTTCGTTACTTCTCATTTTAAGATTTCTGTGGAGGGGTGGAGTAACGAAGTGATGAAAACCTGTTGATTTACATGGATAGATGAATACCATTAACTATATGGTGGAGATTTTCTGTGATTATATATGCGATTGCTATTAAGAGTCATTGGATTAATTGGTACTTGAGTATAGTCGACTAATGAGTATTGGTGTCTAAAACTTCCTGCGCATTACTACATCATGAACAAATAAATTATCAGCTAAGTTGCGTAAGGGCTGTTACTTTTCACCCAAGCCGTTCAGTTCAACTTAAGTATTGTGATGTGTACACTAATTTAACCGTCCTTTTGAGTTCCTGTATTCTTACGCAAATTTGGTTTCTTTTTGTTAAATGTTTGATAACTTTAACGCCACAGATTCCTGCTCGATGAATATAACTTTGGCAGGACCTGACAACAGCTCAAAGTGCCATTTACGTAGTCTGAATGAAAAGACAAGAGCTGTTGCATTCAGCGATCTTGACGTAATACTCATGTAACGTTATGGAAATCTATTTATGAGACAAAGTTATGAGAGAAGCTATGTTATAATGCAGTGTTACTAAGCCAAGCTGATGTTGTCGAAGCCATTAAGGCAATCTTTTGAGCGAGCACTGACAGATCGTTTTATGCTGTATGAAGTGCAATGTATTTTCGATTTGTATTCGTTGATGATTATTGCAACGTATCTTATTTGTGCTACGACTTGTTGAAAATTAACGTGCTTTGGAGATAATAAAGACTCGGATTCTGTTTATAAATACAGTCTTGTTACTTAACCTTGTTCATTATTTATTGAAGTGACTAAAAGTTCCATTTAAACATATAACTTTATAGTATTTAGTGGGTTCTATGTTCAACCGGGATGTAAGGTCAGGTGATGCGTAACATCACAGCCTCTCCTTGACAAATGTCAACCCCGCCTTCTCGTGGTGCATCCTGTTCCCACTAAAGGGGCTCTGACGACCGCCAATAGCGGTATAACTATACCATCGGGATCAGAGGAAATGCTATCCCACACTCACCAACCCGCTTGGCCAGCGTGGTGAGTTATGGCCAAACACCTCCAAAATGACTCTACAACTTAAATCTTGGCCCTCAGTCTCCGGCAGCTGGAATGTACCTGGCCAAGGCAGCGGCCAGTGCGACATGAAGGCAGAGGGTGCTAAGAATCCCCGGAGGACCGGACTAGGCTGCCATTTGATGCTGACCTTGGCTACCTATAACGGACGCTCCCTATCTTCTGATTCAAGGCTTCTTGAATTGGAAGAGGAACTACAAAGGATCAAGTGGGACATCGTCGGGCTAAGTGAGGTAAGGAGAAAAGGAGAAGATCTCATTGAACTGAAAAGTGGACATCTCTTCTATTATCGTGGGACAGATACTGGCAGAACTAGTGGTGTTGGATTTATAATAAACAAGAAACTGAAGGATAAAGTGGTAGAAGTTGAAAGTTCCTCTGACAGAGCTGCACGACTCGTTATCCAACTCTCGAGAAGATACCAGGCTCAGATTATTCAAACTTATGCACCCACCACAAGTCATCCTGAAGAAGAAATTGAAGAATTTTATGAGGAAATTCGTCATCTAAATAATAAAGGTAAGCAGCACTTGAAGATAATTATGGGAGATTTCAATGCAAAAATAGGGCAACGGCAACAGAATGAAACTTCAGTAGGTAAATTCGGTCACGGCAACAGAAACCAGCGTGGAAATACTCTCGTTGAGTTTGCAGAGGCAGAAGGATTTTTCATCTTGAACTCCTTTTTCAAGAAAAAGCCACACAGGAAATGGACATGGAGACATCCAATTGGGACGACAAGTGAAATTGATTTTATTATGTGTAACAAAAAATTCGTCATCGAAGACTGCAGTGTGCTGAACAAGTTCAACACAGGTAGTGACCATAGATTGGTGAGATGTAAGATGCACCTCAACACTAAACTGGAACGTGGCAAGCTCATAAGACAAACAAAATGTATTGACATAACCAACCTTAAAAAACACCATAATACTTTCAAGTTGGAACTGAAGAACAGATTCTCTGCTTTAGAAGGCCTAACATCGGAAGAAGTGGATATTTCGGAAGTTAACAGAAAAGTAACCAAAGCTCTAATGGAAACAGCAACAAAATTAGCTGGGTCTAAGAACAAGTTGCATGTGAACAAATTATCAGGAAAAACCAAAATGTTGATGCAAAAAAGAAGAGAGATGAGGACAACTAAAGAAGATGTGACTTCCAAAGTGGAATATATAGAGCTATGCAAGACAACACGAAAAAGTATCACTGAAGACGTAAGGAAATTCAACTGTGAGCTAGTGAGGAAAGCAATTGAAAACAACCAAAGCCTTAAGATAGCAAAGGGACATCTCAGTAAGGGAAGAAAACAGATTATGGCTCTGAGAAAAGAAGATGGTTCTATAACAAGAAATAGAGGCGAAATTTTGACAAGAGTGAAAGATTTCTACTCCAAATTATATGAAAGGGATGATACATGTACTCCAGACATCATGAAAGGTACCAGAGTTCTTCCAGTCCTCCCAGCAGAAGTTGCTCATGCAATCAAGAACATGAAGCGAGGGAAAGCTCCAGGAGAAGATGGAATTACTATAGACATCATACAAGAAGCAAATGGAGAAATTGAAACAGTACTCGCCCAAATTTTCACTCGATGCCTTAATGAAGGGAAGATTCCTGAGGATTGGAACAATGCTACAATGATCCTGCTACATAAAAAAGGTGACATTGAGGATCTTAGGAACTACAGACCTATCAGCCTCCTATCAGTGGTTTATAAAATCTTCACTAAAGTTCTTTCACACCGCTTGAAGGTAACACTGGACATGGCTCAACCGAGAGAACAAGCTGGATTCAGGAGTGGCTACAGCACAATAGATCATATCCACGTACTGAGAGAACTGATTGAAAGAGCGAGGGAATATGAACTTCCATTGTGCATGGCTTTTATCGATTATGAAAAAGCCTTTGATTCGGTGAAACCATCAGCAGTTACCACGGCTCTGAAATCCTGCGGTATTGAAGATGCATACATTAATATTATTAATAACATCTATGAAAATGCAAGTGCAAAGATTCGGCTGTTTGAAAATACAACACACATAAAAATTGGAAAGGGAGTGAGACAAGGTGACACCATATCTCCGAAGCTCTTTAATGCCACATTGGAAAATGTCTTTCAATCACTGAACTGGGAAAACAAAGGGATAAAGATTAATGGAGATTATCTAACCCACCTTCGTTTTGCTGATGACGTAGTCATTTTTGCAACTACCCCATCAGAGCTGCAGAGTATGATCCAGGAACTTGCTGACAAGAGTAAAGAAGTGGGATTAAAAATGAACTTTCAGAAGACAAAAGTGATGTTCAATGCTTTTACAAGAAATGAAGATTTATCGATTGATGGAGAAAAACTGGAGATAACAGATACGTATGTTTATCTTGGACAGCAGATATCAAGTGAGGGTCACATTGATGAAGAAATTAATCGGCGTACAAAACTTGCCTGGAGAGCTTTTGGAAGAAACAGCATAATTTTCAAGAGCAATATGCCATTATGTCTTAAAAGAAAAGTGTTTGATCAATGCATCCTTCCAGTGCTTACGTATGGTGCAGAGACGTGGACCTTAACTAAAAGAGACATACAAAAGCTGCAGACAACTCAAAGAAGCATGGAGAGGTGCATGCTTGGTATAACCAGGAGAGATAAGAAGAGGAACTCGTGGATCCGAAAAATGACGAGAGTGGAAGACATCATGATCAGAGTTAAATCCCTGAAATGGCAATGGGCTGGACATACTGCCAGAAGGACAGACCATAGATGGACAGCCGAAATTTTAGATTGGATTCCAATGGACAGGAAAAGACCCAGAAAAGACCACATGGGAGATGGGTGGATGAAATTCGTAAATATGCGGGAGTGACATGGAGGAGACTGGCACAAGACAGACCGTTGTGGAGGAAACTTGGGGAGACCTTCGTCCAGCAGTGGATTGATAATGGTTGACAATGATGATGATGATGATGTTCAACCAGTTTAATGAAAGACGCTAATTAATTCAATAGCATAAACTTGAATTAAAAATATTGTAAGTCAATAAAACCACTGCAGATATTCAAATTACTGAAATTGCTTAGTATAACCTCAGATTTATATTTCATTTATTTGAGGAACCTGGCACAGTACATGAGAGTTAGAGAGAGGGAGAGAGAGAGAGAGAGAGAGAGAGAGAAGATTATCAGATTCGGATAAATCCAATCCGTCGCAAAGGATAATGGCCCGTGAGCTGAAAATTTCAAAAATGATTGTATTAAGGATAATGAACGAAGATCGCCTCATTTGAAAAATTTAAGTTGGATAGATGGAGAACCCTCCTTTATTGGTAGACCAACAATGTACACTGCATCATGCATTTCACCGATCAGACAATTTTTTCCGTTGCGGAGTTCGACAGTCAGAACGAAAGGATTTGCACCAACAGCAGTGAGGACCCTTTGTTTCCATCTCTAGCGTGGTCATCACCCGTCTTTAGCGATGAATTGGTTGAAGATGTAGTATCATTGGTTTATTGGATATGCATTTCTGTAAAATGGGCTTAAAGACCAACGGGAAACAGTTTTAGAGTATCTGTAAGGAAAGTTTTAGAGAAACTATAGCACCTCAAACAATGTTCAACGATCAACCTTGTATCTTCCAGGATGAATTAAGAGCAGCTCACACATGGCCAGAAATACGCAACCGACGCACCTAAATTTATTTCCCAAAACGATCTGCCATTCCCAAATCTAGGCTTCAACCCACTTGACTAAAAGTTGTGGGACATTTCGGAGAGCAAACTCTGCTATTCTGAATATGACAATATTACCAGTTTAAAACCAGTTTTAAGGCGACCTGTTGCAAATGTATGTTTACATAGATAATTTGTGTAGATATTGATGTATCGCATCGGTCGAAGACCTGAATAAACAACAAGTACATGCCACTTAGAAAAGCTTTGTGTTCAAGTGCCCCACAAAAAATGCATAGTAAAATTACATAACAGATGAGTTACGAAGGTTTTTTTTATTCTACACATTAACTTTTATCGTTGTGATGGAACTTCTGGTATGTGTGTGATCATTTATACTCGTATTTTAATTTTCTGATGCAGTGCTGACTTTTGCAAGAAATTTTATTAATCATTTGCGTTAAGCTAATACGTAATATGAAAGCCTGAGTAAGAAAGTATAAAACATTTTATTTACACATTTGTAACTGAAAAAATTTCTTACGTGTTATTTACAAACACTGACATCAAAGACCAAAAACAGAAAGGAAGATGCTTAGTCTTCGGTAACTGAGGGAGCATTCCATTCCGAAAGCTTTAGTCCTTTTGCGTAATAAGCAGTTGCCCGGTAAATACCTTTCAGATACGTTAGCACAACTTTTCTTCTACTTTGTTCGTGTGATTTGCGTTTCAACATGTGTATCCTGGAAGTCTTCCGCCCTTGAAACTTGGCCATGTCTTGATGATGTCGTAAAGGGCGTTTCCAGGGGAGTTTGTGCATGTACCGTCTCTTGAGCCATGCAATTCGCGATTCTCCGAAATAAATCCCTGCCAGAAAAAGAAAGAAAATAAATTCAAAAATATTGTACAACATTTCAGTGCTCATAAAATGAAATATATTCAGGCTGACAGTGTGTGGCAGAGGAATTTTTGTGATGAAGGATAAACTGTAAGTATTCTAATCATTTTTCATTTATTGCAAGATCCTCTAGTTGCCTTGCTTGAAGATTTTTAAATGTGCTTTTTATATAAAAATTATAATAAAATGAGCTTTCCTCTGCAACCGGGGTGGCAAAGTTATAGTACGTGTGCCCAGTGTGTCACGCGCAAAAGTTTTTGGGGTGACCCTGAGTTAATCTAAGGAAGAGCCCGAAAGTAGTTCCTCTGGCCAGAACTCGAAAGAACTTCAGTGGACAGACGAAGAACGAAGAGTTCTACGACCACAGTAGCTCGCCTGATAACTTCAATCTCCGGACCAGGAGGAGGGACCTGTTCTTTTGCCATCACTTCTTTTGAACGCCGACGAAAGCAACGAAAAGTGTTCACAGGGGACGTATAACGCCGGCTCGGCGTCATCCGGGTAGTTCCGAGATTATGTGACGTCGTATGATATACTTTGAAATCCTCCCAGATACAGTGTACACGTCAGTATTGGGTAATAAACTGCTATAAACGGGCGGTTGCTTCATTCTGCTTCTATTTTTCTTTTATTGTTTAAGAGTTTGGATAAATAGTACATGATAATCTTCTGCTCAAACTTACGTCGGGCACGCGAGAGAATGTTTTGCAACATTGCAGCCAATTTGGACACACAAACACACTCAGAAAGGTTCGCCCACCTGCTGTACAACATCTGATACGTAATCACAAAACTCCGGAACATACTATTTGCACTTTTTTTTATCAGCACGATTTTTTACGCTTTCCAACCGTAGGTTGAAGAAGTGTATATGCTCCATCTTTATCCGTCCGTCTGTCCGTCCGTCCGCACGATAACTCACGTGAAAATGGTTCGATTTCGACGAAATTTTAGTATGTGGTAGGGGACCACCTGGGGACGAACCCAATTGAAAATGGGCGAAAGAGAGTCAAAGGTCAGAACATAGGAGCGGGATTCATTCCACTGCTCTTATGCGTCATAACTTACGTAAAAATGGTTCAATTTCGATGAAATTTTAGTATGTAGTAGGGAACCACCTGGGGACGACTCCTATTGAAAATGGATAAAATAGGGTCAAAGGTCAGGACATAGGAGCTGGATCCATTCCATTGCCTTTAGACATCATAACTTGCGTAAAAATGGTTCGATTTCGATGACATTCTAGTATGTGGTAGGGAATCACTTGGGCACAAACCCTATTGAAAATGGGTGAAATTGGTTCAAAGGTCAGAACATAGGAGCTGGATCCATTCCATTGCCTTTATGTGTCATAACATGCGTAAATATGGTTCGATTTTGATGAAATTTTAGTGTGCGGTAGGGAACCACCTGGGGACGAACCCTATTGAAAATGGGAGAAATGGGGTCAAAGGTCAAGACATAAAAGCGGGATCCATTACATTGTCTTTATGCGTCATAACATGCGTAAATATGGTTCGATTTTGATGAAATTTTGGTGTGCGGTAGGGAACCACCTGGGGACGAACCCTATTGAAAATGGGCGAAATGGGGTCAAAGGTCAAGACATAAAAGCGGGATCCATTACATTGTCTTTATGCGTCATAACATGCGTAAATATGGTTCGACCTTCTTAAAAAAATTTAGTATGTGGTAGGGAACCACCTGGACACGAACCCTATTGAAAATGGGCGAAATGGGGTTTAAGGTCAGGACACTGTAGTGGGATCCATTCCATTGCCCTTGTGCATCCTAACTTACCTAAAAAAGCTTCGATTGCGACAAAACGTTATCATGTTGTTCCGGAGGTATAGTAAACAGGTTCTGTTGAATATCAACGAAATGGGGTCAAAGGTCATTGCAAAAAAGCAAGATTTATTCCACAGCCATTATTCTCATAACTTGCGTAAAATTGCTTCTATTGCGACAAACCTTTAGTATGCTATTCCTGAGGTATACTGAACCGGTTCTGTTGAATATCATCGAAATGGGGTCAAAGGTCAGGACACAGGAGCGAGATTTATTCCACAGCCATTATCCACATAACTTGAGTAATAATTTCTGGTATGTTGGAAAGCGTATCATAATCAATGCATTGCATGATTTTACTAACTTGTTGGAAAAAGTGGGTACTTATAGAACCACTGTTTCCATTCCTCTGTTGGCGGGGCACCATGTCTGCAGCCATTAGCCCTACCTGAAAAATTATTTTTACGTTTAGTAGCATGAACTGTGAGAACAGAGATCCACATCTTTAGGTCACGTTCTGAAGCATTTTCTTGCAGCTAGTGAGTGTAAATCTAGGTGATGTAAACTTCAAAATGTTTGTATATCATTTACATATCATTGCTGACAAAATCCCGATTAAAAAATTGAAATACATAATTTTCCAGTAAGGGAACGAAAATGCAAATACCATTTTCGTCACTCTCTTAATTTCGAAAGGTCAGCTTTGAAAACTTCTGTTTGAATCTAATAGTTCCCTGTGTGTGGAATATTTTGCATATATTTTCTGATTTTTCTGTAACTTACAATTTTGCCACTAGGGGTGTAAGTGCATATATTCATTTGCACCGTTATTGCCTTTAATTTTTTATATTAGACATGATATCTGATACAGAAATAATTAGTCCTGCTACAAGGATTGATATGTTCTCCTGAATTCACAAGATTTGTGATATAAACGATAATATCTGTGCATATGTCTGTTTCAGACATAAATAATCGGGAAACCTTGGAAGGCACTTCAGATCTTGGCAGATTGTTTCCTTTGTAGTCAGAGTTGCACTGGCCAGCTTCAAGACGGAATTCCTAAAGGGTGGCTTACTTGGAGCAAAAGTATTTACTTGCTATTTTTACGGAATGTATGAAGAGTACATGCTTCATCGCCTGCTAGAAACAATGACACTGTGCAAGAATACAAATCTGTTTTTTAGAGTAAAACTTTGTTGCCATTGTAACTGTGAAATAGTGCATACCATCCTTTCAACGATAAAAGTAAATAATCGGAGTGTGTCAGCCAATAACTCTTTGGGAATTGGGAGTAAACACTTCAGAATCAGGTGGCTTTTTACGTGGAACTACATCTAACTCCGCGGATAGTATAGGGCGACTTACGGTCGACCGCCTGTGATAAAAATAGGTCCCAATTGAAATCATTATAATGCTAAAAATATGTCCCGCACACTAATTGTGTTAGCATATGTGTAAATAGCATGGAGTCCAATTCGCGTACTGCGCAATACATCGTGTGAGCGACGCTCCCGTCGCTCCCTGTGCTCGGGGAAGATGATGCAATATTTCTGAATGTGCCACCGTGTTTGACGCAGTCTATCTTGGCAACCATGAGCTCAACACGACTATGCGTGGTATCATTTTAAATCTCTCGACGAAATCTGTTCAAATATGCGAACATTTCGCAGTGATTTAAACTGAACATTTAAAAATTGTTTTCGTGTGAACGGGTTAATATTTTCGACAATGCTACGGAATTCGCAGAATAAGCGCAAGCTAAAGTGGAGAAATTCCAAATGAGAGGCAAGAGCAAGTGATGAGGAATGTAAAAAGCCCAAGAAGATAGAGCACCACGTTGGGTAATTCGGGTATCGATCTGCTTTGTGTTCGCAATGTATCCAGCATCATTTGTAAAAATTAGGTAAGCTGCTTTTCATATCATAGACCTGTATTGGCAATAACAAATTAAATAAACGCTTTGAAACCATACTTGACTAGCTCATTTCAACTCTCCGATCTGTAAGTCGTAGTCCTACGTTCCAAACTGACAACTCAATCAGAACTGAGCCTACTTATATACGGGGTGCACAGGAAAGTCCCTTTAGCCTGAAATAACTTTAGAACGAAGAAAGGTACAGTTATGCAAGTGATATAACGGTATAGTAAAGTGACTACGCCGGATCCAATGCATCCGGTATCAGCGCCTCTAGTGGCGAAATGCGGAAGTTAGCCATTGCAAATCGAAAACAAAAAGAGATACAGCAAAATTTCCAATTAAAAAGTTATAGAGCAACAATTAATTAGTACAAAACGGCATTTGTTTCCAGCGGATAACATAAATTGTCTCCAGAATACCCTACAATGTTCGAAATTGATGCGCGACGATTCGAAGCTGCATATTCACATTTCGCAAATGTAGCCGTATGCAAATGCAGATTGTGACGTTGTACCGTACCTACGATATAAAAACCAGTAGCATAATGTACCCTGATCAGAAGTTTAGGTCTGCGTACGCTGTGGGAGAATAGCGAGCTTGGATTTCTGGGGTTACGTAAAAAATTAGGTGTATGCAACAGCGCCTACAAGTCTGCTGGATATACGTCGTCATGTTACAGATGCTTACAATAGTGTGACACCTTCTATGCTGAGGAATGTGCATGCAGAGTTACGTTCACGAATGCAAATGTGTATCGTGGGCAATGGCGAACTCTTCGAACATACTCGACATTAACTTTTTATCACTGTGCGCCAGTTTGCCTTTTTTTCTGTTTTGTCTGACGTCATCAAATCTGTATTGACACAAGTACGCATTTATGCAATAAATTGTGTGTATTTGCTCATACCTATGCATGTTCCCTTCAAACGTTCACGCAAAAGGTGGCGCATCTATTTCGGACATTTTAGGGTATTCAGGCGACAATTTATCTTATTCGTGTGAAACAAATGTCGTTGTGTTCTAATTAATTGATGCTCTATAACTTTGTAATGGGAAATTTTGCTGCTCTCTTTTCGTTTTCAATTTGCAATGGCTAACTTCCGCATTTCGCCACTAGGGGCGCTGTTATCTGTTGCATTCGATCGGGCGTAATCGCTTTACCATACCGTTATCTCACTTGCGTAACTGTATCTCTCTCCATTCGCAAGTTATTCCAGGCTAAAGGGACTTTCCTATGCACCCTGTAAATATTTACATATTTTGCGTTGTTTTCTGTGTTACAGTGTTGAGTTTGAAGCCAAAATTCCGAAAGAGGAGCTTGCTAGAAGCAACAATATTTACCTTGCTGTTCCTGTGGGAGTGACACAGCTATGAGCATGACAAATGAAAATATGTGTGACCTTTAAGAGCCAACCTGAGTTCACTGGGATTAGAAAAAAAGTTTGTCTCAGATAGAACAACGCTCCTTATTTTGGCATTGTTATTCCAACACAGAGCGCAATATTAGGTCGCGACGGACCTATTTTGTCACTCTTCCAGTTCAGTGCTTCGCTACGTCTTTCTCATGCATTTCCGTGGGTTGGGTAAACGCTTTTACTTAAGGTTCATAAAGTATTATACAATGTGTGTTTGTCAACAAATTTTCACTTTACTTCTCTTCTACAGCTGTAAATATAAATACTATTAAGTAGAGGCCGTACATATAGGATTAAAGGTCATTTGTATTACAAAATTTCTTTTGAAAGCTCAAGTATACCAACAAGTACTAAACGGGAAAGAAAGAAAATTACTAGCTTCAGCTAAAGCTGTGGAAACAGAGAAAGCGAAAGCTAGTGAAAAGAAACATTCTGGCATTCCATGTAAAACTATCAACGTGGTTAACAAAGAAGTATTATGAATCATAACTGACACACTCCAGTAATACGTACTTAAAAAGTACGTATTACTGCGCTGTGAACAGGGTTTACGCAGACAGACAGCATAAAAAACGAAACTTTCGTGTATTTCGGGAGATGGTTTCAGAAAGTGGCACTCGCAATACAATCATTCTTTGCGTAACAATCGCAATACAATCATTCTCTGCGTAACAGTCGCAATACAATCATTCTTTTGCGTAACAGTCGCAATACATATATTACGTCTTAAAACGTATTCCCAAGCATCGCCGGGAATACACTTTAAAGTGAATAATTTAGGTTTCAAGACGACGCGCTTTTATATTTGAAAATTTCGACCACAGATCTTTCAATATTTATTATCGTTATCAATAATATTTTACAAATCCTTTGAGGTTAACTAGATATACTGTCCAACTATTGATCTCTTACCTGCTGTATACCGCAGACAATTAGGGCTCTAGCCGCTCTCAGCATATTCTCATTAGGTCGTGCATTGGAGAAATCACCAATAAATGCAATTCCAATAGACTTCGCATTCCATCCTTTGGTGTGAATGGAAACTTTTCTCCATCCTCCTGCTTCGTAAACTCTTCCATCTCCTCCAATGGCAAAATTGTAAGCCATGTCAAACCATCCTGAAAGAAACAGAACATTAGAATTTTAACAGTCGAAGTTGTAGCACTTTTTCAATAGTCGTAAAATTAATCTAAAATGTTCTTACGAAATGAAAGTGTGTTAGGGAGACAACAATTTTTGTAACGGCGAATCCACTGTATAATATTTTGATTGTTTTTTGATGTTTTAAGTTCATGTGTTAAAACAGTATTAAATATTAAACACAATACTTTTACTAATATTACGCCTCGCAAATCGATATAACAAGAAATATAACGTAAACGGTTTATTTTCTGTTTTAGAATTACACTCGTAATCACAATTTCTCTTTGAACACTTCATAGAGACTCATTGCTAACGTATTATCAAATTCGTAGGTAAGATTATTCCACTGTATAGGTAATTAAGATAACGTGCGTCAAAATACAATCAGTAAGTCTTTGTGCCATCACCACCACACCATGTATACTCTCGACGCAGCTTTTTTACCTTTGCATCACGGTCAGTTGTTGTAAATAAACACAAGGAATTCTGGTAAGTGACATGCCGTTCAGAAGGAAAATCTAACTGAGAAGCAGAATAATTAACATAAGAACAGAAACTCAAAGGGAAAATCATATTAGAGATTACGTCACAACGGATAAGGGAAAATGATGTTGGAATGACTCCAGTAAAAGGCTTCTATTAGGAGAGAAGTTGCTTTTAGTGAGTAAGAAAAAACAGTTCCGTTTCCTCTGCAAAAAGTAGAGAGACTCTAAAAGGGAACGTATACAACGCTTATTTCGAGTATTACCGATTCATCTGTCACAGGAAGTGCGAACGACTAAGTATTTCTCCTTGTAGCTGAATTGAGGATTTGCGATATTTTATGTGCTTCAGTGGGAAGCTGTGCACATCACAAAAATGCAGAGAAATTATCTTTCTGTTTTAAAAGAATCGGAAATGAAGCCTCCTAAACACGGTGAAGGTTTTTGTGATATTATTTTTAAAGAAGACTCTTCTTAACAACTACTAAAGGAAAACTAGGTTTCTGTCAGCTAGCACATAGTTTTCTAAGACAGTACGTTTTTTAGAAGTGCATTATTTTAAAGCAGAGTTAGTTACTAGTCTCCCACAGTCTACTTGTAGGTAATTCTGGCTGGAAAATCTTAGAAGAAAGTGTCTAGAAGGCCAGAAAAATCATGTAACATGTTCAAGAAATGCCGGAAAATACAATGCACTTGAATGATATTTTTTTCAGTTATTCTTGTTTTTAATATTATCTTTAAAGTGACTCGGTGTGAAAACTGAGTACGAAATTTATTTCCAGTATAGCTAATTTAATAAGGGATGTTTAAAGAGATATATAGTATTAAAACAAAGTTAAACTAGTTGCTTATAGTTTATAAATTCAGATACACGTAATAATATATAGCACGTACAATATGAGCATATTTTTTTCAAAACGTTCAGCATGTATTTATTATAATCTCTTTCGTTAATTATTATAATAATGTATGTATGAATTGTTTGAGGAAAAGACACAAATTATACATATTAAACAGCGTCTTCTTCTGAAGAAATTTATTCTAAAAGTGCAAGAATATGTACTGTACTTTTCTCGAGGAATTTAAGGAATTTTGTCCGCGAAATATTTTAAATACTAGTTAGGAATCCAGGAATAGCAGATGTTAGTTGCGTTGGACTCATTATATTTTGCTCCTCTTTTGCACCTCGCAGCACAAATTTATCCTGCCTGTTATTTCAAACACGACGCGTTAATTTCCAGCAGTGCTGCCGTAAGTTTGTGATAGTTCATCAGCAACATGCTCAACGTTTTGGAGTTGTATCTCAAGAAAAGTTTTAAAAAAGGTAATTGTTTTCTCCAAAATGTACAGCGCTGTTGATTTTAATACGCGAAAAGTAAGTCGTAGGCTAGGTGTAAAGCCAAATTCAAAGCTATGTATCGCTTCTGGTGATACACTCATGTGCTAAAGTTAAATTACAAAAGATTTTTTTCATCGTAGTAAGAAAAGGGATGAAGCATATGATATGAGACTTTTACAGGGAGTATAGCAGACTGTGATGGATACGTTAAGTAACGTATGACCGCATGATGACACGCGTATGATATTCCAGTGGGCGTTGCACATAGACTCGAGGAACCAATAGTCGCGAAACGCGGACAGCAACAAGGGTATAAAGGATCTTTGCTGTTGTCAAATTCTTTTAAGTATTTCATATATTTTTACTGATACATGAATAATGTTATACAATGAGCTCTCTACATCGACAGCATTTTTCAGTGATTTTATTTTCTCAATAATACAAATCACAGCCAAATCTAAAAGGCGAGGAAAACAGTGTGTGTATAAAGCTCTTGGTTTTTCCTGTTTGAACTTCGTAGAGACTCCGTTAAACCTTCCTTTTATATATTTCTGCCGCATCTAATGATTTGCGTCGCATTTAAATTCCCAGAGTTGGGGACACCTATCTCCATCTTCCCACAAAGCACACCACTGTGTCTTCGAGAAGAATAACGCAGTAAATGAGCTGATTAACTTGGTTCAAATTAACATAACTCCGAAGATCTCAATTTTGATGAACACGTAAAAACATGTTGCTATTTGTTGGGGCTCGTTTGTACTTCCTTTCAATGCTTTGGCCTTTCTTGATAGTTGTGAAAGAGCAATTCCGCACGCATCAGAAGTAAGCATTTTTCAGAATACGGATCAGGTCACATTTTGCGAGGCTTAACAGCTTTCGGAAATCAAATTTGAAGACGCAGCCGTGAGAAACAAGCGATATTTCTTGGGCTGAAGTTTCATAAATTGTCGTGATTTTTGGAGAAATGTTTTTCAGAAATGAGAGGAGTGTTCTTCAACTAGAAAAAATATTAAATTATTAGCCACTGTAATGTAGCAGAAGGAAGATTTCCAGTATTTTTCAGAAAATGGACGTAAATGGAAAAATTTGCTAAGGTCTGTGAATGCAACTTCGAATAATCACAAGTGAAGCAACGGTTTGTAAAAACATGCCATTTCAGAAGTGTGTCAGCCTCCTTACACATCAGGTAACTTTCTTCCTTTGGTATTTTGCTCCGCAGCCTTCAGTTCTGAAAAGCAATAGTGGAACAGCATATTTTTTCACAAAACTGTGCATGTGTTAACTAACAAATAAGCTTGGGGCTTGAAGACTCGTATTCAAATCCGGTTTAATAGGTGAAGAAAGAATCGTAGGAAGAACTGCCGAACTTTCACTTGCACGCTGGCGGTTTCGTCAAGACACAAACAACATACGTACTATGTTGCTATTTGTTGGGGCTCGTTGTCTGCATGTTGTTTGCACCTTGGCAAAGCCGCTCGTGTATGGACGAAAGCTGAGCAGTTATTTTTACCGTTCTTTTTACACGTGTTAAACTGACTTTTATGCGTAACTTTAAACGTGCTTGTTTATTGGCATATTTCCTTAACTGAACGTTTTTATACTGAACGGACTTTACGTTTTCGCGCAAAACAATGACCAACTTTGCATCATAATATTATCTGCGGCAATGTCGTGCATTGTTGCGGCAAAAATATATGTCGTTCGTCTGATATGATTTGTTGTGGCAAATGATATGTCGTTCGTCTGATATGATTTGTTATGGCAAATGATATGTCGTTCTTCTGATATGATTTGTTGTGGTAAATGATATGTCGTTCTTCTGATATAATTTGTTGTGTCAAATGATATGCCGTTCTTCTGATATGATTTGTTGTGGCAAATGATACGTCGTTCTTCTGATATGATTTGTTGTGGCAAATGATATGTCGTTCTTCTGATGTGATTTGTTGTGGCAAATGATATGTCATTCTTCTAGCGATAACGTGTCGAAAAACGTTGACTAACTCATTGCACAATGAAGAATTTTCAATGAACGCCACATTTCTCATATGCATTATGTACGATAAAAATCGTTCCATTGCAGTACCTAACGCTTATTACCTCCTGCCTATTACCATGATTTAACTCTAGGAGGATTTTTGCGCCAATCATACGATAAATGTCCCATCCAGTTCCGTTTTTGAAATAATTAAGGCACTTTCTGTAGTGCGGGTGCTCGAATATTCTCTTGCTGCAGTGCTTCGTCATTAGTTTTATCTGGTTTCAGTATTGTTTAGTTGGTACACGTTTCAGTCATAGAAGAGAACGGAGCGTATTCCACTGTTCAATTATTTTTGCAAGCTGTAGACAGAGATGTTGGGAGAGAAAAATTTCGAAGAGATGATGTCGAACATAAAAATCTTTTCTCTTCGTTTTCTCTCACGAACATCTAGTGCTGAAAGGAGTGACTATCCCTAATTTAGGGACACTGGTTCCAGAGAAATAAGAGAACTAGAGTGGAAAGAACAAAAGCAATAGCGACGTCTTCCTCGCGATCCGAACCCAGACCTAGCCGTACGAGAAGTCAGAAGTTTCCCTCACTGAGACCACTCCATGATCAAGCGTTTGCTGTGATCATTCTGTGTCAATGATATGTTATAATGCTTTAAATTTCTAGGTAGGACAAGCTGTTAATTAGATTGAATTTGTGCGATGAAAACATGTTTACGTTCATCACCACTAAACTAGAGAGAGTGAGATCACATTCTGTCTATTTGTGTTAACTCTGCTACTTTTGGAAACTGATACAATCATTTTCTTAAGCTTTATACCACTGAAATCATCTTGTTCTCAATATATTCAAAATAAAAATAGTGCTCTGAATCAATTCGAAATGAACACATTGTGATTCTGTACTGATTCAAATTGTAATATTCCAAATTGGTTCAGAATAAATCCGTTTGTTTAAATCAACTGAAAATTTTTGCCTCAGAATTCTTCCCAAATGTATTTAAACGTATTACTGTGAATGTATAAAAATGTTGCACGATGAGCAAGCGCGTTGCACAAATTCTGCGTGCGTGCATTTGCCTGTTCCATGTCTATGTACCTCCTGTTTCAAGAATGATGTTTCTTCCACCCTTGAAGAGTCGAACCGATAGGTCCTTCATTCAGCGTTCTTTCATGTAGCTGTACATATGACTGATGAACTACTATTGACCTAAAGTTCCCAGGATCGCTGCCAAGTAATTTTGGTAAAACGCTATTTTAAATTACCAGGCGTGTATTTTGAAAAGGTGTATATATTATAAAGCAATGAACGACTCAGGTAAAGTGTTGTTTTATGCCCGCAGAGGATTCGTTCATCAATACTTACTTTGCGCTTATGACACCGAAAATCAGTAAAAATTTGTTTGTGCTACTGGTGTGGCTTCCGATATCAGTGAATTATTACTTTGAAGTATCATTATTATTGCTCAATATAATTTGTTTCAGGTTTTGCAAAATTCATATATTCATATTAAATCAAGTTAAGATCAGAAAGAAACTTTTAAAGAGTGGAGTACCTAAATACTTATGATGGATGAATTTTCTGGTCCTTTACATTTCGAAGCTGGTGTACCTTTCTTTGTAACCCATAAACGATCCGCCTGATTATATATATATATATATATATATATATATATATATATATATATATATATATATGCCTTTAAATTGATCCAAAAGGAGTATACTGCTTTGAATCGATTTAAAATAAACATAGTGCTCTGAATTATTTAGAAGTAAATGTATACACATATAATACAGTATGTATATTATACTTTACATATGCATTGCACGCAACTCATTTAAAAATGTTTTGTCTTTTAACCGCGTCGTATTAAACATATTGCTCTGAATGTCTTAAAAATATGCACATTGCTCTGAATCAATTGAAAATGAACACATTTGCTCTCAACACATTGAATAAACACTGTTATTTTGCCTTGGAACTGACTCAAAATTAACCTATTCTTTAAAATAGAGACCTCATTTCGTACCAGTTAAAGAGAACAAGGCGACATTGGTAGTGCCGAAAGTGCTTTAAAGAATGAATCTTAAAGCTGTCACGTATGGTACAAATGCTTTCACGAAAGTATCCAGATGGATAGATGCTGAACTAATAGCAGATGCTTTCACCAAAAAAACTTATTTTACAAGTCTAGAAAGTTTCCTTGAAACACAGTGAAAAGTTTTGTGGAAAGTATTTTTCCAATGTTTAAAAAAATATGCGATTCCAGATGTTTTTCGATTCAGTATATCTCCAGTCCGTTTCAGACAAAGGGGTGTTCTCTAGAAAGAAGTACTCATTTCCTTTAAAGAATGAGAACGTAAGTCACCATAGGTAATTATGTTATCAGGTCACTTCTCCACAAATATTGTTCTACTCACCCAAATTATTCATATGATAGTTTTGCATGCTCTGCATCCTCCTGCTGCAGGAATTGAAATCGTGACACTGAGGAGTTACTGTATGCGCAATAAAAACGTGTCTAGTCGGAAACGGGAGAAGACCCATTGAAGAAGTCGGAGTACGTGCTCCCCACGAAGCACGACTGGCTATTTCGACATTGTTACCTACAAGTAAATAAAAGACATGCATTAAGTGAGATCTTGCATACGAAAAACTGAAATATCTTAATTAAATCCGCATGGAAATCTACTAATTTAACGTCTGGACCCATGAACGTTTTATTATCATTTTAGTTTAGCACAAAAGCTCCGTTCTGTCGTTTGACCCGCACATATTTAAAGATGATGTTGAGGTGTAGGCGCATAATTCTGGCAGGAACGAATTAACTCGGGGAGGACGTACAACCTGGGTCCGAAATGTTCCAGGATCTACTGGTTGTGTAAATAAAAATGCAGAGTATTTTCTGAGTACTGTTGCCGGTCATCTTCGAAATAATGGCTAAAACCTTAATGCAGCGATGACCTGCTATCGCTTCTGAAATGCAGAACGGTATGAGGCCTCACATTATCACGGAGTAGAAACCTTCTATCGGATCTCCACAATTCAGGACGACGGCGATGAATCCTCAATTTCAAACGTTGCGGAACAACTTTGTGGTACTGCTCGTTGAGTGTCGGTCCGTCAGGGACAAAGTTTTAGTGTCCTATACCTTTGGATTCGAAAAATGCAGTCAATATTTCACTCATTGGCAGAATCATCATGACCACCCCGTCTTCACTTAGATGTGTCATACAACACGTAGAAATGACATCACTGACCAGCGCGGAATGTGTATATACAATATGCAGACAACACGGGGCAGAGCGTGTCACTTCACGTATGCGAAATCCGCGCAATGTAGAAAGAAAACGACTTGACGGAATTTGAACGTAGAATGATCACTGGCGCGAAGAAGGCAGGACCAATATCTCATAAATCCAGGCACTGTTGGTCCCATGAAAGCCGCCGTACTTAAGAAGCGGCATGAATGGTCAGAAGTGGGACACACATGCATTCAACGTTCCAGAAAAGGGAATATCACCACAGTTTGACAGTCGATAATTACTTTTATTTGCTGGATTAACGATCACCATGAGCAACTCTGAGGGATACGATTAGTGCTCATCCCGAATTTAGGATCGCTGTTTTCAGAAAAGACCCAGAGCCAGTGCCATCAGCAGAACACACTCCCCATGCTTCATTGTCACTCAAATCCGAGCTCATGTCGGACAAGTGGTCAGAAGCCGTCGTCTGAAACCACTCCGCCACTGGAACAGCCAGTGGAGAGATGTACCGGACAATAGACAATTCACGATCCCTCAGTTTACGGCAGACTACAGCCAGAGATAAATATTTTCGAGTATATAGTCTAGAGGACTGTCTTGTGAATGGACTCCGCAACTCTTTTATGTGCCCATGTTGAATGTCCAGTTACGAAGCTCCCAAGTCCTCAGCAGTTCTACCTGCAATTGGCATGGGGGTAACGCGACTGGACATAATACGACTTTAAAAGTGTCGTGGGGTCCAATGAATTCAGGTTTCTTACCCAACATGGCGATGGAAAGACCTGTGTTCTATGCAGCGCGGGTGAACAGCTGCAATAAGACTACACTGTTGGACGGAAAGAGGCCGCCGGCGGATGCGACACCATGCAATACAAAGTGTTCTCATGAGCATCATAACTTGGTCCAGTCATTCCCGTTGTACACACCCTTGCCAGTAGATCCTACCTAGTATTGTTTCGGACTAAATGCTGCCCAACAGAGTGACTGTGTACCGGTATGCCACTGGATTGCTCTAGCAAGACAACGATGTTCCAGTTTTACAAGGCCATCTTGGTTCAGGAAAGTTTCCAGGAAAAAGCATTAAGTGTGGTCCCCTAGTTACCTAATTTCCCTGACTTGATTCCCATCGAACATTTGTGAGGTGCAGAGGAACGTAGCATTCGCTGGTCCACGCCACAGACTGGCGGATACCTTCCCCGGTCTAGTGGAGTAAACGTCATGCCAGATACAATCGGTTATCACTATGAAAGGCAGCCAACACGGTATCAGATAGGTGGACATAAATTATATCTCACGAGTGTTTCTTCATTTTGAATGACTGTGAGTGAGATTTTTTTTTCCGACATAGGTGAGTACGTACCGCTGAGCTCATTGCCTTGACATTTGGTCTGAAAGCCATGCTGCAGTCAGTGGATTTTATTTTGATCAGTTATGAAGAAGAGAGTGTACCATCTTTTCATTCAGCTTCGAAAAGTGCATCCCAAATTTGAGGACAACTGTCCTTCTGTTTCTGTATATCAAAGGCAAAACATCGCGTGCTAGCACATGTTCACGTGGTAGTTCTGCTTCGTCCCAAAGCTCTCAAAAGATGTTATGAGTATCGTTGAAACTTCTATCCAGTTCGTAGCAAAATTAATCGTCCGCTCAAGCCAACCTTTTTTTCATATATGCCGTCTTGAGGCGTTTTGGGGCCAAGCATGGTTCATGCACTACTAAATTTGAATAATGAAGAAACAAAATATTTTCCACAATAAAGACTCCAACATTTCTACAAGATCTCCCAGAAGGAAAGAGAATGCGACAGAGGACGACAAAATTCCATTTTAATAGCATTTCAGCACAACCTGACCTGAAAGATGAGTAATGCAAAAGAAATTCAAAGAAAGGCGGGAAAAAAATGACAAAAAACGCCAACATTTCAACAAGATCTCCCAGAAGGAAACAGAAAGAGACCGAGGACGAGAAAATTCCATTTTAATAGCATTTCAGCACAAACTGACCTGAAAGATGAGTAACGCAAAAGAAAATCAAAGAAAGGCGGGGATATCATAGCCGTAGCACAGTCAATCTCTTGAAAGAAGGAAAGGACGCTTTAACGGGAAGATGATTAGTCAAACCATCTAAGAAAACGACAGGAGAAAAACATCTAGAAAACACTCATCAAACGACTGCAATGTGTGCTGACATAAAATAAGAGCATCTGTGAAATAACATGAAAGAAAAATTGCTGCAGATTGATTCACGAAGCGCACTTATTGAAACTCACTACAAAGTACACAAAACCAACATCCCAATTGTGCGCCTGCGCGTATTTTTGGAACAGTTATAGCACACGCATACATTGAGTGGCCAAATTATTATGAGCACCAGATCATTTTATTAAAGTAGCTCTCCCGCAGATGCTGTTGACACAAGATGGCTGAATTGGTATAAAAAGGGAACGCTGAAAGCACGCAGAGACTATGAATTGCATTGCGCAAGAAAGAATGGGTGAAAGACGCGATCTGATGGACTTTGAACTTGGAATGATCGTGAGTTCGAAGTATTGGTGCGAACAATAGCAAAACCGCTGCACTTGCGAAATGTTCGACGGCAGCAGTTGTTAACATTTATTGAGAGTGGACCACCAGTCAAAAACCGGGTCTCAGCACAACACATGTGGTCGCCAACGGCTACTGGATGCTCCAGCTGAGCGGAGAGCAGGCAAACGTGTTCAGTCCAACAGGAGGGCAACACTTCGTCAGATTACAGATAATCTTAATCAGGGACCAAGTCCGATGAACTCTCAAAGCACAGCAGTTTGCCGCACATTACATCGTATGGGCTACAGAAGCAGACGGCTTGTCCGTAAGCCAATGTTATCTTCAGCAAACAAGAAGAAATACCTCCATTCCGCTCAGGAACACAAGAATTGGACAGTAAATGAGTGGGAAAGGGTAATGTTATCCGACGAATCACGTTTTCAACTATACCATGCAGATGGAAGGGTGAGGATATGGAGAAAGCAGCACGAAAGCATGGATCCATCTTCCATCGTCACTACTCTTCAAGTTGGTAAGGCGACGTTATGCTCAGGGGCATGTTTTTGTGGGTGTTTGGGCGCTTTGATTCGTGTGGAGCAACGTCTGACCGCCCAAAGGTGTTTAAATATCGTTGCCTAGCAAGTCCGTCCAGTTTTGTCGGTAGTTTATCCCAATGGAGATGTATACTTCCAACAGGACAGTGTTCCATATCATAGTACTCATATTGTATGCGAATGATTTGAAAAGTATGACGGAGACTTTTCCATGCTACGTTGTCCTCCCCAATCACCGGATCTCAATCCAATGAAGCATTTGTGGGATAAAGTCGAAATGAGCATCAGACAACTGAATCAACCACCATCATATCTTCAAGAGCTGGAGAGTGCAATTCATCGCATTTGGGCTAATATAGCCCAAGCCATTTATTGGCATTTAACAGAGTCCATACCCAGTTGAATTCAAGCAATGTTAAGAGCAAAAGGTGGCCGAATGAGGTACTATCCATGTGGTCATAATAATTTGGCCACTCAGTGTATATATGTTTGCGTAAATATGTCCAAGAGACAGAAACCTGGAAAATTCTTAAGATATACGTCATCCAATATTAGAACGTGTTTCTGGTCTTTAAGAATGTCTCTGTGAAATCAAAGTGAACGATCACGAAGTATACCGCAGTGCAGCAAAAACTTTTATTTATTTTTGTGCTCAGCTTAATATTTAATCTTGGTGATATTTCATGTGCGATAGCCACTAGGGACAGCCCTCCCCGTTGCAGTGCCCCCTTTTTGAAGAACTTCTGAAAGCTTTTGAATGACTAAAAAGAATTTGCAAAATCCAATTTTTTTTCGCTTATTCTTTTTATTATTTTTGATGTAGGAAGCGTACAGTACTTCTTATGTACCGGAACAACCCCCTAACTACTTGCGGAAATGGACAGCATTTAGCTCTTTGCTGAAGCACATTCCTTTGAAATCCCGCTTAGTGCTGACATCTATTCCAAACTGTAGTAAACATGCTATATTTCGCCATTTAGACATTTCTAAATGAAACGTTCGACTCATACCGCTCTCTGGAAGTTTCAATAAATTTTACCTGTAGGATGGGGTCAAATTATATGTACCTTAAATCACCCTCAGTCTAAGGAAATGTTTCCGACTGAAGAAAGAAAGGTGGAACAGCTCAGCTCGTCGAGTGAACATGTTTTTCAACTGTATAGCTTCATTAAGAGAAAAACAAGTTGTACTTACATGCGTGACAGAATGTCGTCAGGGCGAAACAGATGAACACGGACACGAGAATGGTGGCCATCTTTGCTTCTTAAGTGACTCTAAGTTAAAAAAGCAAAAACACAAAAACAAATGACAATTCCGAAGAAATCAGTGCACGTGCAACGCAATGTAAAGACAGTACAGTATGTATGGATTTTAAAGACCAAAAACTACTTATCTGCAGTTGTTTTTCTTTCTGGTGGAGCGCAACGGAACTGCGTTCCGGCGTCTTTTTTAACATAAAACGTTTTGTTTTCTGTTTCGAAATAGCTACACGTATTTAATTAAAATGATGAAATAACCGTAACATGCAATTAATATTGAAAATCAAAGAAAAATAATAATTTTAGGGACACATAAGTCAGTCTCCTAAGTACTCATTTGCATATTGTCACTTTTAATTATTTCGTAATATTCAGATTTCTTAGTTCTGGATACCGATGCGAGAATCTGTTTACTGATGGAAGCCCGGATATACACCTGCACTAAGGAAATATGACAATGAGAATATACTCCATTTATTCATCCTAATGTGTTCGACCAGCGTTAAACCGGAAATTGCTGTAGGACGTCCTTTATGCAAAAGGTGTTCTGTAGAATTTGATCCTCTAAAATTATAACTTAGGGACTGCGTTTTTGTAAACTACGAAGAAAGCTGCTCTAAGTATTGTATATGTGTGTACTTTTCTCCTATTGTCTGTTCCAACGGCATCCGTGGATTCTCTAAAACGTTGGATACTTTAGGACAAAGAAGGGATTCTTTACATAAGTGGTCAGCAAAATGCCGCGGCCTTTTTGTCGAGGACCAAGGGAGTGCTCCAGTCGGATGAACGCGGGACTGCTGGCCTAGTCGTCTAGTGCGAGCAATGTTCTGGTAGGCATACATATTTCGGTGCGAAAATGTGAGGAGCCCGGAGTGTGTCTCGCTAAAGGAGAGTTTTAGCGAAAAGTTCCCGGTTTGGAGAAGCTAAGTTTTAACGGGAGCTGCCACTACAGTTGCCGATGGGACAGGATGATCGCCGGGGAAATCAATAATTTCAAATATAATGAACAGATATTGTTTTCCAAAATTGTCTGTTTGATATGACTGCCGGTTACACGAACTCGTACATACTACTTCGGAACCAGACCAAGATAAAAAAAGGTGAGGTAGGAGAAATATTAGTTTCACAAGGAAAGAGCCTAATCAGAGGGGTGGGTATGCATCATGCTTAATCGTCGTTTAGTTAGTTTAGAATTCTCAGCCTCCTTACAATAGCCATAACATGTAATTATTTACTTAAAGTAACGTAATAGCCATAACATGCGCATTTGTGTGTGAGAGAGAGAGAGAGAGAGAGAGAGAGAGAGAGATGGCAGGAGCTAACTGTATAGGAAATGCCAATGAAAACAGGTTTTCAACAGTACAGTACACAGCAGGAGCAAAAATACTATAATACAACTTGGCTGATTCCGTCGCTGCGGATCGTACATATATACGAATTCAAATGCAGATTTAACCCTCATTTGTGGGTAAGCTTGACAGAAATTTTATTTCAGTATTTTTCATGTATTGTAACTGCTACCGAATATTTTTTTTATGAAATTAAAGAATTTAAATTATGCTCTTGCTTTTTGTACCATTCAGCAATAATAAGGCTTAAAGAACAATGTTCAAGAACTTGCGTTCTGCTTTCATTGGGTCACTCCCACAACATCCTTTTTTATAACAGCGTATTAAGAATATAAATAAATACATCGCTCTAAACCACGTTCTAGAAACACACAGCATCCGAAAAATTGTTTTTCAGCCGCCGCTGTGGAATGAACCAACAGAACTCTCGTAAATAAATACATCGCTCCTACTTGTCGCCACGTATTTGGAGTATTTTCAGAGTATTAAGAGTTCCAACACCTTTTTCTCCAGAAACAAAGCACGGTATCTATTGTTCATTTCATTCCTATGAAAAAAGTAGCGACACATGCCGTCATCCTAACACTAAAATTTTATATTTATCCAACTGATGAAGCATATAACGGCGATTTTTGAATGGCATAGTTTCTAAATACATACAATACTTAATTAATCAGGATGGTTTATGATTTAAACATAATTTCTTCGAATGTTTGCACGTTTATTGCTAAGCAGCCACTTAAAAATATGATTCATTGTTTCCTTCATTTAGATTTTCTGTAAGACTCATGCATGCTTTCTCTAATCAAGTCAAAATTTTTATTCACCTTAAAAAGGTTTACTTTATAAATTTATCTTGTATTTTATTTTTCTTCTTGTTCTGGACACTTTTCCCGTAGGCTTTCCTTTTACGGTGTTAATTGCTGATTATTCATTCCAATTATTTTTCATTTCCGAAAATTTCAAGTCATTAGTCATAGTCGTAAGTTCATCCAGCCTTTAATAAATTTGAAGTTATTAAGGTCGCACGTTTCTCCCGCATAAATTAAATTTCAGGAGACAGACCCCAATATATCCGTTGATAGATCAGGGAGGCAAGGCAGAAGTACATTTCATAAATTGCAAAGATGAAACTCTTTATCGTTATATTTCTGTGGATTTTAAGTTCTTATTTACATTTAGTCACTAAGTTCACAGGCAGTAAATTGTCCATGACATCAGTTTCACAGTTTCAACAAAATGCCGGTGAGTTTTCTTGTCAGACTACGAGATCCACAAGATTAACATTGTGTCTGAGAGTTTCGCTACTCGCAATACGTACTAGAAGATAGCCTGTACTGAGGATGATTCACTTTTCCAAAAGAATCGTATGTGCACACATCCTGACTCATGTCATGCTATCTTTTCGTCCAAGTAAAAAGCGATACTCGTCTGTTGAAAGCACAAAATCGAATCTCCACTGGTTGAAAGCTTTGCTGTATTCCAGACAATTCATAAGTATTTCTATGGTGTGCGGTGATGGTCATTAAAGTGGTTTTCGTTGCCCCAAACCAGCTTTGTGCTAAGATTATACGTGGTCATCTCTAATACGTTTTGTCATAGTGAAATGGTCCTACCTGAAGCGTTCTGAAGTTCCGACGCAGTGTCCAGCACATAGGACGAGGAATGTCTTGAGAGATTCAACCTTCTCCATCTTGACAAGCATCGCATTTTCGTGTATTGCCTCATTTTTTACCTGTTGGCTTATTCTTTGCCCTAAATTCATTCTTTTATATTTTGTTGGATTTCCCGTTTAATAGAAACAGTACGAAATGGAAGCATCCTTAATTATAACCGAAAGCAACCCAATCCCTGATGTACAGTATTTTTTTCAGTTTTATAGTTCATTAAGGTATGAATATTTCATAAATTGATGAACATACGACCTTGAAAAAAAGAGTGACCTCTTCCTTTAGAATTCTGAATTTAACCGAGAATTGTTTGTTTCGTAATCCTTGAAAGAGGAAAGAAATAGATTCTGGGTAATTGAAATGGCCAGTCCTAGGATTCGACCTCCGAAAGTGTAGGTGCTTGTCTTCCAGTGGAATATCATTCACCATTTACTTTGCACGTATTGGAGTAGGAACATTCCAGAGAAATCAGTCTAAACCCTGGTGCAAGAGTTATTCTCGTTCTAACATTCCTTCTTCGCAGAGGGCTTCTTATTCCATTGTGCAAGCTCTCACCTCCCTATGTAGCACTAAATAACTTGATACTCCTAAAATTGCTCACTAGTGTCTACAAACTGTGCTTAACCACAGCATCTCAATCTGCTCTCAAAAAATCTAAAGAGCTAAATGTAGACACTGGAAATAAGCTAGCAAACAAAAGGAAATCGTGCGATTAGAAATTTTATTTTCTCTTCCAGATCAGTCTAAGAAAGTATTGCACTAATTACAATGAGTTCGAGAAAACGGAACAGATAAAGAAAACTTTATCACAATATGACTGGATCTGTAGTTAATAGCAAAACCAAATGCCTTCAGTTTGCTATTAAGCTCCAATTGTATTACATAAAGGAGCTTTTTGCCCATTTTCTTTAACTTATTAAAGTTTTGTATTATTTCTAACAAACATGCTGACTGAACTCATAAAAATTATTATTTGGGTCTTTACTTACTTTATTGCCTTCTTGGTATCAGAATTCAGCTGAGAGGACTGAAGTGAAACTTTGGAGCTCAGGAGTGCAACCGGGCTATGCTGAAATTGAATCTTCTCGTTATTTGAGTTTGCTAAAGAGGCTAGAACTTAGCTTTTTATTTCAGTCCGATTGCTCCATTTTGATATCTTATCTTCAGCAGTTGTTTTTGTCAGCAACTGAAACTTTCAGATTATGTTTGCGTCAATAAAGATAATAATGTCACTAACATCTTGGAAAGGAATTGGAGGAACCCATAAACTTTCCTTGTTTTATCAGCATCTTTATTTCCTTATAAAATCGGGCAAACCCTTATCGTTTCTCAGCAGAAGTTTCAAAATTATTGGGAAAACCCAATGTCACTTTTTCTTATCGTGCACGGAAAGGTTCAAATTTCTTTCAAGTGTCCTAATTTATGCAACTGTTTAATGCTATCTCAGGGATGTTGGCGCAAAGAATATCTGCAAATACTTCGCAAAAAATGATAACGTCATCCTGGTAGCATATTCACGAGAACATTAGACTGTAGGTCAGATGGTAAAAAAGTGCCGAAAGTGCAACCTTAACAGGATTATTTTCATGAAGAAATTGCTCCTAACTGGAACAGAAAAATGCTATAAAATCGATCTGCATCATCTAAGTTCAAAGTTACAAATCACTATTAAACCAACATATCAGCCTAAACTATTTGAATAATTTTGCTCGGCAGATTTTGGTCTGATCTGCTTCACGACTTCTCGATGCGATTACAATCCAAATGATAGTTTTAAAACAAAACGTTTAACTATTTAACTGGCCTACAAATTAATTCGGAGTTAGCAAAATAGGTGGAAATTAGCTCAAATGAATACGGTATATTTTCTACCCAATAAGTGGACTAGAACGAATTCGTTCGGGGTACGTTTAGTTGCCGCAACGCCTCTCGAACGGGTGACCTGCAAGACCAGGCCATCAGAAAGCTTTGCTTTTTTATTCAAATTGGTTATATAATTAATTCATACACACGACGTGGATCAGAAACACCAAACAGAAGTAATCGCTCTTTCCATGTTAATATGTGAGTTACGGAAAAATTATCATCGGTCGCCACCGCGAATCGAACCCAGGGTCTTCCAGTTACGCGCCGGACATTCTACCACTGCACCACAGCAGACTCAAATTCTCCAGACTCACATGAGCTTAGCTGCCAAACCACATGGCAGGTTGCTTTATGGAGCCCTGCACAATGCTGGGGATTCATCAAAGATGGAAAGCAGCAACTGAACAAATAACTAGGAGGCAAATAAGTAATTAATTCATACACTCGACGTAGATCAGAAACACCAAACAGAAGTCATCGCTCTTTCCACGTTAATAAGTGAGTCACGGAAAAATTCTCATCGTGGAAAAACATGGAAAGAGCGATGACTTCTGTTTGGTGTTTCTGATCCACGTCGAGTGCATGAATTAATTACTTATTCGCCTCCTAGTTATTTGTTCAGTTGCTGCTTTCCAACTTTGATGAATCCCCAGCATTGTGCAGGGCTCTATAAAGCAACCTGCCATGTGGTTTGGCAGTTAACCTCATGTGAGTCTGGAGAATTCGAGGTCGCTGTGGTGCAGTGGCAGCATGTCCGGCTCGTAACTGGAAGACCCTGGGTTCGATTCCCGGTGGCAATCGATGAGAATTTTTCCGTGACTCACTTATCAACGTGGAAAGAGCGATTACTTCTGTTTGGGGGTTATATAGGAGAATGATTGACACTAATTCTTTTCTAACGGATTACGTGCTGAAGGGCTGTAACAATGGCGACGAATCTAAGAAAGGAGAGGGAAAATATTTGACTGCCATGATGTGCGTGTCAGGAGCAATAGCTATTTCTCGTTCATGTGTTGAGTCATAGGGCAGAGAATAAATGACTTGAAGGGAGCATTTATTACCTGTTACGTGGTTATGGTAGCTACTGCAGAGATGAGATGGGGAAGGGAATTGTCTTACAGTGAAAGCAAGCAGCTTACATAAAACCCAGCCGCTATATGACCATTTTTGTTTAAGAAGTACATAAATTTGGAACCAAAATTTGGATAGCAAAACGAATCAATGCAGATAATGCTATTGCTACATTTCTTCCGCCTAAACCAAATTTCAATTCAAAAACTCTAATACAGTATCAGAAAGGTTGAATGTTTAGTACCACGCCTTGTGGGGGACTTCTAAGATATCACATTTTTTAACAGTTTAAAAACACACGTGTTATTGTACGGGTAGCACTTGCTAAAGACAAAATGCAAGAGTGCATAGCTCACAGCATATATAAAATCACTATTCGTTCTTTTTATGTTGTACAAAGTTCAAAGAAATCAAATGTACTGTTAATAAATCATGTCTATGAACTGCCTAATAGATAAATTGGCCTCGGTATTAACTTGTGTTGTACAGATGTAGTTCTGGCTCAGAGTAAAATAGATGCATAGTGCACTTAGCAACGACGCTGAGTTTGGTTGAGGCCAATTTGCCGTGTGGTACATCTCCATTAAAAATTCTAAAATCAGGTCGTTCTGGTTTTGTCTGAAAGGGTATTATGAATATCACTTTGAGTAATCCTACCGAAATATAACGAACCATAATCCCATCCGTAAGCTTCTTACTGTTTCGTATCTTTTGATGTTTTCTGTTGTACTTGGTTTCAGGTGTATGTGTCTCATAAATTTCATTTGTGAAGAAATTCGAATTTCCTTTGACACGCCTGATTGATCATTTGAAGTTTGACTGAGAGCACCATTTCATTTCTTTTTCTTTTTCACAGGGGATGCTCAGCACGGCTATACAAAGTCATTTTGCATATGTGGTGCTCTTTTCTCGGTTTATTTCTTCCATTTTCTAAGCCAATGGAAATCCCTTGAAGGTGTTCATCTTGTGCTTCTTGTTCACTGTTCTGCGTATTGCTTCAGTCGCTTGTTTTTCCCGCTTCATCATTAGGTTGCACATACACTGAAGTGCTAAAAGTCATGGGATAGCAGCATGCAAACTTTTAACTGGCGCTGCCGTCGTATAAAAGCTTCGACGTACACCACGAATTTTATCAGTTGCGAGATGTAATCTCGTGAATCAGGTTGAAAAATCACCAGTAGGATTATGGCAAGCCGACGTGAATTATCGGAGTTTGAATGAGTCATGGTAGTGGGAGTCAGACGGATGGGACATTTAGTTTCCGATGTTGTGCGAACATTCAACATTTCTCGATCCATGGTGTCACGTGTGTACCAAGAATATCTCATGGAAGGCATTACCGCCCACCGTGGACAGCGCAGGACCGACCATAGGTGCTGAATGACTGTGACCCGCGGCGTCTGACCAGGATTGTCCATGGCCGCCCCGGTGGCGCAGTGGTCTAAGCGATGGCCTCTGATCATTCGTTCGTAAGGGGTCCGGGTTCGAATCCCGGTGAGGCATGGATGTTGTGTTTGTCTTACGGCACTGGATCTCTTTCTTCCCTGGAACCAGCGACCCAAAATTAGGGACGGGCGACTACTTATAGCCCATGGAGTTGCTCACGGTGGTCGTTAAACCTAAAAAAAAAAAAAAAAAAAAAAAAGGATTGTCCATGCTAATAGACAAGCGACTCTTGCTCAAATAACGTCCACATCAATGCAGAAGGTACCAGAGGCATATCCATCAAGTTAGTGCAGCGTAATTTAGCGTACATGGGGTAAGGGAGCAGAGCAGAAGATTCACCAGAGTGCCTTTATTAACACCACGACATCGTAAACAGCGTCTCCCCTGGGCTCGTGAACACGATAATTAGACTATGGGAGACTGGCAACATGTGGCTTGGTTCGATGAGTCAAGCTACTAGTTGTTACGAGCTGATGGTAGGGTTCGGGTATGGCGCAGACTCCATGAGGCCATGGACCCAAGCTGTCAACAAGGCACCGCGCAAGCTCGTGGTGATTCCATACATGTGTGGGAGGTCTTTACGTGGCGCAGTTTGGGTCCTCTGGTCCTCGTAAATACGTCATTAACCGGTTCTCACCTTGTTACTATGCTGGATGACCATTTGCAACCCTTGATGGACTTCATGTACTCCAACAACGACGGAATGTTCCAGGCTGACAGTGCACCATGTCACCGGGCCCAAGTTGTCCAAAATTGATTCGAGGAGCATTCTGGACAGTTCCGACGAATGGTGTGGCTACCATGTTCGCTCGACCTGAACCCAATGGAACACTTATGAGATGTGGTGGAAACGTCCATTCGCACCCAAGATCCTGCATCTACAAATACCAGGGAACTGTGGGCGGTTGTTCAGACCGCATGTCTCAACATCTCTCCAGAAGTTTTTCGGCTACTTATGGAATCGATGCCACGTCGAGTTGCTGCACTTCGCAGGGCTACAGGAGATCCTACACGATACTAGGTACGTATCCCATGACTTTTGGCACTTTTTTTTTGATTGGAGGTTTAACGACCACCGTGAGCAACTCAATCGGCTATAAGCAGTCGTCCGTCCCTAATTTGGGGTCACTGGTTCCAGGGAAGGGAGAGAGACAGTGCCGTAAGACAAACACAACATCCATGTCTCACCGGCATTCGAACCAGGGCCCCTTACGGACGAATGTTCAGAGGCCAGCGCCTTAGACCACTGCGCCACCGGGGCGGCTTTTTGGCACTTCAGTGTACTTAGGCGTTACTACGAAGGATCAATACCACCGGCGTGGCGCCGTTAGCTCGGCTCGGTGGTGCACATTTTGATTTTCGGACTAAACCTGAGCTGAGCCTATGCAGGTCAGAGTTGAAAAAGTGTTTAAACATCGGTTAACTGTAACCGCAGTTAATATCACTCACAGGTTTTCTGATTTTCCATATGTACTGTTTGTCTATTCGGAGGGGTGTGACAACAAATTTACATTAAAATCATATGTTCGCACTAGTAATAGAGTTGTTTATAAAACTGCTTTTTCACTCTATTGCTACGTTGAAGCTGTTTCGATGCAAAGTATTTCCGCTAGGAAACGTAATATTCGATTCCTTTGTAACAATATTATTGATTACAAAGTTGAAAAAATGCCTTGAAATACTTTTAGCGTGGTTACTTGAAGTTTGTTTTTAAAATACAAGTTCATTACACGCAAGAATTTGATACTCCCTATAACTAAAAAAAAAACGTATTAAAAGAGCGTTTCAAATTCGTTTTTTGAATAAAGCACGATGTAAAGTAATGTGACGACTTTGTCATGAGACATTTTGGGGAAATAATTTTATGTAATGTTTAATGTACGTACAAGAGTATGTTAGAGAGTTTTGAAGAAACTCAAGACCTAACACATACTGTACTCACAGACAAACGTAGTCTGGAAATTATGTAGCACTACTTTTTTACGCTTTCTAACCGTAGGTTGAAGAAGCGTATATGCTCCACCTTTTTCTGTCCGTCTGTCCGTCCGTCTGTCGGCACGATGACTCACGTAAAAATGGTTCAATTTCGACGAAATTTTAGTATGTGGTAGGGGACCACCAGGGGACGAACCCTATTGAAAATGGGTGAAGTGGGGTCAAAGGTCACGCCATAAGAGCGGGATCCATTCAATTGCCCTTATGCGTCATAACTTGCGTAAATATGGTTCGATTTCAATGACATTTTAGTATGTGGTAGGGGACCACATGGGGAGGAACCCTGTTGAAAATGGGTGAAGTGGAGTCAAAGGTCAGGACATAGGAGCGGGATGCATTCCATTGCCCTTATGCGTCAGAGGGTGCGTAAAAATGGTTCGATTTCGATGAAATTTTAGTATGTGGTAGCGGACCACCTGGAGAAGAACATTATTGAAAATGGGACAAATGGAGTCAAAGGTCAGGACATAGGATCGGGATCTATTCCATCGTCCTTATCACACTATTAAGGTGGACGTCAAGTAATTTTGCTTCCTATATTTCCGCCGTGCCGGTGGCGCAGTGGTCTAAGCGATGGCCTCTGATCCTTTGTCCGAAAGGGGTCCGGGTTCGAATCCCGGTGAGGCATGGATGTTGTGTTTTGTCTTACGGCACTGGTTCTCTCCCTTCCCTGGAACCAGGGACCCTAAATTAGGGACGCGCGACTGCTTATAGCCCATTGAGTTGCTCACGGTGGTCGTTAAACCTCCAATCCAATCCATCCCATATTTCCAATGGAAAACCTTTTGTACACATTTCCTTCACAATTAGTGTGTTCCGAAGGATGGAAATTTGAACATCGATTAAAATAACTTCATACTATAACTTGGAATACTTAACATTTTCTAAAACATAAGCATAATTATATTAAAAAACAATACGTTTTCTTTGGTGGTGTTGAAACCAGAAAAAGATGGCGCGACCTGTACTTTGATGACGTCAGTGGACAAATAAATGTTGGATTGCATAATTACGGTTATGGTTTAGAAAATATAATTACGGTTATGGTTTAGAAAATATAATTACGGTTATGGTTTAGAAAATATTAAGTATTCCAAGTTATGAAATGAAGCTATTTTAATCCATGTTCAAATTTTCATTCTTGGGAACGCATTAATTGTGAAGAAAATGTGCACAGAAGTTTTTCCATTGGAAGTATAGGAAGCAAAATTACTTGTCGTCCACCTTAAAGTAGCAATTCTTGTTGTATTTATGTATGTACATTTTATTTTGAAAACGGCTCTAAGAATTTTGATGAAAGTCGTTAACCTACCGTTTCTTGGTACTAGAAATCGGTTTAGCTTGATCTCGACTTTAGGAGAATTCGTTTAGTGGGTTAAACAACCACCCCGAATTATAACGTTTTTACTGTCATGGCGTCGCTCCATTAATGTTTCCAATGCTTAGAAATCTTATGACGTCACAATCTCGCGTTTGAGAATGTTGGCGCGCGGTCACGCCATCTGTCTCATTACGTCACGCGTTGTGTGTGGATCCTATTAAAGTTTTAGGACGTCATACTCTTGCGAGCAGATGGTCGCTATTCCCATCTGCTTCATTATGTCACGCGTTGATACGATAACTCGCGTAACAATCGTTCAATTATAACTCGAGTTGTAATCGAAAGTTATCGTCCGTCCGCACGATAACTCGCGTAACAATCGTTCGATTTCGATGAAATTTTAGTATCTGGTAGGGTATCACTTGGGAAGGAACCTTATTTAAAGTGGACGAAATGGGGTGAAAGGTCAGTACATAGGAGTGGGATACATTCCACTGCTGTTATGCGTCATAACTAACGTAAAAAAGGCTCGATTTCGATGAAATTTTAGTATGTGATAGGGGACCACCTGGTTACAAACCCTATTGAAAATGGGCAAAATGGGGTTTAAGGTTAGGACACAGGAGCATGATCTATTCCATAGCCCTTATGCATCATAACTTACGTAGAAATGCTTCGATTGCGACAAAACTTTATCATGTTATTTCGGAGGTATACCGAACCGGTTCTGTTGAATATCATCGATATTGGATCAAGGGTTAGGGCACAGGACCGAGATTTATTCGATAGCCATTATTCTCATAACTTGAGTAATGATTTCTGGTATGTTGGAAAGCGTATTATAATCTATGCATTGCATGATTTTACAAACTTGTTCTCTTAGTTCCCGGTAACTCCACTGCATTTCGGACATCTCTCTTGCAGCTGGATCAATTGCTGGTAACAGAAGTATTTGTCCTATCTATAAGCCGTGCCTTGACGCTTCCTGAGGTTTCCTGAAGCGTTATGCGCGATTTTAAGAGTTTCGGAATGATACGGGATCAAGTAGAATCCCCATGCATTGTAATAGAACCCTTTTTTGGTTATAGTAGGCTTGTTTTATAAATGGTTACTTTAAAAGCCTTATACATTTATCTTCGTAGAGCCAATGATTCGGAGCCTGGTGACTAAACCATTATCCGGGCTTAAACCACCTACGAATACCCAACGCGTCAAAAACTGACGTGAAAAAAATACAGACGATATCTGTCATTATCAGTAATAATGAGTGTTCTCAGGACCTGCAGTACTCACTTTAAAAATCGCAGCACCGTAAAGGAGTTGATGAAGAAATATAGAAATCGCGTGAGCCAACGGGATGTCTGAGATATGCAAATATAGGCAGGCGTTTAAGGTCAAGCGTGTTCTTCAGAAACGCTCTGAAAAATCCACGAATATGCCGATGGAGACACCAACTGGCGGTCTGTACGGGCCTGGCCCGTCCAGCAGAGTCCGAGCACGACCCCGAGCCCGGGCCTGGCCTTTTGTTCATCAGTTAAGTGAAAACTTCCGGGCACGGGCCGGGCCTGTACTGAAAGGTTTAACATTTTGCTCCTGGATCAAAAAAACGTTTGGACTCCCAAAACGAAGACTTACTTGTTAAATAATCTGATGGCGGAGATTGCTGAGTGAAACGAGAGACATGGGAGGGCATCCACCACTGGAGGAGTTGATTAATTGCAGCTGAAATCTAAAAGTCGTGCTGTAATATGAGAGGCTGAAATGGAAAGCTTTCTTTCTTTAAAGTTAAATTCAAATTCCCTTTTCACTTCGTTGGCTTTAATATCCTTTAATACCATGGCCGTGGCAGCGATCTGGATTTGAGTAACTACCCTACGCACAAATTTTTTTACACGAAGCAGTTACTTCATGGCTTTGCGATATTTCTTTCTAAATTCATATTTAAAAAAGAAACTTAGTTATGACTACTTATGCTCCGGACGGCCGCAGCAGCCACCTCGACTGCTATCAAGATTTCTGTGTATTTGACATCAATCAGGGTCTTCGAATGCTATAAAACACACCTGACTGTCATTTCCCAGGGCTGTTTATATATTCAGAGTTAACAACTTTAACACGTGGCTTCTTTTCCCAGAATTGTCGATATTGATAGACTTTTCAACTTCATTAAACCAGACGACCGAGCTTCTGGCACTATTCGTAGCTACGACGGCGACGTGAAAGTTCGAAGTATTTGTTTATATATTTGTGGTGTGAGGCGATCTTCTTTATACTTAACAGTGACAGAGGAAATGTGTTTACATTTGCAACACAAGTGTAGGTGGTCAGGACTAAACGTCATCTGTGTGAAGAATTCCTTGGAGAAATGGCACCACTCTATGTGTTACATTCCGTTTACTACTGAGGTAATTTCCGTTCAGTAGAGCAGCCTTCTTTTCTCCAGAGGCAGGTTCGTGTTATTTGCAATAAGTTGGGAAAAATGCTGGATGGAAATTTGAAACGGGCCGAGCCGTGAACTGGGAAGCACGAGTCGGGGCCCCGAAAGTTTGGGTCTGCTCCGGGCCGGGCTTTAACAATTCAGGCGCGTGCAGATCTTGAACTCGAGGTTAAATTGACTGATACAGATCGGCAGAGAATCGTCGATATACGAGACCTCCCAGCAAAAACACAAGTGCTGGGCCACCAGCTGGCAGCGATGGGTCACTGCTGGCTGAAATCTGCCACTCACGGCCCGATAGTGGTCCGTTGGTGGCAGCGCCATCAGTTGGCGAGCCATTGATGGCCCTGCAGCATCGCTGTGAATTGTGGGCCTCCAAGCAAGTGCCACTAGTGGCCCGTTGCTGGCAACCAATGCAACCCTAACAGCAGGTGGAAGCAACGGGACTGCGCATGCGCAGAAGCAACACTTGCTGTGTCTCTCATGGTACCAGTTAGTTGAAGACGACGCTATCGCCATCGTGTTATTTTAGTGGATGTTAAGAAAAAAATCCATATGTGGGAAGGCGAATTAATTTCCTAATTAAATTTTACGTTGACGAAGATATCAGATTAAGCCGTGAAATACTAGATTACAGCCATGAAATACATCCACTCCATTCCCATGAATAACAATTCATGGAATGGAGTGGATGAATAACAAGAAAAATTTGAAACCGCTTGAAACAAATATCCTGGAAAACCATTAAAGCAACGTTTGTTGAAAAAAAAAAAAAGAATTATACGAGTACAAAATTTATTAATTATTTGAAAGAAAAAAAAGCAACGCTATGTGGTGTACTCATCCATGGGTTGAATACACAAGACTGGGAGGAATTCGCTTCTAAAAATAACGAGAAGTAAAATAAAATATCTTTCCTCTTTAAAACAAATGCAGCTTCGGACAACGGAAATGAAAGATACAACGTTAAAAATGTAACAGAATGTGATATGAACCCGGGTAAATATATATTTATTCAACAATCTCTTTTCAAGACGACAAGGACAGTACAAAACTTTAGAAAGCGACTCTAAGGATGTACACTCCCTGAAAATGAGTGAAGTTCCCTTAAGGTAAAAAAAAACTATCGTTACGTTGAAAAAAATAATTTATCAATTATATGAAACTGACTTTTATGAAAAATACCTCGCAATATTGTAAAATGAAAGATGGAAGCATTCGATTACACATTGCATACCAAACAGTCAGCTTTAAGCATATGCTCGAGCGTGGCAAATTGTTCCGGGCGGTAGGGAGCTCAGCTACCACGTCAACGGCCCTGGTTCAAATCCACTCCGATACAAACGGGAGTTTTTCCGGTCTGTTGAGAAAATTTCCCCAGCGCTGTGCGTTAATTCACAGGCTTCGTAAGGGTAGAAAAATTATGTAGCGTTGGGAAAGTGCGGTTATCCTTGTTTTTTTTTATTATTATGGCTACTACTGGGAAATTGGCGGACAAGATTCGGCAAGCCATCAGTTACGTCACGTGGTTGCCGGCTGCCACTAACGGCACACTAGCGGACCACATTAGGCTAGCCATCATTTCTGGCACGTGCTTGCAGGGCCACTGAAGGGCCACTTGTGGCAGCTACTGCCTGTGATGGACAACTGATGGCCCTGTTGTGGCATATGACAACTGATGGGGTGCCAACTGTTGGCCCTTCTGTTGGCCACCCGGACATTTTATTGACGGTTCGGCAGCGGCAACATAGTGCTGGGCCATTGCTGACTGCCAGCAATGGCTCAGTGCTGGCCCAGCAAGACTGTTTTTGCTGGGCTGGGTTTCGTCTTGCAACCAATTAAGCGCAGTGCAACGTTATGTGTAGCGCTGTATAGTAGAGCACAAAATAACCGTACAGGAAGGAAGTGGACCACGACACCTGTCCACTGCACGTAAAAAGCACTTGCTCGGTAGAGTTTCTATTCGTAATCCGCTCACCGCGACGATGGAGCTTCAGTGTGACCTGTGGCCTGCTATGGATACAAATGTGTCTTCTCAAACGATTCGACTAGGTTTGCATCACGTGAAAATACGGGCGAGACTCTCAGTTTGGGATCTCACTCTGCTGCCACGGAACCCGATGTCGAAAATGGTTCAGGGAGAGAAACGACCTGGGACTATGGACTAGAGAAGATTGCTATTCACGGACTATTCCAGGTTCGTCTTGGGCATGCCAGATGGCCTCGTCCGCTTGATGCTATTGTTATCAAAAAAATTCTAAAATGTTTATAATCATCTTCCATACAACACACCCGACACGGCACAGTGGAGTGGAGTGGAATCTGACGTGCTGTGAAAACTCAAGTTTGTCTGCGACTGGCATCAGAACCGTGTCACCTCACTCCGGAGTAAGTCGCTCTTCCAGCTGAGCTACGCGGAAAGAATGTCTCGCTGCAGATTTGTCGTCTTGACACTGTTTTTACCTCTGTAGTACGTCACAGTGCTTCCCTGGTGGACGAGTGATCAGAGGAGCTGATTTTCTGGCTAGCCGTCCGATATAGGAGCAGAGTTGAGTCCCAGATGAGGCACGGGGTGGTGTGCTTGTCCTACGGATCTGGTATTGTCTTTATCCTAGAGCCAGTGTCCCAAAATTAGAGACGGGCGACTGCTTATAGGTTGTTCATGGAGGTCGATAAACAACGAAACGAGATGTGACGTGCCTCCCCAGCAGGACACACACGACATAAAGGCAGATAGCAGCAACAACGAACGTCCGCGTAGCTTACTTGGTAGAGCGACTTATTCCGGAATGAGGGGGCCCGGATTCGAGTCCCGGCGTGGACAAAAATGACGGAAAAATTTACTTCGTTATAGTGCTCAAGAAAGAAAAAACATAGGTCGTCCACGAAAGTTGTTCCATGAGTGTGCCGGTATTAGTCGAAAAAGGAAATTGAAACCATTGTTGGAAACACACGCTGTTGGTGAGATTGTTCTTGTTGCGAAAATGGGTTTGCGATCTGCAAGCAGGCGTGATACAGCACAAATAATAAAGCAAGTATCGAGTTTTTCCCCAGAAAGGGTCACGAAAATAAAAAAGCCTATCAATCTCCAAGTAACAAAGCGCCCATTAAAATGACATGTGACGAAGCATTAGCCTTTTTCGTAGATAAAAAGCTTACAAAGGAACAATACATCTCTATGCGTCAGATATTTATAGCTCACAATGCCGATATTTTCCCAAATTATCATATGCTTCTTGTGGCAAAAAGACGATGCTATCCAGAAAAAACGGAGATCACTGATTACTCTGCAGAGGTACAACTACAGTCATTGCTTGATCACACTATACACTGTTTAGTGTCTGTACAGCTGGAGGTGTTACAGCAAGTGCGAGTAGGCAGAGACACACTTCCAACACTTAATATGGTTGTCAAATGGGGCTGTGATGGCGCTTCTGGACAAAGTCAGTATAAGCAGCTATTTTCGGCAACGCAAGAGGGTATTGATGATTCGTATACATTTGTTACATCAATGGTACCACTGCAGATGACCACGTATTCTTCCGTTTGTAGTAGTACAAGTCCAGAAAAAAGCAATTTTGTGGCAAAATCCTTTGCCTTCGTCGATAAAATTCTGTCGGCCTATCAAGATTATTTTAAAGAAAGAAAGTCCAGAGTTAACAGGGAAAGAAATCCACAATATAAAATCGCAAATAGTTGCACTCTCTCCCACTGTTGCACACGTAGAAGGTCGTGAAATTCTTGTGAGGCAGGAACTTGTTCTCACTATGATCGACGGAAAGATTTGTAGTGGGCCCTCAAATCAAGCATCGCAAAATTGTCCTGTGTGTGGAGCAACTCCTTCATAAATGAATGAACAAACGTAGCTTTATTCGGACAAAACATCAAGATGAAACAGCACTGACCCTGGGCTTATCAAGCCTTCACTCGTGGATTAAATTTTTTGAGTGCATCCTGCATATATCATATAGATTAGACATTGAATCGTGGCAAATACGAAAAGAAAACAAAGCTCAGGTTGAAGAACGAAAAAAAGAATACAAGATTGCTTCCACAAAGAAATGGGGCTTCTTGTCGACATACCCAAACCAGGATTTGGTACAACAAATGACGAAAATAGCACGCGGAGGTTCTTTGAAGATCCAGCTTTAGCATCAGATATTACTGGCGTAGATGAAGAGCTGATTCAGCGATTTGGAACCATCTTTAAAACAATCGCCAGTGGGTACAGCATTAGCAATGGAGAGTTTGATAAACTCTCCATTGTTAATGCTTGTACCCCACAATGGAGAGTTTGAAAACTCAAATACTGCTTTGACACAGCAGAATTGTACATCCGAAAATATAAGTGTTATTATATGCCACAAAGTGTGCATAAGATACTTATCCATGGTGCACAGCAGATAAAGGAAGCCGTACTTCCAGTTGGGATGATGTCTGGGGAAGCTCAAGAAGCCCGGAATAAGGACTATAAGAATTTCAGGGAACATTATACTCGTAAATTTTGTAGAGCCGATGCAATGACGGACTTGATGCACACGCTATTAATTTCCTCGGACACGATTGTAAGCAGTCTTCGAGTCAAACGTCAAAAGAGAAGTAAAAGTATATCTCCTGATGTACTAAGACTACTCCAAGATCCAGGTGGCAGCGATGATGATGATGACAATGCTGTTCGAAAATGAATAGATGTACATCTCTCTGAAGCCTGTAAATATTTGAAATGTGTGTTTATTTGACCATAATTGGTGTTCTGTTTAACTAATATTAATTTGTTATTTTTTTTAAATAAGAACAAAGACTTAAAAAAATATTTGCACTAAATTTTACAAAACTATACGAACATTTCGTTGATATCTTTAACACAATAAAAAACTTTATTGAAAATGCAACTTGTAAATTCGTATAAAATTCTATGACAATCTGTTTTATAGGAGAGGAGTTATTAATTTTGATCAGCTAGATTTGTTTTGGGAACCACTGTGTGTCGTTGTTTTCAGGTTCGTATAGGTGGACAAACTCTGTTCGTAGCAATCGCGAATAAAAGCAAATATGTTATCTTTTCACGTTTAATATTTTTATCATTTCCATGTCTTCGCTACTCTGCTTCCTGTGATTTTCGCGACTATACATCAGCTCCTCCTGTGTGTGCGATTTCCACGTTGATCAGTGCAATTAATAAAGGGCTAACACCCTGTAAAAAGCGCGAATACTTATTAGTTAGTTTCTTGGAGTGTCGCACCGCTATAACCAATGACAAACTATTTTGTTTTTCAAAAGTTTAAAACCTTTACCGCAAATGTTAATCCTGAGTGCACTTAACTTGGTAGTCCCACTGATAAAGAACAATTTTCCACAATCAGATCTCTTAGGATATATTTTTAAAAGACCAATAAGACAAAACAATACTTTTACAGCAGAAATCCTTCGTACCGTTGTGAAAGATCTGGGTGTAGAATGCTTATCTTTTTAGTAGCTTCCATTTCGTTTTGTTTAATTGATGAACATACGGTGGAGAAAAACGTACTTGAGAATTTGGTTATTCCGACAACATATAAACTGTAGATGAACGTATCACATCAAGATATTTAAAATTTAACCTACACGTATCCCTCGTGAGTAATTAGTTTTTATTACACCCCTCTTCGCGTTTTATTAGATTTATGGGACAAATATTACGTAAATTTACAAGAACTGTCAGTGGCATTAAATCAGGCACAGGCGACTGTTTATACAGTATGGCCCACAGAAGTGCTCACGGTGATGAATCGGTAAAAAAGTAAGAAACGATTCTGCCTAAAGGCAACGGTTGTCTTCCCTAGTGGCGCAGTTGGTTAGCGTATGATACTTGTCGGACAGTGGTGGTGAGTTCGAGCTTCACCTGGGAAAGTTGTGTGTGCTTTTGTCTTTTTATTCGCTCTCTAGTATTCTGGCGCCGAAATTCTGTGCGTAGATTGGTTGTCAGTCAATTAGTTCAACCCAGTTCCGTGTATTCTGAGGGACAAATATCCGAAGTTAATTTCTTTTTCTTTCTTTATGTGCGTGCAGTAATTAAGTCTATATTTCTAATCGTTAAGGAATAGACTCAACAGTCTCCTAATCCCTTTTACGCTAAAACATATGTTGCATTCTCATACATTATTTGGCAAGTTTCAATATCATCAAACAAAGGTCTTCGCTCTTTCCACGTTTATAAGTGAGTCACGGAAAAATTCTCATTAGCCGCCACCGGGAATCGAACCCAGGATCTTCCAGTTACGCGCCGGATATGCTTCCACTACACCACAGCAGCCTCGAATTCCTCTAGACTCACACACGCTAACTGCCAAGCCAATTTGGCAGGTTGCTTCTTGGAGCCCCGCACAATGCTGGAGATTCACCAAAGACGGTAAGCAGCAACTGAAGAAATAATTAGAAGGCGAATGAATAATTAATACAGACATTTGACGTGGACCAGGAACATCAAAGAAAGGTCTTCGCTCTTTCCACGTTTATGAGTGAGTCATGGAAAATTCTCATCGATTCCCGGTGGCGGCCAATGAGAATTTTTCCGTGACTCACTTATAAACGTGGAAAGAGCGAAGACTTTTGTTTGATGTTTCTGGTCCACGTCAAATGTCTGTATTAAAGTTTCAATATTGGCAGTTACTTCCAAATTTTTTCTGTGTACTAAACTGTAGAAAATGAAGTTCCAGTGATTTTCATTAGACATGTCGGTAGTTTTGTTTGTTGGACATAGATCTGGTATTGACGCTTACAAGATCAATAGAAAAGTTCTAAGCTTCAATCCTATGCGCAGAAATCAAGCATAGGGGGTTTTACCTTTAATTTAAAAATTTCAACAATTTACTTAATGCGGCATCTCTCAATTTGAATGGCATATATGAGTTTCTCTTGGAAAACAACATCCTTCGCTTTAACTTGGTTTACTCTAGATCAGATGCACAGGGCATATCTCGGTCCTTTCTGTTATAGTTACGCACAGTCGCTCTTGTCCAGATGCTTGATTTTCTTGCCCACACGGTCAAAAGTCTGTCTTTGAGTTTTGTGAACGGTCATCGGGAATGCTAAATTTATTGGAAAACTGCAGGTGCTTCACTTGGAATGAGAGTACAGTATCTTATGTCAACGTCATATCAATTCAAATTTATTGGAAACTGCAGGTGTTTCACTTGGAATGAGAGTACAGTATCTTATGTCAACGTCATATCAATTCAAATTTATTGGAAACTGCAGGTGTTTCACTTGGAATGAGAGTACAGCATCTTATGTCAACGTCATATGAATTCAAATTTATTGGAAAACTGCAGGTGCTTCACTTGGAATGAGAGTACAGTATCTTATGTCAACGTCATATCAATTCAAATTTATTGGAAACTGCAGGTGTTTCACTTGGAATGAGAGTACAGCATCTTATGTCAACGTCATATGAATTCAAATTTATTGGAAACTGCAGGTGCTTCACTTGGAATGAGAGTACAGTATCTTATGTCAACGTCATATCAATTCAAATTTATTGGAAACTGCAGGTGTTTCACTTGGAATGAGAGTACAGCATCTTATGTCAACGTCATATGAATTCAAATTTATTGGAAACTGCAGGTGCTTCACTTGGAATGAGAGTACAGTATCTTATGTCAACGTCATATCAATTCAACAAATTTATTGAAAACTGCAGGTGTTTCACTTGGAATGAGAGTACAGTATCTTATGTCAACGTCATATCAATTCAAATTTATTGGAAACTGCAGGTGTTTCACTTGGAATGAGAGTACAGCATCTTATGTCAACGTCATATGAATTCAAATTTATTGGAAACTGCAGGTGCTTCACTTGGAATGAGAGTACAGTATCTTATGTCAACGTCACATCAATTCAAATTTATTGGAAACTGCAGGTGTTTCACTTGGAATGAGAGTACAGCATCTTATGTCAACGTCATATGAATTCAAATTTATTGGAAACTGCAGGTGCTTCACTTGGAATGAGAGTACAGTATCTTATGTCAACGTCATATGAATTCAAATTTATTGGAAACTGCAGGTGTTTCACTTGGAATGAGAGTACAGCATCTTATGTCAACGTCATATGAATTCAAATTTATTGGAAACTGCAGGTGCTTCACTTGGAATGAGAGTACAGTATCTTATGTCAACGTCATATCAATTCAAGAAAGTAGAACCGACTGCTTTCAGTTGAAATCATACATCTGTAGGGTACTTTCTCAATTACTTGACAGTTAAGCTCCTTTCATTGCAAAGTATACTCTTCACGCGGGTATTTCGAAGCAGCATAAGGTCAACGTGAATTATCAGCCGCAATCTGCGCTGTCAATTAAACATTTTCGTTGCAAAATTCGTTTTTCTTCACCTATGCATTTATTAAATTCATTAAACTGATGTAGACAATTTCCTGTTGTTCTGGAAGGAGCTAATACTATTCTTTCCAGTATCTGGTTATCCATGGCTACGGAGTCGACGTTCTTCGGTTTTAGTATGACTACCAAACAATTTGTCGCCACCTTCTTCTCTGATGTTTTATCCAAATATTTCAGTGATCAGATCTCGGTTACTAACACATTCCTCCAGCATGTTCATAAAACCCTCCTGATGCATTGAAACGGAACATTGCCGATACTTAGGATATATTCCGTCCCGTTTCCAATATTTTGTTATATCCGCATGTTGCCCACCAGTTGGAATATCTTAAAATGCATCCAGAGTTTGCATCGATTAATGCATGCTTGGGTGATATCCTCCCTGGTCCTTTCTTTGGCTGCATTTGACAGAAATCACATCCCACACTGACGGTCTTCCCTCTAAATACGAACGAATTTCCCAAAACCGTTTGTAGATTTTCAACTGGCAGTTTAAAGTTCCATCAGACTCAAACCATACGGACTGAGTAGTTTTAAATCTCTTCGAGTCGTTCCATGGTTACTTTGGGATGTGTTAAACAGAACTCACGTAATTAAAATGATTATGCAGAGCTATGCAGTCATACCAATTCTATTTCTCATTTAAAACCATGTTGTCTTGTGCATTCTAGTGCTCATTGAATGAACACTAGAAATTATTAAAGTAATTTCTAGTGTTTTTTCAGTCATGTGAACTCTGACGTTCATCCAAAGCTATGTATTTTTGTAAATTCAATAAAGCTATGCAATGTCATTTATTTAAACCAATTTAAAGGAATACAAGTCCTGTGAATTCTGCTCGCATAAAGAGATCTTATGGACATTTATGTCCTTCTGAAACAATATTTTTCTGTAACCAGCCAAAATACTGAAGAAGTTTAATAAATCTTATAAAATAATGTGAAATAATCACAGGAAAAGTTAAGAAGTCATGAAATCTTTATTATGGTGTAATCAGAAAACTGGAAATCATTACATTTTTGTTTCCCAACAGCTGCAGATTAGCAGAAGCTAACCTATATAAGTTTAGAATATTCTTCAAGAATATTTACAATTCTTTTTATTATTATTATTCCTTGACATTTTGCTTCCAATACTTTTCATTTTATATCAAAAGACGTATGCAGTGCCTTCCAATATCTATTATGCTTTCACTAAACTGATATTGAAGAAGCAACTGTTTTCCCTGTTTGATCAATCCAGCCATGTTTCGATGCGCAGAAATAGCATTAGCACTGATATGGATTGATTTTTCCTCCCGTGTAATATTTCCACTTCTTGATTATGTTGTACAACATGTCTCCTGGGGATAATGTGCAACCGATATCACGATGTCCAGTAATCTCACGGGTCGGTGTTAAGAATCCCTGCAAAGGAAATAAGAAGCACGATAAGTACACGTACGACGAAGCAACCCCACGCATCATAACTCAGTAAATATGCAATGATGACATTTATGAAGTTAAAGACATATTAAATATCGTGAGCCCATTTGAAATACGTAAAAACACATTTTTGGCTTTTGTGTTGCAGTATCTACACTTCTCAATCACAAAGCCGTGCTTTCAATCGTTTTTCAGCATGGAAGAAATTTAAACATGTGCATTTCATGGAATCTGGATCATAATGTTACAGATATTGGGGACCTTAATTAAATTGATTTCGTAGAGGCGGAGACAACGTTGATTTTTCTAAACAACAAAATTTAGCGGCTTGTAGCGTTTACCCGTGGAAAAAGAGAAAAACCTGAAAGAAGCTGGAGGTGGAACTCAGTGAAACATGGCTCACACGGAGACCTTAGATCGCTATATGATTCCGCCAGGGCATTCTTAATAATCGCGCTTTATCTTCAGATGTGGGGGACCGTTGAAAACGACACGAGAAAAATTAACGGAACTTTATAGCAATTTTTGAGGACCAGAATGATAGAATAATAGAATTGAACTAAGAATTTGTGCACAGGTTTCTAAAAGGGATCAGACTACGATGTTCCGAATGTAAATGTGTAACATGCTCGTCTCAAATACCTACAAATGGCCAAAGAAAAGAAAAAGTTGGAAATCAAACAGAAATGAAAAGAGTCACTTGGGCGTTGTCGTATGAAAGAAAGAAGTTCTCCTAAAGAGTCTGAGTGTAGGCGGTGAAATATTTTTTATCGATCATGCTGTCTGTTAGTGAGACAGGGAGAAGGTAGCTTACTAGAATCCTTTCGGAGGCTAGAAGTGTCTGGCCTGCATCTATGAAAGACAGACAGAATTATCCTGTATACAAATGGATAACGTGTTCAGTTGACAGCGTAAAGCGCTGTTGATTACTGATAACGTCCGTTTAAGGGAAAGCGATGAGAAAGTGCTGCTGGTCAGCGACATTGCTCCGTCTTCGAAGAAGATCGCTTTCATACGGCATCGATATATATATATATATATATATATATATATATATATATAAATATGTAAATTCGGTCACGGCAACAGAAACCAGCGTGGACATACTCTCGTAGAGTTTGCAGAGGCAGAAGGGTTTTTCATCTTGAACTCCTTTTTCAAGAAAAAGCCACACAGGAAATGGACATGGAGACATCCAAATGGGACGACAAGTGAAATTGATTTTATTATCTGTAACAAAAAATTCGTCATAGAAGACTGCAGTGTGCTAAACAAGTTCAACACAGGTAGTGACCATAGATTGGTGAGATGTAAGATGCACCTCAACACTAAACTCGAACGTAGCATCGAAGTTGCATGTAAACAAATTATCAGGAAAAACGAAAATGTTGATGCAGAAAAGAAGAGAGATGAGGACAACTAAAGAAGATGTGACTTCCAAAGTGGAATATATAGAGCTATGCAAGACAGTACGAAAAAGTATCACTGAAAACGTAAGGAAATTCAACTGTGAACTAGTAAGGAAAGCAATTGAAAACAACCAAAGCCTAAAGATAGCAAAGGGACATCTCAGTAAGGGAAAAAACAGATTATGGCACTGAGAAAAGAAGATGGTTCTGTAACAAGAAATAGAGGCGAAATTTTGACAAGAGTGAAAGATTTCTACTCCAAATTATATGAAAGGGATGATACATGTACTCCAGACATCATGAAAGGCACCAGTACCAGAGTTCTTCCAGTCCTTCCAGCAGAAGTTGCACATGCAATCAAGAACATGAAGCGGGGAAAAGCTCCAGGAGAAGATGGAATTACTGTAGACATCATACAAGAAGCAAGTGGAGAAATCGAAACAGTACTCGCCCAAATTTTCACTCAATGCCTTAATGATGGGAAAATTCCTGAGGATTGGAACAACGCTACAATGATCTTGCTACATAAAAAAGGTGACATTGAAGATCTCAGGAACTACAGACCCATCAGCCTCCTATCAGTGGTTTATAAAATCTTCACTAAAGTTCTTTCACACCGCTTGAAGGTAACACTGGACATGGCTCAACCGAGAGAACAAGCTGGATTCAGGAGTGGCTACAGCACAGCAGATCATATCCACGTACTGAGAGAACTAATTGAAAGAGCGAGGGAATATGAACTTCTATTGTGCATGACTTTTATCGAATATGAAAAAGCCTTTGATTCGGTGAAACCATCAGCAGTTGCAATGGCTCTGAAATCCTGCGGTATTGAAGATGCATACATTAATATTATTAATAACATCTATGAAAATGCAAGTGCAAAGATTCGGCTGTTTGAAAATACAACACACATAAAAATTGGAAAAGGAGTGAGACAAGGTGACACCATATCTCCGAAGCTCTTTAATGCCACATTGGAAAATGTCTTTCAATCACTGAACTGGGAAAACAAAGGGATAAAGATTAATGGAGATTATCTAACCCACCTTCGTTTTGCTGATGACATAGTCATTTTTTCAAGTACCCCATCACAGCTACAGAGTATGATCCAGGAACTTGCTGACAAGAGCAAAGAAGTGGGATTAAAAATGAACTTTCAGAAGACAAAAGTGATGTACAATGCTTTTACAAGAAATGAAGATTTATCGATTGATGGAGAAAAGCTGGAGATAACAGGCACGTACGTTTATCTTGGACAGCAGATATCAAGTGAGGGTCACATTGGTGAAGAAATTAATCGGCGTACAAAACTTGCCTGGAGAGCTTTTGGAAGAAACAGCATAATTTTCAAGAGCAATATGCCATTATGTCTTAAAAGAAAAGTGTTTGATCAATGCATCCTTCCAGTGCTTACGTATGGTGCAGAGACGTGGACCTTAGCTAAAAGAGACATACAAAGGCTGCAGACAACTCAAAGTAGCATGGAGAGGTGCATGCTTGGTGTAACCAGGAGAGATAAGAAGAGGAACACGTGGATCCGAAAAATGACAAGAGTGGAAGACATCATGATCAGAGTTAAATCCCTGAAATGGCAATGGGCTGGACATACTGCCAGAAGAACAGACCATCGATGGACAGCCGAAATTTGAGATTGGATTCCAAGGGACAGGAAAAGACCCAGAAGAAGACCACATGGAAGATGGGTGGATGAAATTCGAAAGTATGCGGGAGTGACATGGAGGAGACTGGCAGAAGGCAGACCGTTGTGGAGGAAACTTGGGGAGACCTTCGTCCAGCAGTGGATTGATAATGGTTGACAATGATGATGATGATACATACATACATACATACATACATACATACATACATACATACATACATACATACATACATGGTTATATATAAATATATATATATACACACACACACATAATTACATATATATATATATATATATACTCCAGACATCACAAAGGTACCGGTACCGAAGTCCCTTCAATCCTCCCTGCAGAAGTTACATATGCAATTAAGAACATGAAACGGAGAAGAGCTCCAAAAGAAGATGGAATTACCGTGGACATTATACAAGAAGAAAGTGGAGAAATTGAAACTACACTCGCCCAAGTTTTAACCAGATGCCTGAACGAAGGGAAGATTCCTGAGGATCGGAATAATGCTACAATGATCCTGCTACATAAAAAAGGTGACATTGAGGATTACAGGAACTACAGGCCCATCAGCCTCCTTTCAGTGGTTTATAAAATCTTCACTAAGGTTCTTTCACATCGCTTGAAGGTAACACTAGACATGGCTCAACCAAGGGAACAAGCTGGATTCAGGAGTGGCTACAGCACTGTATATCATTTCCATGTACTGAGAGAACTAATTGAAAGAACAAGAGAATATGAACTCCTATTATGCATGACTTTTATTAATATGAAAAGGCCTTCGATTCTGTGAAACCATCAGCAGTAATAATGGCTTTGAAATACTGCGGTATTGAAGATGCATACATTAGCATTATTAATAACATCTATGAAAATGCAAGTGCAAAGGTTTGGATACTTGAGGATACAGCACAAATAAGAATTGGAAAGGGAGTGAGACAAGGTGACACCCTATCTCCCAAGCTCTTTAATGCCACACTGCAAAATGTCTTTCAATCATTGAACTTTTGAAACAAAGGGATAAAGATTAATGGAGATTATTTAACTCACCTTCGTTTTGCTGATGACGTTGTAATCTTTGCAACCACCCCTTCAGAGCTGCAGAGTATGAAACAAAAACTTGTTGACAAGAGTAAAGAAGTGGGATTAAAAATGAACTTTCAGAGGACGAAAGTGATGTACAATGCTTTTAGAAGAAATGAAGATTTATCGATTGATAGAGAAAAGCTTGAGACAACCGATTCCTACATTTATCTTTAGCAGCATATATCAAGAGATTTGATGAAGTAATTAATCGGCGTGTAAAACTTGGATGGAAAGCTTTTGGAAGAAACAGTACAATTTTTAAGAGCAGTATGCCATTATGTCTTAAAAGGAAAGTGTTTAATCGATGCATCCTGCCAGTGCTTACGTATGGAGCAGAGACATGGATCTTAACTAAAAAAGAAATACAAAGACTGCAGACCACTCAAAGAAGCATGAAGAGATGCATGCTAGGGAACCTGTGGATAAGGGAAATGACAGGAGTGGACGACATCATGACCAGAATGAAATCACTGAAATGGCAACGGGCTGGACATTTTGCCAGAAGAACGGATCACCGATGGACAACCGAAAGTTTCGACTGGATTCCGACGGAAAGGATAAGATCCAGAAGAATACCCCATGGGAGATGGATGGATGAAATTCGAAAGTTTGTTGGAGTGTCATGGAGGAGATAGGCTCAAGACAGACAATATATATATATAGGTCTGCAGTCTTTGTATTTCTTTATGCGGGAGTGACATGGAGGAGACTGGCACAAGACAGACCGTTGTGGAGGAAACTTGGGGAGACCTTCGTCCAGCAGTGGATTGATAATAATTGACAATGATGATGATAATGATATATATATCATCATCGTCAACCATTATCAATCCACTGCTGGACGAAAGTCTCCCCAAGATTTCTCCATAATGGTCTGTCTTGTGCCAGTCTCCTCCATGTCACTCCCGCATACTTTCGAATTTTTCATCCACCCATCTCCCATGTGGTCTTCTTCTGGGTCTTTTCCTGTCTCTTGGAATCCAAACTAAAATTTCGGCTGCCCATCGATGGTCTGTCCTTCTGGCAGTATGTCCAGCGCATTGCCATTTCAGGGATTTAACTCTGATCATGATGTCTTCCACTCTTGTCATTTTTCGGATCCACGAGTTCCTCTTCTTATCTCTCCTGGTTACACCAAGCATGCACCTCTCCATGCTGCTTTGAGTTGTCTGCAGCCTTCGTATGTCTCTTTTAGTTAAGGTCCACGTCTCTGCACCATACGTAAGCACTGGAAGGATGCATTGATCAAACACTTTTCTTTTAAGACATAATGGCATATTGCTCTTGAAAATTATGCTGTTTCTTCCAAAAGCTCTCCTGGCAAGTTTTGTACGCCGATTAATTTCTTCATCAATGTGACCCTCACTTGATATCTGCTGTCCAAGATGAACGTACGTGTCTGTTATCTCCAGCTTTTCTCCATCAATCGATAAATCTTCATTTCTTGTAAAAGCATTGAAAATCACTTTTGTCTTCTGAAAGTTCATTTTTAATCCCACTTCTTTACTCTTGTCAGCAAGTTCCTGGATCATACTCTGCAGCTCTGATGGGGTAGTAGCAAAAATGACTACGTCATCAGCAAAACGTTTGTAACGTACCAGGAGATGTGACGTACCTGCCAGAAGGACGCACACGACATAAAGGCAGATAGGAATCAGAATAAAACGTCCGCGTAGCTCAATTGGTAGAGTGACTTATCCGGAATGAGGGTACCCGGGTTCGAATCCTGGCGTGGATAAAAATGACGGAGAAATTTACTTCGTTATAATGGCGCCCGAACTATCCGGATCACCCGACCGTTCAAAATCTCGCATTGGTGTGATGTTATTTCCACACCGCGGGATAGGAAAAATCAGAGAATCCCTTCTCCAGCACTTCAAAAAAAAAAATAAAAAAGAGGGAGATGATGTAACGTATACCAGTAGATGTGACGTACCTGCCAGCAGGACGCACACGACATAAAGGCAGATAGCAATTAGAATCAACGTCCGCGTAGCTCAATTGGTAGAGTGACTTATTCCGGAATGAGGGGATCCGGGTTCGAATCCTAGCGTGGACAGAAATGAGGGAGAGATTTACTTCGTTATAGGTTAGATAATCTCCATTAATCTTTATCCCTTTGTTTTCTCAGTTCAGTGATTGAAAGACATTTTCCAACGTGGCATTAAAGAGCTTCGGAGATATGGTGTCATCTTGCCTCACTCCCTTTCCAATTTTTATGGGTGTTGTATTCTCAAATAGCCGAATCTTTGCACTTGCATTTTCATAGATGTTATTAATAATATTATTTATGCATCTTTAATATCGCAGGACTTCAAATCCATTGTAACTGCTGCTGGTTTCACCAAATCAAAGGCCTTTTCATAATTGATAAAAGCCATACATACTGGAAGTTCATATTCCCTCGCTCTTTCAATTAGTTCTCTCAGTACGTGGATATGGTCTACAGTGCTGTAGCCACTCCTGAATCCAGCTTGTTCTCTTATTTGGGCCATGTCCAGAGTCACCTTCAAGCAGTGTGAAAGAACTTTAGTGAAAATTTTATAAACCACTGGTAGGAGGCTGATAGGCCTGCAGTTCCTGAGATCCTCAATGTCACCTTTTTTATGTAGCAGGATCATTGTAGCATTGTTCCAATCCTCAGGAATCTTCCCTTCATTAAGGCATCGAGTGAAAACTTGGGCGAGTACTGTTTCGATTTCTCCACTTGCTTCTTGTATGATGTCTATGGTAATTCCATCTTCTCCTGGAGGTTTTTCCCATTTTTATGTTCTTGATTGCATGTGTAACTTGTGCTGGGAGGGCTGGAAGAACTCTGGTACTGGTACCTTTCATGATGTCTGGAGTACATGTATCATCCTTTTCATATAATTTGGAGTAGAAATCTTTCACTCTTGTCAAAATTTCGCCTCTATTTCTTGTTACAGAACCATCTTCTTTTCTCAGTACCATAATCTGTTTTCTTCCCTTACTGAGATGTCCCTTTGCTATCTTTAGGCTTTGGTTGTTTTCAATTGCTTTCCTCACTAGTTCACAGTTGAATTTCCTTACGTCTTCAGTGATACTTTTTCATACTGTCTTGCATAGCTCTATGTATTCCACTTTGGAAGTCACATCTTCTTTAGTTGTCCTCATCTCTCTTCTTTTTTGCATCAACATTTTGGTTTTTCCTGATAATTTGTTCACATGCAACTTGTTCTTAGACCCAGCTAATTTTGTTGCTGTTTCCATAAGAGCTTTGGTTACTTTTCTGTTAACTTCAGAAATATCCACTTCTTCCGATGTTAGGTCTTCTAAAGCAGAGAATCTGTTCTTCAGTTCCAACTTGAAGATATTATGGTGTTTTTTAAGGTTGGTTATGTCAATACATTTTGTTTGTCTTATGAGCCTGCCACGTTCGAGTTTAGTGTTGTGGTCACTACCTATGTTGAACTTGTTTAGCACACTGCAGTCTTTTATGATGAATTTTTTGTTTCACATAATAAAATCAATTTCACTTGTCGTCCCATTTGGATATCTCCATGTCCATTTCCTGTGTGGCTTTTTCTTGAAAGAAGTTCAAGATGAGAAACTCTTCTGCCTCTGCAAACTCAACGAGAGTATTTCCATGCTGGTTTCTGTTGCCGTGACCGAATTTACCTACTGAAGTTTCATTCTGTTGCCGTTGCCCTATTTATATATATATAAACACTGAAGTGCCAGAAAAACAGGTACACCAGTCTAATACTTGGTAGGTCCACCAATGGAGTGCAGGACTGCTGAAATACGACGGGGCATGGACTCCACTAGTTTCTGGAAATATGCTGTAAGCAATGCACACCATACTTCCTGCAGAGCGTTCCACAATTCGGGTGTATTCCGAGGTCTCGGATTGCTGTGTTCGATTGCGCGTTGCATGGCATCCCAAATGTGTTCTATCACGTTTAGTTCTGGGGACGTCGGGAATGGCAACACCCCAAACTCAGATGAATGCTCCTCTAACCAATATGTGGCGTCCCGGCACTTGTGTGGAGGTGCATTGTGCTTTTGGAACAGTCCCAACCCATCAGCATGAATGCAGGACATGGACGGGTGTACCTCGTCAGAAAGGATGCGCACATAGCGTTGGCCGGTCACAGACGTTTGTAGACATATCAGGGGTCCCAGTAAAGTCCAGCTGAACACACCTCATACCATTACGGACACCCACCAGCCGGCACATTTCCCTGTTGACAGGCGGAATCCATGGCTTCATGGGGTTTGCGCCACACACGAATCCTTCCCTCTGCCCGATACAGTTGGAACGCGACTCGTCAGACCAGGCTACTTGTTTCCAGTCATCAAGTGTCCAGTGGCAGTGTTGCCGTGCCCAAGCGAGGTGCATAGATCTGTGTCGTGTATCCATCAAGGGGACTCTAGTTGGGCGTCGGCTCCCAAAGCCCATATTGTGCAGGGTACGTTGCACAGTCCGGACGCTGATGCTTGTTGAGGCTCCAGCATTGAATTCCGATTATACCTGCGAGAGTGTTGCATGCCTATCGCGTGATGCGTTTCTTTACAGCTGACGGTGGTCACGTTCACCCAATGTCTTTTTACGGCCACACTGGTACCGTAGGTTGGAGGTTTTGCCGGAATTCTTGTAGTCACGGTACACCCTCGCAATGGTCGTCCGTGAAAATCCGAACTTCGGTACTACCTCCGAAATACTATGGCCCATCTCACGAGCGCCAACTATGACACCGCGTTGAAAATCGCTTGAATCGTTATTACTTGTCATTCTCTTGCCGAAAACAGCTCTGACAGCCGGCAAGGATGTCTATCGCTTTATATACGCATTGGCGGACGCAACCGAGTAGGCGCATAGGTGACGTTGCTATGTATTTTGCATAAGCTCATCTGTACCAGTTTTTCTGGCACTTCAGTATATCCTCCATACCAAGGTGACAAAAGCGAAAGAAGGGAAGGGAACACCATTTCATCTCATAGCGAGAGCCGAAGCATCAACTGGTGTCCCCAGAGCCGCCCTCAGTGGTGTGCGACAGGTGTAGTCGCACAGGGCCCGGGCCTCACACCCTAAGAAAAAAAGAAAGAAAATGAGAGAGGGAGAGATAGAGGGGCGGGGGGGTCAAATTTCTTGTTTTCAATTATTCTAATTTTATTTTTTAAAATCCATCTTGTTTAATTATTCTTTTTTTTATATCTATTGCTGAATTTATATTTACCCAAATATCGGCAGCAAACTACAATATTATATCTAGCGAAATATTGAAGCCATATCTTTCAACGTGACCGTGCACTGATAGTTATCGAAAAAGTTGTGCTACCTGAGTTACTTCCACCTGATATCAAAACTGTAGCTGGTGCTTTAAGATACATGAATAAAATTCAGAATCCTTTCCCTAATGCCTCCATCGCTTACAGGATGTTACTTACTGTCCCAGTAATGGCGGCAAACGTAGAGAGAAGCTTTTTTTCTTGCTCTAGCTGATTAAATATTATTTAAGATCTGTCATGTCTCAAGAAAGATTGATGTCTTTGGCAACTTTGTCAATTGAACAGGATAAAGCAAGCAAAATAAATGTTGATGATTTAATAGCTGACTTTGCTGGGATAAAAGCAAAAAAGTCGAGTTCATATAAGGTGAGTTTAATAATGTAAGTCTTGTCCCATAATAGGTAGAGACAGAATCATTGTGAGGGAAGGACGTATTCTGGTGTCCTTGTTTTATCTACATCATTTAAAACATTTCCAAAATATCAGTACTGTTTAAAAAATTTTAAATGCTGTCTTTCGTTATTGGTTAATTTTCAAACGTCTTGAAGTTTCATTAAACTGTAAATATAACTGTAATAAACTATGTTTTAAGTCTAGTGTAGCGGGGAGGGTTAAAGCAAAAGCCCCGCTGCTAGGTTCGCACTCGGCCCCGCGGCTGCTAAGGGCGTGTGTGGGACCGTATGAAACGCCGGCTGTCGCTCGCCGTGCCGCACTATCCTAGATTTGGAGCACACCGTCCAACACGTGTGGGCCAGTCTGCCGCAAGACAACCCCAGGTGTCTGTTCGCCTCCATGCTGGACCGTATTGCAGCATGTGTCGACGCACGAGGCGGTGCGACGCGCTATTGAAGATGATCGGACTGCGTGCCACAGATCCCTCTGTAATTGTCCTGCAGCTCTGTTTTTGTCATCATGTGTATCATTCATCTGTATCATTACGTCTGTAAATTTTCAGTTCAATCCGATGCTTCCTTCCTGGTTCGCAAATTTCATTATCCGTGAGTGTAATTTATTGACTAAACTGTACCAAATAAAAAGTGATGTGTGCACATATTTCATAAATGAACAGTTTAAAGAACTTGGCTCCGATGAACTGGGTATATTAGGTCATATTAGAATTGTGGCTATTCAATTCCTGTCTGTTTATGGTACTCTAAAGTGATAGCTTCAGCATTATGTTTAAGTTAATTAAATACCTGTTCTCTCGTGCCAGACCTGAAGTTGAATGAGTCCCTTTTTTAGCATCAAAGGTATTTGATTTTTATTAGCTAACTTATTAGGGCAAGCAATCTTACCCAATCAATAAGACTTCGGCGTTCAAAGACCACACGAGGGGTTGTTTTAAATTCTAATGCTTCTCTCCGGTTCGTCAGCCATTGCTCGACAAGCCTCAAAAATTAAATTCTTATAGTGTCATTTCGGATTAGCTTGGCACCTAGAAGTGCAAGAATAGCTAAACTGTTTTTCAAAAGACATTTAAGTTCTGTTCATTTTTGTTCACCTATAATTCAGCGGTACTTTCTTCGAAGCGGCGCTGAATTATTAGTGCTACGTTCTTCCAAAGTAGAATCTGTGTAAAAAGAGTATATCCGAATTTCTTCGGCGTCGCCAGCATTTGAATATATCCGAATATGGCAAAAAATAAGTTTAGTCGCATGTATTAGAACAGCTGGATGATTGAAGAGGTGGCAATGCCGGCAGCACTCACTTTATAGATGGAAATGCAAGGAACATTTGCTATAGAGACAGAGTGAAGATATTAATTCTTTTTAGATATAGAAATGAAACCTATGACTTTTTTAGACGCTGAAATGAAGATATCGCTTCCTTTAGAACATGAAATGGAGGTCTCTCTCTCTCTCTTTCTCTGTCTCTCTCTCTTTTTGTTTTTTGTTTCGGGGTTTAACTACCGCGATGAGCAACTCTTAGGGTTACGTAGGAAGCCTCCCGTCTATAAATTAGGGCCACTGGTTGGTTCTAAGCAGCGGACAGAGCCAGCGCCATCTGACAGGAGCACCAGTTATGTGGCATCTTGGAATCGATACCGCGCTCATTTCCTATAACTGATCCTCAGCTCCGGACTCAGACAACTCGGACACTGGGGCGGCAATCACTCTCTTTTGAGAAGGAAGTGAAGTTTCTCAGTTTAGAGATAGGAATGAAGACACTTTTGCCTTTAGAAAAGACACTTCTTCCTTTAGAAATGGGAATGAAGACACTTCTGCCTTTAGAAAAGACACTTCTTCCTTTAGAAATGGGAATGAAGACACTTCTGCCTTTAGAAAAGACACTTCTTCCTTTAGAAATGGGAATGAAGACACTTCTGCCTTTAGAAAAGACACTTCTTCCTTTAGAAATGGGAATGAAGACACTTCTGCCTTCAGAAAAGATACTTCTTCCTTTAGAAATGGGAATGAAGACACTTCTGCCTTCAGAAAAGATACTTCTTCCTTTAGAAATGAGAATGAAGACACTTCTGCCTTTAGAAAAGACACTTCTTCCTTTAGAAATGGGAATGAAGACACTTCTGCCTTTAGAAAAGACTCTTGTTCCTTTAGAAATGGGAATGAAGACACTTCTGCCTTCAGAAAAGATACTTCTTCCTTTAGAAATGGGAATGAAGAAACTTCTGCCTTTAGAAAAGACACTTCTTCCTTTAGAAATGGGAATGAAGACACTTCTGCCTTTAGAAAGGGGAATGAAGACACTTCTGCCTTTAGAAATGGGAATGAAGACACTTCTGCCTTTAGAAAAGACATTTCCTTCTTAAGAAATGGGAATGAAGACACTTCTGCCTTTAGAAAAGACACTTCTTCCTTTAGAAATGGGAATGAAGACACTTCTGCCTTTAGAAAAGACACTTCTTCCTTTAGAAATGGGAATGAAGACACTTCTGCCTTTAGAAAAAGACAATTCTTCCTTTAGAAATGGGAATGAAGACACTTCTGCCTTTAGAAAAGACACTTCTTCCTTTAGAAATGGGAATGAAGACACTTCTGCCTTTAGAAAAGACACTTCTTCCTTTAGAAATGGAAATGAAGACACTTCGCCTTTAGAAATGGAAATGAAAACTTTGCTGCCTTTAGAAACAGTTCGTTGCTCCATTTTGAGGTCGAAGTGTATTCTCTTTATAGAAGAGAATGAAGATATATCGCTCTCTTGTGAAATGAGAATTTTGTTGTGGATCAATTTAGGAATGAAAATACACTGCTGGACAATTGCTAAGGACGGATCATAAACGGCTATATAGCGCATGAAAAAGTAAGTGTGGTTGGATGCCAAGTGAAATAAAATAATGTCAGAATGCCAGGACATTACAAGAAAGACAATTTATTGTGCTCTGAAATACAGAAGGCTTTGGAACGTGTTCAAGGGACAAACAGGCCATTTTGTGCAGAATACGTAAACGTGAAAAAAATGCAATTACCGTCCGCAGGCGTTCTGGCGTAAGATGTCAATACGGGATATGGCCACCATGGAGGGCGATGCAAGATTACACACGTCGTGTCATGCTTTGCACAACATTATCAAGCAGCTGTTGGGGTAATTTATCCCATTCCTCTGTCCGTGCACGGATGAGGGTGTCCTTGTTTATTGGAGGGCATTGGCGACCAGCAAGACTCCTCCCCAAAGCATCCCACACATTTTCAATGGGATTCAGATCTGGAGAACGTGCTGGCCATACGAGGCGTTGAATATCCTCGCTCTCAGGACACTCGTGGACAGCGACTGTTCGATGACATGTTGCGTTGTCGTCCATGAACATGAATCTATTACCGACAGCACCACGGAACATGCGAACATGAGGTAGCAGAACATCATTAATGTATCGTTGGCCAGTCATAGTCCCAGTTGGAAGCACATAGAGGGACGTACGGCCATTGATCATGATGCCAGCCCATACCATGACACTACATGTCGGATATCGGTCCCTTTCCTGTATGTTTGCTGGACAATATGCAGTACCACTATAACGCCAGATCAGTTGTCGTCGACAATCAGACGATAGACTGTATCTACTCTCATCTGAGAAGAGGACAGCAGACCAGTCGTTATCAGTCCAATTGCGATGTTGATGGCACCATTGCAAACGGGCGGTACGGTGACGTCTGGACAATGGGATGCACACAACAGGACGGCGGGCGTATAGTCCTCCTTCATGCAAACGTCTGGCGACAGTTTTTCGGGAGATCCGCTTGCCAGTAGCAGCCATAAACTGATTTGCTACCTCACTAGCTGATCTGCGCCGTTTTTTTTTTTTGTTGATAGTACTATGTAAAGATCTTCTGCAGGTGTCGTACTGCGAACACGACCTCTCCCGTGACGTTTGCTACATTCTCAATTTATTTGAATTGATTTCCAAAGCCTTGAAACAACACTGTGGCTGACATCGAACTCCCTGGCAACATCTGTTATTTTTCGCCCTTCTTCAATCTTGCCAATAATACGTCCACGCGTAAAATCATCTAGGTGATGTCGGGAAGACATACTGAAAATTGCAAGTTCGTCAATTGATTCTTTCCCCTTCAAATTTGCGTTTGAACAACAACGGGCCACCCCGGTGGCGCAGTGGTCTAAGGCGCTGGCCTCTGACCATTCGTCCGTAAGGGGTCCGGGTTCGAATCCCGGTCAGACATGGATGTTGTGTTTGTTTTACGGCACTGGCTCTCTCCCTTCCCTGGAACCAGTGACCCTAAATTAGGGACGGTCGACTGCTTATAGCCCATTGAGTTGCTCACGGTGGTCGTTAAACCTCCAATAAAAAAAAAAAAAAAACCCAACGGTCAATAAGCGTCAAATCCTTTATATCTCTTATCAGCGCTCTGACATCACGAATAAGTTCAGCAATCCAAAATTTGCATACGCACAACACGTCTTACTGTATCCCGCACTTATGCTAATTTCCACATTTTCCTGCCTTCCTTTTTATGGTTGCTATCGTTGCTATTGTCATCCGTCCTTAGCAATTGTCCGGCAGTGTAAATGCAAAGCTCGATTCAGAGATGAGTGATTACAGCACTCTTCTGTTGATGCCAGTACAGCAGAAAATTGATACCAGTATGACGAAACTGGAAAAAAACTCCGTAAGCCATCAACTGAAGAGGAGTTAATGTTTGGTAAGATAATATAAAAGCCTGTTCCCATACTACAGAAATTATTAAGAAGTAATTTTCAAAAGCACAAGTACAATTACGCTTCTTTGGTAAGGAAGCATTTCGCAGTTTGAAATCTCAATAAATATTTACAGGCAGTATGCATATTTATGAAAGGTTAGGAATCGGGGTTTTCAGGTTGTTAGTTTCCAAGTAATCATTCGTGTCTTTTTTTTTTTTTTCTAATTTGTTTCTGAATCCTATACAATACTATTTTAGTAAACAGAAATGCGAAAAGTTACCTTTTCCACTCCACAGGCTATGAGGTTTTGTGCAGCCTGCAGCATATCTTTGCCAGGAGCAACTTCCATATAATTTCCAATGAAAGCTACACATATTGAAATTACGTTGTAGAAGTTTGAATGGAATCCTGGTTGATACCATCCGGTTCCTTCATACACCCGACCATCTCCTCCAATCAAGAAGTTGTAAGCCACATCCCCCCTCCTGAAAACAGAAGATAGACGCAATTATTAGTAGGATTTAATACAAAAATGGCGTTTATTAAAAATTCTAAAAAAAGAAATAATTCTAATATGACCAATGGGGTTCAAAACTTAAAACACAATTTCAAAAATTAACTACCACTAACATAAGAACAGTCACTTTATAAATACCTCTCTATTCTAAAACAAGAAAGATGACACCGAATTTTTGGGTGTAATAAGCACGTCTTTTGAATCCCTTCTGACGCAAATTAAATTTATCAAAGCTATTCAAAGTCAATTGAACCGGTATGGAAAACAATAGATCAGACTAAAGAAAGAAGATTTTCAATCGGGTTTTTAATCCCTCAGATATTGCTGTAAACGGAATCGTGAGCTTACGAACTCTTAGAAACAGAGATATCGACAAAAATAAGATGTGACTTTACGTCCCCTGGTGGGAAACCATGCATTATTTTAGGAAGAAAGTATTCTCAAAAGGTTTATTCATATAAGCGGTATCGGTCGAAGAAAAAAAAATTAGTCGAGATTTCAGGAGCCCAGATTTTGCAACAAAAATACTTCAGAAGCAGAAATTAACACATATGATCACTGGTGGCTAAACCATTCTTTACCAAACATTTGAAATTATGTGAAAAATATTTTCAATCAGGTCTTGTATGCGATACAGGAAGAATTTTTCAAATCAGAGCTTTAGGAGCAGAAGTAATGCAGAAAACGCAATTTACCTTTATGCCCCTTAGCGGAAAGTCTATGATTTACTTGAAAATTTTGAATTTATAGGAAAAAGATTTCGCATCGGAAACACTATCCAACAAAGAAGGAATTTTTCAAAACGTACGCTTAGAAGTAGAGATATTGACAAAAATTAGATATACATCTACGCCCCCTGGCGTAGAAACCATGCATTTTTTCAAGAAAATTTTCCTAAAAGGTTTGTCAACATGAGTAGTATCGGTCAACAAACGACTTTTTTTTTTTCAATCGAGATTTTAGAAGCTCATATTTTGCTGCAAATACAACAGAAACGGAATTTAAGACTTACGACCCCTGGTGGCCAAACCATTTCTTACAAAAATTAGAAAATATATGCAAACGATTTCCCATCAGGAGCTGTATGCGGTGCAGAAAGAATTTTTTCAAATCGGAGATTTAGAAGCAGAGATATAGGGGAAAACGCAATTTACATTTACGCCCCATAACGTAAAGTCTATGAATTACTTGAAAATTTTGAAATTATATGAACCACGTGTCACACTAGATACACTATCCAACAAAGAAGGAATTTTTCAAATCGGACTTCTAGAAGTAGAGATATTGACAAAAATAAGATATACATCTACGCCCCCTGGCGTATAAACCATGCACTATTTTAAGAAGAAAATATTTCTAAAAGGTTTGTCGACATGACTAGTATCGGTCAACAAACGACGTTTTTTTCAATCGAGAATTTGGGAGCTCATATTTTGCTGCAAATACAACAGAAGCGGAAATTAGGATTTACGCCCCCTGGTGGCCAAACTATTATTTTACAAAAATTAAGAATTATGTGCAAACGATTTCCCACCAGGAGCTGTATCCGGTGCAGAAAGAATTTTTCAAATCGGAGATTTAGAAGCAGAGATACAGGGGAAACGCAATTTACCGCTACGCCCCCTAGCGGAAAGTCTATGAATTACTTGAAAATTTTGAAATTATATGAAAAACATGTCACACGGCAAACACTATCCAACAAAGAAACAATTTTTCAAATCGGACTCTTAGAAGAAGAGATATTGACAAAAATAAGATGTACATCTACGCCCCCTGGTGGAGAAACTGTAGAATATTTTAAGAAGAAAATATTCCGAAAAGGTTTATCTGTGTGAGTGGCATCAGTCCACGAAAGAATTTTTTCAATCGATATTTTAGAAGCTCCGATTTTATGGCAAATGCATCAGAAGCAAAAATTAACACTTACGCCCCCTGGTGGCCAAAGTATTCTTTACCAAAAATTTGAAATTATATGCAAAAGATTTTTCATCAGGAGATGTATCCGCTAAAGAAAGAATTTTTCAAATCGGGGTTTTAGAAGAAGAGTTATCGGAAAAAATGTAATTTACTTTTACGCTCCCTAGCGGAAAATCTATGCGTAATTTGAAAAAGTAACTATGTCTAAAATACTCTTCGACATAAATGGAATCGAAAGATAATTTTTTTTTCAATCGGATGCTTAGAAGCAAATATGTGGAATAAAACGTATTTTTGAATTCGACATCATCTGCATTTACGCCCTCTACCGGCGAAATTGTACATCGTGAAAAAAAAAAAAACGAAATAAAGGATCATCATTTGCATATTTCAAGCTTTTCACTGCAAAAATAATTTTTCAAATCGGACTAATAGTTGCAGAGATATCATGGGTACAGACTGACGGACTGACGGGCGGACAAACCGATAACAGAAGCACGATCTTTTTTACAAAAGACGTGCTAAAAAGTAATGTCGCCGCTGCTGCTGCGGCTGTTTTAGAAATTTCGCGATACTCTTGCTTTCCTAACTCGCAGCGCAAAACATATTGAACACAAAAATATGAAATCTACATCGTTTGTAGAAAATTGTTTGGAGAACACGCTGAAATAAACCGTTTCTTGATTCTAGCGATACTTCAAGAGCTATTGTATTTCAAAGTTAAGGTAAGCAAAAAAGTGCTGTCATGTCGCGTTCCGGACACACTTAACAGCAACAGAACCACGAAGCTTTGTAGGCATGTAGTGCCATGACCGAATGTTTGCACCTCGTTGCCCTTTTTTTGAATTTCGATTTATTTTACGAGAAATTAAATTTCTAAATTTCACAAAACTCTCTATTTCACGATGGGATCCATTTAAAAAAACGGATATATGGCAAACTATGAATCATAACGCATTGAAATTTTTACAGCATAAACTTACAACTATCGTCCATTTTTTACAAAAAAAAAAAAAATAAGAAGAAAAAGTCATTTTCTGATTTTTAAGCATTTCTTAAAGACGCAAATGAAAGAAATGAACGGCTTGTCTGTCTTCACGATAACCACATAGGAACGTTCTGGTCCCGTGACCTGCTGCCATGGTGACGCAGAGAATTTTTTATGCATATGTTTTGTTGGTAAAGCTATTTCAGTTGTTTAAGGTGGACGTCAAGTAATTTTGCTTCCTATACTTCAAATGCAAAACTTCTGTACACGTTTTCTTCCCAATTAATGCGTTCCCAAGGACGAATATTTGAACATCGATTAAACTAGCTTCATTTTATAACTTGGAATACTTAATATTTTCTAAAATGTAACCATAATTATGCAATCCAACATTTTTTTGTCTACTGACGTCATCAAAGTACAGGTCGCGTCATCTTTATAACCAGAAAGCTTTTAGCACCACCAAAGGAAAAGTTATTGATTTTTAATATAATTATGGTTATGTTTTAGAAAATATTAAGTATTCCAAGTTACAATATGAAGGTATTTTAATCGATGTTCAAATTTTCATCCTTGGGAACACACTAATTGTGAAGGAAATGTGTACAAAAGTTTTTCCATCGGAAGTAAAGGAAGCAAAATTACTTGACGTCTACCTTAACGGTTTACCGAAATGCTTTTTGGACCTCTTTTGTTTTCCTTAGTGGTAAATTTAGTAAGTGCTATAATTTCAAACGACAAAAGTCCGCCCTTCCAAAAAATAACGACAGTAAAAAAACTCTGAAACTTCGGAATAACGAGCCGTATTTGCTTAGACAAGTAATAAAAATTGAAATTTATATGAATTTTCCAGTTTTTATTTCATGTGATATATTTAAAGATCGGGCTGCAGGACCCAAGTGCTACTCGGGAAACGAGCGTAGCGAGCCTAGAGGCGCAGCCCCTAGCACTCTGTAAAAAAAAACAAAAAAAAAAAAAAAAAAACACGAAGCACTCCGATAAAATAGTCCGTGTAATCGCGAAACTCGGCATGCAGATAAGTAGAAATTTCACGGCAATAAACGCACAAATTATTGCCGTGAAATTTCTACCTATCTCACATCGCGTAGAGGAAACGCGCATCCCGGATCATATGTAAGGAGCGTCCACGTACATTCTTTTATTGTTTTCCTTTCGCAAGACCTTCTCCCGTTTCTAAAATATTTAATTATTCAAGCCATACAATTGAGCATGAATTGTCTTCTAAACTGTCAGAAGAAATAATGTTGTCATAATGCATTGACCATTCTGGCCGCTGTTGCGGTTGCCTTGAAATCAGAAGCAGATCCGCCGTGCATCGGACGAGCACGTAAAGTGACGGCCCCCAGGCTGGACCCACTGGTTAAATGGGTATCCTTTCCTATGTCCTCCCTGAAATTCTCTCACCCATCTATGTGCAATATCGTACTTGTACGGTGGCGCCATCTACTGTACTCTAATCTCACTACAAACTGTTCTGTCAAAAGTCGCTAGACTTGCTCTCATTCCTTCCGTTTCTGTGTCCTGCCCAAAAGGCGATCTCGCTGTAGGTGGCTGGGACCTAAACTCTACTCCCTGTGGACGGAAGTCCTACAAGAAAATGACAAAATTCTCCGAATGGGAACACATCTAAATGAAGCCAATTGGTCGTGTCGACGTATTGTCCGGCATCTCGGTCGGAGTGATGCCACAGTAAGGCGATGTTGGCAGCAGTGTGTCCAGCAGGAGGGCACACGTGCAAGGCGACGGGCGGACCCAGGCAAATAACTGAATGGGCGGATCGCACGGCAGTGGGAGCAGCTAGGACGACATCAACAACGTCGCAATCTACCATTGAAATACAAATGATAAGCCCTTGCCGGCGTAACTTAAGTGGGAAGGCATTCGGTTCCGGAACAGAATGATGTGGGTTGGAGTCTCGCCACCGGAAAATTTGGGTTTCACACAGCCAGTATCTCAAAGTAGTCTTTTGTGACTCCTTAACAGTACAGCGGTACTTTGGCTGCGTTCTGCGACCAGTCGTGTTACCTTTGCTGTCACGTCTCAACATTTTCCATGCTTTTTAACGTCTCTTGCTTTTTGTTCTCTTCATTCCGATGGTTATGGATTCAATTGGTCGCTCTTACTCTCGTGAAAACTGCTTTTTTATCATTTTTGAGTTTCTCAAATTTATCTTCCCTCCTATTTGTTATGTTCTGGTCGTTTTTCAACATTACACACCCCCTTTTGTGTTTCACCTACCTTACGTATTTGAAACCGTGATTTCCTCATTGTGTTTTTTACGCTTTCCAACCGTAGGTTGAAGAAACGTATATGCTCCAGCTTTGTCCGTCCGTCCGCACGATAACTCGCGTAAAAATCATTCGATTTCTATGAAATTTTAGTATGTGGTAAGGAAACACCTGGGGACAAAACCTATTGAAAATGGGGTTAATGGGGTCAAAGGTCACGACATAGGAACGGGATTCATTCCATTGCCCTTATGCGTAATTACTTGCGTAAATATCGTTCGATTTCAGTGAAATTTTAGCATGTGGTAAGGGACCACATAAGGCCGAACCATATTGAAAATGGGGTTAATGGGTTCAACGGTCACGACATAGGAACGGGATTCATTCCATCGCCCTTATGCGTCATTACTTGCGTAAATATGATTCGATTTCAGTGAAATTTTAGTATGTGGTAAGGGACCACATAAGGACGAACCCTATTGAAAATGGGGTTAATGGGGTCAAAGGTAAGGACATCGGAGCGGGATCCATTCCGTTGCCCTTATGCGCCATAACTTGTAACAATGGTTCGACTTCGATGAAATTTCAGTATATGATAGGGGATCACCTGGGGACGAACCCTTTTGAAAATGGGTGAAATAGGGTCAAAGGTCGTTCAGTACAGCGGAGCGGGATCCATTCCATTGCCCTGCGCCATAACTTGAGAAAAATGCTTCGATTTCGATGAAATTTCAGTATGTGATAGGGGATCACCTGGGAACGAACCCGGTTGAAAATGGGTGAAATAGGGTCAAAGGTCAGGACATCGGAGCTGGATCCATTCCAATGCTCTTATGTGCCATAACTCGAGTAAAAATGCTTTGATTTCGATGAAATGTCAGTATATGATAGGGGATCAACTGGGGACGAACCCTATTGAAAATGAGTGAAATGGGGTAAAAGGTCAGGACATTGGAGAGGGATCCATTCCGTTGCCCTTATGCGTAATATCTTTAATAAAAAGGGTTCGATTTCGATGAAATTTTAGTATGTGCTAGGGGGACCTCCCGGGGACGAGCCCTACTGAAAATGGGTGAACTGGGGTCAAAGGTCTGGACATAGGAGCGGGATTCAGTCCATTGTCCTTGTGCGTCATAACTTACGTAAAGATGCTTCGATTACGACAAAACGTTTTCGTGTTGTTCCGGAGGTATACTGAACCAATTCTGTTTAATATAATCGAAATGGGGTCAAAGGTCAGGGCACAGGAGCGAGATTTATTCCACAGCCATTATCCTCATAACTTGAGTAATGATTTCTGGTATGTTGGAAAGCGTATCATAATCAATGCATTGCATGATTTTACTAACTTGTTTTCTTTTGCCCCTCTTCTGAGTGCAATTCTTCAAAAATCCTATTTACATACCCCTTAGAAATTCTTAATGCTTCCTTGGGATTTTCGCACACTTCCTTGTCATTTGTGGGCTCGTACCGTTTTATGTTTACGTTCTTCTCTTTACTTTCAGGTGCACTTTATAATTGCACCAACGGATCCCGTTGTCTTCCTACAGGCACCGTTAGAATGTCCTTCCTTGCCCATTCCATCATTGTAGTATTCTTCCTCCGTTCTTTTAACCTCAAGACGAAAAACATCTAAGAGTAACACTTGCTGTTGTGGCATAATTTCTTCTCCTGGAATAGCTTTATAATTTTTTTATTGAATTCTCCTGAAAAACGCATTATCTGTTTGCAATATCCTTCCTCTAGTTTTATAGATAATTAGGTGCTTCTTCTACTTGAGTCATAACACTGGCCTGTATCGTATCAGATATCATGGAGAAATCCGCTAATTTGTCCCCACCATGATTCCCATACTTATTCCCTCTTCTTCGATCCACTTTTTATTTCCATCTTCCCCTTCTGCACGGCCATTATGGTTGCCTCTAATGTACACCCATTTTCCCCCTGTTGAACCTTTTAATATCGCCTTCATCACTTCCAAAAAGTATACTTTATGGCTGAATGACACAAAAAATGTATTAATTGACACTCAATTTGTTACCTTTTAATGCTTCATAGAACAAGCTTTCAACTAGCCTTCAAATCACGCTCAAATCACGCTTCCAATAAATTTTATTAAAGTTCCTCAGGCTCAATCGTTTAACATCAGTCGTACTTTGTGAGATATCCTTGGCACATATGTCAAAGAGACATAGCGATGTATTTTCACGTTGTTCATGGGGCATGTAGTAGCCTTTGCGGGTTTTTCTTAGATAAACATTTTATCAAGACGTTTTAAGAACTACCTACCGGGGGCTATCAACCACCTTTGTCTGGGTTTGATACTGATTAGAAACAAAATGTCTGTCCATCTCACAGATGGACTGATGAGTGTAAGGATAACCTTTTCTCATATCCTGATATTATACTTCAAAAATCCAACTGTCAGAGCATCTTTCTGTAGAACACCTGAATGCGGAGCTTAAAGTTGACTTAGAGAGAAAAAAAAAAGAAAAAAAATGTGGACCTGCACGCAGGATCTCCTGAAGATTAATTTATGGTATATTTTTAACAATTCCCAATGTGCTGTAAGAACTGAGTTCAGAAAAAGCTGGGGAAACGATAAATCAATGAATGAATAGTACTTGATAAAATTATGTTTTACAAAGAGATTACTGACCCTTGTCGTCCATGGAATATGTCTGCAGGGCCTGCATTGTTCTGACGCAGGCCACTGGATTTTTGCAGTTGGTCTGATTGGTTGCTGTATGAGCGATGATGACTCTGTTCAGCGGCGTTCGTAATGGAAATGCGAGATACGGTGGTCGTGCGCGCCACTCATTACGTGTAACCATCGTAAAATTTTCACATGGTCCTGGGAAAGACAAACATTAAAATAATAGCAAGTAAAGTATTAGTGTAACTAATATACACACAGGCACTTAATAAGACATAAATACTTAATAAATAGAGTATGCAAAAAGGAGAAAATCAATACCAAAAATGTACTCTTCTTGTTGTTCCTCTTGTTCTTGTCTAGATTCAAAATGCGTTGGCGGTGTAAAGATTTGAGACGTAATACTCGTATATTCATTACCCAGAAAAGTCGTAAAGACTGGCGATGTACATTGGTATTCCATGCTCGTTTTTGAAAATTTGAAAATTTGGACCGATGTCATCAATCTCCATCTATTCTTGCTGATCAGGCTGAATTTGTGCAGTTGAAGTGGAAGGTTGCGGCTCTAGAGTCGAACTCGGCTGAAACACATGGTGCGCAGGCTTTTGACGCTCCTTACATTCCCGTGGCCTTTCGGTTGATGACTTTTCGGATTCCTCTGGTTCTCCTCTAGCTGTTTCTTCAACTTTCATCGGTTCTTATAGTAATGTTCCCTAGATTTTTGCGGCATTTCTAAATTTTCGTCACCAATTCTTTTATCTAAAAAATAAATAAATTAAATCCACTTTACTTCGGTAAATCACATACGTCCGTTAGCTCTGACGGTCCGCTACGGAATGCGGGGCTGAGGTGGTCATCGCTAGCATTATCTATTCACTAGTTATCAAGCTTAAAAGGGCGTAAGGCGAAACAGAATCACGCGAAATATAGCTTAACTTTCTAACGCCACTGTATCAAAGGGTTAAGGGAATAGATGGCTGAAACTTATATTGTTGTAAATGGGACTCTATGAACTATCTAATGATGCATTATTTATTACTGTACGATTATTAGTTTCGAAGATATAAGCATTCAAAGTGTGACATGTTTTCGGTGCATCAGTGCTCCCGATGTCACTCCCTACCTAGCGCGGAGGAAGACGTAGTTCTACGTCAAAAATAGTACGGATATAGTATGAATTGTCGTCCAAGATTATGCTCACTTATAGGCCATAGTATTATGACCTCTTACCTAAACAAGTAGGATGCATTTCGCCAAAATAACAGATGATCTACTCCACTAGGCCGCTGTAGGTGTCCGCAGGTATCCCGTGCCATCTGGACGAAATAACGTCTCCGAGCGAGGTACTGGGAATGAACAGTTAAATGAAGCATTCCACAAATTTTCAATGGGATTGAAAGGAGCATTTGACGGCAAGGAGATACACGAAATGCGATGACATGGTTTTCGTACCGTTCTTGCCCAGTGTAGACCTCGTGACAAAGAAAGTTCTCTTGCCGAAAGGGTTCACTTCCATTCAGTCACAGCACTACCATGATGGACTGGAACGATGTCTAGGTGGGATCTCGCAGTGCGAGTTTTCAACGGGGAAGAAAGATCTAGAGATGTTGTGAGTTTTCAGTTTCTGTTTTCTTATGTGAATTCAGTTTCTTCTCTTTAAGCGTTTCCTCACTGAACGATACATTACTTCCCCGAAGAAATTCTAATATTTGACAACTCTGACACTTAGTCAGGGCTAGCTAAAAAATGTCAACATTGAGCGGAGAGTTTACAGAGAGGGAAAAGGTAGTCGATGCGATATAGTTGATGTGGAGTTGTCGAGAGATTTGCATACGATAGAGTTACGGCAATTTATATGCGTCGAGATTTATGAACGGGAGTATATTATTAAGTGTTGTGATTGAAATCGATGTGGCCAATGAAAGAATTTAGTGTGTGAGTGACTTAACTTTTTCCAGTGCTGGAAAAATTAAAATACATAGAAGTGTTCATTTGCAGATGGGGCTGATATTCAAGATGGTTCGTTAACGCTTTAAACGGTTGGATTAATAGGGGATTAGCGAAATGGGCTGAAATGATCTCGAATGAATATGTTTGCTGTCTAAGAAGTGGGCCAATCGCGGCTGGAAGAAGTGAACCAGAGAATCAGAAAATCTTATTTCCTCTTTAGTTTTGTCATTTAAAATGAGCATTTGGGCAGACAAGTGAAACTTATTCTTACTAACTGATTTCCTGATAAAACAAACTGTAATAATAGCGATGAACATAAGAAAGGAGAGAGAAGATGTTTGAGTTATTTCTTCCGACCCAGTGTCATGGTTAGAAACAAGTGACGCGGATAGGGCTTGTTCCCTTGTCTATGTCAGGGATATTAAACCTTTCTCATCATACCTTGGGCCATCGAGCAGAGAATAAAAGACTACAAAAGAACGTTTATCATGAGTGACAGGTTTATGCTCGGTACTGCTGAGATGAGAGAGGAAAAGAGATGTTTTGGTGTAGCTTTCGTAAAACCCGGTCGCTATGTGAAAATTTCTGTTCGTGAGAGCGCAGTAAATTTTGAGGACCATTTGGTTCATAGTGCATCGGCCACTTGAAGGATTAAAATATCGGCGAATAAGAAATCAAACTCTTGGGAGGGGAAAGGGTGTATTTTTAAACTATTATGCTACCATATCGTTTACGCGCAATCAGTTCACTCACTAGATACTTTCTGCTACGTTTAGTGGTGCTTGAAGACCACTTTAGTAGCTGAAATTGTTCTAACAATCTTGAGTGCGTGTGATGAAATCGTTCCTGTCTGAGCTGTCAGTTGTAGGCCTAAAATAAAAACCTAACTTTTCTGTGCTGGCCGGCTAGCTTCGTTTCTCTGAAATGTTGAAAGTCGTGTTCCATATGATATGCATTCCAATAAAACTAATTCAAAGCGATAACAGACGTAACCGATTAAACCATGAATGTTGTGTTTTTTCTCATAAGGCTAGCTTGTGTTTTTTTCTCATAATGTGCAGGGTTACATTTTGGAATGGACTCTTCCTTTTTAGTCCTAGATACTCCAGGGGTTAGCGAAACCACTAAAGAGAAAAAAATGTACAAGAAACGTGACATGACGCTCTAGTATGTAATGAGTGCGTCTTTTGTTTTTTATTGCACGTGCTTCAAGACACTATACTGATTTTCATCTGAGCGCTATCTTCCGAACTTTCTCACTTTACGTTAGGTGAGTGAACATCTCATCTCCTTCCTTATTTTTATTTGCAAGACTGTGAACCTGGACTTTTGCGCATCATGAAAGGTTTTTTCCACTCCATTTTATACTCATCACCTATATGTTAAGGTTTTTCAAATAGGTTTTATAGTTATTTCCATATACCTCTCATGTCACCATGTAAATATTGCTCATAGTTTTTAATAAAAGAGTTTAACTAAAGAAAGTTAAAAATCAGATAAAAACAGAAGATGCGTTTACGCTCCGTAGAATAAAACGTGCGCATTTTTTAAAGCGCACAATATGCGCTGTGTTCTTCGCAGCGAATAAACCCAGTTAGAACAGATTTCTTTTAAATAATTTATAGAATCAGTAAACATTTGCGAACTCAAATAACTATGATTGTCATGCTCATTAGCGACAGAAATGTGAACTATGAAAAAACACAAATTGTAGGCAAAATGTTTCCCATAGTGGAAGATATCGGAAGCAAAAATATTTTTTCAAATGTAACTATTAGATGCCTAGGTTCAGGAGAAATGGAAACATAACTCTACGCCTCTTGGCGGGAAAACTGAATTATTTGGAGAATGAAATGCAAACAACATTTTCTTTATGGTCAAGGGTATTGGACAAAGGAATGTTTTTTCAAAAGAGGATTTGGAGAAGAGAAAATGCTTTTTAAATAGAAATATACTGACGTCTCTAGCGAGAGAATTGTTTAGTATTAAAGAAGAAGGAAATACACACAAAATATTCCTAATAAAAGTACCTATTGGATGCAAAGAGAATTTTTCAAAAACGGTTTCTGGTGCAGATGAAATGCCCCCTTGCAACGGGTTGACATGCTTGACATCTCCATCGGAAAGGTGTCATAAAAATCGTATATCATGAGCCACAGAGTCGGTGTACATCTGCTGTACACGTTATGTGGCTCATTTGGTGACGAGGTTCAACCGAGAGTGCACTGGGTTCGGTAAAAGTGGACCAAAGAGAAAATCCAGTTGTGCATAATTTTTCTATATGAGTTCAAACTCAAACGGCACACAGGTATAGCTGCCAGAAACATTAACGATGCGTTTCACTGCAAATGAACGCAGCACACGTCGATGATTTGTAAGAGTCGCTGGAAGCACGTCTCTTGAAAATGCGCCCCATGGTCGTCTCCCAGTAGTTGTAACAGATGGGAATATCGCGTGAAAACTGATTCACAGATAAATGTCCAAGAGATCTCAGCGAAGATTCATGTTCATCATTCCATCGTTATTCGGTACCTGGAAGCCATCTGGAAGGTGTAAAAGCTGGATGTCTAGATGCCACTCACTCTGGAAGGATGGATTTCTAAGTAATTTTCAGTCACGTGATTTGATGAAGTGCACTTTCGCGAACGTTTTAATGATCGCAGATTCTTCGGAAAGAGACGACCTTCCTCATTTTCTTAACAGTTGCGTGCCTGTTTTTAACTAATTCTTTGTTTTTATCGTAGCAATGAAATATGTTTTTCCTTCCTATGAAAACTTCGCAAAACTGACATTTCAAAAGTTGTATATGAGAAAATTTTTATTGGTTACTGGTTTGTCTGAAGATACCAAATTAAACACAGAATAGGAAGATGAAAATAAAATACTTCTTGTGCGCTTAATGCTTTACGCACGCCATATTTTGTACATACAGCAAATGCAAAACACTTTACCTTTGCGATTATCCCTTTTAGTACTAGCAGTAGATAAAACCACTGTGGTGAAAACTATGACTAGTTTCTGAATAAACATCTTTCATACTATCCTAGGAGAAATAAAAAAAGGAATAAAATCCATTGAGTGACAAAATTATTCCCAGTAATTTACAATGAAACATTCAAATTTCGTGTTTCTCATTGTATTCTTACCAAACATAAAACATTCAAAATTCATGTTTTGCATTAATATTTTCAACAAACTGTGCTGTGTTTCTTCCAATACGTTGCCTTATCCAACATACACTACCTGATCAAAAGTACTCGGACACTTGTTTATCTACAGATTCCCTTTAATAGGAAAGGAACTAACATCGATTTGATCCACTATTTGCTGCTATCACAGCCTTCACTCTACTGGGAATGCTTTCCACTAGATTTTAATACTTTGCTGCAGAACTCCATTGTGCCACAAGAGCATTAGTCAAGTCGGTCCCCTATGTCGGGAGGTTCGGTTCGGTTCGAAGTCGGCGTTTCAATTCATTCCAAACATGTTCCATGGGGTTGAGATCAGGGCTCTATGCAGGCCAGCCAAGTTCTTCCAGATCCATCTCATGAACCATTTCTACACAGGCCTCGCTTTGTGGACTGAGGCACTGTTCTGATGCTAAAATAAAGGGTCTTCATCGAAATGTTGCCATAATGTTGGGAACACAGAACTGTTGACAGTGTCATTCATTATAGGCAGCAGAGTTAAGATCCCGGGCACTGTAACTAGGGATTCCAGCCCAAACCACGAAAAACAGTCCAGAGCTTAATGCGTCTTCCTCGAAACTTCAAAGTTGGCACAACACAGTCAGGCAAGTGGCGTTCACCTGTCATCCGTCACACTCAGGCTCATCTGTTGAACTGCCAGATAGTGAAGCGTGACATCTCCTCCGATGTGGCGTTAATAATCTTATATCTAATTTCATCGTGTACATTAAACGTAATTCCTTGTCAGGTCTAAATCTCCAAAGAACCGTTTTTCTTCATACCATTCTATCTTTGGAAGAAATTCTCAGAAACCTGGATTTTTTTTGACACATTTCTGATGAGAAAAAAAGCACCTCCAGACTTATATTCTTAATATTTTTTGTACTAATCTCCCAATTTTTTCTTTTCTCTTTGAATTCCAAAACTTCGGATTTGCCAATCAAACTGATATTACCGTCTGGGTGTAGAACCACCTGATCATTAAGAGTTGATGCTTCGAAGTCAAGAAGCTCTGGGAGGGAAAGATCGGGATGCGGAGATCCGTTTGGAATCTTTAGTATGCCGCACCTTTTCTAGAATAAGCAATACCTTTCCTTTCCCAGTTTTCACTCTTCCGTTAATATTATAATTTTGTTTCCTGCGTTCCAATTTTAACACTCACACCCAACTTCTTGAAGTTTCTCTGTGCTATCTTGGCCATTCCTTGTGGCTTTCCTTCTTTCACCCGGTAGGTGATGATGTCCATTGTGACAGTCTAAACAAACAGCTCACATATCTTTATCCCCTTTCAATTTTTAGCCTTTGCAGTTCGGGTGTCTTATCTCGTATCTTAAGTTTTCGATCCCTCTAGCTATAGTACTGGAAGTGCAATGCTTTTAAACTGGCCAGTTGATTTGATTTGATCTAATATTTTTACCAGTTTAAAAGAACAAGTGCAGGGAACAAATACAAAAGTATTTCCTTTCCCAACCAATTTGTTTTGTATAAACAGAAAAAAACTATCATAGAAAAGGCACAGGTGCAAGACATACCTCTGCCGCGGCGAACCCCACTAGAAGGATTTACTCTTTATAAACACTTTTTTTTTAATCTCAAATTTCTAATATGTGAGGTCATCATTTTGTGTGTGCTATTTCTGAACACAAGAGTTTACAGCTGTGACGCTCGAACAATCTGCTATTTGTCTTTTATTCCTGGCAAATGACTGTATTATTAAATTGATAGTTGAATTTTGCCAAGGGCTTCCCGAATACAATTCCAAATGCAGTCTGTACATTACTGCAGTGAATGATTTTGTTGTGATTATAGCCTCCCGAAACCCGCTACCACGAAAAATATTCGTTTTTATGCACTGTATTGTTTAAACCTTGTCAGTAGTGTTTTAACAATGTCTCTGGATATACGAATACGGAAAAGGTCTCCGTTATAAGTTCATAATACCTCTTTATGAACTACGGTAATCGTCATTCCATTAAGTGCTGAAATGTTAAATTTTTCTGTCTTTTCGATTTTTCTGCTTCCACAGCTCCAGCTGCTTTCAAGGAGAATGAGTTTGGAAACGCACCCTATGAAACTTTTGCACTATGAACCATAGGTAAAATTATATACCGTACTCAAGACCGGTAGCAAAGCACTGGAGGAATCAAGTGAAAGAGGGGTACGTTCGTCCTTAGTAAACATTTCGGCCACTGATTGAATAACAATATCCAGATAAAGGAACTTGTTTTGCTTCTACGGATGCACACGTGACAGGAATATGTTTATGAGACACCAATGGTAGCACACCCACACTCGTTCAAAATATCATACATGCTGGTTTCCATAGAAATAGTAGAGTTGGATAAATATTTTTTCTTCAAGGAACCACCACATTTAAAATTTCGAATTTAAATCCTCCACTGGAACTAGGCAACAACGAAAAATAATCTACCAAATACTGAAATGCCTACCACAATTTCGCGATGAGTTGTGGCTGCCAAACACACTCATGCAATCATATGCTTTTATTTTTACACATTGCTCTATCACATAAATCTAATGCCATATCAGAAAATTTTGTGAGCGCGATCGACTCCTGTTTTACTAAATTAAAGGTTCAAAATCCCATTACTTCCAAACCGACGCGGGACTGTTAATTATGTAGATACTCTGATGCATTCTAGTAAGCCACTAAACGTGAAGTTAAACCTACGCATTTCGGTTAACAAGAACAGTGATGCCACGGCATCTACGAATTGTACATCTAGCAACCCTGGTATGCCACGAAGCCATGCAACTGAACCTCGGCTTTCCAGTAAGATGAGAGCATGATGCAATTGCACATGTGCATGCTAGTCAGCCACTAATCGTGACGAAGCTGCGCCTTTACAATCTGATAGGCCACAAACTGTGATACAGTTACACGTATGGGTTATCGTAGGCCACAAACCGTGATGTAATTCCACCAACGGTGTATATAGACATTCAGCAATGATGTATGTACTGTATGTATATAGAGAGAACGCTGCATCTACTCGCTGTAGTAAGTCCCGGATAGATAAAACTTACCTGCGCCTTCTAGTAGACATTGGGAAGAAATATAGAAATTTTCACCCTCCGAATGATGCAGCAGTAAGTGCAGTCTGTGGACGGTCATTAGGTTGAAAATTTCAATCAAATGTTAGGACATTCACAACTACCATGTTAAGAAATGCCATTCTTTGTAGAGAAAATTTGTGGGCTTCAGTTTCTAGGTATAAATTGCAGATCAGCCAAAGGAGAAGACATTCTTTCGTTCATCAGTGTTGTGCAAAATCCATCGTTCATTGTGTCACGAGCGTGGAAACCAATTCTATAGAATCATGTGTCACTGCATTATAAGCTGATATTGGTAAATGCATAAGTTCTCACAGTTTAGAGTTTCCCGGGTAGGAAGCTTTGTATTAGGCTTCCAAAGTAAACAGCGGGAATCATCCCCCTTGGAGGTTCGTTGCGATAAAAACAGCAGCTTCGGCAGTTGCAGTTCATTTGATAATGTTAACATGGACTCTAGTAAAGTTTTAATAAAATCGTCACAGGTTTTTTTTTTTTTTTTTCGTTCCATAAAAAGGTACGATCACCGAGGTACGTAGGGACGTGTGACCTGTATTACGGAAAGGAAGCTGTAAGTGAACGAGCATTCCGTTGGCTAGCGAAGTTTTGTTAGGGTGAAAGGAAGCCGGATGCCTGTTTGAAATGTGAGTAATGAAGAAATATTGGCAATAACTGAGCCGAACACTCATTAAACCCACTGAACAGCTACCATGAGGATGATTCAGGCCATTGGAATGATTCGAAAACTAGATCAATGGGAACTGCATCAATTATCGGCTAATAATCGAACTGATAGAATTACGATAAGTCTTTGTCTGCAATCTCGGTACGAAATTCATCAGTTCTTGAATCGTATGGTGACTTGATAAGAAATATGGGTATTATACAAGAACATTAAATACCACAAATCCTTTTGCTAAAAAGGGTGAGCTACAGAAACGACTTCAAAAGCCGATTTCCGCTCTGAGAAGACCATATTTGCTTTTCGGTGGATTTGCAAAGGAATTAGTTATACACCCTCAGCTGTAGACATCCAACCAAACAATCACTGTGAGTCTACACTCTCAGGAACCTGACAAAGTAAACGAGGCCTTGAAGTGTAAGCGCCCCACTTTGTTGAATTCCAAAGGTGTTTTCCCTCACGATAACGCTAGACGTTATCACAGCAGAAATTATGAGAACCTGCCAAGGAACTTTTGTGTCACCCATCGAACACTAGCAGATTTTTGCTTGTTCCTCTCACTGCAGAGGAGTATGGTTGATAACACAATGAAAGACGGTATGATACCGTTATTCAAAAGTGTTTTGACTCCAGGGTCTCTTATTTCTTTGGTAAAGGAATTTAACAGATAACCGAACGATGGGAAGAGATCATCGCTAATATTTACTCCAAGGTCACTTACACTGAAGAGCATTTGAATTAGAGATACCTGTCTAGTAACGTGTAGCACCACCTTTCGCCCTGATGACGGCAGTGTATTCGTCTCGACATGGACTCGACAAGACACCGGAAGCGTTGGGAAGCCATGCGGATCCACGACCCCTGAACAAGCTCCCACAGTTCACGAAGATTTAATGGGGGCGGAGGGAGGTCAGAGCCTCGAACATCTCTCTCGATGGCATCCCAGATGTGCTCGATGGAATTGTTGTCCGATGACCTAGCTGGCCAAGGAAGCGAGGTCACGTCGGTGGAGTGTTCATCCAAGCATTCGGATACGATTCGGGAGCGATGGCACGGTGCATTGTCTTCTTGCAAGATGAGGTCCCCAGTGGGATGTTGAAGACGCACAAACGGGAGCAAATGGTCGTCCAGGATATCCCTGTAACGTTGACCTGTGAGGGACGATATCACACGTACCAGGGGTCCCATTTCAGTCCACGTAAACAGTCCCCAGACGAGAATGTCGCCCCCACCAGCTGGAAGAGTACCCTGCTGGCAAGAAGGATCCATCGCTTCGTGTGGTTTGCGCCGACCTCGTATCCTGCCATCCGCATGTACCAACGTGAATCTTGACTCTTCAGTCCAGGCAACATATTTCCACATGTCTAGGGTCCAGTGGCGATGTTCCCGCGCCCATGCTAATCTTTGCACCCTGTAATGTGCGGTCAGCAGCGGAACCCTCGTGGGACGATGGCTTCTGTACCCCATAGCGAGGAGATGGTTCTGGATGGTGTGACTGCTTACACGTTTTTGTGCACCAGCGTTAAATTGCCAAGTGATTTCTTGCACTGTGGCCCGTCTATCCGCTGTTACAATGCGAGCTAGCCGACGATGACCTCGCTCATCCTCACGCTGTTGTCCACGGCAGTTGGCCCTTGCAGGGATGGTTTTACCGGATTCGATGTACTCACGGTGGCTCGTGAAAATCCCAGTACCTGCACGACTTCCTAAATGGAGTGACCCATTCGTCGGGCCCAGACAATTTGCTCACGATTAAATTCGCTTAGATCATTCTTCTTACCCATAATGCGTCCAATTCTTACTGATTCCCGTCGCATCACTCCTGATATTGTCGGATCGCTGCATACGTCAGTCGTTTCCGTTTACAGAGCCTCCCACAGCGCCACATTTGCATAACGCCAGCTGTCTCTAATTCGATTGCTCTTCAGTGTATTTCTTTGGTAAAGGAATTTAACAGATAACCGAACGATGGGAAAAGATCATCGTTAATAATGAAGGCCATGCAGTAGATTTTAGTTTAATTGAAGGAATGCCATGCTATTAGAATAAATTTTGTGTTTTAACTATTTTGTCTCCAACTGTGGAAGACTGCTGATTACATCTAAGGTTAATAAGGAAAGGTTTTCCCCGAATGGTAAGTAAAAGAAGGTACGCAGACCCAAAGAATGTGGTGTATTGTGAATTGCAAAAGCACGTGCGCATAATACAGTAACAGTAAAAGAACAACTGTTGTGTGCTCAGTACAGACAGAACTGCAAATGAACTCGACTGGTACCTTTAACATTGTGTGAGACTGTCTTATCCCGTTGGCTGTTTTCTCTGGTGTTCTCTTTCACTGAACTTGTCACTATTCACTTTTTACGTGCTTATAAATAAGCTCATTCAATTAAAGGGAACGTCTCTGTTTCTTCTAATCATCAGAAAATTATCTTGAATCTTAAAAAAATTACGGAAAAAAGCATCTTAACAGGCCGCTACGTATACGGCTCTTCAAGCGCTATTAATAGAAACGTGCGTGGCTTCTGAAAGGCTTCTATACCATTTCTGGCATTAAACAAGCTAAACCAGACAAACAGAAAAACCTTTATCTAAGATGAAAATATCTGTTCTAGCTGTAATTAAAGCTTTGCCTTTCTTTTTGAATTTGCAGATTTTCAAAAAAAGCAATATCATATAAATATTATCAAGAGTTAACTCGTGGATGTAAACAAACTTTAGGCTAAGACGTGTTAAATAGATATAATTATGATACAAAAAGAATATATACTTTGTGGTCTTCTGTACGAAGTTAGCAGCTGGGTTTGGGAACATGAATTTGTTGCTAGATTTCATAAAAAATAGCAGTATTATGAATAATACTGCTATTTTTTATGCATAGCGGTTTTACGACATCACGGCAAGAAATCCGTCGTCACCAGATATCATGACTCCCAGGCGCGGATACAAAAGGAGGCCCAGTCATTTTCATAGATATTTTTTTTGTGCCAAAACCAACGTTCTATAAGAAAAGGAAAATGTCATCTCCTACATTAAATTAAAAAAAAAAAAGCTGAATGTTTTTTCTGGTATACAGTATATGTAACATTTATTCAATTACAAAGTTTGGTCTGTACTGTATCGTTCAGCTGACTCTCTCAACGATTGTACAGATATGTAGAATCACAACAGACCTCCAGGAAAATTTCCTGCAATTTCAGCAAGCCCAGCTTCTCTTCTGCCGTTTATGTTAAACTGCATTTTTGCCCTACGCACGACATCCATTTCATAACAGTGAAAGAAAAATAAAAAATTAAAAAAGACAAAAATTATGCAGGACTTCTTATCAATCATAGAGGCCAAAACCGGGAAAGGGTAGTTTTTTCAAAACCCAGAGCGTAAATAAAGAAGGCCGCCTCGATGACGCAGTGGCCCAAATGCTGGCCATTCTGACCGTTCATCCGAGCGAGCCCGGGCCCCAGATGAGACATAGGCGATGCACCTATTCCACACTGCTGCTTCCCCTGGAACCAGCGGCCTCAAATTAACGACGATCGACTGCTTAAAGCCGCTAAAGTGTTCACGATGATCCTTAACCACAAAACGTACAGATACATGAAAATGGAAAGGTTTCCTTATAAATTTCGGGGATCATTTAACTAAGATGTTTACATTGTTTCGTTTTCCTTTAATCACAGTTTAAAGAATAACACGTACTTTTATCCGTGCAATAATAATTATTCGATTAAAAAACAAGGAAACGCGAATATGACATTTTGATCTGCGTAAGTCTCATTGTTCTTTGTTCTTTCTGTTCCTACACTATTACATGCATAACCAAACATGTTGTTTTTTACACTATTACATACATAACCTTCGTGTTGTTCTTTCTGTTCCTACACTATTACATACATAAACCAAAAATGTTGCTAAATGTAAGAGTGGCAGTCTAGAATTGCTTATAAAAACATGTAAAACTGTTTTCAATATTGCATAATTTTGTATTTGTTTTCTCTTGTATTTGAACATATTTGTACAGGCTTCGAGGTAGTCGGCTAGAGTGCACAATACAGACCAAAATTTGTAATCGAATAAATACACTTTTTGCCAAAAAGAAAAACAAAAACAAAAACGAAGCACTCTGAGGAAATCGTTCAATTCTGATGAAACTACGGATGCAAGTACTTCAGGTCCGAATATGCAAATGATTAAAAAATAACGACCAATGAATAAATAGTGGCTCCCCACAGCGCATGGGATCCGCACATTGAGGAGGGTATACCAAGAACAAACCTCGCACTAAGGGACAATTGTGACAGCGAATTACGGTTGGTTACCTCTACGAACTGTGAGGATGCCTTGACGTCGGATCCGTGCACAATATGAACGGTTGAGCGACTGTGAGGGAGGACGTATAATTGTGCTGAGAGAGGCCGGTTGGTCAAGCCGCCGTATCACCAGGCACTTGGGTTGGAGTGACGCGGCAATCGGACGATGTTGGCGCCAATGGGTCAAGGAAAGTACAACCCAGTGGCACGCGGGCAGTAACGGCCGAGGGCAACGACAAAACGCGAGGATCGAGCGATTGTGAGAGCTAAAAGGACAGAAACGAATCAGTCTCTCTCAACCATCAGTGGCCATATTGCGTCGTCTAAAGGCACGGAAGTGGCCACCCGGATCGCTGACAGACTACTTACGGCACGCAGACTACTTTCGAGGAGGTCACTCCGCAGCCTACCACTGAGTAGTGAGCATCGCCAGCATCGGTTGTAGTGGAGTCGGGCCCAATCAACGTGAGATTGTGTCCAGTGGCGTCGTGTTGTCTTCAGGGATGAGTCACGGTCTGCAGCCCGCGCCAGTGACCAGCGCATGCGTGTTTGGATGCATACCAACCAGCGCACGTAACCTGCCTTTACCGTGGAACGGCGAACGCTTCGTATACCAGAAGTAACTATCTGGGGAGACATTCCCTGCAATAGTTTAACACCCCTAGTAGTCCTACGTTCCACTCTCACGATGGCTCAATGGTATGCCGACAACATTCTGCGACCTGTTGTGTTGCCATTCCTGTCGCAGCATCACCTAGCAATTTTTCAACAGGATAATGCCCGGCCACTCACGGCTCGGCTGTCAGAGACCTGGCTCCGTAATGTCAACACCCTTACATGGCCAGCCCGATATCTCGACTTCTCACAGATCGAACTTGTTTGGGACATGATGGGACGCCATCTATGCCAATCCCTCTCAATGTCGCTAACTGGCCAGCAATTTGGACATCATCTGGCATGCTGTACCTCAGGATAGTATCCGTGAACTGTATGCGTCTATGCCACTCCGGGTAACCGCTTGTATCCGAGCCAGAGGTAACGTACTGCCTTGTTCCACTCGTGTAGCTGTTCTATCTGAATAAATGGCCCGAATGGTGTGGGATTGCAATAATTTCCTTTCCTATACTTATAAATTGCGCATACCAATTTTTATCTTGATTGGATGATTCCTTCTGGGTGCTTCGTTTTTTTATTTTTTTTGCAAAAAGTGTTTTACGTACAATGTGTACCAGAAAAAAACATTCAATTTTTTTTTTGCTGTTGGGGAAGACATTTCTACCTTTGCTTAGATCAGTTATTTTGGCACAAAATAAAAACATACATTAAAATCACAGGGGATATGCTGTGTCCGTGTCTTCAAATAAACTTGCCCCCCCCCCCACCCCCACACGTCAAAGAATTTCGGAACAGCCGTACTGATGTTTCCGCTTCTAAAGTAGAATATTAAGCATTTGAATGCACCCTTATTGCATCGAGACATGGGATTTCCGTTTAGCGTCTGCATAACAGCACGTTCCACCCTGAAAATCATTGTAGTGAATATATTTAAATAATATAACTATACTAGATATCCGTAATTTCTTGGTGTAGAATAGAAATCAAATTTTGATTTATATTCTACACACGGATATCTAGTATAGTTATACTATTTAAGTACAATTGGTGTATAGTTCCTTGTTACTTAATTAGTAGTGAATATATATAATAATTCCATAACTCAGGATCATCTTGAGTAAGTATTTTAAATTCCAGGGACTTCGAATTTGTGATAAAGTACGCTGCTGCCTTTGGTTCATCAGTTGATGTTTTTTGTCACAGTAAGAAAGAATACTGTTTAGCAGAGAACAGAAACTACAACTTCACAAATTGGAAGATCGCTAAATTTAAAATTCTTACTGAAGATGACACCTAGTCCTGGGAATGAAATATATTCACTCAAAACATTTTATGGTCGGAAATCATCATCATCATCATCATTGTCAACCGTTATCAATCCACTGTTGGACGAAGGTTTCTCCAAGCCTCTTCCACAACAGTCTGTCTTGTACCAGTCCCCTCCATGTTATTCCCGCATATTTTCGAATTTCATCCACCCATCTTCCATGTGGTCTTCTTCTGGTCATTTCCTGTCCCTTGGAATCCAATCTAAAATTTCGACTGTCCATCGATGGTCTGTCTTTCTGGCAATATGTCCAGTCCATTGCCATTTCAGTGATTTCACTCTGGTCATGATGTCGTCCACTCCTGTCATTTTCCTTATCCACAAGTTCCTCTTCTTATCTTTCCTGGTTACACCAAGCATGCATCTCTCCATTGCTGCTTTGAGTTGTCTGCAGTCTTTGTATGTCTTTTTTAGTTAAAGTCCATGTCTTGGCTCCATACGTAAGCACTGGCAGGATGCATTGATTAAACACTTTTCCTTTGAGACATACTGGCATACTGCTCTTTAAAATTGTACTGTTTCTACCAAAAGCTCTCCATCCAAGTTTTATACGCCGGTTAATTTCTTCATCAATGTGACCCTCACTCGATATCTTCTGCCCAAGATAAATGTAGGAATCGGTTGTCTCAAGCATTTCTCCATCAATCAATAAATCTTCACTTCTTGTAAAAGCATTGTACAACACGTTTGTCTTCTGAAAGTTCATTTTTAATCCCATTTCTTTACTCTTGTCAGTAAGTTCTTGGATCATACTCTGCAGCTCTCAAGGGGTAGTTGCAAAGATGACTACGTCATCAGCAAAACGAAGGTGAGTTAAGTAATCTCCATTAATCTTTATCCCTTTGTTTTCCCAGTACAATGATTGAAAGACATTTTCCAATGTGGCATTCATGAGCTTGGGAGTTATGGTGTCACCTTGTCTCACTAACTTTCTAACTCTTATTTGTGCTGTATCCTCAAATATCCGAACCTTTGCACTTGCATTTTCATAGATGTTATTATTAATATTAATGTATGAATCTTCAACACCGCAGGATTTCAAAGCCATTGTAACTGCTGATGGTTTCACTGAATCAAAGACCTTTTCATAATCGATAAAAGCCATGCGCAATGGAAGTTCAGATTCCCTCGCTCTTTCAATTAGTTCTCTCAGTACATGGATATGATCTATTGTGCTGTAGCCACTCCTGAATCCAGCTTGTTCTCTCGGTTGAGCCATGTCCAGCGTCACCTTCAAGCGGTGTGAAAGAACTTTAGTGAAGATTTTATAAACCACTGATAGGATGCTGATAGGTCTGTGGTTCCTGAGATCCTCAATGTCACCTTTTTTATGTAGCAGGATCATTGTAGCGTTGTTCAATTCCTTAGGAATCTTCCTTTCATTAAGGCATCAAGTGAAAACTTGGGCGAGTACTGTTTCAATTTCTCCACTTGCTTCTTGTATGATATCTACAGTAATTCCATCTTTTCCTGGAGCTTTTCCCACGCTTCATGTTCTTGATTGTATGTGCAACTTCTGCTGGTAGGACTGGAAGAACTCTGATACTGGTACCTTTCATGATGTCTGGAGTACATGTATCATCCCTTTCATATAATTTAGAGTGGAAATATTTCACTCTTGTCAAACTTTCGCCTCTATTTCTTGTTACAGAACCATCTGCTTTTCGCAGTGCCATAATCTGTTTTCTTCCCTTACTGAGATGTCCCTTTGCTATCTTTAAGCTTTGGTTGTTTTCAATTGCTTTCCTCACTAGTTCACAGTTGAATTTCCTTACGTCTTCAGTGATACATTTTCGCACTGTCTTGTATAGCTCTATATATTCTCCTGTGGAAGTCACATCTTCTTTAGTTGTCCTCATCTCTCTAATTTTTTGCATCAACATTTTGGTTTTTCCTGATAATTTGTTAACATGCAACTTGTTCTTAGACCCAGTTAATTTTGTTGCTGTTTCCACAAGAGCTTTGGTTACTTTTCTGTTAACTTCATAGATGTCCACGTCTTCTGATGTTAGATCTTCTAGAACAGAGAATCTGTTCCTCAGTTCCAAATTTGAAAGTATTATGATGCTTTTTAAGGTTAGTCACGTCAATACACTTTGTTTGTTTTATGAGCTTGCCACGCTCAAGTTTAGCATTGAGCTGCTTCTTACATCTTACCATTCTATGGTCACTACCTGTGTTGAACTTGTTCAGCACATTGCAGTCTTCCATGACAAATTTCTTATTACACATAATAAAATCAATTTCACTTGTCCATCCATTGGGATGCCTCCATGTCCATTTCCTTTGCGGCTTTTTCTTTAAAAAGGAGTTCATGATGAAAAACCCTTCTGCCTCTGCAAACTCTACGAGAGTATTTCCACGCTGATTTCTATTGCCGTGACCGAATTTTCCTATTGAAGTTTCATTCTGTTGCCGTTGCCCTATTTTTGCATTGAAATCTCCCATAATTATCTTCAACTGCTGCTTGGCTTTATTATTTAGATGACGAATTTCCTCATTAAATTCTTCAATTTCTTCTTCAGGATGACTTGTGGTTGATGCATAAGTTTGAATAATCTGAGCCTGGTATCTTCTCGAGAGTTGGATAACGAGTCGTGCAGCTCTGTCAGAGGAACTTTCAACTTCAACAACTTTATCCTTCAGTTTCTTGCTTATTATAAATCCAACACCACTAGTTCTGCCAGTATCTGTCCCTCGATAGCAGAAGAGATGTCCACTTTTCAGCTCAATGAGATCTTCTCCTTTTATCCTTACCACGCCTCCCCGGTGGCGCAGTGGTCTAAACGATGGCCTGTGATCATTCGTCCGAAAGGGGACCGGGTTCGAATCCCGGTGAGGCATGGATGTTGTGTTTGTCTTACCGCACTGGCTCTCTCCCTTCCCTGGAACCAGTGACCCTAAATTAGGGACGGGCGACTGCTTATAGCCCATTGAGTTAAGTTGCTCACGGTGGTCGTTAAACCTCCAATCAAAAAATAAAAAAAATCCTTACCACACTTATCCCGATGATGTCCCACTTGATCCTTTGTAGTTCCTCTTCCAATTCAAGAAGTCTTGAATCAGAAGATAGGGAGCGTCCATTGTAATTTATCCAAGGTCAGCATCAAATGGCAGCCTAGTCCGTTCCTCCCGTGATTCTTAGCACCCTCTGCTTTTATGTCGCACTGGCCGCTGCCTTGGCCAGGTACATTCCAGCTGCCGGAGACTGAGGGCCAAGATTTAAGTTGTGGAGTCATTTTGGAGGGGTTTGGCCATAACTCACCACGATGGCCAAGCGGGTTGGTGAGTGTGGGATAGCATTTCCTCTTTTCCCGATGGTATAGTTATATCGCTATGGTCGGTCGTCAGAGCTCCTTTAGTGGGAGCAGGATGCACCACGAGAAGGCGGGGTTGACATTTGTCAAGGAGAGGCTGTGATGTTGCGCATCACCTGACCTTAGATTCCTATGGTCGGAAATACTGTTACCTAAATATTAAATAATTCTGTGTTTGATAAGTGACATTGGATACAGCATTTTATGCTTTTTAATACACCATTGCTTGAAATATGAATTGCACACTCTAAGTGATGTAAAACGTTTATTGGATATATACCACAGAATCATTCTTACCAGGTAACCACAAAAGTATTTGTCGTTTTTCGAGGGAGCAAAATAAGCACCTTTTAGTGATTGAATTTGAGGATAAATGGCGTTTCGGCGGTATATCGTCAGCTGAAATCCCAAGAGCCCTGCTCACATGAATCAGATCAGTAAGTAGTTTCGTAGTGGAATCACGTGTGATTACTATGGCAGTATCAGTGGAGATTATTCGTAGTGTTTTTTACACCAATTTAAAATCGATTCATCTGTTGCAGAAACAACGTCGCATTTGCATAACATTCAAGCCAAATGCTGTGAAGGAACACACAACTCGGAATTGGTTTCGAAAGTTCAGAGACGGAGATGAAACCCTTTAAGAAAAGACCCTGAGTGGTCGTCCTGTCAACCTTGACACAGAAACCGTGAACGTTGCTATTGAGCAGAAATGTAACCAAACAAGTTGCTATTGAGCAAAAATGTAACCAAACAAGTTGCTATTGAGCAGGAATGTAACCAAACAAGTTGCTATTGAGCAGAAATGTAACCAAACAAGTTTCTATTGAGCAGGAATGTAACCAAACAAGTTGCTATTGAGCAGGAATGTAACCAACATGCCAGGAACTACGCCAGTCATTTGGTGTAAAGGATGAAACTGTCCGAAGACATCTGCATGCAATGGGTAAGGCATATAAGTTGTCTAATTGGATCCTCCATTAATTGTCTGCAGTGAACAAAAAGCAACGTGTCTCAACTTGTCTTCTGTTGCTGTCTTGCTTTGACTAGTAACCATTTTTAGATAGGGTAATCACATCTGATGTGAAGTGGGGCCAATATAGCATCCCCGATGTTCCGCCACTGAATAATTGCTCACAAACGGAAGCCAGCATTGTATCCAGGTAAAGTTATGCTGTATGTATGGTTGACAGAACGTGATGTCAACCATACATACAGCATGCCAAACAATCACAGCTGCAGTGTAACGCAGAGTGACAATCACGCAGCCAAACAATCACTGCTGCAGTGTACTGTGAACAACTGAAACGTGTGCATGAAAAGGAAGTAAGCAGCACTGGTCAGCAGAAAGGAAGCTCTGCTCCTTCAATATAGCGCTTGTGCCCACTCCGCTTCATTGACCAGGAACACCATCAAAGAACTTGGATGGGAGCTTTTATGTCATCCAGCTTACTTACCAGATATCTCTCCTTCAGATTATCATTTGTTTCTTTCACTCGACAATCATTCGTGTGGATCTGACTTCTCCAACTTTGTTAAGTTACACGCTGCCTTCCAAAATTTTTCCCTTCAAATGACCCGGCATTTTATTGCAGGGGTATATATATATATATATACACTGCTGGACACCCAAAATGCAACACCAAGAAAAAAGCATCCGATTGGCCTGAAATTCGCAGCATGCGTCGCCCGCGAGAGGACATGCAAACGATTAGCATTGCAGGGCATATGCAAATCATGTGCGCCCGTTACGCCACCGAGAAGCACTATAAGAAGTGTGCACATATGGCGTGGTGTAAGTAGTGGAAGTGTTTTGCACTGCCGGACCTGTGCGTGGGAAGCTTCTTGATGCCTCGTCGCAGAATACAGCAGTCATTCCATCACGATTCGGGGTTTGACAGAGGACGAATAGTGGCTTATCGCGACAGCGGTTTATCGTACCGAGACATCGGCGCCCATGTGGGACGACATCCAGCCACAGTGAGTATGGATTCGGTGGGTGAAGGAGAGACGGACGGACCGACGTGAGCGATTGCCGCAACCGCGGCACACCACCGAACGAGAGGACCGGCATGTTGTGCGGTGGGCATTGACGACTCGCACTGCCACATCACGAAGGTTAGCGCAGGAATTAGGGTGTATTGCGCAACAACCTGTGTCAGCGCGTACCGTTCGACGTCGTCTGCAGGAGTGGGGACTTGTCGCACGGCGCCCATTGCTTCGATTACTATTGACGTTACACCACCGGCGAGTGCGGCGGCAGTGGGCCGTTGATCGCCGCACCTGGACGACGGAATAGCACGACACTGTCTTTTCCGACGAATCCCGCTTCTGCCTGCAACCCCACGATGGTCGGATCCGCGTGTGGCAGCACCGCGGAAAGAGACTGTATGACGCCTGCATTATGCATTGCCATACCGGTCCTTCGCCTGGCGTTTGGGGCGCAATTGGATATGACACGCGCACCCCTCTGGTACGCAGCGCCGGTACACTCAACAGCTACCGTTACATCTCCGACGTTTTGGAGCATGTAGTCCTCCCTTACCTGCAGGACCTGCCAGCGGCCACGTTTCAACTGGACAATGCAAGCCCGCACGTGGCATGCATCGTGCAACATTTCTTCACGGCCCACCAGGTGTCACTGCTGCCGTGGCCCGCCTGTTCTCCCGATATGTCGCCCATCGAACACGTCTGGTCGCTGATCGGCAACCGAGTCGCCCGGCAAGCACTACCCGCCGCTACGCCTGATGAACTGTGGTAACGTGTGGAAGCAGCCTGGACCGACATACCCCAAGTCCACATCCAAAGCCTCTTTCGTTCGATGCCGCTGCGTGTAGCGGCCGTTATTGCCAGCCATGGGGGCCACACGAAATATTGATGTCTGCGTGTTCCGCAAGTCGCACGGGCCTGTAAGCTCAATCGTTTCATCTTTGTATCTGTTGTTATGTGTCCAGTAAATCTGGCTTTGCTATCTCGTGTCCTTCTTGGTGTTGCATTTTGGGTGGCCAGCAGTGTATATAAGTTGTTAACACGTTGGCAGCAGAACGTTGTTGATGCCCATGGTAATTATTTTGATGAATAAATTGCTTTTCTACTACGTATGTGTTATACTTTCTTTCAGTCTGCGAAAACGGTAAATACTTTTGTGGTTACCTGATATGAGCTCCGAATCATAGGACTGCCGAAAAAATAGAAACTAACCCTCCTGTTCCTGTAACCATGGACCTGTAGAATATACAGTAAGGTATATGTGAAGCTCTACGTTTCGAATATGGGCAATAAACAACCATTTTAAAAAAACCCGATGATACCCTATGTAATATTTGATAATGTAGTATAGGTGAGCTATTCATTGTAGTGCTCGTTTGCCTTCGCTGTATACGCCACACTGATAATATAGCCGGTTCGACCCATATAATAATTTTCGTGTCCCTAAGAGTAAAACGCTAATTCTACACCATGTTGGAGTAGATCAACGAATCACTTCGTAGCTACTACAGAAGCACGCAGGTTTTTTTCTGTCAGAACTTTAATAAACAAGTTAGTAAAATCATGCAATGCGTTGATTATGATACGCTTTCCAACATACTAGAAATCATTACTCAAGTTATTACTCAAGCTATGAAGAAAATAGCTGTGGAATAAATCTCACTCCTGTGCCTTGACCTTTGATCCCATTTCGATGATATTCAACAGAACTGGTTCAGTATACCTCCGAAATAACATGATAAAGTTTTATCGCAATCGAAGCAATTTTACGTAAGTTATGATGCATAAGGGCTATAGAATAGATCCCGCTTCTGTGTCCTAAACGTTGACCCCATGTCGTTCATTATCAATAGGATTCGTCCTCAGGGAGGTCCCTACAACATACTAACATTTCATCCGAATCTAACCTTTTTTACGTTAGTTATGACACATAATAGCAGTGGAATGGATCCCGCTCCTATGTCCTGACCTTTGGCCCAATTTCGTTCACTTTCAATAGGGTTCCTTTCCAGTTAGTCCCCTACCACATACTAAAATTTCATCGAAATCGAACGATTTTTACGCGAGTTATCGTGCGGACGAACATACGCACACAACGCGTGCCGTAATGAGGCAGATGGGTATCGCGACCATCTGCTCGCAAGAGTGTGACGTCATAAAACTTTAATAGGATCCACACACAACGCGTGACGTAAGAGACAGATGGCGTGACCGAGCGCCAACATCTAATGGGACGACGCCATGACATCACACTACAAACTTGGTAATTCGGGGTGGTTATTTAACCCACTAAACGAATTTTCCTAAAGTCGAGATCAAGCTAAATCGATTTCTAGTACCAGAAAACGGTAGGTTAACGACTTTCATCAAAATCCTTAGAGCCGTTTTCAAAATAAAATTTGCATATACATACAAGAATTGCTCCTTTAAGGTGAACGTCAAGTAATTTTGCTTCCTGTACTTCGAATGGAAAAATTTCTGTACACATTTTCTTCCCAATTAATGCGTTCCCAAGGGTGAAAATTTTAACATCGATTAAAATAGCTTCATTTTATAACTTGCAATACTTAATATTTTCTAAAACATAACCATAATTATGCAATCCAACATTTGTTTATCTACTGACGTCATGAAAATACAGGCTGCGCCATCTTTTTCTGGACAATTAATGCGTTCACAAGGATGAAAATTTGAACATCGATTAAAATAGGTTCATTTTATAACTTGGAATACCTAATATTTTCTAAAAAATAACCATAATTATGCAATCCCACATTTGTTTGTCTACTGACGTCATCAAAGTACAGGTCGCGCCATCCTTTTATTGGTTTCAACACCACCAAATGAAAAGTTATTGATTTTTAATATAATTATGGCTATGTTTTAGAAAATATTAAGTATTCTAAGTTATAATATGAAGTTATTTTAATCGATGTTCAAATTTTCATCCTTGGGAACACATTAATTGTGAAGGAAATGTGCGCAATAGGTTTTCCATTGGAAGTATAGGAAGCAAAATTATTTGACGTCCACCTTAATAATATGGGATAAGGGCGATGAAATGGATCGCAATCCTATGTCCTGACCTTTTTCCCCATTTCGTCCATTTTCAATAGGGTTCGTCCCCAGGTGGTCCCCTACCACAAACTGAAATTTCATCGAAATCGAACCATATTTACGCACGTTATGACGCAAAAGGGCAATGGAATGCATCCCGCTCTTTTGTCCTGACCTTTAACCCCAATTCACCCATTTTGAATAGGGTTCGTCCCCACGTGGTCCCCTACTACATAGTAAAATTTCATTGAAATCAAACCATATTTACGCAAGTTATGACACATAAGTGCAATGGAATGGATCCCGCTCCTACGTCGTGACCTTTGCCCCATTTGTCCCATTTTCAATAGGGTTCGTCCCCAGGTAGTCCCCTACCACCTACTAAAATTTCATCGAGATCGAACCATTTTTACGCCAGTTATCGTGCGGACAGGTGGACGGACGGACAGACGGACAAAACTGGAGCATATACGCTTTTTCAATCTACGGTTGGAAAGCGTAAAAAAGAATGCTGTGAAATAAGTGCGAAAAAACAAAACAACTTCAATTTAGCGGTACTGTTTATAGACGCATGATATAAGAAAAGCGGATCACTCGTTGTCATCAATGGTTGGTCAAATGAGTTATACTGAGTATGTTGTGACTGTTTAAGCGTAACGTTTTTAACCACACGGAGAGTGGTTTTTTTGTTCATATCGACATTCGTATCTTAAAGCATTGGCATCTTGGACATGCTTTGCCCCGTTACTTTCTAACGCTATTTAACTTCCATTAGCATCGTACTTTAAATTAAGAGTATTTTGGGATTATCACACATCCATTAATACCAAAACGTACTATTTTCTCGGAGCGGGACAAATAAATTATAGGGCCATAATTTCCAATGCAGCAAATCGTGCTTGTTCACGTATGACATATATTATAATTTTACCTTCGTTTTTAGTTTCTTCCTCTATGTAAATTTGAGTTCACTCTTGAAGCATTTTCAATCTCAACGTTATATTTTCTCACTCACTGAATGGTGTTGGCAACAGTCTTGAGGTTAGAGTGCGTGTTGACAGATAAGAAGGAGAGACATGAAATTTTGAAACAAGCAGCGAAAGGTATGGTGGTGTGGTTTGCGTAGTCGTGATATATGTAGAGTAGTGCAGCAAATTTTTGTTGTTGGATGTAAACAAGTCAAACCTAAGTTGCCAAAGGTTCAGTATTCTAACTGATGAGGATGTGATCATTTGAAGAACCATATAGCGTGTTTACGCTGATCTTGGAACATTTTTTTATTGGAGGTTTAACGACCACCGTGAGCAACTCAATGGGCTATACGCAGTCGCCCGTCCCTAATTTAGGGTCATTGGTTCCAGGGAAGGGAGAAAGCCAGTGCCGTAAGACAAACACAACATCCATGCCTCACCGGGATTCGAACCCGGACCCCTTTTGGACGAATGATAAGAGGCCATCGCTTAGAATACTGCGCCACAGGGGCGGCCTTGGAACATCAATAAAAACCGTTTATGTGAATAACTGAAGTCTTCTGTCTTTTGGCAGTTGAGTCATCTAATTTAGCTCAGTGTATAATTAAAGATTTTTGTGTGCTAGCCATCTGGTGCTTAAGACTTGGAAGTTACAGTGCTACGAGTTAAACTGACAGATAGTAGGATTGTAAAGTTTTAAGTAGTGACAATTTACACAAAAAACATTGCACACGTAAACAAACAAACAAAATAAACTATCACCAGATGGTTGAATGGTCAGAAGCTGTAGCTTCTGGTGAATCGCCCTGCGTGGTGCATGGTTGGTGTATTTGTTTTATAGCCTGAGTTCTACCTCTTTTCTGGAGTCACTGGCCGTAAATTAAGGAAAGGAGACTCCTCATAGCCATAGATGCTCATAGAATTCTTAAAAACCTCAAATATATTGCGAAATCCCTCACTGTTCCATATTGTGAGGACTAATTTTATTTATAAAAAATATATGTATAAGGACGTGTTAAATATCGAAACATACAAATAATATTATTGATTTCCAAATACACTATACCATCTATATATTCTAATACAAGACTTATGTGAGTTTAAAATTTCCCTTAATGGCGTAAATACAAACACTCAATACTCGCCGAGCTTTCGCACTGCGCTAGGAGGTTTCCTCTGGACTTAATTTTCAGAGTTTAGAACAGTAACATGCAACGCTGAAAGAGGTCTGATTTCGTTTTTCAACTCGTGAATGATGGAAAATCTTTCGTTCGGTTTCTGTCTTATAGGGACAAAAATTTCCAGTTCTCAGATGATTTCTCGGCGAAAAGTTTTCCGTTATTTCATTATTGTAAAGTTATTACCGGAAAATTCCAGTCAGATGTCTCTTCTTCTCTCTCTCTCACTCATTTTTTTGTGTAGTATTTGCAGGTATTTCTCGCCTTATAGTTAGAAGATTTGTGCGTGAACACTGAAAACGATATAAACCTATTATGATCAATGTGAAAATAAGGAGTCACCGTAACAACATAGTCGCGTTGCTTTTCTGTTTTCATTTTGTTTCAAAAATGAAGAAAATAATTACATTTTCGAAACGCAGTAAGAAATATCAGAGAGATTCATACAATCTGTTTAATAATGGGTATGACAGCCATTCTCAGACATTATGGTTTTGAGGCAGCCACGAGTTCATGTAGATAAAGGTAAGTCCAAATTTCGCGCATTTGAAATAACGAAAAACCAGAGTAATGAATTGCAAGAATCCATTAATACAAGTACAGCAGGTTTCGATGAGTTTTGAGTTTAAAATAGTGCGCCATGCATTGTACCAGTATCGTACTATTGCTAAGAAAAAATTTAATCACTGTCCAGTGATCCTCGTTTATACAGTAATTTCCCCTATTCCTTTAATAAGGTAAAAATCATCTTGATAAACTTTAACAACTAGCATCTAGTGGCTCCCTCGTTGCTTTACAATTTGGTACCAACAAGAACTGTCCACATTTTTCTGATTTACACTCTAATCAGTCTTCGAATTTATTGAACTTTTTTCGAACCAAATTTCCAACACAGTTCAAGAGATCAAAGATTGTGAAAGTTTAAATATTTCGAATGAATTCTTTCAGTTCAGTGGTTTTTGATTTGATTTTTAGTAAAATATTAGTTTTACATTCTTGAAAGTTCAGAATATTGATTCAGCCCATAACTTCACCATGCTAAGCCTATTATAACCAAATTCAGCAGTAAAATTTCAAAGATGTTCCAAAAAACATTTTTTTTTTTTTGCTTAATTGCTTACCGATGTTTTCTTTTGAATTTCCATAATTTCTTCTGAAGGAAATTATCAGGTGCACTTGAATGTAAATAAATAAATAAATAAATAAATGCTGACGAAAAGAACATGTCTGTGTCTAAAGTTTGATTTTCTTGAAATTTCACAAAATTCTGATGCTAAATTTGGGTTACTTTCACGAATAATTTATGCCGAATATTACTTTAATAGGTAACAGATTCTCCAAATAATATTTCAATAAAACTTTTCAAGTTAAAAAAAATAGACTTATTAAATGTTATTTACTTTAGAAGTTTTCTTCTGAAGTACATGTCGTTAAGCAAGTTGCATCGCGATCTTTATACAATTGCGTGTACAAAATAGTATAACTATACTAATGTTCGAATTTCTTGGCATTCTATTCTACGCCAAGAATTTCGGATTACTAATATTGTTATACTATTTTAAGTATAGTTGATGTCCATTTCCTATTCATCAGTTGCGTGTACAATTTATCAAAATCGCGCTCTTCATACAGTGGTGTGTAAATGAATAAATGTCGCCTCTCCCCAAAATGTAGTTATATATTACTTGCTTTGCATCAAGTACTATATAACTTTGCATCATTTACACCTCAGCATCAAGCGGCACGATGATAGAAAAGAAATTATCAATTAAGAAATAACCAACTCCGATCATGATTGGTTTATCATCTCTTTGCTTTGCGTCGCGTCACTTGACGCTGAGGTGTAAATCGAGCGTAAAACTTCTGTGAAATTATACCACACGGAATATACACTTTCTGCCGATCGGCATCCAACCGATTCGTAATAAAACCGCCAAAAGCTCTGACTAAAGCTCCTGAGACGATCCTCACTTATGCATGCATGCACATAACACGGAATGACGAGGACCCCTGAAAGCCTTTTTCCCAGGGCCCCAAACTGTCTAAGTATGTCCCTGGATATCATGATATTTATTGCTGTTATGGTATGGCATAAATGAATAAAAAATGAATTTTCAATCCTAGCTCAACATCGGTAAAGGGAATAAACTTACCAGTTTTTCTTTAAGCACAGCGATGCTCGTCGACTTGAAATAGTTAAAGATGAAATAGGTTTTACTTAATATAATCCATTATCGAAAGATATCCGTTCCTTCGTCGTCATTTTGCTTGTCAAATCTTTTTTTTCCCAGCTTTATTTTAATCTGCTCCTTGCCGCTTAGCTTACGCTATTTGTTTGTGGAATACATCCTTTTATGATGAGTCAGGCTTCAGTTATGCTTTTAGCTGCGTGTACATGAGTAGTATTTCACAAGCGAACACGTACCTTCATAAATTTAACACTTTCGACAAGGTCATACAAAAAAGGACGGTGTTTCTCTGCACGCTGCAATAACAATAGCATTTTCTTGTTACAGCAATTTCATCGTGATAATACGTTAAACACAATGCTGGCGGAAAAGGTTTGAATATAGTTTTATGTCATATTTCAGGCACAAGTGGTCTAGCAAAGGTGTAGCTCATGCAGCGGATTAGCAAGCAATAGTTTCACTTTGGAACAGAAAGTGGAAGAACATTGATGCTTCCTGTAGGATGACTTCTCTTCTGCTGTCTTCACGACTTTCTCAGAGAAAATATGAAATGCAATTTAATTATGATTTTTATGCGAATGTTTATTTTTCTGTTTTTTTTTTTTTACAAATCTCTATTTTTTTCATCTTTCTATTTGTAAATGCTTATGTTTTTGAAACAGAAATGTGATTGCATTCCTATGAATATTTCACCAAGCTTGCTTGAACCAAACGAAATGATGTTTCAGTATATATATAATAATTAATTAATTCGCAAAAGTAAGAATGAAAATACATAACACAAGAAATATAGCTAGTACCATGAGAAGCGCCGAAGGCAGCTGTACCTCATGTAGTAGCCTGTATAGAGTGAATTGTAAATAATAAAAATTAAAATGCAGAATTAAATTCAAAATAGAAGTTCAAAATTGGAAACCAAAACATATAAAATAAAAAATAGGTTGACGTCATCAGGAGAGCATCAACCTGCGAGGGCCTTTCTAGTACCAACAAACGACAAGGAGAACCAAAAATGTCGGTTGGTCATGCTCCCTAGGCCACCAGACCAAACACCAAAACAAACTCAAGAATTCAAAGAACAAGAATGCAAACACTGAAAAAATGATAAAAAAAAAAAAAGGCTTACCGGCAAACTAGACAGGTAAACGCCACGAATGAAGACCAAACAAAACTGAACCAACGACCCACAAGTACACAAATATATACAAAAACGCTAAAGTGGTCACGGTTAGATAACATCCTAAGCCGAAAAAAAAAAAAAAAAAGAAATGTGTTAAATGACGAGATGCGAAACTGTGTATGTAAATGAAAATCTTCAGCCACTAGGGACACACCAAGTGGCATTTTGTATTGCCTGATTTACTTAATATTGTTAGGTCCTGGATTAGCAAAGCATGTCAAAGTGCAATTTGATACTCTTTGAAACCAGATTAAAATTCAAATATATAAATGTTTTAAATAATGTTTTAAAACATTTATGGGAAAGTTGTTAGATTGCAATTTAGTAAGAAGTGTTTTAAGATTTTTTATCAGCAAAAACTGTGTAGAACATATTTCTGCTATTCTGTGAAATTGAGAAAGAAGTAAATTACGATGTACTTCTTTAGAAATGTTTGAGGACCAATAAGTGTAGTAAATGATATCGAAATCGAAAGCATGTCTTTTATCATAAAGATTCACTACACCCCCTACCCCCTCGTCCACCTGTACCACCAAATCGAGGTAACAAACGTAAGTAGGCTAGCTGTTAATTTTTCTAAGGTGAGGTCCTCTCTGATAATTGTCTCATATATTGATACCTACGATTTTAAAAACCTATTCACTTCGATTTCACTGAAGGGTTCATGGCAGATGGCCTTAAATTTACACACGAAGTTTGAGTCCGGGGTTACAGAACAGTTTTGGTACTTTTTAGTGGACTTCTGTATTAATAACAATTTCGTTACCGTGGGTGATAGGTTGTACCTCCACACTCGAGGTATTCCAATGGGCAGTCGCTTCTCAAGTAGCTTAGCCAATTTCTATCTGCAACTTTTTTGAAGATAGATTTACTGCTACTTGCCCTTTGCCTGGTATCGTTCTGAGGTATGTTGATGATATTATTGTCATTAACATGCCGGACTTTTTGCGATGCGCTGTTGACTTGAATCCTGAGAACTTCACCTTAGAAAAATCTAACAGCTCGTCTACTTACCTTTGTTACCTCGATTTGGAGGTACAGGTGGACGAGGGGGGAGGGGGTGTAGTGAATTTAATGATAAAAGAAATGCTTTTGATTTCGCTATATTTACTGCACTCATTGGTCCATTGGTCCTCAAACATTTCTTTTTTCTCAATTTCACAGAATAGCAAAAATATGTTCTGCACAGTTTTTGCTGATAAAAAATCTTAAAACATTTCTTACTAAATTGCAATCTAACAACTTTCCCATAATTTTTTTAAAACATTATTTAAAACATTTAATTTTGAATTTGAATTTGATTTCAGAGAGTATCAAATTGCACATTGACATGCTCTACTAATCCAGGACCTAACAATATTAAGTAAATCAGGCAATACAAAGCGCCACTTGGTGGGTCTCTAGTGGCTGAAGATTTTCATTTACATACACAGTTTCGCCTCTCGTCATTTCACACATTTCTTTTTTTCTTTTTGGCTAGCTAGGATGTTATCTAACCGTGACCACGTTAGCGTTTTCGTATATATTTGTGTACTTGTGGGTCGTTGGGTCAGTTTTGTTTGGTCTTCATTCGTGGCGTTGACCTGTCTTGTTTGCCGGTGAGCCTTTTTTTGTCATTTTTTCAGTGTTTACATTCTTGTTCTTTGAATTCTTGAGTTTGTTTTGATGTTTGGTCTGGTGGCCTAGGGAGCATGACCAACCGACATTTTTGGTTCTCCTTGTAGTTTGTTGGCACTAGAAAGGCCGCTCCCGCAGGATGATGCTCTCCTGATGACGACAACTTGTTGTTTGTTTTATATTTTTTGGTTTCCAATTTTGAACTTCCACTTTGAATTTAATTCTGCATTTTAATTTTAATTTTTTACAATTTACTCTCTCTATATATATATATGTATATATACAAAGTCGTATGATATTTCAGTAAGCTGGCTCTAAAGAAATGTTAAAGAATTTCAAAATTCGATTTAATCACTTCTCTGTAAAATACCCACTTAGTTTTAAATGCACTTGATCGCAGACTGAAAACTGCTGATACATCAGAAATACTGAATCGAAAAGAATTGATTTTAAGATGACGATTTGGCTACGTATGTGTATATATACAGGGTGTCTCAAAAATACACGGCAAAACTGCAGCAATGCGTTCCTCATAGGTAAATAAGAAAAAAATGTTTATATCAACATAGGTCCGGAAATGCTTGGTTTCCGAGTTAAGAAGGTCTATCTATGACACTTAACTGTTCACATTACCTGACTCAGGTCTGTCTTGGTTTCCCAATTATTCACCGGAATGTTTTATCTCCCGCAGGTGAATTCCTTCATCACAAGGTACTGACAGAATCTGGTGGTTTTGCTTTCCGGCCATGTGTTCAAATCAGGAGCAAGCGGATATGCACTTTATGTACGGTTTGCCAGATGGCAATGCTTTGGAGGCTAGTCGTTTGTACCACGAAAGGTTTCCAGGGCGAATATGTACAGACAGAAAAACGTTTGAAGGTATCCATCGTCGCCTTTGTGAACATGGGACCTTTACATTTCGTGCTGCCGACAGGGGACGACCACGTTCTGCACTCTTGAAGTAGAGGCGGAGATTTTGGATTTTGTGCGTGCGACTCCTGGAATCAACACACGCAGTTAGCAATGCAACTGCTAGTTCATCGTTCGACTATTTGGAGAGTGTTGCGGGAACAACACCTGTATCCGTACCATCTGCAACGGGTACAGGCCTTGTCACCAGCAGATTACCCTGCGCGAGTAATGTTCTGCCAGTGGTTTTTGCAGCAGTGTGGTACAAGTCCTGACTTTCCTGCCTTAGTAATATTCACCGATGAAGCACAGTTCACACGCGACGGAATCCTAAACTTTCACAATCAGCATGTACGGGCCGACAAAAACCCTCATGCAATTCTTCCATCACGTCACCAACAGCGGTTCAGTCTAAAAATCTGCAGGGTAAATCCTTGAAATGGCGATGGAAATGCCTATGGGCTACAAGAACAGACCGCCGTTGGACAAATGAAGTATTAGACTGAGTACAGATACTAAGAGACGGGAAAAGACCCAGAAGATGACTACGTGGGAAAGGAGTGGATAAAATTCAAAATCATGTCCGAGTGACATGGAGGAGACTCGCTCAAGGCAAAAAATTGTGGAAGAAATTTGGAAAGACCTTCATACAGCAGTTGATTGAAAATGGTTGATGCTGGTGCTGCTTGTATATGTCCTGCTACATAAAAAAGATGGCATTCAGGATCTCAGAAACCACGGGACCATCAGCCTCCTGTCAGGCGTTTATAAAATCTTCACTAAGGTTCTTTCACACCGCTTGAAGATAACACTGGGCATGGCTCAACCGAGAGAACAAGCTGGATTCAGGAGTGACTACAGCACTATAGATCATATCGATGTGCTGAGAGAACTGTTTGAAAGAACGAGGGAATATGAATTCCCATTATGGCTTTTCTTGATTTTTAAAAACCTTTTGATTCTGTGAAACCACCAGCAGTTACAATGGCTTTAAAATTCTGCGGTGTTGAAAATGCATACATTAGTATTATTAGTAACATATATGAAAATGAAAGTGTAAAGGTTCAGTTATTTGAGAATACAACACCAATAAGAATTGGAAAGGGAGTGAGACAAGGTGACACCATATCTCCGAAGCTCTTTAATGCCACATTGGAAAATGTCTTTCAATCACTGAACTGGGAAAACAAAGTGGATAAAGATTATTGGAGATTATCTAACCCACCTTCGTTTTGCTTGATGACGTAGTCATTTTTTGCAACTACCCCATCAGAGCTGCAGAGTATGATCCAGGAACTTGCTGACAAAAGTAAAGAAGTGGGAATTAAAAATGAACTTTCAGAAGCCAAAAGTGATGTTCAATGCTTTTACAAGAAATGAAGATTTATCGATTGATGGAGAAAAACTGGAGATAACAGATACGTATGTTTATCTTGGACAGCAGATATCAAGTGAGGGTCACATTGATGAAGAAATTAATCGGCGTACAAAACTTGCCTGGAGAGCTTTTGGAAGAAACAGCATAATTTTCAAGAGCAATATGCCATTATGTCTTAAAAGAAAAGTGTTTGATCAATGCATCCTTCCAGTGCTTACGTATGGTGCAGAGACGTGGACCTTAACTAAAAGAGACATACAAAGGCTTCAGACAACTCAAAGCAGCAATGGAGAGATGCATGCTTGGTGTAACCACGAAAGATAAGAAGAGGAACTTGTGGATAAGGAAAATGACAGGAGTGGACGACATCATGACCAGAGTGAAATCACTGAAATGGCAATGGTCTGGACATACTGCCAGAAGAACAGCCCATCGATGGACAGCCGAAATTTTAGATTGGATTCCAAGGGACAGGAAAAGACCCAGAAGAAGACCACATAGAAGATGGGTGAATGGAATTCGAAAGTGAGCGGGAGTGACATGGAGGAGACTGGCACAAGACAGACCGTTGTGGAGGAAACTTGGGGAGACCTTCGTCCAGCAGTGGATTGATAATGGTTGACAATGATGATGATGATGATGATGATGATGATCATCATCATCATCATCATCATCATTGTCAACCATTATCATGTCAACCAATGATGATGATGATGATGATGATGATGATCATCATCATCATCATCATTGTCAACCATTATCAATCCACTGCTGGACGAAGGTCTCCCCAAGTTTCCTCCACAACGGTCTGTCTTGTGCCAGTCTCCTCCATGTCACTCCCGCTCACTTTCGAATTCCATCCACCCATCTTCTATGTGGTCTTCTTCTGGGTCTTTCCTGTCCCTTGGAATCCAATCTAAAATTTCGGCTGTCCATCTATGGTCTGTCCTTCTGGCAGTATGTCCAGCCCATTGCCATTTCAGGGATTTAACTCTGATCATGATGTCTTCCACTCTCGTCATTTTTCGGATCCACGAGTTCCTCTTCTTATCTCTCCTGGTTATACCAAGCATGCACCTCTCCATTGCTTCTTTGAGTTGTCTGCAGCCTTTGTATGTCTCTTTTAGTTAAGGTCCACGTCTCTGCACCATACGTAAGCACTGGAAGGATGCATTGATCAAACACTTTTCTTTTAAGACATAACGGCATATTGCTCTTGAAAATTATGCTGTTTCTATCAAAAGCTCTCCAGGCAAGTTTTGTACGCCGATTAATTTCTTCATCAATGTGACCCTCACTTGATATCTGCTGTCCAAGATAAACATACGTATCTGTTATCTCCAGCTTTTCTCCATCAATCGATAAATCTTCATTTCTTGTAAAAGCATTGAACATCACTTTTGTCTTCTGAAAGTTCATTTTTAATCCCACTTCTTTACTCTTGTCAGCAAGTTCCTGGATCATACTCTGCAGCTCTGATGGGGTAGTTGCAAAAATGACTACGTCATCAGCAAAACGAAGGTGGGTTAGATAATCTCCATTAATCTTTATCCCTTTGTTTTCCCAGTTCAGTGATTGAAAGACATTTTCCAATGTGGCATTAAAGAGCTTCGGAGATATGGTGTCACCTTGTCTCACTCCCTTTCCAATTTTTATGTGTGTTGTATTTTCAAACAGCCGAATCTTTGCACTTGCATTTTCATAGATGTTATTAATAATATTAATGTATGCATCTTCAATACCGCAGGATTTCAGAGCCGTGGTAACTGCTGATGGTTTCACCGAATCAAAGGCTTTTTCATAATCGATAAAAGCCATGCACAATGGAAGTTCATATTCCCTCGCTCTCTCAATTAGTTCTCTCAGTACGTGGATATGATCTGTTGTGCTGTAGCCACTCCTGAATCCAGCTTGTTCTCTCGGTTGAGCCATGTCCAGTGTTACCTTCAAGCGGTGTGAAAGAACTTTAGTGAAGATTTTATAAACCACTGATAGGAAGCTGATAGGTCTGTAGTTCCTGAGATCCTCAATGTCACCTTTTTTATGTAGCAGGATCATTGTAGCATTGTTCCAATCCTCAGAAATCTTCCCTTCATTAAGGCATCGAGTGAAAATTTGGGCGAGTACTGTTTCAATTTCTCCACTTGCTTCTTGTATGATGTCTATAGTAATTCCATCTTCTCCTGGAGCTTTCCCCCGCTTCATGTTCTTGATTGCATGAGCAACTTCTGCTGGGAGGACTGGAAGAACTCTGGTACCTTTCATGATGTCTGGAGTACATGTATCATCCCTTTCATATAGTTTGGAGTAGAAATCTTTCACTCTTGTCAAAATGTCGCCTCTATTTCTTGTTATAGAACCATCTTCTTTTCTCAGAGCCATAATCTGTTTTCTTCCCTTACTGAGATGTCCCTTTGCTATCTTTAGGCTTTGGTTGTTTTCAATTGCTTTCCTTACTAGTTCACAGTTGAATTTTCTTACGTCTTCAGTGATACTTTTTCTTACTGTCTTGCATAGCTCTATATATTCCACTTTGGAAGTCACATCTTCTTTAGTTGTCCTCATCTCTCTTCTTTTTTGCATCAACATTTTGGTTTTTCCTGATAATTTGTTTACATGCAACTTGTTTTTAGACCCAGCTAATTTTGTTGCTGTTTCCATAAGAGCTTTGGTTACTTTTCTGTTAACTTCAGAAATATCCACTTCTTCCGATGTTAGGCCTTCAAAAGCAGAGAATCTGTTCTTCAGTTCCAACTTGAAAGTATTATGGTGTTTTTTAAGGTTGGTTATGTCAATACATTTTGTTTGTCTTATGAGCTTGCCACGTTCCAGTTTAGTGTTGAGGTGCATCTTACATCTCACCAATCTATGGTCACTACCTGTGTTGAACTTGTTTAGCACACTGCAGTCTTCGATGACGAATTTTTTGTTATATATATATATATATATATATATATATATACAGCCGAATCTTTGCACTTGCATTTTCATAGATGTTATTAATAAGATTCGGCTGTTTGAAAATACAACACACATAAAAATTGGAAAGGGAGTGAGACAAGGTGACACCATATCTCCGAAGCTCTTTAATGCCACATTGGAAAATGTCTTTCAATCACTGAACTGGGAAAACAAAGGGATAAAGATTAATGGAGATTATCTAACCCATCTTCGTTTTGCTGATGACGTAGTCATTTTTGCAACTACCCCATCAGAGCTGCAGAGTATGATCCAGGAACTTGCTGACAAGAGTAAAGAAGTGGGATTAAAAATGAACTTTCAGAAAACAAAAGTGATGTTCAATGCTTTTACAAGAAATGAAGATTTATCGATTGATGGAGAAAAACTGGAGATAACAGATACGTATGTTTATCTTGGACAGCAGATATCAAGTGAGGGTCACATTGATGAAGAAATTAATCGGCGTACAAAACTTGCCTGGAGAGCTTTTGGAAGAAACAGCATAATTTTCAAGAGCAATATGCCATTATGTCTTAAAAGAAAAGTGTTTGATCAATGCATCCTTCCAGTGCTTACGTATGGTGCAGAGACATGGACCTTAACTAAAAGAGACATACAAAAGCTGCAGACAACTCAAAGAAGCATGGAGAGGTGCATGCTTGGTATAACCAGGAGAGATAAGAAGAGGAACTCGTGGATCCGAAAAATGACGAGAGTGGAAGACATCATGATCAGAGTTAAATCCCTGAAATGGCAATGGGCTGGACATACTGCCAGAAGGACAGACCATAGATGGACAGCCGAAATTTTAGATTGGATTCCAAGGGACAGGAAAAGACCCAGAAAAAGACCACATGGGAGATGGGTGGATGAAATTCGTAAATATGCGGGAGTGACATGGAGGAGACTGGCACAAGACAGACCGTTGTGGAGGAAACTTGGGGAGACCTTCGTCCAGCAGTGGATTGATAATGGTTGACAATGATGATGATGATGATATATATATATATATATATCATCTTGAAGAAGAAATTGAAGAATTTTATGAGGAAATTCGTCATCTAAATAATAAAGGTAAGCAGCACTTGAAGATAATTATGGAAGATTTCAATGCAAAAATAGGGCAACAGCAACAGAATGAAACTTCAGAAGGTAAATTCGGTCACGGCAACAGAAACCAGCGTGGAAATACTCTCGTTGAGTTTGCAGAGGCAGAAGAGTTTTTCATCATGAACTCCTTTTTCAAGAAAAAGCCGCAAAGGAAATGGACATGCAGACATCCAAATGGAACGACAAGTGAAATTGATTTTATTATGTGTAACAAAAAATTCGTCATAGAAGACTGCAGTGTGCTAAACAAGTTCAACACAGGTAGTGACCATAGATTGGTGAGATGTAAGATGCACCTCAACACTAACCTCGAACCAGGCAAGCTCATAAGACAAACAAAATGTATTGACATAACCAACCTTAAAAAACACCATAATACCTTCAAGTTGGAACTGAAGAACAAATTCTCTGCTTTAGAAGGCCTAATATCGGAAGAAGTGGATATTTCTGTAGTTAACAGAAAAGTAACCAAAGCTCTTATGGAAACAGCAATAAAATTAGCTGGGTCTAAGAACAAGTTGCATGTGAGCAAATTATCAGGAAAACCCAAAATGTTGATGCAAAAAAGAAGAGAGATGAGGACAACTAAAGAAGATGTGACTTCCAAAGTGGAATATATAGAGCTATGCAAGACAGTACGAAAAAGTATCACTGAAGACGTAAGGAAATTCAACTGTGAACTAGTAAGGAAAGCAATTGAAAACAACCAAAGCCTAAATATAGCAAAGGGACATCTCAGTAAGGGAAGAAAACAGATTATGGCACTGAGAAAAGAAGATGGTTCTGTAACAAGAAATAGAGGCGAAATTTTGACAAGAGTGAAAGATTTCTACTCCAAATTATATGAAAGGGATGATACATGTACTCCAGACATCATGAAAAGTACCAATACCAGAGTTCTTCTAGTCCTCCCAGCAGAGGTTGCACATGCAATCAAGAACATGAAGCGGGGAAAAGCTCCAGGAGAAGATGGAATTACTGTAGATATCATACAAGAAGCAAGTGGAGAAATCGAAACAGTACTCGCCCAAATTTTCACTCGACGCCTTAATGAAGGGAAGATTCCCGAGGATTGGAACAAAGCTACAATGATCTTGCTGCATAAAAAAGGTGACATTGAGGATCTCGGGAACTACAGACCTATCAGCCTCCTATCAGTGGTTTATAAAATCTTCACTAAAGTTCTTTTACACCGCTTAAAGGTAACACTGGACATGGCTCAACCGAGAGAACAAGCTGGATTCAGGAGTGGCTACAGCACAATAGATCATATCCACGTACTGAGAGAACTAATTGAAAGAGCGAGGGAATATGAACTTCCATTGTGCATGGCTTTTATCGATTATGAAAAAGCCTTTGATTCGGTGAAACCATCAGCAATTACAATGGCCCTGAAATCCTGCGGTATTGAAGATGCATACATTAATATTATTAATAATATCTATGAAAATGCAAGTGCAAAGATTCGGCTGTTTGAAAATACAACACACATAAAAATTGTAGGAAAGGGAGTGAGACAAGGTGACACCATATCTCCGAAGCTCTTTAATGCTACATTGGAGGATGTCTTTCAATCACTGAACTGGGATAACAAAGGGGATAAAGATTAATGGAGATTATCTAACCCACCTTCGTTATACTGATGACGTAATCATTTTTGCAACTACCACATCAGAGCTGCAGAGTATGATCCAGGAACTTGCTGACAAGAGTAAAGAAGTGGGATTAAAAATGAACTTTCAGAAGACAAAAGTGATGTTCAATGCTTTTACAAGAAATGAAGATTTATCGATTGATGGAGAAAAGCTGGAGATAATCAGATACCTACATTTATCTTGGACAGCAGATATCAAGTGAGCGTCACATTGGTGAAGAAATTAATCGGCGTACAAAACTTGCCTGGAGAGCTTTTGGAAGAAACAGCATAATTTTCAAGAGCAATATGCCGTTATGTCTTAAAAGAAAAGTGTTTGATCAATGCATCCTTCTAGTGCTTACGTATGGTGCAGAGACGTGGACCTTAACTAAGTGAGACATACAAAGGCTGCAGACAACTCCGAGAATCATGGAGAGGTGCATGCTTGGTGTAACCAGAAGAGATAAGAAGAGGAACTCGTGGATCCGAAAAATGACAAGAGTGGAAGACATCATGATCAGAGTTAAATCCCTGAAATGGCAATGGGCTGGACATACTGCCAGAAGGACAGACCATCGATGGACAACCGAAATTTTAGATTGGTTTCCAAGGGACAGGAAAAGACCCAGAAGAAGACCACATGGGAGATGGGTGGATGAAATTCGAAAGTATGCGGGAGTAACATGGAGGAGACTTGCACAAGACAGACCGTTGTGGAGGAAACTTGGGGAGACCTTCGTCCAGCAGTGGATTGATAATGGTTGAGAATGATGATTATGATGATGATGATGATAAGGCTCTAAGAAACACTGGTGCGTACAAAATCCTGATAAAGAGTTAGGGAGAGAGCTCTTGTTGTAAATCTATAATAGCTGAGAGGAAAAAATTAAAAAAAAAAAAAAGAACTACCGTGAAGGGACAAAACAAGTGGATCCCTTCAACATAGAGTTTTAAAGGGCAGGCCTGCAATATATTCTTTCTACCTCTTCCATAACCTAGAATTTGGGTTACCGCCTGTGATCTTTACCTAAGGAATTAGGACAATCTTGTATTTTTCAATTAAATACTAGGGAACAAGGAACTACCTCACTGGAAGTTATACTACTAAAGAAAGATTGAAGCGGAGGAGAGGTACTATTTTTAAGTCTGAAAATATAAATTGAAAGTGGTAATTAGCTGGGAAATGAAATAAGTAAAAAAGCACAGCGTTGAACAACCCAAAACATGCCTTACATTAAAATAAAATTACAAGAAATTGGATATAAATGATCCTAGAGCTCGTTCCACTGGAAAACAAGAACTGTACAAGTGCAAATCAACATTCGGACATTAGAATTAAAAAAGGAAAAATTAATAACCAAATGAAAAATGTGCAAAAGTTTTTCATTTGCTAGTGTAAAGGAATTTGAAGCACCTTTTAGCAGTGACCATGTAAAAATGAGCTACTTTGTAGAGAGCTGGAAAACAAATTTAGATGAAAGACACTTAAGACATAAATACGCTTTTTCAAAAAAAGATGCAAAAAAACTTGAAAAACAGCAAGCATGAGGGATACAAGATATCTTCAGTAAGATGGGCCAATGAAAACAAGGTAATTGAAGAAAATGTTTGTCTAATTATTATAACTTACTCTTGAACATGTAAAATGACATGTAAAAATTCATTTACATTTTATTCTTAAAAGTAACAATATTTACAACAATTTGTGCATATAAAAATTGTTCTGAGAATTTTTCCAAGCATTAGTAATTGCTTAAAGAAGTTAAACAAAGTAAAAACAGTAATGACCTAGTGGTAAAAAAAAAAAAAAAGCTTGAATGACTGAAAATAAGAAAACCTAACTGAGCAAAATAATATAAAAGGGAGGACAACTGAATTATAAAGACAATTTTCATTTAATTAGCCATTTCTACTTTTTAAGACCTAATGTTTAGTGTTAATTTACACTCGTGTAATTCCTGGTATTACTTTATTTTCCAGGAAACTAGTTCTAAAATCATTTATATCCAGTTTCTAGCGTCATTTTATTTCTATTTGAAACTTGTTTCGGGACAAGCTGTGCTGTGCTTTTTACCTATTTCATTCCCGTCTTTCAAACTGACTTCTTAAATACAGTAAACCACCCCCTCCACTTTCAGTCTTTCTTTAGTACTATAACTTCCAGTCAGTTAGCTCCCTGTTCCCCAGTATTAAATTTTAAAAGCAGAAGTTTTTCCTAAATCTTTAGGTAAAGATTGCAGGCAAAAACTCAAATTCTAAGTTGTGGTAGACAAAGGAGCAACGCATTCCATGCCTTGCCCTTGAAAACACTATGCTGAAAGGATCCTCTTGTTTTCTGCTGTCAAAGTTGCTCTTTACCCCCATATTATTTTCGCTCTCAGCTATTGTTGATTCACAACAATAGCTCTCTCCCTACCCCTCTGTCTAGATTTTCATTTTCTACTCGCCTGTGTTTCTTAGCCCATTGTTTTAAATTACGCTTTCCTTGGCTAAAGTAAGCAGCTCTTAACCTGTGTTTTTACTGCTTGTTTTTTTCCCTCTTGTTCAACCTTTGGGCATTTTCTATGTTTGTAAATATTTTTTGTTTTATAATATACTGTACATATGCAGTACATATGTACATACATGCATGCATAAGGTACATACATATGGTTGAGTTAAACAACTAAATTTACGCCTCTCAAAGGTTTAATTTTGCAAAAAGTATAAAAAAGAATAAGATATACAAGCGCACGACCCACCAATCGGGTACAAAATGAATTTTTCTAATCAGCTTCTATAAAGGAGATATAGAGTAAAAAAACACACACAAATACACGTTATCTGGAAAAAATATACACTTGTACAATTAGTGCAGCAATAAGGAAATGCATGAAACATTTTGCTCGTAGTTCGAACTACCTACTGAAAAATATTTTTTGACCTTTAGAAGCATAGAATAATACTAAACATTAAAGCACATTTTGGCTTCCTTGTAGGACAGCTCCGTGTCACCGAAGTTTCAGGGCTCAGTATGAAAGTCAAACCCTAAAGAAATATTTTTTTAGTCTGACTGTCAGATAGATTTAGATGATAACATGTATGTATATATCACCTAAATCTTTGTGAAATATGTTTTATCAGATAATATAGTTTAGAACATATTGTATAATATATATACAGATGGTAGCACAGACAAAGTCATGTTGCAAGCACTTACTATTTTTTTCCAACAGAAGTGTTGAAAATTCCTTAATCAGATTTGGCTTTCTTACCTGATTCCTCTCCGTCTGTGTTTTCTTCTACTCTGTGACACAGAAAGCAATGCAATTTCCTCAAATAAATAAGTTAAAACGCATTTTTCAAAAACAGAGTTTTATGTATTTGTAATTTGTAAAATTGGATGACATGTGTATCTTCAATGCTATTTGTTCAGCTTGACTCGGCTTGTTTAACTGAACATTATGAAAAATATTGTAAGACTGCGGTGATCGAATTCTGAAACTTACTTCATTTTTTGGAGCACTACATCTGTCACTGAAATAGCCAAATGTGGAGAAAGGTTTCTTGAAGTACTAGATGCTGAAATATTCTGCAAGGTTTCACCTCCAGATGAAACAGTTAAGATGTCAGCATCCCTTGACGGAACTTAAACCTTTGTAGAGACCAGACTCAAGCTTAACGGTCTTGCAGCCTGAGCTAGGCGCTTGCACTATCTGCCTCCTGCCATCACACTCAATGTTCTCATAAGCGTAAACACACTGATGGTTACATACAGTTATTGCTGCTGATTTGTCATTTATATGCCATGGCACTGTAACGCAATCATAGGGACCATCTACAAATCCCGTCATGAGTTTACCGTATGGCATTTCATTGTAGTCTTGGTATGACTCCCACAGAGTATACTGATTACGGCCGTTGAACAACGATTTAATTTTACTGTTATTTTCAGTATAAACTCCCGTGTTACGGATAGAATACTGAAAAACGTACCTGCTCTGCTGTTCACATGTGCAGCTCTCTGTTCCGTTAAAAACGTCGAAATTCACCCACTTTCCTTTGTATTCAACGATACATTTGAACCGAGAGTTGCCGTTTCGTTTTGGCTTGAAAGAAAATGTAAGAGACTTTCCTGTGTTTACCGTTTTGTCTGTGAAGCTGTCGTCACCTGAAGAACACCACAAGCGAAAGGACGTTGAGGCATCGTTGGATAAAACTACTAATCGCTCACAGCTAGAACTTGAAAATTCTTCGATTTGCTTTTTAAGTTCTTCTTTGGATAAATTTGCTCGAATGATGTTGAAGCGATCGGAAATAGCTTTGGATTTCTGTGCTACTCTAAATGTTGTGTTATGGGATACAAGGTCCTCTGAATTATAATAATCATAGATTATCTCGTCGTCGTAGGAACTGTAAAAGGACTTGATCTTGTGCTTGTTATTCATGTATATACCGTCACTGCGTACTGAATACCTGAACACAAAGCTGTTCTCTCTTGGCGCACTATACACTTCTTCTTCGTCGTAAACGGCAAACGTCGCCCACTTTTTCTCGTAATTCAGCACACACCGGAACACTGACTGTCCATTCTTTTTAGGCTTGAAGGTAAAGGCAAAAGCGTCATTAGGAATGACCTGGATTTCCTTGACTTCCTGCTCCCCAGATGAACACCACAACAGGATTGGAGAGGAGGCTTCATTCGATATCACCGCCATGTGCTCGCACGAGAAACTTATAAAAACATCTATTTTAGCTCGGATGTCAGATTTCGATAAATAGTTCTCAATATTTACAAATCTATTAGGTTTCTGTACCACACTTCTCAGCATCTTAGGTGGATCGTCAGTGATGCGAGCATCGTCAGATGTGGACGCAGATTTCGCGAAAGCAGCCAAAGCTAATGCTAGGCACAAAAAAGACTCAATATTCATTTCCGTTTAATTGTTTTGTCAGATACCGTTGCCCTCTCAAGTGAACTCAGACCGACGTTTATAAAAGCCTCCTATCCTATTTAAGTCTTCCAATGAGGAAACTGATAACACAAAAGCAGTGAGTTTTCTGATAACCTTGCACAGATATTTTTTGTGTCAATAATGGATGCTGAAGTAAGGAGAGTTTATGTTCATATATTGATATCAGAGAGGAAACATTCCTAAGGAAGAGAGCGTTGCTTATATTTGAGAATTCGAAGTTTATCTTGAAAGAAAGACACTAGAGCAACTCACGACTTCCAAAGCGAAGATACAACCGTGCGTTCAAAAGTGACAACTGAAAGTGAATGACATTTGTGTACGGAGAGAAATGTATTAACTTTAGATGGGGCCGTTAAGGGGATTTCATTTTACATTCGGTAATGTTGCACGATGCGAACTAAAGGAACACTGACGACTTCTCTAGGCCCTTAAAGGAAATGCATTAGTTCTTCTAAAGATATGTTTACTTTCCGAATAGAATACCAACTGATTTCAAACTTTCAGTGTCATAAGACATAAAGAACAGTTTAGACGAATGTCGATGCTGATTGTTGAGTTCGCATACCGGGTAAATATTGTGTTAAATGAAGTATATATAAATTTAAAGAAGCATTATACAAGCACAACATACATATATCTATCACAGTATATATCGTATATTCATTCTGTGCGTCTGCGTATGCCTGTAAGTCTCCTACATCTACCTTAAAGATATCCCAAAAATGCATTCATATTATCTGAAATTTGCATATTGTTGCGTTTCATACTCGCCTAGCTACTATTCTGACTTCGGAAGTTTTGGGTAAACATGCACAAAGGGTTTTAAATCGCAATACTCTTGACTTTTCTGAAAAGTTTACTGCTACATTTTTGCCGGAAATGTATCAATAGGATTTTACACAATTGCACATAGGTCTTTATTTCAAATTCGGTTTAAAAGAAATGTCATTAATACCATACTGTGGTCGTCATGACTTAAAGGAATATCCTCTAAATATATTTATTTATTGACAAATCTGAGTAGATTTTCAAATGTAACTTAATCACAGAGATGGAGTTACTGAAAAATGAAAAATGAAAAATTCACTAACATGGCTGATGCCGGTGAAGTACGAAATTCCGATGTAATGAAAATCGGGCCAGTTGTGATGCTGTATTAAGGACAGTTGGATAATAATAACACGTTCATTAAGCGTCAGTGTTGTCTTTCGATTTACTAAATAGAGGGCGCCGGAAATCAATATAGAAGACGTTGAATCTGTAAGAGAATTAAAGTTTTTTTTTACTGTGAAATAAATGCATTCCTCCACGACTTTTCAATTTTTAATGCTAACTAAATTAAAAGAGGAACGGATATACGGTAAGCAGATTAAAATCTCAAAAACTAAAAAAATATTTTTTTCTTGTGTTAACATTTACAGTCAAGGGATTCTGAAGTGATAGATAGAATAGCATTGCAGCATTAAACTTTTTTATACTTTCGTCAGAAATTATAAATGTTCTAGAATAAAATTATGCGTCAGGAATAAGGATGAATTTCGCAATCTTTACTTAAAATGAAATGCGTTACATTACGAATGAAGCCATTTTTGACGATGATTATTGCTTCACTCGCCTCAGCACATGTTTTTTCTCATGTGTCGAAGTTTTTCTTTCTGTGCTTTACATGACCACCTGTGTGTGCATAAATATGTGAAAATTTGCATTTCCCCCTCCAAAAATTATCAAGAAACAAAACTTTTTTGATAAGCACTTCATTACCTGGAATTCAAGGATATGTATCTTAAGAATCATTAAAAAAAGTCTGCAATAAATCCCACTGAATAATGTTAAGACGCCATTACATATGCTGTAGTACGATTACATGAAGGCATTTCATTTTCTTTGGGTCTCAATGTTTATAACATTCATTTTTGTATCATATTTAAGAGCCGGATGTGAGAGACGCTTCCTTTTGTGTTGCATAATTATTGAGAAAAAAATCTCGCTTTACGTTCAGATATCTGCGATATTTTAAATTTATTATTTTAACGTTGCGCTTTACTTCGCGAATATATGAATAAATATTCTTGTAATTTAAATTTTAGAATTTCAGATTTGTTGCACTGCACTTCTTTTACTGAACTTTCGACAAATATGCATATCTGCGAACTTATTGCTGATATTTCCAGTTCTATTTTCGAGAATATATAAACGTAATATATGGAACTAATATATATATGACGCTAATAGCAAAAAAATAACTCACCGCAATTTTTAATAAGACGATTAAATTCACCTCAGATTTGAAAACAAGCATGAATTTCGATATTTTAATTTAACATATCTCTAGAAACTAGTGAGACCTAATGCAGGAACTTTTTCTTATTTATTTGAAATCTTCAGAAGGAATCTGCTTGTTGGTTTCAAGTAGTACAAAATTGTTTTGCTTCGTTTTATGTATGATTAACTTTTTATGGGTTTCACAAATCTCATTCAGCTTCTTGAAAGATCCATCGTTACGCAAATCGCAGACGTTTCGAGGAGACGATGTAAGCATTAACATCCTCTCACTGCGCTTACTTTTTGTTCATCTCTTCGAGCTTGAAATCGATGCAATCGTCCTTCCCTTGGAACTTTCTGCTATTCCCCAAGCATCTGTAGTGCTCATACAAAATAACGCACTGGTGTTCGCAGACCGTGACTGCTGAAGGACGATCATTCATTTCTGGAGGTACATTGGCACACATACCACCATCAACGTACCCGGTCATCAGAAGTCCATCAGTTTCCTTCGTGTCGGCGTCGTAGTTTTCCCATAGGGTATATTCATTATGTCCCTTGAACAAGGCCCTGATTTTGTGCTTATTGTTTGCATAGATGCCGTCATGTTTCACAATGTATCTGTACACCAAATCGTTTTCCCTCGAACATGTGTACCACTCGTTTTCGTTATACACATCGAAGGTCGCCCACTTTTTTTGTAGTCCAGCGTACATTCGTACACGGATTTTCCATCTGCTTTGGGTTTAAACGTAAAAGCGAAAGATTCACCTGGAGAGACGTGGACCTCTCTCACTTTGTCGTCCTTAGATTTACACCATATCCGGAACCAGTCCTGGGCGTCGTTGGATATTACTACCATGCGCTCACATTTATAGCTGGTAAAGTCATTCACCTCTTCCTGAAGTCGCGATTCCGTCAGGTTTGTTTGAATCATACGAAACCTATCGCGAACAGGCCTGGCTGCCTGCAGTTCCTCATCTGGAGAATGGGAAACATACGGGTCTCTTTCTGGGACAGCGCAGGATAAGCCAAACAATGACGCCAAGACCAAACACAAAAACCTAGTTTTCATTTTTTGGCCGCTCGCTGGATTAGTGGTTTAAAGCAAATGAAGTCAACTAAGTAAAAGGCCTTAAAACTACACATGGGAGACTTTTATGCTTTCGCGAAATGTGTATATCTGAATACCGCATGAACAGGTGTTAACTATCCCTTGTGAAAACTCCAATGTTTCTAGATTATTATCCGGTTTGTGACGTTGATTTTAAGGAGCAGCTTTGAGAAGCGCGGTTCTCGAGCTGGTGCTAATGCTGAATAATAAACGTCTTTGAAGCCTCTGTGTCTTATCACCAACATTCAGATAAAGAGAGGGGGTTTGGAATCTTCATCACAAGCAAACATTAATGTAGCCATTTCCAGCGTAAGATCTTTCTATATAAATACTCTCTGGATATAAAACTATGCATATAAAAACAAATGGAGATTAAGTATCTCTTAAGCGGAATTAGAAAAGCGCTGAATTACGCACTTTTTTTCGAACGCTGACACGACGTTACGAGTCGAAAATTACATTCAGTGTCATGGTGAAAATAGCTGAAATGGTTCTCAATGAAGATACCCGTTTTGATAACAGTGAGAATGAAGATAACAGGGCTAACACAGCAGAAAAAAGGTGCCCATAGACTCAGTGCATATTTTCACATAGTAACTGGTGGGCTAGTTGGCCTACCAGTTGTAAAAATCGAGCCCAGCAATAAAATAATAAATTGCAAAAATTTCAAAATTCCATAAAAATGAAAATCCTGCATATTTCTAGATATTTTTAAATTATCTAATAAATTGTTCGAATGAAAATTTTCCTGCCCCATTTTTAACCCCGCTCTGACTGTTATGTAAAAGATAACCTTCTTATGTAAGTTACCACCATCATTCATAGATGGCGCTGGCTGTAATCAAAGTATCAATAAACCTGCACAGCAGGTGTCTGTGCTGGTTTATAATCAAATCCTGAAATTGAGATCTATAGTCGTCAGGACTTCGGCAAAACAGTTTTCAGCGCAGACTTGAAGTTTTAACGTCTCTTGATTCATCAGGCAAATTCAATATATACTTGCGTATATTATAATATATTATACTTGTTTATATAATTAGTGGAATTATATTAAAATAAGAATAAAGATGCAAATCAGTAGTAGTGATGTAATTACATAGTATTGATACAAATATTTAGCAGTCTGTAGCAATGCTTTGTAATACAGTATATACATAGGTATATGAGTTACGTACATATCCATCATGGTAAAAACGTCCCCCGTAAAATGCTACATGCTCATGATAGCCTAAATCAATTTTCTTCGTTCTTTACATCTCATACGATAATCAGAAATATCCAAACTTTGAGAAATAACTTGATTTGCATAATTTTCTTTGCCAGTAAGTGCATTTACCATATCGCAAGTAAAAATTACGTAAATATATCAACATAATTAGTGTTCTGTCTTCTGACAGGTCCAACGGTAACTCAACAAGTTCTCTTCCTCCAGTTTTCTCTGTCCCTTGTTTGCTCCTTCAATACTTGATAGCTTCCTGTGCCCATGATATCATCAAACATCATTAGTCATCCCCTTCCTCTTGGTCGCTTTCCTTCAATTTTCCCTTCTATGGTTCTTTTCAATAAACTGTCTCCTCTTAACACATGTCCTATCCAGTTATATTTTCTTTTTCTTATGGTCTTTAGAATATTCCTTTATTCCTCAACTCTTTGCAACACTTCATCATTGGTATTTTTTTTAATCTACTTTATTTTTTCCATTCTTCTCCATAACCACATTTCAAATGCCTCCAACATTTTAGCTTCTTTCTTCTCGATTGTCCACGTTTCTGCCCCATATAAAGTTGTACTCCAAATATAGCACTTAATAAGCCCTTTCTTTAAATTTTTATTCATTTTGTTACTAAAAAAATTTTCCTTGTTGTAAAATGCTTATTTTCCTTTATTAATTCTTTCTTTTATTTCCATGTCACATTTTCCATTTTCTTGGATTATGTTACCGAGGCATTTGTATAGTCTCACTTGCTCTACGTTATCTCCATTCATCATCATCTCAACGTTTCCTGGTCTCCTGGAGACTCTAATCGTTTTTGTTTCCTTGGGTTAATTTTCATACCATATGTTATGCATACACTTTCAAATTTTTGCATTAGATGTTGTAGTTCATCTTCAGTATTAGCCAATACTGCTTGGTCATCTGCAAATCTTTTTTGTATCATTTCTTCTGCAAAAATATTGTAGAGCGTTGGTGACAGACAGCATTCTTGTCTTACACCCCTACCAATCACACATTTTTTTAGTTTTTCCTAATTTTGTCTTTATTATGGCCGCCTGGTTCATGTATAATTCAGCTATTAACTTCCGGTCTTTCCAGTTTAATCGTATTTTTATTTATATTCCTTATAAACATATAAGGAATATAAATAAAAATATACGTACCCAAACAGTATACGCAAACGTATTTTTAATTGTAGGTGTTGACGAGCGAATTCGGAGGAGTATTTCAATACCGATAATGCTTCAGCTTCTGGGGGCATAGGCCCCACGCCCCAGGATGTTTTCTTTCATGAGACACTGCGCCCGCCAGTGATTTTTCCTTAAAATATGCCCTGCATAGACTAACTACATGGTGAAAATAGGTTACTGACTTATTGAAGGACCTGGCACCGTGTATTCATGTCAGAACAAGAAAGCTTGTAAGTTTATAAATTAAAAGAGAGAGTGCTTCAACAAAAACCATTTCTAAGGAGGAACACCACTTTAGCAGAAATGTTTAAAACAGCATCAAACACAATGCATCCTCATCCCTAGAGCATCCATTTCCTGTTCCCTCAAAAGAATCTACTGGTCTTTCTCACTGATAATTTTTAAAATTTCTTTCCGTTACATTCAACTGTGCTTGAATGGGATGTTCTGTTTGCATTCGTCACGTAAAACCTAACAAAAACATTAAATCAGATGTATTTTAATCAAACGACAACCTTGTATTAAAAAGGTTACTTTTCTTGTAGTATAATTCGTACATATAAAAATGGTACGTCAAATGGTACGTAATGGTACGTACATGTTAAATGGTACGACAGTCACTGTTCCTTCATACACATGCCTTCACTGACGACCCATTGTTGAACATCTGGAAGGCGCCGAACACCGCCAGCAGCGTCGGTTTTGGCCAATATCTGCAGAGAACGCACGAACGCGGAAATGATGCTATATATAGCCACGAAGGGTTATTCTCAAATGCGTTTATCATTTTTCCGGAACAATTTGGAATCGCACGGACTTACGTCGGGTGAATATGGTGGATGTTGCAAAACTTCCCACCTCCTTTTGTCCAGGAATGTCGTCACTGATGACGCATCGTCATAAATGCCGTCCCAGCGTCTTCGTTTAAATGGCGTCTACAGTTGACTGAGCAATCTTGAATTCGCCATACAATTCTTGGCATGTTTATCTACGATCATGTTTGAGTAATTCGTCACGGCTTCCACATGTTCGTCTGTCCCGGTCAAAGGATGTTTATCACGGGATCAAGCTCGGTCTTTTTACTCTCGCGTCGAAATTCATCCACTCACCTTGCGATTGTATGATATGCCTGTGCATCATCGCTACATGCTTCCCGTAGTCCTTTGTGGCATTTACGATCATTTCGTCTTCGTGCGACCTGAATTTTAATGTAATTCCTTTTTCTTGTCCAGTGGAAATCACTTCGGACGTTTACACACATCCTTCTCACTTTCGACTTTCGCCATTTAATGAAACTTCATTGCTCTTGGCGAGTAAAAATCCCTTTGGACGTTTACACACACAACCTTTTGCTTTTCGATCTTCGCCATTGCTAATAACGTAACTTCAGTAACACACATCTACCCCACCGACAACGTGCAACGCAGAGAAACGACATACTGGCACAGTTTAGGCCGACGGACGCGGATATCTGGACGTGTAACCACCGCAAGAAAAATGAGCTATGCATACGGAAAAGGGGGATTTGGCAGTGAATAAAGATACGATACAATATTCTTACAGGCATTTTATTTCTAAAAATTCTGGAATCTGAATCACTTTCTGTCCCAAACATTTTGCATAATGGAAGCTGCACCTATAATACATTTTAGTATTCCATCTACTCTGTGCATAAGACCTGTGCACACCGAAACTGATTTCTCGAACACGGAATACAGTTCTTCACACAGAAGTAGAAAATCCTGGGATTAACAAAACAAGAAAGGCCCCATCGAATTCTATAATACAATCAGCGCGTGATTTTACCCAAATCTCAAACTTATTACAATATCATCGAGGAATATTTTTAAATGTTTTAATAAATAGTATTCTATAAAAAAATTATTTTACGCACCTATCGAGAAAATTTTGCATTAAGAAAATGTCTGGAAAATCCGAATCGTGGTTGCAGTAATCGAACAGCAAAACAATTTTAAAACAGGACTTTTAGAGGCAAAAATAGATCGATAAATGAAAATAAAATGTTATTCCCCTTGTTCAAAAAGTAAAATATCCGTAAAAAAATCTCAACTGCCGCCATGGCGCCGTGGTCCAAGCGCTGACCTCTGACTTTTCTTCTGCGTGGGCCTGGGTTTGTGTTTCGGGTGAGGTACAGGGGGATAGGGGTGCTAATTTTAAGGCTCTTCCATTCCTGGAATTTGTGGCCCCAGATTAAGGGCAGGCAACTACTTACACGGCCAATGTTCCCGGTAAGCTCAGCGCGCGCTCGGCCGCGCAGTAAGCTTTTTGATTAAAATTTCCAAATCGTAATTAATTTTCATAAGTCGAAAATCAATTACCTGCAATATACTATCTCGCAAGTGTACAACATATCGACCTTGAGATAGTCTACAAGTTTTGGAAAAGTCACAAAAGCCGAAGACATCAGCAGACAACTTCCTCATAAACGGTAAACAAAATTTTCCGAGTACTCTCAAAGATTTTCGAGTCCTCGGGTTGGGGGGGGGGGATTGAGAGGCGATTTATTCCTTGAAAGGACTGTCAGATCAGAACGACTTTGCGCTTGTTCGATTTGAACTAATTATTTTGCACTAGCTGTTATTTTGTTTTTTATTCACCTTGGTATTTTGACATGCAAAGAAACTGCGTTATGCGTAAACATGCTTTTCCTATTTTTAAGTGTTTTTATTCCAGAAGTAAGTTTGAGCTCCTCACTTTTTATAAAATAAAAATTTTAATTAATGAAACGTTTTTAATATTTTTTTTATTTAAAATCAATTGCCGAAAGAACGGTGATAAAAGGGGGTGGGGGATTAGAAAAAATAAGGGTTCCAATCCAAATTCCAACTTCTAGTGCACTAGAAAGAGAAGCTAAGAAAATATTTTTTTTGCCCGAGTGGTTTTGATGCCTGTCCAGCTCATTTGGGTTAGAAAAAATAAGGGTTCCAATCCGAGTTCCAACTTTTACTGCATTAGAAAGAGAAGCTGAGAAAATAAATTTTTTTGCCCGAGTGGTTTTGATGCCTGCCCAGCTCATTGTGTTAGGCGCTCATTGCCCATGCCCGTTTAGAAGGGATATTGCTTACAGCCCTTAGAGTTGCTCATGGGGCGGTTGCAAAATCCAGAAATGTAAAAAAATTAAGAACAGAGCTAGGCAATGTTAAAGGAATTTTTTCAATACGAACTTGAAAAATCTCAGATGCTGTGGAACAAACAAAAATCGAAATGAAATTTTAGCCATAACGGGGAAACTGTTCATCAAAAAGTCAGAAAGCTGTGGAAGATGGTTGCCACGGCCTCATAAACCGTACACAATTTTTTTCACCCAAGTGGCTTTTTAAAGGCGCAGATGCACTAGCCCTGAACGCTAATATGGCACAACATCCTCTAGCGGAAAAATAGTGTATCTGCAAAGCCAAACAGTGGATGCATTATATTCTTCTTTACCAAAGCTAGCTGATGTTAAAAGAATTTTTCCAATCTGAAAGATAAAAATGGTGACATGGCTCAACTGAAAATGTATGTTAACGCTACCTGGCTGAAACCTTTAAGCCACTAAATAAGCTCGGATATGAATGGGACATTTTTGTCCAACTACAATTACAGAATATAAAAAGAGTGTTTTAAACACGATCTCTGTAAGGGTATATACTGTATATTGCCAAATGCAAAAATACCTTTACGGCTCCTTGCAAAACATACATTTGTTCCACCCATCGGCAAAATTGTGCGTCGCGCATGTCAGAAATGCAATATAAAACTTCCGCTATAGAATACAAAAAGAATTTTCCAAAGTCCTCCTTTAAAGTTTTTAGAGATTGTGCAAAACAAAAGTACTTTTACGCCACCTAGTGGAAATATTTTACAAATTAAAAGTACGGCAATCGTAATCTGAATTCTACCTATGTATACTCGTGTCTGTTGACTGACGGATGCACGAACTATAAGTGAGTCCTTTTCTTTTTGCTTTTCAGAACATGCTAAAAAATAATAACCCCGTATTTACTCTCAATATGTTTTATCATCATTACAAGACGTTGTGACTCCGGAAATGATATCAGCAAGTAAAAGCGCAATATCATGTATCGCGAACACGGTGTATTGCGTGAAGTCAAGGAAAACTTCATGCAGAAAAGGTCTAGGAATGAAAACAAAAAGAAAGGAAAGGATTAGAGGCGTCATTTGAAATCTTAAGAAAATTAAAGAAATGAACTTCACAGTGACAACAGGTAATGAAATTTACACCCACTTGTTGAGAATTAAAGATTAAGCAAGAGAAGGGAGAAGTCAACTACATCAGCAGCAGAGATGTACAAATGAAAAAAGGGAAACTTTATAAAAAGAAGAAACGCTTCACTGAACACGTGAACTCGCAAATAAATTGAAAATTAAGTCACGAAAATGTTTCTTTAAGTTGTGAACTGTTTAAGCTTCTACATGTATATTCAGATCAGATATAGTCTACCCTCCCACCCCATCTAAATGAAAGCCTGATTTTTTAAAAATAAAATGTAAGCTGATATTGATGTTTTACTCTCTTGATACACATGAAATCGAGAAAAAACGTTGATGACCTATGTTCAACGTTTCCTTTAATTTAACTCCTGAAAGGTATTTTTATTCGGGTCTGCTCATTAACGCCTTCCATTTTTTAAATTTAAAGCGACGTATAACTGTGAGAAAATTTGCATTAAAACAGATGTACATGATTACACGATGAGACCTTCGTATGGAAAAGAACTCGTGAAAAAGCACCCAAACTGCATGTACTAACTCCACGCCTAAACGCGTTTCGAATTACTTCCCTTTCTTCAGGGACTCCCTCTTCACTTTTAATTCAGAGCACGTTTGTCGAGCTAAGAATTCAGCTGCATTTAAGAATATGGGGCATCACTAACTTTTGTTAAATCAACAGAAAATCAGTTATTGAAACGGCAACCGACGCAAATAGTGTGTGACGAAGAATTAATATCAGTTAAAAGCAACGAGTGCTCTTGACGCCACCAATTCGTAAAAGCTGTCTAATCCGTAGCTCAAGAAATTTCTTCAGAGCTAAAAGATGGAACATAAATAACTCATGAAGACACTGTGGAAGTTAATAACTTATGGCTCATACTTGATCACTGTACATTCATTGCCTGACAGAAGTCAAGAACGAATAAAAAATTGGCATTCTTCAAAAAGCAATCAACGCTTTTATATCAAATTCCCATCATGGTGTAGTGATGTATAAGTAGAAGACCTGCAGACACATATGGGCCTACAAACACATCCTTAAGGTGGAGATAAAGGCACATCCAATGCAGCCTACTGCATATAGATGACGCTGAAAATTGGGGTGTTTTTGTGACCCCTTCTTGTGGGGGTCTTAGTTTTGTGAATGAATTTTGTGAAGTCTTTCCCTTATCAGATAGTGATTTCTGATTTACATAAGTTTGCGGGTAGAAAAGCCAACAAACTGTAATGTTAGTGATGTGAATAAATACTGAGATCCTAAATAAAAGTCTATAACCGCTCGGTTATTATTGTTTGTAGAACACATTTTAATATTCAAGGAAAAAGGTTAGGAAGTGCTTCGTTTCTAGTACTTCACGTACGTAGAGCGCCACTTGTTAACGATATGCAACACTATTCCAATACGCAGAAATTTAATTTTGAAATATTCCCCATAATGTTTTTCTGAAATTTGCAGGCCATTGACTTCTTCGTCCATGTGGCAATTTTCACGAATCAAGAAGCATTTTTTTGTATGTGAACTTATGTAACTCAATTTTCACCATTGCAAGTGTAGCGGTGCATTTGCACTTGACGTCCACCTTAAATATACAGCCCTAAAACATGATGGACATTTGATGAACAAAACGCCCAATCAGCATAAAAGTGTCCCTTTTTTGGAGTAATAAAGCTCTGTACTGACGAATCATACTATCAATAAGGCGATCCGGTGAAAGGGAAGGCAATAATCATCGATTGCAAACGGAATCTGTCTAGAAGTCACGGAGGTTTCAGACAAGAGATTGGACGGCAAGAATCCTCCTTACTGCAGCATTCAACAGATGCACAATGCGACTGAGGTCTGGAGAAGATGCAATCCTCTACATTCGAAGTGTACAGTGTGTCTATAAATGATTATCCGTTTTTACAGTGCACTATATTTTCTAATGACGAGCCTTGCATCCGTTTTCTTCTTACAGGTGATCTTGTGCATGCATAGAGTTTGTGTGCTAGCTCGGTGTATTTATTGCATCTGCTATTAGGCGCCCTAGCAAGTGTTAAGTTACGATGCCGTCTGTGAGAGAGAAGGCACAATGTGCTGTGTGTCTGGCAGGAAGAAGATCTTCTATCGGTGTTCGGCGAAAATTCAGAACAAAGCACCAAATGCGAAGTTAATTAAGTCGTTGGTAATAAAATTCTTGGAAACAGGACAGTGCAAAAGGGAAAAAATAGTGGTAGACCATCAGTTTCCGATGGGACTGTGAGAAACAGTCGAAATGCTTTCATAAGATCACGACAGAAATTCGTGAGACAAACTTCACCCCAACTAAATATATCAGTTGTTACATAACCGTTCGCAATTACACACTTGAAAGTTACACGCAGCAGCTAGCTCCCCCTTCTCTTCCGCCGTCAGTGCATGAAGTATGAAGCATGAGGACACTTCTTTTTTTTAGAATCTTCGTCAGCAGTCAAATGCACAGAATCCTTTTAGATGCAAAGCTCTTCGGCTGTCACCAAAGGGATAGGTAGCGATTTTACAGCTCCGAACTTTATCGATGTCGAAGTCCGTATACAAGTCTAAAAGAGGCAATAGTATCACACGTAATCCTGAATATATTTCCTCACTTCGCAGAATCGCCCAAGCTTGCGAAAAATGTTGGATAGTGGTAAAGTACTTCACCTCGATAAGTTGCACACACCACTGCAACTATTGATATTTCAGTTGAACCTCTTCCGGTTTTTGAACAAAATTTGATTCCTACGCTTTGCTCGGTACTTCAATCCACGAAGAGGGGATTTTGCTGCACCAAATTAAACCTGCCTTTCCAATTGAACCTCTTTGTCTACACAGGCGAAAATGTGTGCTGATCCAGTTCAGATTTGGTAGTGAATAGTTGAAACAGCAGCCAATGGAATGCATTAGTAGTACTGTTTAAACAAAATCACGCTTAAAACTCTTTACACACAGATTGTATCTTGTTCTAAAAGATATCCGTTAACCCATTAATCGTGTGCGGATGGGCATTTTCACTCCATGGGATGAAATCTACGCCAGCTGTACCAGCATACGGTCTCACATAGGAACCGAGAATCTCATCTCGGTTCTTTACGTCAGCCACAGAATCTTAAGACAAAACAAGGGTACCCAATGAAAAACCAGCAGTCACACTATCGAGACGGTAAACATTTCACCCGATGGTGTTAGGAGATGTGTAGCATGTTTCAGCATTTTCTGCTCTTCAATTCCAGAGAGAAATGCGACTCATCCGCAAACGGGACACTATGCCACTCTTCCAAGGCCTAGTCAACAGAGTGACACTACCTTATGCGAGCGTGCTTGTGATTGACAAGTAATGGTGTACATCTACGGACATAGAATTCTCAGTTATAAAACCTTCTGTTCACAGTTATAGAACCTTCTGTTCACAGTTATAGAACCTTCTGTTCACAGTTATAGAACCTTCTGTTCACAGTACAGACGGACATCTGACTTCCTGGAGTTGCGATGTGGTCCGAACGTGAACTGGATTATCTTTCCCTTCGATTCCATCTCGCCAATAACACGATGTAGTTGTCAACTTGAGAAGTTCTTACTCTCAAACGGCCCAGAACAGATCACAGGACGACTGTTTCACTGGTTTGAAATTGTTTCCAGAGCTCGAGGTCACAAATAATCGAACTTCTGCCGTTACTGATTCGCCGACCTCTGACCTCCCAGCGTCTCCTCATTATTCTGAATATTCAGGACGCCTTCTATGTGACATCATGAGTTAAATGGCTATTCCCGAGTGAGTGTGGAACTTTTCACTTTGTGTTGATAGTCTCCGATGGAAAAGCATTGCCGTGTTGGGAAATTTACTAGCATTACTAACGTTTCACGGGGCGCTTAATTTGCATATTATTCCTGGTCAGAAAAAACCGTCCAACACGCGTTTCAGCACAGCAGTTCACCAAATCATTTAAGCTAAGTGTGTATCTTTTTGTTTCGTGTTTCACGTTTTAAGGGTAGTGTAACTGAATAGTTTGTAATGAAGCGCATCAAAACATCATGCCTTATAACTGTTGTGGATCTCAGACAAGTGAAAACAAAACCACACGTCTGTGATTTTCGATTCCGCAGAAATCAGTGTATTTTTCAACAATGTATCGCACACAAGATACACAACTGTTTGTAAAAATTGCAGCACTATCAAGGACTGCTAGTGTTAGCTTGAAACATACAAGATATCTACAGCAGCTTGGGACATGCAAATGATTCAAATGTCCGTGACGATGTGCATGCGGTTTCTGATCAGAGCCCTCTGAACTGTCCGGCCTTGGGTATAAAGAGCTGGCTCAAACAAGATGTTGTAATCACGGGCCGCGGGTGGCCTAGTGGGCAACGTTTGTGACTGCCACGGAAAAGACCTCAGGTTCGATCCTAGGAAAGTACGAACGCTCGATTCAGTAAATATCTCCGGGTACTGGCTTCCAGGTATTAAATAAGGGCGTCTTCCTCTCCCTTTATACTTCGCTTCCGTGTCACTTTCCTATCGGGCACTCTAGCCCAAATCTTCCAGCTTCCTATTTCTAAGGGTTGTTTAAGACCTATGGTCAGACACTCCCTTCCTAAAATCCTCTACATATGATCATTTGATGTTGCAATCACTGGAGAGCCGACATTAAATCGGAAAGGTGCTTCTTGTGTCTCACTATGCTCAGTCGCCCAAGAAGGTCGCATTATGAACACTTGACAGACTTTGAGCGAGGAAGGATTGTTGGGATGAGAGAAGCTGGATTTTCCTTCCACGAAATCGCCATCTGGCTGTTGGTAAGAAAGTTAAGCTGTTGGTAGAAATAGTATCTGGCTGTTGGTAAGAAAGTTTTTGCTGCCTTCATAGATTTAGAGAAAGCTTAATACCGAGTGAATAGGACACTTTTGTGGAAGGTACTGAATGAATATTGTGTTACTGGGAATCTACTTAATAGTGTAAAAGTCCTGTATGCTGGCAGTAGTACTTATGTATGAGTGAATGTTTTATCAAAATGGTTCTCTATTGGTGTTGGGGTCAGGCAAGGTTGTGTAATGTCACCATGGCTGTTTAATATATTTATGGATGCATGCATGCGTGATGCCAATATAGATAATACTGGTTTATGTCTTGGTGATATCCGTGTGTGCAGATTGCTGTATGCTGATGACACCGTCCTGTTGGCAGAGTGCAAAAGTGAGTTGCAGAGTACGTTGGTCTCGGATGTACGAAGTTTGCATGAAATTCAAACTGAGTATAAATAAGGGAAAAAAAGTTATGGTGTTTGAGAGAAGAACGGGTAGCACTGAATGTAATGTAAGTATAAATGGCACAGTGATTGGCCAGGTGAATGAGTTTGTGTATTTAGGAGGCACGTTTGACAGAGAGAACAAGTTGGATAGTTAAATTAGTAGGCGAGGGAGTTCTTCATTGAAAGTCATGGCTGCTTTGGGAGGTTTCAACAGGAATGATGAGTTCTCAAGGGAGTCCCACATGGCTGTGTATGAAAGTGTAATTGTTCCTACTCTGATGTATTAGAGTGAAACCTGGGTACTACTGAAGAAACATAGGAGTTGCTTGTGTGCTAGAGTAGTGCGTTACTTAGTTGTTTGTGGCAAGACACGTTCTGATTGTGTGTGGAATGAAGACGTGTTGCAGTTGTGTAATGTGAAGCAAAATGTTGTTAGCAAGGTGGAGAATAATTTGCTCCGGTGGTTTGGCCATGCTGAAAGAATGGGTGATGAGATGCTTACTAAGAATATCTTTTTAGCCCAAGTGGCAGGAAGAAAAGGCAGGGGAATGCCAAGGGTTTATGTCTTGGTGATGTCATGGGAGGATCAGATTGAGGAGCGTGCATGAGAAATAGATTATGCATATAAAGTATAGAAGATCGTGTGTATGGCGTGTGATGGATGTCAGTGAAGCCCAAGTTGTATGTCAAGATCGCTGTAAATGGAGAAGTTTGATACGGGAACAGTAAATAAAAATTATCTGTTTTTTTTTTTTTTTTTTTTTTTTTTGTATTTCTTTTTGGAGCTAACCTCTGAATCTCAGAGAACAGCTTAGTGATATGTAATGTAATGTAATGAAATCGCCACTCGTGCGGGTTGGAACGCCATTATGGTGACGTAAACGGGGTGTCAGTGGACAAACGAGGCTTGGACGCACAGAAATCCGGGAAATCGACCACAAAATCGAACTAATCCAAGGGATGGCAGACACCTCTACCGCATGGCAGTGACAGATCGCTCAGCGACATCCACGGTGTTGGCACATCAGTGGAACACCTTCACATGTAAGGTTTTGTCCTCCAACACAGTTTGACGTCGTCCGCTTAACAGAGGACTTGTAACGTACCAGGAGATGTGACGTACCTGCCAGAAGGACGCACACGACATAAAGGCAGATAGGAATCAGAATACATGTCCGCGTAGCTTAATTGGTAGAGCAACTTATTCCGGAATGAGTGGACCCGGGTTCGAACCCCGGCCCGGATAAAAATGACGGAGAAATTCATTTCGTTATAATGGCGCCCGAACTATCCGGATGACCCGACCGTTCAAAATCTCGCATTGGTGTGATGTTATTTCCACACCGCGAGATAGAAAAAATGTGAGCAGCACTTCGAAAGAAAAATAAGGGGGAGATGATGTAACGTACCAGGAGATGTGACGTACCTGCCAGAAGGACGCACACGACATAAAGGCAGATAGGAATCAGAATACATGTCCGCGTAGCTTAATTGGTAGAGCAACTTATTCCGGAATGAGTGGACCCGGGTTCGAACCCCGGCGCGGATAAAAATGACGGAGAAATTCACTTCGTTATAGACTTTTCGCTAGCAGCCCGTTGCTACACGTTCCTTTGACTTTCAACTACACACGTCTCAGGCTGTAATGGGGTCTCGAACACAGACACTGGCGCTCTGATTGGCAACAGGTCATGTCTTCTGACGATTCACGATTCAACTTGATGCACCATGAAGGTCACATATGTTTTCGAAGGCACCGAGGTGAACCGTGCCTTACAGCATCATACTGACCCAACGCCAATCGTCATCCTTTGGGTTCAATTCGCAATTACGCCTGATACGAATTGAGGGAACATTCAACAGCCAGCAATATATCAGGGATATTTTAGAGGATAAACGTGATAGATGCCCTTCCTTCAGAGTTGTTCTGGCGCCATATTCCAGCAGGACAATGGTCAGCCACATTTGTCCCGGAATGTCCGAGACATCTTCTATTCACGGCAGACACCACTTTTTCTCCGGCCTGTACGTTCGCCGGATATGTCTCCGATTGAATACGTAGGTGACATCGTGGCTAAGCCACTAGCTCGTCAAGCGCCTCCGTCAGTCACCACAAATGAACTCTGGTCTCGCATAGAAGCAGCCAGGCAGGCTATTCCCCAAGGACGATATCAAAAACCTCTTCCATTCAATGCCACACCCAGTAAAGGCTGTTATTTTTGCTTTAGGTGGCTTCACACGATACTGAGTTTTGAAGCGAAAGAATCTCGTATAGCTCAACAAATGTAATCAGTTATCTTCTGAAACATGATAAATCTGTGATATAAATTTCATTGTGATTCTTTCTTGGTGTTGCAATTTTCACAAACAGTATAGTGTACATATAATTTTTACAACTCAGACTTGGCGATATGCCATGTAGAAAAGTGTGAGAGCTAGACTGTCATGTGTGCGTGTTACGTTTTGAAACAAAACAATCAAGATTTTTGTGCGTTGAAGAGAAAGACTTGAAGAACGAAAATACAATTTAACGCAATCTAAGAGTAATTCAAACAGAAGTCATCGCCCTTTCCACGTGCATAAGTGAGTCACGGAAAAATTCTCATTGGCCGCCACCGGGAATCGAACCCAGGGTCTTCCAGTTAAGCGCCGGATATGCTTCCACTGCACCACAGCGGCCTTGAATTCCTCTAGACTCACATACACTAACTGCCAAGCCAATTGGCAGATTGCTTCTTGGAGCCCCGCACAATGCTGGGGATTCACCAAAGATGGTAAGCAGCAACTGAACAAATAATTAGAAGGCGAATGAATAATTAATAATGTGGTGCAGTGGACGTATATTAGGCGCGTAACTGGAAGACCCTGGGTTCGGTTCTTGGTGGCGGCCAATGTGAATTTTTCCGTGATTCACTTATAAACGTGGGAAGAGCGATGACTTCTGTTTGATGTTCCTAGTTCACGTCAAATGTCTGTATTAACTAAGAGTAGTTCATCTCTTTTAATTCCCTGTTTTATGTGGTAGTGTCTTGCACCCTCGATTGTGTTTTGTAGAGATAATGAAGAATAAAATGATAATTTGATGTGAACCTTGTAGATAGTTTAAGGAAGCCTACTATGGCGTTTTCTGCCGTCCCGAGGAAGAATGTGACGCCAGCAAGGTAAGATTTTAACACCTACCTGCATAAACGAGGTTGTAGGAATTGTACTAATAAGAATCGGAAAATTACTATTAAAATGATATTTGAGGAACAGGAGACATTAAAACCAAATCTAATGAGGTGAAAAAAGTTAAAGCAAGCAAGATGACATCGAATTTTCGGTTGTGATGAGCACATCTTTTGAGTCCTTTCGAATACGTATAAATAACATCACAAAAAGTTTCTCATAGCTGAAGAGATTATAGTCAAAGGCATTTTCATATCGAACAGTTAGACAAAGATATACAGAGGAAAACATAATGTAAGTTTATGACCCTGCGGAAGAATTTTGAGCAGTGAAAAAGTGGAAAACTTGCAAAAGGCATTCTTCATAGCAAAAGCTATGCTAAGGAAAAATACTTTTTCAAATACATATCCTGGAAGCAGAGACGGAGAGTAAAGGATTTGAGATTTACGCCCCGTGGTGGTCAAACCATTCTTTACCAAAAATCAGAAATTGCATGCAGAACATTTCGAACCAAGAGCTCTCTCTATCGGATGCAAAACTAATTCTTCAAATCGGACCTTTAGAATATCAAAGAAATTGCAATTTAACTTTTCGTCCCTAGCAGAAAAACTGTGCATTACTTGAAAAAGAAAACTCTACCCAAATAGTCTTGGTTATCAATGGCATGGAATGGAATAAAAAGAATTTTCAGTTGGATATTTGGGAGCAATTGTATGGGAATAAAATGTATTTTGAATTCGATAACATCTGCATTTAGACCCTGTGGCGGCCAAGTTCTGCATCGCAAACCCACAGCCCTCCACCCCACCCCACCCCCTTCAAAAAGCAAGTATCATCGTTCCCATAAGTTTTCCAATGCAAAAATAATTTTTCAAATCTTATTAGTAATGGTTTTGGCTGAAAAGTGCAAAGCGATTTCCAAGATTAAGGTAGCAAAATATTATCCAGCTGGTGATAGGAAGATGTTTATAAATCGTTTGTTGTGTGTGGGGGGGGGGGATACACTTTGCAGAGGAATTAATCTCCCACACCAGTGGAAAAGAAATAACATATACAGCAAATTTTGTTGAGTATATCCTGAAACTTTTCCATTGATACTGGTCCAAAAGAAATTCTGGGTTTAATTTACTGTTTTATTGGATCAAACCCTCGACGTGAATTAGGAACACCAAACAGAAATCATCGCTCTTTCCACGTTAATAAGTGAGTTTCAGAAAAATTCTCATCGGCCGCCACCGAGAATCGAACCCAGGTGTTCCAGTTACGCACCGGGCATACTACAACCTAATGCACCACAGTGGAAAGAGCGATGATTTCTGTTTGGTGTTTCATTAGATTTTGCATATTCCTAGAGCGAAGGAAAGCACTCATGAATTGCGTCGGATATCTTATCTTTCGCAACAAGAGCCATTATACATATATGGCTTAGAAGAGGAAATTGAGTCTGTGAAGAACGTGAGATTCATTCGCCGCTGATAAAATTTGAAACACCTGTTTTAAGACTGTTTTCCTCATCAATATCAGCGCGATAAACTTACTTGCGTTGAAGCCCGCCTAGCATTCATTTTCAAACGAAACTGTCTTATCACAGTTAAAGAGTATATCAGCAAGAAATGTCGAAAGATAAAATGCAAGTAAAACTTTCTGTAACTGAATCTGTTTCTGATATGTCCCTCTAATTTTCAAATGAAATAATTTATGATTTATTTTATTTTTTGTGGAGGGCTGAACAAGAAAGGAGAGTCTAGCGCATATCACCACGATCAATATTTATTTACCTATATGAAAACGTAGGGGATGTAAGGTCAGGTGATGCGTAACATCACAGCCTCTCCCTGACAAATGTCAACCCCGCCTTCTCGTGGTGCATCCTGTTCCCACTAAAGGGGCTCTGACGACCGCCAATAGCGGTATAACTATACCATCGGGATCAGAGGAAATGCTATTCCACACTCACCAACCCGCTTGGCCAGCGTGGTGAGTTATGGCCAAACACCTCCAAAATGACTCTACAACTTAAATCTTGGCCCTCAGTCTCCGGCAGCTGGAATGTACCTGGCCAAGGCAGCGGCCAGTGCGACATGAAGGCAGAGGGTGCTAAGAATCCCCGGAGGACCGGACTAGGCTGCCATTTGATGCTGACCTTGGCTACCTATAACGGACGCTCCCTATCTTCTGATTCAAGGCTTCTTGAATTGGAAGAGGAACTACAAAGGATCAAGTGGGACATCGTCGGGCTAAGTGAGGTAAGGAGAAAAGGAGAAGATCTCATTGAACTGAAAAGTGGACATCTCTTCTATTATCGTGGGACAGATACTGGCAGAACTAGTGGTGTTGGATTTATAATAAACAAGAAACTGAAGGATAAAGTGGTAGAAGTTGAAAGTTCCTCTGACAGAGCTGCACGACTCGTTATCCAACTATCGAGAAGATACCAGGCTCAGATTATTCAAACTTATGCACCCACCACAAGTCATCCTGAAGAAGAAATTGAAGAATTTTATGAGGAAATTCGTCATCTAAATAATAAAGGTAAGCAGCACTTGAAGATAATTATGGGAGATTTCAATGCAAAAATAGGGCAACGGCAACAGAATGAAACTTCAGTAGGTAAATTCGGTCACGGCAACAGAAACCAGCGTGGAAATACTCTCGTTGAGTTTGCAGAGGCAGAAGGATTTTCATCTTGAACTCCTTTTCAAGAAAAGCCACACAGGAAATGGACATGGAGACATCCAATTGGGACGACAAGTGAAATTGATTTTATTATGTGTAACAAAAAATTCGTCATCGAAGACTGCAGTGTGCTGAACAAGTTCAACACAGGTAGTGACCATAGATTGGTGAGATGTAAGATGCACCTCAACACTAAACTGGAACGTGGCAAGCTCATAAGACAAACAAAATCTATTGACATAACCAACCTTAAAAAACACCATAATACTTTCAAGTTGGAACTGAAGAACAGATTCTCTGCTTTAGAAGGCCTAACATCGGAAGAAGTGGATATTTCGGAAGTTAACAGAAAAGTAACCAAAGCTCTAATGGAAACAGCAACAAAATTAGCTGGGTCTAAGAACAAGTTGCATGTGAACAAATTATCAGGAAAAACCAAAATGTTGATGCAAAAAGAAGAGAGATGAGGACAACTAAAGTAGATGTGACTTCCAAAGTGGAATATATAGAGCTATGCAAGACAACACGAAAAAGTATCACTGAAGACGTAAGGAAATTCAACTGTGAGCTAGTGAGGAAAGCAATTGAAAACAACCAAAGCCTTAAGATAGCAAAGGGACATCTCAGTAAGGGAAGAAAACAGATTATGGCTCTGAGAAAAGAAGATGGTTCTATAACAAGAAATAGAGGCGAAATTTTGACAAGAGTGAAAGATTTCTACTCCAAATTATATGAAAGGGATGATACATGTACTCCAGACATCATGAAAGGTACCAGAGTTCTTCCAGTCCTCCCAGCAGAAGTTGCTCATGCAATCAAGAACATGAAGCGAGGGAAAGCTCCAGGAGAAGATGGAATTACTATAGACATCATACAAGAAGCAAGTGGAGAAATTGAAACAGTACTCGCCCAAATTTTCACTCGATGCCTTAATGAAAGGAAGATTCCTGAGGATTGGAACAATGCTACAATGATCCTGCTACATAAAAAGGTGACATTGAGGATCTCAGGAACTACAGACCTATCAGCCTCCTATCAGTGGTTTATAAAATCTTCACTAAAGTTCTTTCACACCGCTTGAAGGTAACACTGGACATGGCTCAACCGAGAGAACAAGCTGGATTCAGGAGTGGCTACAGCACAATAGATCATATCCACGTACTGAGAGAACTGATTGAAAGAGCGAGGGAATATGAACTTCCATTGTGCATGGCTTTTATCGATTATGAAAAAGCCTTTGATTCGGTGAAACCATCAGCAGTTACCACGGCTCTGAAATCCTGCGGTATTGAAGATGCATACATTAATATTATTAATAACATCTATGAAAATGCAAGTGCAAAGATTCGGCTGTTTGAAAATACAACACACATAAAAATTGGAAAGGGAGTGAGACAAGGTGACACCATATCTCCGAAGCTCTTTAATGCCACATTGGAAAATGTCTTTCAATCACTGAACTGGGAAAACAAAGGGATAAAGATTAATGGAGATTATCTAACCCACCTTCGTTTTGCTGATGACGTAGTCATTTTTGCAACTACCCCATCAGAGCTGCAGAGTATGATCCAGGAACTTGCTGACAAGAGTAAAGAAGTGGGATTAAAAATGAACTTTCAGAAGACAAAAGTGATGTTCAATGCTTTTACAAGAAATGAAGATTTATCGATTGATGGAGAAAAACTGGAGATAACAGATACGTATGTTTATCTTGGACAGCAGATATCAAGTGAGGGTCACATTGATGAAGAAATTAATCGGCGTACAAAACTTGCCTGGAGAGCTTTTGGAAGAAACAGCATAATTTTCAAGAGCAATATGCCATTATGTCTTAAAAGAAAAGTGTTTGATCAATGCATCCTTCCAGTGCTTACGTATGGTGCAGAGACGTGGACCTTAACTAAAGAGACATACAAAAGCTGCAGACAACTCAAAGAAGCATGGAGAGGTGCATGCTTGGTATAACCAGGAGAGATAAGAAGAGGAACTCGTGGATCCGAAAAATGACGAGAGTGGAAGACATCATGATCAGAGTTAAATCCCTGAAATGGCAATGGGCTGGACATACTGCCAGAAGGACAGACCATAGATGGACAGCCGAAATTTTAGATTGGATTCCAAGGGACAGGAAAAGACCCAGAAAAAGACCACATGGGAGATGGGTGGATGAAATTCGTAAATATGCGGGAGTGACATGGAGGAGACTGGCACAAGACAGACCGTTGTGGAGGAAACTTGGGAGACCTTCGTCCAGCAGTGGATTGATAATGGTTGACAATGATGATGATGATGATGAAAACGTAGAACTGTTGTTGAGCATTTTATTCGCCCTCGAAAGTTGTAATATTCGAGAGAGTTGTGATCCGGCAAGCAAACGGATTAGCAAAAGTTAATCATCTGGACACGTACACGTGTTGGGTGATCATGTTTATTATAACGCCTGGGGAAGACTGTCAAAAGTAATGTCCATATAGCACCGATAAAATAATTCAAAAGCGACAGTAAGTTCCTGGTTGGACTTTAACCAAATTGTTCTTCTCTTCACATCATCAAGAAGTTTTAAGGTTGATTTTGGATGCACTGCGAACAATACTCTACATTAGGATGGAATCACGATATATACGGTGTCAAACGTTAGTAGAAGTACCGTCAGATTTTCCAAAAACAATTTTATTTTATTTTTGTTTCAAGGTGAATAAGCCATGGAAACAATGTGCAATCCCAAGTAAAGTGTAGGAAATGTTCAAATATATAACTTGCAGAGATGAATTCCTTATGAGAAGGTTTCCCGATAAACAGAACGAGGGAAAAAATGTATATGTTTCTTGCTGCTTATAGGACACTGGATTTCACAAAACTTCTCTAGTTGTCCGCGTGCCAATGACAAGTGCCCTCGGTACCACAGATGAAGGAGAAGGCAAAATTGCAGCACAACCATTGGTAACGTTCATTAATTCTATGTAAGTAACCCAGGGCATAAGATGTGAATGGTACCAGTCATCAGCTAACTATTTAGATTGTTAGATAAGCTGTTATGCAAACGAGGTCACTAACATTTAAAGAAAAAAGAAATAGACGACAGAATTGTTTTATAAGGCGATCTTACATTTAAAAGAAATTCATCAAAATATGTATCTAAAAATAACACGCACTCCACAGGCAAAAAAAAAAAAAAAAAGCTACCGAGACTGACACAGTCTAGGACAAATTGAAGTAAAAACTGCAGTTTATTTAGGAAGTTCAGATGACTGCATTACAATTCTTTGCAATAACAAGAGTCACAACTAGAGTTTTACTAAACCTCACAGCAGTCATACACACTATATTGACAAAAGTCACCGGACACCCCTTCAAAAGCAAATGAACGGATCCTCTGCGTTGTTAAGATGTGCGGTACAGCTGCAAACAGCATAAAAACAAGCCTGCAGCTGACCGCGATCATATCCCACTGTGAGGGTGAATGAAAATGTCGCGGCGGGAGAGAACTGACTTTGAGAAAGGAAAGATTGTTAGGTGTTATATTAGTGGGCTGTCCATAAGAGAAACCGAGAGGCGTTTAAACATAACCAAGTCAGCTGTTTTGGATGTACTGAATAAGTAGAAGACACATGGCGTGCCTGAAGCAGCAAAACGTACCGGCAGACCAAAGAAAATCAGTGCTCGAGGATGTCGAAGCCTCAGGAGAGTCGTTACAGCTAATCGACAGAGTACCACTGCACAAGACCTCAGTGTACAGGTGAGTAAAAATGCTGGAACCTCGATATGTGCATGTACCATACGGAGAACTTCATTCCATTGGTTACCGTGGTCGTGCTACCACTCATAAGCCTTTCATCTCCACTCGGAATGCTACTTGTCGTTTAGCATGGTGTAAAAAACATTTATCGTGGGCCGTAGATCAATGGAAACGGGTCCTATGGACTGATGAATTCAGATACATGATCCATCTGTCTAATGGCCGTGTGTGGGTATGGCGGCAGTGGGGGGAAGGCTATTTACCACAGTGTACTGTTCCTACGGTCAAGTTTGGAGCTGGCCGCATACTCGTGTGGGGGTGGTTTTCGTGGTATGGTCCCGGCCCATTGCTTATCGTGGACAAACCTGTTCACCAGCATGTCTACCTCGGTATTCTAGACAATTATGCCCTACCAACTCTGTCGCAATACTATGGAACTGAGCCTTGTTGGTACCAGGAAGATAATGCACCGAGCCATAAAGCAAGGACTCTTACGGCGCGGTTTGACAATAATTCAGTATCATGTGTGGACCGGCCAGCATAGAGCTCTGATCTTAATCCCATAGAACACCTATGGGATGAGTTACAGCGCCGCATAAGAAGTTTGGAACCGAGGCCTACTACTAAGCAACAGTTAGCGGCAGCATTATGTATTGAATAGAAGCGCATACTTATCGCTGTGTTCCGAAATCTTGTCGAAAGCATGCCTCGAAGGGCCAGTGCATGCATTAAGGCCAAAGGTGGGCCGACACCGTACTAATGCACGTATGCCAATAAATGCTACAGTGTTGTATTTCTCTTCTAGGTGTCCGGTGACTTTTGTCAATATAGTGCATAAACATGCTTGAGGTAGACTGGAAAATTTACATCCCCTCTTAACGGGAAACCGTATACTTCTTGCACTCTAATTTTTCCGCACTTTTCTTTTTTCCTTTTTCTATCTGGGCGCACTGTACCCGCTTCTAAGGCTTTTTATTTTCATTTTTTTACTCCCTCCAAAAGGAGCAGCGTGCTGAAGGTTAGCGGAAACTGAACCTTTTAGGCTATACTCGTTCGTTCGACTGGAAAAATTATTTTATCGCAAAGAAAGCCAGGCTGGCAGTTCTTAAAGAGACGCCAAATAAAATAGCTCATTAATTGACTTCTTCATAACTTTGGACAAATATGTATCAACAGTAGCATGCGGTCGTTGTATGCAACGCATGCATTGCGTGCCCTAAATGCGCGTAGAAATTGGCCTTAAGAAAAAAAAAGAAAGAACTAGACGAAGAAAACCTTCATGTGGCAGCTTTTTTACGGGAAAATTTAAACAATGTATTTGTTTTCAGAAAATTTGTATTTTAAACGAAATTCACCAATGTGCATGTATTTTTACAAATACAGATCTAATGTGAAAACTACTTTCGAGCCATCATTACACCGTAGTCATGTGAGATTGTGTGTGAAGGAGCCGATCCTAGGCAAGGAACTATTAATATCACAAAGAAAGCAAAGCATTGTATGCGAAGTTTGTCGTCGTATTTACTTTTCGGACTTCGATCAATCAGATCCTTTCACTCTGTCCCTTCTGTTTGTTCCCACGTACAATGCGCCAATGTTAAGTACCGCTGAAATACTCTCCGAAATGCGAAAGAGCGTGTCGCATTAACCAAGCAGAATTTCTTTCGAAGGTAACCTTGCCTGGGATTTATCGTCTTAGTGTGTAATTTGAGAGGGATCATTTCCTATACAGTTGGAAAAAGCCAATGCTACTTTTTTTGTATATACCTTGGCTTTTTGAAGCTCAATAATGTAATCAAAATGCAAAAGTGAAATAAGGAAGCAGATGATGCAAATTAATGTCTTTCGATTCCCTAAGTTTTACAGAAAAATCCGAATGTGTAAGCAACGAAAGACCATCCTCAAACCTGAATGGCTTAACATCGTTCTTAAAGTATGCAGATAAAATATAGGAACTTATTACATATTTCACCGCTTCTGTTTACCAAACAAACAGGATTTGTAGGGTTTTAAAACTCCAAAACCTGTTTTCTTGGCTGTGTTTATTTTGCAATGAAACTATGAAAAACTGTTTACCCTTTTCTATAGAAAACAAGAAAGTTGACACCGAATTTTCGGGTGTAATAAGCACGTCTTTTGAATCCGTTCTGACGAAAATTAAATTTATCAAAGCTATTCAAAGTCAATGGAACCGGTATGGAAAACAATAGATCTGACCAAAGAAAGAAGATTTTCAATCGGGTTTTTAATCCCTCAGATATTGCTGTAAACGGAATCGTGAGCTTACGAACTCTTAGAAACAGAGATATCGGCAAAAATAAGATGGGACTTTACGTCCCCTGGTGGGAAAACCATGCATTATTTTAGGAAGAAAGTATTATCAAAAGGTTTATCCGTATAAGCGGTATCGGTCGAAGAAAAAAAATTATTCGAGTTTTCAGGAGCCCAGATTTTGCAACAAATACTTCAGAAGCAGAAATTAACACATATGACCCCTGGTGGCTAAACCATTCTTTACCAAACATTAGAAATTATGTGAAAAATATTTTCCATCAGGTCTTGTATGCGATACAGGAAGAATTTTTCAAATCAGAGCTTTAGGAGCAGAAATAACGCAGAAAACGCAATTTACCTTTGTGCCCCCTAGCGGAAAGTGTATGATTTACTTGAAAATTTTGAATTTATAGGAAAAACATTTCGCATTGGAAACACTATCCAACAAAGAAGGGATTTTTCAAATCGGACTCTTAGAAGTAGAGATATTGACAAAAATAAGATATACATCTACGCCCCTGGCGTAGAAACCATGCATTTTTTCAGGAAGAAAATTTTCCTAAAAGGTTTGTCGACATGAGTACTATCGGTTAACAAACGACGTTTTTTTCAATCGAGATTTAGAAGCTCATATTTTGCTGCAAATACAACAGAAGCAGAAATTAAGATTTACGCCCCCTGGTGGCCAAACTATTTTTTTACAAAAATTAAGAATTATGTGCAAACGATTTCCCATCAGGAGCTGTATCCGGTGCAGAAAGAATTTTTCCAATCGGAGATTCAGAAGCAGAGATATAGGGGGAAACGCAATTTACCGCTACGCCGCCTAGGGAAAAGTCTACGAATTACTTCAAAATTTTGAAATTATATGAAAAACATGTCACACGGAAAACACTATCCAACAGAGAAGGAATTTTTCAAATCGGACTCCTAGAAGTAGAGATATTGACAAAAATAAGATGTACATCTATGCCCCTCTGGCGGAGAAACTGTGAAATATTTTAAGAAGAAAATATTCCGAAAAGGTTTATCGATGTGAGTGGCATGAGTCCACGAAAGAATTTTTTAATCGATATTTTAGAAGCTACGATTTTATGGCAAATACATCAGAAGCAAAATTTAATCCTTACGCCCCCTAGTGGCCAAAGTATTCTTTACCAAAAATTCAAAATTATATGCAAAAGATTTTACATCAGCAGATGTATCCGCTGAAGAAAGAATTTTTCAAATCGAAGTTTTAGAAGAAGAGTTATCGGGGAAAATGTAATTTACTCTTACGCCCCCTAGCGGAAAATCTATACGTAATTTGAAAAAGTAACTATATCTAAAATATTCTTCGACATAAGTAGTGGAATCAAAAGATATAAATTTTTTTTCAATCGGATGTTTAGAAGCAAATATGTGGAATAAAGCGTATTTTTGAATTCGACATCATCTGCATTTACGCCCTCTAGCGGCAAAATTGTACATCGTAAAAAAAACAACGAAATAAAGGATCATCATTTGCATATTTCAAGCTTCCCAATGCAAAAAGAATTTTTCAATTGGACAGACGGACGGACGGACAAACCGATAACAGAAGAACGATCTTTTTTTACAAAAGACGTGCTAAAAAAGGTCAAATTCAAAAAGTAGTCAAAATTCATGTACTGTTGATTTTCCTGCTCATATCTTAAAATGTACTCCAACATTCCGTATTGTATTCTGTAGCCATCCTCCCCTCAAGTGGGTTAAGTTTTCCCCCGTTGTAGTTCCCAATTCATAATCATAGTCTATAAATATCCTCTATGGAAAGCTAATGGTCTAAAAAATTATGATACAAAAAGCATTCAGTTTCCCAAAGAAAGCCTGAATTCATTCAAAGGAGCATTTCAATCGCTTTCACTCTGCTAAGTTAAAAAGTGATTTCGTTTTACTCTTCCCCTGGATTAAGACATAAAATGTTCTGCAAATTGTTCAATGCTTTGCATGAACTTAGTTTGGATAAATGCTTTAAAGAAATAACCCGTTGTGTCATTAAATTGAGCGAATAAAAACCTCTTAAAGCTGTATACACAAAGACAAAACAGATTACCTAATTTTTTTTTATTGAAAAAGTTCTACTGAGGATTTTGTCGCCTAATGCTATATTTTAAGGCAAAGTAACTGAAGAATGAAAAAAATATAAAATTCACTTATAAAATGAAATTCCCTATAAATGAGGAAAAATATGAAATTCATGAAATTGATGGAATGGAATTCAGATGGAATTCCCTTATAAATGAGGCATGTCTTTTTTTTTTTTTTTTTTTTTTTTTTTTTTTGCATACTTACACAGAACTTTCACCGCACGCCATTAGATATCAGAACAATAGGGATATGAGAGGCAGAATAAGTCCACGTCTTGGATACGGGTTGAACACAAAAGGGTTTCATCCCGCTGGAAAGATTTTTGTTGAAAATGACACAAAACAGTTCTACACTGGTCCGAACAGAAAACGCCACACCATGAAGGAATGCGACGAAATTTACCAAACATGTCGACTAGTAGAAGAGAAAGAAGTGATTTAGTTTCTGAGGATTACATGAAGGCGATGGGCGATGAGACGGTATAATGTGGCCTGAGTCAGTAGGTCCTATGACTGCCACGCTGGGCTATACATTTGGCTATACGGCGTGGCATCGAGTGGAAAAGTTCCGGAATGGTGTTCTGAGGTTTCTCTGATCATGCGTCGTTGACTTGTGTCCACGCGGCTTTGCGATAGGGCCATGCAGAGGCCTTAAGTCGTCTGCCAATGACATCATGTAGGTTCCATATTAGGAAGAAGTCTGAAGATTGCGCTGACCAGAGCAACACCTGAACACCTTGTAAGTACTGTCTTCTGATGTTGAGAGTGTGCTGGCGGGCATTGCCTTGTTGAAACTTGGCACCAGGTATATTACAGCGACAAAACGGGATACAGCACCTCACCGACGTATCGACATGCTATCATTGAACCCACTACGCATACCAGCGATAAATGGCTGTTGAAACGGATAGTGCCCTAAACCGTGACACCAAGCTGAGGAGTCGCACGACGTTCACGGATGGCGGCCAGATCAGCCCTGTGACCATTTCGTCTCGAGATTCTCAAACGGCGATCGCGGGCGGTGAGATAAAAGCAATGTCGTCGCTGAATACAGTGTGGTTCTATTCGTTCCGCCATGCATGTTTGGTACGGTGACACTGCAACGTTGCGTAACAATGTGCTACGGTGAGTGGTAGTCTTCATAATAGTTAGTAAAAGAGCAAAGCTCCTTCAGCGAATCACAGTCCGTGCTATTACGAGGATGTTCATAGCTGCCTCTACACTTCGTCGAATGTCGTTCGCTATGGATTGTGGGGTTGCTACGGCTTGCCGTCGAATGTGGCAATCCTTTCTCCAACCATTGTTGCCACATTCGGCTGATAATTGTTGCATACCGATGCGTTTCCGATGCGATACGACGCAAAGACAACTAACTAGCCATAGGTAGCACTATGGTGAAGCCTCTGGTAAAGTGGCTGATAGAGAGTGGTAAGATTTCCAATGACGTTGCCAATTATTGTCACTCCTTACACGTGCTTTCGCCACAGATGCAGTGGTTAACGCGCCCAGGTGGGGAACACCAAATTCAGCTACGTCGGGCCATTTTGGCTTTTTATCTCCCTCGCCTATCATGTAATTGATTCGCAACTGCAATCATTTACATAACCCAACTTTCCACTCATACCCACCAATTTGGAATGCGCTCCGACAAATATTTCCTGGTGCTGCATTTTCTTTATCGAGCAGTGTATTTATGATGCATGTCCTAGAAAGCAAGTGGCGATCGCGATACATGTAAGAATTTTTGCATTAGTAATATTACTTTATCGGCATACCTTTGCACATACCTTAAGCTACTTTCGAACATAATGACCCCTACTTTAAGAGATTTGTCGTTATCAGGACATAAGTTTTTGTATCCCCCGTCAAAGAAGTGTACTGACCGAATCCTGCACGGCTGTTTTCATCTCAGCATTTATGTTGTTAAGGAGATGATAATATACATATGTGAGCCTTTTTGGGTACCCATCTTGAACACCGTTTCCGATGGTGTAGGTGTTGTGTGATGATTTCATGCAGTAAAGAACGAAAGCTTTGCTGAAAATGTGCAACTAGCTCAGAAATGGTGAATCTTCCGTTCCCTCGCATTTGCTTATTCGCCTGGTCAAGCAGATCGGCGGTAACAACACAGTCCTGTCTGACAGCAGAACTGTGCATTATGAAAAAGCAAAGAATTTATGTAAAAAAAAAAAATCCACAGTAGCAGCTATGCGATAGATAATTGTTCAGATGGTACATTTAGAAGCAGAAATAGAAATGTGCAGTGTTTGAAATGGAAAAAGTTTCTTTCATGATTTTCATGATTCTTTCATGAAAGTTCGCAGTGTTTACCATAGCAAATAGCTTGCAATACAGGAAGATTTTTTCGATCGAAATTTTGGAAGAGAATATTCATTGGCAAACATAAAAACACAGTTAGGCCAACTAGACGATGATAAATTCATTTCGGAAAATTTGAAAATGTATGAAAAATGTTCACTGCAATGAATTATGCCCGACATCAAAATAATTTTTCGAATCGGATATTTAGGAAAGAGATATCGGGAAAATTAAATTCGCATTAAACCCATCCCCAGTTCGTAAACTATATTATATTTTGAGAGGAAACGATGTGTACAATGTTTTCCGCAGTGAGCTGTACCTAAACGAAAAAGAAATTTTTTAAGTGCGCAGATACGGCTGAAAATATTTTTCGCGCAGAGATAGGAACTTACAGTCCTAGTGACAAAATTTTGCGTCAAAAGAAATTAGGAATTGCATGCACACTATTTCGCACCATCAACGCCATCCGATGCATGAAGACTTTTTGAAACCGAACTGTTTGGAGAAGAAATGTCGCGAAAACTAAGATATACGTTGTTTTCCCCTTCTACAGGGAAAACTGGATTATTTTTGAGTACGACATATGCGCAAAATGTCTTTGTGCTGAGTGATATTTCGTCCGTAAAGATTTTTTGGAATGGGCAGTAGATACATTGCAAGCAGAAATGTGGACTTAAGTATGGAAATAATGCGTCCGTAAAAATTTGAAATAGTAAGTAAAGTTTTCTTCAACGTGAACTCAGTGTCCGAGACGTTCAATTTTGCCATTAAAACCTGTAAACAGAAATCACATTGAAGAAACACTCTTAAATATGTTACCAGATGGCGCCACATACAAGGAGTCCATTAATGTAGCTCAAATTAATTTTTCAGTTGTGTGGAAGTCTTAAATATGTTTTGACTTTCAGTCAGCCTTTCATGTTTTTTACTTATTTTTACTTATATCATAATATTTTCGTTTTTCTTTGTTTATTTTGCTTTTTTGTCTTTGTACTTATATAAAAGTGCACGGTTTGAACGGTTTGATATCAGATATCATAAAACGAAAAATAAGATAAACAGAAATTCAAATTTTCAGATTTAGTAACTTTCTACCGATGGAATAAAAAAATCAGGAATAATCTAAAGCCATCGAAATAACCATTATTGATAAATCCCTAATTTTTAGGTCCTTCCAAGTTCCAGATAAAGTTATAAGCATTTCCTAGTTACAGGTTAGTTCATTTTATTCGTAAACTTGTATAATGCCTTTCACCATATTGCCACGAGATGGCGCCACGAAGATTATCTCAATTTAAATGTTTATCCATTCTGCTGACGTTACGAACCTAAAACACGATAATAGGCTAGCTAACTAAACTGTTTTGGGAAAAGATAGATTTTGAAAGAGAGAGATAGAGAGGGGAAGAAGTTTGTTTTGGCGCATTCAGGACCGTATGAAACTTCTGCGGAGTTCAGGGTGAAATTTATTTCACAGCGGAACCCAGAGCAAAATTGCATTGCGGGCCCAAGAAAATACATTTCATATTTTAGTAAAGTCGTTACATGAAAAATGTCGTCCGTAAAAAACACACGGAAAACTATCATAAAGAAAAAGTGATTATCTCAAAGAAATGTTGCAGTTTAAGGAAAATACCTTACTATGGATTGAATGTTCAGAGAGAGAGAGAAACAGAGAGTAAAAAGTGTCAATATCTGCGATTTCTTTTCGGGGAGAGAGTGTTGAGATTGAATTGTGATACTTGTAAAAACTTCGGCACAATATGATAAAAAAAATAACTTCAACTAATCTGCGTAGAGAATAACAGGAATTCCTCTAAAATATTTTTTTGATAACGATGGTCGATAAACACCAGGCAAAGAAAAAAAAAAAAGCACTGTGCTACAGTGCATTTGTTGAAGAGTTCTTTTTCTTCTTTCTTTTTCTTATAGGAGCATTTACATTGTAATGTTCCCTGCATGCAACTTCATTTGCCCAAAAGATAAAATACTTCAGCAAGAAGGAATAACTTCTCTTTTTGGAAAAGCTGCTTTACTGACTTTTCCCCAACCTTTTCTTTTACAATTTATGTACTAGTATTCTACTGGTTAGCACACACGACTCGGAACATGACAGTACGACAGTACTGGGTCCGTGTACCGCTTCTGCCAAAGACCCGCCATGGTTCTCAGGCCACTTTAAGACGTTGGTCTCGGGGTGGAGACTTCTTGTGGTTTTGGCCCGGGACATTTTGTCCTTCGTATAGCATTAGTGCTGGCCACTAGATGAGTACAGAATAAGAAACTCCTTATTGTCATTTTCTTAACCTATTTTGAAAATTATCAAACTCTTAGTTGTTCGAAAAATTCACACGAGAAATTAACCAAAGATTTAAATTCTATTGAAAACTGCACCGTATGTACCGAAGAGTCATTACATTGTGACCAGCCCCAGCCTAGAGAAATGCCAGCGCCTGAGGCCGAACGGTTGCGCAGGTGAATTTCACAGAGCAGTACAGTGGTGACGCATTTTGCGCAGATCCAATTATACGCGGTCAGACCCACTCCTAGATTCATATAACACGGGAAATGGAACTACGAAAGAATCAATCAATGCGTGCTGGCGGTTCCTGTGGTGTGACTGTGTCAATGATTTTAAAGATTTTCCTTCCCTCAACGAGGAAGCAAAACATATTACTCAGATGGCCAAGCAGATTGGGGGTGAAGGCTTCGTCGATATTCTGGAGGAAGAAATAACAGATTTGATTGATCGACATCAAGAACCGTTGACAAATGAAGAGTTAGAAGATCTTGTGAAAACTTACTCGGACGAAGATGATGATGATGACGACGCCGACGAACAAGATGAAACATAATCTGCACAAGTTAAGTTTGCCGACATTTTCCACGCAGCAAAGCACTTGAAACATTTAATTTTTAATTATGATCCCTCTATGGAACATAGCCTTAAAATAAACCGAAGTATTGCGGACTCTTTAATGCCGTATTATGAGATGTTTCAACAACTAAAGACGCAGCGGCAAAAGTTGCCGATAACGATGTTTTTCCAGAAAAAACTCCTTTTACTGGCTTCCCATTGCCCCGCCCAGAGTCCCCAACTACGGCACCTAATGCATCAGCTTTGGACCTCAGCGTTGACGATCCCACAGTGATGTTACGTAGTGAAGGCAACGATTAGGTAGTTGCATCATGCTATCTCATATTTTAACTGTAACCGTTACAGAAGTACGAATACATCGTTCTTTGTGAAATGCATATTATACTGTGATAGATATATGTAAGCGAATAATACCGTACATATATAACGAAAAAAGCGTGTGAAGTGATTTATTGTATGTAGTTTTATTAATGGTTTTGAATACACGCGGTTTCGGCTTTACGCGGTCTCGTCGGAACGTAACCCACGCGCAAAATGCGGCACTACAGTATATATACAACCCGAGGACCGGCTTTCGGTCAGTAGAGTGTTCGAAGTCAAAATGTGAAAAGCTGCCGATTTATCAGAGTTTGATAAAGGACAAAATGTGTTGGCACGGCCCCTCGGAACTACAATCTCGGAAACGGCGCAGCTTGTGGGTTGTTCGCGTGCCTCTGCAGTGAGTATGTATCAAAAGTGGTGCACAGATGGTCAAACGACAAACCGTCGTCCAGCGGTGTGTCGTCCGCAGAATGTCAGAAGGGAGCGGAGACTGTCGCGCATTGTACACAGCGACCGCAGGGCCACAGTGTGACAAATCACCCGCAGTTACAACAGTGATGATCAAGGCAATGTGTCACAGCACACAGTTCATCGTTAGGACTTGGCTGCGTCTTCAGCTACGCAGACCCATGCCTTCTGCGCATGCGTCTGCGTAGCCGAAGACCCAGCCGAGTCCCTATGCTCACTGCACGTCATCGCCAACAACGCATGAAATGCGCCCGAGATTCCCGAGATTGGACCGTGGATGATTGGAAGAAAGTGTCCTGGTCTGAAGAATCAAGATTCCTGGTGCATCACGTAGACAGCCAAACGTGGATACGTCAATTACCAACGAAGGCTATGGCACCTGAATGCACTGTTAGGCGTAAACAGGCCGGCGGTGGCGGCGGTGTTATGCTATGGGCGATGTTTTCTTGGGACACTTTAGGCCCCATTGTCCCAATAGCACCATCCCTGACAGCTGTCAGGTATATCTGAACATCATTGCGGAACCAAGTTCACCCATTCATGGTAACTGCGTTGCCTGCTGGTGATGGTCATTACCACCAGGATAAAGCGCCATGCCACAGTGCTAGAATCGTCGAGGAGTGGTTCGAAGATCATGCTGATGACTTTCTGTTAAAGCTCAGGCCACCAAATTCACCTGCCATGAACCCAATCGAACATTTGTGGTTCGATTTGGAAAAGCGGGTTCGCGCTAAATCACCACCACCCCAAAATGTATGAGGACTGGAGGACCTGCTGTTGACATTATGGTACCAGATACCCCAGGATACGTATCGTCATCTCATTTAATCCATGCCTCACTGAGTTGCCGCTGTTTTTAGGGCAAAATGGGGCCCTACAGCTTATTAGGTAGGTGGTCATAATGCAATGACTCATCGGTGTGTACCTTATGTTAATGGCGTGGTAATCGGTAATTACTTATTTCGCGGTGAAAGATGGGAATTACCAATCGGTTAAAGACAAAAGTTCTTCCTGTTTAATGAATGGCAGTATATGTTGAAAATAGTTTACTGCCAATGAATGAGCATAGTGCAGTGCTTTGAGCATAAATCACGAACTTACCCGCACACATGGTACTATGCTGATTACCGAGATTCAGAAGCTAGCTCCTCAACGCAAGATAATATTCCAAACAGAAATTACTGATAGTGCTAGATTTTACTGACTTTTGATGTATCAAAAGTCTCCGTTTACAGCGATCTTGCTGTACAACTCGAACTTCACTGATATCCATCACACATCTCACACAAGACCTTTTGTACCTCATACTCATCGTCTTTTCCTCTTGAAAACATTACTAAATCTGGTCATCCCGTGACTTCTTTGATCTTTCTTTGCTTTTCTTTCTGTCACTTGGGCTGAATAAGATTTCTGAGTTGGCCCCGTATCACTTATTCTTCTATCATGGATAGTTCACTGCTTCACCAACTAGAAGCCTCCATCCCGATCTGTCCACGTAAGCTCCAAAGTCAATTTCAGTTTCATGTTACTCGTTTTACATCATCCAGCCGTCTCAGTTTTGATGTACCATGTGGCCGTTTTCCTACGAGTCTTCCCTCTCTGAGGTCTTTAGTTATCTCATCCTTCCTACTCATCACATGTCTATACCAGAGCAATTTTCTTCTTTTCACTACTTTTATTATGTCTGAGCTCTGTAAATTATTCTCTCAATTCCTTATTTTCACTTCTTCTACATTCGCCATTTTATCTCACAGGCGCAGTCTAAATACACGATTTTACGAAAGCCATTAGTTTATTTTCCATCTTCTTCATAATGGACAGACCACCTCAAACTATTTGCCTCCACTCTGTTGACAACATTCTGCTTCACATTACGCATCTATGTCGCGCACAAGACAGAATGTGTCACAAATCTCTCTCCAGCTCATGAACGAGTCTTGGGTCTCTTCTGCTGTACCCGGTCTTCACAGCTATACATCAAAGTAGGAATAATTTCACTTTTATACATGATCATTACAGATTTTTTTTGACAACCAATCAATACTGTGAGATCCTCCGAAAGCAGCTACGACTTCCAAATCAGGTTCTTTCCTGCCAAACATGATTTTGAAATACAGAACGGCACTCACGTGGTTTAACTCTGTATCATTTAGACAGCAGCAGAAGACTCAGTGCATTCGAGAACTTGATACGAAATGAAGCTTCAGAATTAATATTATACTGCCAGCTATGTAGTTTCGTGTGACATTGACCAAAGGACTGCAATCAACTGGGTTTTGCTCCAAAATACTGGACCAACTGAAAGCTTCAGCTCTGGGCTAGTCCTCCAACTGAAGTATTTTCTTTTTTTTTTTTTTTTTTTTGCGAAACTTATCCATATAGAAAGAAATAATTTACTCTTAGTCTAAACATTTTCAATGCAGACTGAATAAATCTAAGATGTTTCTTCCATATATGTTTATTTATTTTAACATAATACCAGCAGTTTGATCTCTATTCACTATAAACAATGATTGGTATAAATAGTCTTCACTTTAAATAACTTCAACATATATTTTCCGGGTGGTATACAAATGTGTATCTGCATTTTGTACGATATCTCCGATTCGAAAATCCTATCCTAAAAAATATTTTTTTCATCCGTTAGCTCTAATGGCGACCAAAATGTTTACGCATTTTAAAGATTTTTCTGAAGTAAAATGTTCGCCACAAATGGGTCAAGCTTAGATTTTTTAATTATACAATATTTGAACATACAGGGGTTGGACAGAATAATCGGAACATCGCGCTCAAAGACGTGGCTTCTAATGCAGCTGCGTACGTCGCAATACGCAAAGATATCCACCACTGTTTGGCTGAAGAGATTTGTTTAGAGTTCAGAAGTTCTTTATTCTGGGAAATGTATTTACAGGACGCCATGTGGCGCGAAAAGAAAAAGCAAGAAAATTGTTATGTAAAATTGCTGGTCATCGCCGGCATAAAATAATACAGACTGATAAAAACAAGTAACGCCTACGCAGAGGCAGTAGTGCAATGGTACATTGATGCAACAATAATAGAGTACAACAAATGCAATAGCGAGCACACACAGCAAACAGATGCGGTTAAAACACCGTTACAGGACAGGTCGATACATGATCAGGCACAAAGGCCAAAGGCACTAGAAAACAAAGACATAGGGGTGCAACAGGTAAAAATGATACGCGGCTACAAGGACATACATACATTGTAAGACAGGAATCGAACACATACGTACACTTTAGATAGACCAGTGCGCCAGCTACCGATAAGAGGAAAATGAAGGTACATGATGGTATAAATTTCTTTTCAGGATGACGACGAAATGAGCGATCTAACGGACTTCGAAAGAGGGCTAATTATTAGTGGCCGGCTAGTTGGTGCCTCCGTGACAACAGTCGCCAGGGTAAAGGAGGTGTCGAGAGCTACTGTGTCTAGCATCATGACAGCATACCGAGTTCGCGACAAAAAATCGTCTGCGAAACTCAAGAGCGGCCGGAAAACGATACTGACTGATAGAAACAGAAGAGCATTAAAGAGGTTTGTTACGCGTAATAAGAAGACGACGCGCCGAAACTTAGCGCGGAGCTCAATCTGCATCTCCAGACCCCAGTATCAACGAAAACAGTGCGCAGGGAACTGCACAAACAAGATATTCATGGCAGAGCTGCTATTACGAAACCTCTGGTGACCCGGGTTAATGCACAATAGCGACGGCAGTGGTGCCAGGAACATACAGCGCCGACTGCCGATGCATTAAAGCGTGTAATGTGGTCGGATGAATCCAGATTTACACTATTCCCCACCGCAGGACGTGTTTACTTGTGGAGAACACCGTCAGAAGCGTACAACCCAGACTGACTGCTACCAACAGTGCAGCATGATGGTCTGGTGGTTCTGTCATGCTCTGGGCTGTCATACCGTGGTTTTCAGCAAATCCCCTGATCACCTTGAAAGGATTTCGGCTGAACAAGTCCATGCAATGGCTCAGGGGTTGTTTCCTGCAGGGGATGCCGTCTATCAGGATGATAACGCCCCAATTTACAGAGCTCTGAATGTCTATTCATGGTTTGAACAATATGAGGACGAACTTTCATACCTTCCTTGGCCTCCCCAATCACCAGACTTAAACATGATCGAGCCACTGTGGTCTGTTTTGGAAAACAGAGAAAGATCCCGTTGTCCTCCTCCTGCATCTCTCAAGGACCTGGAGCAGTTACTGCCTGAAGAATGGTGCAACATCTCAGTAACCACCATCCAGGATTTGCATGCGTCCATTCCAAGGAAGATTCAGGCCGTTCTGAATGCCAAAGGTGGTCCCATACCCTATTAGGTACGTAAGACCTTCTTGTCGTAGGTGTTCACATTATTCTGTGCAACCTCTGTATATACCAAGAACTTACTTTTCAGGAAAATCTTAGCAGGATGTCAAGATTCATATTTTTTTGTATGAAGCATGACGTTTAGACGAAATTCCTTAAAGAATACTGGGCCCATCAGAAAATATTGCATACAAAATGTTTTTACACTTGCCCATTTTGTATTCGCAGTTCTCCTTTCAAGTGAAGTGAAATGTAAATTCATTGTTAAGAGCTCTTCATATCACTTTTTCCATTTCGGAAAAAGACTCACTTCCAAATTTTAGTAAGAAATAAAACAAGAACGGTGACACAGAATTTTCGGTTATAATAAGCACGTCTTTTGAATGTTTTCCAACACAAAAAAAAAAATTTTTCAGAGTAGATGTTTTGAAAATATACAAATTCATCGCGAATAAGAATACACTTATATCACCGAAGAAAATAATGCGCATAATTTAAGACACGTGGTGGGTGTGGTGTTATTCAGAGTGAATTTCCCTGGTTACAAAGAAAATTGACCGTATTTTTGAAATCGATAAAACATCCACAGATAGAAATAGTTACTTATTCCTAGCAGCTACTGAAAAGTGTGATATCGAAAAAAAAAAAATATTAAATGTTTACGCCCCCTAGGAGGAAAATTGTACACTAAATTAGGCGGAACATGTGCAACACATATTTCTGTAAACAGTAGTAGTATCTGACCAAAACAGGATTTTTCAATCGGGTATTTAAACATGCAGATATTACTGCTAATATTGTGTAAACGAAAACGGAAACTTATGCGCCATAGAAGAATTTGAAATTATATGCGCAAAATTCCGAACCAGAAACGGTGTCGGACAAAGAAATATTTTTTTAAATCTGACTGTTAGAAGTAGATATTTACGCCCCTGACGAAAAAAGCATGCATTATTTTAATCAGTAGATATGCTGAAATGTTTTCCGTAGCGAGCGATAGGTGACCACAAAGAAATTTTTACAACCGAGTTTTCCGAACTGCTACAACACATCGGAAACAGAAATATACAATTGCGTTCCCTAGTGGCAAAATAATCTTTTACCAAAAATTAGAAATTATATGTAAGCAGAACATTTTCCGCCAGGAAATCCATCCGATGGGAAAAAAGTTTTCAAATCGGACGTCTAGAAGCAGAGATATCGGGGAAATCGCAGTTTACATTTACGCCCTTTTACAGAAAAATTGTTCATTACTTGAAAAACGAACTCTACCCAAAATAGTCTTCATTTTAAATGGCATCGAAGGGAAGAAATAATTTTTTCAATCGCATATTTAGAAACAACGATATGGAATGAAAAGTATTTTGAATTCGATAGCATCTGCATTTAGGCCCTCTAGCGGCGAAATTATGCATCCGAACAGGACCAAAAAGTAAGGATCATTGTTGTCAGAATTTGGGCTTCACAGAGCAAAAAAAAAAAAAGAAAATTTGCCAAGTCGGATTAGTGGCTGCATATATGTGGTGTCACCAAACGGACGGACAAAGTGATACTTATAAGCGCGTGCATTTTTTATAAAAGATACGCTAAAAAGTAAATTGCCGCAACATTACTCCCAGTAGATGCTGCACGTCCTCATTCTTTACACAGTTTTGTCTCGACTCAACAAAATGGAATACACTTTGATATCGTTGTTTACGCAGTCGCTCCATCTTATCTCAGAACTTCTGCTTCCCTTTCTTGCTAGATCAATGTTCACAACCTGACGATTTAGCTTGTCAATACATGTCCATACGAATACAGTCTCTCTCTTTTTTGTCTTCTTTAAAACCTCCGCTCTTTCACTGTTGTTCTTAATTTCTTTTTAGTTTTTATTCTACTCCTTTGTGCTGACAACGTTACGTCTTCGTTTTCGCAAGGTTTAGTTCAATCTCAATACATTGTGGTTGTGTCTGAAACTCAGCAATGCATTCCTCTACAGTACTGCTATTCTTCCAGCATCAGTGGCAGTCGTTTTTTGACAAAGTATACCTGATGTTGTCTCCTAATTATTACGTTGACCGTACACTGTTATTCCCTGCTTTCTTTCATACCTCCATTTGCTTTCGATACTGATCATCGTTACATGGTTAAGTCTTCGTACTGGTTTTATCATTTCATAATGGCTATTAATGCAATCAGGTAGATTCTTACCTTCTTAGGTGTTACCCGTCTGCTCGGTTTCGGTTCCGGTTTTCTTTAACGGTGATTCATAAGTCTAGGTGCATTTCTCTACGCAGAATTTATCCGTTCAAATGTCACTCTGTTAATTTCGCACATCTTTGCATGCAACGTTGGACTGGGACAAAAACGCCCAGGGTGCTGTTATTACTAGAGGCCCGTATTGAATGTGTGTGTGTATTTGTCGAAATGCGAAAGGTTAGGAACATACGTGAACATGAGGGGACGCTGTACGCATCCTTCTCCCCAATTTCTTGGGGTTAAGGCCCGGCCTTAAACAACAAGACCTTAATTGCGCAAAAGCATCGCCAGTTGGGTTATTATTTATGCCTCACGCGGTTTTCAAAGTCACAGAGAGACATTCCGTCTGTTTCTGGCATATTCCTCATTTAATTTTACTCGAACTTTTCCTTTATGAATTCCAGTGGCGTAGGGTGACCTAAAATTTTCCGGGGCTAAACATTTTTAAAATAGCTCTCAACCTTCTTCCGTACTGTGAAATATAATTTCAGTGGATTGTTAGGTTTCCAATCGTCACCTATTGAAATCATACTTAATCACATAGAATGAGGTAGAAAACTGTATATATGCAGTGCTGCATACCATGAAAAAAAAACGCAGTAAAAACAAAAGAGTAGTAAACAGTAGAAATAAAACAAAGTATACTTGTTTTCGTTTCCACTGAATCAGGATATTTTGCTATACCACTCCACATTAAAGTTTCTAGACTGATTCTTGTGTTTTGGCACCAAGCAAATATTTGTTCGATGTAGGCCCAAGCCTTTAACGGTTTTTTTACTTCATCCCTTAATAAACTAAAAGAGTGTTCCAATAAAAAATTCACTTTGTTCATTTTACAGTATACTGTTAAAATTTTGTGGTAGGTTGCACCAAAAAGTGGTGCTACCCCAGCTGCACCACTTTCTGGGAAAAGATACACTACTAGTGGTGCAAACAAAACCCAACAACATGGTGCAACCTTTTACCATATCGTGTTGCAAAGTTTCACCATGTTGTTGTGTTTTGTTGCACCACACAGTGGTACATCTTTTCTCAAGAAGTGGTGCAGCTGGTGAAGCACTACTTTTTGGTGCAACCTACAACAAAATTTTTAATAGTGTGCAATACTTACACGAGCGAACCTAACAGTTTAACTCCACAAACGAAAACTAGCTCCTACTGGCTGAGATGAGAAAAGTAAAATTTCCACTGTTAAACAGAAAAGCGATCAGCCCCGAAAGGCGGTTTTACGCATGCGCAGTTCAGCGCGCATCTGCTCATTTATTACTGTTCTCTGAAGTTTCGCCAAGGCGATGAGTTGACGAGAGTTGCCTCTCCAACCCACGCGGTATTCAGTGCGCTCCAGTAAACGGATATGGAAGACTGTAATGTGTTACCCAGGTATTCAAATATTGTAGTGGCTCACATTGCATTCAGAAAATGTGAGGACCGGCTACTAATACGGATTTTCTTTCGGAATTTGTCCCATTTAAATAAAAGAAAAACAATTTTTTTTCTTATATTCATGCGGGGATGAGCCCGGAAATTCCTTTCTGATGTTGCACTGGGAATTAAACGATCTTTTAAGCCAGTGGTTTTTAAAGTGTGGGTCGCGACACCCCAAGGGGTCGGGTCGTAAAGCAGTTCCAAGGGGGTGGAGAGCTATAATGAAAAACAACCAATAAAATTTAATCATTTATTTTGAAATCTCATTTAATACACAGACGTTGCAATTATTGATCAATGAGAGGAATGTTCTTGTTTTTCTTTGAAGGTTGCATAGGTCTTTGGAGAAACTTGTTTGTTTTCAACAAAGGTGAGCAAATAAATATTCCGATTCTGCAAACATGTTAAGACAAGAAATTACACGTGCACAACGGATAGAAGTTGAACCGACACTGCAAACAGGCGTCACAACGTTTTGTGTACCATCTATTGTATCTTACAGAACTATATTTTCGAATTTTTCGTAATGTTAATTCTTAATAATTTTAATTTTTTAATCATATTTTTCGAATATTATGAATTCTGTAACTCTGTTGTACACACTTTTAAAACGTTTTCAATACATTTTTTTTACTAAAATGGCGGGAGGGGAGTGTTGCGTGGGCGGTCACGAATAAAATCTCACGCTAAATGGGGTCGCACCGTCAAATAGTTTGGGAAACGCTGTTCTAAGCTATGGTAGGAATGTTTTCTCAGCGGGCTTTTTTTTTTCTTTTGGAACAGATTGGACTGTGTTCTTTGGGAATACAGAGGTAAGGGTGTGGGAAGCAAGGAGAAAGAGCGGTAGTCGAGGTTGAGAGGAGTTACATTTCGCACACCAGATACGTGCGCGTGAGATGAGGAGATGCAAGGAACATAGACAGGTGGACAGACAGGTGACTCGAGAGAGATAGCCTCATAAATAGTACATACGCACCAAGCAGGAAAGCTGACAAAAATAGACCAATTTGTTTGGCCAATTTGAGTTGCTGTGAGTTTTATCAATTTTCAAGAATTTTATTTTTTATATTAACTTACCGTATACGTATTTTTTTTTTCTTTTTGGGATGTAAGGTCAGGTGATGCGTAACATCACAGCCTCTCCTTGACAAATGTCAACCCCGCCTTCTCGTGGTGCATCCTGTTCCCACTAAAGGGCTCTGACGACTGCAAATAGCGGTATAACTATACCATCGGGATCAGAGGAAATGCTATCCCACACTCACCAACCCGCTTGGCCAGCGTGGTGAGTTATGGCCAAACACCTCCAAAATGACTCTACAACTTAAATCTTGGCCCTCAGTCTCCGGCAGCTGGAATGTACCTGGCCAAGGCAGCGGCCAGTGCGACATGAAGGCAGAGGGTGCTAAGAATCCCCGGAGGACCGGACTAGGCTGCCATTTGATGCTGACCTTGGCTACCTACAACGGACGCTCCCTATCTTCTGATTCAAGGCTTCTTGAATTGGAAGAGGAACTACAAAGGATCAAGTGGGACATCGTCGGGCTGAGTGAGGTAAGGAGAAAGGGAGAAGATCTCATTGAACTGAAAAGTGGACATCTCTTCTATTATCGTGGGACAGATACTGGCAGAACTAGTGGTGTTGGATTTATAATAAACAAGAAACTAAAGGATAAAGTGGTAGAAGTTGAAAGTTCCTCGGACAGAGCTGCACGACTCGTTATCCAACTATCGAGAAGATACCAGGCTCAGATTATTCAAACTTATGCACCCACCACAAGTCATCCTGAAGAAGAAATTGAAGAATTTTATGAGGAAATTCGTCATCTAAATAATAAAGGTAAGCAGAACTTGAAGATAATTATGGGAGATTTCAATGCAAAAATAGGGCACCGGCAACAGAATGAAACTTCAGTAGGTAAATTCGGTCACGGCAACAGAAACCAGCGTGGAAATACTCTCGTTGAGTTTGCAGAGGCAGAAGGATTTTTCATCTTGAATTCCTTTTTCAAGAAAAAGCCACACAGGAAATGGACATGGAGACATCCAATTGGGACGACAAGTGAAATTGATTTTATTATGTGTAACAAAAAATTCGTCATCGAAGACTGCAGTGTGCTAAACAAGTTCAACACAGGTAGTGACCATAGATTGGTGAGATGTAAGATGCACCTCAACACTAAACTGGAACGTGGCAAGCTCATAAGACAAACAAAATGTATTGACATAACCAACCTTAAAAAACACCATAATACTTTCAAGTTGGAACTGAAGAACAGATTCTCTGCTTTAGAAGGCCTAACATCGGAAGAAGTGGATATTTCGGAAGTTAACAGAAAAGTAACCAAAGCTCTTATGGAAACAGCAACAAAATTAGCTGGGTCTAAGAACAAGTTGCATGTAAACAAATTATCAGGAAAAACCAAAATGTTGATGCAAAAAAGAAGAGAGATGAGGACAACTAAAGAAGATGTGACTTCCAAAGTGGAATATATAGAGCTATGCAAGACAGCACGAAAAAGTATCACTGAAGACGTAAGGAAATTCAACTGTGAGCTAGTGAGGAAAGCAATTGAAAACAACCAAAGCCTAAAGATAGCAAAGGGACATCTCAGTAAGGGAAGAAAACAGATTATGGCTCTGAGAAAAGAAGATGGTTCTATAACAAGAAATAGAGGCGAAATTTTGACAAGAGTGAAAGATTTCTACTCCAAATTATATGAAAGGGATGATACATGTACTCCAGACATCATGAAAGGTACCAGAGTTCTTCCAGTCCTTCCAGCAGAAGTTGCACATGCAATCAAGAACATGAAGTGGGGGAAAGCTCCAGGAGAAGATGGAATTACTATAGACATCATACAAGAAGCAAGTGGAGAAATTGAAACAGTACTCGCCCAAATTTTCACTGATGCCTTAATGAAGGGAAGATTCCTGAGGATTGGAACAATGCTACAATGATCCTGCTACATAAAAAGGTGACATTGAGGATCTCAGGAACTACAGACCTATCAGCCTCCTATCAGTGGTTTATAAAATCTTCACTAAAGTTCTTTCACACCGCTTGAAGGTAACACTGGACATGGCTCAACCGAGAGAACAAGCTGGATTCAGGAGTGGCTACAGCACAATAGATCATATCCACGTACTGAGAGAACTAATTGAAAGAGCGAGGGAATATGAACTTCCATTGTGCATGGCTTTTATCGATTATGAAAAAGCCTTTGATTCGGTGAAACCATCAGCAGTTACCACGGCTCTGAAATCCTGCGGTATTGAAGATGCATACATTAATATTATTAATAACATCTATGAAAATGCAAGTGCAAAGATTCGGCTGTTTGAAAATACAACACACATAAAAATTGGAAAGGGGAGTGAGACAAGGTGACACCATATCTCCGAAGCTCTTTAATGCCACATTGGAGGGTGTTTTTCAGTCGCTTAGCTGGGAAAACAAGGGGATAAAGATGAATGGAGATTATCTAACCCACCTTCGTTTTGCTGATGACGTAGTCATTTTTGCAACTACCCCATCAGAGCTGCAGAGTATGATCCAGGAACTTGCTGACAAGAGTAAAGAAGTGGGATTAAAAATGAACTTTCAGAAGACAAAAGTGATGTTTAATGCTTTTACAAGAAATGAAGATTTATCGATTGATGGAGAAAAACTGGAGATAACAGATACGTATGTTTATCTTGGACAGCAGATATCAAGTGAGGGTCACATTGATGAAGAAATTAATCGGCGTACAAAACTTGCCTGGAGAGCTTTTGGAAGAAACAGCATAATTTTCAAGAGCAATATGCCATTATGTCTTAAAAGAAAAGTGTTTGATCAATGCATCCTTCCAGTGCTTACGTATGGTGCAGAGACGTGGACCTTAACTAAAAGAGACATACAAAGGCTGCAGACAACTCAAAGAAGCATGGAGAGGTGCATGCTTGGTATAACCAGGAGAGATAAGAAGAGGAACTCGTGGATCCGAAAAATGACGAGAGTGGAAGACATCATGATCAGAGTTAAATCCCTGAAATGGCAATGGGCTGGACATACTGCCAGAAGGACAGACCATAGATGGACAGCCGAAATTTTAGATTGGATTCCAAGGGACAGGAAAAGACCCAGAAAAAGACCACATGGGAGATGGGTGGATGAAATTCGTAAATATGCGGGAGTGACATGGAGGAGACTGGCACAAGACAGACCGTTGTGGAGGAAACTTGGGGAGACCTTCGTCCAGCAGTGGATTGATAATGGTTGACAATGATGATGATGATGATACGTATTTTAGATGCATTTTTTTTGGGGGGGAGCTTTTTTTTCTAGGGACTGTGGACGTAAAGGCCTGGTGTGCGATCTCACCCTAACATTCCAGGCCAGTCTGCCCCTGTCTGCAATTACGGTCAAGGGAAAGTGTCAAGTCCAGTGGGTCTCTCCATGCCTATTACAAGTACATACTAAGTAAAGCCCCAAATATTAGATCTTCGGTTATCCGACATAGGCATACAAAGCGCTCGGGTATCTGAGAGTCAAATTAAAAATCATCACGCATGGCTGGTGAGTGTCATCTAGTCCTTCAATTCAGAGAGATTTCGGGATATGACCCATGAAACGGCTGTACGTTTTGTTTAACATTTCACCATGTTCCTTGTAGTGGCCTAGTGTTTAGAGCAACCGCCTTCAGACCAGATGGTTGCGGAATCGATTCCAAGTAGGTTGAGTTGCTCTGAACCACTTAACACTCCCCGTGCATCGGATGGGCATGTTAAGCCGTTGTTCGAAAGGTATTAGACCTCCGATAAAAATAAGGGCATCTGTTCCTTCCTTCAGTCATTCTCAGACTCCCGGTACATTTCTGAAATAGCCTTAATACGGCATTCGCCACTATGCCGAGCTTCACTAACCGTCTGGTACTCTTCCTTCTACCCACTGTCCTATTTGAGCCTCTAAATTCAATCTGATGTAACTTCGTACAAAAGTCCTTTAGGATACAGATGGCTTCGTCTAAACCATCACTGTGAATGAAAAACTTACGAAATATTGCAGAATGCCACTGGTGGCGTTCTTTCCTTTTATGCAGACACGCACTTATTTTTCGCTGTTACATTAGATGCACTTAAAGTTATTATCCAATACCTGATTTCATACTTATACCGCCCTTCTATTTAATTGGGGATTTGTGTCGCCCCTCTACAGCTGATTCCGCATTAGACAGACATTCTTAGTTATCCTACGTCCGATCAGCCTAGTTCAGATCTGATAATAGGGACTTTATTTACTGTATGCGAGTCGTGGTGTTCAGTGTTGGAACACCAACTGGCAAGCAGTATATGTGAGCATCCCAGGAACGGCGAATTAGTTCACCGGCATGAGGTTGGTGCAATGGGGAAAGGAAACAACTTGTCAGAGTTTGAACAAGAATAATGATTGTCAAGGGGAAGGTGGGGGCTAGTATCTCGGAAGCCGCAGGCATTGTTGGGTGTTGTAACAATGCCGTAATGAAGCAAGGGGGCAGAAATAGTCCGCTACTCCGACTATCAAACAACCCCTTAGTAGCAAACTAAGGTCACCAAAACTGTCTCGTTCTCTGATTTTGGAGGGGTAATTATGGATTCTTAGTCCCTACAGAATAAGAAAAGCCTCCGAGAATCAGTTTGTAAATTGAATCTCGACTAATCAGTGAAAAGAAAACTCGCCTGTTGGTCTTGGTTCCAGGAATAATGTTGCCTGTACTAATTTAAACGAGCTGACGTGAGGTGACCGTAAGATGAGAGGAGAAGGATCCAAACCATGGGACTTCTTGCATAAAGGCCAATCACACAAAGCGACCCTGACCAGGTCTTCGTGACAGGCCATCATTGTCGCTAAATTTCTGCGATAATCTTGCAACCAATCTTGGATGGATATTCAAGACTCTTGCCACGTAGACTAATGACTGACCTACTTCCTGTTTTCGTGTGGTTCAACAACTTAATGAGCCAGATAAATATGAATGACAAATTGGAAATCAACTTTCATCCAAAGAGCCGCTTCTTACTAGCGTTCACGGCGAGAACTGACGCTTTCGCCCTCCAGATAGATTTAAGTATTAGGGGTATGCAAAAGTTTCCGCAGCTTTAAGGAGAAATTAGACAGGATCAATCAGGAAACCAGTACACATTTATTCAACGAAATATTGGCCGTTAGCATCAATGACCTTTTGCCACTTTTCAGGCAACAAATGAATGCCCTGTGATAGGACTCTGGTTTTGAGCTGAAGAACGCAGTGACGAAATTTTCCACCTCTGGAACTGTGGCGAACCGCTGTTGGGCAAGGGCATGTTGCATAGAGCGAAACAGATGAAAGTCTGAGGGTGCAAAGTCCAAGGAGTAAGCTGGGTGTGGTAAAACCTCCCACTGTAACTGTTCAAGGGTGGGTTTCGTGGTGGCACCGACATGTGGTCTGGCATTATCGTGTAACACGATGACTGGACGGCGTCCTTTACCTGTCCTTGGACGTTTTTTTGCTCGATTGCGGCGTTCAGTTTCATCAACTGATCGCTATATCGTTATGCAGAGATTGTTTCGCCCGGTTTCAATAGTTCGAAGTACATCACTCCATGCATATCCCACCACACACACACACACACAATAGAACCTTTTTCCCGTGGATATCCTGTTTTGCAGTGGATGTTGATCGCTGGCCTGGGTCGACCCAGGATCGCTTGCGTACGGGGTTATCGCAATAGACCCAGTTTTCGTCCCCAGAGACAACCTTTCACAAGAAATTCTTCCCTTGAAACCTCTTCAGCAACGACATGCAAATGGCCAATGGTTGACTAATATTACGCTCCGTTAAAGTATGCGGAACCCACTTAGCAATCTTCCGGATCTTCCCCAAGGCCTGTAGATGCCGTGCCACCGTCGATTGAGCCACTTTCATAACGTTTCGCCAGCTGTGTGGCATCCTCATTCAACAGCGATTCCAGCTCCTCGTCTGCGATCTACCTGCATGTGGCTTGTCTTCCAAGCTTAGATCACCTTTCTTTAACCTGGCAAACCATTCTCGACACGTTCTCTCCCACATAACCGTTTTGCCATGCGCCTGATATATTAAACCGTATACTTCACTCGTACTTTTCCCTAAATTAAACATGAATAACAAACAGTGCCGCAAATGAACTTTATCGACCGCCATGCTTGGCTTCATGTACGAACTGATAGCACTGGTCGCCGGCCGGTTAGACCCTTACAGCGCCCGCTAGAGGGGACGGCGGAAACTTTTGCATACCCTAGAGATAACTTAAATTTGCATATTTGGTAGCTTTGTTCTCTACGGTATGTAATTTAGGTGCTGAAATTGTCTTCTCATGTTCCTTCAAATACGCTACGTAACTATCATTACGTTTCATTCATTTGTAAAAAGTTTCTGCCATTCATGAGCCCTCTTCCGCAATTTCCTTCATGAATTAACGAAGCACATTCCTGGTACCTTTCCCTGAAATGACGGGAAAAAACCTGAATTTCACGGATTCTTCGTACCACCTAGAAAATTCTGAATTTTTAAAAACTTTTTCGCAATTCCTGTTGTATATTAACGGAAAAATTCTGTTCTCATTTTATCTGTATACATGCGACGGAAAATTTCCAGTAATAGAAACGATTCGTAGGAACACTTGAGATTTGATTAACTAATAAAATTGAATCATCTGTCGGAGAATCCGATTTTGAAGTTCCGTAGCGAGATCGTATATTGTTAATACCGCATAAAATTTAGGTTATTATAGCAGTAGATATCCTCCCCCCCCCCCCATTTGGTGCATCAACTACTGTAGATTATATTAAGGAAACAAACGAGGCACTTAAATTAATTATTGAAAGGTGATTGTATGATGTCTGTGTATCATTCTGTGACACCTAAAGACAAAAGCTATTACAGCTATCGAGAGTGAATTTTATAATTAGTGGTTTCGTGGAATAATTCTATAAGCAGTACAGTTCACCTTTTCTTAAACATAACTGAAAGTCATTGTCAGTTTAAAAAGATTTCAAGTACCAAAGCATTCTGTTGCTTCGAAAGATCGCGATGGAAAAACATACGTAAATTTTATTAAGCTCTGCTACAGAAAAAGTAAAATTACAAACCCATTTAGAAAAATAATAAGCTCGAACAGAAAATATCATGACTAATTCTAATTCACCCACATTAATAGCAGAAAAAAAAAATAAAGATTTCGTCATCGCGCTATTCGTGTACCTCTTTATTTATACCTCGTACGTGACGCTCCATCACGCGTCTTTCTAGCTCAATCGACAGCGCTCACGCCAGTCGTTGAAGACGCTCCCTGTTTTAACCCTACCAGGGGAAAAGGGCTTGTTTACTTCGTACGACAGGAAACTCTTGTAAAAGGGCTAAAGAAGTAAAAATCCAAGATTTTGCAAAATTGTTGTATAAATACGAAAACTGACCTTTTTTTAAATATACGGAATTACTGACAATGGAAAATCTGTCTAAATAGTGAAGTTGGAAGCAACTGAAAGTTTTAAAAACTGAAATTTCGTTAAGACTCCAACCTGCAACTTTGCTGCACGTTATTTTCAGTAATTTTCCGTGAATTTACACCTTAGTTTTTACACTGTAAAAACAGATTCCAAAAAAAATAAATAAAAAAAATGTGGTCTCAGAAGCAAATTCACACAGCCCAAACATTATTCACGGAGCTCGAAATTTTTCAACATGAAGGTTTTCCTAAAAATCTAACATTCCTCTGGAGATTGTCCGAGACAAATGTACATCTCCATTGCACTCAGAATAAAAGCTCTATTAAGAGAAAATTTTGGTCCAACACCAGATTAATACACATGACCTTTCCTTATTTTGTCCACCCGTTGTACATGTGTATAGTTTTGTTATCATTAGAGTGTTTGCATTATTTAGAATGATTCCAACTAAAATGAAGAGAATCGAAACAAACACATTGAAACATTTTGTTTTACAGTTGTACATTTTATTAACAGAAGATAATGTATCTTATTACAAACATTTTCTAAAGATTACAGCATTCTTTATACAGAGTCAATGTTCCACAAACTGACAGAGAAATGGACAATGTAGAAGAATAAATTCTGTAACAATATTTCAACATTTTGAACATTGCAAATTTGCTAGGAGTAGAACCTAGACGTTAAAAAAAATACTGATCAGAAAACATACCACTCGGAAAAACCTTTCTTATTTCTGTACAAAAGGATTTCTCAAAACATTACGTAGCTGTACGCATTAAAATGAGCATTCATTCAACATTCTGAAAGTTAACAAACAGCACACTGAATCAGTAATGCGACCAGCATTCCATTTCAGTCATAGGTTTCATTCTGTATAGTCACATCCAAAATATTTACATCTATCGAGATATCTATTTACATTGCGGAATTCGGTAACATAATTCAAATACTGTGTTAATTAGCAGAGTTGGTAACCAGAAATCAAATTAAAGATAAAGCTACGAAAACGTTATCGCAAAATCTAGTAGATCACACAATGATACAACATACTGTTTGGGTTGAACGGGTTGGACGCGTTTTGTTGGCGACTCTATTCACAATTCAACCGAGTTTCTGCTGTTGTGTTCTTGTACGCAGTGGTAAATTTAGAAGTTACATTTGCTCTGATGGAGTTTTCTTATATTGCTGAAAAGAAAATTCATAATGGAAGTGCAGTCACAATATCCAAAACGCAATTCTTTTCTTCGCTCACATTCACCGGTTAAGAATTTCGAATAACTGTTGTATCGAGCTAATCCCCAGCAGCTTTTATCGACACATTTTTCGTTTCATTTCTTTAAGTCATCTCTAAAATTCTGGCGTTAGTGATTAAATGTCTGCGAATGTAAACGGAGCTAACAATTTCTGGCTCGCCATTTGCTAAAATCTGAAGAACAACGGCTAGGTTCCTGAAATCAGAGACTACAGTCTTGTGATGATATATTAAGATAATACAACGTTTGTCACAAATATTTTATTTTTTCAAGTCGACCAAGGTTTCTCTGGATTCTGACCTAGCTTCATGTGGATGAATGGCACGTAAATATTCAAATTGTATATGATATCATAAATGGTGTTTACAATCACGGATTTTGGTTAGTTGCTTCCACGCGCTTGATAGAAATGGTGTGGATGCCATGTCATTAACAAGTTGCGAAGAATTCTGATATGCTTCCAAATTAGCAAGTTTGTTTGTTGAATCTGGCTTGTCAATTAGTTTTGCTTCTTCAAAAAGAAATTTATGGTTTTTTTCGTAACAAAATTTCTCTCTGAAGAAGCAAAACTAATTGACAAGCCAGATTCAACCACCAAACTTGATATTTTGGAAGCTTTCCATATATATCATAATTATTCGCAACTCGTTAATGACATGGCATCCACACCATTTCTACCAAGCGCGTGGAAGCAACTGACCAAAACCCGTGACTGTAAACACCATTTATGATATCATATGCAATTTGAATATTTACGTGCAATTCATCCTCATGAAGCTAGGTGAGAATCTAGCGAAACCTTAATCGACTTGAACAAATAAAATATTTGTGACAAGCGTTGTACAACGTCTAGGTGTTGGAATAGCGAATACCAGACACTGCATGTGCGAAATGGAAAATAACAATATCTGTTATACCAGTAAGTCTGGTGGAAGTGAATATAGATTAGTCAAATTAAAACTACGTTAGCGATTTGGAATCACGTTATCGAAGGTCCTATTACGTTTTTTTTCTTGTTCTTTTAATATAACTTGAAAATTAATTAATGCATTTCTTATGTGGGAACCTTACAAAAGACATCCAGCGAACCAGATTTTTTTTGTATGATGATTGAAACATTTACTTAGGTTGATAAACAGGCGCATGCGCAGAATCACCTGAAAGGACTGCATTAATAATGTGAGGATAGGACTGAAATAAGAGTTAGGATGATCCACTAAGAAAGACTGTACTGGTACAAAATGTGTGCTTACGAACAGGGAAACGAAAAGGAAAGAAGGAGACAGAATGACCAAAGTTGGGCAACAAGGATTGCGTACTCAACAGCATAAAATAAAATTAAAATTAGGTGACGGACCACAGAATTCGGTAGAGATGTAACATCCGCTACAGCAGCCTCGGTTGATTACACGACCAATCATGCTGCAAAAACAGAACATAGACAGATAGATGGAAGACGTTAAGACAGGTCTTTTTCTCCAGTTGCAGCATTAAGACAACCGCCAAGAACTTCATGCTATGCATAAATCTAACGCAATACCAATCGATAAAGACTGCATTAGTGCCAATACTGAATATATTCGTGATCATATAAAGCAAAGTATCACATAAATCTCTTCATCACTGATGAATTTGTTGACATAAATTTAACTTTCACACGATACAGCGCACGAACTACAAAATCACGAATTTCCAAAAAACAGTTTAAAATTACAAGAATTCTGCGTACCTACTTTTTCGAAGACTTCGTTTACGGGTTGTTCAAAAAGAATTACGCTTCTCATTGCTCCGGCTGTGCTTCTCATTGTAATTGCCACATTACCCATATTATTACGTAATATTCGTTACTAGCAACTACAAAACACGTATCTCATAATGTATTTTTGTAATATAATATTTTCTTGCGTGCATTCACCAAAGAAGAATAACATTTTGCTATTAAAAATTATTTTGTGCAAAAATAACTAACTGGTGGATGTAAAATATGCTATTCCATTTTACTTTATTTTTCATTTTTTATGAAAAAAACTCCTATAATATGGATTGGCAATCGAAAAACACATTGAAATAATTTTATCGTATAGCTCCCAAAACTCAGGATTAATTTATGTAAAATATTGTACAATTGTTCATTAACAGTGCTGCTCGGTACTGTTTTCATTGACAATTATTATTTTTAACTGAAAAACACTATTTTAAAATTTATTCTTAAACTTAAATGTAACTGAATTCGATGCCCACTGACATAACTACTTGCCTAGTTTTGAGCACTACATTTTTTTGTAGTTTGATGTTCCTAAATGAGCTTTATTACGAAAATTTCTAATATGTAGTAAAGGGTTACTGGCCACAAGTAGAAGGAAACAGAACCATTGAACAAAGACTGCATTCACGAATCACATAGAACTTGAAAAAACTAGAGGTGGAACGTTATGCTAAGAGCTACCTGAAGTATGTTGCGCTGAGTTATAAGTATTAGAAAAAGTACTTTATATGATAATCAATACGTAACTGCAAAAATTTCATGGACTTTTCACTAAACTTAAAGAAACTTGAAGTTCGTTCACTAGAAAATTATTTCTTTCAATTACCATAGATCAACTATGCAATAACTACATGTGAATTAGTGTACTCAAAGAATCTTCTACGTTCTTAAGGAACATTTCGTGTACCATTCAGTACAATTAGTTACAATAACCGACTCGGTGAATATTGTTACATTATCAAAATAATAGCATGACAGTATTGTTGACGGAGCTGTCAATGTTGAAGAAAATAATTCAGATATGGTACAATATTATATTGGAGCAGCACTTACATTACATCCTACAGTTGGTCTTTTAGAGTTTTGCATTTTTTTAGATAATTATTTAATTCTGAACATGGATATTTTGGTAATTTATTCTGTACGTTGAGCACAAAATCACCTAAAATCCGAAACGCAGTGTCGGTTTTAAAATTATCTCCCCAGATTTATGTCCCAACAAAAAAAAAAGAACAATCGCCAAGTAATCATCTGAAATGCAAATGTAGTTCTGTTCAAAGATTACGCATTAAAGTGAGGTAAGAACCGCTATTACTCCAATACAAAACATTACGCTTTGCGCACAACTTTATGTATTACACGTACTTCCAGCCCGTACTTAAGAAAAAAAGGAGAAAATGTATACTCATCACTTCAACTGTATGCTTCAAAAATATAATGATGCGTTCACAACTTCACAAAGATCAAATAGCTAAATAACTTCATTCGTTGTATGAGCTTTTATCACTTCACAGCACAAATATCTTTTCTTCACGACGTTAATCAACAAATAATATCTCCATTTAAAATTCATATAAAAATCATTCAGAATGAGTTTGCTATCACCATTACGTACAAAAATATTATTTCATTTTCACCTGAGAAATTCAGAAACATTGCCATTTTGCACATATTACAACACTTCGAAAAAAAGAAACAATACATTTGGAAAGGAAATAGCAAATTTTTGCGTTTAACGATATTATAATCATACTTATATACAAAACACGGGGAAAAGTCTTTCTCAGAAAGTTCATTCATAAAGTTCAACAATACGTAAAAGGTATAGATGTGAAAATACTTTCTGTTTTTCGGATATTTACAGTACATTAAGGATTGAAAGTGGAGCATAGAAATTAAATTAAAATAAACATCACGTGACCATTCTAATGGATCAGAAACAGGTTTGTTCTTTTTCATTCACAATAATAGTGACCATGTAGCTGGCACTTTGCTAGCTGGTTGGTAAGTAGAATTTTAATAGCGCAAATGATAGCTACAGGACTGTGGATTATTCAAGAAATAATAGGCTCCTAAACAAGAAACCTTCTTCACAAATTTCTGAATGCTGAACGGCACACGCAAAAAGAAATCAGGAAAGAAATTGTATTAACAAATTATACATACTGACTGTTTGGCAAAAAATAATGCTACTTCGATTCATAGGTAAAAAAACTAAGTCAAGCTAAAAATATTTTATCTTTAACTTGTTTAAACAAAAGGTTATCAATTTACTAAAGCAACAATGGGATTTTTGTTTTTATTATACGCAACAAGCAAATATTCCTTTATAGTGTAACTTCTCTCAGTAAACAGCACAAATGTTGAGCCAAACTTGGAACTAAAATCAATAAAATTATATTGATATGTGGATGAGGATGCAGTACAGAATCGAGATATGTTTCAAAACCTGTTCTGCCCTGCTTTAATGTTAATAAGTAGATTTATAGAGAAATGTACGCGTTACCAGGGAAAGATAAATTACATCGCTAATGTATATATATACACACACATATATATATATATATATATATACTGTATATTTGAATTACCAAACATGCAATATAGATACAATTTCCAAACTAATATTTTATATAGTTACAGCAATTTTTGTGCGCCTTGTTTTCTAAAAGATATTTTCACTGAAAATATATGCTTACAATAAAGATTATAATAAGTAGCAAATGAAAATCGCAGTAACTATATTTCCCTGATAATGCAGAGACAGACAATGAACAGTGTGTTCGTGATCCAAAAAGTTCAGGTCGTCCTTTAAATTTCAAAACAAAAACACAAGGGATCACGCGAAAGTCTGATTAATCTGTGTGAACGTATAAAGACTTCTCTCGATTATAAGGTCTGTTTTATTGTAACATTGTCGTTTTTACAGAAACCCTAACTGGACGCATAGGAATTTGCCAGTGCTATAACACAAGACTGAGGTAGCTGGCAAGAAACTCATAGGGATAGACTAAAGCCTAAAAACGAACAAATGTCTTTCTCACACACATTAAAGAGAATACTTTGTCAGAATTATTCACGAAGTTTTCATCGATGCGTTAAACAATCCATACACTTCTGGTCCCAATTAGATATGTGATGGGGGCTATTCGTCAGAAAATTCTCACTAAATGTCAACAAAAAATTACATTTTTTCCGGAGACGCTGAATTTAAAAAAGCATGAAGTACACAAAAACATCCAGGATAGATTAAAATATATAAAACCTTTTAACGAAAATAATTCCAATCCACAATAGTCAATATCTCGAGGTTACTTATCACGAACATATTAACTGTCTTTCCTGTTCGTTGTAATAATACGAAGATACACTCACTTCGCTTATGAGTTTCTGTGTTTAACAATATAACAAGTGGAGATTCAAGGCAAATCTTATTGGTTCATCCAATTTTATTTACCTCACTTCCATACCAATAGATAATCATCCCTTTTTTTTTCATCTGAAGGAGAAAGACTAGCGAAATTCTCTCGCAACAAACAATAGCATCTGTAAGCTTCACTCCAAATAAGAACAGAAACAAATAGGGTCACAGCCAGAAGAAATGTAATACCTCTAAAAAGATTTATTTTAATTTTCACGCATGTAATAAAACAATCAAACTTTTGCAGCTGTCGACAGGAATGTAATGAATCTCTGCAATATTGTGCAACTTTTAAAAGGTGTAAACCAAAATCCAGAAAAATTTAGACATTGGTTTTCTCCGCCTTTGAGGTAGGAAAGACTGGATGCTTATATTACTAAATTTTTTGAGACATCGCTTCTTGGCTTTTTGAATTTGAGGTGCACCCACATGAAACCCTATAATTGACGGTTTGGTCAGCGATCGGGGATATCTTTCCCTCAAGAGTGGTTTTCGGCTGATGACCAATGAAGAGGTTATCCATGTTATATCGATTTGTGGTCGTGAAGTGCTGTATGTCTTAAATCAATTGTGTTTAAGTTTATATACTCTGTTTCTAATTTTTGCAGTACGGAGTGTATACTCTGTATATAAGTTTATATGTTTTTGTTAAGTTATATGCTCTGTCTCTTTTTTGAAGCAGTACGGAGTGCATATATAAATATATATTATTTTGTGGTGTATATATATATTGCTGTGACTTTGCATTTACTTTTCTAGACTTTACGTTGAACAAAAACCGGGCTTAAGTACAGCATTTCTTTCGTACGTACATATATCAGGGACTTTCCAATTGCACCGTACTTCCATTTGGTCAAATTAGCTATCCTTCATTTTATGCCTGGTCAAAACTCGCATTTAAGCTTTCCAAATTTTGTAGATCTGTCTCATTCACTTCACTTATGAAAGACAACAAGGTGGTCTATGGAATCTTTTAAGCCTTTCCTGCACCTCACATTCAAAGAAAATCAAAAATGAAAACTCTGCCGCTATTGAATCTTGAATGCTACACGAAGCAGGTTTCTGATATGTCGTCCCAGACGATTTCTCTGGTAGTCAGTGGTAGTCTTAGGGTGTCATGCAACGTAATGGAACATATTCTAAACAGATCGTCTCACAAAGGCAGTTTGGGGGTGATATGTAACACATATTTAAAATTTTCAGCTGCCACAAGAAAGCTGCATTTACCTTTTAGAAATTCCGCATTATATCTCAAAACCATTGTTACAGGTATTCCAGTAAATTTGTTGGATTCTGTCTCCGAACCTGAAATAGCTCTAAATATGAGGTAATCGGAATGGTGATTATGGTGTCTTTCTGTTAAATAGTGGGGTGACATGGAGGTACTTTTAGCTTTGTAAGCTAACTGGATGAGAATCGTTAGTTTCTCAACTTTTTTTTTTTTTTTCGTGATCCACTTCAATAAAAGATCGGAATGTAAACAACGTTTTTGTTGAAAAGGATCAACATTCCCGATATTTATTTGCAAACTGGTTGGAAGAACAAGCATTATTTTTGTATTTACAATACATAAGGAAGCAAATTTATATGTTCCATTTTTTGTAAGCCTGTCTAATGAAAAATCGTATTCATTTCTAGTAAAAAATAATAACTTACAAATTAATCGACTGAAGAGAGAACCATTCTTTTCCCCAATGTCTTTTACAAATCAGTTTGCACACTCTCTCTATATTGAAGGAGGAGTGAAAATAAAGCGCAGGCTATTAAAAATTTCCGTTACAAGATGACTACAAAACAGCAAATGTTTAGTTTCAGGGATTTGCAGTGTTCGTGATGAGTCAGATATGATTAAATAAAGGTGCAAAGTCAAATGAATATTTAAAACCACCACTTTGAAGAAGTCAGTTGGAAAATCTCTTTTCCTTGCCAGATGACGAAAGATAGGTCTCAGATGATTAAGAGCATAATAGTAAATTAACGGAGTGGGAGAAACATACAAACTCAGTAGATTCGTAAATTTTCTGAGAATCGTCATTCTAAAAATCATATTTGTTTATGCTGAAAACATTAGCGTAAATTGAAACACAAAGCATACTTTTATTTTCAGCATGAAAATAACTGGAGTCCTAGAAGGATTTATTATGAATTACAGGAAGGATGTACATTTACTTTGCAGAGAAGAGGTTTTGTAAGCGAAAATGTTGCAACTTTCCTAAAGTAACACGCAATTCTAGTTAGAGGCATTTACGACGCCAAATGCCAACTAAGGCAATGGAAACCGGAAATTATAGGAAAGTTGCACTTTTGCGTAGTACAAGCAATTTGACTCAATGAGATTGAACAGTACTGCCACCAAAATTGATTTTCATTTCTTTTTGAAGGATTAAGTCCGATTATTATGCAATAACTCATGAATGACTGTGGACAGTGCTTGTCATTGCTACAGCTACTGGCTATCAGTTGCTGGAGTTTAGTAAATTGATTTCTGACGTTAATCAGTAATGGCTGGAAAACTGGCGAATATGAAGTACTTAGAAATAACTGAACATTAAGTAGAGAATGAACATCATTGGGCCAATATTCATGAACTTATAATAATTGCACCAAGATTACCAAAAACTACGCTGAAAATACTGCCCTAACGGATTAGAATTTATTCGTTGTATCTCATACGTATGTTGAAAATGTCACCTGTAACTGCTGCTTCATAAACTAGTTTCAAAGAAATTATTTACAACTGAATGCCGGCCTGCTACATTAGCTCATGGAATTTAAACACACTTTCTCTATTTGTTCCTGTGTGGCTCCCTATTCCAATGGAAGTGCCTTAAATCTCACAGAAAATTCTATTACACTTACGGAACAAACAATCAAACAAATCACTGTTACTAAACAACTGGTAAAAGAACAATTAAACAGATTGCAGAATTTAATTTTCTCGTATTACTTGGAATTAGGAAAAGTTTCTAAAAAGGTACAGTTTAACCACCTGTTTATTGTGATTTTTTGTAACTTTCCTTTCTCCAGTTTGGTATCTTTGTTTCAATCACATGATCAAATGAGCAATGTTAAGAAGGAATCGCAACCCATGCTACGGGTTTAGTTCTAAAATTAAAACTAAAAATCAATTTAAAAGAGAAAATCATACACTGGTGATTGAAATCACTACAATACACACATACGTATACACACATACACACATGAGAAACTGCCCATTCCTTGGTCCAGTTGGATCAATAGTTCTTTTCCCAGTTCAAGTCCGGAGATATAAAATTCTATTTTTGTACAAATATATATTCACAAATGCATCGCGCAAAAAAGAGTTCAACATGTCGCTACAGCTGAAAACACAACAGAATCCATTTTACATAGCTTGTTCCGTGCCAGCAAATAACTTTGGTCAGTTCTGGGCAAGCAGACATCCAATGAGCGATGAATTCACTTCAGTACACACATATATATTTGATCATATATATATTTATATATTAACATCACTTTGATTGTAATACAGAAGTCAGTGTACGCAAGGGACTAGTGTCAGGTAGGCCAACAGTTTTTTCTCTCTCCTGAACTTTCTTTCAAACATTTTCACACTAAAAACATCTTTAAACAAATAACGGTCATTTTCTGACAACCATGTGAACTGAGCTACTTGTTATTGCACGCATAATGTACTGGTCGTTCAAAATTTTCACTTTGTGTTCCGCTTTGAAATTTATGCATCCCACTGCACTTATCTTTCATAGCTTTCAGCGCAGATAAAATAAAGTGTGTAACATTTTATTGCAGGTGTATGCTTTGTGGAGATCATTTTTCGTAAATACTGCTGATACAAAATAGAAAACACGTGTACATCTGTTTTCTGGAAAACATAAACTCGCAACTAAATCCAAAGAATTTCAGCTATGCACTGGCTAAGATGGCAAAATTCAAAAATTCTGAAATCGCATTTTAAAAAGAAATCTCATTAAAAAAATTACGAATAATAAAACATTTTTTCTGAAGTTTGAAAAACAGCACTATTTTTTTCAAAAGTTAAGAATATCGAATTTAAAATTACCAGATTGGATATGTTGCTCATTAAAATTTGCTTAAATGTGAATGCAAAACCACAGTTTTGCAAAGATGACTGGAGGAGTTAGGGTGATAAAGAAGAAGTGAATTAAAAATATACACGAGAATAATCGTTTATATTCCGAATTCCAGATTTCTGCTCTTAAAATTTTATGGAGTGAATTCTTCAACTTAAAATTTCTGACTCTATATCTTGGATAATGATTTCATTTTCCTTATGAATTTCGAAGACATGAAGTATATGAAACTGAAAAAAAAATGTATAGCAAAGATTTGATACAACAGCTAGAACCTAAGTCTTTCATATTCATATAATTCTGTTACGCTTTAAGGGCAAACATTTTTGTGAGCTCACACCCAAGAGTAATTCCTTTCTTTCTAAGTAAATATAATTAAAAAAACAGACCCTTGAAATTGTTAGGTAAATTTAACCATTACTTCGCACAGCTTCATTTCTATTTAATTTCCATCTATAATTTCAGCAAAACAAAATTTAATTCTATTAATAAATCTGCAACAAAAGTCAGTTTGCGAAAACTCACATACGTAGTTAACTATAGCAACAAAAATGAAACGAAAATGTTTTTATTGACAAACTGATTAAGCGTCGCCATTAAATAAAAGTTAAAGAGTTAAACTACAATTAGCTAAGTATTATTGCCCTCTATGTCCCAAGCATTAATTACTGCATACATTCTGACGTAAAATGTTAACAGCCCACTTCCTGCTTAGGAAGTGTTGTATGTATACCACATATATTAACGCAGGAAAACCTCATGTGCTAGAAATCAAGTGGCAAGAGAAAGCTAGTTTAAAGCTAACGAAAGCAGACTGAAAACATATCCCGAAAAATCTATTCTTTTTCCGAAAGTAAAATAAAATTTAAAGTAATAGTCACCCATTCATATCACACTACTATGACAAATATGTATAAAATATTTGGGGAAAACGTAAGCTGGCATCACTGTAAAAGGCAAAAACGTGTTCTGATAGATAGAATGCGCTTAGGTATAATTGACGGCCACTGTATTTGATTATTAAAGTTTTAGGAATTTTAACATACAGTGCTCATAAAATGAAAACACTCTGGCGATCCAATATACAAAGATAAAAATGATGAATAACAGCAATATTTTAGCAACCCTTACAGTGGCACACTGAAATTTCACTACGCAACTACGCAAAAGTATGCAATTTATAATCCCATCAGTAATACCAGGAGATTAGGCTATCCCCACTTGGTCTCCTGCTAAAGCGGAAAATATGTAGGTAACAAAATATAACAAACAATAAGAATTGCTTAGATTAACGGAGCAATGGGCGATATGAAATTATTGACATACACTCAGTAAAAAGTAAGAAGTTACTGCAACATTTAGTGGAGAACTACACTTGTACTTTGAAAGAAACATCTCAAGCATTCACTTGCACAGGCGTTTTAAGTGTTACAAGGCTAAATTATTACAATTATTATTATTTTTTTTTTTTTGCTCAGAAAGGAACACAAAATGAAAACTCAGAACGGCACAGTGAACTATGTACGGACAAGATGCAGAGCAGCCGATCATATCCAAAGTTCCCAACATAAGAAAGAACATGTACACCATCCAGTGCTGGACACGAGGTTCATCTTCCATCATTTAGACTCACTGAAGTACCGGAATGGACTTAGCTGGCGACAACAGGACCTGCGGGTCAAAGGGTGAATATGGATGGCCCAGGAAAGGACTCAGAGGTGGGAAGGAAGCTATTCCGAGCCCGGTCATATGCGAGGGAAACTGGAAGTGCGTTGATCCAGCGCTGGTGTACCGAGGACTTGGAAGAGCAAATGGGCTCCAGAACGGAAGTGTCATCACCGGGGTTTTGCTCTGTGGGAGAAATGGACTCGCAAAAGTTACAATGGGGGTCTGAAGTGAGCCCAATGCTGTGCTGGTTCTGGGAGACGTTGGTATGGGTGATATTGCGTGAGGCTTGGGCTTCGGTCTTGGAATCGATATTGGTGTGCTGTTGTTAGATGACCCACCAGTGCTTCCTCCTCCGATGGAAGGAGCTGGGCTGACCACTCCTGATGAGGTGGACTCACCAGGTGAGAGGCAAGAGTCGCTCGTGTCCGGTTCAGATTTCACTCTTTTGCTGTTGGCGCTGGCCGAGGCTGAGAGATCACGTGGCCCGTCACACGAATCTTCGTCACTGAATGATCTCTTAGGTTCCCTCCTCAGATCAGTGGGGTGAACAGGAAACAGCCATATGTTGCTTGTCGGAGGTCTGTCCTTGTTCGGACTCGCGAGGCCCTCGAAGCGCCTTTCGTCGAATCCTGGCAAGTCTCTTTTCGGCGAGAGCGGTTCCGGTTTCGGCAAGAGATTCGAAGGCGACAGTCCTTGCCCATAGGATGGAGACTTCCCACCCATGCTCCCCTGCTGGAAGGGTAGTCCACCAGTCTTGGTTATAGTTTCCATCTTTACGTGAAACGGAATCTTGTTCTCGGTCTTGACAATTTCCGGAAAGGAGACGAATCTGTAGACAAACTTTTGTCCCAGGACTTTGCGGATGATGTTCTTGTCATAATAGTACCTGAGGGCCCTGCTCAGCTTGTCGTAATTCATATTATGCTTGTTCTTCCGTAGGCCCCACAGCCGAGCCACTTCTTCGGCATTGAGCAACTTAAACTCTCCGTCGTTGTTGGTCCAAGTGATGATGTGCGTATACTGATTGCTGAGCAAGAGCTCCAGAAGAAACTGCCACAATGTAATGTTGGTCTCCATTCCTAGAAGAAAACGGAGAAAAAATTAGTTACAGACATGGAAATGTCTAAATATACATTTCAAGTTATCAAATTATTGTATGAGAAATACAGATCTCAGAAACACAACTGACAATAAGAGTAATGTGAGATGTTAGCGATGTCTTCCCATCGGAATACTTTGAAACGTGATATTAAAACATTTCCGAAAGCGAGGTGTCGTATAAATGCTGGCAGCTCTATGACATGCGTGTGGGAGAGGGCGTTAATACGGACCTTATGCGATTAATACGTAAGAGATAGTAGAAAGGATTATGTCTGTCGAGCTCTGAAGACGGTTGTTGAGGGAAAAATCCATCCATACAATGTCATAATCTCGAAAAACAGCAAATATGAAATTCATGCACAAATTAGAAAGAGTGGCAGCCTGTACTATACTGAGTGGCCCAATACTATAAGCTTTGCACACTCTTGATGAAGACACCGCGCAGGCGTAATCGGCCATGTATGACTGGTATAACCGGTTCAAGAATGGACAAGAATTTTGAGGGAACTGTTGTTGGTTGATAAAAGCGCAATCGCGCCACAGCCGCTTGTTTCGCCCTACGACATGTGGTTGTCACAGGGCGCAAGCTCTGAGGAAATAGGTGGCTGTTTCCCTGACTGATATTGGGATTCTGAGGGCAAAGCTTTGCGGTCATAGTGGTTATCAAATGCATCGCGACTGTCAGTTTCGTCGCCATACCCAAGGAGGCCAGTTTTTCCAAGAAAGACAAAACCGGTGGAGCAAGTCCTTATATCTGCCAACCGGCAGCACCTTGAAAGTGATTAATTAGATTGTCCTGTGCTGATGGATGAATTCCGGAAAAGTTTTGAAATCTTTTAGAATTTCAAGATACTACAACAGTTGAAAGATGTAAATGCTTGTGATGAGTATAATTGTGCTATAACTGAAAAAACTACTGAACGCATTTTCGTAAGGGGGAGAAATAAACCATTTTCTAATTATAAAGATATATTTAATAAACAATGCTACACTGGGGTGAAAAAATTAAAGACGAGACGGTTTTTCGAATGTAATGTCGTGAAGAAGTGCTCCACATAGACTCAAATCATACCATAAGATCCCCAAGATGTAAGAATATGAGACAAGTGAGCAAAACCGTCCAAACAAGGAATCCAAAGGATACAAAGGCACTTTATTGAAAAAGTAGCTTCTAGCACAACTGGACAGAAGATAGAAACGTCCATGTGACAGGCGGCTGCCAAGAAAAATCCAGTCTTTAGTAGGGGATATGATCACCCCTGAGTTGCAGGATTTACAACGTCTGTCCATGCTGAGGACGAGGTTGTCAAGGAGCTGTTGAGGCATCGCGGTCCATTCCTCTTGTAGCGCGAATCGCAGCTGCGGAATCGTTGCTGGCGGCTGGTGACGTGCTGCCAAGCGTCTCCTGAGAAGGTCCCACACGTGTTCGATTGGATTTAGGTCCGGGGACCTTGCAGGCCAATCCATGCGTTGAATATCTTCACTCTCCAACAGCTCTGCGAGAGCCACTGTACGATGAGGTGTAGCGTTGTCGTCCATGAAGAGGAACTCGGGACCCACAGCACCTCTAAACAGACGCACGTGAGGCACGAGAACCTCGGTACAATAGCTGACACCAGTGACTGAACCTCCTTGGAAGATGTGGAGCGTCCAGAATCGCTAGTCAGACTAAATCGGCTCTCATCCCGTAAAGAGAACTCGACCTCTTTGCTGATGGGTCCAGTTCTTGTGTTCCTGACACCACAGAAACCGCCGTCTCCGATGAGCAGGCGTTAATGGCACACACCGTACTGGTCGTCGTACAAATAGACCACTTTTGTGCAGCCTCCTGGCCACGGTAAAACGCGATAACGGACGTCCGGTTGTCTGTTGCATGTGCCTTGCGATTTCTCCCGCTGTCTGCCGTCTGTCTCTTCTCGCCTGTAGGACAATATACCGGTCGTCCGCCGCCGTGGTTGCTCGTGGACGACCACTGCTAAACTCTCGGACAGCTGTTTCTGTCGTTTGAAATGCTCTCCAAGCTCGTGAAACGGTGCTGTGAGCGATCCCGAACTTCTCGGCCACACTAGTCATACTTCGACCTTCTCCCAACTTCCCAATGACGCGACCTCGGGTAAAGTCATCCATATATCGTCTACTGGATTTCCTGTTGGCCATATCACACGGTGGCAGCAACTCGACGTCGTTCAAATCGATGTACACCGTGCAATAACTTTCACCGAATTGCTGAGCGTACACCGCCAGTGTGCTTTTTACCCTTCCGACACTCCCCCACCCCCCACCCCCATCATGCTGCATATATGCGCATGTCCTACCGTACCGGCCCCTAGTCTATCTCCTGAGTGGTCTTTCGGTCCGTTCTGCCAGCTCGTTCCGCTGTTATGTTAATTTCTCCTCTTCGTCCTTAATTTTTGCACACCAGTACTGTACTAAACAACAGTAGATCGAATAATGTTTTTCCAATGATACAGAAAATACAGTACTTTAAAGATACGGTCATGTACAATGCGGCAAAACTGCGCGTAATAAATATTTAAAATTAATAAAGAACGGAAATATAAAAGTATTATATATTTAAGACGCTATTTAAAAAGTTCCTAACGGGTTGAGAACCCTACTGAGACTAACCCCTCATGGACTCCACTGGCTCATCAGTTATACTGCACAGGAAGGAATCATAGAATAGTTTCATGCCCAACTGCATTACTTGGTAATAAATCAGTGCTGCCGTTACCTCAACGCGTCAGTTCGGAACTCATCACATGCAATTATATATCTGTGTACAGTTTCTAAGTGAGCAGAAACGAACTCCAAGGTTAAAAAGTGCGACGCTGAAACAAAAATCCGTCCCAAAATATGACTTTCCATAAGCATATTTGCCGAACGTGTTCATCAATCATAAATTAATTTTCAATGGAACGCACGTTGTTGCCCATAGTTTTTCTGTGAACATAATATATGTCAATTCCTCTGTTGTAATCTACACTGTTTATCTGTTGAATCTAAACTATAAGCATCGTTTCTTCTCCCTCTGACACATACCTTCTTCGATATTAAGCCTGTATTCCATATAGGCAAACAAGGGGAAAATCTTTAATAAAAAGAAATGTAAAATCACATTCTAAAAAATGTTTGTAAGTGCGTAACGATGACAACATTTGCTTGCAAAATTACATGAAAATTAATATGCAATGAGAACACACATAATTTTAATATTGCATAGTAAAGATGGAGATATAATAATGACAACTTATATCATACTGTATCTTTAGTGATGTCAAAAGGGTGTATCCTGGCAAAAACTTTTATAAAGTAGAAATCATTGAACAAATGATTTTTTAATAGTTGTTTAAACACTATTCTATTTAGAACCAAATAAAAAAAATTGGCAGTGCTTGGCATAAAATATATTTTAGAGGAAAGTATCAGAAAACGTTCTAAATAAAATGTTGTTCATTAAAAATAACATTATTTTTTTTAAATAAGAAATTAGAAACGAGTTTTCACAGTAAGCATGCGCGGGTTTCGCTCTACGTGCATTGCGCAACAATGAATAAAACATTGGATGAATGATTCAAACATTTGGCCTTTCGGCAGTTTTCATAAAAACCACCTTTTTATGTACATAGAAGAAGGTGGACGCTTTGCTCTTAATCTTAACAATACTGCATCTGGCATGCATGCGTGCCTTGCTACAAGTATGCCTGATTAACAACGGTGTATAACAATAAACTTTATTTTCGTTGGTGTTCGTTGTACGTCGTTTACCGGGGGTAAGAAAGATGCCACACAGGGAAAGTAATCGCTTTTTGGCACAAACACGCGGCAAAATTTCGTGGAAAATCGCCCTGGAGACAGAAGAGGGCTAAAAGATGCTTGAGAGATGATGCGGCGGATGCAGAAGAGCGGTGGGAAACAGGAAAAGATCCGCAACCACAATGATTCGTTCCCAAGCGGAGATGAACCAAGATAAAAAGCTGAGGGGAAGCATGCAGTTAGGAAGTGACCAATTGCTCAGCAGTGATTACACATTCAGTAATACAGCAGTTGTCTGATGGACTTCCCCTAACACGGGTCATTGCGTCAGTAGCTGGACGGATGCAGTCAGTTGTCGCCGACGCAAGAAGGATGTACCCACCTCACTATCTGGGGGATCCGGCGGGGTGTGTGCACTGGGGTAGGGGGAGGGGATATAGGATAGGAGGTGACGAGATACCCTTCACTTCGTACGTTACTGTGCCGATCTCATTAGGAAGTCACTAGTAAATGATTTCCAGAAGGAGGTCAAGTAAAATGTTTGCTGAAGGTCTTGGCAGTTTACTAATAGCCGAAGAAAGTTTTTGGCTCAGATTTCACCCATTTCGACAAAGAAGTTTTGACCCGAAGCTGACGTACTCTCAAAGCAAAGACAAGCCAGTAATGACTTTTCTAGGGTTTCTGGAATTAGTGATTACACAAAAATTTTTAGAGTTCTTTACTAGACGTTTCAAACATTATTTTAGACATAGTTTCACGGTGGCTACCTCTCCATTTCGTCTACAGGGGTGTTTACTCCTGTGACAGTTAAAAGTTTAACACACCAACCGAGGAGGGTACGGTTAGCAATATGTGATGTTTCCATGCGGTTTCAGTACGGAAAAAACAGAACAATGAATCCAAATCCTTTCAGTATTTGGATCCATTGTTCTGGAAATAACTAATCCATGTGATCTTATGATGTAGTCTATTTTATTTTCCCTTTTCAAGTCGCCCTTACAATTTCCTTTGTAATTTGTTGATGATGACTGTTTAATATATATTCAGAGATTCCCGATTCGTTAATGTCCAGTGTTTCTTACACGTCTGTTCGATCCTCTTTTATTCTTAAAATCATCATCGAAGCTTGAAAGAGTTAGCGAAGAAAATATCATTGACAACGACATAAAGACGAGATACGGCATTTTTAAATTTATCTGATTTTTACTAAAGTTTTTAAAACTCTACTAAAAATCAGTAAAAGTTTTTAAAACTCTACTAAAAATCAGTAAAAAGTTTTTAAAACTCTACTAAAAATCAGTAAAAAGATTTCTAATAATAATTAAAGATGAAACTGTATCTAGAAAAATAAGCATTTTTTTTTATCCATTTGTACCCATACGCCCATTAGAAATAATTAACAAGAAAGATGATACCGAATGTTCGGTCGTAATCAAGGCACGTCTTTTGAATCTTTTCCGACACGAAACAAATATTTCAAAGCAGATTTTTTTATAGAATCTAAAAATTCATTTAAAAAAGAATATGCTTACATCGCCTAGGGGAAAGCTCGCATAATTTAAGATACGCAATGTGAGCGGGATTATTTATAGTGAATAGTTAACAAGAAAAAAGCAGAAATAGCTACTTACTCTGCAGCTCCAGCAGCTTAAAAGTGTATTACTAAAATTAACATATTGCGCACAAAATTTCCCATACCAGAAGATGTCAGAAGCAAAAGGAATTTTCAAATTAAACAATTACAAGAAGAGATATAGAGTATAACGCGATATAACTTTACACAACCTAGCAAAAAAAGCTGTGCGTTACTTAAAAAAGAAAATGGGTGCAAAATACCCTTCATAATAAACAGTATCCTATCAAGAAAGGATTTTTCTAAGGAATCTTTAGAATAGAATAAAGACTTTCACGTAGAAATATATGCTTACCTGTCTTGGCAACAGAATTTGGAATAATGGAAAAGTCGAAAATCTGCACAAATTATCCTTCATAGCAAAAGCTATGCAAGGAAAAAGAATTTTTCAAATAGGTCTCGCCGGAGCAGTTTTTGACATTTTTTTAAAGTTTTGACATTTGCGTCCCCCTAGCGGGAAAACTGTGCATTATTTAAAGAGGACAATGACCCCACATTCACTGTAGCGAATGGCGTACATCAAAAATTGAAATTCTTCAATAGGATTCTTAAACGCGAAGATGCATTTTCAGACAGAAATACACAATAACACCACCTAGCTCCAGAACTGTGAACTACAAACAACACAGGAGTACATGCAAAATATTCCACGAGGAGAATGATATCCGGTGTTGAAAGAATGTTTTAAATTCAACTTTTAGAAGCAGATGTATCGAGAAAAACAGATTAAACACTGCCGTCCCCTAGAGGGAAAATTATGCATTCAAAATGGGTAGGAAATGCGCATCAAATGGTTTCGTAGTTAGTACTATCTGACTGAAAACAGATTTTTAGACTCGCAGATATTACTGCAAATATGCTGTAAACGGAAACGAGACTTATGTCCTCTAGTGGGAAACTTTTGCGTTAAGAAATATTTAAAATTATGTGCAAATCATTTCGCATGAGATACGCTGTACAACCAAGAGAAATAGTTTTAAATCGTACTGCTAGAAGTAGATATATCAAGAAAAGTAAAATATACGTCTACGCCCACTAGCCAAAGAAACTGTGCATTGTTTTATGCAGAAAATATGCGTAAATGGTTTTCCGTGCTGAGTGGCGGTATCTGACCGCGGAGGAACTTTTCCAGTCAAGTTTTCTGAACTGCAGATATTTCAGCAAATTCATCGGAAACAAATATGCACTTACGTCCCCCTAGCGGCGAAGCAATTGATCACCAAAATTTTAAATTATATGTAGACCGTTTTGCAGCAGAAACTATATCCAACGCAAGAAAAAAAAATTCAAGTCCGACTTTTAGAAGCAGAGATATCGGAGAATTCGCGATTCACCTTTACGTTCCTGTGTGTAAAAACTCTGTATTAGTCTTAAAATAAACACTATCCGAAATAGTCTTCCTAATAAATGGTATAGAAGGAAATAATTTTTCATTCGGATATTTAGAAGCAAGGATATTGAATAAAATGTATTTTGAATTCCATAGCATCTGCATTTACGCCCCCTAGCGGCAAGGTTATGCATCCGAAAAAGACCAGGAAGCAAGAAACAGCGTTGGCTCATTTCGGGCTTTTCAATGCAAATAGCATTTTAAAAATAGGACTAATAGCTGCAGCGATACAGTACTGAACGAAGGACGGACAAAATCTTACTTTAAGCACGTACTTATTTTTTTTTTTTTTTTTTTTGTTGGACAGAAGACGTGCTGAAAAAGCACTTTTAACGGTTATATCATTCATCACGCAAGAAAAGACGTGGGCGCGCAAGGACATTTTGCATATTTGGAGCAAACGGAAACCTTGTGCCTTACAATCCAAAGTTTTTAAGGTGCCAACAAGTAAAAAATTACTTTGTCATCCATCGAATATCCCAGTACATTCCTTCAATTATTTAAGGTGTCCACTTCAACAAGCGCAGTGTATCGATATGCGTACATGTATGTTAATACAGTTGACTTATAGTTGATGTAACCCATAGTGTATAAACTTCGTCTTTCACATAAACGCAAAAGAAAAAGTGTAGTTAAGAAATTGCATGATCGAAATGGTGAAGTTAGGTGGAGGTCACGATTTATCTCTCTCTCTCTCTCTCTCTCGAATTAGGTTTCTCAATTCACTATCCCTCCCAAGCTTTTAATCAGCAATTTGGTTGTGCCACCTATTTAAATCTAGAAAAGTGCAAAATCAATTTTTGCGTTTTTCTTCTCTTTGTTGAATGGTGCGAATATGAATGTCACATAAACACTAAAAACGAATGTCTTATTGTCCAAAGACATGTGACGTACTACTACGGTGACGCATGAGTAAAAACCGGCAAGTTGCAATGACACGCCTTGCCGGCGCAGTTTAATCGGTAGAACAGTTGCTTCGGAGTAGATGTGGGTTCGAGTCTCACCACCGGCAGAAGAGGGATCTTTCGTTATAGACAGAAGAACACTATAACGTTTTAAATCTTTTCTCATGGTTGTTTGATGTCATTAATAGTCACTTGAATACTGAAGAAGCACTGGAATGCTAGTAATAACACTACCGGTTAGAGTAACGGCATTTTAAACACACCAGACGGTGAATACTCAAGAAACGCATATAGCGTATTAAACCCGTTTATTTTTGTGGTGTAATACACTTATTACACCACAAAAATTAACGGATTTAATACGCTATATGCGTTTTTTGAGTATTTGCCGGATAGAGTTCGTGAATCTGAAATATAAAACAATAACTGAACTTCACAGTTCCCTTTATTAGTCGTTAGATGCTGATGCACATTCTCGCTGGACAATAACTTCGTGTAATGCACTTCACTTCAGAAAAAAAACTCGTAATGTGTGACAACACACCAACAAAGTACCAGATATTATTGAATCGCAAAAAACATTCTTTTGTGACTTCCTTTACAGACCATCTCGTAATCTACTCGACGTCTCTCTTTTTACTGATAGTATCACTCATTTTTATTTACAATCTAACTAGATGCCAGTTGTTGCCAAAACGTACGGAGAAACTTGGAATTCCGGGTCTGCTGTTCATAATGAAAATGCAACTAAGGAGTAACTTAATTTTAACAAAAGAAAGAAACTAAAAAAGAATGCTAAAATACAGATAGTGTGAAACCTTGGTTATATGTTTTTCTAAGGGACAGACTTAAAAACGCATAAATGAGGCGTAAAAAATTATAATATATGCAAATTAAACTTCTGTTTTGACGACTCTAACTGCCTATAAAAATGCTGATCCTAGATAAAGTGAAATCCTCACAACTAAGAATCTGAGACCAGTGCTTCAGCATAGAAATCATTAATTAACAGCTTTTTTTTCCCTCACGATCCTGAGTGCATCCATTTGAAACCAAAATACTGAGGAAACATTAAAGATCCTATTCTATTATGCGACGAAGTAGTGCAGCCACAAAGTTACTTTCCAAAGATTGATCAATTTCAGATAGCGCATACATGTTGAGTCATGAAATGCAAAACCAATTTTTCATCAAACCGAAAGTAAACAGCATACCCTTCTCTGATGGGAACAAGGTTTAACTTTGGCTGCACCAAGAAAGAACACAGCAATGCTGTCTCAATTCTCTCAAAGTTGTAACATACCGGGTTACACATAAAATAATTAAAAATCAGTAAATTTTCGATAATATGAAATTCAAATTTCAACGTATAATCGTAAAAACGCGTATAAATGAATTACGCATAACCGAGTTAAAAGAGCGTTAGAAACTACAGTAAAATATAAAGTCTAACGTAGAATTACGCATAAAAGTGAAAAACATATAACTGAGAAACCTGTAACCGAGGTTTCTTTGTATATGCAACAAGACATTCACTTAAAAACTCTGCAACATATTATTAAGTTTTATTTATTTTAGGATGTATAACCCCATAAACTGTGTCAAAAACTGAAGTATTCCAAAAACTGTTATCTTGAGGTGACCTCTAAATTTCGGCAGACGCATTATTACTAGTACACAAGTTTAAGCAAACACCCAGCTGCTAAACCCTATCTGATGAATCGTAACTGCATTTTATGTACATGTGACAGACAGTGGTATTTTCAACTTCAATTGAGTGATGGATCTAGAAAAACATGCACAAGATGAAAGTCGTCCTGATATGAATCTCTTCGCCATTTTTAGGTACATCGAAATAAGATGTCAACGGAAAAGGAACAATATTTAAATTACATGTCAAAACTTTCCGCAAGGATTCTGTGTGAACCATTTCGAATCTTTTATCACTTAAATACCACACTTCAAGAATATCGGAACGTAATGAGTGAGTTTCCTGTCTTTATTTTTCTGTTTAAGAATTTGACTAAAATGTAGGAAATACAAACGAACTTATTGTCTACATGAATTCTACATATCTGAAAGAAGAGTGAAAATTCTTTTAGTTTTAGTTTAAAACCCGAACTAGGCATTAATATCAAAAGTTCTAACCCCCATATTTTTGCGATTTAGTTGTTGATGCCATATTGTGGCGCTTTGGAGAAGATCTGTTAAGTTCAACTTGTTTTCAACGCATCGTTTCTCTCGAAAAATTTTACAAAGACTAAGAGTGTTCTTTTCCACGGATTTATAAGAATAAAGGGGTCATTCAGTGCGGTTTTTTTGTTGTTGTTGTTGCTTGTATCGGGGTTTAAAGGCCACCATGGTCAACTCTGAGGGCAATAAGAAGTCTCCTGTCGACAATTTAGAGTCACCTTTTTCAGGAAAAGGAGAGAACCACTGCCGTAAGACAAGCACAGCACCCACATATAGGCATTTAATAACAAACAGAGTAACTGAGTATCAACATATGTGCCTATCACATATTTGTATTCCATTATACGACAGTTGATCAAAAAGAAAAAAAAGTACACCACTGATCGGTCTACCAACATGTCTGCAAAAAATTGCATCAACTGTGAGAAGAGACAGTAATATAGCTGACACAGCGCACCTGGAGACGCCTGAGCACATTGCAGCAGGCAATTCCAAATGACGACTTGGCTGGAAATTTTGGTCTCGCAAGGAGGTCTGTTTCTGAGGGCACAGAAAGTTAATTCGCAACTGATATTCATAGACAACTTGCTGAAGTTGTAAAAACATAAGTTTGTCCATGACGGATATGGAACCTGCGCTCACTCCGGAGTAAGTTGCTCTCCCAAATAAGCCACACGGACGGAATGTATCGTTACAAATTAGTCCTCTTGACACGTGCTTTACCTCGGTAGTACGTCACACCATCTCCTTCTTAATTATTATTTTTTTCTTTTTGAAGCGAAGAACGAATTTTTCATTAACTCTAGATGATGTGTGGAACAAACATCACATTTTTTTCGAAGAACCCAATGGCCAGTACATCCAATTTTACATTCGGGCGCCAATGCGAGAACACAAGTTTGTCCGTGACGGAGATCGAATCTGCGCCTCCTCACACCGGAGAAGTTTCTCACCCAACTAAGCCGTACGGACGGAATGTATTGCTGCAGATTTGTCGCCTTGACACGTGCTTCACCTCTGTAGTACGTCACAAAGTGTATGGGAAGCATGCTACTCTCCCGTTAACATGTTGCTGAACGTCGTCCAACTTTCAGGGATACTTCCAAGCACCTTCTCAATGGGAAGTCAACACAACACTTGAAGAAATGATTTATGACTCCAGCAACAGAAACATTAATTTTATACGAAGGGAATAAGGAAGTTCGTAACTTGTAGAGAAGTGCCTGAATGTTTTCGTAGACTACATTGAACGACGTTGTGAGAATGGACATTTTGTGTTGCATATCGCATTCAAAGCATGTATATTGATACGAAATAAGACTTTATAACCTTACTTCCAATCTAGATATGCAGTACTTGAAGCATAATGCAAAAATTTCAGCAATTTCACGAAATGTATTCTATGTTTCAACAGAACGACACATAAAATTCTGCTTTAAACTAATTTTCATTAAATAAATGCTCTGAAATTTCAAATGACAGCATCAAGAATGACATATGCAATGCCCAGATACACCTGCGATTTTTCTAATTTTCTTTTCGGTAGATATTAAAAAAAATTCTATTCCACTATTGAGATGTTTTTTGTTTTTTTTATATTGCAAGTTATTTAGATCCGAAATAAGAATAAATGCATAAATGCAGCTCTCTCCTCCAGAAACTGCAACTCCACTTGTCAGCCGCTACAGTGGTCTAGTGGTCTGAAGCGAGGTCTTCCAGTTAACCGTTCGAGCTGGGCCCGGGCTAAAGTCCCGAATGAACCTGAAAAATGTGTGTTTATCCTACTGAGCTGGCTCTTTTGTCTTCCTGGAAACAGAAGCCCCAAATTAGGAATGGGCGACTCATAGCTTTAGCTGCTCACGAAGTCGTTAAACCGAACTCTGACAAATATTTCACTTGCAAAAAGCTGGCAGTGCGTCCACATGATGTCCTTCAAATATTGAGTCTTGATAGTAATTGACTTTGGGAAGCGGCGAAGTCAGTTATTCAGATGCCATTCACATATTGATGCTTGATGGCAACTGAATTTAGGCAGCGATGAAGTCAATTATTTAGATGCCATTAAAATATTGAGGTCGGATGGCAACTGACTTTGGAAAGCGCCGAAGTCAGTTATTCAGATGTTATTCAAATACAGTAGATTCCGGTTAATTGGGTCACCGATTAATCGGGGTAGCCATTCATTTGGAACAATTCTTTAAGAACACCCCGAATTAGCTTTCTCGAATAAAGTTTCGTATAATTGGGACAGCCGCTTAATTAGGCCTAAGTGCCGACGTGTCCCAATAACTGGAATCTACTTGACTGGCATTGGACTTTAGGCTTTAAAGTTTCGTATGATTGGGACACCCGCCTAATTGGGCCAAAGTGCCGACGAGCCCCAAGTAACTGGAATGTATTGTACTGGCATTGGACTTTAGGTAGCGGTTAAGCCAAGCACTGCTCTAGGGACTGCTCGGGCCCGAACTTTACGGGCCGCGCTAGGTCTGTGCAGAACTCTACTCTGTAAAAGGGAAACGGTCTAGGGCTCCAAATACTATATACATCTGGCTCTGCGCTTAAGCAGTGACATTGCTACCGTTCAAAGCGGCGATAGGGTGTTATCCTGTACAATTTCACCGAAATTTCATCGAAAACTTGTATTGCGCAGATTTAACCCGATTCGTACTCCCATATACCCCCTCCCCTGCTCCCTCCTTAAAAAACAAGAAAAGACAATGGGATACGACTAGCTATAGGGTTTGGTACATATATATATACTGAAGAGCAATTGAATTAGAGACAGCTGGCGTTATGCAAATGTGGCGCTGTGGGCGGCCCTGTAAACGAAAACGACATCACGTATGCCGCGATCCGACAATATAAGGAGTGATGGGACGGGAATCAGTAAGAGTCGGACACAGTATGGGTAAGACGAATGATCTAAGCGCATTTGATCGTGGGCAAATTGTCGGGGCCCGACGAATGGGTAACTTCATCTCGGAAGTCGTGCAGGCACTGGGATTTTCACGAGCCACTGTGTCACGGGTGCACCGTGAGTACATCGAATCCTGTAAAACCATCCCTGCAAGGGCCAACTGCAGTGGACAACAGCGTGTGGTTGAGCGGGGCCATCGTCGGCTAGCTCGCATTGTAACAGCGGGTAGACGGGCCACAGTGCAAGAAATCACTCGGCAATTTAACGCTGGTGCACAAAAACGTGTAAGCAGCCACACCATCCAGAACCATCTCCTCGCTATGGGGTACAGAAGCCATCGTCCCACGAGGGTACCGCTGCTGACCTCACATCACAGAGTGCAAAGATTAGTATGGGCGCGAGAACATCGCCACTGGACCCTAGACATGTGGGAAAACGTTGCCTGGACTGATGAGATGAGACTCACGTTGGTACATGCGGATGGTAGGATACGAGTACGGCGCAAACCACATTAAGCGATAGATCCTTCTTGCCAGCAGGGTACTCTTCAACCTGGTGGCGGTGGCATTCTCGTCTGGGGACTGTTTACGTGGACTGAAATGGGACCCCTGGTACGTGTGACATCGTCCCTCACAGGTCAACGTTACCGGGATATTGTGGACGACCATTTGCTCCCTTTTTTTGCGTGTTCGACACCCCACTGGGGACCTCATCCTGCAACAAGACAATGCACCGTGCCATCGCTCCCGAATTGTATCCGAACGGTTGGATGAACACTCCACCGACGTGACCGTGCTTCCTTGGCCAGCTAGGTCACCTGACATCAATCCCATTGAGCACATCTGGGATGCCATCGAGACAGATGTTCGAGGCTATGACACCCCCCTTCCCCCCATCAAATCTTCGTGAACTGTGGGAGCTTGTTCAGGGGTCGTGGATCCGTATGGCTTCCCAACGCTTCCGGTGTCTTGTCGAGTCCATGCCGAGTCGAATCGCCGCCGTCATCAGGGCAAAAGGTGGTGCTACACGTTACTAGACAGGTATCTCTAATTCAATTGCTCTTCAGTGTATATAAATATATATGTTTTTTAAGAGATATAGGTTCGCTACCAACTTTTTCTTTATATCTGCCTCCATGAGGTTTAGAGTTTCAGTTTGTACAACCTGAGATAAGAAATGTCAACTATCAAAACTTTAAAAGCGCTGTTATCTATAAAAATTAGACGCATCTGCATAAGGTTGTTGAAACCTAATTCGCTGCATTCACTATGCGATTTAAATGTTTGACCTCATTTTGGGGCTGGGTTGGGGCTAAACGGTTTGTGAAAAAAAAAAAGTTGGAGAGATTGCAGCAACCCTAGCCTTCCCAGTGGCGTGGCGCTTGGAAATAATAGGGAGTTAAAGAAAAAACCTTAATTAAAATTATAATGAACTACTCAAATGTAATTTTGTTAAATGCCATTTATGCTTCATCGACAATATTGACAAAGTTGGCTACCGAACTTCAGTCTATGACACAACACGAAATTCTATAGACCATATTACGATGGAATAACGGAATAAGTAAAGCAAGGGCACGAAATATTAAAAAAAAAGCGGTGTCACAACGGCATGGACACAGTTAATAAGGACACACACTAATAAGAATCGAGGAAAGAAAAACACACACACATACACACACACGCAGGCACAAATCGAATAAAACCAGAGGAAACTGCCATTTAGTCGGCCCCTTTCACTTGCATCCGCTGTCGTAGCACTGTTACGATCGGCGTGTTAAAAAAAAATTGCAAAAGAGGAAACATCAGACGAGTTTCCGTTAGCACTGCCGTATCCGATGCCACATTATAAGCAACACTAATATACACTCAGATAACCGATACCCATCCAGAGTGTCAGCACACAAAATGCCCTTTCCCGGTGTTGTAACCCAATACCAATTTCTAATTCCTTCCTCTGAACTCTTAATTTACTTCCATCACTCAAGGGAGCGGCGGGGGGGGGGGGGGGGCGAAACGTACAGGTTCACCGAGTGTTTATTTCCGGAAAACAGCTCTGAAGTATAAAGCCAAATGCGAAAATGCCGGAAGTTCCTCACATATTATATCCCAAAGCTCTCATGGCCGATTTATTTTCGGTTCATAGGAACCATTCTGTACATACACAAAACGAATGAACAGTATTATGTCTTTATAATGGGGACTGAGTGCATTTCGATCGTCACAATGAAATACAGTTTATTTGGAAATTTTCTGTTTCCGCAGTGTCGAACATATATCGCAATAAAATGACAGTCACACTCTTACTTTGAAAAAAGGAGTTTCTATAACGTTCACTGATTTGCACGATCAGATAAAACTCAAAAAAGATTCAATCACGCAAAAAAAGCACGCTCTGGTGTTAATCCTACCGAATGCCAACTATAAACAGACTGACATTTCTCCATTCAATAATGAAAGTGGAATAAAATAGTTGAACTTTTATGAAAGGTCAAAAAGGCAGCTTTGATTTTTCAACATCATTCAAAATGTGCATACACTGCTTTTGCAAATAATATTATTATACCATTATTAATATAAATAATATGCAGCACTTATTCTGCACTCGCGTGCTGTATACCGATGTTTTCTTTCACATAAAATGTTTTTCAATCATTGATTTGGATAGATGAAGTGATAAAAATTTAACGTACAAGATTCAACCCACCTTCGTTTCATAAATTTTTGCGAGCACCCCTTCACAGCTGCGCAGTATGGAACAGAAACTTGCTGACAGAAGTGAGCTCACAAATGATCCTACAGAGAACACAACTGCTGTACAATCTTATGTAGCGATTGATAGAGAAAATCTACGTTTACCGTGGACAATGGACACTAAACGGAGATCACATCGAATAACAAATTTAGAGGCGTATAAAAATGGCTGGAGAGCATTTGGAAAAATGGTCAATTTTTCAAGAGCAATTTACCAATATGTCTTAAAAAAGAAAGTGTTTAATCAATACATCCGTCCAGTTCTTACTTATAGATCAAAGAGATAGGCACTACCTATAAAAAAAAAGACATACAGATGCTGTAAACTACCGAAAGGATGAAGAAACGAATGCTTATTGTAAGCGGCAAAGACAAGAAGAGGAGGAACTCGTAGATCAGGAAAATGGCAAGTGTTGATGACATCATGATCAAGCCATCAAGGTAAAATATCTGAAATGGAAATGAGTTGGACATATTGTTAGAACAACTGAAATACTAGATTGGATTCCGAGGAACAGAAAAGACTCAGAAGACCATGTGGAATATGGATATGGGTGGTTAAAATTCGAAAATATGTCGAAGTGACATGGAGGGGACTGGATCAAAACAGAAGAAAGTTGTGGAAGGAACTTGGGAAGAGTTTTGTCCAACAGTGGATAGATAATGGTTGCTGCTGATGGTATTGCAGTTTCAACTGAATACACAGCAAAATCAGTACTTTTTCTCGATGCAAATTCCTTCACTTCGTGACAAAATCTCTGGAAACGATAGAAACATTACATTTTCAAAAGAATCATTCAGCCGGCTCTCTTGACATAAATGCATACATTATAGAAATTCCACGAAAAGCTACACCTGAGTTTAACAACAAATTTTGTAGTTTTATTCTGCACTGGATTCTCGAGAAAAAACGGTCGGTCGCTGCTACGTGGTGTCATTACCAGCGATGCATTGGCGCGGGAATGTGTTTTTGTGGGTGGCGCAGCACTGCACAGTAATCGCACATGTGCGTCCGATTTCTCATGTTCAAACAGCAGTCATGCTTTCTGAGAAGTATCTATCCCACACAGATGAACAGAAAAGTCATGACATGTCATAAGGAAGTTAAATACCAGCCATTTGTTTCCAGTAAGGGAGTCAGTCTATAGTAAGCAGTGATCGGAAGCAGCCTGATACATGTAGCGTGGCATGTAGCATCGCTACAAACACAAAAATCTTGCAGCAGTAGTACGTTATAAAATAAAGTAAGTTTTAGCTCAAAATCAACTACAAATTGCGCTACTTATAAAAAAAATGGAAAATATATTCTTCAAATCACGTGGCATATCCAGATATCCGGAAGCACTATTGGCTGGAACAAAAGATCAGTGTGCCCTGCCTACAATCATGTACTTGACTTGACTGTGAAAGCTAACCAAATCGTTAATCTTATTTTTACTAATATTCTTTTACATAACAGGTGATCGACCCATACCCATAAACACATGTGGAAATGTTACCTACAAGCAGTAAAATAAAGCATCAGTGTGTGCTGATGCTCGATCATATTTGTTTACAGGGAGTGAAAGATATGATTCTTCTCATTTTCATTTTGTTCAGAAATAGTATGTATCTAATGAAGATTGCACTGTGAATTAATATCCTTCTAAGCACTGAGAAAACGAGAAAACGCTAAGATTTTTTTTTTTTTTTTGTAGGCAAGAATGCATGTGTGTATGAAAAAAAAAATCATCTCTCGCTCATTATTTCTACATATCTTAACACCCATATATCTGCAGTTTTGGAATTTATATGTTAAAATGTGTTACATATTATGATAATCAGAACTAAGAAGTAAATGCAAAGGGAATTTACAGTATTTGTGTAATTTACCATGGTATTTAGCTCTCAATGCCATATGTAAAAAATGTACAAATAATGATCATCTCTAGAATTTGTACTTAAATCTAAAAGTAAAACAGAAAGAGAACTGAAGCGAGCTACTTTCAGGAAAAAAGCAGTGTATCTAGGTACTTTCAGGAAAAAAGCAGTGCAGCTAGCTACTTTCAGAGAAAACAGCTGTATCAGTAGCTGGCTACTTTCAGGAAGAAAGCAGTGTACCTAGCTACTTTCAGGGAAAAAGCAGTGTAGCTAGCTACTTTCAGCAAAAAAGCAGTGCAGCTAGCTAGCTACTTTCAGGGAAAAAACCGTGTATCTAGCTGCTTTCAGGAAAACAGCAGTGTAGCTAGCTACTTTCAGGAAAAAAAGCAGTGTAGCTAGCTACTTTCAGGGAAAAAGCAGTGTAGCTAGCTAGCTACTTTCAGGAAAAATAGCCGTGTATCTAGCTACTTTCAGGAAAAAAAGCAGTGTAGCTAGCTACTTTCAGGGAAAAAGCAGTGTAGCTAGCTAGCTACTTTCAGGAAAAATAGCCGTGTATCTAGCTACTTTCAGGAAAAAAAGCAGTGTAGCTAGCTATTTTCAGAAAAAAAACCCCAGTTGTATCAGTAGCTGGCTACTTTTAAAAAGCAGCTTTCCAATCACTGATACTAAGCAGTATTTCTGTCAATACTTTTACGTACTTGCAAACACCTCTTTAGATTCGCGGATCACTTTCCACTTTCTTCAACGATGATTAAATGATGTTCAAGGTACATGAAGCCTTCATCCATTTCCTCAATGTCAATCATACCTACACCAGACACGAGATCAGAATGAGAAGTAATCCGTTCATCAGCATCTTCAATGCTAACGCCAAAGTACAGTTCATTCATAAGCTGAATAATTACTACACTAGCTTTGCATTAGGAACACCTACCTAATAACGCATTCCACTTTTCTGCGCAATCACGGCTCGCAGATGCCTAAGAACAGATTCGACAAGGTGTCGAACATCCTCCATGTGTAACGTGACACATGTCAGCGGCAGCAGCTTCCTCCGTTCACGCTCATTCCGTGGAAGAGGACCAGCAGTTCTCGCACCTCGTTTTAACATATTCCACAGATGTTCAATCGGGTTACAGTCAAGGGAGTTTGGAGGCCAAGGTAATGTAGCGAATTCGTTGCCGTGTTCCTCCAACTACTCATACGTTCTACGAGCCCGATGACACGGTGCGTTGTCTGTTGAAGATGGCACTGGGGTCCGAGTAAATCTCCTGCAGATATGGATGAAGATGGTCGGCTAACAGATCCTTGTAGCGTCCACCATTTAGTTTTTGTGGGATGATAACCGACGGACCCAGAGCTAGCCAGAAATAAAAGCTCCCCAAACCAGAACACCACCTCCACCGGCCTGTTGAACCCAACTGTGCAACCAGAAGATGAGGCTTCACGCTGTTTATGCCTTATACGAGCCCAACATCAGTATCATGCAGCAGGAAACGGACTAATCACTCCAGACGACCTTCCTGCATCAGTCGAAGGTCCATTGCCGACGTTCCGTGGTCCATGTGAGGCGTTATTTGCGATGATTGGGCGTCATCGTACGTACCCTCTTTGGTTTCCGGCTATGGAACCCCGGACAAACAATGTACGGCGTATGGTGCATGTGGACATAGGTCGAACTACAGCACTGTTGTGCTGGTGGGTGAGCTGAGTGATTGTTTCACGTCGTTGCTGAGATACCAGTCATGACACCCGACGCTCACATGTAGGATGAACCGCGCGTGGCTGACCAACGCTCACCTGTAGGATCAACCGCACGTGGCTGACCAATGGGAGCTCTTCTGCTGGATGTAGGTAAACGATTAATCCAGCCTTGCTTACACTCTTGATACAGAAGTGCGGGAGGAGCCAACAAGTGCGACTGTTTCCTGGCACCTGCTCTCTGGGTCCCAACTATCCGACCGCGGTCAAATTGGCTTACATCACCACGTTTCCCCATTAATGGCAAACGTTTACTCATTACGTACAGAGGATAGGTCTGCACAATTTATAGTAGCCTCACGCGGTGTTGATATCACGTGGTACTTCATTATCCCTCCGAATATGTAAAACAGGGGTGTTCCTTATGCAAAGCTAACTCAGTGTATATGCAAATATTTTCTGATGTTTTGATTGCACTAAAGGTATACACCTACAAGCAGGGGTCACGCTGCCGATCGCCATCTTCGCAATTTGAAAAAAAAATCGTTTTGGCGATGGAAAAAGAGCTGTGGCGATTACGTTTCTGTATTTATTTTACTGTTATAACACTTTGACGATAAAAATTGAATTTGGCGAATAAATTGGCGAAAACTTTAAAAGAGCCAGTGCGGCTCCTACCTACCAGTGTTTAAAGTATTTAGTATTTGAACTTCGAACCGTTCGCGCACTCACTGCACAAGCTTTCATTGCAAATGTTTGTTCACATGAACGAAAATCCGAATTTGGTGTACGAAACGTGATTTAGGCGCGGAAAGATATACAAAAGTGCGAATAAGAACCGCCTGTATACATTTGCGCATCAAGGCAGGTTGATGTAATTTATCCCAAACATTTTTGGTAAGAGTATACAATCATATATTCCACATGTGTTGATATATATGCACCGATAGACACAGAAATTTTGGCGGAACTTGAGTCAACTCACCCACAGATATTAGGCATTATTAGGATAGACATTAGTGCTCGTGATGCCCGGTGCAACAATATTTGTTGACGCCCCGCCACAAGCTTTCCTGTGTTTATAGACTTATGGTTTTTATAGTCCGGGAGAGAACAGGCCTTTTTTAGCCGAACCTTGAATTTCGACATATATAACGTTTTTCAACTGCTTTTCTATAATTTTGCGGTACTGATTCCAAATCCGGTGAGTGCCACTCTCTAAACCTTGGGGAAATTTCACAATCCATCATTAATACCCACACGGCCATGGGGCGATGCCGCTTCTCGTGAATTTACATTTGAGGCCATTTAATGGTAAAACCGTTACTCCCACGGAAATATTTATTTTAAGAAAAAGTAAAAGGAATTAAATCTCCGAAAAATATTATGTCTACGAAATTTCTGCTAGGTGCAGCGGTTTTCGTACGAAACATTAATTAGTGATGCCACATTGTTATTTTCTGCAAAAAATTGTTACCATCAGTTGCTAATCAATTGTATTTACCTATTATTTGCAGGTTGTTAATAAGTGAATCTTATTAAAAATAGGCGAGACAAAGACCTGCATATTCTGTGATGGTGGAAGAAACGCGAAGAATTCTGAAAGGGTACAAAGTATAGCACAAGCAAGTTTACGGCAGTGCGATAATCTTCATCTGCAAACTAGGAGGCCTGAATTCTATTTGATGTCACCAAAACTGCTTGCTTGTCAACGTACTGCAGCAAACATCACATTGATCGTCATCTTAAGCGGCAGCAGCCGTTAAGAGACTCCGGAAGCCAACAGCCAGAGAAAAGATTAAGAAGTACTGCCACGTTCACATTTAAAGAGCATTGCATCTATTGTCGAACGCAGTGTTCTACACAACGTGATGATAGACACCCATCCAAAGGGATAGAAGCTTATCTCTCTCGTACCGCTGATCGTGTTGGGAAAGTCACATTCTAAAACAGCCATATTTAACCATGCCGTACAACGAAATGATCAGTCGGCCAGAGACGTCATGTTGCGTGTAAGCAGTGCTGTCAGTGACCTCCACGCAGCGGACGGTCGTTACCATAAAGACTGCTATTCAAAGTTTTTCACCAACAAACCCATTCAATTAATTCGGACGAAGACAACAATGCCTTACAAGTTTTAGCACATGGAATGGAAAAGGACAAGTCAATTGTGAGGTGTAGCTTCACATGTCATAAACGGTATATGGAGTTAGGAGAGATGTTAATACGACGGCAATTGATGCAAGCTTTGTCTAACAAATTGATTGACCTCATTCTTTCATCTTCTGGAGTTGCATCAATCCTGATCTGCCATGAAATAGCTGCAACAACTCTGACAGTTGACGATGATGACAATACTGACAGTGATTTGGCAGCAGTCGCTAGAGTTGCATCCTTAATCTGGGATGAGTTGAAATCCATAAACCTCGATCTAGGGCATTATACAACTAGAGTGTCCATGGACTCTGTTATAGAATACGCTTGTCCAACTCTGTGCAGTCCACTTCAGATAGTATCGCCAAAGCATGATTCAACAATGCCTGTAGCAATGATAGGTTCCATACTAACCAACATAGTGAAAATCAAGAAACTACATTGCAGGTTGCACTTTCTGTTGTATTGAATCAGCATAAAATTCTAATTAACCTTTTTCACGATTTCGGCGTGACATGCGCATACTCTGAGCCAAGACGCTTCCGAGCGTCCGCAGCTGTTACAACTGCAAACACTCATCCAAGAAATGGAATAGTTGTACCAGCTACAAACGGGCTCATTCAAGTTATAGCCAACTTTGATGCCAATATTTCCATTCAGAATGGCTTCATATCAACACATGGACTAGCAATGATAGAGACACAAAATGACGTCAGCGTTAGTTGTGAAAGAACATGGCAGCACGGCAAAATTCGACGTCTTAAATGGAAAGATGTACTACGCAGTGGCGTAGCCAGAGAGGGGGGGGTCGGGGTTTCAACCCCTCCCTTGACAGGAGACTGAGCACAAATTTAAAGCGATATATACGTGTATACGAGGCTTTCACTAATGAACCAAACCCATGGACCACCCCTTAAGAAATGTCTGGCTACGCCACTGGTACCACGTGTTAAACTTCCAGATATTGAAGTACATCGTTTTAGAGGACAAAAGATTGTCGACATGCCAACGGCGGACATGTTGAAGGAGGATGACTTTCCTCGGCTTAAAGGCCTGGCAATAACAGTGGTTACTAAATTGAAATGTAAGAGAGCAGCAGCAATGGATTTTACTTTCCTGAAGAAAGTTCTTGACAGAGGACTTGAATACTATGACTGCAACACAAAATGTGCACGTGAAAGAGGAGTGTGTCCGGAAGTAAAGATGCGAGTTGCATTTGTCCCATTAATCGACATGGAGCCATCTGAACCTGACACAATGAAGACAGCTTTAATTGAGGCAATAGGAGTAACTGAAACAGCAGGTCAGAAATGAACTGATCAAATGATCAACAACTTTATAAGATTGCTGTTCAGCTCACATGGGTAGACTGTCCGTTACTCAATAATGTCCTACTAAGGTTGGGGGCATGCACATGCTGATGTACTTTATCGGTTGCGTTGGGACACTAATGAGTGGTACTGTACTAGAACAGATTCTAAAGTGTGCAGTTGTTGAGGTGACAAAGATGTTTTCAGGACATAAGTTTCTACAGAACGTAAGAGCCTTTCGGATGGTCGCAGAAGAAATATTTCGAGGAGTTGTTACTGGCCTATCATCCAATTGTGTCGTAAGCATTGATCTTATGGAACTGATTGATAGAAAGCTAGAAAGTACTCAGACATCCGAGCTCTGTACTGATGGTTTCTGAAACCCGTGTTCATAATGATGATGTTCATCCGTGCTGAGAGAGAAGTGATTGGTTGCTGCATCTATGGTCTGTAGAGTCAATGCTCCCCTACTTCTTTGCAGCAGGGCATGTTAATTATGTACGCTATTGTTCTTATTTACTTGAAGACAATGCAAATACTTTGATATTTGCATTGTCTTCATGAACTTTATGAATAGATCGAGATCTATTCATAACGTTCATGGAGGGCGAGCGCGTAGTTAGACAAAATAATGGACTTTGGAATGGGATATGGATCGATCTGTTCATAGAGTCAACATACATGCGGTATGGTCACATCCCTGGTGGCTCCATTGGATTCACCACCAAACCAAAGGCGTTGGCATTGTAAGTTCTGTCACTACCTGGCAGACATGAAGGAAGGAAATAAACATAATTTAGTGACTTGCCATAAAGAGGAAAGAGGAAGTTGGTACACTTATCAAGGCCGAATGTGCAGATATCGGGTGAAGGTCCGGGAGTATCTAGCATCATGCAACCAGTGATGTATTCACGCATCTTTTCGGAGGGGGGGTGGCTACGGAAAATCTACGAATGCCTCCCGTAAGCTTTTGGGTGATCTCCTCTTATATTTAGTGTAATTGTGTTCGTTTATAACTGAATATTTAGAGAAATTAATTACAAAAATTAAGAAAATGAGAGAAAATATTACAATAATAAAAAACAAAACATCCACATGGACCTCAATCTGAAATTTCTACCATCCTTCAACAAAACATTAAACAATCCTTGCTGAAAGGGCAATTTTTCAAGCACTGACAACTCGGACTACCGCAATAAAAACCTATTCCATACAACAGAGATGTTCGCACTGCAATAGATCATCATATTTTGGAAGTTGGCATTCAGTTTTATTTCAATCTTCTGGATGCTGACAGCTAACGTGACGTTAGTGTTTCCAATACAACAAAATATTTGCTACATAATTTTTAACAACAGCAAATTATTAGAAATTGTTCCCGTAATAAGGTCTTTTTTTTTCCGGGTGGTGGTGGTTTACACTCTGTGACAATAAAAAAAAAAAAAAAAACGAGGCACCTCAAGCTGCCATCGAAACGGTTAGTCAGGTTTTGGGTTTTTTACTACTATTTGATGATCTAAGTTATCTAAAAGGGCTGAAACCAAATGGCAGGGGAATGGCTTACACAACACGTTTTCAGGTAACACTGTAATGATTCCTTAATAATCAGAAACACGCTGTAGTAAGGCGAGGACATTTTTACCACTCCTAATGTCTTGGGAGGATTTTCCCCAGCATAGCCTTACCTTTTCTATAGTCCTCAATATTTTACACCACCCCATGGAGAAATCCGTAGTCCATTACTGAATTAAAGGTACAACATTTTTACCTTTTTTTATCACTTGTATGTGTAAATTTCTTGGAATCTGCATTTGCGATATAAGAGCATAACAAAATTTTTGCATTCTATTCAAAAAATTTTATATATGTTAGTAATCAGCCAACAAGTTTTAGCCCCCACCGATTTTTTTATTAACCCCCCCCCCCCCGAAAAAAATCTCTGAATGCAACGAACCTCTTGATGTCAGCAGTCACCCGAAAAAAAGGTTTGATAAACATTGTCACTGGCCAGATTCTGCACGATAGCTCATTGAATGTGTACAATGCAGTAGCTATTGGGAGGAGTCCGTTTAGTGCGTTTGGGGGTGACTGGCCTTCAAGTTTTAATGGAACTATTAGTAAGAAAGTAAAAACAATAACGGCAGTCACTAAATCAGTGAAGCCATGTCTTTAATTTTAGTGTTAAATTATACTGATTTATTTTCCATGCTGAGTTGTGCTAATGTTAAACAGGCCACCATATTTGTTTATTCTGTACTGCTGAAATAAAGTTCCCGTGTTTTGTACGAAAACCATTGCACCTAGCAGAAATTTCTTAGACACAATATTATCGGGGAATTCAATTCCTTTTAATTTCGCTTTAGAATAAATATTTCCGTGGGAGTAACGGTTTTACCATTAAATGGCCTCAAATGTAAATTCACAAGAAGGGGCATCGCCCCATGGCCGTGTGGGTACTAATGATGGATTGTGAAATTTCCTCAAGGTTTAGAGAGTGGCACTCACCGTATTTGGAATCAGCACCTCAAAATTACATATAAACTGTTAAAAAACATTATATATGTCGAAATTCAAGGTTCGGCCTCCTCTCTCCCGGACTGTTAACCACATATGAAAAACATACAGTGCAAACTAAGAACCACACGCATTGCTCCCAAGGTCAGCACCAAAAACAACGCTACTTTTTGAGCTTAATTATAACAGTACTCTACTGTGATGATTTGAGTTGTTCCAGTGGCAGCGAGACCTTCATCATCTCCAATCATCATCGCTCAGCATCTAGAATTGCTATAGTCGAAGGGTATTTTTGTTTTTTTTTATATACTCTACCATTTCACGAAAAGAAATCGAAAAAAAGAACGTTAATCTTGTCAGCCCCCTGAACTTTGGGCTCGGTGCGACGGCACCTCTCGCATCGCCCCCTGGGAATTACCATACCGCTAGCTGGCTGATTTAAAGATGCAAGCACTACATGATTCCTTGAGTGACTGTTAATTTCTAAACTCGTATACTATCATTAGTCCCAGTGGTGCTTAACGACACAGTTTCAATGCCCCGTACAGTAGCAAGAACTTGTTTTAAATTGCTAATTTCACGCTATGAATCTTTGAACACTAATGCCGGATGTATTCCCAAATAAACACCGAAACGAATGCTGTAAACAGCAAATTAAGGCGTCGGAAATCGTACGCACAAAGCGAAGTAAATAAATTGTTACCGACTTATTCCTATCTGCCGTCCATCTGCGCTGCTGTTCTCTCCTATCTGAAGATCATCACAGTATCGGTTTCAAAAGGCGGGCATGCTGAAGGGGGAGAGAAGGATTGTTTGGGAGACAGGCGGTTGGTTGAGAGAAAAAGAGTGTAGGATGTTGTAAAACTCACTTCCCGCAGAAAGGACGCAGACAGCGGCGACTTTCGAGGAAATTGGAAAATTGGTTGGAAGGAGTCAGTCTCGTTTCCGTTACTTTCTGATCGGCCTCCTACCACATCTGTTAACCGCCCCCGTTTCAACAAATGACGTCAAGTATTATACTCAATCGTTTGTAAGCTTCATTTTTGTTCTTTTAATAGAGCGCTAATGGCTCCTCTCAGCTTAACACGCTTTACTTTTTATTTGCCATCAACGATAAGATTAGGAAGAAGTTCTCAGACACTTCTGGAGGGAGATGTGAGGAAGTTTAAGAGAATTAAATTTCCTAGCCCTATTTCCTCTCTTTACTATACATAAAAAATCAGACAGAATTTCCAGTGGAGTTTTATTAACTTTTTTACATTTCGAAATTGGTTAAACGCTGGAAGAGTGGCACTGTGAAACAACTTGTTGGATCTTACATTTTGTAGAAATTGCCTACTTATTTGGCAATATTTCTGGAAGAACAAGAACCACACAGAAAAACCAAACATGGACAATGCAAACAGCCTACCAACACTTAAAATCATTAATTCGTAATAAAAAGCATTAATTAAAAGCTGAATTTCCCGTCCTGGTAGCCAAATAGTCAGGGTAACGAGGTTCGGGCTAAGCGTCCGAGTTGATACCAGCTGAAGCATGGGTAGTGTGCTTATCCTACAGAATTTTTGGTTTATCTTCACTAGAAACAGTGGCTCTAAATTAGGCACAATCGACTACTCATAGGCTTTTTAGATACTCATTGGAGATCGTTAAACCCAGAAGCGATGAAAAAAATCGATTGAATTTACTGCATTTTTAGCTGTACCTATAGATAATGGACTTTCTTAATCAATTCCTACAAGGAACCCCTTCCACCTGAGGAGGCACATCACAAAAAAACAGACTCAACATGTACATTCTACTTCGGAGGGCATTTCAAAAGAAGCAGCAAACTCAAACAATAAGCTGATTTCACTCCGACAAATAGATCTCTTTCCGAAGACAAGGCACAAACCGACAGACTGAACCCAGGCAGCCGATCTTACACCAATATTTCAGGCCTCTTTTCCATTCTGCTGCCTCAAATATTACTTTCAGTTTTGTCTTCTTTAAGGAAGTCTTCATAACCTCTCATGCGATACACATAATCTAAAAATCTCAACGTGTCATCATCTCTGCCTTGTGTATAAGTAATTACTTTAGATTATACTGATTGCTAAACAGATAATTATGCTGCCCAACAGTGCTTGTACTTTTGCAACTCATCGGTAGTTGTTGCAGTCGAAACATTTTTTTGACTTCCCTGGCTTGAAGCGGTATGTAACTTTTTGAGGGAATCATTTTACTAATGAAAGTGTTTTCCGTAGTAATGAAGTGATATATACGTCAATTAGAACGTCTTAGAGAAACTGGTGTTAAGGTATTTTTGCCATTAAATGATATCGGAAATGTTCATATTGAGTGTTGCAAATGAAATGTAATATTGATGGAAACTTCAATTACCCAAAATGCGGTGCAAAATAAACTTTGTTAATTAAACTAATCAACTTCAACGACAACACACATTTGCAAATGAAATGCAAGCTTCTGTGTGCCGCTGTGAAAAAATATCGGGCTTCGGGATGAGACATAGTATGCGGTTTCAACTGATGTTTGATTGGGAAACGATTTTTCCGGCAGAAAGGTATCCAGGTGCTTGAAGCAGCAGTGATAGTCCGTAGGGGAGAGGTCAGGTGAATAAGGTGGGTAAGGTAAGGTTTCATACCTCAACTGGTGCAGCTTCTAGATCGTCTGGCGTGCAACGTGGTGTCTCGCATTATCATGGAGATGCATAGCGATTGACTAAGCCGGCTGTTTGGTGGACAGTATTGATAAGATCTTGACGATACCTATTCGTGATGGTTTGATACGGTTGTAAGCAAAAGTGAATTACACTATCTGCGGGTCCCCAAACACTGACCATCGTCTTTCTTGGATGGAAAACCGGTTTTGGGGAATGTTTCGAGGCTTCACCGTGGTAGCCGAACGTCGGCGATTGTCGTGCAGCATTCATTTCTCATCACACGTGACCAGGCGCATCAAAATGGCGTTCGTTTGGTTTCCCATAAGCAGAGAAGTGCACACTGCACACATCAAATCGTTGTGTTTTGTCCTCTTCTGTCAACTTGTGACACTCATTTATCCACCTCCTTCACTTTGCCTACGGTCACTAATTGTCAGAAAATGGTAGCATATTGTTTGTCGTCAAAGTTTTGTACCGTTTGACGTGGATCGGATTCAGTCAAGGCTTCCAACCCAGCATCATCGATAGTTCCTTCTGGTCTACCACGTGGTTCATTTTCGAGTGTCTATTCTAGGATCTCTTCTTGTAAATGCTTGCAAATATTGGGAAACAATTAAAATGGTGTGCTACGGCTCGAGGGGATATGGCGATTACTTCTCACAGTTAGCCGAGTTCCATGAAAAATAATTTTTTTTTAATATTTTTTGGGAGGGTGAAGAGATCCCCTTTCAACAGCCATGGGGCAAAATCTTGTTATCAGGTCACACACTGCGAATAGAGGAGTTTACAGTACACTCTCTCCTTACGAGCTCATGCTACATTCGTTTTTGTATTTAATGTACGTATTCCTTGTACGAGTTGATAGTTCTCTCTCTCTCTCTCTCTCTCTTTATATATAACATCACAGCCTCTCCTTGACAAATGTCAACCCCGCCTTCTCGTGGTGCATCCTGTTCCCACTAAAGGGGCTCTGACGACCGCCAATAGCGGTATAACTATACCATCGGGATTAGAGGAAATGCTATCCCACACTCACCAACCCGCTTGGCCAGCGTGGTGAGTTATGGCCAAACCCCTCCAAAATGACTCCACAACTTAAATCTTGGCCCTCAGTCTCCGGCAGCTGGAATGTACCTGGCCAAGGCAGCGGCCAGTGCGACATGAAGGCAGAGGGTGCTAAGAATCCCCGGAGGACCGGACTAGGCTGCCATCTGATGCTGACCTTGGCAACGTACAATGGACGCTCCCTATCTTCTGATTCAAGGCTTCTTGAATTGGAAGAGGAACTACAAAGGATCAAGTGGGACATCGTGGGGCTAAGTGAGGTAAGGAGAAAAGGAGAAGATCTCATCGAACTGAAAAGTGGACATCTCTTCTACTATCGTGGGACAGATACTGGCAGAACTAGTGGTGTTGGATTTATAATAAACAAGAAACTGAAGGATAAAGTGGTAGAAGTTGAAAGTTCCTCTGACAGAGCTGCACAACTCGTTATTCAACTCTCGAAAAGATACCTAGGCTCAAATTATTCAAACTTATGCACCCACCACAAGTCATCCTGAAGAAGATATTGAAGAATTTTATGAGGAAATTTGTCATCTAAATAATAAAGGTAAGCAGCACTTGAAGATAATTATGGGAGATTTCAATGCAAAAATAGGGCAACGGCAACAGAATGAAACTTCAGTAGGTAAATTCGGTCACGGCAACAGAAACCAGCGTGGAAATACTCTCGTTGAGTTTGCAGAGGCAGAAGGGTTTTTCATCTTGAACTCCTTCTTCAAGAAAAAGCCACACAGGAAATGGACATGGAGACATCCAAATAGGACGACAAGTGAAATTGATTTTATTATGTGTAACAAAAAATTCGTCATAGAAGACTGCAGTGTGCTAAACAAGTTTAACACAGGTAGTGACCATAGATTGGTGAGATGTAAGATGCACCTCAACACTAAACTTGAACGTGGCAAGCTCATAAGACAAACAAAATCTATTGACATAACCAACCCTAAAAAACACCATAATACCTTCAAGTTGGAACTGAAGAACAGGTTCTCTGCTTTAGAAGGCCTAACATCGGAAGAAGTGGACATCTCTGAAGTTAACAGAAAAGTAACCAAAGCTCTTATGGAAACAGCAACAAAATTAGCTGGGTCTAAGAACAAGTTGCATGTAAATAAATTATCAGGAAAAACGAAAATGTTGATGCAAAAAAGAAGAGAGATGAGGACAACTAAAGAAGATGCGACTTCCAAAGTGGAATATATAGAGCTATGCAAGACAGTACGAAAAAGTATCACTGAAGACGTAAGAAAATTCAACTGTGAACTAGTGAGGAAAGCAATTGAAAACAACCAAAGCCTAAAGATAGCAAAGGGACATCTCAGTAAGGGAAGAAAACAGATTATGGCACTGAGAAAAGAAGATGGTTCTGTAACAAGAAATAGAGGCGAAATTTTGACAAGAGTGAAAGATTTCTACTCCAAATTATATGAAAGGGATGATACATGCACTCCAGACATCATGAAAGATACCAGTACCAGAGTTCCTCCAGTCCTTCCAGCAGAAGTTGCACATGCAATCAAGAACATGAAGCGGGGAAAAGCTCCAGGAGAAGATGGAATTACTGTAGACATCATACAAGAAGCAAGTGGAGAAATCGAAACAGTACTCGCCCAAATTTTCACTCGATGCCTTAATGAAGGAAAGATTCCTGAGGATTGGAACACCGCTACAATGATCCTGCTACATAAGAAAGGTGACATTGAGGATCTCGGAAACTACAGACCTATCAGCCTCCTATCAGTAGTTTATAAAATCTTCACTAAAGTTCTTTCACACCGCTTGAAGGTAACACTGGACATGGCTCAACCGAGAGAACAAGCTGGATTCAGGCGTGGCTACAGCACAATAGATAATATCCATGTGCTGAGAGAACTAATTGAAAGAGCGAGGGAATATGAACTTCCATTGTGCATGGCTTTTATCGATTATGAAAAAGCCTTTGATTCGGTGAAACCATCAGCAGTTACAATGGCTCTGAAAACCTGCGGTATTGAAGATGCATACATTAATATTATTAATAACATCTATGAAAATGCAAGTGCAAAGATTAGGCTGTTTGAAAATACAACACACATAAAAATTGGAAAGGGAGTGAGACAAGGTGACACCATATCTCCGAAGCTCTTTAATGCCACATTGGAGGGTGTTTTTCAGTCACTGAGCTGGGAAAACAAGGGGATAAAGATTAATGGAGATTATCTAACCCACCTTCGTTTTGCTGATGACGTAGTCATTTTTGCAACTAGCCCATCAGAGCTGCAGAATATGATCCAGGAACTTGCTGACAAGAGTAAAGAAGTGGGATTAAAAATGAACTTTCAGAAGACAATAATTAAGTGATGTTCAATGCTTTTACAAGAAATGAAGATTTATCGATTGATGGAGAAAAGCTGGAGATAAGCAGATACGTACGTTTATCTTGGACAGCAGATATCAAGTGAGGGTCACATTGATGAAGAAATTAATCGGCGTACAAAACTTGCCTGGAGAGCTTTTGGAAGAAACAGCATAATTTTCAAGAGCAATATGCCATTATGTCTTAAAAGAAAAGCTGTTTGATCAATGCATCCTTCCAGTGCTTACGTATGGTGCAGAGACGTGGACCTTAACTAAAAGAGACATACAAAGGCTGCAGACAACTCAAAGCAGCATGGAGAGGTGCATACTTGGTGTAACCAGGAGAGATAAGAAGAGGAACTCGTGGATCCGAAAAATGACAAGAGTGGAAGACATCATGATCAGAGTTAAATCCCTGAAATGGCAATGGGCTGGACATACTGCCAGAAGGACAGATCATCGATGGACAGCCGAAATTTTAGATTGGATTCCAAGGGACAGGAAAAGACCCAGAAGAAGACCACATGGGAGATGGGTGGATGAAATTCGAAAGTATGCAGGGGTGACATGGAGGAGACTGGCACAAGACAGACCGTTGTGGAGGAAACTTGGGGAGACCTTCATCCAGCAGTGGATTGATAATGGTTGACAATGATGATGATGAGGATGATATATATATATATATATGTTTGTGTGAGTGATTTTGACTCCTGTGTAAAGAATTGTTTTTGGATTTTCGTAATCTACTAATTCTTCTCTGTTTTAATGCCACGATGTTATTTTTTGTTTGTTTGTTTTAACCCAATGCCATAGAGAAGTTAAAAAGACCTACAGTTTTCTGCACATTTATAACTTTTGCGAACGTTGATTAAAAATAATGATTATTGAATGTTATTCCAGAGGAATTTCGGAAGGGAGTGTCTACTGATTTCAGATAAAAGTTTCTGGCAACACTGGCTTGCATATGCTTGCGTTTCATTGTTAAAAAAAAACATCGAAACGAATGTGATTCTTTTCGGAACATAAACGAATTTGTTCCGTTCAACTGAAATAATCGGTAAAAGGTAAAATATTTTCTAATGATGATATCAGTAAAACAAATAAACAAAATGTTATGAGGCAGCTGTGATCTACTTCAAAATATTGTGTATCAGATATACTTCCACCGAGAAATAACAGAAACTGTGGAGAAAGAAATTTTAGAGCTGAAAGTGGGAGCTTATTCACTTAGAAGGGGTTAAACTATAACTCAACAATGTAAAACTTCTGAGTGTTGATGGACTCGATCGATCTCGAGGGTATTGATTGACCACCGTTTTTTGCTGCTAGTTAACGGTTCCTAAATCTGGTTTCCAGAGGAAGCTTTGCCTCCATAACGCAGGGCTTCGAGTGGGTTTACGAAATGTTCGTTGTAATTCTTTCGTAGCTCGTTGTGAAAACATACGAATCCACTTTCATTCAATAAGTCATTACACCGGTCGTGCAGTATCTCCTAAAGACAGAGGAGTTTCGCAACACAGCCATCTGCAATTTTGAACACTGTCAAATAGTACCTGCATATCCATCGGCACAATGTATGAATTTATTTATAGGAAAAGAAAAAAAGAACTTTACTTTAATTAGCTAAAATAGATTGTATAGCTAGACGGCGCTACTCATCCATTGTTCTGTTTTTTCCTTAATTTACCACTTGAACAGACAGAACTTAATACTCAGATAAACCATTAATAGATCCTCCTACACGCAAGAGTTAATGATATCAGTCAATAACATCTGTCAAGAAAGACTAATCACCATCATCTCATCAATTAATTACGAACAACACGTATAATCATGTAATTATATGTTCATTTAACTTTTCTTGCAGGACCTCGTGCGAAATAAACTTGATGAATATTAAGTTCCTAATCTCGTAACACATTCCGTTGTCGGCGCGTTTGTACCCACTTAAACTAGGATCGTTAAACATTCTGCAAAAAGTGATACGAAAGAAAAAGGCGACAAGCACTCAAGTGTCACAGAAAATACACAAGAGTTGATCAGTGCAGGGACTTGTCAGGCAGAGAGAGTGGCTTCAGATAAAACGAGGAAATGACCAATAAATTATATTTCCTATTATAATAACTCGTTAACTGATATTACTAAATTTCTTAATTCATTACCGCAGAAAAGCGAAAGAGCGGCGTTTTTAGAGATGCTTACAGGACAACACTCACGCTATTTTTCATCCATTAGAAGGTTTCAAACAAAACGCGACTACGCTCATATGAGGGAAAACAATCGCATGTGACGCACCTGAAATATCAAACGTAAATTTGAAAGGAAAATCTAGCAGGAGAATCAACAATTCAGTTTGCGAAGAGGCATTGCTGCAATTAATTCTCTTTATTGAAGGCTGGCATTTACCAAACAGCTAACGAGAAAAATGGTATATCATTCAAATCGGAATGACAGTAATGTAAATATACATTGATTAAATGTATCCTGAAAATTTAGGAGTCTGGTCTCCCCACGCATATCCGAAATTTAGATCTGTCGTACAACTGAATGTAATCGTTACTTTCCTTTGCTCTAAGTTATTAAGCACAATGTAAAACGAGAATACACAGCAAATAAAAACGAAGCATTTTGCTTCATTTTTAGGTCAAAGTTTGGGCAAAATTGTGTTAGGTTTCTATTACTTTTGCTCGCGTTTCTGTAGGCTTTTTTTTTATTTCATTTATTTATGACATTCTGAGCTCACCATCCAATTTTTCTTTTCCTGGCACAAACAGCCCTGAGCTAGCGCCTTTATTGAGCCCACTTTATTTTTTCTTATTTTTTGTTATTCTTTTACGGGGATGTTTTATTTTTATTTTTATGGGAATCGAGGGGGATTTTAAATTTCCTCTAATTTATTATAAAGTCTTTTTAGCGATTTAAAGATTTTTTTTAACGATACACTGCAAAATTAGGTGAATCCGAGAAGTCTATGTTTCATAAATTCTAAACAAGAAAATGCTCTGTTTTCTGAGTCTCCAGGTAACAAGATTTGTTTCTTTTACATTGAGGGATTCTCTGATGCGGAGCAATTTATCAGTTGCGTGTTTCACTCAACATAAAAGTGCGTTTCGTTTCTTCACGTTAATATGATTTATGTCCTGTGCATTTCTATGCGTCTCTTTCCGTATTTAATCATATACACAAAAATAATTTTTCTTGCTCTCTTTGAACCGTTCTAGTAATTTTTGAATTTAGCGAATGAACAGTGAAAGAGCGATAGAGAGAACAAGCAGCAGCGAGTAGACTAGAGATGAATACATCGTGACCTTATTTTAGAAATGTATTGAAATGTCCCAATTATGGTGTATAAACGATTTGCATGGAGTTCTTAATTTTCTTGTTCTTGAGAGAAGTTCTGTTCAGCTAGGCGATTCGTTAGAGCTGGGATAAATCCGGGCCGGATTAGGGCTTTAAGGGCCCTTAGACTAAGACATTTGAATGGGCCCCCTAAGAATTTATGATAGGGAATCATTATGAAGCCCTTTAAAACACGCATTTGTATTATGCTGGTGATAATTAATACGTAGTGCATTTTTCAAACTAATAAATTATCTTCAGAGTTTTCATAATAAGTCATTGTACTTTTCATTGTTCTCATAAGAACATGTGTTAAAAGCTTAAGATTCCTAGATTTTGTCATGAACTTTCTACTGATTTCGCATTTTCGTAATTCCTCTTTTTTTGTTAAATGCAATGTGAAGCCACAGGGGACTTCGACTATTAACAATTCCAATAGCAAATTGTGAGGTGTGGGTGGGAGGTAGTGAGAAAACTGAAACTGTCTCTCCGACCCTGCTGTACACAGCGACATAAAACCTTTACCCTTGGTGACTCACTGTCTTAAAATCTGTTCGTCTTCCAGCCTCTGTTTCTGAACAAGTGGAAATCATACGAGACAAAAGTAAAACTATTTTATAAACCTCTCTATCTATCTATCTATCTATCTATCTATCTATCTATCTATTATTTGCCCAGGCATGCCTCCTGGGCCCTTGGACATGGTGGCCCCCCAAGGCCCCTATAGACCCCGCCTTAATCCGGCCCCGGCTAAATCATCGAGAACTTTGTGATTTCATATTTCGAAAACACACGCACAAGCAAAAACAAAATTTGTGTCTTCATATTTCGAAAACACAACACGCACAGGCATCTTGTAATATGTAAATGAACATGGAAATTTAAGTGGACTCATTGCAGAAAGGTGATTTCGGGATAGAATGAGATCACACTAAGAAGAACAGGGAGTGAAGATACAATAACTATATTTGCATTACCTTTTACAAGGTATCTCGAAGTTTAATAGATGACGAACAGAGCAATGCTTACTGGCATACAAGCCACATTATATCAGGTTTACCAGTTCTTCATCGATATTTTATTGCTCGCAGAAAACGTTTAACAAGGCTCGGAAAACAAAAGGAAGGGACTGCATTTACTGTTGGCTAAATCACCACTAACCACAACCACATTTTAAGAAGTCATGAAAGATCAAGTGATTGAGAACGCCCACTAGATGCAGCTTTATTTGCAAAGCTTTGATTGTAAGAAGAGTTTTTACTCTGTGTAAACATCTGCGGTTATTAATTCTTCAAAATATTGCGACACTGAAGGTAATCATCCTAACATAATCGAAATTATATCTAAAAGTAAAAACACATGTGTCAAAATGTGGTTGGTTCCCTGAGGACACAGAAATCACAAGAATTGCAGCATGGACTCCTGAATTATTGCCGAAAAAAAACGAACTTCAACAAAAAGTTGCCTAATTGGTTTGTGAAATTCGAATTCGGAGGCTCAAAGAAGATACATGAAATTTTTCATTTTTATTTTTAATGGATTACAATGAAAGCAGCTATTGGGCTCACGTGGTGATGTTTAACTTCCGTAAAATTTCTTCTTATACGTATATTCGCCATGTGTGCCTTTCTGTATCACCAAATTATTAAACATTAATGCTTGCTTGGTTAACAACTCCGTTCTTTTACGTTATCATGTGAGTTTAGAAACGTTCTTCGCTGCGCCTTGTGTGTGTGTGTGTGTGTGTACATTAATAAAACAAAATCTACATAGCAATGATTCCGTACCAGGAAAACATTTCCTATTATAATACCTCATTGACTGATACTATCGAATTTCTCATTTCAGTACATTAGAAAAAAAACAATACCTCATTAACTGATGCTACCAAATTTCTCAATTCAGTACATTAGAAACAAGTTAGTAAAATCATGCAATGCATTGATTATGATACGCTTTCCAACATACTAGAAATCATGACTCAAGTTATTACTTAAGTAATGAGGAAAATGGCTATGGAATAAATCTCACTCCTGTGCCCTGACCTTTGATCCCATTTCGAAAATAATCAACAGAACTGGTTCAGTATATTTCCGAAATAACATGATAAAGTTTTGTCGCAATCGAAGCAATTTTACATAAGTTATGATGCATAAGGGCTATGGAATAGATCCCGCTTCTTTGTCCTAACCTTTGACCCCATTTCGCCCATTTTCAATAGGATTCGTCCCCAGGCAGGTCCCTACAACATACTAATATTTCATCCAAATCCAAACATTTTTACGTAAGTTATGATGCATAATGGCGACGGAAGTGATTCCGCTCCTATGTCCTGACCTTTGATCCCCGTTTCGCCAATTTTCAATAAGGGTTTGTCCCCAATTGGTACCCTACCACATACTAAAATTTAATCGAAATCGAACCTTTTTTACGTTAGTTATGACGCATAATAGCAGTGGAATGGATCTCGCTCCTATGTCCTGACCTTTCACCCCATTTCGTTCACTTTCAATAGGGTTCTTTCCCAGGTGTTCCCCTAGCACATACTAAAATTTCATCGAAATCGAAAGATTTTTACGCGAGTTATCGTGCGGACGAACATACGCATAAAACGCGTGACGTAATGAGGCAGATGGGAATCGCGACCATCTGTTCGCAAGAGTGTGACGTCATAAAACTTTAAGAGGATCCACACACAACGCGTGACGTAATGAGACAGATGGCGTGACCGCGCGCCGACATCTAATGGCTCGACGCCATGACACTACACTAAAAACGTGGTAATTCGGGGTGGTTATTTAACCCACTAAACGAATTTTCCTAAAGTCGAGATTAAGCTAAATCGATTTCTAGTACCAGAAAACGGTAGATTAACGACTTTCATCAAAATCCTTAGAGCCGTTTTAAAAAAAAAATTTACATACATGCAAGAATTGCTCCTTTAAGGTGAACGTTAAGTAATTTTGCTTCCTCTACTTCGAATGGAAAAATTTCTGTACACATTTTCTTCCCAATTAATGCGTTCCCAAGGATGAAAATTTGAATATCGATTAAAATAGCTTTATTTTATAACTTGGAACACTCAATATTTTCTAAAACATAACCATAATTATGCAATCCAACATTTGTTTGTCTACTGACGTCATGAAAATACAGGTCGCGCCATGCTTTTTCTGGTTTCAACACCACCAAAGAAAAGTTATTGATTTTTAATAAAATTATGGTTATGTTTTAGAAAATATTAAGTATTCCAAGTTATAATATGAAGTTATTTTAATCGATGTTCAAATTTTCATCCTTGGGAACACATTAATTGTGAAGGAAAATGTGTACAAAAGTTTTTCCATTGGAAGTATAGGAAGCAAAATTACTTGACGTCCACCTTAATAATATGGGATAAGGGCGATGGAATGGATCGCAATCCTATGTCCTGACCTTTGACCCCATTTCATCCATTTTCAATAGGGTTCGTCCCCAGGTGGTGCCATACCACATACTGAAATTTCATCGAAATCGAACCATTTTTACGCACGTTATGACGCATAAGGGCAATGGAATGCATCCCGCTCTTATGTCCTGACCTTTGACCCCAATTCACCCATTTTGAACAGGGTTCGTCCGCAGGCGGTCCTCTACCACATAGTAAACTTTCATTGAAATCGAACCATATTTACGCAAGTTATGACGCATAAGGGCAATGGAATGGATCCCACTCCTACGTCGTGACCTTTGACCTCATTTGTCCCATTTTCAATAGGGTTCGTCCCCAGGTGGTCCCCTACGACATACTAAAATTTTATCAAAATCGAACCATTTTTACGCCAGTTATCGTGCTGACAGACGGACGGACGGACAAAGCTGGAGCATAAACGCTTCTTTAACCTACGGTTGGAAAGCGTAAAAAAGACAAGGAATGGCATTTTAAAACGAACTCTTCCTCGGGATTAAAACGCGACTGAAAGCGTTTCGCACTTTTCAAATACTTTCTTGTGGTATTTTTCTATGTGGCAGAAATTTAAGTTTTCATAGGTAGCAGAACACCAAAATCCGTTTTCTTGAAAGAAGATCACTTGGCACAGCAGATATGAGCTTTTAGCGAAAGGGTTCGATACAGCAATGAGATTTTCGATAATGACTATAGGCATGAATTTTAAACTGTATGCTTCTGATCATGCAACGCTTTTACTTCTGAACTGAGCAGCTGCTTAAAAATCGTAATACAAAACATACAGGTATATTGAAGATCCTGTTCAAAAATGCTACCTTTTTTCTTTTTCAACACAGAGATATAATTTGTCTGCTTAATAACAATTCGGGCACAACAAGAAATACAAGATATCAGTTCTTAAGCTTCTACAGCGAAAAGTTAGGATTTCGTACAATACATTTTAGCGATAGATAAAGGAAGAATCTGGAGAAGAAGCTGTTGCATTGGCGGTTGCAGAAATTTGAAATAGATTGGTAGGGGTCTTTTTATTTTTTTATTTCGATTGGAGGTTTAACGACCACCGTGAGCAACTCAGTGGGCTATAAGCAGTCGCCCGTCCTTAATTTAGGGTCACTGACTCCAGGGAAGGGAGAGAGCCAGTGCCGTAAGACAAATACAACATCCACGCCTCATCGGGATTCGAACTCAGCCCCATGCCGGACGAATGGTCGTAAGCCATCACTTAGACTACTGCGCCACCGGGGCGGCATTTGGTGGGGTCACCTTGCTACCATTATCAATTCGATCGAATATAAAGGGGCTACCATTAACAATTCGATCGAATATAAAAGGGGACTTCAAGAGTTGCAAAAGTTTTTGGATTATTTAATAAACCTAACAGTAAAAAAATAGATGCATAATTTTAACCGGCGTAATATTGTACAAAATTCAATATTTTTTCTGTTCGTAAAGGGGACACCTGCCTCTGTGCCCCCCCCCCCCCGGTCCTTACCGCCCTTGAGTTTCACTTACAATCTCGACCAAACGCGAAACAAAATTCAAAATTCACATCAGGACAAACATTGGCCTACTATCTACATTGGTCATTTCTTTAAGACAAGAGAGAAAAACACTGTAAATAGATTAGGCATTTCAAATCTCACTTAAAAACACAATAGGAGGCCCAGGTTGGAACAATACCCGACAACCCACGCTGCGATGTCATCCGTTTCTTCTCTCCAGTGCCGGTGAGGTAATGAGAAACCTACTCAAGGTCACACGGAATGTGACTCAAGGTCGTGACCAATTGAATAAGTATTTTCCCTTTTTCTCCCTCTTCCTACAGCAATCCTCCATGTACAAACTACCGAAATGCATACGCATTAGAGAAAGGTCATTTCGCGGACTACACGACCTCCGCCCCCTACTTTATCGCTATTTTGGAGAGGAAATAAATAATAATAATAATGCAGCCGAGTTTCCTCGCACCATCGTTGAAGCTGCAGCTAGAACGAGCTTGTAACTAAATCTGCTCCATCGAGTACTGTCAGATGGTTGCGTGTTCCGGGAGCACGGCGCGCACGAACAGACAGATGTGTCGGAGATCGGAATTTCCGATCAGGAACTTCGCCTTCTTTTATTGCTCGAAACGCGAAAAAACTTGACAGTCACAAGTAGCAACCACCCCAAGAGAGGCACACAGTAGGATTCCCAATTTTTAAACCTCGTGAGGTCCGCAGGCTGCTGTAATCCCATACGAGAGAGGGAAACCAATGAGAGAAAAATTAAAACAAAAACGGTGGAAAAGCTTTTTCTTTCAGGTATGGTAACTCCGCACCTATAAGTTGGATTCCAAAAATTCTTTTTACGGCGCATAGTTGTAATCAAGAGGATGGGATTCGTGCTGCATAGTTTACTCGCTAGATGGAGCGTTATTTACACTTCTAAAAGTCTGACTGTAAAAATTATTTTGTATTCGATGACTAGATTTATAATACGAGCAAAAATTGTCATGCGTTCCTTGTTCTGTACAAGACATTTTTATTACTAAGCGTTGTAAATGCATATTTCTCCGATGCGTCAATTTTCTCCCCCCCCCCCCTTTTCAATAACATATGCGCTTCTAAAAGTCCGGTTTGAAAATTTCTTTTGCGACGAGTATTTTGTATATTTCTTTCTTTATTTATTTATTTGTGAGCACATCCTTACAGCAATTAATTTCTGTAACTACATAGATCTAGTTACAGAGATTGCAATACCATCAATGTGCATTAAAGGTAATAACAGTCTTCAAAACATGCCTTACGGAAGAAATCATAACTTAAAAATATTCGTACAGTCCCTCAAGTGAGTTATTAAATCTATACATTTTCTATAAAGGGGATTTTTTCCCAGCTTCAGTTCTGCATAATGGCACAGAAAACATTTCTCATTTTGTCCTTGGTGGACATGACACACGGAAATTTAATTGGTTTAGAATTAAAACGTCATCGATCTCTCCATTAATGATGCCGTACAGAAACTTAAGTTGGAGAGCTTTCCTTCTAGAACGTAGAAAGGTCATCTTGAAAAATGTCAGGTCAACAACAGTCGGGATATCCGCGATGTATATACTCCAGTAATCTGAAAAGGTGTCGTAGATTATTATTATTTTTTTTTTACTTTCCCGCTTTAATTTATTTGTGTTATGAGACTAGGACTCAAGCTGATAAGAGCATACTCTAATGATCTGACCGTAGTCTCAAAAATACGAAGTGTCTGAAGATTAGAAAAACACTATCTGAATTTCTCACTTACAAATTTACGGTTGCTGAAACCATGATTTCCCAACAAGTGGACATGCATAATAATTTGCACCTACTGACCACTTCAGACCACAGGTCATGGAATCACTACTAGATTTTTCTTGTGTCTTCCACTTTCTATATATACTCTTAGCATTGCTGTTGTTTTAGGTTCCACAGGTACAGAAGTTTTGCTCGAGAAAGATCCATTAGCACAGTGCACTTGAATCGCCATATTCCCGTTCTGCGCATGACGTCACCGTGGAAGCACAAAACCCGACACAAACCATGTTCTTTATTCTTTTTTTTTTATTTTGAGGTTTAACGATCAGCAAATCAGTGAGATACAAGCAGTCGCCAGTCCCTAATATAGGGATACTGGTTCCAGGGAAGGGAGAGAACCAGTGCCGTAAGACAAACTCAACATCCATACCTCACCGGAACTCCAACCCAGACCCATCTCAGACGAATAATCGCAAGCCAGCGCTTAAATCGCTGCTCCACCAGAACGCTAAATCATGTTTTTCTTTGATGTTCGATTCTTCACGTACTTTTCAAATATTAAAGATTTTTGAGAACTAGCAGTACTAGCAGTGAGTACTAGCAGTGTGGATATTTATTTGCTTGCTAGTGTTTTTTAATAATTTTTTCAATGACGATCATTTGTTGATAGATATATCAGTGTAACCTACAACGCTTGGATTACTCTCAGCAAGCTGTTCAGAAACTGTTTACAATAGTTTCTCTGAAAGCACGAGTTGTAAACAAATACTGAAATGCAAACAGAAAGATGCGGGAATTCATTCTAAATATTTTTCTTGTGTGAGTTATATTCGTTATTTAAATTCTCAATTGTCTCGATATCCTGCAGAAACGAATTGAATAATACGTACGAAATTTCCCGATATTCGAACTAATCAAACTTAATGTGAAAATCAGAATAATCCTACGCTTTCAGTTACTAATCATGAAGGCTGTGGCTAAAAAGGCAACAGAGACCCAGCGTCAAGTCGCAAGTTTCTGAAGTGAAATACAGTAATACTTGGCACATAACTATGGTTCCCTCCCCTATCACTGCATTAATAAGAAGTAATTTTTGTATAACTTTTTGTTTGAACTATTTCATTAAGATCTTTAGAAACACAGACTTTTAAGCAAAACAAACACAGGTGTTTCTAAAGGCATTTTTCAAAAGGAGAATGTTAAAAATAGAGTATAAAAATGCTCGTTTTACTTATCATTAGTTATTCGATATCTTATCTTGAATAATACTTCAGCTGATTTTTATAGATTTTAAGCATATTATAAAGTTGATATTGAACAAAATTAAAATATATTTTTGTAAGCTTTGGTACGGGTACATTCGTATTCCTAGCACTTTATGTAGGCTAAATATTTGAAACTGTAATTTCCCCAGGACTACCAAGTCCAGCAATACCAATAAACACATTTTTGTTTTTCCCATTCAGGCTCCGCTAACTTATTGTGTTGTTTTTAGAAATCATTATTAATTCATAAAACGAGAAGTTAGGAGTCGCTGATAAACATACGCTAGAACTCCAATTATCCGGACTCCGGATATCCGGAGCTTCGTTTATCCGGATCAGTTGTTCTTCTTTCAAGGACAAGTAACATTCAGATTTTTGTTGATTTATTTCCGTGTTTTTAGTTTTTTCGTTCATTTAAATAATACAAATTGATAATTCAGTACAGTAGATATATTTTTTTAACTGTAAAACATTTGTGATTATAAACTACGACAAACGAAAAAATTAAATTCCCTCACTTCAATTAATAAATACGTATTTGGCCTACAGGAAAATGACAATCCAATTATCCGAATTTTCCTAATATCCGGATGGGCTGTGGTCCGAGTTAAACGGAATAATTTGAATTCTACTGCAATATTTTTTCTAAATCTGAAATTCGAAGGATTTCAAAACATTTCGTATTACATTTCTTGCTTGCATTTCTTTTCTAATATACAACTCATACAAGCTATGAGTGTTGCTTGGGCTCTCTTGCTTCCAGAGCGACATCATTTCACCAGCCGATAAGAACTCGTATCCAAAATGGCTTAACCTTATCATATAAGAAACTTGATTTTGCTGATACTTTTATATGCTATAAGGAACATTGTTTTATGGTTATTCTCAACATAGTTCTTTTGATAAATATTAATCATCATAATCATTTTATGTATAAACGAGGTTGCCAACATAGCAAGAAGTTAATGCATCTGTCTCATTGGTTTTCGAGAAAAAACAGCTTTCAATAAAATGGTGAAAGTTACATTGGTTTTGCCTTATTATTTGAAGTCTTCAAGAGGGCTTCCGTTTCAACTTGAAAATCAACTTTCAGCACCTTTAATACGAGATGTCTTTTTGACAGCGCACTTGGAAACAATAATCGAAAGTGTTTGTGAATGAGCATTGTCTGCGCTGAATGCGCTCTCTAAGCAGATATACTCTATAAACAAGAATTTGATTTACTTCCAACTGATGTAATAACTTTCTTCTAACGCTGGAATTAAGAATTTCGTATGGTAAACATGCATGCATACAACTCCAATAATTAACTTCGCTTAACAGAATACCGTTGTGACTATACCCTTCCCAATTTAAGTCGTCCACAACAAAATTAACAGCTTTCGTGAGATCAAGGTTTTCCGCTGATTCATAAAAAACAAAATAAATAGTGTTGCTTTTTGTTTCTTTAATGGTAACATACAGCAGATATTACAATAGGAAGATTACAGTTAAAATTTCCAAGTGGCTGTATATAATTTCATCCGCGTTATTAAAGCAAAAGGTAAATGATCTTTAAAACTGAGAAGTGCTAGATTAAATTCATGCGAACAATCTTTTAGAAATTTAAATCTCTTGAGGCGTTTTTTACCTTCAGCTCATGTACTAATTTTTTCCCGCAACACAAGCTAAAGATTAAAAGCTTCTGGAGAGATTCAAAGATTTAAGAACATGTTTTGAATTTACTACTTTTCGTACACTTGAATTTCTCAGTGTCGTAATTTTTTGGTTTGGTGTGGTAAGTATTTAACCAGGTGTCGCGCTGCCGGTCGCCATCATCGCAATTTGCGAAAAAGAGACGTTTCGGCGATGGAAAAAAGCTTTGGCGATCTCATAGTGTTATAAAACTTTGGCGAAAACAAATTGAATTTGGCGACTAAATTGGCGTAAACTTTAGAAAACCCAGCGCAACACCTGTTTAACTATTATCGAATTAGGTACTTTTAAATTTTCAAAAAGCTGCGTTTTCCCAACAAAAAGCACAAAATTAAAAAAAAATTGATCCTGTTATTCCAGCTCAAAATTTAAAAGTAAAACCGACAATAACAGAAACTGTGTGCACATGTTCACCAAACATATTTTAAAATCTGCGAAAATATCATCGAAACTTCGCATTCATAACACTGTTATGCATGCTACGCATTAATAATGAAAAGAAAAGCAACTCGAACGTCTTAGATTATACTTAGACCGTGCAATCCACTGTTTACGAATTGCACCATAAATGAGAAAGCAAATGACACTTCAGATACCAATCATGCTGAACAATCACTTCGTACACACGTTTTGGTATGTACAGACAGCTCAACTTTATTTTGGAATCGATATTCCCCACAGCTTTTAATGGAAGTTGTACTGCATCTTATTCTTACCTCTGATTCACATGTACAGATCTTAAATCGGCACATTTGTGTGGGTAGAAGATTATGCAGCAGGAAACTAAAACCACAGGTAAGTTAGGCGAAGGAAAGAAACAAATATCAACTCTACATTCGTTAAGTACCTTGTATATCAACGGATCTGATTTCGATTCGCTTTCTCAGACGCCACACGCGTTCGGAGGCTTAGCTTTTTAAACGAATTTTCAAAAGGGAACACCTTCAAGATTTCAACTTTACAAATTCGGAAAAGCTTGTTTACAAAACTAAATCTCTGCAGGATGTCCAACTGATACTCAGGCTTTTCACTACTTGAATAGAAATTGATCAAATAAAATATCAAGTCGGTTGATGAAATCCCTTTTCTATCGTTCAAACATACTGAGAGAGATCCCAACAAATCGGAAGCGTGTGTAACCGAAATATGTTCTTCAAGAAGCATTAACAAGGTAGTAACTTAGCAGGTGCAGACGTTCACAGAATGCTTTATTTTAGAGCAAAGTATGGCATGAAATCTTAAATCGCTGGGGACACACAGCCTGTACTTGTTCTACTGACTAATCAGTTAGCACTACTGAAGCGCATGTCTGATCGACTGCAAAGAGTATCATAGTCGAAAAACGTTTCAGACCGTATTACCTTTATTCATTTATTTATTATTATTTTGTGGTTTGGCGGTGACCAAGGGCAGCTCCTAGGGCCAAAACACAACCCCATCTCAGACAAAAGCCTTCTGTCTTTCTCTCTTTGTCCTAATACGGCGGTATCATAACAACTAACTAGAAGAATCCATTATTTGCTCATAAAGACATATATATCAGGTCTGAGAGTCATGCAAAAACTAAAATTTTCAACTGATACAACACAGATAGCTAAATGAATGAGCTGTAATTAACCACCTAATTGCAGTTCCCTGTGGGATAACAGCAAGTCCTTTATTCAAGCAATGGTGTCTCACTTTGTAAATCAAAGCAGCAGCAAAAATGTAAAAACGGAAAATCAGCACTAAATTCTTAAGCGACACTAGATGAGTGCTACAGATGCTTAGGAAATGGTACAATATTTTGTAGGGTTAAGATCTTTAAAAAGAGGAACACAGAACGCGGGAAACGAACTTGAAAAATCTTTCACAGCATGTATGTCTTCAAAAATGCTGCAGATGACATCAAAAAGTATTAAATGAAGTGCATTGATGAATTCTGAAAGTTCGTGAGAACATGGAGTCAAAACATCATGTTGATGCACTACCTCATATAGCACTTTTGATACGTAAATCTTGAGACAAAAAAATAAAACAAATAAAGTCACGTTGAACTTTTCATGTCCAGTGAATATACTGCTATGTGCTTGAACTACGGGTCTTTTGGGGGGGGGATAACAATTACCATGAGCAGCTCTCTTAGGGCTATAAACAATCAGCCGTCTCAAATTTAGGGTTACTGGTTCCAGTTAAGTGCCAGAGTCACTGCCGTAGGACGAACACACCATCGATATATGTACTCGTAGTGTGTGTGTGTGTATAAACCACCCTATCATTAATATTGGGACGCCCCTCTGTTTACAGTGAATTCTGTCTTACTCAAGCACTACGTCACATACACAACTATTGTCTCAATTCATGCAAACCTGATGTAAAACTATTGGGAATAATAGAATCACCAGTATAGCGCGCAAGACGCTGCACGACATGAGTTACTACAATCGAGTAGCCATCCACAAGTCACCAGTCATTTGGACTAAAGCCATTGCCGATTAGTGTGGTGTAAGAAACGCTGGTTTTGGTCTGTAGATCAATACAAAACAGTACTTTGCACTGACGAGCCAAGGTGAACAGTCTACCAGTATGATGGTTGACTGTGATCGTTGTTCTTGGGTATGGCAGATGCCGTGAAAAAGGTACCTACCGAGCTGGATCATACTGACAAAGAAGTTGATGCATACAACATGGTGGTATGGAGCTGTTTTTCGTGGTTCCGCATGTTAGTCATTTTGGACAAAACCATGAATGCTGCGCTGTACCCAGACGTCCTGAACAATTATACACTATCAACGTGGTGTTAGTACTTTGGGGAAGGCCCATACTTATATCAGCAGAACACACCATGTCATACTCCTCGCGTTCTTGCAGATTGGTTTGAGAACATGAATGACGAAAAGATGGACTGGTCAGTGTAAAATCCTGACCTGAACCCTAGGAAGTATCTCTGGGACTAATTTGATCGTCCAGTCCGTAGAAGAAGAGATCACCCAACACACAAGCTGAACCGGTCGCTGCTTTGAAGGATGGCGAAACATATCGAAGGACACAGCTGGTAGAGAGCAGTGCTGAGACGGGATGAGCCCAACTGCCCGAAGCCGAGCCCGAGCCCGAACCGGGCTACATAATATTTACTGCAATGCGGACTAGGGCGTGCTACGGCTCTAAGAGAGAAAGATAATTTTCTTCTCCTTTCTTTTAAAATGTTATTTTGTATGCTTTAGCGCATGAAACTTTTCTTACACTTTCTAGTTGGTAAGAAAGGGAATTCTTAGACAATTGGGTCTGAGTGGGGAGTGGGGACTCGGGAGGGTTATTTTTCGGTGCTTGGGTGGCAAATACCATACATAGGCCATGCATTAGTGGGTTTCTAAGGAGCAGGAAAGGCTCTTTCAAGAACAATGGACACTATGCCGACAAAATTTTCTCGCCTACCACCACGCGGCAGCTTCCTGCTAACTTTATTGAGCAGCGTACGTAGATTGCTACGCCACCCGATCTATCCGGATGCCCGCTCTCCCGTAGCATTTCAGGACGAAAGGATACATTAAAAAAAGAGAGATGTCCCCTCTCCACTCCGCTGTTGAGAAAGACATTGATAAATTGTAAAGGAAGGAGGGCGTTGGAAGTCTGGAAGATGATATTATTATTATTATTATTTTAATGCTTAAACAGGTTAGTCATAGTTTTGGGGCTCGTTCGAGCCCGGCTCTATATTGCAATAAAATATTCGGGCTCGGGCTCTTAAAGTTCAGCCGGACCTCAGCACTGGTGCAGAGAACTCAGCTACTGGTAGAGAACATTCCACGAACACTAGAGACCGTCACAAGGGTCAAAAGTTTGAGCACACAATACAAAATTTTCTGCAAATAAAGATTATTTGCAGACATGCAGATGTCCGGATATTAATGGTAGTATATATTTTACCTTCAAAATAACGATTATAATAATAAAAGCAAACATTTTGTCAGTCACCGAAACATTCAGTGTTTGGTGCGTGTTTTCATTTCAAATGAACTTTCGACCAATTAATTATCTACAAATTTCCTTTCACCACAACCAGTGTTTTCGCTAGAAACGTGTTTAAAAGCAACATTTTTTACTTCAGATACTCGTATTTTGCATATGAACTTATGCTGACCCGTAGACGATATTTTGAAATAAATATATAAAAATATTCGGTTTTCCATACGTCTCACTAACACAAAAATTCGAAGGCGTTGTCTGAAAGATTCAACTTTTAGTCATTTTTTACTCCAGTTAGAAATTCAAATTATCATGTACACATGAAATTAAAAACGTAAGCGACTGTTGCATGGGAAAAAGCTGTCAAATTCACAAATTTGTTGACCATACTCGAACCCACATCCTTCTGCTCCGGAGCCGAATGCTTTTCCAATTATGCTACACCGACTAGGGACTATCGCTGATACTTACCCTCTTGACATGTGCGTCATCTCTGTAGTACATCCTATACATGCCCCCTTGAGAAAGGCAGAGACCGAAGTCGCAGGTTTCGGGTCAGCCGCAAACCACGCTTGAAGTCACGTTTCGGGTCAGCCGCAAACCATGCTTGAAGTCACTCGCTGTAGAAGAAGAAATTCTCACTAATTCCACATAATGTGTGGAAGAAGCACCACACATTTATAGAAGGGAAGAAGGAATTCTCATTAATTCCAGACGATGTGTAGAACGAACATCACACATTTTTAGAAGAACCTAACGGTGAGTAGATCCATTTTTACGTTCAGGCTCTAATGCGAAATTCACAGATTTCACGCCCTTCTTCTCCGGAGCTGAATGCTTTCCCAACTAAGCTACGCCGACAAAGTTTATTGCTACAACTTTGCCGTCTTGATATGTGCGTCACCCTGAGGTAGGTACGTCACAAAGCACAGAATTAAAAATGTAATTTTTGACGATATTATACTGTAACTAGTTACAGTTTAAAACGCCCTGTCAAACTACAATACAAAGTAATGTCTCTATTTCAAATTGGGGTCTTCTTCTTTCCACTCGATCGATTTCTTTCGACTTAAATTAAAACTGAAAACTCATTATGTCCTGATAATTAGGTATTAAACAAATTCACCTCACAATCACAGAACGCTTTCGCTGCCATTGTCAAAACTTACAGACAGTCCTTTGGAGAGAAAATTATCCAGGATTCTAAAAAGTACTTTATTAGCAATTCTGTCACGGAATTGATGCTAAATGTGAAAACTTAATATAAGAACCTCAGTTCAATTCACCTAATTCAGCTTTACATTTCCAACAACCTTTTTCAAATTTCAATAAATTTGCTTGCGCATTTATAAGAAAAAGCAAAATTTACCCTGAAAATACTAATGGCAGCTATCAAGAGCAGAAATAATTTCCATAAACGATATAGCCATAGCAGGCAAAACATTATTTAGGAACGATCGCGATAAGAATACCAAAAAGTAAATTCAAATCGCAGACATTTATTTTACAAAATGGAATCTTCGCTGTATAAATGTAAAAGTGAACGAAACTTATCAAAACAATACGAGGTCGATAAACATCATTGGCTAAACCATTATGCTACAAAACGGAGATTAAAATTTTTGGTATTGACGAAATTTATCGAAAGCGTAAACATTCAATATCTGATTACAACAAAACTCGAGATTAAAATTTGAAATCTGATTACAGCTCCCACAGTTATTCTGTACTTATACTGCTTACACAGTGAACGAATTCCTAAGGGAAACTAATGTTTTTCACTTTTTATGTTCTTAAACAATTTAACTACTTATCTGCATATTGGACAGCGATTTTTTAACGTATCATGTATCTTTTAATTCCTTGTTATTACACAAAGTCCGCAAGGATTCTATATAAGGCTTTGATACTTTGCAGTAACCTTTTATCTCGTAAATGAGCTTAGCATTTCTTATGTCATTTTAATAACATTCAATAATAATATGCTTTAAACATCAATACCTCGCATCGTGTTATGTATTCATATCGCAAATGGTTGTGCGGTATTCACTGCAGCATTAACAAAAAGCGATTTGAAACATTTTATTGGCACAAATGTAATGAAGAATTTTTATTTAGGAGTTTAATGACCACCGTGAGCAACTTAGTGAGCTATTAGCAGTCGCCAGTCCCTAACTTAGGACAACGGGTTCCAGGAAAGGGAGAGAGACAGTGCCGTCAGACAAACACAACATTGACGTCTCGCCTAGATTCGCGAACCCGGACCCATTTCGGACGAATGGTCAGAAGCCAGCGCAGACTACTGAGCCACCGGGGCAGCTACAACATTTCGGAGCCTGATTTTTGACAAAGAGAATAACAATAAAATACTACGTACTTGCGGGACAGCAAAGGTTACAAACAAACCTCGCTGCTGCAGGGGCGCTGTCTAAACCATATTGTTGGAGGAAGACTTAAAAAGATCAGAAGTGGGATCGCCTCTATCTATTCTTAGGTCAAAATAAAGTAAAATATGTGGTGCAAGTAAAAGACTTTATTGAACGTATGTCTTAAAAATCGTGAAAGTTGTAATTGCTCATAGGCAAACAAACAAGAAAAAATATTCTTCATCCGCGACTCGAACCAGAGCCGTTCTTTGAATAATGGTCAGATGCCAGTGCCTCTGACCACTCGGCCACCGACGTACGGTACTACAGCATAGAAATTAACACCTAATAGCAGCGTACTTGTATCGCATTCCGTTTTGCTGTACTGCATTGGAAATGGTTATTTTGTTACTAATTTATTTATCAGTTTAATACTTTAAGCAGATTTCTACGCTGTCATGCCGGTGAAAAATTAGTTTTTACTACGAAACCAACTGAAGGTAATATTTGGAAACCCAACTCTAAGCACGTTTGCCAATGAAAAACGTGGTTACAAAAATACAAACAAGCGACATAGCAAAACAGGTGCATGCATGCAATCAAAATATAATATTTACAATACCTGCACAGCAATTATCCAAAGACGCATCTCTCGTAATGTAAAAGCGTCAATATATTAAAGGCTCGTAACAGATATCAGACCTAACTGTTCGCAATGATGGAGTGTATGTGCAAGCCTCATCACCAAGTGCTTCCCCGGGGATTAGAAAAAAGTGCTAGGCAGACCACATGATCAGTTCCGGCTTCAACAGGGCCACTAGTGGAAAAAATGAAAAAGAATTCCTGCTCTTTTTTTTTCTTCCTTCTCTTTCTCCTGCCTTCGCCAGCACAGGCTACTAAACCACTACTAGTTTCAAAGACGACCCCGAGCAATGCACGCCAGGAGGGTTGACTGATGACAGAAGAGCTCGGAATCCGGCAGCATGTAAAGCTGAGGGTAAGAGAGGGGAGGAGGAGGAGGAGGGGGGGCTGCAACAAGATGCAACCATGACTTTCGGAAGAACACCCAAAGCAGCTCGGGGACCGCATACACTGCTAACGCGCCACCTAAAGTGTTGGTTGATAAAAAGTGGGAAAGAGAGAAGGAAAGCGACGGGTGATGGTTCAGGAGGGGGCGCTGTAGGGGGCGCACGAGGCGGAATAAGGTTTTTTCTGAAAAGGGAATTCATGCTATTCTTCCAATAAAACGCCAAACACCTCCTTTTCTCTATACGCCAGCTCAGTGGGGAAGTGCATATCAATAAACCTCAGTCCCTTTAATGCTCATTTCTCAGACGCCTTGTTAAGAAACGCTCGGCTTTTGAGAAAAATAACAATGTTTTATTTATTAAAATAACATCTCTCAGTAGTCTCATGTATCAAATACAGCAGTTATTTTTTACACGTCAGTGTTAACATATCTATGAGGTTAAATACCATTTTCTGCAAATTTCAATCGCTGTAAAAAAGTGAGACAACTCATAGTTTGTAGGAACCGCTAATTTGAACAAAGAAACGCTGCCCCCCCCCCCCATCCATGTAGCAAACATAAAGAATCTGATAACTTTTTGTGCCTGAATTTGAAAAACGTGCTCTAAAAAAATGTTCTCTACAGAAAACAGTGACTAGATTAATCAAATTTTTTTAAACAAGAGAACATTTCAGAAATGCAGCCATCTTTTTTTTCGTAAGGAATACGAGTTCCATCAATCGACTGGTGGATGCTAATTATTAATTTTTAGTGAACTAAGGAGAGCTTAGCCTTCAGAATAGGCCACAACTGATGCTTATTACGGCTGACTGTTAAATATTAATCAATTGTTATTTTTCTATTGCAAACATTGCTGCTATTTGTTTTAGCCTTGTAATCAGCATTGCGATCTTTTGAATTCCATTCAATCTCTCTAGGCTAGCACACTATTCCTGAGTTAGAGATGAATTTCAACATCTAACTGTTAAAGCACCAGAAATCTTTTTTGTAAGGGGGAGAGGTTAACAACCTCGGGGATTTTTCTACGAATTTCAAATCGAGGAGTTCTCAAAAAGTTTGGAGGGTGCTGAAAAAATTGGGGATTACTGGATGAAAGCAAATTTTTTGAAGACTGAAATTTCTTGTAATTATCTAGGCTTTAAACCCTAGATTAAAAATGGGGAAAACTGCAAGAAATGAAGAATTTAAATTTTTTATTGTTAAGAATGATTAAAATCGGGAATATTTTTTCTTAAATTTCACGCGGTTGGTTTGTTTCTGTGCTGTTTTTACTTTTCGTATCTCATGTCTAAATTGCTTCTCTACCCAAGTAGCAGTGAATATCGGCTAGATATCGGGCCGATATCGGTTATGTCGGCTGAATGTCGTTAATATCAGTCGACATTGAGCCGATATCGGACCGATATCGGCTACAGTATCGGACTGATATTGCAAAAAGTTATCCTCCCTGATATTTAGCCGATATCGGCTACAGATATGGGACCGATATCGGCTACAGATATTGGACCGATATTGCAAAAAGTTATCCTCCCTGATATTTAGCCGATATCGGTTATATCGGCTACCGACATGGAGCCGATATCGGACCGACATTAATTGCTACTTGGGAAACACGACTAGAGCAACGAAGCATTTACATGGGTGACTGATATTGATATTTTCATAAATATTGTTCACGCTGAAATGACTCAAAGGTATATCTGCAAAATCTGTAACAGAATAAAATTTAAATATGCATACATATATTTTGCGATCACAGTTACTGACTTTAAACATATGCTTCTAAAATAAAAAAAAACTAGAAAAAAAAAACATGTTACTGCATACATGGAATTCAAATATAAAAGAAATTACTGCGTTATGGTAGAAGATACTTCAGGTGAAGCTGAGGAATTATGCAAATGCTAACTGCTATTGACACCTGTGCTACATGATAGTAAAATGATTAATAATTAAAAATTAGAAAAACATATGCAGTTGCACAAGCACGCGCGTGTATTTGTTACCTTCAAATGGAGGGTTGTTGAGATTTTTTATGCGGAGGGAGGTGTAGAAGGAAATCTTTTATTCTTAAGGGTTAAGCTATACAGCTACATGGCAATACAGTTTAGAATTGCTGGTGTATTGGAATGTGCAATTGATATTCATCAAAAGAAATGTACAGAACTTGTTTATTCTGTCTACTAAAGTAGAAACTCACAGCTCCAGCGGTGTTGTGCTTTTGAGATTCCTGTATGTAATTTTTCTTAATATTGATTGCAATTTTAAAGAAATTATTTCTTTTATCATTGCATAACATTTAAAGTCATATTCCGGAGAAAATTCATGTTTAAGCAGCCAGTAGCTAACTTTTTTATAGGTTTATTGTACAGGGCAGACTGGACAAGACTCACTTGTTTATTTTTAAATAATCGATAGAAGAGGAGGATATTATCCGCCACACTTTTCCTGATGACAAGCCTGACGACCTGACACCACCCCAAATACCTATTGTTCCTGAGTTGCGTAGGGATCTTCTATCGGTTAGAGAAACTGAGAGGTGCTCTGTGCTGGAAGTAAAAAAAAATTCTCCATAGGCAATCGATCTCTTCCATCTAACCGTGGTCGGCGCAGTTTCTTCCAGTTCCTGATCTCTGATTTCATTGTAACTTATTACACTGCAATATGACTTATATAACATAATTGAATTTTTAATACTATATGTTAACGTCTATTGCGTACGTGTGACTAAAAATATAATTTTTAATACTATATGTTAACATTCATTGCGTACGTGTGACTAAAAATATATTTTTTAATACTATATGTTAACATCCATTGCGTACGTGTGACTAAAATATAATTTTTAATACTATATGTTAATATCCATTGCGTACGTGTGACTAAAAATATATTTTTTAATACTATATGTTAACATCCATTGCGTACGTGTGACTAAAAATATAATTTTTAATACTATATGTTAATATCCATTGCGTACGTGTGACTAAAAATTGTCACGATCAATTTGAAATCATCGAAAGTGCAAAAACAAACTTTTGTTGTAGCGCACAAAATAATAACTTGGGAAAGGGGGGCGCAGTTTTGTGCTACGCCACCGGTCTGCAGCATCAAAGGTAAGGTTTGAGTATTGATTGGTAAAACATTCGTAGGGCAAATGAAAATTTTCAAATCGCTGAAGATTTTGAAGATTCAAGTTCACAGTACGGTTGCACCACTGCCAAGACATTTCTGAAGAATCAATCGCAGTCTTCAAAGTTCAAAATCTTCCTCGTGATCATTGGCACTGAGGTGCCATATTTTCACTGTTGCCCATGTAGCCACTCTTTCAGAAAACTTGAAAATTACATTGCCCTGGAATCGAACCCGCACTTCCCGATTCGAGCATGCTATCCGTTACACCACTCAGGACAAGGAAGTTCCAAGCAACTGAAGCTAAGCAGATGTAATTATTGCATTTGTATCGCCTTCCATGCATTTGAGAAGAATTATTTCTTCGAGGAAATTCGTTTCCCATTTATGTATGATCTTTCTCGTGAGAAACTGTCTGGTATCTTCAGTCATTGTGCACAGAAATGAAAACAGAAGCAATCATACAGCGCAAGAAAGAGTTTCTTCCAAGGCTATGTGCAAGCACACTATGTAAACTAAACTGTTCGGGCACTTCCACATATGCAAATCAATGGGCAATTGCAGAACCAGAAGCCCACACGCAGGGTGTACTGGGTGATGCTGTATATAAAGGGGAGCGTCGGCCAGCTGTCAGACACCATTGGAAACAACTATGGGCGCGGAGCGGAACTGACCCACTTTGAAAGGGTCCCGGTGGTTGGATGCCACCTTAGCAAGAAATCAGTGTGTAGCCTTGCAGCACTTATGGGATTCCCAAAATTTCCTGTTGACGATGTTCTTCATTAATGGAAAGCGGGTGGTTTCACTGCAGCAATCCCGCACCTGGAACCCGCGAATACTGAGTAATAGTGCTAAACGGGCGAAAGAAGATATGCACGACCCCTGCCACAGAAATGGCCGGCCACGTCACACAATCCACTGAAACAGCTATTTGCACCAGAACAGTCTGTCCAGAATTGCATGCCTACAGTTACTATGATGTCAGTCGTGCACAAGCCCTACATCACTGTAGACAATGACAGGCGACGATTGCTGCAGTGCCTCGCTCGCCGTCAGCAGACACCAGAAGAGTAGAAGCCCACAAGCGGGCGCAGTGGTCCCGGTGAGGCATGGATATTGTGTTTGTCGTACGGCACTGGCTCTTTTCCTTCACTGGATTTTTTTTTTTTTTTTATTGGAGGTTTAACGACCACCGTGAGCAACTCAATGGGCTATAAGCAGTCGCCCGTTCCTAATTTAGGGTCACTAGTTCCGGCGAAGGAAAAGAGCCAGTGCTGTAAGACAAACACAACATCCATCCCTCACCGGAATTCGAATCCGGACACTTTACGGACGAATGATCAGAGACCATCGCTTAGACCACTGCGCCACCGGGGCAGCTCCCTGGAATAAGTGGCCACAGGAAAGGAAAGAGCCTCAAAGAAACAGATAAAAACTGTCTCTAAGAAAACTGTGATAATTTATTTTATTCTGTTCGTTTAAAAATGTCGGTACATCGATATATAATTTACCGATTCACTGTCCATATTTAAGATATCTTGCCGATGTGCATTACGGAGGCAGCATTCTTAACATACTTTACTGAGTAATATATTGAGTATGGTATAGCAAGGATGGAGAAACAAAATCTAACTCCCAATGAAGAGATTTATATTTACAGAAGCTCTTATAATATTCTGAAGTTACAATGCACTCGTACCATTTATCAACCATCAGTTGTGTCCAATAATATAGCATATGAAAAGGATAAGAAAAAGTCCTAAGTTCTAAGTCCTATCAGTTTGTTAATTTCTTTTTCGCTCACTGCATCAGTAGAAGCCAGCATAATGTTTTCCATTCGTTCCTCTTTCACAACTTCCAAAACATATGGAAAGTTCATTTTGTTATTCAATGAATCAAGAGAGATATATTATCATAAAATTACTATCATCTTACTTCCTCATCATCTTCTTTCACTGTCATCTTCCTTCGCTATCATCTTACTTTGCTACAAGTTTTTTTTCAAGGCTTCCCCAGGTAGCCAAATTACACTCTTAGAAAATGCTACACCATAATGGAATACACGAAATAAGACGAAACTTCCACACATCTACATGTGTGGTAAGGAAGTGATTTAATTTCTGAGGGATTGCATGAATGTGACGTGACGGGGGCGGGGGGGGGGGCGAAGACAGCTTAATGTGGACGGAGTTTGTAGGTCGTATGACCGCTATGCTGGGCTATACATTCTGCAACACGGCGTGGTAACCAGTGGTAAAGTTCTCGGGTAGTGTCCTGAGGTATCGTTAATCATGCGTCGTCCACAATTCATTGACATTATCTGGGGGTCGTGCAGAGACCTTAAGTCGTCTGGCAATGACCTTCCAAATATTCTCCATTGGAGAGAAGTCTGGGGATCACACTGGCCTTGGCATCAGGGATACCTCGGAGATATGGAACAAAATGGGCTGCAGCATCTCATCGAAGTTCCGTCGGGCTATCATTGTACCCACTACGTGTACCAGCGGTGAACGGCTATTGAAAGTCATAATCCATTACATCAGGCTGAGGAGCCGTACGACGCTCACGGATGGCAGGAAGATCAGCCTAAGTGACCATGTCGTCTCCAAACTCTCACTTGGCAAGCGTCTGCTCTAAGACAGAAGCGGGACTCATCGCTGAATATGGCATGGTTCCCTTCGTCCCGCCCGGCATGTATGGTATGACGCCACTGCAACCTAGCGCGACAATGTGCTGCGGTGAGTGGCAGTCTTCGCACTGACTAGCGACAGCGCAGACCTGCCTTAGCCAATAAGCGATTCACACTCCTGTCGAATGTCGTCCGCTGTGGATTGTGGGGCTGCTACGGCTTGCTCTTGAACGCAGCGATCGAGGCGTTCGGACGTCCGCCTACGTGCGCCAGTTCCATTACGGCTACACATGTTACCTTCCTCTAAGCACTGTCTGCACATTCGGCAGACAGCTGTTGCACCAGGAAGCGTTTCCGCAGAAATGCAACGCAGGAACCAGCGAGCCGTACGTAGTCGTATGATGAAGCCTCTGGTGAAGGTATCGGTTTGATGGTGGGATTACTGATAATGTCGCCCAGGAATTCTCACTCACTCTGTGAGCTTTGCCCACCGAGATCCCTCTAACGCAGTGGTCGGTCCACACGTCCAGGTGAGGACGACCAAACGTAGCAGCACTGAGACGTTTCGTTATCTTCTCTCCCTTATTTATCACGTGAGCGGTTCGCAACTGCAATCATTTACATAACCCAACTGTCGACACATAATCTGCATGACTTCAAGATTGAAATTGGTATAAGGGCTACCTACTAATAGCTATCCCTCTTTTCTTAACAACTCAGGAAAATGATCCCTCACTGCTGTTGTCTGTAGTTACGTGTAACGTTTTACATGCTACGCCATCATTATTCAGGCTCCTTCTACTATCATTACCAGTGGCGCCATCTATCGCATTTTAGCAGACTAAATCATCGAAGTTGGATTTCCTCAGTCTTTTCACTTTCTTGTCATTCGGAATGAATTCATCTATGTACTTTGCGACATACTACAGAGGTGAAAACATGTGTCAAGACGACAAATCTGCTGCGATACATTCTGTCCGCGTAGCTCAGTTGGGAGAGCGACTTACTCCGGAGTGAGTGGAAACGGACAAACTTGTGTTTTCACAACTTCATAATCGACAAATTACACAATATCGATTGCGCACAGTATCTGTGAATGTGGAGCACGAGATGCACAACTGATCAAAGATGCAGAATTCAACACGAATACACAGACTACTACACTACACTCATTTTTAGCTCTTTCACTAAGAGTTAGATGCCGAAGTAATGAAATCACAGGTTATGCGTAACAACAACCTGTGATTTCATTAGTTCGGCATCTAAAGGTGTGGAGGTGGATTAGGGCTGAGAAAGAACTTGATTACCTTACCCCAAAGGGAAAAGGCAGCAAAACCCCCGATCATTAAGTCAGTTTCTACACGCACTGCTCGTACCAACTCAGGGGGAAGGAGGTTCCAATACAGATGTTTTATTTCTGATGGGAGTAGCATGAAAGTAATTTACATAATAGCAGGCCAATTAAGTATCCGACTTAAACAATGAAAAGTGTGAGAAGCGTGAATTCTTGCTTCAAAATATACGTATGTTACTAATGTGAGAAAGTAAAATATCAATTGACAATACAAGTAAAGTGGTCTTTTTAAGGATTGATCGGTTGTGGTCCGTGGAAACCCAACCAATACTGACAATCCAATTTTCCTTTTTACCTTTTTCGGGACCCTTCAAGCTCTGGGGCCCTAGGCGCGCTCGTAGTGCGCCTAGTTGGAAATTCGCCCCTGCTTGCATGCGGAGTATCGTCAAGATCAAACCACTTTCTAGGGTGCTTCGTTTTTTTTTGTTTTTTTTGTTTGACAAAGAGTGCATATTATTATGACTCCTACTGGCAGCTGGTGAATCTGAAAATCGAGAGGGAGACATGTGGATATATAATTGATTGAAGTTAATACACCGGTGCTGAAACAATTTTTCCAATATAACCTGTACAAAATGGGGTATCTTATAATAAAAAACGAAAAGGAAAAATTGTGCATAAAAATAGTTTAAAAAATATAGGAGAAATTATGGATATGGGCACAGATTTTGGATGCCAAAAGCACTCTCTAATATCCGGATATCATCAGCGCAGCTATCAATCCAAACACATCACAACATCTTCTAGGTGCAAAAACACATTCAGAAAAGCAGACAATATACCTACTACACTAAGCATACTTCCAGGTGATTGATGTTAAAGGAATTTTCTAATCCGGTGGTTTGCAAACTGAGATAACGGTGAACTATACCACCTAGCGCGAAAATTTTATATCAACAATGGGTCGCAAGGGCATCAGATACTTTGCGTGTAACTGTGGTTACTGGACTCAAAATAGATTTTCCAAAACGGCTTTTAGTAGTAGAAATTCAGAGTCAAATGCAATTATGCATGTACGTAACCTCGCAGGAACATATATTTAGGCCGCTTCAGCGATAAAACAATGTATTATACAACGCAAAAACTACATGGTAAGTTCTGACCGTAGCTCAAGTTACCAAACGCAAGAAAAGTTTGCGACGGATACTTGTAATTTATCGTTCCTGTTTTTCTTATGTAAATTTCGTTACTTCTCATTAAAGATTTTCTTACTGAACGGCACATTACTTCCCCGAACAGCTTGTACTTTTCAGCAAGCTGAGAGTGGATCAGGAGAAAATAGACTACTTATAATGATATATAGTAGCGACATAATGGAATGGAGTAATGCAGAAACGGAAAAATGGATAGTTTGTTACGGATAAATGACGTGCGGTGGTGGCGATTTCTATGTACGTATGAGACTGACTTTGAGTCATTTTGATGAATTATGACCTGCGACTGAAATGTATGGAATACTGAAACTTCACTCTGTGGAGAATAAAAATAAAGATTGGCAGTTCATGTAAATGTAGAGGATTCCTTTCAACCTGGCCGTTTTATTCACTTAATTATTTCTAGACTGTGATTTATGTTTAACAATTTATATAAACACATAGACTAGTTAATTTAACTTTAAAAAACAAAATTCAAATAATGAAAACACAAGGTTTTCTAGTCCGAGTTTTAGAAGCGAAGATATTCAGTGAAACATAAAAATAGTTGTACGTTACTTATTGGGAAAACTGTGCGCGCCTCATTGAAGTTCGAAGTGAATGAATCATCTCCATCCGATACAAAAAGAATTTTGCAATCTGTACTTATACATGAAATGACATCCTGTGTAACGTGCAGAAAGATGGACAGAAAATATAATACACTATAAACGCGCTTTCCCCCAAAAAGGCGTAGAAGAAAACAAACCTACAGCGCATGAAAATATGCAAGTACATTAGCATGCATCTTACAGTACACCGTTGGTACAATAAAGTTTTTAAAAACAATTAATCGTGGTGCTACTGGGAGAAAATCTTGAATCACAGAAAATACAAACGACCTGTGTGGTATCTCAGGGGAAACGCAAACTACGGCGGAATAACTTAGGAAAATATTGGAAAAAAGGAAGGAGAATTACCATTCTTGAAATAAAATATAATAACGATGCACAAAAGGCACGATGCCGGTAAAGAGAATTGCTAAGAACTTAATCTTCATGCTCACGCCAAGCATTGAGAAAATAATACTACATACGTGCTATAAATATTATATTCTTTAACACTAGTTCTATTTTCCAAATCATCAAATTATATCACATCCTATCAGAGACAGCAGATGTCGAATTATTATTTTTTTACAGCCGGGTGGTGCAGTGGTCTAAGCGATGGTTTTTGATCATTCATCCGAGATGGGGTTGGGTTCGAATCCCGCTGAGGCATGGATGCTGTGTTTGTCTTACGGCCAGAGGCGGATTGGCCCACCGGGACATTTCCCGGTGGACCACTCGAGAAATGGCCCACTTGCTCCTATCCTCTTGCTCTGGATTGTTTGAAAACAGCAAATAATTATTTCGGTATTTATGAATCAGAATCGTTAAATCCATTTGAGCTTTATATTACCTGTCAAAAACGTTATAGTCTTTAAAAAATTGGTGTTTCCTTCTATCTATATACTGTATATGTTGGATGTTTGCTGTAAAATGACAAAGCAAAATTCTTTCTACTTCAGTGAAAATTTTGCCGCTGAACCAAGTACGCTGTTATAAATAAATTAAGGTCACTACGGTTAAGCATACATAGGTCATTGAACTTGGAGCCAAAGGGTTGTTTGTAGACTTACAAATTTCTTTGTAATCTAGAAGGAGGAATTAGTAAACATTTTGATGGTCCATCATGCCCACATCCTTATCGACATACAGACATAGTGAACAAAGCAATTCTGCCATACAGCTAATATGAAATCCGTGTCCCACCCACATTTACTTAAAAAGAACAACAATTTACCGGTACTGGTATCAAAATGGTAGTTCATGAGTCAAAATAATAAGTAGACTTGAAAAAGGCGTCTGAATTCTAGGAGTAGTACGAATATCGTCGCACAGTAGACGATCTGTGACCAAATAATTATAAATATCTGGTACAGCACCCCGTTTCGTGTGTGTGTGTGTGAGAGAGAGAGAGAGAGAGAGAGAGAGAGAGCATGGTTTGGTATGTTACATTTAATCGTGAGTTTTTTCAAAACTCTTTCATCCATAAATTGCTGATAAAATTTGTTCACGGCTGAATTAGATTTAACAATGCCTATTTGAATAGTTCTCTTTCATCCAGGAGTTCACATCATTTTTTTCATGAGGGAATTTATGAGTCGATCCCCTGTGGGTACGTGTGCTTCTTTAGTGGACCACAAGGTTAAAATTCCCGGTGTGGTTTCGTTGACCTAATCCAACCCTGCTTACGGCGCTGGCTCTCTCCCTTTCCTGGAGCCAGTTGCAACCAGGGAAGGGAGTTTTGCATCCAGTGGTCCTAAATTAGAGACGGGCGACTGCTTATAGCTCACTAAGTCGCTCACGGCAGTCGTTAAACCTCAAAAATTTTTTTTTTTAATTTTGGGCTTTATTGTTTGATGCGCGACGTATCTAAATTCGCCTCCGAGTTACCATAAGAAACGCCGTCTTTTATCCAATGAGATTTACATTGATAAGCAAATACGGAAGAAAACTGTCACGAATTATGATTGCGTTTTTGACTTTTTCAACTGAAGAGTAATGCGCTCACTCACTACTTGTCTCGGCTGTACAGTTTGAACAGGTGTGAGTGAATAAACATGGTAACTTCAAACGTAGGGGTTAAAACTGTTTTAGTCTGTCTAGCTGGCAGAGTGGTCAGAGTCGCTGACTCCCAGCTAATCTTCGTAGGCGCGAGTCCCGGGTGCGCAATGGGTGGCGTCCCACCCACCTCCGGGAATCAGTGACCCCAAATTTGGAACGAGACTGCTGGCTGCCCTAGAACCGCGGAAAAATTAAGTTCCATTAGCTTTTTGCGAAGCATGCGCCATTTCCTCACACAGATGAAAACATCTCTTAACATATGGAAGTGAAAAGTTTGAGGATCGAGCCAGCACCATGTAGCGATGCCATTAGAGGCTCTCCCCCACCGCCCCACCCCACCCCAAGAAAAATTTATCGCGCCACCTCTGTCGCCAACTCAAGATGCAGAGCTTTTTTAAGGACACATTTAATAAACCATTTTCTCCCTCTCTGTAGTAGAACTCCGCAAAATAAAAGTTTTTATTTTACATTTAATTTCATTTCTAAATTTCCTGTTAACAAGACAAAGCAGTACCCGTTTTTGAACTGATGTTGTCCGCTTACCTCCACTTTTTTTCTACGTCTCCGCCCGTCACACCTGATATTTAAGTCCAGCTACGTCATTGCCCAAAAGAATGAGAAGTTTTCAAAAAAAAAAAATAAAAAGAGAAAGAAAAGGAAGAAGCTTTAGAGATAATCCGAAAGCGAATTTATTGGTGTTTGTGAGTACAAGACGGTGGAAATTAGAATAAAGGGAACAGTGCAACTGATTGGTTTTGTTATGTCATTTAGTCGCGACATGTTGCATTGTGGGAGAAGAGCTATGGTACCGAAAGCGAGAAGTATATTCCGAAGTTTAAAATGGCCTCGCGCGATGACAGCGTGCGAAGCAAGCAGCACGCGCTCTGGACCGGACTCTGGGCTGGCGCCAGAGGATGGGAGAACATCCGGGTCAACCAGACGGGTCAGTGAAGTCTGCACATGCCGCTACAACCCTCCTGCTCGTGCCCACAGCTCACCACGCGGCGACTTGATGGTATCCCGGGGGGGGGGAGACAACACAGGAGGAGGAAGAGGAAGATACTCTTTAAGTGAAAACTATCCGAAATGGGCAAAAAAGTCATGGATATGCAGCGCTATTGCGTCAAATTGCAGAACAATTCTATTTATGAAAGTAAAAGCCCTGTCGAATTATTTGTGAGTTGTATGCATACATCTATGTACGTATACACGTAACTAAAAAAGAATAAAGGCCAAAAAATTGTACATTTGCAACTCCACTGAAAACGCCAATATCCAAAAGCCTTTCAATTAACGCATTGTTTCTTGAAGGCATTCACAATTCGTTATGTGATCCTACATAGTAACAATCGTAATACTGCCATCTTTGAGTTCTGCACTTTCAGTACTTACAGCTGGCTAACAGGGCGAATTTCCTGCGGAACAGAGCTCTCTTCCTATATTCATGATAAAATTACGCACCCCTCAGGTTTTAAAACATCCTGCCCGACGGCTCTGAAACTGAACAACGTACCTGCATAACTACTATATACTAAGTGCAATATTCTACATAGTATTATATTGCACTTAGCAAATTCTACACAGTGCAATATTCTATGCAATATTATAACCGTTTAAATTAAGGACTATATAATCAGTTCCCGTTTCTGTCAAAAACCACCTCATTTTTTTCCGACTTCTTGCCCTCTTTTAATAATACTAAAATGAACCCTAAGTAAATATATATACGAACAGTTGAAGATTTTCCTCTGTCCCAGCCAGTCTGAAGGACAAATTTTACTGTCTCAGCGAAAAAGTGTTGAAAACTGCAAAATCGGAAAGACGAAATTTTTTTCCTCACTGCAGCCAAAAAAACATTTTTTCTTTTAATTTCTGTAAATGTTTCCTCACGATTTGACATAGGGGCAAGACAGTTGCAGTTCACTTTGCCTTCTTTTCGGCTCCAAAAATAGCCAAAACCTAATGTTGATATGCTTGCCAAATGTTTCTTACCAAGAATGGCTTTCCAATTGTATAATGAAGGCGTGCGATGCAGACCTCTTGAAGGACCTTATGACAGAAACCGCGTATTCCATGACGCAGGTGGGTCCGAATGTCCGAGACCGGGGCAAAGCATGGATAGTATGTTTGCCTGATGGCGCTCGCTGTTTTCCTTCCCTGGAACCAGAGGCCCGAAATTATGGAAGGGGTGATGCCTATAATTCTTGGAGTTGTTCATGGTGGTCGTTAAACGCTGACAGAAAACAGAAAGGTGAACTTTCAATTGCAAGGAAATTTTCTATATGTGAAAAGAGAATGTTTATAAAATTTCTCATCGTGGCACATATCCAACTGTGGCAGTCGCATCATTTCACCCTCTTCGGCGCCCCTATAGACTGACACCCGGGAGCAATTACCCCTCGATCATCCCCCCCTACACTAAGCCTCTGTTTTCGCCGTGTTCGGTGAAGTGAAATACGCTGGGAATTATTATACGCCGTGTACCATAAGTGGTCAGGAAACTCACTTGATAACCTAACAGGCACCCTTTTAATCCGTGTGACAAACACGATATAAAAATATTCATCGATTTGATGCAGTACACGGTGCAATCTTCCAGCCGTCGAGCCAACAGGGCATGAAGACAGAACCTTGGTTCAAATCATCCCTACGTACTCTCTCTCCTTCGTCGGGTTCTTCTTTATCTCTTTTTTTCCCTTCCTCCCCCTCTCTCATGATCACGCTCAAACAACCACCAGAAATGGCGATTTTCCGAGAAAAATCATACTGCTCAGGAAAAGAAAGTCAGTGCCGGCACCCGTCCATCAAAACTATTTCCTGTGACATTCCAATATTGACGTCACGCATTCGCGATGAACCCATCAGTTCCCACGACTACAGGTTGCTGATGCAGATCACCATGGTAACCACGCGTGTCAGTTCGCAGCGTCTCAACCCCCCCCCCGCGTTGACGTCACAAACCCCCTATCGTTCCCTACCAATGACGCCCACATTGACTCCTCCTCTTTCAATATCCTACAATTCCCAACACAAAAACCCGCAGGAAGAGAAATTTATGCCTTATTCTTTTACCTTTAACAAAAACCGCCAAAACATCAGCCTTGGCTACACTTCAAGCTCTTTGCTTATTTATTTACTTTTTTAGGAGACCACAATGCACACAAACACACACACACCATCATCCTATGGTGATAAGAAGCCATTTGTATTGTTTCTTTGATTGATGTCCAAGCTGGTACCCTGCAGACCTTTTGCAATTCTCCAATTTACCGCGTTTTCCTGTGCTTTAGGGAAAAGCGGCGATTTTTATGCAACTTTAATGTGCAGGAAGACTTTCGCATGGACCCCAATTGTCGCAAGTGCGCAGAGCGTGTTGCTCGGAAATTTATTCTTCTTTTTTTCATTGTCTTCAAAGTGTTGGTCCAGATATCTTTCCTTTTGTTGTACTTTAACGTCCCATTCCGGCAGTACTTTGACAACCTGAAGCATTAACTTGTCAAATGAAACATCGACAAAGCCTTGCCACAAAATTATTTCACTGCCTCATCCGCTGCAGACACCTTCCAATCTTCGAATGCACGAGAACCCCTTCATTGTTCCCAATGACATTCGGTGTCACCATGCCACGTGTTTGTTACCAAGACATTATATCAAAAGCTATTTAATGATTTATGCGCGCGCGTGTGTTGGTATAAAATGGAGAGAGAGAGAATACACGTCGGATTTACAAAAGAAACCCGCGACATTGCAGCCTTTTCCTTCAAATGTTCTCATGACTGCAACAGTACGTGCACTTTTATTATCACATTATGGAAATGAGGATTCAATCAACGGGATTATGGCTCTAAAAAATAAAATAACGAATAATTCTTAACAACACAAAATAAATGAAGTACTGGAACACGCAATTCCACTTCTACGATTACCAGATAAAAAACAGTAACAGAAAAAACAGTGCTGTATAATAAACTTCACTAAATATTGTAATCAGCACGACTATCTAAAATAAAATGCTCCAAGTTTCTTCCCTTACTGTTTTTGAAAGTAAATTTTATATTCCCTACGTTGTTTTATCTTTTCAACAATGTCATGCACACAGAGGGTCGAGGATCTGAGACCTAAAATTTAAGAAACATCGTAAGATCGCTTTTCAGTTAGGGATCGATAATTTAAAAAAGAACACGGGAGGAGGAGGTATTTTGCAATATATTGTTTTAAAACATCATGACATATATATTGAAATAATTTTTTAATGTAAGTGCTCTTAAATTTTTTAAAATTGAAAGATTTTTAGGCGAGGTGATATATCATTATCAAAAACAACCATTCTCAATCTTCTGGATGAAATTTCCCAGTCTCTTCCATAACTCTCTGCCTTGATATACGTATTCTTAGAATGTCTTTCAACGATTGAACAGGGAAGACAAAGGAATATAATTAATGACCATTGTTTAAGCCACCTTCGTTTTGAATGCGACATAGTCATTCTTCAGATTTGCAGAGTACAATCCAGAAACATGCTAATAATAGTAAAGAGTGGGATCAACCATGAACTTACAGAAAACAAAACTGATGTACATTGATTTTACAAGACCTGAAAATTTAGAGGTTGATGGGATAAATTTAGAAGTAAGTGATGATGCCTATATCCACCTGACATAAAACGAGAACCACGTCAAAGAAATGCTTTGGCGCATAAAACTAGGTTGGAATGTATCTGGAAGAAACAGAGCAGTTTTCTAATCAATGAATCCTTCCAGTTATTACTTATGGATCGCAAACTTGGTCCATACTTGAAAAAAGACATAGTGAGGCACGTATGTATGCTATAAATCCAGGGTGATTGCTACCCGGGAAATCGATACCCGGCAAACTCGTGCACACGCTGTTTTATCTTCTTCTATTGAATTTTAATGTCTGAATTTCAGGCTTCAGCACGAGCTTCATCGCTTCTATTTATTCCGATACATTTTGTTTTTCAAATTCGTAAATCATTTCATAAATTGAAGTAGTGACAGAACTTGCGTCAAATTAAATTTCAGTAACCTTGTACCCGGGAGATTCATGCCTGACAAGCTGTTACACGGGAGACTGGTACCCGGTAAACTCATACAAGGAAAACTGGTACCCGAAGAATTCCTTACTTGTCGAGTTAAGTTCCACCTGTCCAGCCAAGGCAATTGCATTAAAGGAAGATCCTTCTTCTTTGTTGATTGCTGTTGTTGATAGCTATTTATGCTCCCCGTAACATGGTTGACTTTGAAAGGTACTAATCCCCAGGGTACGAGTTTTCCGAGTACTAACTAGTCTCCCGTGTACGAATTTTCTGGGTACCAGTTTCCCGGGTATGAGTTTCCAAAGATAGAAAAAGGAACTCGTGGATCAGGAAAACGACAAGAGTTCATCACATTATGACCAAAGTAAAGACCCTCAAGTGGCAATCAGCTGGACATATTACCAAAAGAACTGGCAACCATTTGACTACTGAAATATTGTACTGGATACCACGGGTCAGAAAAAGACCCAAACGAAGACCATGTGAGAGATGGGTGGATAAAATTGGAAAGCCTGCAGGAGTGACATGGAAGAGAATTGCTAAAGACAGAGTTGGGGAAGATACTTGGGGAGGCCTTCATCCAGCAAAAGATTAAGATTGGTTGATGATGTTGGTATTTCCAGAACCTTCAAAAAAGCGGGATGAACGAATATTTGAATTTTGATTTTTAGTGTTTAAAGCAAATAAATAAAAAAAATACGTACCCGATATTTTTCTTTCAGATGGAACACTAAATTTTCATAGATCCCCAAACTGAAATCCACGTTTTAAAACATTTCTTTTAGCATCTTCAATATAAAATCTTTCTCTTTATCTTGTCATGCTCGCACAACTCATCTCTTGTGGAAAGATATACCTACTTCCTTCACATTTTTAAAGGCGTTAACTAATGAGAGTCTTTTTTAAGTAATAAAGTTATCCAGTAAATTATTGAATAGTTTTGTGTGAGCTCCAAACTATAATACTACAAGCTGGTATTAAATACCTTTAAGTGTAATTAATAAGATAGAAAACTGTAGATAATATCATTCAAAAAAGATAACGAAAGTGCTAGAACAAGGTAGCTTTGTGCAGGCTCTGTTAATAATATATCGTCCAAAGTTAAGTCCACCCTGCACCTGCTATCGTTATAAAATCTTCGGTGCAGGACTAATGTACAGCTACTAGTTTCTCCACTAACGCCAAACATTACCTTTGTGTGGGAGGAAAAAATATGTTACATTTCAATTATACTGTTTACAAGGTTTGTTCGTGAGAGATTTAAATCACTTGTTTAAGTGAGAGACTTAATTGTAATAGAAGGGTTCAACCTAATATTCGAGTGTAATAAATACGTCTTTTGACACAAAAGAAAGTTTATGTAAGAATAAAAAATGTAGTGATTCCCAAGCATTTATCGGACTACGAAATCTCATAGCTGAACGTAATGTTCCTCATTAAAACTGGAAACCCATCAAAATAATTTTTTTATGGGTTTTATTTTCATGTTTGTTTTCTTGAGGCGACAGTGTTTCGCAAAGAAAGCTATACACTTATAGGCCCGACCGTTATGACCACTCCAGTCTCCACCAGTGGAAGCGTACCAGAGCCCATAGCAATGACGTCACTATACATAGCAGTGGCGACCTACATGGAATAGATATAAATGGCAGGTGCAGTGCGTGTCAGTTCGTCAGTAGGATGCATTTGCAAAGGGAAAAGGAATGGAATTTTCGGGGTTTGAAATGGGAACGATTATCAGCACGAGGAAGGCTGGGGTCGGCGCATCATCAGGTGCATGCGTTAGTTTTTCGAGAGCCGCCATTGTGAAGATGTTGTGGGAATAGCTTGAACAGGAACACACATTCACTTAAAGTGCAGGAAATGGGAGACCGCCACTGTTTGACTGTCGAGGTGAACGCCGGTTGGTACCACCACGCGGATCACGATTCCTTTAATTTACAGCACTATTACAACCAGAGGGCACAAACAAACATTTCGGAGCACATAACCCAGCGGACGCCCTTGCGGATGGGCCGAAGATGTGGGCAGTCAGCTCATGTGTCTATATTGACCGTCAGTCATCGACAGCTCAGCCTGCAAAGGACACGGAAACACAGTGACTGAACGTTGAACTACCGGGAGAAAGAGACGTCTGGTCCGATAAGTTCAGGTTCTAGCTCCAACATACTGGTGGACGGGTGGTATCCGACGCTACAGTTACAACTAGATTGCAAGATTGGACGAAAACAGGTTTGCAGTGGCGGTATCATGGCATGGAGGTTGTTTTTTGAGGTTCCTCTCACGCCTGTTGAACACACACTCACTACAACATTCCATTTAATTATTGTTTCAGGTCAAGTGTTGTCCTGAATGGTGGCTGTGTATTCCGATGGCTGTGTATCTCTTTCAGTAAAACAACGCCCTGTGTCACAAAGTGAGTATTGTGTAGAAAAGGTTCGTGGATCATATCCAAGCATTTCCTGTGCTTCCTCGGTTCTCCGACTTCAATCCCATCGAACACTTAATGCTCATAAAGATAAGCATCCGACGCGAGGAGACTTTTAGAAGCGGACACAAGTTCTAAGTAGAAACATACATTTACACCTCCCAGCGCGAAACAACTATAAAAATAGAAGAAGAAAACATACAGAAATGTTAGCCATAGTATCTGGAATCAAATACTAAAAGTAATATTTTCGGTCAACATTTTAAAAGCTGGACTATTGTCTCAAGTAAAAATATGCATTTACATCTCATTTGAGGCAGAACTGAACTTCAAGTAAAACATATCTACACGAAATTCTCACAAAGGATGCTATAGGACACAACAAGAAGTAGCAGTTCATTTTTTTATTTTTGGAACAGGGTTATAATAGCAACCACCTTGGGCAACTCTAACCACCCATGCTTAATACGAAACTCGAACCTGGGTTCACTTGGACGAACGGTCAGTATCCAGGGCTTACATAGGCGCGCCATCAGGCGGCAGGTTTGGTGTTCTCCAAGCAAAGATAATAACAGAAAAAGGAAACACTTATGCCCCATAACAGACAAACTGGGTATTATTTGAAGTAAAAAATCTGCTCGCATTGTCCTTAATAGTAAAAAGAATACACGGGAAGGGGGATTTAATCGTAGTTTTAAAAGCAGTGATACGGAATTGAACAGACTTCGGCATCTACATTTACTCATCCAAAATATCGCATCCGCAAAAAACGGTACGGATCAATGTTTTCATAACTCTCCTAAAGAAAATAACTTTTGAAATCTGTTAAAGAGATAAAAAGGTATAACGCCCAAGTTCAGGCGGCCATCTCAGTTTTCTAGTGGTATGATTGAAGCCATACCTCCTATGCCAAACGAAGAACTTAATAAATAGAATCTGCTTCATTTAAGTGGTAAATGGCTAACTCGGTTCAATCCAGGCTCGCTCTGCAATTAAAAACTATCAGCTGTCCTGCATTAATCAGAAAAAAAAATCCCCTATGAGGAGGTTTTTTTTTTTTTTTTTTGTGAATAGTATAACCGAAAACATGTCTTCAAGAAATTATTAACAGCGGCATCAAACTCCTTCTGCTACGTTATTGGTTACATATGGTTCGTAGAAGGTATTTTAGTAGAAGCTGTTTAAGGTTAGTCGTGCAGTTTTTTTCCAAAGGTTTTCATACCGGGACCACTTACGAAGAAGATTCCTACGCCACAAAACTCTCAGGAGGTGTCGCTGGCCCTTCTGATCCGTTCTGAAAATGATTTGATTCATTTTAATTTGACAGAACATAGAACAAAATGTCAATGGATATACACACTATTGACAAAAGTCACCGGACACCAAGAAGAGAAACACAACATAGCATTTATTGACATACATTAGTACGGTTTCGGTCCACCTTTGGCCTTAATGCATGCACTGACCCTTCGAGACATGCTTTCGACAAGATTTTGGAACACAGCGATAGGTATGCGCTTTCGTTCAGTACATAATGCTGTCGCTAACTTTTGCTTAGTAGTAGGCATCGGTTCCAAACTTCTCATGCGGCGCTCTAATTCATCCCATAGGTGCTCTATGGGATTAAGATCAGGGCTCTGTGCTGGCCAGCCCACACACGATACGGGATTATCGTCAAACCACGCCGTAACAGTCCTCGCCCAATACTGTACGTCTCCCTCTTATGTTTCCTTATGATAAATAATAATAAAGCTATTTTGAAACCTTGCTTTATGGCTCGGTGCATTGGTACCAACAAGGCTCGGTTCCACAGCATTGCCACAGAGTTGGTAGGGCATAATTAACCAGAATATCGAGGTAGACATGCTGGTTAATAGGCTTGCCCACGATAACCAGCGGGCCGGGACCATACAAACTTCCTGGATAGGGTTAAAAAAATCGTTCTCAATAACAAAGCTATTTATCAAACTGAAAACAGAAAAGATATTCATCTTATTTCGCACTTCAGTGGGACAGAGTAGATATATTTTTTGTTGTTCTTCTTCTGTTTTACATAGAACTGAATATGATGGACAAAACTTATAATGCGTAGTAGCATGCTCAATTTTCTTTTCCTAGTTTGAAATATGGAAATGCCCAAAACTTACTTGCTCACCCTTCATTTGAACATCTGAAGTTGGAGCTCATTAGGCTGAAATGAATTGTTTCGGTGTTAGCAGAATGGGCTGAAATGAGTTCGAACGAATATATTCGCTGTCTAAGAAGTGATCCGAACGAGGCTCGAACGAGTGAACCTGTGCATCTGAATACGATGCATTCCCAAAGTGGTCATTCAGGGAAATGATTCACACTGATCCTTTCTGACTGATTACGTGTTAAAATGGCTATAACAATGTCGACAAACCTAAGAAGCGAGAACCGCCCCGCCGCGGTGGCGCAGTGGTCTAAGCGATGGTTTCTGATCATTCGCTCGAGATGGGTCCGGGTTTGAATCCCGGTGAGGCATGGTTGTTGTGTTTGTCTTACGGCACTGGCTCTCTCCCTTCCCTGGAACCAGGGACCCTAAATTAGGGACGGGTGACTGCTTATAGCCCACTGACTTGCTCACAGTGGTCGTTAAATCTCCAATAAAAAAAAGTAAAATAAAAAATAAGAAGCGAGAGAGACGATGTTTGAGTCACTTGTTTCTACTCAGTGGTATGATGTTCATGGGGACCAGCCCTTCCCTCATCAAGCCTTGGGTCATGGAGCAGAGAATAAAGGACTAGAAACGAGCTCTTATCTCAGTGACAGATTTATTATCGGTAGGCACTGCTGAAATGGAGGAGGAGGAATTGTTTCACCAGTGCTTTCGTAAAACTCGGCAGCTATGCGAACATTTCTGTTTGGGGAGTGCAGATAATTTGGGGCATCATTTGGTTCATGTACATCGGCAGATTATAGGGTAAAAGCAATGAAGAAATAGTAATTTCAAGTGTGAAAGGATATAATATTATGTATACATTCGTAAAAAATTAAATCGTAGTTTAAAAATAAGATGTTATTTTACTGTCTTGCTGTTCCTGTACGCACAGTGAAATAGCAGTTTCACCAGACATATATTGTAGTACCTATGCGTAAAATTGCGTTTAGGTATTTTACCGACCTTGGGAGGAGTGCGTAATCTTTTCCCTGCCAGCCTGCACTTTGAGTCCTCTAAAAAGGAGAAATAGGCTATTTGCCCTTAAAGAGGCAAACGAGGAAGTGCTACTGAATGACAAACGCCCGTCACAACTGTTTCCAGAAAAGGCATAAAAGTAAAGAAGCAAAATGTGCAGAAGACAATAGGGGGATCGCGGAGAGAGCGCAATCATTATTTATTTCAGCGCACGGGACAACAATTAATTAGGTTTTGAGCTACCGTGAAGCAATGCAGTGTGAAGGTGAACGTGTCTTGCTTGTTCCTGAAAGCGTACAAGGAAGCAGCAATGTTTCCCTAAACCTCAAGACTCTGTAATGAACGCACGCTCCATCAGTTGGCATAAGCTGGGATGACGTCTGCCGAAAGGCTTAAATCAAGGCACTCTCACACATTGGTCATTGCAAAATTAATAACAGTAATTTTTATTATGCAGTTAGCAGACCTAATGTGCCTTTACAAAACACCGAATGGAAGATAGTGCGCATCATACGCCTATAAACTAGACACCTCCCTTAAATCGTATGCATAAACAAACAATGGAACTATGGAGTATGTCACGCGACTGAAGTTTTAGCACTTGGATGGAGTATGTCACGAGACTAAAGTTTTAGGACTTGGTGTATCCAAGATTATACCTAAAAGCTGCGCCCGCCCAGAGCAGGCGATATGGGCAAGTCTAAGGCCGTTTGCAAATCCCTGTTTTTGGTAATGTCGAAACTTCTGAGCCACTAAAGGGTTACAGGAAAGCAAATGTATTTATACACACACACACTTTACACACTTTTAAAGAACAGGTTCCTACGAGCTTGCCCCCCCCCCCCCCCATTTGTTAAATGGTATTGTCGGGGAAATTATCTTTTAAGAAGAAAATCAGTGAACACCCCAATGATGTTCTTCATCAAATTAATTTTTAATCTTTGGCAAAAAATATTAGTATACATTTTTTTCCACCAAACAAAACTTAATCGTTCCTGTGTTACAAGGGAGTAAGTAACAGCTGAATTTAAGGCATGCGACCTAACTTTCACAACTTATGGGAGACCCATGTGGTGATTACTTATATAGAGTTATACCCAGACCATTATGACAATCCCCGTTTCCACGTGTTAATGCTTCCCACAGCACGTAACAGTAACGTCAACTGGAGCGGATTATATATACAGTATATATATATGTGCAGGGGTCGTGCTGCCGATCGCCATCTTCGCAATTTGCGAAAAAGAAATCGTTTTGGCGACGGAAAAAGAGCTTTGGCGATTACGTTTTGCAATGTTATAACACTTTGGCGATAAACAATTGAATTTGGCGAATAAATTGGCGAAAACTTAAAAAGAGCCAGCGAGACCCCGTGTGTGTGTATATATATATATATATATATAGGACATATCAGTCTGACAGTGCGAAGCCTGTGCAATGGGGAAGGTGAACGACTTATCAAAATTTGAACGGGAAACACTTATCGCCGCGAGTCAAGCAGGGGGCAGCACCTCAACCATCGTTAGCTGTTTGAGGGTCGCCGTAGTGAAGTGTGGAAGAACGGATCCGAAGAAGGGTATATACCCACTGAAGTACCCGAAAGCGGGAGACTACCAATGATTGGTACTCGAGGTGAACGCCGTTGGCACCACTGTACGAGACAACGGGTGGGTGACGATCCCTTAATTAACGGCAGACTACAAACAAGGCCTACAGAGAAACATTCCCGAGCACCCAATCCATCGGACGCTCCTGAGGATCGGCCTAAAGCGTCCGCGACCCATATATATGCTCATGTTGACTAAATGTCATCTCCTAGCAACAAGTTTATGCGTCAGAAACAAAGCAAAACGCACGAATCTTCTTTTTCGAAGATCATGCTTCCCAATACAAAATAATTTTACAAATCAGACTACTAAGTTTAGAGATGTGATGTTCACAGAAAGACAGATGGACGAACGGATACAGCAATACTAAAAGCAGGGATTTATTTTTTATTCTTTGCAAAGTACGTGCTAGAAAGGTCTGATAAATTAAACGACTTAGAAAAGATATCTTACTCATACAAGGTATCAGTTATAACATAGAATGCCAATCTACAATTTCGACATAAAAAACTCTAAGTTTCCTTCTGAGTACCTCTGTTATGGAAATTTCGTTTCTTCTCGTTAAAGATTTTCTAAACTTAACAACACAAAGTTTCTCCTGAATAGCTGATTACAACTAGCAATCCTGACAGTAGGTCAAACCTACATAGTTAAAGACTTCTGAGATACGAGCTGAGTATGCACTATTCTATGTGAAATCTTACATTCACGAATGTGCAATGTTGAGCGAGCTGTATTCATTTTGAGAGGGCGATTCACGAATGATTTATGAGCAATGTTATTAGAAGGACTCTTATTTTTGTAAAAGCAGTTCGTACTGAGTGAACGATTGTTATTCAAAGAGTGACGAGTGTTACACATATTGTGATTGAAGTCTATATACCGTATTGTCTTACGACGATTTGTTAATATTGGACTTTGAACGTGCCTTAATTTCCGAATAAAGAAGTGGTTTGGGAACCTGTAAGTAGATTTTAACACTGAATCCTGGCCGTTCTGTTCGAAGTAATGTACATATGTTTAGTTTACATTCTTATCTGCTAAACACGTCTGAGAAGTAATCCGGGTTCAATGAAAATTTAAGGTCTTAAGTTAAAATCATTTCACTAAGCTACAGGTTAAGTTACAGTTTATGTCGAACTATAGTTAACGGAAAGTAAAAGTTCAGATCTACAACTCACTATTATAACTCGTGTTGAGGAGCATAAATCAATAGCCACAAAACATGATTAAATGGACGCATAGGAGGAACTGCTTAATAATGAACTATAGTTAACTTCGAAGTTAATAAGACATGGTGAGAGAGTACGTTATTAACTATCGAGTTGAAAATGAGGAAAGGAAGGATTCCTTCGTCAAAAATTGCGTGGATACATCGGTACCAGAAATAATGTCTGGAATGGTTACGAAAGCCAATGGTGAGCGGAAATCTTGGCTGCTGGGTGTGACAGTTCAACTCTTTTTAAAAAAATTACGCCTCCTTATTCAAAGAAATTATTTTGCAAATTCCATGTTTGTGACATTTGATGTTTTACTCTGATTTTCAGCGAAATACATGCTAGGACTTTTGGACCAGTTACCCAGTAACAATCCAACATCTCCTACTCCTTACCTCAATAGCACTATCAACATTTATTCCGTTGTTCCTCCAAAAAGAATCACTCAAACTCAGTTTCTTCTATGTTTAACAATTGCACAATCGCATTTTTTTCTAGTATTATTAAATCGCTTTCGCAACTTTAAAGAACAAAAAACTTTTGCTATAGTCTTCAGATATAAGTTTTAAAAATATTTCTATAGGTTTTTCGTATTCAAAAATCCTTCGTACACACAGACACGCGATTTTTCTTTTCGTCCACCAGTACTAGAATGACATATGCCCTGTTCAGAAATCTCCAGTCAAAAGGCTATGAGAAGTGTCAGTACTCCTTAGCCATTCACTAATTAGCGGTTATACTGGGTGTCCATAAAGTCTTTTCCACATAACAAAAATTAAAATAAAAAAAAAATCTATGTAAGTTAAAATGATATCGTTGGCAACATAATATAGCAGCACTCATAAAGTTCCTTTTCTGCTCTTTAGGTGAGCGCTACTACTGAATAAGAGGAGCATTTTCATCGATAATGGCTTCCATGCAAGAAAAAGCCGCATGAGTGTTGTGGTTCCATGAGACCAAATCGGCGGTTATTGACCAGCGTCATTTCATATGGCGAGTACAGACGATCACCACCGGACCAATAAAGCATAAAAGCTTGGTATGAAAAGTTTAAAGCGACGGTTAGTGTTGGCGATTCCCCCGAGAAATCATCGGATCCTTCTTTTATTTAAGACCAAATTTACTCTAGCAGTGTTTCGGATGCACACTGTAACATGTAACGTGTACCTGGACATGCTGGAACTTTTTGTAGCACCTCAGTTGCCTGCACTCCAACCGTCGGTTATTTTCCAACAATACGGTACCCCACCACATTGGTCAATAATGGTTCGTGAGTTCCTGAATGCCACATTTCTGGACAGATGGATTGGTCGCGAGCGGCGGTCACATGACATGGCCACCTCGATCGCCCAACATAACTCCTCTAGACTTTTTCCTGTGGGGTTATGTGAAAGACCAAATTTATTCTAGCAGTGTTCTGGATGTCGAGACGTTGAAGAGCAGAATAACGGAGTCATTGGTTCTGTCTCTGTTGAGATGTTAAACAAACCATGGTGTGAAATCGAATATCGCTTAGATGTCCTCTAGGCCACAAATGGTGCCCATGTGAAGGTGTACTGACACTGGAAAAAAAAAACTTTACTTGTAAGAAATACGGGATTACGCCATATAATACAAATTTTGAAGATGACAATCCGATTTTTGGCGTAAATGTGACAAGGATGGTAAGTCAGATAATATCCGAGAACTTGAAAATTTTCATCGTCCTGGAGTGGGACTCGAACCCGCATCTTCCAGAAAACGCCCGGGTATGCTAACCACTACACCCCCAGAACGACCAAGTTTCAAGTTTCCGATCTTCTCCGGGCAAACACGGGATAAGATTCTTAACCTCCAGATTAGCTAAACATGAATGCCGGTTGCTTCGACTAGCGAATCCTGTGATGGTTAAATTCAAATTGATCGGAAACTTGAAACTTGGTCGTTCTGGGTGGTGTAGTGGTTAGCATACCAGGGCGTTTTCTGGGAGACGCTGGTTCGAGTCTCGCTCCAGGACGATGAAAATTTTCAAGTTTTCGGATATTATCCTTGTCACATTTACGCCAAAAATCGGATTGTCATCTTCAAAATTTGTAACTTTACTTGTGCACAATCATTGTCGTGCAATCCCTTTCTTGTACATGTAATACGTTTTTTTATATTAATTTGTGTGATGTGAGAAAGACTTTGACACCCTGTACTGTACTAAATCATGTTGTAAAGCTACCAGCAGCTGGCGTTTACTTAAAAATATAAGTCCTTGTTGACAAACAATATATCTATCCAGTTTTATTTAAATCGTGGATGTGAAAAAGCTTAAGGTGGCTGTGACGTTTTCCTACAGTCGTGGGAAGATTTTATGAAAACTATACACTCTGCAAAACTAATTTTCCTAAGCAAATATTAGCGTAAGAAGCCATGATCTACAAACCAGCACCGAATTATTATCGATTAAAAAACAACAACATGTGTGGCGGGCTATTCACGTATCACACCCTTGAAGGTATAATTATGCTAAACTTTTTCTTGAATCCGAGTCCGAATTAATATATATATAATTAATTAATATATATGCAAGTCCGAATTAACGTTGAAATCCCAAGACGAAGCTGCGTACTATGGGTGTCCATATGGCGGGTACGAGGCAGTGTGGGACAACCTTCTTATTACGGGAAAAATAACGGATGGATAGAAAAGAACTATAACTAGATCCGAACCCCGTCCCAAATAAATTCGCTCCTTTAACTGCTTGAGAAGCGGAGCCAGTTAATGCATTAAAACTTCTGAGGAAGTGAGCGACACGCGTGAAATATTTCTCCCTAGTAAATTATTCCCAAATTTCTAAACCTACCAACAGAATAGTTTAAATCAGACACTCTTTTTGGCATGACTTTCTGATTTAAACTATTAAGAAAAATAATTCGTTGTGCGCGATTTGGGTGGGCGAAATGGCAACATATTAATATCACTTATGTCTCGAAAACCCAAACCAAATGTGCCAATGATAAACATTCCAGTAAAGCGTGTTTCTTAAAAGGAACACGATACGTGAGAAACAAAAACGTGTTTTGAACCCACTGAGTTATAGTAAATATAATGTTTTTAAACGGAAGTGTAAGCATTCCGCTATGCCTTTAAAGAATCCTTGCCTAGGAACGTGTGAAGCAGTAAGGTCTCTTCCTGATTAGATAACAGATAGTGAAGGGATTTTTTTCCTGATAAGCGGATTGCATACCTGTACGTAAGAGTTGACGTGACTAAACTGGAAAAAAAAAAAACTCCGATAAAACAACGAAGTCAAACATAATGGATAAATGTATGAAGTACATTAACGCTGATTGTGCTCATGCCTAACTACAATGGGCATAATGTAAAGATTGTGAGATACCTACCAATCAAAATGTACATCTGCGTAAAAGGGCAATGAGATGAAACAATTATTACGTTTGGCTGGGAAATATTTCCTCATAAGTTGCACAGTCCTTCAAGGAAAATTTTGGGTTTAGAATGCCTTCATACAACAAGCATCATGAAAAAACGGCGCAAACATTGAAGATTTCAATGTGATGACGGGTTGCACGCCGTGTAGGGCTTAAAGCTTAGCATACACTTAAACATATTGTCAGGTAATTTAAACAGTAACGGAAGAAGAATTTGGAATCCAAAATAAACAGTTGAGAGCATAAATGACGCACAAGAAAATATTCGGCGTATTTCGCGGAATTATTTCAGCTTATTTTCTAACATCATTTTCTGATATCTGCACGTGTAAGGGAAAAATTGGAATAGCAACTGGAAAATGTCTAGAATAAGGATCATTTCAGCACGCATGTGCAATTCTGCAAAACAGATTTTTCGAAAAACTTCCTGAAATGTGAAAACAAATTAAAAATATATGTAACGTGTACCTGTACTTAACCTTCCTTTTGAGTTTCTGTTTTCTTATGTAAATTTCGTTACTTCTTGGTAAAACATTTTTTAGCTGAACGGCACGTTACTTCACCGAACAGCTTTTACATTTTGGCAGCACTGACAGTGAGCCAGAGCAAAATACATAGATGATGCTGAATTTGGATAGAGTGGTGGATATATGAAAGTGTAGCTGTGGAGATGATATAACGAAACAGCCACTATTGCATATTTACATGAATCGACGATTAAGTGTTGTAGATATCTGATTCATAATTATATGTTGATAGAAAAGCTATGATTGTCAGGGATACGACTTAAGTGATCTGGCTTTCCAGTGGGTGAAAAATAAACGGTTGCATTTACGTAAGTCTAACTGATGTTTTGTGCTTGCGGTTAATACTATTGTTTCAGAAGAGTGATATATGGCCAACGAATTTATCTACGAAGTTCTCTAAAAACATCAGCTAATTATTTATTTAATCATTTCAACTACAGATATCAAAAGATTAAAAACTCTACAGATAATAACAGAATCACTTATGATTGAAATCTCATGCTACGCCAACAGCAAGGTTTCCAGTAAATGCTTTCTAAGAAACTTCCTTTCAAAAATAAATAAATAAGAAGGAGTCGATCCACATATAATTTGTAATAGCACATAAACTAGCCATTAATCATACCATATAGACATGGAATCTCGTACAAATGGAATTTCCTTCCTCGTGCGAAGGACCTTTCTGCTGCGTTTCGATAAAACTTCATCAAACTGACAAGCGCATGAGCTTAAACATGGAGAGGTTCTAATAAGACAAAGCGAGTTTGCCATCTTTACAGTGTTAGCCTAGTACAGAAATATAAATTTTTCCGTATGAGGAAATAACTCTTAATAATATTCAACAACGAATAATGGAGAACAGAAGCGTGCCTAGGCATTTCTGCGCCCGGCGAAAGCCACAAAATATTGCACCCCCACCTGTCATTTCTTTACGACCACCGTGAGAAACTCAAAGAGCTACGAGCAGTCGCTTGTACCTAATTTCTAATGTAGGTTCAAGGAAAGGAACACAGAGCTAGTGTTGCAAGACAAATACACCACCTATATCTCTTTCGGGACTCGAACCATGGCCCACACGGACGAACACCGACGAAACAAAATTAACGACATATCCCAATGTTATCTCTATGCGAGAGGAACAATCAAACTGTGGGGCCCCGGTGGCCGAGAAGTACGAGGCGCTGGCTTCTCGCCATACGCCCGAGGTAGGTCAGGGTTCGAATCCCCGTTAGATATGGATAATGTGCTTGTCCTAGCGCACTGTGTCTCTCTCTCTCTCCCTTCACGGGAGCCAGTGTCCCTAAATTAGGGCAGAAGGATTGCTTACAGCCCATTGAGTTGCTCATGGGGCTTGCTACACCCCAAACAAACAAAAGCGATCAAACTATGACTGTTTGTGCAGCTTTTCCTAAATGCTTTGGTCCAACTTCAAACCGACCGAATACAGCTCGTGGTCGTAGCTCGCAGCCGCAGTACATGATAGAATCGCCTCCAGACCATCTTCATCAATGTGAACGACAGCTTTATCTTGCAACGTACGTGCAACCGCTCCTTCATTTCTGAATGTGAACAACTAACATCCTCTGAACATTTTGAAGAAGAAAAGCAAATTTTAAGCTGTCAAGACTACCAAAATTGGCGAAACAGATAAGCAAATTCTGTTAATGGAGAAATGACAAAATACGGCCCTAAAGATCTGTATCAGAAATTGGTGCAAAAGTTTCAATTTCAATCAAATTGTGAGCAGTGAGTTTCGCGCCCTCTCTTGGGGTGGGCCCGGGCAACCCCGCCCTATTTATGCCTCTGATGGAGAAAGTTTCGGTTGTCGAACTGGCTTGCGACGAGAGAGCAGCGTTTGTCTGGTAGGCAGAAGGAACAACGCCGAAACATTGAGATGATACAACAAAGAACTGAGTGAATAATAAAGGCCCGTTATAAAGATCTCACCTAACAATGAGACAAAAATTATACACAGCTGACAGCTCTTTTCTCCAGACCTTCAGATTTTTGCAACACAGAAAGCCGCAGTTTCTGAATTAAGAGTGTTTTCCAAAGGTTAGGTTTGTACACACACATCATCATTGAAATATTAAAAAAAAAAAAAAATTCAAATTGCCACTTAATACCAAAATCATATATACCGCGTTCAGACATTTCGCTTCTTCAGTTTGTACGCTGATGACGTTGTACGTCACACTTCGGACGAATTAGAAACTGCGTCAAAATACCACGGAGTAAGTGAAAAAATGTGTGTGTACAGTATTTATTAACAGCAACCATACATAACTCATCAACGTATCAATTTTCGAAGAGTTTCTTTGCTTTTCAACATCGGCAAGGCACAAACTTATTGATTTTCAAACACTTTACCGGGAGGGCAGCAAGCCCATATATTTAAATTGCCTCAGTACTGAACATTGAACGGCGGCCGCTCAAGACCTTCTGTGATTCTGAAACACGCGATAATCCAATGCAGCAAGATTAGAAATCGGTACTACATTGACGTAATGGAAAACTAAACACTAATTGTGAGACATTTGAACACGAGTTTCCATGATTACAATTATAAGGAGATTCCGTGGTTACTGTTGTGCGCGAATTCAATAGTTGGACCCAACAACAGTAATATTAACCTCCAAAACATGGTTTAGAAAAGGTATCACCTGACCAGAAGTGATGAGCTGATGAAGGCAGCGAGAGCCTTCCCGCGTCTGGCCGAAAGTTATGCTATAGGATGTTTTTTTTTTTTTTTTTGATTGGAGGTTTAACGACCACCGTGAGCAACTCAATGGGCTATAAGCAATCGCCCGTCCCTAATTTAGGGTCACTGGTTCCAGGGAAGGGAGAGAGCCAGTGCCGTAAGACAAACACAACATCCATGCCTGACCGGGATTCGAACCCGGACCCCTTACGGACGAATGATCAGAGGCCAACGCCTTAGACCACTGCGCCACCGGGGCGGCATAGGATGTTCAAACGATGGAGAACTGAAAATCATGGGATTATGTTTATAAAAAGGTGACATGCTGATTAGTTCTGTACTATGTTACCTTTTTTAATAAATGTATACTGGGTAGGTTTTTACTCACCACTGTAGAGTAAACAAATAATCTCCGTAACATCTGAGAAAAGACACATTGAAAAAAAGAAAACTGTGGTGATCTTCTGTGATCCTCTAATTTGGGCATCGCACATTGCATCGTCATATGCAAAGGTGATATTTGCTCTGCCAGACATGACACTTTTTATGCTGCGCAGCAAGCTGGGGAGGGGGGGGCTGTGAAGACTCATGAAAAGAGAGTTGTCTTGTTCATAGCGAGGAGTCACCACCCCAGAAGCGATAGCGGGTCTCGGTGGCATCGGGGGCGTGAATCGAGCCTCCTGAAGCCCCGATTCGCGAGCCCCGATCACTGGGCTACCCGCGGCCACCTAAAGGGGAGCAAAGGCAAAACATATAACGCAAAAACAAACGACAAAAAGGCTGAATGATAGACACAAAATAAATGCGTACGTTTTTAAAGTACTATAAGAAATGTGCCATGACGACACCTGTCTTTACACCCAAGTTCAAATAAGTCATAAAGAAAGAAACAGTGCTTCAACGAGTATATGAATTCGCAATCTGCATAACGTGCAGTAAAAAGAATAAAGCCGAATAGTGAAAATAAGAAAAAAGATTACAGATTTATGGGAGGATTACAATAGCAAAATGATAAAACACAACAGCCAAAGCTCGTTGAAGTAAAAGTGCTTGAAGTCTCAAACCCAATGCAAATCTATTATGCTTTTTATCATTTTGTGCGAATTAATACTTCGATTTAGTACGACCTAAATGTCCTGAAGCGAGTGGTAAGTTGAATTTTCATTGCACCATATAACCGATTCTCGGGAAGACAGTTCGCTGTTCACAGATCAGTGAAAAGGAATTTTTTAAAAGCCGGCCTTCAAAGGCAGTGCAGTGATTCGTGAAAGGGGCCAGATCCGTTCTAATTCTCTTTCCAGGGCGTCCTGATTATCTTGCCCGCCTTATTCTTAACCTGAAGCAGGACAAATAATAGTCCTTTGTGTAGGATGCTGATGGAATCAGACAGGCGACAGACGCTTAGCAATAGTGCTTCAGTAACCGCAAGAATGAATGGCTTTAGACTCATCTTACTATACCAGAAATAGATAGACAGATAGAAATCCGAGGAGGAAAAACTGGGGCCAACAAATTATTTAATCGTGTTGTTTTGTTTTGCGTGATATAAAAAAAAAAGATGGTATAACGAAAACACGCTTTTAGTCGCCACAGTATCTCAGCCACGAAATAAAATCGAAGCCAATGCCTGTCTCTTCGAATTTTCGTTCGATGCAAGGAAAGAACTTTAATACGAGTTTTGTTATTATGATACCATACAGGTACTTCCAAATTGCGCAGTAATTTGATATGGTAACGCAGTATATGAAAGTGGTGACATCTGTTTAGGTCTGTGATAATTAATGCAAACGCAAAGCGCAGGGACACTGAAACAAACAAGGGTTGAAACATGCAATCAATAAAATCCCCAAGCAATCGTCACAACGTGATCATAAGCCTGCTAGCGCAGAGAAATACTATTTAGGGCGCCACGAGAGAGAGAAAGAAAGAGAGAGAGAGATAGTCAGATGGATCAATTCGCACAGAATTTAGTAAAAGACATGCTAGTCACGTGAGTTTATCTCCAAACTTCGATGTGGTAATTATAAACTGCGTTTTTATTGTGGAGAAAAAAGAGACGAAACTTTTAAACATAAGTTACTATAAAAAGGGGAAGGGTTGACCTAAAATTAAGCAAATATCAATTTCTTGAACATCGTTCTGTTAAATTATTGTATTAAAACTCCAGAATGCCGTAATAGTTTTCCAATACATAACAAATGCTGAAATTAAAATCTGTCAAGCTTATCCACAAATGAGAATTAAATTTGCGCTAAGGATTATATTACGCTGAGAAACACACCAAAGGGAAAGTTCTTCATTTTGATCCTAATATTCTTCTCCAAATATTGTTCAACTCTTGAGATGTGTAAACCGTTCCCGTCCATTCCTTGTTTTTCGCAACCACTGCCGAATGGTGTCCTTGAAAGAGCCACGACCAGACGTAATTTGTAGAATCAAACTGAGTTAGCGGAGACCCAACAATTTTTATGAATAATAATGAGTTGTTGCTGTGACTGAAAGAAAATATCTAACTAGGGTGATTATCAAATTCATCTGAGAAAATCCCCTTCACATTCTCTAGAAGATAAGCAATGGTTTGCAAAGTTTACGTCAGCTTTAAAAGTTGCTTAGGTTTCTCTTTTACTTGAAGTTGTAGGTATTCTATAAAATCACGAAATCATGTCTCCTTCACGAAATTGAAACCTGTCAAATAACCTCCTGATTTCTTGTTAACGATATCAGATCATATGCAGAGGATTTTAGGAAGGAAGTGTCTGACCCCAGGTCTTAAACAACCCTTTGAAATAGGAAGCACGAAGATTTGGTCTAGTGTGCCCGATATGAAAGTGACACGGAAGCGAGGTAGAAGGGGGTGGAAGACGCCCTTATTAATTACCGGGGGGGGGCAGTACCCGAGGCCCGACGGGTTAACGTGCCCATCCGACGCACGGCGTATATTTGATGGTTCGAGCGTTCGTACCTGCCTGGGATCGAACTCGAGGTCTTCTCCGTGGCAGTCACGAACGTTGACCATTAGGCCACCCACGGCCCAATTGTTAACGACATAGTATATTTCCCTTCATATATAATGTATCGCTGCACAGCGATTCATTATGTACAGGAAATAAACTTTTCTATGTACACTATCTACCAACACGTAATTGGACACCCCTGCAATCGACGATATCTGCGGTCCTGATACACGTCACGGCCGCCGCCTTAAAATATCGTCTGAGAAACAACAACGCAACCAGTCGCATGCAAGATGCCACGCAGTTCGGAGCTCTCTGATTTCGAGAAAGGTGTAATCGTCGGGTATTACAGAAATGGCCGATCCATACGTGACATATCCAGCTAGTTGAAGTACTCAAAATCGACAGTGGCCTACGTGACTGGCAAGTGGAAGATGAGAGGTGACTGTCGGAATGTGCCCCGACCAGACAGACCCACAAAACTGGGAGTTAGAGACCGACGGGTGCTGGCCAGAGAAATTCGGAAGAACCGCACCAAATCGATGGGTCACATCCGCGAGGAGTTTCAACAGATATCCGGGAGTGTTCTTTCGATGAATACCATCCGTAAGGAAGCCCATCTGCTCGGTTATCATGGACGTGCTGCCGCCCACAAGCCTTTGATCACCAAGTCATATAGCGCTGCTCGGCTAACGTGGTGCAAAGAACGTCGACAGTGGACCGTTGAACAGTGGAAACAGGTTCTCTGGAGTGACGAATCAAGGTTCACCCTCTACCGTTCGGATGGCAGGGTCTGGGTTTGGGGTCTGCCTGGAGAACGCCTCCTGCCGGAATGTATCGTGCTAACTGTGAAGTTCGGCAGCGGTGGAATTATGCTATGGGGGTGTTTCTCCTGGTATGGCACGGGACCCTTGGTCGCAATTCCTGATAGACTCAACGCCGAGACCTACTGCCCCATTTTGGATGACCATGCGCTTCCTACGTTGTGGCAGTTTTACGGGGTGGACCCATGTTACTTTCAGGATGACAATGCCACCTGTCATGTTGCGAGGTCCACCATGGCTTGGTATGGTGACAACGGGGTTAATCGAATGGACTGACTTTCGCAGAGCCCCGACCTTAACCCTAACGAACACCTCTGGGAAGACTTGGAGCGTCGACTTAAGGGGTGCCCCCACCGTCCGAAATCGGTGAAGGAACTGACCTGTCTTCTCCAAGCCGAGTGGAAGAAAATACCGCTAGCCGTCGCACAACGCCTGGTTGAGCCGCCTTGGTGGCGCAGTGGTCTAAGCGATGGCCTCTGATCATTCGTCCGAACGGGGTCCGGGTTCGAATCCCGGTGAGGCATGGATGTTGTGTTTGTCTTACGGCACTGGCTCTCTCCCTTCCCTGGAACCAGTGACCCTAAATTAGGGACGGGCGACTGCTTATAGCCCATTGAGTTGCTCACGGTGGTCGTTAAACCTTCAATCAAAAAAAAAAAACAAAAAAAAAACGCCTGGTTGAGAGTATGCCCCGGAGGGTCGCAGCTGTAATCGCCGCTCGTAGAGGCTCCACCAACTATTGAAGGTGAATAAACTTCGTTTTCCTTTGCTATCACAGGTGTCCAATTACTTGTTGGTAGATAGTGTACAACTTAGAAAAAAGTCAAACGCAAAGCGGTAAAATTCTGCTGTCTCTCTCTCTCAAATGTTCCGGTAATTAAATGCTGTTACATGTTGCGGTTATGTATTTTAAAGAAATAACGATTCCAAAACTCAAAATCAAACATTTTAAATGCATTGGACTAGCATTCCGCCAGAAAATAAAAAAGCCCTGCTTATAAACCATTTGTTGAAAGTTTGGCAACTTAAAAACGAGAAAGCCTGCTGATTTAAAGAGTAAGAGGTCATGCCAGTAAATTATCAACTTTGTACTAAAACTGAAAGAGCGCATTGAATCGGGAGGCCACACACTAGCAGGAAATATACTTAAAGAAGGACGAAATCATTTCCGGGTATGTCTGGACGAAACTAACACAACACGAAACAGCTGCAAAATTGCGCAGCACGGCAATGAAAACTAAATCGCTTTCTGGTTTAGGATGCTGTGTTATTACGGCAAATAAACGAAACAAACCTTAGTTCAGTTCTTCATTCCCGATAAGGATCAGCAAATACATAATAAAACACATACCGAATGAAATAAAGCAGCAGCTGGCTTCATGAGTTGTCCCTTGAAACTCGAAACAGAATATGGTTTTTAACGAACCAACAAGTTTAAGAGAAGGAACAGTGTACAATTTACGCATAGCCATATGATAAAAATTCTAGGAAACATTTCTTGATCCGAGTGCTGGTATTTCGAAGTTCCGAAAATGACTAGAACTCAACAATTTGCAAGACTACTACTTTATGACAAAACTAGACTGCATCTAACATTCTAGAAAAGTAGGATATCATTCTGCTACGGTTGTTCGATGACCAGAAGGTATTTCCATAACAATACTTTAAGCACAACTGAAGACGTCTGGATCCAAGTCTAAAAAAGTTTGTACGTGAATTGACTCATTGTTATTTATAAATTTATTTATCTTCTACAAGCTGTATAATTTCTGTGTAGTCATGCGCTAGATGTTCTTCAGGGCAAGCGAATTATTATTATTTTTTCGTTTGGGGGTTCAACGACTAGCGTGGGCAACTCTAAGGGCTACAAGCAGTCGCCCGTCCCTAACTTAGGGCCACTGACTGCTGCAGGGAACGGAAAGAACCAGTGCCGTAAGATGAACGCAATATCCATGTTTCACCGGGATTCGAACCCGAACCCATCTTGGACGAATCTAGCAAATTTATAGTTTATCCAATTAGGACAAAGTACCTATGAATGCCCCGAGTTTCAAGTAATTTCGGAACCTTAGTGCTTCCATGGACTGAATGCACTATTCCTGTTATTTCCAATTTAAAATCTGAAATAATTTATAGACCACATGTACTTGCAGAAAGAAAGAAGACCTGAAAATCCCAGCATTTTTTGACTCAGAATCCTGGGGATTAATTATACTGTGATATATTACAAAATCTCAATGTACATACGGGCATTTATCACTGTAATAAATACAGTTAAACAAATAAATGCTGTTAGATTTCTTTTTGGATTAGTTTAACTTTTGCACATACCGATGTAGAAATTTCAAGGGAACCCCGATACAGAACCGCTTGTCTAGAATTTGGTATTCTTCGATATTCCTAGGTGATGAACGTCTTTCTTCAAGAATACCGAATTTCAGTAACAACAGTATCAAGTGCTCAGCACTTAATATGAAAATTGGCAAGGGTTATCAAATTGTTAAAGGTGATTTAAACACGCAGTTAAATTCGAGTATCAACTAGACATACATTTTTAAAAATATATCGTCAATTTACAGCGCTCAAACTTCTGCTAATTTATTCAATTAGATTCAGTTATCAACTAGATGTCAATATTTAAAAATATCCCTTTGATTTTCAACATCGAAACTTCGGCTAATTTGTTCAATTACATTCAATTAGAAACTTAATGTCAGTATTCAAAAATCTCCCTTCCCCTTCGGTTCACAACTATCGAATTTTAACTAATTTATTTAATTAGACATGCTTATCAGGTTGGTATTAATACACATCTTAAAGAGTCAGTCGGGAAAAGACACTTTAAGAAGTCGAAATACACTGCTCAATAAAGTAACTAAAAACCAACTAGAAAGATAAGAGATAAATAATAGGGTCTTTATCTTTCCAATTATTTTTTGGATTTATTTTATGGAAAGATAAAATTACCATTTCATAGATCGAAATGTGTTTTTCAATAAGCTTTGAAGACCGATTCATAAGTAAAAATATATTCTTTAGGAAGCCATGAAAACTTGTTAATAAGACAAAATAAGTAGAATAATAAAAAAATATTTCAGAATGTCAACATATTCTCTTCAATATGTTGTATAGACTCTAATAAGTTAAAAGGAAATTTTTAATAAGCTTTAAAAATCTTTTAATAAGTTGAAAGCCAATTTTTAATAAGCTTCAAAGACCGTTTAATAAGCCAAAGCATATATTCTTTAACAAACCATACAAAGGCCTTTAATTAGTCAAAATGTGTTTTTTAGAGACCCATAAAATTCCTTAAGAACATGGGCGCTCATATAGGGGCAAGAGGGGTATTTTCCCTCCTTTAGAAATCCGACGACAGCGTTTCCTCTTAGAAGTTAGGACAGAAATTTTTGCGATAATACTAATTCTGATTGCTAATTTTTCTGTAGAACTTCTGGATGCCGTAAAAATAGAAAATAGGCAAAACGTTGGAAATTTCCAGTAGAAAAGGGAGAAATTTACAGTGCAAAGTAATAATGAAATTTCCTACTGCATATTGAAGAACAGCATACGTATGTACAGTATGGAAAAGTATGAAAGGCAAAGAAGTGTAAAATAGTAGAGTAAAACGTCAATTAGTCAATTATCCGTGGTAATTGGGGACGCTAGAGCCCGGATAAATGAAAAACACAGTTAATCCAAATTACGTTTTATTGGGTTAAATACATTAAAAAAAACTGTAAAACTATTCTTGTAGTATGTAAATACAAAACTGAACATTTTAAAACTCATTTAGATAGAAAGTCGGTGATTTTTGTTTGTTTTCTGTTGTTTTACGAATCCACTTGCATAGAAAATTGTAGAGGACAGCGGTTTAACCGACCGCACGAATAACCGAGTCCTGGATAATCGACGTTTTACTGTATATCGTCTTCTGCAGAAGCTATTCACTAAGATCTCTTGAAAATTTGCTGAGAAACTTATCTTGAGTGTATTTTTTTCACTCTTGATGACCAGTTGCGTGACCTCTGGGGTTTCGTCACGCATGTCACACAAATGATCAAAAGAATGAAAAGAAACGACAAAGAAATTTTCTTATTTTCCTAACATGCGATCTAATTTCATTCATCCATGTTTTCTTACGTAATGTTTGAGTCTTCTGGCTTCTAATTAAATTTATGCGTTAAGAGTGTAGTAAAAATGGTTAAATAACATGGAGGCACCGTGCAAATTTGCACATGGCGTTTGTACATAGCCTTCGTAGTTACAATTTCTGTTTACCCTCTCCTGAAAGCTGAACTATATGAGCGCCTTTACTTAAGTATCCTGTTTAATGAGATCCACCTTAATAAGGCATAAAACAGTACAATGTCAGCAAAATATGTACGGCACTTAATAGTTCTTTCTATGCAGTGTGCTTTGAGTTGTAGGGATTTTCTTCTTAGAACGCGAAATAAATCTAGTTTTCGCAGATTACGGATCTGTCCTCAATCTGTAAAACCAGAATTACATTTATCAGATGATAAGATCATGGCATTGTTTTGATGTCGACCTCGTTGACACCTGCAGAAATGTCGCAATGTCAGATATCGAAAGTGTCAAAATACCACCAGCCTGTGGTGACTCTTGCTTCCATTGGCAAAAGACGCGTGACATCAAACTACATGCAAGAACTTGATGCGTAACCAATGCCCTTTCCTTTCACAGAAGGCTTCATTTCTGAGATTAGTTCCTGAGAGTAGAACTAGCTAAATACTTTTTACGGTGAAAATTACCATAAAATCTAACGTTCCTAATACTTTCTGTGGTGTACCACTAAATGTTCCGATACACATGGGATATTCCATTGATTCTAGCTCTAACAACATGCCTGTAACATTATTATTCGATGTAATGACAGATAGCTTAATAATGCGTTTACACATCCCTCTTCGCCGTTTCCGCAGCCAAGTGGTCAGAGTCACGTACGTTTAGTTCAACGTCCGTGTTGGCCTTAGGCCCGAGACTCCGACGAGGCACGGTCGATGTGTTATTATTATACACTGACGGAAAAAAATCCCAACACCAAGAAGGGGTTGTGTTAGATAAACGACAGTTGGTAGGCTGTGAGAGTACATCTGTAAGATGACGTCTATGCAAATTTCGCGCTCGGCGCATACGTGTGGCGCTAGTAGCGCCTCGGAACATGCAAAGCAGGTTTGCTGTAAATACGCGCTGTAATGTGCGTGAGTCAAGAATGCCTTTAAGAAGACGAAGAAGCCATTATCAACAGCTCACGGAGTTTGAACGAGGTCTACGAGAAGGTGGATTTTCTTTCCGCAATATTGCAGAACGACTTGGCAGGAATGTAGCCACTGTACATGATTGTCGGCAGCGGTGGTCAAGGGAAGGTACTGCCTCAAGAAGACCGGGTTCCGGCCGGCCACGTGGCACTACTAAGAGGGAAGACCGCCGTGTACGGCGTATGGCTGTGGCGCATCGTACCGCGTCTGCGGCAGCAATTCGAGCTGCAGTTGCCACCACAGTGACACAACGAACTGTTACAAATCGGTTACTTGAAGGACAGCTCCGAGCCAGACGCCCTGTAGCGTGCATTCCACTTACTCCAAACCACTGCCATTTGCGACGTCAGTGGTGTCAAGCTAGAGCACATTGGAAGACGGAGTGGAGATCTGTTGTGTTTTCTGATGAAAGCCGGTTCTGCCTGGGTGCCAGTGATGGCCGTGTGTTGGTTAGAAGGAGGCCAGGTGAGCGCCTGCAACCAACCTGTCTGCGGCCAAGACACACTGGACCTACACCTGGAGTTATGGTCTGAGGAGCAATTTCCTATGACAGCAGGAGCATTCTCGTGGTTATCCCACGCACCCTGACGGCACAGTTGTACGTCGGTCTGGTGATTCAACCTGTTGTGCTGCCATTCATGAACAGCATTCCAGGGGTGTTTTCCAACAGCATAACGCTCGTCCGCATACCGCTGTTGTAACCCAACATGCTCTACAGAGTGTCGACATGTTGCCGTGGCCTGCTAGATCACCAGATGTTTCACCAATCGAGCACGTATGGGACATCATTGGACGACAACTCCAGCGTCACCCGCAACCAGCATTAACCGTCCCTGTATTGACCGACCAAGTGCAACAGGCATGGAACTCCATCCCACAAACTGACATCCCGCACCTGTACGACACAATGCATGAACGTTTGCGTGCTTGCATTCAACATTCTGGCGGTTACACTGGTTATTAATGTACCAGCATTTCACATTTAAAATGGCCCTTCTCGCGCTTACAATAAGCTGTGATCTTGAAACCTTAATCGATTAAATATGTTACCTATACAAATGTATTGCCGCCATTTCATTCCTCTACAACTATTTTTTCGTGGTGTTGGGATTTTTTTCCCGTCAGTGTAGTCTATGTGTTTTCGCTCACTTGGAACCAACTAAATTAAATCAGGGGCAGGCGACTTCTTGAATATTCGTAGAAGTCGTTAAGCCACGATAAATAAATAAGCGATAACTGTTTTGGTTGCGTCAGTCCTTGGTATAAAAGCATTGCGCATCGTGGCACCCTGAAGCAATCTGCGAAACGTTGTTCTGTTGGCTTTCCTTAAGCAGCAATATTACATAAATCAACAAGTTAAGCATTTAGTTGTCTGAATATTGCCTAGGAAACAGAACATATTGAAAAAGAGGTTTGCTTATGAAACAGAACTATGCTGAAATGTTGAAAAAGTTCATGTGCGATTAATAGACCAGCACAGAGAGTATAAATCTGGCTCTTCTCCGCTAACTACTGCGGCGTCGATCAGCTTTTCTGACCGTTGGTCATCGATCACTTAATACCATGCTTGTTTTTTTAGTTTTGCTGTAGCAATCACTCTCTATGCCCATTTACTGTTCTTGCTCTTTCCGGCACCTCTTTTCCGTGTACCCACTGCCATTCCACGCTCGATGTCTGTTAGATCACGTGGCTTTCGCAGTAGGCCTTGTATAATGCATTTACTTCTATCTACTACGGGAGTGTCCACGTTTACTTGCTCACGTAGCCGTAATGAAAACAGATGACGTATCCGCGTATTTGCATAAAATGGTGTCCTAATGAATCAGCCGGTCAGTGTACATTGGAACATATCACGTTTTTAGGGGTGGGGGCACTGGTTTCAAAGAAAGGAGAGAACAAAGTCCGAAATACAAACACAGTATCCATGCCTTACCTGGTACCCGAACATTTGTATGCCGCCAACAGCTGTAGTGTGGAAGTTGGCTTGTCCTCACTTCAGGACTGTGATTGATTCACGAAGTTTTCATTTCTTTATCTCAGAAATTTCTCTCGTGTGATACTTTTGAATATAAAACCTTATGTTTGTTCTTTCTGAAATGTCACAGACTGTGGTTGTTCCGACATCATACCTTGCTCATGTCTGATCACTAGTCCACTATTCAAACATATTCATCATCGAGACGAAAGTATTAACTGTCAATGGAATCTAATTTGTTTTTGATGATTTTGGAGAATAAAGTGATTGTTGTTTTATATATGTAACACGCAATGGGAGCGGGAAAGCACGGGGTATTATACAAAAAATTCCACATTGAACTTCAACCGGTCATCACATGTTCGGACTGCGGACTAATCACGCCCAACAGATATACAACAAGTCATCAGGTTTGCGATGCCCTGGATAGCGGCCACTACGGAAGCTCCAGTTTGGACAATGCAAACATAAACACACAAACGTATTCGTTAAATCGGTATGATATTCTAATTAAAAAGAATTCAAAGAACTGATCCACTATCTAAATAACTTCGTAAGCATGATCCACTTTCAGATAATCATTTAAAAATAAATAAATGTTTCGGTTCCGAAAAGTTTCCCACTAAAGAAAATAGCGGTATCGCTGAAAATGTTCCCTGGCTTTAAGGGCATCCAGCGCTTTCGTTTTCCTTTCTGTTCTTGTTATTTATAATGTACATTCTGGAAAGCCAACTTACGATTTTTAACGTAATTCTCGAGAAGGATAAAGCCAACTTATTATTTATAACGCAAATCCTTTTGGCTGTCGACTGCATATTCTTCAAAAACAACAATGGCGTCAAGAACTCCAGTCCGTGCGTGGGCTGTATCCTGCGTACTGGTTTGCAGAAAACTGTTTCTTCGTCCAAAATATGTTACACTGTAGATCAAGGGGGTCATTCGATGTTTATAATTCAAATAATGCAAGCTAGTTTTGATAAAAATTGTTAATTGCTTCTAAAAATGGAGAAACTACGCTACATTTGCCACATAACATTCAGGTTTTAAACTTAGCATGCTGAGAAGTGGTGAAAAAACAAACAAAAAGAATCAGTAACTGTTTTCATCACATAGGGTTTACAGATTTTTTAGATCAAGAGGGAAGGAAAGTAAATGGCGATGTACTATCCGCACAGCCAGTGGCTTAAAAGAGCGCTTTCTGTTTTACGACATTTAAAAGGATTCGAAAATGTAGATAAAGATTTTTGGCTGTAGTGCAAACGAATTTTAAGATTGTATGAAATATAAAACTGATGGCGAAATGTGGTGGAGGATGTCCGTTGTGCAAGAAAGATGCCTTGGAAATTTTAAATTCGGAGAGAATCAAGATTGTATGAAATAATGGAGAAATACTACGAAACATCGCTGACATCAAGCGCAACTTTGAATGCATGTACAATCATTTTCAAAAGCTTATATCCATCTAACATTTTTTCTCAATTTTTTCACAGGAATATTTAAACATGTAATTATTAGAAAAATATATTTAAAAATGTACACAGCATATTCACTTAAGAGACGTTTTTCATAAAAGAAAAAGAAAAGGACAACTCAAAATGATTCAGATTTAGCACTCCGGATAAACTCCCCGTTATTTCGAATTACTGCTTGAATACTGAGAGGTGTGCTGAAAATGAAGCATTTGCGGTTCTCACGGGATATTTTCTTACACTAAACCATACTTCATAACTTCAATCAAAGCTTTCGCACTTGACGGCTGTTTTCCTGTGAATTTATCTTCCGAAAGAACCGAAAGGTTCTCCATGGGATCAAGTCTAGACTATCAAGCCACTACAGTACAGTGGTATTTATCACAGTCTGTTCTTCACTGTCTTGGACATTTGGTATGCACTACCATCATGCCTGAATGGTGCATTTACGAATGTTCATATGAAGTGTCAACTTATCCCGTTACATTTTCACATATCTAAGTCCGTTCATGGTAGTGTTTGGTGACAGGAGGTATAAAATACCAGTACCAGATTTTAACAGATCATCTGGTTTAGCTTGGAGTATGTTTCACGGTAGCAGCTATGCATTTCACATCGAATCTGTTTCCTTTTCGACGTCGGACGTGCCGTGTACACAATACAAATTGTTGCAAGGTAGATTCATCTGACAAAAAAATTTTACTCCACTTTTCAGCAGTCCAAGATCGATGTCTCTTAGTGAACTCCGGTGTCTTCTTTTTCATAAGATGGATCAATCGAGAATTATGATCATATTTGTTAGACTTTTAATCCGGATTCTTTATTATAACATCTAGAAAGAGAGCTGACACTAACTTCTGTTCCCTTAGAACGCAAAGGGGCCTCAGTGTTCTTATAGGAACTCCTCAGGGAGCTAATGACGATTCGTCTTATGGAAGGGTCATCTTGAGGCTTTGTTTTCTTTGGATGGCCACTCCTCTTCCGATTGATAAATGTCCCATTATATTTAAATTTCTCGATCGCATTATGATTAGAAGCCTTGCTGAAGTGGAACTTTGCGCTGATTTCTCGTTCAGAGCATCCTTCTTGGTGCAAAGTCACTACTTGTGCTCTCTGGACTGCGCTTAGTAATGCCTTTTACAATAGGAAATAGGGAAAATGCAAATCACAACCTTTGTGCAAAGAAACCAGCGAGTAACTGAACTTCAAATGCTCTGCCGACTCGATAAATTTTTGCTATAAACGTATAATGAAATCACAAAATAAAATGACGCAACACGAAATGAGACGATGCAATCTGATGAAATGACAGAAAAATGATTGGTGGTCTTAAACTTTTGCGAATGACTGTAATGGTTGTCACAAGGAAGGAAAATAAAACTTCTTTGCATCATCAAAAATAATAGCGCCTGCGGCATCATAGCCTCTCTGGTCATCCCTAAAATTAATGCAACTACATTTCTTGCTTTTTAATAGAATATTTTGAGAAATTTACAAATTAAAAATGCAATTTTACTAATACACTGCTTAGGGCAAAGATATGCAGGTAAAAAATTCCTTTTTTAAACCTTGGCATTTTCACGATTAATTTGGAAGCGCATAGTATTAGACTTCATTTTAAGCTTAATTAATTTCACTGCAATTTGTTCTGATTTAAGTCGGCCTGAATTAAAATTACACTCTGATACAACGTAATAAATAGGCGCTGAATGGGATGACGCTATAGCCGAGGTTTACTACATACCCAATTTTGATAAGGAAGCAGTAAAACCAAAATATTCTCTAAAGGACTTGTAACCAAAATGCTTAGTGAAATTTCCAAACATTATGTCAAAGTTAATAGCGCTCACGAATTTTGATTTTTACGCATGATACAAAATACAGCAAAAATTTATCTCTTTACAATGCCGATGAGAGTGTTTGGAACTCCTTTTGTCGTTACAACTCAAGAAACCAATATCAATGCATCGGGCAAATTAGCTGGACAAATCGACTACGAGGCCCAGAGGACACAGAAAATTCACCAACGCCGAATCTTAGTGCTCTTAACAGATTGGTGAGGTCATATACTAAATCAGACTTAAAATAAAGATTTTCGAATATCAAAAAATCTCTTTCGTTTTCCAAAAGAGAAATTGCTGGCTATTCTATTCCTCTATTAGTGTGCGTACTGCACTGCATATGTTCAATAAAAAATATCATCCATATTAAGTATTAGATTTTACATCCATAATAGGTAATTAAAGGATTGAATTGATGGAATTTCTATTTATTTTTCAATGGACAATCGTGATTAAAGGAACATGGATTTCGTTGTTAACAGATGTAGATTTCTAACCGTCGAACACTATCTGGAGTGATGGTGGCAATTGCATAGGAAAAACACAGAGTTTTAATGTCTCATCCGGAACCCATTGTGACGGCCAGCATAAAAATCGTGCGGCTGAACAATTTTCTAAAATTTTGTGCGTCAGATCTATTCTAAAAATCACTCCGGTTGCATTCGCATCTTGCACAGCATACTGCAAAACGTAGCCTGTGATATTGTATTGTAGTAAGCATAAAGAAGTGTGTAGAGAATATGGATTTGACAACATGCAGGATTCAGTTGCTACTGAAAGAATTGAAATTACTGCAAACAGACGTAAGCGACTAGAAACATGTTCAGTTATTTTGCAATACAATTGACTGCATATGAGAAAAACAAAATGTGGTACGGCGTAAACTAAACTTCCTTTCTCGGAAACTTTTTCCACACAAGGTAGCAAATTAAGATTTCTATAGAAATAAATTTCTGTCTGCTGGCGTTTAAAGAAAGCTATTCCAGCGCTTCACTCAACAGGTCTTCAGCAGATGGTTCAATGATCCTTGGGGGCCCTTTGAGCTGAACTGTAAGGGGTCCGCGAGATGAGCAGAATCTGCTCTGAAAAGCTTTCGAGAGAAAGAAATTCATTTCGCAACATAGCAGACACAGGTATTTAAGTTACGTTTCCTCACTGCTACGAAATCCTACACCACAGAATCCTTACATTGGATGGAGACATTAGCGCTGTTAATAAAATACATTTGAAAGCACGCAAAAATGAAAGGCAAGATGATACACGTAACAACTCAATTCAAATTTGCATAAATAGGGAACTAAAATGCCGTTACTGGTCGTCCGCCAACAGACCTCGAAAGACACTTTTGGGGAAGTAATCGCTATTGCATTTTGAAAGAGCAAAGAGCAACGCAATCAAATATTCTTTACCAAATGAAAAAGCTTTTTTCCCGTCGAAAATATACGTGCAAAGGTGCATATATTTTTTCAGGATGTAAGGAACGCCTCGAAAATAAAATTGCTTTTTCCTTAAAAAAAATATTATTTTTCTATATCATCATCATCATCATCAACCGTTATCAATCCACTGCTGGACGAAGGTCCCCCCAAGTTTCCTCCACAACGGTCTCTCTTGTGCCAGTCTCCGCCATGCTACTCCCGCATACTTTCGAATTTCATCCACCCATCTCCCATGCAAAAAAATTAATGTAAGTACATTGCCATCTATGAACGATAAAATAGTTAAAAAAATCTTTAATGTAACAACACCTTAGTCATAAAAGTATTCACCTAAAAGGCACACTAGAATCTCAGATCCGCAACGGATCCATCCTCAGGTCAGACCTGAGGATGGATCCGTTATTTTTTTAAGCAATGGCATATTGCTTTTGAAAATTATGATAATTTTCAAAAGCAATGGCGTATTGCTTTTGAAAATTATGCTGTTTCTTACAAAAGCTCTCCAGGCAAGTTTTATATGCCGATTAATTTATTCATCAACGTGACCCTCACTTGCTATCTGCTGTCCAAGATAAATGTAAGCATCTGTTATCTCCAGCTTTTCTCCATCAATCGATAAATCTTCATTTCTTGTAAAAGCATTATACATCACTTTTATCTTCTGAAAGTTCATTTTTAATCATACTTCTTTACTCTTGTCAGCAAGTTCCTGGATCATACTCTGCAGCTCTGATGTGGTAGCTGCAAAAATGACTATGTCATCAGCGAAGGTGAGTTAAATAATCTCCATTAATCTTTATCCTTTTGTTTTCCCAGTTCAGTGATTGAAAGACATTTTCCAATGTGGCCTTAATGAGCTTGGGAGATATGGTGTCACCTTGTCTGTCACTCCCTTTCCAATTTTTATGTGTCTCCCTTTCCAATTTTCTAATATATTATATATATATATATATATTAATATATATAAAGGGGCTCTGACGACCGCAAATAGCGGTATAACTATACCATCGGGATCAGAGGAAATGCTATCCCACACTCACCAACCCGCTTGGCCAGCGTGGTGAGTTATGGCCAAACACCTCCAAAATGACTCTACAACTTAAATCTTGGCCCTCAGTCTCCGGCAGCTGGAATGTACCTGGCCAAGGCAGCGGCCAGTGCGACATGAAGGCAGAGGGTGCTAAGAATCCCCGGAGGACCGGACTAGGCTGCCATTTGATGCTGACCTTGGCTACCTACAACGGACGCTCCCTATCTTCTGATTCAAGGCTTCTTGAATTGGAAGAGGAACTACAAAGGATCAAGTGGGACATCGTCGGGCTAAGTGAGGTAAGGAGAAAAGGAGAAGATCTCATTGAACTGAAAAGTGGACATCTCTTCTATTATCGTGGGACAGATACTGGCAGAACTAGTGGTGTTGGATTTATAATAAACAAGAAACTGAAGGATAAAGTTGTAGAAGTTGAAAGTTCCTCTGACAGAGCTGCACGACTCGTTATCCAACTATCGAGAAGATACCAGGCTCAGATTATTCAAAGTTATGCACCCACCACAAGTCATCCTGAAGAAGAAATTGAAGAATTTTATGAGGAAATTCGTCATCTAAATAATAAAGGTAAGCAGCACTTGAAGATAATTATGGGAGATTTCAATGCAAAAATAGGGCACCGGCAACAGAATGAAACTTCAGTAGGTAAATTCGGTCACGGCAACAGAAACCAGCGTGGAAATACTCTCGTAGAGTTTGCAGAGGCAGAAGGATTTTTCATCTTGAATTCCTTTTTCAAGAAAAAGCCACACAGGAAATGGACATGGAGACATCCAATTGGGACGACAAGTGAAATTGATTTTATTATGTGTAACAAAAAATTCGTCATCGAAGACTGCAGTGTGCTAAACAAGTTCAACACAGGTAGTGACCATAGATTGGTGAGATGTAAGATGCACCTCAACACTAAACTGGAACGTGGCAAGCTCATGAGACAAACAAAATGTATTGACATAACCAACCTTAAAAAACACCATAATACTTTCAAGTTGGAACTGAAGAACAGATTCTCTGCTTTAGAAGGCCTAACATCGGAAGAAGTGGATATTTCGGAAGTTAACAGAAAAGTAACCAAAGCTCTTATGGAAACAGCAACAAAATTAGCTGGGTCTAAGAACAAGTTGCATGTAAACAAATTATCAGGAAAAACCAAAATGTTGATGCAAAAAAGAAGAGAGATGAGGACAACTAAAGAAGATGTGACTTCCAAAGTGGAATATATAGAGCTATGCAAGACAGCACGAAAAAGTATCACTGAAGACGTAAGGAAATTCAACTGTGAGCTAGTGAGGAAAGCAATTGAAAACAACCAAAGCCTAAAGATAGCAAAGGGACATCTCAGTAACGGAAGAAAACAGATTATGGCTCTGAGAAAAGAAGATGGTTCTATAACAAGAAATAGAGGCCAAATTTTGACAAGAGTGAAAGATTTCTACTCCAAATTATATGAAAGGGATGATACATGTACTCCAGACATCATGAAAGGTACCAGAGTTCTTCCAGTCCTCCCAGCAGAAGTTGCTCATGCAATCAAGAACATGAAGCGGGGGAAAGCTCCAGGAGAAGATGGAATTACTATAGACATCATACAAGAAGCAAGTGGAGAAATTGAAACGGTACTCGCCCAAATTTTCACTCGATGCCTTAATGAAGGGAAGATTCCTGAGGATTGGAACAATGCTACAATGATCCTGCTACATAAAAAAGGTGACATTGAGGATCTCAGGAACTACAGACCTATCAGCCTCCTATCAGTAGTTTATAAAATCTTCACTAAAGTTCTTTCACACCGCTTGAAGGTAACACTGGACATGGCTCAACCGAGAGAACAAGCTGGATTCAGGAGTGGCTACAGCACAATAGATCATATCCATGTACTGAGAGAACTAATTGAAAGAGCGAGGGAATATGAACTTCCATTGTGCATGGCTTTTATCGATTATGAAAAAGCCTTTGATTCGGTGAAACCATCAGCAGTTACCACGGCTCTGAAATCCTGCGGTATTGAAGATGCATACATTAATATTATTAATAACATCTATGAAAATGCAAGTGCAAAGATTCGGCTGTTTGAAAATACAACACACATAAAAATTGGAAAGGGAGTGAGACAAGGTGACACCATATCTCCGAAGCTCTTTAATGCCACATTGGAAAATGTCTTTCAATCACTGAACTGGGAAAACAAAGGGATAAAGATTAATGGAGATTATCTAACCCACCTTCGTTTTGCTGATGACGTAGTCATTTTTGCAACTACCCCATCAGAGCTGCAGAGTATGATCCAGGAACTTGCTGACAAGAGTAAAGAAGTGGGATTAAAAATGAACTTTCAGAAGACAAAAGTGATGTTCAATGCTTTTACAAGAAATGAAGATTTATCGATTGATGGAGAAAAACTGGAGATAACAGATACGTATGTTTATCTTGGACAGCAGATATCAAGTGAGGGTCACATTGATGAAGAAATTAATCGGCGTACAAAACTTGCCTGGAGAGCTTTTGGAAGAAACAGCATAATTTTCAAGAGCAATATGCCATTATGTCTTAAAAGAAAAGTGTTTGATCAATGCATCCTTCCAGTGCTTACGTATGGTGCAGAGACGTGGACCTTAACTAAAAGAGACATACAAAGGCTGCAGACAACTCAAAGAAGCATGGAGAGGTGCATGCTTGGTATAACCAGGAGAGATAAGAAGAGGAACTCGTGGATCCGAAAAATGACGAGAGTGGAAGACATCATGATCAGAGTTAAATCCCTGAAATGGCAATGGGCTGGACATACTGCCAGAAGGACAGACCATCGATGGACAGCTGAAATTTTAGATTGGATTCCAAGGGACAGGAAAAGACCCAGAAAAAGACCACATGGGAGATGGGTGGATGAAATTCGTAAATATGCGGGAGTGACATGGAGGAGACTGGCACAAGACAGACCGTTGTGGAGGAAACTTGGGGAGACCTTCGTCCAGCAGTGGATTGATAATGGTTGACAATGATGATGATGATGATATAGTTAAAATCAGACTATGCAATATCACTACTTCTGATACTTTGGACTAATTATTTTCGGGCCTCAAACTTAAATCTCTTCTTCCGAGCCGCCCCGGAACCATTAACAAATTTTACTGGCACACATTAGATTACCAACATCTTGTTTTACTTTTATTCCATTTTATTTTATTTCATTTATCCTTTTTATTAGTTCCGACAGGAGTCGCCACACGACTCCTTAGGTTTGTGAGTTCCATTCCACAGGGAGCAGACATTTCAAATTCAGTAGGGGAGGGACATATTTTTGATAGGAGTTAGTTACCTACCGTCCACACTGGAGATGATATTGGGGGACTAATTGCCAAGGTAAGATAGTTATATTTCATATATTGTATATTTGGTTCGAATAGGGAAGACCAGGTGTCCTAAATTAGTAAAAGTTTGGTAAAAAAAAATTTTAACCCTCGTTTCGAGAATTCGTTTTAAAATTTTCTAACCTGACACCTGCACGAAACTCGAACCTAACTCGGATGTCGCGGGACGTCTTTCCCTGATGAGTGGCCTGCGGCACCCGAGTTTTTATATTTATTTCTGTTTTTTCTTATTATATTTCCAGTGTTACTTTTGGTTAGTGAGATTTTATACCTTGGTTCATTCTCATTTACGTTTCGAGTTCCAAACCAAGAAAATAGTGAGGGGGTTCCAATGAAGGTTCTTAGCGGGAAGTGAGGTATGGATATATACTCTACCAGTGGTTCTAGCAGCTAAGCGCGGATCCCCGGTAAGTAATACAACTCAATGGTACACGGTTTTATAGTTATTGTCATATATATTTATATAAATAAAATAAAAGCTTTTTTTCCCGTCGAAAATACAAGTATAAGTGCGAAAATATTACACGCAAAGGTGCTTCTACTGATTTATGAAAAATTAAAACGAGAAATGAAGTTTGCTTCCATTAAACATCTATCAGTATATGATTAAATCTTAATCAAGGTAAATTTTGTGTTTATTCTAAATTCCACCGAATGTCAGAGAGGTCCATTACCAGAAAATACAAACAGCAGCCTTCACCAGCAACTGCTTACAGCATTTTCATTTTGTGCTTTGAATACGCACTTAAAGAGATTATATGGTTCCTATTGTTTTGTGGTGTATTCCACTATTGAGTTGACCACGTTTGTATTCCAAAAAAAGCCCCTGCCCCTTTTATTTTACTTCTTTTATAGAAGTTTTATTTTTTTCCGGATACAGTATTGCACTACATAAAAAAACTGGAAACTTGCCATCTAATTTTTGTTTGCAATACCTTTGCTATCGGAAATTTAACTTGTACACAGGAGCAAATAAAACAAAGCCATTATAATCTGTTTTTTAGTTTATATTCGATTCAGCTCAATTATATGAGATAATTTCCAGGAATGTTGCTCACAAGTTTATCTACTCTTCAAAAGGGGTCCATGTGGTTGGTCTCTGCGGCTCCATAAAAAGGGCAGAGTCGGAGCCACACTTGAAACAACACTCAGTTCAATGTAATCTTCACTTTAAAAAATTCTTGATGCAGAGGTCGTTAAGTTTGAAGGAAAGAACTTATTTCACCTTACGGTAATATTTAAAGAAGTTTATTTAACAGCTGAACTAATTGCAATTGTGAACACAGCACCTCCGAAGTGGGGCGTTCGAGTTCCGAAATTAGCAATTCAAGTCACACACAAAAAAATACATGGCTCCATCTTTTTTAAACTGAAAATAGTTTTCTGGTTAAGTTAATAAATTAAGTAACTTCGACGATGACGTTAAAAGCAGTTTTCAGTGCAAAGCAGTAAAAACTGGAATTAATAGTAGCATTTATAACCGACATCAGAGAGAATGCACGATTTGAAATTTTGAAACTTGATTTTTGTCACCAACTTTAATAATTTCACCTGACTGTATTATTTACAAAATGATTTTTACATATGCGGTAAATTATAAAAAGTTGTAATGTGTGACATAGATTATTTTTCACATTGTTCCCGAAAAATGGATAGATTAATATGAAAATCTAAGAAAAGTGAACTTCCCAATTCCCGTTAACTTCTCAACTAAAATCACTGTCGTTTGCTCGTATATTTCGGTAAACACGGATAATAATTTATCGCCATGCCATCCTTTTAATCAGTTTAAAAATATCCGTGGACGTAACAGATTTCGAATAATAAAACTGCTTACATCAAAGGTGCAGAAGAGATTTAACTGTGAGATATAACTTATGCTTAATGTACAACTGCCAACAGAATAACTCCAATTTAAGATAACTGTTCACATAACCATCAGTAAGCCTCTGTGTCCCAGAAAAATTGCGTGATAGGTTATAGTAAGCATCATAGTACATGCAATAAAACCAGGACAATAAACGAGAAACTTGTCTTGCACTATTATTAGTACTACACGCCTCATTGATACAGAATTTCTAAGGAATGAATCTAGTGATTGTTACATAAAAAACGAAGATATCAAAAACTGTAGATCAGCTTTTCTCAGTTCTTTATGAAATCTTTACTAAAAATATCACATTGCTCGAAAAGAATACTCAACCAAAAAAAAAAAAGGCCGGATTCTCGAGAGGTAGCCCATGTATAAAAAGAACTAATTGAAAGCTTAAATGAATATCAACTACTAATATGAGCATGAATTATTATGGAAAGATTTTTCATTCACTTGCATGTACTGATTGTTTCAAGTATTGTGGTATTATACGTGTTTACATAGTTATCATTGAAAGCTTCGGAAGAATGAGTTAAATTCGGAACGTTTGAAGACACAAAATGTATAAAACCTGAACGGAGAGTAACACTGAAGGGTGCTGTCCTCTCTTAAGATATTCAGGGTTAAACAGGAAAATCTCTCCCACCACCCAAAAAGTATAGCAAATCAATAAGGGAAATTTGAACAACTGTTTTTCTATAAACACTTATAATTGCAAATAATTCTTCAAAGGTGTAAATCATGAAGCAGGAACTTGTAGAAAAAGTAAGGAAGAGGGATTAATGTGAAATTCATGCTCAACAATTCCCTGAAAAGAACCGACGTGGGAAGAACCTATATCTAAGGTGATGATGTCAAGGAAGAAATTATTAAACAAATACAACTTAACTGGCGTGCATTGTTGAAGGAAATAATGTTATACATTTCGACTGTCTCAGGAACTATTTTTACGTACACGCTTTTAATGCGACACACACACACAACACTCGTTGACAATATTCGGTATTTTCAAATGCGGGTGGTGTTTACATGCATTTTGTTTTTGTCCTGGGATTTAATGAAATTTATGAAGACCAACCCTACAAGAAATCGTCAAGGAAGAGATATAATCATTGCTGTAGGACAAGTACACTGTCACTAACGCTTTTTCCAGGACTCAACTCCAACGATCATCCATAAGCCCGTGCCTCCAACCACTCGACCAGTGGTTATATCATTTTGTTTTTCCCTAAATTAAAAAAAAAATCCATGATTATTTTAGAACGCTTTTATGCAGAGTTTTATTGAAGGTTTAACATCCACCGCGAGCAACTCAGTGGGCTATAAGCAGTCGCCCGTCCCTAATTTAGGGTCACTGGTTCCAGGAAATGGAGAGAGCCAGTGCTGTGAGACAAACAACATCCATGCCTCACCGGGATTCAAATCCGGACCCTTTCTAGGACAAATGGTCATAAGCCAGGGCTTATACCAATGCGCCACGGGGCGGCACTGTACTTTTCACACAGATGCCATATTTTGTGAAAATTATTCAAAAATTTGTATGAATTATAATTCCAAGTCAAGTCACTTCATTGACGTAAGTCTAATGATTTCCACGGTGCACTTCCCTTTCCTTGGCTATCGAACTACAAAGCGATAGACCGACATTTTAGTTCGGCCAACAGAAGAAAAAACAAGGAAGATCAAGGTGAAAAATTTCTCTTGATAACCCGAAGCGTTATATTAATGAAGCTCTTTACTGAAGGTCCATGTGATTAGAACCAGCAGTTAAAAAAGCTAACCACTGACTAACGTTTGGACGGACACGCCATAGAGGTATTTTCGTGATTCGAACCCAGACCCCAGTGGTGCAAAGACGCACCTCTACAACACTCGATCATCAGGCCACCTGAGGAATCTTTATTTAGCGCGTTTTCTTTACGTATATATCTTCCATGTGCAGATGTTATAGACTGGATTTAAATTATTCGTTCGGCACGTTCTCTAAAAACGCAAAAGAAGCCGTATTTATGTTGAACATTAAAACATGTGCAAACACCATTTCTTACCTTCGTTCCTCATGTCTGGTTTATGCAATCGTAGGAGTTGATTGTCGTCATTAGCATGTCCATATCCCATTTGAGGTTAAACATGAAAATCCGTAAGCAACAGCGGCAGACGCAACAAGACACATCCCTACTACATTCAACGGGAACTTGACACCAAGCACAACAAACGATCAAAAGGCACGACCACTTCTGCTTCCTCAACAGCTGTTAGCGAACTAACGCTCGGACGAATGCTTTCAGCAGACGACGGGACTGAGCGAGACCGCAGCGCCACCAAACACATTCCTCAACATCAACAAGTTGCAGGAAGTCTTCGATGACATTTAAGGTCCTTTCTCGCTCCTCTCACGCTAGACAAAATCTTTAAAAAGGAAATAAATTCTAAAGTTTACCTCTCTTACCGCGTTTCGTTCAAAAGCGCATCATACTGCTGCACTAAAAACGGGCAAACGCCGTAATGAGAAAACGCTGCAAACCCGCGTTGATATGCAAATTTGCGAATTTGATGATAAATAAAGCACCACGTATAATTTTCTGCTACAGCCCAATATTTGCTAAAACCTGTAGTGATTTTTATCGACACTAATTTGCCGCTATAGAAATTTATGTAATTCGGTAAAAGCATTTAAAATGAATCGCTTTAATAATGAATTATTGTTTACATATCCGTTTTCGTTATGCGCTCGAATACATAAAATATTTTTAATATCTAAAATATAATGTAAACATTGCTTCATGCTTGCGTCAATGCTGTTTTTAATTATCTGTGAAGGACGTTTATGTCACTTTGAAAACAAAATCCCTACTTTCGAGATGTTCCTCACATTCATCAATGTAAAATGGAACTGCACCATTAAGCTCATTTCCTGGAGCTGTTTCAGCAGTAATCAGTGTGTAACACTGAATATTTTGTTTTAATCGTTTCCAACAGAAGTAGCCTCACAAAAATAAAATCACGCCGTGCCATTTATGATCTACTATTAGACATTTGTTAACGTTGGGCGCCAATTGTGAAAGCAACTTTCGTTTGGGTTCGATATCTTTGCCTAAAGCTCGTTGTAATGGGTAAACATACCACGAAAGAGTTTCAATGGATTATTATCAGCTAAAGCTTATCGTGCTGGTTGTTCGGGAATTATCTTAGTGATTTATTTCTTCAAGCTTTCATTGCTCTCGCTACTTAGTTTATTTCTTCATTATTCGCTCTTTCGAGCTAACTCCATTTTTATGTAATTTCATTCTTTCGCGTTTTGGAGGCCTGAAAGCACCCTGCTTCCCAAAATTCTTTCTCTGTCTTATGTCTTCCGACCTCTGCATCCGACTCCTCTCTCTCAACCTCCTCTGTTAGGACACCTCGCTATTCCCTTCCTCGAAGAAAAGGCTTTGTCGCCAAGAAGAGCAAGAAACTCATTACGTAGTCTGGGTACACTATTCTATCACAACGTACTGATCGCTGAAGAGGGCAATAAAATAATAAAACATTAACGCACTTAGACAACAAGCTCGATTGCCTGGGAAATGCTGTCCGAAAAAACCTTACTAATGATCATTTTCGTTGATAGCATCTTCTTAAAAGCGTCAACGATTTCCTATGTTAACTGTTAAGATGATGACAAAGAAAGATCTGCAGCTGAAATTCTCCGTAACACTTTTATGATTTACTTAACAACTGCTGTACATTAGAAAAGTTATTTACTTATCAACTGCTGTACATTAGAAAAGTTATTTACTTATCAACTCATGAAAGTCATGAAAGAAATACGGGATTACGCTATATAATACAAATTTTGAAGATGACAATCCGATTTTTGGCGTAAATGTGACAAGGATGGTAAGTCAGATAATATCCGAAAACTTGAAAATTTTCATCGTCCTGGAGCGGGTCTCGAACCCGCGTCTCCCAGAAAACGCCCGGGTATGCTAACCACTACACCACCCAGAACTACCAAGTTTCCGATCAATTTGAATTTAACCATCACAGGATTCGCTAGTCGAAGCAACCGGCATTCATGTTAAGCGAATCTGGAGGTCATCTTCAAAATTACTTATCAACTGTTGTGCATTTAGAAAAGTTTCAGTTTTCGAAACAGTTAAAATTCTCACAGTCACGCAGCACTCCCTAAGAATTTTCGGGTTCGGGCTCTCCAGCGGCAGAACGTTTCTTGTTTTGTTTTTTGTCAGAGTTCAACGATCACCGTTAGCAACTATCCCTAATTTAGGGACGCCAGTTGCTGGAAGGTGCAGTGCCGTCAGACAAAGGCGACATCCATACCTCACTTAGGACTCGAGCCCTAGCCCATCTGAGACAAGCGGTTAGACACTTAGACCACTGCTCACCGGAGCTGCCGAGGGAGAACGTACTTACCTTGCAAAGAAAATATGTCAATATTTTGCAAAGTGCGTTTTAGTCATGTTTTTATTTTGTTCCGCTATCTCCAGAACTAAGGGATCTATTTTGACAAAGAAATTAAAACTGGGTAAACATTTTAACTTTATGCATATCCCATAATATGCAACACGAAACGTGAAAAACCCTCAAGTGCCCGAGTGGTCTGAGACTCTGGCTTCTCACCCACCAGTCGTTAGAATTGGACCCAAGTGGAGTATGGGTGGTGTGCTTGTGTTACGGAACTTTATCTCTTCTTCCTTGGAACCAGTGGCCCCAAATTAGCGACTGGACTGTTTACAGCTCTTAGCGCTGCTCATAGTTTTCCTTAAATCCAGAAAACTAAAAAAAAAAAAAACCGTGAGAATACTGGAGACGACGAGCATGTTCCAATCCATGGCCGTATCCAGGGAGGGTTTTTAGCCCCCTCCCCCCGCGAATTGTATTGGGCAAATTTTCCTTTTTGCTTGTTCATCGTAAAGTTATTAGATCAACAGGAGTCACCATTACCTCCTTTTCATTTTTTTTTACAAATTATTTCTATTTCGTTTGATAAAGCTTACTTCAGGAGGACATTTTTTTCTTACTATACCCACTGGTCAGCAGTAACAGATTTACAGAAGTACAGGAAACTCTGTGTCTGGCACTTTATTAATCGGAATTATATTATCAGGTGTTTTTGAGATCGCTTATTTCTTTATTTCTTTATCGCGTTAATGGTTGCTATGATAGCAACTATTGGACAGTCAATTCAACGTCAAAGTCCCTTGGTATGGTGGGTAGCTTCTATCGTTATAGGAATTTTTAAAATCCATTACCTCTGACGGAGATTTCAAATTGTTTAATAATTTTAATCTTCCAGACTGTACTTGCATTCATCTTGTCTTCTGTGTAATCTTGTAGCTTTCATGTGATATCTGTCTCATATTGTTCAGTTTGTTTTTCTGTTAATACTGAGTAAGTTCATGTGTCGTTACTCGCTAACTAATATGGGTTGGTGCGAATGAAATGTCCGGCGCGAACGAGCTGTGGAGACAGGCCCCCACCACAGCGGAATGGAACCACCCACAAGTGTTGCGGGTGCTACGTCACGGAGTTACTATAAATAGCTAGCACGTGTGTGAAGAACAAGGTTCAGGTGTGGTTTGTTTGGACGTAACGTGGCTTGCAAAGGAAACATGCAGACGCCGGATTTGAGAGTCATCTTCCTGTATGAATTTAAACTGGGCCATTCTGCAGAAATTGCCGCTCGAAACGTTAACACAGCGTTTGGGATGAATACAGCCAACGAACGAACCATTCGGTGATGGTTTGTGAAGTTTCGAAGCGGAGATACGGACGTGAAAAATGAAGCACGTGGTCATCGACTTGTTGCTGTTTCTGACGATGTTCTGTTACGTGTGGTTGAAGCGGACCCCCAAAAAATGTGTTGTGAGATAGCGGCAGAGGTAGATGTCCACCACACGACAGTTGTTCGGGGTCTGGCTGCGCTGGGTAAGGTCAAAAACCTGGACACGTGGCTACCGCATGAGTTGACAACTGCCAACAAGACTAGGCGTTTGGAAGTCTGCACGTCGCTGCTTGCCAGGAATGAACAGGAAACTCTACTGCATCGAAATATCACCTACGACGAGAAGTGGGTCCTTTATGATAATCGGAAACGATCTGCACAATGGTTAAGCAAGGCACAGCCTGCTGGACGGCGTCCTAAGCCACCCCTACACACCAAGAAGATGATGTCCCTTATCTAGTGGCCCACAGCCTGGAAAATTCATCGGAGTTTCTCGGCAAGAGGCCAAACCATCACTGCGTAACGTTATTGTGCTGAATTACACCATATGCACCGGACATTTCTGCAGAAACCACCGGCTTTGGCCAACAGACATGGTGTTCTTCTGCTCCAGGACAACGGGCGCCCTCATTTTTCGTTCCGGGATCATGGCCTTGTCGGACAGATGGCACCTAAGTGTCAATGCCGAGGAGGATGGTTTTGCCTAGGTAAGTTGACCTATTTTTTCGTTCTCGCTGTCCAGGTGTGCTGGTCCTTTGCCGAACATTTCATTTGCACCAACCCAATAATAATATACTAAAACTAAAGAGTTTAATTTTTAAGTGATTAGATAGATAGATAGATTTTTGCTTAGAATAGTTTTCTTTTAAACCCCGAAACAAGAGTCTAGTTATGGCCCTGATTGATTGACGGATTGACAGATAGATACGATAGATAGATAGATAGATAGATAGATAGATAGATAGATAGATTTTTGTTGGAATAGTTTTCTTTTAAACCAAGAAACAAAAGTCTAGTTATGGTCCTGATTGATTGACGGATTGACAGATAGATACGATAGATAGATAGATAGATAGATAGATAAATAGATAGATTTTTGCTTGGAATAGTTTTCTTTTAAACCAAGAAACAAAAGTCTAGTTATGGCCCTGATTGATTGACGGATTGACAGATAGATACGATAGATAGATAGATAGATTTTTGCTTGCAATAGTTTTCTTTTAAACCAAGAAACAAAAGTCTAGTTATGGCACTGATTGATTGACAGATTGACAGATAGATACGATAGATAGATAGATAGATTACATTTTTGCTGTGGAATATTTTTTAAAACTCCTCCGAAACTAAAGACTAGTTACGGCCCTGTTCCAATCTATACTTGTGTCGACTAGTTACACTATAGAAAGACATCGCTTCTTCTCTAGTAACCTTCTGCGTCCATATCCAGCAAATAGATGATCCATGTAGTGGGGAACAGGTGGCTCCTCCTGCTCTCAGATGAACCAGATAGCGTTAAACTCCGAAAAACAAATAAACATAAATGCTTGGCGACAGTATGTATTCTCAAATCTTTTTAAAATAATAAATGCTAATGATTGCCCGAAGGGCGCATGTGAGATAAAGGCGGTATAGCAGTGAGAGAACATGCCAGTGTAGTATAGTGGATAGTGCTCCGGAGCCGAGAATTGTGTGTTCGAATCTCGTCACTGGCATAAATATGATGTGGTATTCCAAATTTAGACTTTCCGCTTTTGTAACTTCTTTAAAGTATTTGGAAAGACTGCTACAGTGTCATTCATTTTTTGTTCTGTTTGGTGGGTAAGGGATTCTGTTGAATTGTGTTATAAATTGTTTTTTTTTTTTTTTTTTTTTTGATCCAAGGTAGTTCAGTTTATTGGTCTGTCTTTTGTAGAACTTTTGTAGAAGTAGGTAAATGCTGAACTGATACATGAAGTATGTAAGATGATATTATAATTTCGTGGGAAGAATTAGAGTCCTGAGATAACTGAGAGAATGCAGTTAGGATATCTTTGAAGTTTCTTTGATGATGATTCGTTTTCTTTCTTAGAATATACAAGTATCTTCCGAAGTTTTAAGCACCCAGAAGAAAAATTATGTGATTCTCGTATCAAGATACGTAGTGTTTTCTGACTTGCACGATGAATAACGTTCATGGTCAATCGCAGATTTATAAAGAATTTCGCCTGTACAAATGAATAAAGGTCCGGAGAAGAAAAGGAAATGAAAAAGATTCGTAATGACGAATTTTTAATTTCAGAATTTTATCACAAGTCTTTGTTCAAATAATATACTGAAATTCTTCACTCTCATTAGAATAATACCAACAATTCTTTAGTCCTTCTTTAGACCAGATTAAAGAATATTTTGTGAGTACATGTCTCCATAAAACGTGTTTTTCATGTTATATTAATCTGCATTTCGACTTCCGTTTTGTTTTAGTGTATGAACTACACTGAGTAGACAAAAATTATGGGATACGTACCTAACTGGTAGGCCTACCTTTCGCCCTGATAAAAACAGTCACACGGCGGGACATTGGGTCCTCTAGGTCACGAAAGCGGTCCATTGGTATCTCCATCCATGCATGCTGCAATTCTGTCAGTAATTCCGTCGCATTCCTGTGCGAAGGATCCAAAGCTCGAACCGACCTTTCACAGCTTCCCAAAGATTTTCTACAGGGTTCATATTCGGCGAGCGGGGCGGCCACTTCAGGTTGGCCTTCTGGTCACCACGGCTCTGCATGGAAGCGTATTTTCTTGCTGGAAGACTCCATTGACCTGGCCTTCTAGTCACCACGGCTCTGTATGGAAGCGCATTGTCCTGCTGGAAGAGTCCATTGCCCTATGGGTGCATGATAACCATGAACAGATGCAGATGGTCTGCAAAGACGGCGGCGAAGCGTGGACTGGTCAGAGATGTATCTAGACGCACCAGAGGTCCCAGCGTGTGGCATTCAAATATACCCCAGACGATAATCGATCATCCACCATCCCGGGCGGTTTCTTGTTGACATGTCGGGTCCATCGATTCGTGCGGTTTCTGTTAGATCTGCAGCCTCTTCTGCGCGAAAAACTGGGAACGGGGTTCATCCGACCAGAGGACCCGTTTCCAATGATCCAATGTCCGGTGGCGATGATCTTTCACCCAGTTCAGGAGTTCAGTCTGGTGATGTGGCGTTAGCATCGGGAGTCTGGTTGCTCGGCTGTTTCCATAACGTATTGTGGCACACAGTCTCCTGATTGTCTTGGCGAAGACGTTTCTGGTATACCTCTCGCGTTGAAGTCGTCAGTTATTTGTGCCACTGTCGCCTTCCGGTTGGTTGCAATTATGCGAGATAAGAGTCGACGGCCAAGTTCATCCAGCACCTTTCTCCACGCACAGTGCTGTCCAGGATGCGAAGTTTTTCGGAAATGGCGTATTCCTAGCACGTCACCGGGAAATGAGGCTGACGTGGAAAAAGTAGCATCGTTACTGGACCGTGGAAGACAGAAAACGCGTTGCTTTCACTGACGAGTCGAGGCTCCAACTACAATGCACTGACGGGAGGGTTCGTGCGTATACTGCAGATCAAACGATGCCATGGACCCCAACTCTCAAATCGTGGTGTTCCAGGCCGGTGGAGGGGGTGATCTGTACTGGTGCGTATTTAGGGCCAGCGTAGGGGCTCTTGTACTTGCTGAGACTACCACAACAGGATGCATTCTTTCAACAAGGCAATTCCCTGTCTCATCGCTCCCGTTTTGTGGACTGGTTGGATAAGTGTTCCAGTGAGTTCCTAAATCTCGAAGGGCTCTCCCACTTCCCAGATCTGAACCCGATTGATCAATTGCAGTACAAAGGTGAGTGGTGCATTCGAGCGCAAAACCCGCGCCGATAACTCTCGGCGCTTTACGAATTGCTGTTTTGGAATCATGGGTCGCAATACGGCCCGAACGCTTCCCAAGCCTGGTAGAGTCCACGCCACGACACGATGCTTCTTTTTTTAGGACGAGAGGTGAGCCCTCATGTCATTAAATCGGTGATTCAATTTATATTGAAAAGCCATGAAGACATAACCCAATCTCGCTTGACTTCTGCACCACTGAGAAACCAGTTCAATAAAATACCATTTATAAGTGCGCGTACTCCAGTGCCTGCATACATAGCTTTCACACGTCCAAGTAAATTCACAGTTATACCACAATTTTTGAAGACCTTTCACATAAGCACCCACTTTATTCTGTCATGAGCCTTCTCCAAGTTTATAAATGCAGCAAAACGTTTTCACCAACAGACAAATACTTCTCAGTCAACATGTGGAACACAAAAGTTTGGTTAGTTCAGCTCTTACCAGGCATAAAACAACTCTTCTCAACTCACACTTTCTCTGTTGTCAAGTTTTGAACCTTATCAAAGAATACCTTTTCATATTTTTCCATGGCACACCAACAGGTTGATACCACGATAGTTTTCACATTCAATCTGATCACCTTTTCCGTTACACAGGGGAAGAGCGAATTATATCGTGAAAGGCAACTTCAATGTCTTAACACATGACTGCTAAATTTCATCTGAACTATCAAAAACAGTCACCATCATATTTCAACAGCTCAGCTGTTATTATACTCCATGGGTCTTACAGTTTTGAAGAGATTTTATAGCCTCACGAATCTTTTCTCATATCATGATTATATTTTTCACTTATACAACAGAGAAAAATAGCGGAATTTGATCAAACGTAATTGCAAACGACGAACAAGACACGTAAAAACTAGCCCATATAATTTGGTTAAAACGGATCATGTGACTAATAGACATCAAACATCGATCCGTGTAATTTCAGACCACGGAGGAATTAGGGGAGTTTCTTTAGTACATCTACTATGAGATTTTTCTAGTTTATTTTCCTCTTTTTTATTTATTTATTTGTTTAATGGTGCATTCTTCGAAGGAAAAGGGGCGGTTCAGCAGATTCAAACCAAAGAAGAAAAAAATGGGGTTGGACTAGAAGGAGACAAAATCGTCACCAGAATAAAAATCATATCCGGAATTTAATCCAACCTTTTTTTATTTTTTTCCTTAACAAGTTCCTCCGATAAAAATAGAAAACCGTAACAAACAGAGGATAATAAAACTTGACACTAGCTCTCGGAAGTAACGTTGGGGAGAGTTGGTGAGATGTCAGGTTAGGAGGCTGGAAAAAAAAGCAGCCCTAAAGCGATGACCTGCACACACACACACACACACATGACGGTGAAACGCGGACTTGTTGGGTGGGCGGTGAGGTAGTTACTTACCCGACACGGGAACAAGGTCAAGATAAAGGGAGGAAAAAATGCACCTGCAGTTTGCTCAGGTGGACTGCCTTCATGAAAGAAATAAAAAACTAAACAAATTCCTGTGTTCTCAGAAGCATTGTACGGACTCGAGCAGTAAGCAGGCAGGCTCGGCAGTTAACCGAAATTCAATCTGATAACTGGGAAGCCCCACACTCGTTCCATCGACTCATCTTTTTCTTAAAATTCACAATATCAGCAATTAATTACAAACATTGAATGGTCACTATTAAGTGAATCCAATATTCAAGGAGCAATTAACGACAGGATATTCGGATCACGTAATTTTTTGGAGGGAAACCACAAAACTGTGTTTTTGTAATATCCACACCGTACAGAATGTACTTTATTACTCAGGCAGTACGTAGCATTTATTACTTTAGTTGGGTTTCTGTAACTCAACACAGAAAAATATATTTATTTTTCCGGTAATCACAAAAGCATTTTCAATTTATGTAATAATAATTTATGTAAACGGATTTCAAGATTTCAATTAAAATTTTTCTTGTGGATGCTACTCATGAGATCACTGAAAATTCTGCTGCACCTGATCATTGTGCAGTTTCATATACATAGCCTGTATAACAAAAAAATGAACCTTAAGTCTTGCCGACACGTCGGCAACTTCTAAGTGGTTCCTTGTTTAGTTGGACGGTCTATAAGTTTTTGTCTAAGTTTCTGTTTCACTTACTAGTATTGATTTAGTAGCATACTTTTATATGTATGCAAAAAACAGTGACAAAAATGTCCTAATGGTATGCAACTTATCTTCATTCATACCATTTGTTATTGTATTAAATGATGCTTCGTGATACTGGTGGGACAGAGCCACAGGTTGGAGATGAACGCAAATAATATTTTATGATGTATTTCATATTCTGCGGTAATAACTTTAATTAATATTCGAGTTTTTAATATTCTACAGATATTTAGATAAACATTCATGCAGATAGTTGGTTATTTTGGTCAACAAATGCATGAACCCAACTTTCAAAGTTATAAATAAAATAAAAACATTCGTCATAACCACTAGCAAAATATCAAAACATTAAAAGTGTAAAACTATACTAGTAATCAGATTTTTTTTTATTGAAGCTTTAACGACCACCATGAGCAACTCAAGGGGCTATAAGCAGTCGCCCGTCCCTAATTTAGAGTCACTAGTTCCAAGGAAGGGAGAGTGCCAGTGCCGTAAGACAAACACAGCATCCATGCCTCACCGGAATTAGAACCCGGACCCTTCACGGATGGATGATCATAAGCCAGAGCTTAGACCACTGCGCCACAGGGGAGACAATCCGATTTCTTGGCGTAAAAATACGAATCGAAATAAATAAATCGGATTACTAGTATAGCTTTACTGTTTTATGCATAGTTGGTGGACAAGTCCGCGTTATTAATCAGTAGCAAAGCGTTTTCATTCCTTGATTTACAAGCTCTGCCCCATGATAATCTTTGATCATACTTCCTTGCATGATGGTGCCCTCAGTAATAATATACAATCGAATTCCAAGTTCTTTTCGATCGGCTGTTCTGCTTGCCGCGCGAACATGTGTAGACACGGTATCGATGTCATCACTGTTGTTATTTCACCTTGATTCATCAGTTCATTTGCTGTCACGTCCTTAACATGACCACTCCACTTTCTGTATGCACCAAAGCAGAACAGAGAGCAGTGATCAGGGATTGAAATTAATCGAAGGCTTTCAAAGTAGTATAGGAAGAGTGTTCTGCACAGCAGAGTGTTTATGATTAAACTTCAAGTTCAGAAATGGTCGTAGTACTGTAACGCATAAAGAAGGCGCTAGACGCTCTTCAACATCCACTACTGATGACAACGTTGAAAAAGTCCGTGCCATGGTTCTGACAAATAGACTGATGACCTCTATTGAAGTGGTAAGCCACATGAACATATAAGTAAGTCATCGTTTTGCCTCTGAAATTATCAGCAACGAACTTAACTTTGGCAAAGTCTGAGCACGAAAGGTCCCAAAACTTCTCATAGAAGTGAACAAATGCAAATTATTTGAACATTTGTCAATGTGAACCACTCGCAGACAAGGTTCTTCCGTTTACGCTGACGTGTTTCCAGGCGGAGATTGGGTGTTCGAACACATCAAAGAGCAGCGTCATAACCAGTGTTGCCAACCCGTTTAGCCGAGAATCAACTAATTTAATTTAAAAAAATCAACTAAAAATTAACCAAAAGTAGACAAGATATTCAAAAGAAGCAAGAACTTATTTTTTAGAAATTAATTTCATTAAAATGAAATGAATGAGAGTACACGATTTATAGCCTTCATGGCATCTCTGCCTTTGTCTTTTCCATCTCCTACATGTTCACAGAAACTTGATTTCTTCGGGTTTGTTTTCTTTTTTTCAGGCAAAATACTAATTATTTTTTCTCTTCCTTCCTATTTCTCTCACTTCCACATTTAAAGATGATTACATTTTTTCTGGGTGCAGAAATTGACTATGTTCCAGGGAAGGAAATGAACCACGAATAAAGAATTCAGCCCCTCCCCTTTAGCCTGGTATTCAAATTTATTGCGTTCATCTTCAAGAAGTATATATATACACTCATTGTCATAAACATTCGCGCAACAATAAAAAAAAAAAAAACCCTGCGATTAACGCGAAACTCGCCGAATAGCTACGGGGAGGGCAGACATGCAAATGATTAAAGTTTGGTTATACGTCAATTCGTCGCGTGCGTCAATTACTCGACTGCGACGATTCGTCGCGCGTCAATTCGTCGACTGCGTCAATTCGTCGCGCACAAATTCGTCGACTACCTCAATTCGTCGACTACGTCAATTCGTCGCGTTTACAGATTTTGGTTACATGCAAAACGAATGCAGGTAAACGTACGATTTAAAATTTTCGTGAAATCTAGTTTTCATTTCAGAACCATCAAATTTGGTATCATGAAACTCTAACTTAGACGCTAGACGGTTTTGGGAAGGGATTGGAGCCCAGGGGTCAGAGCCCCCCCCTCATAAAAATTTCGTAAAATCTACAGTTTTCATTTTAGAACCACAAAATTTGGTATTCTATCTCATGGTACTCTAACTTAGACGGTACACCGTTTTAGGAACGGGTCAAGGCCCGGGGGATCAGAGCCCCCCCACATACAAATTTTTTTTTAAAAACTACAGTTTTCAATTCAGAACCACCAATTCTGGTATACTATCTCATGGTACTCTAACTTCGACGCTAGACGATTTTTGAAGGGGTTGCAACCCGGGGGGTAAGGGCCCCCCTCATAAAAAAATTCGCAAAATCTACAGTTTTCAATTTAGAACCACCTAATTTGGTATACTATCTCATGGTACTCTAACTTAGACGCTAGACGATTTTTGGAAGGGGTTGGAGCCCGGGGGTAAGAGCCCCCGTCATAAAAAATGCCGTAAAATCTAGAGTAATCAATTTAGAACCACCAAATTTGGTATACTATCTCATGGTACTCTAACTTAGACGGTAGACCGTTTTTGGAACGGGTCAAGGCCCGGGGGTCAGTGCCCCCCATATTTTTTGTAAATTCTACAGTTTTCAATTCAGAACCATTAAGTATGGTATCATGAAACTCTAACTTAGACGCTAGACGCTTTTTGGAAGGGGTTAGAGCCCGGTGGGTGAAAGCCCCCCCCCCCTCATAAAAACTTCGTAAAATCTACAGTTTTCAATTTAGAACCACCAAATTTGGTATACTATCTCATGGTACTCTAACTTAAACGGTAGACCGTTTTTGCAAGGGGCTGCAGCCCGGGGGGTAAGGGCCCACTTCATAAAAAAAATCGCAAAATCTAGTTTTCAATTTAGAACCACCAAATTTGGTATACTATCTCATGGTACTCTAACTTAGACGGTAGACCGTTTTTGGAATGGGTCAAGGCCCGGGGGGTCAGAGCTCCCCTCATAAAAAAATTCGTAAAATCTATAGTTTTCACTTTAGAACCACCAAATTTTGTATACTATCTCATGGTACTCTAACTTAGACGGTAGACCGTTTTTGGATCGGGTCAAAGCCCGGGGGTCAAAGCGCCCGCCCCCATAATTTTTTTTTTCGTAAAATCTACAGTTTTCAATTCAGAACCATAAAACATGGTATCATGAAACTCTAACTTAGACGCTAGACGGTTTTTGGAAGGGGTTGGAGCCCGGGGGTGAGCGCCCCCCACATAAAAGTTTCGTAAAATCTACGGTTTCAATTTAGAACTACCAAATTTGGTATACTATCTAATGGTTATCTAACTTAGACGGTAGACGGTTTTGGAAGGAGTCGGGGCCCTGGTCAAGGGAGCCCCGAACAAAATTTTCATAAAAAGCTCCGTTTTTTACTCTTAAGAATACCCTATTTACGTTCTAAGGCGCTCTTTAGCTCTTTGAGGGCCTTGCACCATAAACCATCAACCTACCAACTAACCTACCTATGGTCTAAGTTAGAGAATGTAGATAACAATTAAGTGCAAAAATATGCGTTTAATGGTGTATTAAAAACACAAATCAATATAGTTTAGCTTTCACTACCAACGAACGGCTTATCAGGAAGAAATATAATGTAATGTAAATAGAGAGTTCCAGATATTCAAAATTCAAAACGGTAAGAAAAAGATGATCAATGCCAATGTGAAGTCGAACGCAATCGACATCACATAGGTACATTGCATTTCTTTGTTGCGGGATTCACAGAAGCACACGCCAGATGTACTGCAGTTCTATAGATGTCTCCTAGAAGGTAAGTATTCCCATTCCTTTTTCTTTCTTTTTTGTTTCGCAAAATTAAATTAACTAAATCAAAAAATTTAAAATAAGTTTACTGGAAAATTGCAGGAATATCTTTTTCATTCATTAACTTTCACCCGCTGAACTTGGTGATTCCACAAATAGTAATATGTACCTGGCAAATAACTGGTATCCCTGCTAGTACAAATTATATTAATGATTTATTTGCGTCCAGTTCAAACTAGTATGTACATAAGAGCGTTTGGGGCCGTATGAAAAATACATTTCAACGTGTGCCGCTACGGCGGCTGAGTGATCTAGGGGCTGGCTTCTGACCACTTGTCAAGAAGAATTTTGTATGTGGAGGCACTTACCCCCGGGCCTTGACCCGTTCCAAAAAACCGTCTACCGTTTAAGTTAGAGCACCATGACATAGTATACCAAATTTGGTGGTTCTAAATTGAAATCTATAGATTTTACGAAATTTGTGTGTGGGGGAGGGGGGGGGGTTCTAACCACCCGTGCCCGACCCGTTCTGAAAACCGTCTACCGTCTAAGTTAGAGCACCATGATGTAGTATACCAAATTTGGTGGGTCTAAATTAAAAACTGTAGATTTCACGAATTTTTTATGGGGGGGGGGGGCTCTGAACCAAGAGCTCCAACCCTTTTCAAAAAACATCTACAGTCGAAGTTAAAATACCATGAGATAGTATACCAAGTTTGGTGGTACTAAATTGAAAACGGCATATTCTAAGAAAATTTTGTACGGGGGAGGTCTCTAACCCCTCGGGCCCCGACCCATTACAAAAACCGGCTACCGTCTAAATTAGAGTTTCATGATACCAAATTTGGTGGTTCTAAATTGAAAACTATAGATTTTACGAAAATTTTGTATGTGGTGGGCTCTTATCTCCCGCGCCTTGACCTATTCCAAAAACCGTCTACCGTCGAAGTTAGAGTACCATGAGATAGTATACCAAATTTGGCGGTTCTAAATTGCAAACTGTAGATTTTACTATAATTTTGTATCGGGGGGGGGGGGGGACCTCCCGGCCCACGATCCGTTCCAAAAACGGTCTTCCGCTAAGTTAGAGTTTCATGACACCAAATTTGTTGGTTCTAAATTGAAAACTAGATTTTACGGCAATATTGTAGGGGGGAGCTCTAACCCCCGGGCTCTAACCGCTTCCAAAAACCGTCTACAGTCTAAGTTAGAATACCACGAGATAGTATACCAGATTTGGTGGTTCTGAATTGAAAACTAGATTTTGCGATTTTTTTTATGAAGGAAGCCCTTACCCCCGGGCTGCAACCCCTTCCGAAAACGGTCTACCGTCTGAGTTAGAGTACCATTTGATAGTATACCAAATTTGGTGGTTCTAAATTGAAAACTGTAGAAGCCCGCCAAAAAACGTCTAGCGTGTAAGTCAGAGTTTCATGATACCATACTTAATGGTTCTGAATTGAAAACTGTAGATTTTACAAAAAAATTATTAGGGTTGGGGGGCTCTGACCCCAGGGCTTTGACCCGTTCCAAAAACGGTCTACCGTCTAACTTAGAGTACCATGAGATAGTATACCAAATTTGGTTCTAAATTGATTACTGTAGATTTTACGGATTTTTTATGACTGGGGGCTCTTACCCCGGTCTCCAACCCTTCCAAAAACCGTCTAGCGTCTAAGTTAGAGTACCATGAGATAGTATACCAAATTTGGTGGTTCTAAATTGAAAACTGTAGATTTTGCGAATTATTTTATGAGGGGGGGGGGCTCTTAACCCCCGGGCTGCAACCCCTTCAAAAAATCGTCTAGCGTCTAAGTTAGAGTACCATGAGATAGTATACCATAATTGGTGGTTCTGAATTGAAAACTGTAATTTTTAAGAAAATTTTGTATGTGGGGGGCTCTGACCCCCCCCCCGGGGGCCTTGACCCGTTCCAAAAACGGTGTACCGTCTAAGTTAGAGTACCATGAGATAGTAGTATAGCAAATTTTGTGGTTCTAAAATGAAAACTGTAGATTTTACGAAATTTTTTATGATGGGGGGGGGGGGGCTGTGACCCGCGGGCTCCAACCGCTTCCAAAAACCGTCTAGCGTCTAAGTTAGAGTTTCATGATACCAAATTCGATGGTTCTGAAATGAAAACTAGATTTCACGAAAATTTTAAATCGTACGTTTTCCTGCATTCGTTTTGTATGTAACCAAAATCTGTAAACGCGACGAATTGACGTAGTCGACGAATTTGTCCGCGACGAATTGACGCTCGACGAATCGTCGTGGTCGACGAATTGACGCGCGACGAATTGTCGTAGTCGACGAATTGACGTAGTCGACGAATTGACGTAGTCGACGAATTGACGTGACACCTTAAAGTTTCGTGCGATTCCGCATGCCCGTTCATCCAAAACCAGCGTTGCAATCGCAATCCTTGGGGCTTATAAGGCGCAGCGCAGGAGACTCCACATGCGTGCCGAACTGCACGGTAAGAGTCAGGTAAGATCCCTCAGCGATAAACATGCCGAGGAGCCGCCGTGGATGTGCGTATGGACAACTGACTGAGTCTGAACGAGGCCATATTGTCGGGATGAGAGCGGCAGGGTTCCCGAAGCACCAAATCGGCCGCCATTTGGACCGGTCGGACAGTACAGTGCGATCGTGTTGGGAGCAATGGACACGGGAAGGCACTTGGACACGGCGGGCTAGCTCCGGACTACCCAGGCATACCAGCAGCAGAAAGGACCGTGGGATCGTGAGAGCGGCACGCACAGATGCAACGACACCCTTGTCCAATATCCAGAGACATGTGGCGGATGTACAAGGGACTCCTGTGTCTGCCAGAACCATTTCCAGACGCCTGGCGGAGGCGAATCTGCATTCGCGACGGCCCTTGCGTTTTCTGCCATTAACACTTTACTATCTTCGGCGTCGATTGCAGTAATGTCAGCAGCGAGCAACGTGGAATGCTACAAACTGGCGACGTGTAAAGTTCAGCGACGAATCCCTCTTCTGTATGGGAACGGACGACCACCGTGTCAGAGTGTGGAGAACCCCAGGTGAGCGCTACAATCCCAACCTCACTGTACAGCGGCATACGTCCCGAACTGCGGGCGTAATGGTCTGGGGAGCCATCGTGTATGACAGCCGGACTTCCCTCGCAGTGATCCGAGGGACGTTGACAGCCCAGCGCTACATACAGGAGATCCTGAGGCCCCATGTGCTGCCTTTCCTGGCGGGGCGGCCGGGAGCCATTCTCCAACAAGATAACGCCCGTCCACACACGGCTCGTGTTTCCCAGGGCTGTCTATATCAGGCTTCGAAGCTTCCGTGGCCTGCCAGATCGCCTGATCTCTTGCCCATCGAGCACGTGTGGGACCAGATGAGACGCCAGCTTTCTCTATGTCCCAGTGTTCGTGATTTAGAGCGTCAGTTGCAAGAAGTGTGGGTCAATCTGTCCCAGGATAACATACGGCGTCTCTTTGACTCCATGCCAAACCGTATCACCGCATGTATCCGATCACGAGGCGGTCCGACGTGGTGCCAAGGCTTCCCGGAATGTGTGCCGTATGTCCGCGAGAAATCGTCCTGCTGCTGTGATATTGTAATAACTTCTGTCCTTGATATGTACCATCTCACTACTAAAATCTCATTTCAATACAACGCCTCCTTCTTGGTGCGCGGATTTTTATGACAATGAGTGTAAAAATGCAGAATACTAAAAAACTCAAATCTCAACAGACAAGATTAATACAATCATCTACATGACAAGATTAATACAAATCTCTTTCATTGTAAATTACATTCAGTTTCACAATTGAAGCGAAGTGTAAGCTATGAAGACTTAAATTAAATCTTACTATATTGTCTACATTACTTAATAAAATTATATATATTTTTTATGATAAAATTTAATTATGAAAATTTTTCTGACTGTTGATGATAACATAGAGGACCAAAACATAATCTTGGATTTAAGTGTTTCTATTTGTGTAGGTGTGTGCTCGTATTTATGTACAAACTTGTAAAAACGCTTTCAAATTTAAAGACACGCATATGTTTTTACCATAAACAACGAAACAAAGAAAGATCCACTGAAAAAAAAGCAATAAAAATCAAGTACAATACAAATTTTGAAGATGTGAATCCGTTTCTTGGTGTAAAAATGACATGGATGTTAAGTCAGATAATATCCGAAAACTTGAAAATTTCGTCGTTCTGGAGCGGGAATCGAATCCGCGTCTCCCGGTTAGCGCTCCAGTAGGGTAACCGCTACACCACAAAGAACGACCCAACCTCCAGATTCGCTATATATGAATGCCGGTTGCTTCGACTAGCGAATCCATTTAATGGTTATACTCAAATTAATCGGAAACTTGGAACTTGGTCGTTCTGGGCGGTGTAGTGGTTCGCATACTCGGGCGCTAACCGCTCCAGGACAACGAAATTTTCAAGTTTTCGTATATTATCTTACTTAACATTCATGTCATATGTACACCAAAAAACGGATTCACATTTTCCAAATTTGAAGATGTGAATACGGATTACGTCTTCAAACCCGAAGAGAGGGTGCGAAAGCGTATAATATGTTGACTGATATGTGGAATAGACGTTTGCACGGGCAGGGCATTTTTTTACCAAAAGTAAAAAAAATCCCGGGAGCAGGCCGGGCTGGGCCTATACCAGAAGGATTAGCACTTTGCTCCTGTATTAAAAATATCTTTTTGTCTCACAAAACTAAGAATGACTAGTGAAATAATCAGATGAAAGTCACTAAGTGAAACGAATCTCTCACCGGATGCATTGATTAATCACAGATGAAGCGAAGAAGTTGGGCTGTAATCTGAGAATCTGAAATGGAACTGTTTATTTCTTTTGAGTTCGAAATCAAATTTCGTTTACACTTTAAAGCGACTAAAACACGAGTCTTGTTTTTTTCTTGTCCCAGAAGTGTTTACATAAACAGAAGTTACAGCTTCTCAAAATCAAAACCAAAACCAGTTTCTGGCACAGCACTTTGCTGCTGCGGTTATAGAAATTTCAAAATATTTGTTTATGTATTTGGGGATCCAGAGCTACCGGAGCTTGTTTGTATTTAAGTGCAGAAGAGGAAAAACATTAACATTTATAACAGAAGTATGTGTAGTAAGGTAACCTCTGTTTATGTAATGATTTTTCCACACCACGCACGAATTCCTTTGCGGGAGGATTTCCTACGAGAATTGACAAGTCCCTCTGCGTGATAATATTTATTACCTCTACTACAAAGGTGGTTAGTTTTGTTTAGTACTGTCTAGGCCTCCCATGTTTTTGCACCTTTGTTATTTTTTTTCTGATTGGAGGTTTAGCGACCACCGTGAGCAACTCAATAGGATATAGGCAGTAGCCCGTCCCTAATTTAGGGTAACTAGTTCCAGGGAAGAGAGAGAGCCAGTGTCGTAAGACAAACACAACATCCATGCCTCACCGTGAGTCGAACCCGGACCCCTTTCGGACGAATGATCAGAGGTCATCGCTTAGACTACTGCGCCACCGAGGCGGCACATTCAGTAATGAAGCCTTTGTTGTATAGTCCGTCCGACTGAAGAAGAACCATGATCCTCTTCTACAACAATAGAGCAACTGAAGTACTTGAAGTAAAAAAAAAAAAAAAAGATTCGGTCGGACTTTCAGAAACGTTAGTAAGGATGCAAGCAGAAATCATAACATGCGCCCAGCAGTGCAAAACCTATGCATCATTAGAGCACGTAAATCTTCGTCACAATAACTGATATCCTATGAAAATTTGTTTAATCCATGTTTTAAAAGCCAATATATGACAAATAAGCATTGTAGCTCTTAAGCAACAGAACTTTATATCTCAAAAATGTTACAAGTGCACACGAAACGTTTCTCTCAATTTCCGAACACAAGAAGATTAATGTTTCAATGAAGATTTTTAGTAAAAAAGATACCCCGAGAAATAGCATATACCTTTTATAAATGCGTACTCACTTTCTTTCCCCCGATGTTTAAAATACACGATGAACGCAGTGTTTTCTTCATAATGAATGAATGGCACGCGGTACGAAAGGAAATTTTTGAACCGGATATTTACAAACGGGCCGGCGTTCTTGATTGACACTATACATGGTATGGGAACTTTGAGTCGTGAATTCAGCTGGCGTTCTTGGTTCTTGATTGACAGTATACATGGTATGGGAACTTTGAGTCGTGAATTCAGCTAGCGTTCTTGGTTCTTGATTGACACTATACATGGTATGGGAACTTTGAATCGTGAATTCAGCTGGCGTTCTTGGATAAACAGAGACAAAAAATCGTAGATAAGCAAGGCCGACGTTACCATTAGGCTGACTAGGCAGCCGCTTATGACACAGACTTTTGAGGGGCGCAGTATGGACCTTTGAGGGGAACAGTTTCACACTTGTTAGTTTTTTAACCTATGTAAAAATGCAACTGGCATTTATGGAATATAATAAATATTCCAATTAAAAAGTCTTATGAAAAATTTCTATACGCAGTTTTTATTTATCCCTTTTGTATGCTGTTTTCCTTTTCTTTTTAAAACCTGGCGAGAAGTTGAAGTTGGAAATTTCGGTGGGCGGGGAGAAGTTTGCAAGTAATTAGCTTGCCAGAGGCACAAAATAGCCTGGCACGAGCACTGTTCGTAGGACTAAATTCCTGACGAAAAAATGAAGATTTTTAGCTGGAAGTCGAGCTAAAATCTTAATTTTTTTTCCGTTGTAGCAACGAATCGCGCCAGAAGCTCGGTCATCTGGTTTCGTAAAACTAAAATGTCTGTTTACGTAACTATTTTTCGGAAAAGAAAAAAGTCACGTGTTTTAGTCACTAACTCTGCGTGTGTAAACATTGCTTGGAAACGATAGCCCGGTGTTGTGTGACATTCAAAGACCATGAATAATACCCGATCCCAGTATCGCATATTGCGTGAAATCTTTGTCAATCTGACCGCTGCCGTCGTTCTAGGTATAAGTGGTAGTGTCCTTTCCAAATATAAATTTCAAAAAAATCTCATAATTTCATGAAATAACTCGATCGTATGTAAAAAATATGTGAAGGGTAGTTGCTCAAATCCCCACCACTGCCACGATCATAGTGTCAAAGGAAATTAAAGACAACGAATGGAAAACGGAATTTGATTTCAATCTTTAAAGAAACAAACCGGGCCATTTCAGACTCTCACCTTACAGTCCGACTTTTCGATTTCACATGAAATTAATTAACGCGTCCGGTGGTGGATGCGCCTGCATGTGTTTCGTTTCACTCAATAATCTTCGCCATCTGATCATTTAACAAGTCGGTCTTCATTTTGTGACTCGAAAAGTTTTTGTTTGATTAAGGAGCTAAACCTTAAGCACAGGGCCTGCCAGACTCGAGCATGAAATGTTTTTACTTAACTGATGAAAGAAAAAGTCCGGGCTGGATCGGTCTAGGCCCGTGCGTTTCTCTACTACAGAGAGCATGGCAATTTTGAGTTGTGACATTATTGTTGACATTCTTTAAGGATCATGTAGGGTAGCACGAAAATATCTTGCGTTGAGCGATTTCAGCCAGCGGTCTTGATGGATGCTGTAGACAAATAATGGAATTTCTGAATCGCGTGATTTCAGCTGACGTTCTTGAAAGACACTGTAGACAGAATGGAATTTTCTGTCGCACGATTTGAACTAGCTGCAACAGATGGTATAGTAATTTTGAGTCTTGCGATTTCAGCTGACGTCCTTAAGTGGAAGTAAATAAGTTTTTAGCTAGTCTCTTGAGGAAATAGTAAACTTCAGCTGCAACGTTGCGGCCACTAGCATTATTAGTGACATGCAAAATCTGAGGCGCGTTGTATTAAATTATGTTTTTAGAATTTCACTACTGCTTGTGAAAATTGCAACACCGTAAAGTCCTGCTGGTATTAGCTTGAAACTTACAGAATATGTACATGTCTGAACATGCAAATGAATAAAATGCCAGTGAAAATGCGCATGCGGTGTCGGAGCAGCCCCTCGGAACTGTCCGATCTTGGGTATAAAGAGCGAGCTCAAACGAGATGTTGCAATCAGTTAAGGACCGACATTGAGTGGAAAGGGTGTTCCTTGTGTCTAGTCCCGTCGCCGGAGAAGATCGCGTTATGATCACCTGATGGACTTTGAGCGAGGAAGGACTGCTGGGATAAGAGAAGCTGGATTTTCCTACATCGAAATTTCCGCTCGTATGGAATGAAACGCCAGTGTGGTGATGCGAAAGTGGCGTCAGTGGACAGATGAGTTTCGGACGCACTGAAATCCGGGAAATGGACCGTAAAATCGTAAGACTGCACGGGATGACCGACACCACTACCGCATGACAGTGACCGATTGCATAGTGACATCCACGGTGTTATGCAGCAATGGAACACTGTCACAGGTCAGGCTCTATCCTCCAGCACCGCTCGACGTCGTCTGTTTAATAGATGACTGGTCTCCAGCAGTCATACTGCGAAATCGATGTCATTTTGATGCTGCGCATTCCTGTGATCCTCAACCATAGACGCCTCAGGCTGCAGTGGGGTCTCGAACACAGACATTGTCGCGCTGATTGGCAACACGTCGTGTTTTCTGACGAGTCACGATTCAACTTGAATGGTACCTTGCAGCGTCATACGGATCCAATGCCAAGAGTCATGGTTTGGGGCAACTTTCGGTTGGATTCGCGATTTCACCTGTCACGAATTGAGGGAACTCTCAACAGCCAGAGATACATCGAGGATGTTTTAGAGCCGCAAGGAGCACTGTCACAGGTCCATTCCTTCAGAGTTGTGCTGGCGCTTTTCAGCAGGACAATGCTCTGCCACATGTGGCTCGGAATGTCCAAAACCTCTTCCGAACGCGGCAGATATCGCTTCTTCCTCGGTATGCACGTTCGCTGGATATGTTACCGATCGAACATGTATGGGACATGGTAGCTGAGCGACTGGCCCGTCAAACGCCTCCGCCAGTCACCACTAATGAATTCTAGTCTCGTATAGAAGCAGGCATGACAGGCTATTCCCCAGGATGATATCAAAACTCTCTTCCATTCAATGCCACGCTGTGTATCGGCTGTTATTGTTTCTCGAGGTGGCTTCACACCATGCTGAATTTTGAAGCGAAAAATGTTGTGTAGCTCCACAAATGTAATAAGTTATCTCCTGTAACGTAAGGAATGTGCGATATAAATTTCATTTGAATAGCAGGATTCTTTCTTGTGTTGCAATTTTCACAATCAGTAGTGTATCAAGATTTCAATCTGACGTTCTCGAGGGAAAAATTTATTACAGGGGCGTTCTTGGGAGACGGCGGCGCGGCGGTTACAGACGCTAGAAGAGTTGTGAATCGTGTGATAAGTATCTACGCAAAAAACCGAGAACTTCGTGTGTGCATCCAGGTAAGGACTGCCTGCGTATTTCAGTAAGCAAGCCATCATTTTACGGTCGCTCCCATCAATAACCTTTGCCCGTTTCCGAAGACGCTCCTGAAAGAGGGGAAGCAGTCGTCTGTGTGTGTGTGTGTGTGTGTGTGTGTGTGTGTGTGTGCTACGCGCGTTACAGACGCTGACGGCATTGACAACGAGGACATATTTCCGTAATGGCGGTCGCGCGTCGATCCACTTGGAAAGCTCAAACCGGATGTGATCTCGGGCCACCCTCCACACATACACACACAGGAAATCTCTCTGCCTCATCATTTCTATGACTAAGCACAATACGACATCGATTACGACACACTTCATGTACCAGTTCTTGATTTTTTCCCTTTTCGTGCAATTTCTTCTTCTCCTATTTCACTAATTTTATGCATGTCTCCGAGTCGAAATTGAGTTATTATGTTTGCCCGTGTGGCCACAAATCTGTTTTGCTTCTGAAACCTCGGCATAATTATGGCTGCTTCAACGCATTGCAGAGATTTAAATATTAAACCCTGACTGGAGGTCGCCTTTTTTATTTTTTGTGCCTTACAAAAAAAAAAACTTCAAAAGAAAACGATACGTGGAAGTGAAAGGCATGAGACAGTATGAAATAAGCCACTTCACGCCAGAACAGCACAAACAGAAAAAAAGAACGAGAAAAGTTTGAAGCATTACATTTCAAAGCAACGTAATCGGTAGGAGGGCTGGGATGGTGAGATAAATCTTGGAACACCCAAGAAAGTAAAAATCAAAACGTACATGCGTTGTCAACGTTTCAACCTCCAAGCTTTTTAGCATCAAAAAAAAAAAACAAAAAAACATTCATTTTCCAACTTAAATGCTGCTTTAAGGAAAAACGCTGACACATTAGAAACAAAAGTTTGAAAGAACAGATTTTACAGAATTTTTATATACATGGGGCTCATTTTTTCTTCAACGTGTAAAAATCAGTTTTCTTGAAATGCTTAATTCAAACCACCTGAAGGGTGAGATCTAGTGGGCTAAATGTACCCACAGAAATAAAAAAAAAATCATTCTAGAAAATTTCTCACTTTTTCACTTTAAACTTACTTTAAAGTATTTTTCTTGTCATTTGCCTCAAAGAGAACACTGTATTGGAATTATTACAAATGTCATTTAAAACGTTTCCCAGTCTGGCTGCAAAGTATTTTTCTTGTTATTCTAATTGCTATCGTGTCGATCCGAGCAAAAATTGCTATCATAAAGTATTTTTCTTGTCATTTGCCTCAAAGAGAACACTGTATTGGAATCAGATTATTGCAAACGTTATTTAAAACGTTCCCCAATCCGAAGGGCGATGGTGTCCTCAAGGCTTTCGCTTACTTTTTTGTATTTATGCTCAGTATATCCGGCCGCTCCCTGCACAGATATGGCCCTCACACCAGGTATTTCTAACAAACAAACACAATGTCCCCATAGTCTGCAGCAAACATTGGAATACTATCTTGGTCGAAAATTAAAGTATAGACAGTTTAACGAGATTAGATCAAAATAAAACGTTATTGAATTAATAAAACTAAGATATTTGATTGCTACGGATGAGAGGTTAATCTCTCTAAGAGTATTCTTCTCTCTTTTTTTTTTTTTTTTTTTTTTTTTTTGAGGTTTAACGATCACCGTCAGTAACTTAATGGCCATCGCAGTCGCCAGTCCCTAATTTCGGGCCACTGGCTCCAGGGAAGGGAGAGAGCCAGTGCCGTAAGACAAACGCAACATCCATGTCTCACCGGGATTCGAAACCAGACCTTTCTCGGACGAATAGTCACATACCAGCTCTTAGACCCCTGCGGCTTCTCCCCCTCTTTCTGCCGGTGTACATTTGGATCATTTGTTAGATTGATACAATCGTGTTCTTGGACTTTTTAGTGATCCCTTGATTTTTGGAGCAGGAACAACAACAAAGAACCAGGCTAGATTTGCCAAGCTACAGTATTTCTCAACATCTTTTTATTGCTTCCTGGTCATTTTAATAAATCAGAACTTGCATGAACTCAAATTCAGTGCAGTGACCGCATATAAAACATACTTTAAAACATTTCTCGTCTGTGGAAAAGAAGTTAAGGGAAATAAATAAGATTTAGGTTTCTAATCAGTCCAACTGTACTTTTCTGCATAGCATAAAGAAGTTTTGGGGTTGATTGTGACTCACTACAGAGGTGAAAACATGTGTCAAGACGACAAATCTGCAACGATACATTCTGTCCGCGTAGCTCAGTTGGGAGAGCGACTTACTCCGGAGTGAGCGGACACGGCTTCGATGTCCGTCGCGTACAAACTTGTGTTTTCACATTGGTGTCCGACTGTGGAAAATGGATCCACTGGCCGTTGGGTTCTTCGAAAAATGGGTGATGTTTGTTCCACACACTGTTTGGAATTAATGAAAAATTTCTATTTCGCTTCAAAAAAAAAAAAAAAAAAACTTAAGAGGGAGATGATGTGACGTACTACTGAGGCGAAAACATGTGTCAAGACGACAAATCTGCTGCGAGACATTCTGTCCGCGTAGCTCAGTTGGGACTTACTCTGGAATGAGGGGACACGGGTTCAATGCTCGTCGCGGACAAACTTGTGTTTTCACATGATCTGCTTGTACTAATCCACGTGTATGCGCAGAAATTCAGGGCTGCGTGAACTTGCTCCTCAAATACTATTAAAGCACTATGTTTCTCGAAAGAGTAATATCATATTTGTTGGAGGAAGTTCAGTACTGAAAGAAATTATGGCTACGCAGTCAAGCAGGCGGAAAAGAACAGGCTGGCGTAAAAATGGCAGAGAAGTACTACTTGTGAAAATGTTGCCTAACGTAGAAAGAGGAAGACATTTATGCTATGTTTAATTGTTTACAGTAAGGACTAGGCTTTGCAAAGAAGAAAGACAGAAGCAGAAAGGGGTAATATTGCAGCGCAACCGCCGTCTTACATTAGTGGTGTATAAATAATCCAGGGCATGGAAGATGCACGAAAAGAACTTCTATCAGCAGAACTGCGGCCTGTAATAAGTGCAATGGAAAGGATTCCATTGAAAGAGAGTCCAAAGAAAGAGAGCAAGCGACAGAACTGACCCCTGCGGTCTGCCAGCATCAGAGGCGTAGCATAGGGAAGGGGGTGTCCTCAGTTAGACCCCTTGAGGTTGGATTGCGTACGAATTTGAAGCGATATATATGTATAAGAGGCTTTCATCAATGAACCAAATCCATGGACCCCCACTTAAGAAATTTCTGGCTATGCCACTGGCCAACATTACGCTCCAAATTCATGAGAACAACAAAATCTCATATACTAATTAGTGGCGTAACTAGCACAACGTACCCCCCCCACAAGATATACTTTAGCGCCCCTAAGCGCAGTAATATTCTCAGGATTTCAAGCACGAGAAAGGATATATTATTTTTCGCGATGTGTGTGTGTGTGGGGGGGGGGTTAGGAAGTCAGGGAGAGTGTCTGGAAAAGTAATGCTGGTACCTAGAGCTCTGTAGTTTTAACTTTTTAAGTAATAGATTTAACAATACATGTAATTGTTTTGTACAAAACTAAAATAAATCACTTGAAGAAATCCCCCTCTTGTACATGGCAGATCCGTGGCTGCTGTGAATAAAAGTTGGCGTCTGTCATGTATGTAATCGTAGGTGACTGACCGATTGTTTCCCCACATCTTCCATGGAGAATCTCCATATAGCCTCGTGCTTTTTCTCAGCAGTGCAGAGAGAGGGCGATTGGGGAACGATCATATGACAACCCGGGACCAAAGGGCCGAATAGCTTCAATCTGTAGGACATCGAGTGCTTTAAAAGTGAAACTTGGCATTTATTTAGGTAAAGCTAAATGTACCTCAAAAGAAAATATGAACCTTTGGGTTAATTATTTCTTTGTCTTTGTGCGTGTTCGAAGTTTTTCAAAAAACTACAACTGGAAGCTGCGGTACGCCCCTTGGTTACCTGAGCCCCTCGCAGCTGCGGAGACTGCGGGGGTGGTAATTACGCCACTGATACTAATATCAGAGGTAGAAGCTACAGAGCCAGTGAAACAAAGACGTCCCTATATCCACTTAAATGGCTTTAACAGACTGATGTAAAACATCTTTACCGGCGACACCCCAATGTTGTAACCACGTAAACTTCGTACTTGGATGCAATGGAAATAGCGTTATGTAAATGACATCTCCCTCCATTTCTTTAATTATCATGGTTAAAGAAATTTCTGCTTGGAACGGAATGCTGCTCCCTTTCTAATGTCACCCATTGGCGAGCCTTAGTCGCCGCGTGACATCGGAGTAGTGACGATCTCAATTTCTATTACAGTCATTTGCAAAAGTTTAAGACCACCTCTCAATTTATTGAAAATTACGATTTTTAAAGAAACAACTAGTCAGAGATATTTGAAAAAATGACAGCACAGATGAATACTTACATTCTTTAGAACACAAAAACACATAAATCAGTACTTTGTGTGGCCACCTTTGTTTTTTATAACGGACAGAATACGATGTGACATACTCTCAATGAGGGATTTGCAGCAGTCACTTCAAATGTCTTTGCACCACACGTACTTTATCGCTTCAATCAAAGCTTGGGAATTTGATGGCTGTTTTTCTGCTACGTTGTCTTTTAAAATGGTCCACAAATTTCCTATGGGGTTAAGGTCGAGACAGACACCGGGCCAGTCAAGCACAGTTATGTTTTCCCTCTGCAGGTAGTCCTTTACTGTCTTTGATCTGTGGCATGGAGCACCATCATGCATAAAGATTGTGCACTTGCATATGAGTTAACAGCTTCTTACGTAACATTTCCTCATAAAAAGGACCAGTCATGGTAGTGCTTATCGGTTAAAAGGATAACGAAGCAGTACCGGATGCTGACATAGCACCCATATCATCCGACTGGGCAGATATCTCACGGTGCTAACGTTGTATTTTTCATCAAATCTTTTGACTGTCGAACATGTGCTTCACGTGATTTAAAGTGACGCACAGTTGATTCATCGGAAAAAAGAACTTGGCTCCAATTTTCAGCAGTCCACGATTGATGACGCTACGCAAACTGGATTCTCTTCTTTTTCGTGGCAGAAGTTAGTTTAGGTTTATGTGAAATTTTATAAGACTTTAATCCAAAATCTTTGCTAAGACGTCGGAAAACAGTGCTGATACTAATATCAGATACTTTTGAATGTAGAAAGGCCTTGAATTTCTTGCATGAACTCCTCGGAGAACTCATAACTATTCGCCTTATGATATTGTCATCACGTGGGGTTGTTTTCCTTGGACGTCCACTCCTCTTTCGGTTGCTAAATTCACCAGTATCTTGATATTTCCTGATGGTATTATGAATAGCCGTCTTGCTCACATTCACCTTTCTGCTTATGTCACATTCGGAGTACCCTTCATGATATAAAGTCACTATTTGTGGCCTCTGAGAAACATTTAATGACGCTTTATTGCCCATTTTTTGCTACATGGAAAATACGTACGAAACCTCTCAGCATGAAAACCAGAAGCAAACTGACGCTCGAACGCTTCCTTCAACTCTATCAACAGCTGCCGCTGTAGGATGATGCAATGCCGACAGGAAATAGAGTAATACAGACAGTAGCTGATACAATCAGCAGAAACTCCTAATACCAACAGGTGATCTTAAACTTTTGCAAATTACTGTAGTGCGATTTTGAAAATTCAAACGGTGTTGTACTTGTAATTTGAAATAGAACGGTAAAAATAAACTATTTTTTAAAAAAAGGAGTAAAAGTTTAGTGATCACGAAATTTGGTTAAATGTACCGCTGAACGAATGCGATTACATCTAGCTCGCCTTGCTGTTTCTAAACCGATTAGAACACGAAAACCAAGTACAGCAAAATCATCGACACAAAGGTCTCGAATCGGCGAAAATAAATTGAAGCGGGGAAAGACATTCAAGTTCCATCCTCTAGAACTGGATTTTTTTTTTCATCATCAACTACACCGATACTAAAAGCTTCTGCAGGTGCCGTCAACAAGCTCTGACTCCCCTCCCTCCCCCAATGCAAATAAGTGTATTAAGTTACATCTATAGGAAGAAACTGTACTTTGTCAAGCTTAGAATAAAATTCCCATAAAAATGTACATCGCGAATTAGAGCGCATTTGGGCAGTGCTGTTCAGTTTGTGGTCGACTTTGATATCACATAGACATTCAGAATCTTACCTCTAACTCTCGGGAACTTTTACTGGAAGCTTTTCCAAACGCGAAATTTGAAGAAATGTTAGTTTGTAACAGCTGCCACTTATCCTTGAAGAATAATGCTTTTTAATTATAAAAGTGTTTTATGCATTTACTCGTTTTTATTTTTGTGATGCATACAAGATGTTTCCCATAACGAAACGTCTCACGGGAGTACCCGGAATTACCATTTTTTACACATCAATATTGCCAATGTGGTTAAGATAGTCCTAAAGAACTCCTGTTAATTTATTTATAGGAAAACATACTAAATGTTATTAAAGAGCTTCGAAAGCTCCAGATAAAACCGTTATTGCTCATTAAATGTCTTCTCCATGATACGACGTAATCGCTTATTAAATGTTATCTCTAGATAAGATAGCAATTCCTCCTTGATTGCTTTCCTCAGAACAATAATTGTTCATGACTTTCCGTAGATACGCGGTAATCGCTTATTAATTACCTTTTCCAGATAACACAGCATTACTCGTTAATTGCCTTATCCACATTTCTTTAACGAAACATATCAGAGCTATACGACAACACGGACAGGATGCGTCACCAACTTTTGGAATAATGAATTTCTAACATGCTTAACAGATACCCATAAAAAATTATAACTGAAATAAAGGACGTAAAATTGGTGGTAGTTCTGGTGCACTAGGCTACGAAACAATAAGAGATGTGCCGTTTAAATCCAGTACTTTATTACAATTAACAATCTGCAGTATTTTACGCACACTGCGATGGCGGAACACAAATTCCATCAAAAGCAGATGGAAGTGCAAAAGGGATGTATCAGTATTATTCAGAGCAAAGTTTGCATTAGTCTTCAGCGAATTTCCTTGAGCGGTTATCACAAGAGTGCTCTAACATGGTCTGAACATGAGTCGTATGGAATTTCCATTCTTCCCAGAAATTCTCAGAAAATGTTACAAACTCCTGTAGACGCATCGGATCTGGGTCAGAATCCCGACAGCCGAAATCCCGACTACCCGAAATCCCGATTACTCAAAATCCCGACACATCCAATATCCCGACACGGCCAAAATCCCGACAATCCAAAATACCGGCAATCCAAAATCCCTAAAGTGAAACACCTTATCAGTTCATGCCTTAATTAAAAGTTACATTTGGAAACCCAGATAATATTTCAAATTCTTTTTGACGTGATATTTAATTTTTAGCTAATACCATTATTTTTTATTTTTATCTAATAGCATTATTTGATCAATATTTATATAATAATATTTGATCAATTATTTGATTGATTATAATAAGAATTACTGAAATCTTACTGAAATCTTTCAAATTCTTTTTAACGTGATATTTTATTTTTAGCTAATAGCATTATTTGATCAGTATTTATATAATAATATGTGATCAGTTTTTTTATTTATTATAATTAGAAATACCGAAATTTGGAATTTGTGTTGTCGGGATTTAAGCTGTCGGGATTTTGGCTTGTCGGGATTATGTCCGAGTCCGAGATGCATCGTGTTATTGGTTCCTGTAGTTACGGTCGCGAAGTGAGTTCGAATAGTTTTTAAATACACTCTACCCATCATAATACTACCAAATCACTAAAAAATCTCACTGGCCCTCCCCATTATTATTCAAACGTGTCAATACCTGCAAATCCAAATGATATTTGTGGCGATAGCGAGATTCGTTAGTCAAGAAAAATTAGAGCCTAGAATCGAATAAGTTGCAGGCAAAACCAATGATGTATCGGTCATTATACGTTGATCGAAAAGGGAACCCCGCACAGCTGTATTTATTGGAGACATGAATTCAATCAATCAATTTTTAATCTTCAGGTTCTTTTCACAAAACTGGATGATAATAACTATAGTGTATTATAGGAGAATAAGTTCAGACAAAGCCCGTGATGGACCATCTGAAATTTAGCATTATTTGCAAATTTCTGACCTGAAACGGGTGGAAAAACCAAGGGAAGCCTCAGAGCTACAAGATCTGTATATATTAATTTGCTCTTTAGGAACAATATGTTTAACTCTTTGTTTATCGGCGTCTTAAGACACAGGTCTTGTCATTTCTATCTTTTCCTTCTTGTTGGTCTGGTTCCCTCCACTGCAGGACGAATGCCTCTCTCCTTTCTCCCCAGTTGCTTGTGCCTTTATTTCTCCATCTCCATTCTCTTCCTATAATTCTTTTTACCTTATTGAACCATCATTACGTAGGTATTCATCTTTGCCGGTGTCCCATTTCAAGGTTCTACATGATGATTCTACCAAGCTATTTCCCATGTTTCCTTCGGACTGGTTGTACTGTCAATTTCCTTTTCATTAGTTTGATGCAAATTAACGCATCTTGTGCGTTAGCTTCCTGTATTATGCAAGTACATCTTTTTCAGTCCTTCAAGGTTATGCGAAATATTTTTCTTTTAGTCTTTCTTTGCAGAATGTGTATTTATTTTTAATTGCTTTGCATTTAATGTCCATGTAAGTCTTACTTAGAGAAATGGCGGAAATGTTATTCCGGTATGTACCTCGTAGCACTGACCCTTCAGATCTGAAGTTCAGGTTTTGTCACCTATACCATTGCCGCTTCATTTGTCTCTGTAATGAAATTAAAAACACAGAAGCTAACATTTAGAACTGGATGAAAAACTGAAGGGTCAGTATATTTGTTTTCTGTTCTGGCATTAAAAGTTTCAACAGCTCCACGTGTTGAATTCTGTAGTTTACGCGGAACTCTGAATTATGTGGTAAATAATGGGAAAAATAGTAAAGACGAAACGCTTGTTGCTGTTCAGAAAAAAATATGCGTACGCTATTTAATAGTCTGAAATGTCAACTCAACTTTTACCTGTAGTTACAAAGTGCCGTGGCTGTATGCTCGAATCCATAGCCATTTTCTTAGAAATTTTGCGTTGTGAAACACATCTTATTTAAGAACCAAGATTAACATCTAACAATATTCATTGATAAATACTTGGCAGAATTGTGTTTAGGCTTAAAACTTGGAGATAAATTTCTGTAATAATTCTTATTAAAATGGGGCTACAATGGACCAGTCTTTTACAGGTGCTGCAAGCAAACTAAAATATGGAAACCGAATCTATCTGAAAATGTGGAAATCCAATCCAGCTGAAAATCATCGGATACTTCAGCGAAAACGGAAATGCTCCGCTCCTGTGGCGCAATGGTCTAGGTGCTGCTTTATGATCATTCATCCGTGATGGGCCCCCAGGAGCCCTATAATTTAGGGCCACTGGTTCCCGGGAAGGGACGGGCGACTGCTTTTTGCTCACTGAGTTGCTCATGGTAGTAGATAAAGCCCTAAACAAACAAACAAACAAAAAATTCGAAAATGAAGTTCGAAACTTTGGTGAGGACTTATGATACGCTAAATCGCTTGATTACCAATTACTCAGGTATTTAACTGTATTTAACCCGGCCCGGCTCAAGCTCGTGCATTTAGGCCGGCTCGTCAGTTGCAGTTAATTTAGGGCCATTGATTGCCGGGAAGGGACGGGCGACTGCTAAATGCCAAAGGGATAGAATGGGTAAGTGGGTACATAAAGGGGGAAGTAGTGGGAAAGTGGGAAAGGTTGGGAGGGGGTTGGAAAAAATGGGGGAGAGGAAACAACTTTACTAACACTTACTTCTATTACTATCTTTGAATGTTGCACGCCATGCTTTCAAGTGTAACTCTGACTTGCCTATATTTGTACAGGGAGATCAGGGCCTTGCCAGGACTCTTGTGGCCTTTTCCCAGATCTCCCTTGCTGATACAATTGCCTACACTGTTGTTATACTAATTTGTATTATTGGTTTTAATGTAGCAGCTAAATAAACTGAAATGAATTGAATATTATTTAGGCCCGGCCCATGGTATGTCGTTTTATACTATTGTGTCTTTTATTGTATTTTATTAAATTGGGAAAATTACATAATGAAATGAGATATTATTGAAAATATTTGGTTTAATCTAAGTCGTTTTAAACTAAACTTTGGGCAAATGTCGGAGAATATAACCTTTAAAGAGAGAGAGAGAGAGTGAGAAAGGAAGACTAAGCGCCTTCAAAATCTCCGTTTCTCTGAACTAACAAGCGGTAGCCTTACAAAAGTCAATTTCTACAGAGATTAGAGATTGGAGAAACAGTCGATGCCGTCTCGCACTCTGACACACACACACACACACACACACTCAATCCCACTGCAGACACCTCCCGTCTTCCACTCCACGCAACACACGCACTCGCTCGGGGTCGAAATGGCTCGGCCCGGCCGTTTCTTTGTTCTGTAAACTAAGAAAAGCCCGCACCGGCCAGTGCAGACCTCTACTACAATCAAATTTTCTTAATAAACGCATTGTAAACTGTAATGAGTCAAGATTACAAATCCGAAGTATAAACTGTAATGAATCAAGATTACAAATCCAAAGTATAAACTGTAATGAATCAAGATTACGAATCCAAAGTATAAACTGTAATGAATCAAGATTACAAATCCAAAGTATAAACTGTGATGAATTAAGATTACAAATCCAAAGTATAAACTGTAATGAATCAAGATTACAAATCCAAAGTATAAACTGTAATGAATCAAGATTACGAATCCAAAGTATAAACTGTAATGAATCAAGATTACGAATCCAAAGTATAAACTGTAATGAATCAAGATTACAAATCCAAAGTATAAACTGTAATGAATCAAGATTACAAATCCAAAGTATGAACTGTAATGAATCAAGATTACGAATCCAAAGTATAAACTGTAATGAATCAAGATTACGAATCCAAAGAACTCATTCCAAAGAATAGAATCGAACATGAAAAGTTCTATTCTATTCTTTGACCTAATCTTAGTGGTCGTATGTAATGTGTAACAGCTAAAATGGAAATTAATGAAATATGTGCGAGAAATATGATGCATCAAACTAATTGTTTGTCAAAAATATATAAGTACATATGCACAAACGCAGGTTTTGAACTTTAAGAAGGCATGTGATATGATCATTTCGTATGGTTGTCCCTATCAGTGATATGAACGCCTTTAAAGCTTGAATCTTGCCTAGTTTATTTTAGTTTAAAATGAGCAGTGAAACTCAAACACGGATAATTGCTTACACTTTTTAGCGCAGTCACGTTCTCACCATCGGAAGAAAAACTGAAGAATATTTATGTACCCAAATAGTAACAGGATCTGGATTTACCCAGATGTGAAACAAGCATTTGTTTTCTTTTCAGCTTTACCAAATGTAGGTAATATTTGATTGAGCGAAATATCCAAAATTACTGATACGCAAAATAATGATTGACGTTAACTAGTGACTTAGAGGAGTTCTCCACATTTTTTGTTTCTTTTTCCGGGAAAGAAAATTACTATAAAGGGTGATTCTAAACTCCTTCAACCAAACAAGAGGGGTGATAGTACATATCAAGACGAACAATATTTGCAATGTAACCTAGGGCTGCATTCCACTCCTAGTGCCAGAAAAGAGTAAAGTTAGATGTTCACGTTGAGCCTTCAACAGCAAAACCAAACAGACATACCTAATTTATTAGTTGCACTTTTCCAATCACATCAGAGAAAGACTCAAAGAAGCTGCTCAAACTGGCGTCCAAGGGTGTCGTTGCGCAGCCCACACCGGCGAATGAAGGACTGTTACACCCTCTCGTAGACTTTCGGTGTGGTGTTGACCTTATCCGCAGCAACAGCGATCCGCGCGACGAGATCTTCCAGGGAGTCCACAGGTGTCTCGTACACCAATGTTTTCATGTGCCCCCAGAAGAAGAAGTTCAGTGTATTACAAAGCCACAGGTCCACCGCGTCCAATCCACCGCCCGGGTTATGTCGCATTTAGGAAGTATCGTACATCGGTGGCAAAGTGTGCTGGGGCCCCATCATGCATAACCCACATGTACCTCCGCGTGGTAAGCGGAACATCCTGCAACAGACCGTGAAGCATTTGCTCCAGGAACACACGGTACGCCGCGCCGGTCAAACGTATACGTCAATTCTTATGTGATGTTCGCACTGTAATATCGCTGAACGGGCTCGGCTGCGTTTTTAAATGTTTGCTCCTCACCGTCGACGCACGTGTTAAGCGCACCTGATTTTCATCTTGCGCTTCTCATGCACTGGTTGGAATTCCGTGTGCCTGATGGACGTTTTTCGAACGCGCTCTTTTCTGGCAGTAAGAGTGGAATGCGGCCCTAGGCTCCTTTGCAAATATTGTTCGTCTTGATGTGTACTATCACCCCTCTTGTTTTGCTGAAGGAGTTTAAAATCACCCTGTATTACCTGAACTGAATGCTAGGCTATAACTCACTTTTGGGTCTACTGAAAGAGAATAAATTGTAGACATTTCTGAATTCTTATTGTTATAAAAGATTTGGTAAAGAAAGATAAGGAAAGTTATATGCATCGGTGAAAATATTTTTTTTTTGATTGGAGGTTTAACGACCACCATGAGCAACTCAATGGGCTATAAGCAGTCGTCCGTCCCTTATTTAGCGTCACTGGTTCCAGGGAAGGGAAAGAGCCAGTGCCGTAAGACAAACACAACATCCATGCCTCAACGGGATTCGAACCTGGACTCCTTTCGGACGAATGATCAGAAGCTATCGCTTAGACCACTGCGCCACCGAGGCGGCTGAAAAGATTTGGTAATGAAAGGTAAGGAAAGTTATAAGCATCGGTGGAAAGATTTGGTAAAGAAAGATAAGGAAAGTTATTAGCATCGGTGAAAAGATTTGGTAAAGAAAGATAAGAAAAGCTATAAGCATCGGTGAAAAGGGTTTAATTCACCGTTCTTGCCGGACCAGGAAAATTGGAACATCAAAGTATGCAATCGGTTCCAGATTCAATAGATAATTTTCTCCATTACGATATATCAAAACTATCCGGACTCTCGCTTATCCACAAGCTCTCTGTAATAGGAAAGGAATTAATGTCGAGTTGGTCCACCCTTTGCTGCTATCACAGCCTCCACTCTGCTGCGAAGGCTTTCCACTAGATTTTGGAACGCTGCTGAGGGAATTGTTTTTCATTCTGCTACAAGAGCATAAGTCAGGTTGGTCACCGATATCTGGCGTTCGACCTAGCTCGTAGACACCGTTCTAATTTATCTCAAAGGTGTTCCATATGGTTAATATCGGAACTCTGTGAAGGCCAGTCAAGTACTTACACATCCATAGTCGTCAAAGCATTTGTGCACGGATCTCACTTTCTGGACGGCGACATTGGGTTGTTGGTAAAGGCAAGGGCCTTCACCGAACTGTTACCATAATGTTGGGAGTAGAGAACTGTTAAGAATGTCATTATTGACCACAGCGTTAAAATTCCAGGGCATTGGAACTAAGTGTCCCAGTCCAAATTATGAAAAACATCCCCAGAGCAGGATGTCTCCTCCACCAAACTTTGCAGTTAGTTTAACGTTCAGCTGGTGTCCTCCACACACTAGTATAATTTTCAGCTGGTGTCCTCCACACCTACACTCGTCTGTCGGATTACCAGATGGTGAAGCGTGATTCATCTCCCCAGAGAACGCGTTTCCACCGCTCCACAGTCTACTAGCGCTGAGAATTAAACCATTCTAACCAACGCTTGCGGTTCATCTTGCTGACGTTAAACTATAGTGTGCGGTTGGTTGGTCATGGAAACCCATTCCCTACAGCTTTCTTCGAATCGCTATGGTGCTGGCGTTGCTTCCAGAGACATTTTAGAATTCATTGGTGAGTGTTGCAACCAGAGACAGGCGATTTTGTCGCAGCACCAGCTTCAGCACTCTGGGGCCCCGCTATACCATTTTATGTGGCCTGCCAGGTAGCGATTTCGCTGTTGTTGCTCTCAGGCGTTTCCACTTCCCAATAACGTTACTTTAAGTTGATCAGGGCAGCTCTCGTAGGCTAGAAATTTCTCTAACTTGTTGCTAAGAGGACATCCTATGACCGTGCCATGTTGAAAGTCACTGAGTTCTGCCGTACGTTTCATTCTACTGTTCATGCTTTGCCATGAACAGTAGAATGGCCACGTGAGAGATAGGTGGATGAAAAAAAGGCCACGTGAGAGATAGGTGGATGAAATTCGAAAGCATGCTGGAGTGATATGGAACAGACTGGAGTGACATGGAAGGTGCTGGAGTGATATGGAAGAGACTGGATCAAGACAGGAAACTGTCGAAGAGACCGGGAAACCGTCATCCAGGAGCGGATTGGGAATTGTTGATTATGATGTTGATGATATATCTATAGATGGTAGAAATATCTCCGTTATTTTTTCGCATAGAAATATCTTATTTAGTTATTACTATGTAGTAAACACTCCGGAAAACTTTAGAACTGTGGTAATTCGTTACCTCGATCGGACTAGAACGACTAACATAATCTTATATTTATTGAGATTCCCGTATTTCAGATTGAAATTCGTTGTCCTGCGGCGTCTAGTAGTTCACATACTCGGACTAAACGCGGGAAATGCAATCGATTCCTGTTCCGTAAAGGTGTGACTTTCAAGTTTTTTGCGAAGCTAGAGCTCCCTGGTAACAGTTAAACACGACATTCACATGAAATAATAAGCTTGCATGACAGCCATCTAACTGCGAAAATGTATTTTTTTACCATTTTTTGATATTTAAATGTCTTTATGACCGAACGCCTCGGTTTCTGAGCCCCAAGAGTAAGGGACGTTGCGAAGGCAGTTCCATCGATTCAATCGAACTGGGCTCGCCTTTTTTTGACGGTCCATGTACGATAAGCTACACACAACATGAGAAATCATTGAAAAACTGGATTATGATGAACTCGTAGATGAGTTAATCTCTGTAAAAGCAAGAGGGTTATGTTTCATTTAAGAAATAGCATTTACAGTCCGGAATTTTTGCGCGGTTCCACATCTTTCTTTGATGTCACACAAATTATCATATATCGCCTATTGATTTCTCTTAAAAAATGTCTTAAATTGCATAATCCATGTTTAAATCCACTCACATCACAGCAGCTATAGCAGAGAGTGGTGCTATTGTCTGTAAAATTATTCTGCCGATCAAGGGGGCTTGCCAATTTGGTAGCTAAAGGAAAATATGAACAGTAAGCTGTTATCACAAAAAACTTTCTTCAGAACACTTCGGCAATTATCTGGAAGTTTCCTACTGAACATACGAGTATTGGATATTAATTGTATTCTGAGAGCAGACCAAAATCCTAATTTAAAAATGGCAAAATTTTTATTAAAAAACTTTATTTATATAATTTTCAACATAAGCTTTAGATACGTTACTCTATTTAAACGTTTGGTTGCCTTTAATGTTCTTAAATTTTGTATGTATTGTTATTTTTAATATTGTTTTAAAAACCGTTTTGTCGCGTTGGATGCTTAAATTTCCTTGATTTTCCTCTGCTCTTTTATACGAGGGCTTCACGAACATTGGTCTTTCCATATAGGAGTCCCCCTCACATAACACTGGAACAGGGCCCCAAAAATTGGAGGATGACCTTGCCAGGACCTGAACTTCCGTCTTAGAAGAGATAGGTGTTGTGTTCTGAATGGGATCTTAAGATCCTTGGGGCTAGTGGCCGTTATTAGGAGAAGTCAACATCTCCGAAATTTGTTAAGAGCATTTCAAAATTCCCCCGCACTAGAAATGGCTAACACCTTATTCTTGAACAAATCTGTTCCGAAATTCAGCATGAGTGTTTCCTACATATTTTTTCCTCTCAAAACTTCCATTTTACCGCAAAATGGTGCAATTTTTCATGCAAGTTTTTATAAATACATTCTGCGGGTAGGAGATTCTATCAGTATATTTGTTAGAATCTTCAGAAGATTCTATTAGTATATTTGTCTGCAAAGCAAAGTCCTTCAAATTTCAACCGGCATTATGTGTTAATTGCATGGTCGCCCCGCTTTAGTTACTAAACCGAGAAACTCCGTTACAGTTTTTATTAGTTCCGGCGATAAATTACGTTTCACCTTTTGGGTAAGAAAAAATCAGAATGCATGTTTGGAGAGAAGAGAAAGAAACACAAAAATAAATAAATAAATGAAGTGGAGTCCTTCCCACCTTCCACCCAGTGAATGCTCAACGAACAGAATCTTCTCATGGCCGCTTTCCGAATCCAACCTTCGAGCAGGTCATTGTCTTGACCATTAAACCCATCTTCGGAAGTCTACAATTTTTGGGTAGGTTTCTGAAATGATGAGAACTACTGTGGCGCTGGCTCGCTTGAATGGAATGCGCTGCATGGCTGAGAAACCGTGCCGAACACTTACGTCTACACTAACAGATCTTCGACAGAAAGAAAAAATTCCCTCGAGGGAACTCTTTTTTCATTTTTATTTAGTTGTTGGTGTGCGCCAGTGAGATTATATGAGGCAGCAATCTTCAATCGGAAATGCTCAACTTCTGCTGTCTGTGGTCCCCTGAACACGGGTAATGGCTTACCTATTAGGCACAGTCCTCTGGAAACCACTCATGGACAAAGCCAATCTCCACAACTTAGTCACAACATACACGAATTTGGAATGCTTCCACGGCTTTTGAGAAATTTGCCGAAAACAGAGATTATTTTCTGCTGCTTCCGTCTACTTTCGCAATCTGTTCACGCATCAGAAGGAAGACACTACTCAAAAGGTATTTATTTATGAGAGGCTGATTTTTATGTTGAAGGGGGGGGGGGGGGAGACTTCCCAAACGCTTTCATTTCTCGATTATAGCGTAAAGGTCAGCAGAGATGACAAGCATCAAGCAAAAAGGTAATGAATTCGTGAAACGTTGCTGAAATTCAAAATAATATTAGCCGAAATGCTTTCTAACATCTTTTAAATTGTGAAAAAACGTTGGTAGAGTTGCAAAACACTACTTTCACAATATCGAAAGTAGGGATTTTCTGATATTTTGAGAACAGTATCAAAACTTTTTCCAAAGTTTGTTACATTCAGAAAGATTTATTTAAGCTCTAAATGGCGAGCACCTCTCCACTGGAGTCAAAATGTCCTGGGCCTTTGACGGAATTTTTTCAATCAGATGGATAAGGAGCGGCGAATCTATCTTTTGGCCACCACGCTCCTCAGATATCACGCCTTTCGATTTTTTCTCTTGGGGTCTATAAAGTGTATTTTTTCCCTAATAGACATATCACGACGATTGATCTTACATGCCTTCATGATGGTAACAACATTATCTAGAGTTGAAATACACGCTACATGTTGAAAAAGCCACCAAAGGGGCTCACATCGGCTAAAGAAAAAGCTCTGATAATATCGAAACAGACCAGTTCTGAACAGGTCTGATGTCAACAAATATCGCTATTAAACCAAATAATTTTAAACTGTAAAAAATTGCCCTACCTACATTTACAGCAAGGTAACTTTAGGACTTCGAGAAACCACAACAAAGTGCCAATGTGCTACTGGCATTCGCAGGCGTATAGTAACGCTGCGTAAGACTTCATCACGGGAATTGCAACTTAAAACATTATGGCGTTATAAAAAATTTACAGCACGTTTGGTCTTGGAGACTGAATTTCAAACTAATAACAAAGTTTAGATATTCTGCATTTTCACGCTCGTAAAAGTTTGCACTTGAAAGTGTTTAATATTCCTAATATCATACTATTTTTGCAAAAAGTTCAGGAGACTATGAAGACGTGCCGAATCCCAAACACGGTTTCTTTTTAATTTTTGGAAGGATTGTTTTTATTTGCAGAGAGACAGGACTGAGTTGAATCAAAATCCTGTAATAATAAAATGACTATTTTTCAGAAGCTGAGTGTTACCCCTTTTTCAAACTCTTCTCTATGGCTGTCTGCATAATGATGAGTGCATATATGTGTGATGCCAAAACAGAGAAAACTGATTTACATCTTCGGAATTTTCCATGCATTCAGGTTGCTGTACGCTGATCATAGAGTTCTGCTATCTAGTGAGTGGTAGAGGATGTTGTCCAAAATGAACAAAGTGCGTATGAAATTCAAGCTGGAGTAAATAATGGTTAAAAATAAATGAATGCCGTGGTTTTTGAGTGGGGGACTGATAGAATTGAACCCATCATGTAAATGGGTTTTCTGCGTTTGGGAAGCATGTGTGACTCCGAACTCAGATTAGATAGTGCTATTAGCAAACTACTGAATTCAGTTTTAGCAAACTACTGAATTCAGCTTTAGCAAACTACTAAATTCAGCTTTAGCAAACTACTGAATTCAGCTTTAGCAAACTACTGAATTCAGCTTTAGCAAACTACTGAATTCAGCTATTAGCAAACTACTGAATTCAGCTATTAGCAAACTACTGAATTAAGCTTTAGCAAACTGAATTCAGCTTTAGCAAACTACTGAATTCAGCTATTAGCAAACTACTGAATTCAGCTATTAGCAAACTACTGAATTCAGCTATTACCAAACTACTGAATTCAGCTTTAGCAAACTACTGAATTCAACTATTAGCAAACTACTGAATTCAGCTATTAGCAAACTACTGAATTCAGCTATAAACTACTGAATTCAGCTATTCACAAACTACTGAATTCAGCTATTAGCAAACTACTGAATTCAGCTTTAAAATCCATAGTGAGGTTCTCCAGAAGGATTTCACAGGAATGATCAATTGTCAAAAAGGTTAAGGCTGGCTGTATTGAAAGGACAATTATTCTGATTCTGACGATTGTTGTGATTTATGGCAGTGAAACCTAGGTACTGCAGAAAGGACAGACCAGTCGTTCATACGGGAAGAGGTGTATCATTAACATGGAATTTGTGGCAAAACTAAGTTTTATCATGTATTGAATGAAGATGTGTTGCAGATGTGCAATGCAAAGCAAAACGTTATTTACAAGGCGGATACAAACATTTTGAGGAGATTTGACCATGCAGATTGCTGTATGCTAATTGACACAGTCCTGTTGGCAGAGAACAAAAGTGAGTTGCTGAGTATGTTGTCTCGGATGTACGAAGTTTGCATGAAATTCAAACTGAGTATAAATAAGGAAAAACCAAAGTTATGGTTTTTGAGAGAGGAACTGGTAGCACGGAATGTAATGTAAGTCTAAATAGCGCAGTGATTGACCAGGTGAGTGAGTTTGTGTATTTAGGAAGCATGTTTGACAGAGAGAATAAATTGAATGGTGAAATTAGTAGGCGATGAATTCTTCATTGAAAGTCATAGCTGCTCTGGGAGGTTTTCACAGAAATGGTGGGTTCTCTAGAGAGTCCTGCATGGCTGTGTATGAAAGTGTAATTGTTCCTACTGTGATGTATGGCAGTGAAACCTGGGTGCTACAGAAGAAACACAGAAGTCGTTTGTGTGCTGGAGAAATGCGTTACTTATGGGGGGGGGGTTGGCAAGACCCGTTCTGATTGTGTGAGGAATGAAGATGTGTTGCAGTTGTGTGATGTGAAGCAAAATGTTGTTAGCAAGGTGGAAACTAATATGCTTCGGTGGTTTGGCCATGTTGAAAGAATGAGTGATGAGATGCTTACTAAGAAAATCCTTTTAGCCCAAGTGGCAGGAAGGAAAGGCAGAGGAAGGCCAAGGAAGTCATGGGACGATCAGATTCAGGAGTGTCTGCATGAGAAAAAGATTATGAGTATGAAGAATAGAAGATCTTGTGTACGACGTGTAATGGATGTCAGTGAAGCCCGAGTTCTATGTCAAGATCGCTGTAAATGGAGAAGTTTGATAAGGCAGCAGTAAGTAAAAATTATCTGGTAGTTTGTATTTCTTTTTAGAGCTAACCTCTGAATCTCAGAGAATAGCTTAGCGATATGTACGTATGTATGTATGTAAGTATGTAAGGAATGAATGATGAAGTGCCAAGAGAATTTATTCATCCCAAGTGGCAGGCAAGAAAGATTGAGGAATTTCGAAGAAATCAGGGTAGAATCAAATTCAGGAATGACTTCAAGTCAAAAAGATAAATATTGTTACTTAAAAATAATGTTACTTCGCTGCATTCCTTTTCTTCTAAGTGAAAATCATGTATACATTTCATTTACTATTTTTTTTAATTATTCATCTTTGGAAAAATGATACCTCGTTCTTTTCAATATTTAAATTAATTGTTCCTTTTTCTGAAGTTCGTGCTGAATCCTATAAGAAATATAAATCTCGTGGATTTGCAATGCTTTTATTAGAAAGTTTGCTTTTGATAATATCATAATCGCAAATACTCATGATTTTCAGCATTTATTATTAAATACCAGGTTTCTCATGTTGCCAAATTGTTAACATTATTTGATTACAAAATCTGTGTATTCAAGTTTCAGTAAGAAGTCAGAAATTTGTTCCACATCTTAGAGCTCGTTTTGGGCCATTTTAATGCTGTATCAGATGTTATACAAAATGAAAATAAACCCATTTCTTTAAATTGCATAATAAAAATAGTTGTCAGGTACCTCTCTATTGAACCTTCCTTGTGAGTTTCTGGTTTCTTATGTAAATTAGCTTCTTCTCGTCTAAATTTAGTTTTTTCTCACAGAAAGTCGCATTGTGTCCTCGATGAGCTTTTACAATTTGGCAACACTGACAGTGAGTCAGAACAGCATATAATGTCAACATTGAAAATAGAGAGCCAGTTCAGAGAGTAGTTTATGTGGGGTTGTTGAGAGATTCATGAACAATAGATATACAGCAATTTACACTCAGTAGACAAAACATTAGAGGGGAGTGTTGATGGGAAGTTGACATGGGCATCCCTGGCGCAGAGTAAAACAAACCAAAACCGAACGCAGGCAACAAATAGGTGGGCACCATGGCTTCCCAACAGTGCATCGCAATCGACGAATATGGATAAACGTGGTGATCTGAGCGACTTTGATCGTGGACACATTGTCGGCACAAGACAGATAGGTCATTCTATCGCCCAAGTGGTAAAAGCCCTTAGGTTCCCGAGGGCAGTACCAAGGGTGTACCGCAAATATACCACCGACGGACGTACCAGCGCCCAGAGAGCAAGCGGTGACCGACCACACGCCGTTGATGACCGCGATGGACGAAGAATATCGAGGTTGAATGTCGGAGGCCTAAACAGCGTCAGCGAGCGAATGATACTGCGCACGTTGCATACCTGGACTGCAGGAGCCAACGCATAGCCTGGGCTGTGGAAGCCAAAGCATATCCTGGACTGCGGGAGACAACACCCTTCCAGTCTGTTACTGTTGAGTGTTCGTCATGGGACATTACGCCTTGCCTGGTGTTGGGAACATCAAAACTGGACTTCTGCAGAGTGACGCTGCGTCGTGTGGTCAGATGAATTCCGTTTTCCGCTGTACCGAGATAAAGGTTCGGTGCGGGTGTGAGGTCGACAGAATGAGGACATGGCTCCGGCCTGCCAGGTTGGCTCTGTTCGAGGCGGTGGTGTCTGTGTGATGGTTTGGGGAGACTTCTCATATGGCACATTAGGTCACTTAGTGTATCTGGAGAGGTCCATAACCACTTCCCGCTACCAGAATGTGCTGGCTGATGACTTATGCACTTTCATGGCCTTTCCGCATCCTGCGGCCGGTGGTCTGACCCAGAAGGGCAATGTGCCGCACCACCGGGACGTAACCACCCATGCATGGCTAGGGAACAGGTCAGATCAGATCATATGTAGAGGATTTTAGGAAGGGAGTGTCTGAACCCAGGTCTTAAATAACCCTTAGAAATAGGAAGCTAGGAGATTTGGGCTAGAGTGCCCGATAGGAAAGTGACACGGAAGCGAGATAAAAAGGGGAAGAAAGACGCCCTTATTTATTACCGGAAGGGGGGGTACCCGGGGCCCGACGGCTTAACGTGCCCATCCGACGCACGGCGGATATTTAGTGGTTCGAGCGTTCGTACCTGCCTGGGATCGAACCCGAGGTCTTCTCCGTGGCAGTCACGAACGTTGACCACTAGGCCACCCGCGGCCGATGAAACACTCATCTGAGTTCGGAATCATCCAGTGGCCCCTCCTTGAGCTAACACAGCGGAAAATTATTATGTCGAAATTTTAAACAAAAAATCACGATACGCGATCTACATATACTTCTTAATCATGTACCGTATAACTATAACATGTGATAATTATAAAGGAGTAGTTCTGTTAAATAAATTTAGGAAAATCTGACCAGAAAAAGAATTTCATCTACTTCTTCTTCTAATCATTTAACTTTCTTGTACTGTAACATTACTAGTAACTGGATAAGAATAAATGTACAGAAGTCAACCTCCTTCTTAATTGTTATGACACCTGACTACTTTTCCCGATAAATTTAGTGGGGGGTCACCCCTATTTTGGGAAAATTCTGTGCGCCACGGCCCTTGCCCCCCCCTACCCCATAAGGAAATTTCTGGGTGCGCTACTGATCCCGTCGCCGACAAAATTGTGTTTTCTCATTGGTGCCCGATTGTGGAAAATGGATCTACTGATCGTTGGGCTCTTCGAAAAATGTGTGATGTTTGTTTCACATATCGTCTGAAATTAATGAAAGTTTCGTCTTCGCTTAAAACAAAAGCAAAAGCCAAAAAAAAAAAAAAAAAAAAAAAAGAGGGAGGAGATGTGACGTACTACAGAGATGTAGCACGTGTCAGGACAACACATATGCAACGCCACATTCCGTCGGTGTAGTTCAGTCGCTTAGAACAACTGCCTCCGGAGCACGGAGACGCGGTTTCGACAGATTTGTGTTTTCACAAGTGGTACTTGTTTCACTGTATGTTATCAACACTCCTAAGTCCTAATGTACCAAGCAGCTTCGATTGAAATAATGAGCGGAAACGTAATAGAAACTAAGAGTTAGTGATTGAAAAAATGCAATGTATATACTTCGTGCAAGTGAAGACTATGTTTCAAATAGCCACTTACAGGTTAGATAAAGCAGTCTAGTCAGGGAATATACTTTTGAACGCAAACCAATTCGTAATTAATGGAGTTATTTCATGGTCAAGGAGTGAACGAAGGGGAATCGCATTATGATCAACGGGCGCAGACTGTTACTCATGCATGTCAGGAATTAATCTTGCCCCGAAAACAGGAGTAGCATGAATTATGATCAGCGGTACTTTACAGTGATAAAAGTACTCGTGTGAATCAGACAGAGTGAAAGGGAATAAAAACACTGATGAACAAACTTCCTTTTTTGCCAAAGGTTTGCCGCGATGCCTATTTTAAGTAAAACGTTTTTGAACCGACTCGGAAAGCTTAGGAAAGTTCTTGCACTTATTTTCAGAAACACTAGTTCAAGTAGGATAACAGGTGAAAACGTATGCAGGAAGTTTCTGTTTTCGGAGCAGAAGCTAAACACCACGTTCGATTCTCTCGGCAACACCTGCGGCAGACAAACGGCAGCAAACCGTACGTCGAAGCAGCAGCCAATCGCAATGCCCCCTACCGAGACTAAAGGGTTCTTTACACACCAGAGCGTTTGTTCGAGTTGACCTTTGAGCCTCCGACAAAAAGATGCTCCGGCAAAGGTTGTAGACATGTATTTGTTTAATTTTAGATATTCGTGTCAGGAGTGCAGGAATGTATTACGAAGCAAAACTAAATATACGTTTTACCTTATTGGGACTATCCTTTAAAATGAAGAAAAGCCGTAACCTTTTAAACAAAATCCCGCTCCGTCCCCTTCCCCTTTTTTAGTCACTATTGTTCTGGAAGATATCCAAATATCGTTATTATTTTCGGTTACTCCACTACGGCGACCGAGTGATTGGAAGCTTAAGACTCGGTAAATCATTCTAGTTGTTTGCGAACTCGAGTCCCATATGGAGTATGGCTGCTGCGCTCATCCTACAGTGCTGATTTTGTCGCTTTCCTGGAATCAGTGAAACTAAATTAAGGACAGGTGATTCCTTACAGCCGCGTGTGCTCATGGAAGTGCTTAAACGCCAACCCTATGCTATTTGAGTACATCTCAGTACATTTTTGTTTTCGTATGGAGGTTTGACGACCACCATGAGCAACTTTTTCGGCTATAAGCAGCCTGTCTCTCTTTCCTAATTTGGGAACATTCGTTCCACGGAAAGGAAAGATTCAGCGTCGTAAGACAAGCTCAGCACCCAGGCATTATCCGAGACTCGAACCCAGGCCCTATTCGAACGACTAGCTAGATAGCCACGCCTTCAAACACTCGGTCACAAGGTTAGCAGATAATTTCTTGTATTTAGTAAATAATAGTTCGGCCACCAGGGAGCGTAAGTTTTTATTTCTGCTTCTGATGTATTTGCATCTAAATCTGAGCTCCTGAAAACTCGACAGAAAAAATTCTTTCGTGAACATATTTCGCACTCTTTGGAAATCCGCACTCTTACTATTATAATTTTACCACTTTCAGTGCCATTTAATGTTTACATACTCTCTCTGTCTCACACATGCACATCTTTATTAGGAACCTTCACATCGTATAGGTTAGTTTCTGTTTGTTTTCATTATGTCTGGACTCATGTTTAAAACTGAAGAATAAAGTTAACACGCTCACTTTCTTCTGTCACTTCTTGTATCACATGCTATTCTCTACTGAACAGACAAATCAGAAGGCTCATTTCATTTATTTCAATACCTTCGAGAACCAAGTCCTCAAGAAAGCGACTGCAACACAATTCACAAGCCCTGAAACTTATACTCAGTACATATTACAGAAAATATGCAATTATACACGTTTATTCAGACCATATATATATTTTTTTAATGATTACCATACGTAATCGGCCTGGCAGTGCCGTTAAGCATCGTCTGAGTAACGCAATATCAGATAAGTGCCTCTGAACAACAATTGAACTAAGAAAGTTTACATGCATCAGAACACTTGAAAATTACATCGCCCTGAAAAGGGAATCGAACCCGCTTCTTTCGATTCACGTTTGTTACCGTTACACCACCCAGAACAAGGAACCTCCAAGCAACTGAGGATGTTAACACATCCAAGGAAGATACCGAGAAGAAGGAACCTCCGAGCAACTGAGGATGTTAACACATCCAAGGAAGATACCGAGAAGAAGGAACCTCCAAGCAACTGAGGATGTTAACACATCCAAAGAAGATACCCAGAAAAGAACCGCCAAGCAACTGAGAATGTTAACGCATGCAAGGAAGATACCCAGAACAAGGAACCTCCAAGCAACTGAGGATATTAACACATTCAAGCAAGATGCCCAGAACAAGGAACCTCCAAGCAACTGAGGATGATAACACATCCAAGGAAGATATCCAGAACAAGGAACCTCCAAGCAACTGAGGATGTTAACACATCCAAGGAAGATGCCCAAAACAGAGAACCTCCAAGCAACTCAGGATGTTAACACATCCAAGCAAGATACACAGAACAAGGAACCTCCAAGAAACTGAAGATGTTAACACATCTAAGGAAGATACCCAGAACAAGAAACCTCCAAGCAACTGAGGATGTTCATCGGGACTCAGATGAAACAATCTGCCGTGTGTGATGTAATACAGAGGTGAAAACATGTGTCAAGACGACAAATCTGAAGTGAGACATTCTGTCCGCGTAGCTCAGTGGGAGAGCGACTTACTCCGGAGTGAGGGGATAGGGTTTTGATGCCCGTCGCGGACAAACTTGTGTTTTCACACGTGCGCAAATCGAAGCATATATGATCCGTCATCCTAGCAGCACGGGAACAGAAGGCGAATCCCCTGAAGAAGTAACCCTTCAGAAATAAATGATAGTCAAATAGATGTTGCAGGCAGATACGGGTTCGATTCCAGTTCCAGGACAATGTAATTTTCAAGTTTTCTGTGACATGTCTACTTGCTTGATTAATTTGGCATCCATCTGCATGTAACATCTATTTGACTAACAGTTGAACTGCTTCGTGTTTTATCTCTGTGCTATGGAAAACATTTTTTTAAGTTGTTTAATTCTGGGTCACGTGTGATACGTGCCTAAATTTTGGCGACGGGATAACTTCATGTGGCATCTAACGAGCTACTACCTCACGTAGGGACAACTGGTACTAAGTTTAATTACACTGCATATCTGTCAAACTGAAACACTGCCACAGGTGGACTACGAGAACTACGCCCCCGACACATTGGCGTGTTGGAATCACTGTTTGTTAGTAATCATGTAATTTTAGTTGCATGTAACTAAAGTGACAAAATTCTCAAAATGAAAATGTACCTTACTAGTATACTATATAGCGACGCTGCAATAAATTTCTTGCTGCTTTTGCGTTCTCTGAATTGGCACTTTCCATGCTTAGTACGTAATCTTTTAAATTTATATACATTAGGCACAGCGAGCAATAATATTTGGGAAAATCATGTCCTTTTGCACACACTCTTAAGAAAATGAATTAACATTGGAAATTCGCACTCGTCTAGCGCAGTAGTGGAACTAGCACAACGTATGACTGCTGACACAAAAGTCTAGCTAAGTGGGTTGCGTTTGATCAGTTTAGCAGTATACAACGCTTTAGTAGGGTGCTAGCATTCACACCAGCAAGCAGTCTCGTCGTATTTTTTTCAGATGTTGGCAGCAATAATTATTTTTCGATGGGAAAAAGTTTCAAATGACGAAGCGCATAGAAGCATAGTTTCCGTTATTGGATTTCTGTTAGCGGAAAATGTTTGTTAGGTGTCAGCAGATCAAATACATCTTCGCCCTTATTAACTCAGCATCAAATGAAAATTAATGGAAAGCAAACTTGTGACGTACCTGCCAGCAGGACGCACACGACATAAAGGCAGATAGTAGTCAGAACAAACGTCCGCATAGCTCAATTGGTAGAGTGACTTATTCCGGAATGAGGGGGTCCGGGTTCGAATCCTGGCGTGGACAGAAATGACGGAGAAATTAACTTCGTTATAATGGCGCCCGAACTATCCGGATGAACCGACCGTTCAAAATCTCGCATTGGTGTGATTTTATTTCCACACCGCGAGATAGGAAAAATAAGAGAATCCCTTCTTCAGCGCTTCGAAAAATAAAAGTGTGTGATGTTGCATTCCACACACCGGATTGACTGGGAGTTCTCAAGTGCACGTTCTACAGTGGATGGCTGCCTGCAACGATTCATGGTCACGGCTGACCCGTGGACCATGCTCCCGGCCCTCTTTCGGAGGGGGGGAGATGTGACGTACCTGCCAGCAGGACGCACACGACATAAAGGCAGATAGTAGTCAGAACAAACGTCCGCGTAGCTCAATTGGTAGAGTGACTTATTCCGGAATGAGGGGATCCGGGTTCGAATCCTGGCGTGGACAGAAATGACGGAGAAATTTACTTCGTTATAAACAAAATTGGGAATAGATTGACTGAACAAAAATCATATAAGCAATAGAATACAGTAAGCAGGAATCTGGATAAGTTACTTTCCAGAGATGAACAACATAACGCAGACGTTAATTTTTAATGTTGGTGAAATTCATCAAAATATAATGCTCAGAACACCAAACCGGCTCAAAGTATAATTCTGGTAATTCATTGATATATTGCTTCCCTGCTGGTTCTTTGGCAATAAACGCCTCAAGCAAGCATGAATCATCATGTGTATAGCGTCTGCTAAAACTGTTTGTCTGATATCACATATTATGACGTACAAAGAGAGAAATCAGGCAATTGTGAGTGAAATGAGAAAATAAATATTAAACTGAGATGTACCTGTATGTTCCACCAACTTCAAAGAGTTATTCTGCTTCAAATGCGGATTCAGATTCATCCTGAAATTAGAATGAAATGCATTAGGATTTTTAAAGAATAAATACTTTAGAAAGTGCCGATAACTTAATGCACACTCACACTGATTAAGCTTTATAAAAACCAATGGTTGAACGCCGCAACAATTAGTAACTGCACCAAATGCAATATTTTCATTTTTTTATATACCTTCTCTCACACTGCATTTTCTTAATATTTCAATTACATTTCGTCGTGATAAAGACAGTTTTTTTCGTAATACTCATTTGCTCGTGCTTTGAACCAGATTAGTGTTTATATTTTAAGTTTTCCAAAGGTAGAATTTGAAATTTGAAATTAAGACGTCGATAAAGATGTCATTTGACTGAAAGAAAGTTATTCATGTTCAGAAAATGTGTCAATGGTCAAAATTAACATGGGCAGAACACAACAGTCTGGTCTCTCTCTAAATTTTTTTCTTTGTTTTTATCTTTACAAGCACTCATGTATATTGACCAGGATTCATCACAATAGCTTATTCAGTGATGCATGCAATTCGATCCTATCTCTCCATTATCTGCTTCTCAAAATGTGACCTTGCACTGAAAATGTGGCCATCGCCTAAGCACATAAACATATTCGTGACCGTTCAAAAGACAAATTTAAGATGTATCTAATCCTAAAGGGGGACGTGCTAACTACAAACTAATGTAACAGTACACAAGTTAGCTACTGAACGCACTATTTCACAGAACAGCCTCGATAAATCACGTACTCTGAACCATCATGCGTAGAAGAGAAAATGTTAGTTATTCCCATTACGATTAGTAGACAATTGTACTCGTATTACCAGATGATGTCACGCTTGCCCTATGCGTTGTTTTAAATGCAAAAGTTCACATGTTGAACATTCCTTGGGTATAACGTTTTATAGTTGAGAATATCAGCAAATCCATTAATATGAACACCTTTTCGTATCCCATATTATTAGCATCAGTATTGGCAAATATGTATCGACCGAATATAATTTTTTTTTTGCTATTTACGAGCACTAGTTTTTTTATTTCAGATTTTACCGAACACCATGAATAAAAGTTAGGTGTATAAGCAGTAGCCAGTCCTTAATTCATGGCTACTGGCCCCAGAAAAGTGTCAGAAACTTACATTATTTTGCATTACAGGCGACTTTCCCACATTATTGATTATATGAGACTTCTCTACATAGTGTTTTAATAACCTTGAGCCATATTATAACCAACGCAAGAGTCTGAAGGCATTTTACATGAAGAAGAGAAATAAGAAGATCCTAATAGCTTAGAACAAGCACGTAGAAAGCGTCATAATAAATGATAATCAGGTGAACACTCTCCAAATATCACCCATACGCAGTCAGAGATCATATCGTTTGATGTATGTCAGTGAGAATTAGAGTTAAATAGTCAGATCAGCGCCACTCTGTCCCAAGATTTCGGTAAAGGCAGTCCTTCGATTTCCTATATGATTTATTTCTGAAAATGTGTCTCTTTGCAACGCTTTATAAAACTGTTATTTATGCAAAAAATAAAACAGTTACATCACTCATTTCGGTACTTAAATTTAACCAAAAAGTAGTTGGTTTAATTTCACGGTAGCTACGGATCCATTTCCTACTGGCCTCCCCGGTGGCGCAGTGGTCTAAGCTCTGCCTTATGACCATTCGTCCGCGAAGCGGTCCGGCTTTGAATCCCTGTGAGGCATGGATGTGTGTTTGTCTTATGGCACTGGTTCTATCACTTCTCTGGTACCAGTGACCCTAAATTAAGAACGGGCGACTGCTTATAGCCTATTGAGTTGTTTGCGGTGGTCGTTAAACCTTCAATTATAAAAAAAAATTAAAGCTTCCTACCGCAATATAAAGCAAACTTCTTCCAGCAATCTCGCGTGGCTCTTGGAAGTTCTCAGACAGTAGTGTCTCGACGGTCTTAGATATTCTCATACTTCTTCCAGCAAACAATCTCGCGTGGCTGTTAAACGTTCTCAGACATCAGTGTCTCGGCGGTCTTAGATATTCTCACACTTCTTCCAGCAAACAACCTCGCGTGGGTCTTAAACGTTCTCAGACAGCAGTGTCTCGGCGGTCTTAGATATTCTCATATTTCTTCCACCAATCTCACGTGGCTCTTGGACGTTCTCAGACAGTAGTGTCTCAACGGTCTTAGATATTCTCATACTTCTTCCAGCAAACAATCTCGCGTGGCTCTTAAACGTTCTCAGACAGTAGTGTCTCGACTGTCTTAGATATTCTCATATTTCTTCAAGCAATCTCGCGTGGCTCTTGGACGTTCTCAGACAGTAGTGTCTCGACGGTCTAAGATATTCTCATACTTCGTCCAGAAATCTAGCGTGGCTTTTGGACGTTCTCAGACAGTAGTGTCTCGACGGTCTTAGATGTTCTCATACTTCGACAGAAATTTTTAGGGTTCTTAGGTGTTCTTAACACTTCGAAAGAAATATCGCGGCTCTTGGATATTCTCATACTTCGCCATGGATGGAAAATGCACACTAGTGTTATGTGAGATATTGGACATCCTCATACCTACCTGGCTTAGCTCAATAAATCGAATATCAGTGCATCTAGACTCTTTGAAATTATTTTACTTCGCATAGCAATGACATGGAGGTTTTGGACGTTCTTTATACGAGTATGTTGCACAACAATATAAATGTCTTGGGGCGCTTGTATATTTTTATAGTTTGGTCTGCAATATATAGCGGTTCTTAAATATTTCGGTACGTGCTGGAGCAATGTCTTGGGGCTCTTCGATATCTTCACGCATTTCGGGGTTTCTATATATTAGAGTACTTTTTATAGCAATGCCACTGGGCTCTTGGGTATTTTCATATTTCGTACAGCAATGTTTCCGGGCTTCTAAACATGCTATTACTTTCTGCGGGAGTTTCTGAGATCCTTACACATTCTAATATTTTCTTTGCAATGTCGGGGAGCTTTAGCACATTCTAATATTTCGTACAGCAATGTATCGGGGATCTCGGACATTTCGTAAATCGCTCTTCGCCAAGAACAGGACCTATCCGTGAGAGTTATGTGCAAGAACTTCGAGGCATTGCAAAGGAAATACTACAATGAGTGAGATACCTAGATATTGCTCTACAGTGTATGTATACAAGACTGATCAGACACCTAAAAAGACTTTTTCTTATACATAACATCACTGTTATTCCTAGTAATACCACATTTTGAGGCTACACGTTCCAAATCTTTTGAAGAGTTCCTCGCTTTTGACACCTTAGAAAATATTCGTCGGATTTTATAGCTGTATTTTGATTTGCTTTTACGTGGAAGTTTTTTCTGAATACGTATCATTTACCTTCCTTTAACCTTTTCAAAGAGTCACGGGCAGCATATCTTGATGAATGCGAGCAGTACCAACGCAGTTCTAGATGACTAAAAGTTCAGCTGACATGGTGGACATTAGTGTCAACTAAAAGAAGCTAATTGCGGCTTTCTGTTTCGCAGGAGTGATTGTTTGTTCCTTAAGAAGCACAAAGATCTAATATTAGATTGTTTATAATGATAATGTTCTGTTTTTGTATTTTTAGTGACAAAATGGCAGAAAAATTGATAATGAATTATAGTAAAGGTTATATTTTAATGAGAATGGATCATGAAAGGAAGGAGCTACTCTATCCACAGCTGCGTTACCACTTTTTGTCTACGTGTTTTAAAACACAGAATTAAAAAAAATAGTTCATATGACTTTGATTTCCTTAGAAGATGCAACTAGACAAGGAATTCCATAGATTCGAACTAACAGGAATTAATGCATTAGGGAAATAAGAAACAACTAATGTACCACTTATCCAGATGGACGCAAAATGCGTGCTAGGGAAGAGTTATCGTTGTAAAGTGCTAGGTGAGACATGGACTGAAAACTCATAAGAGCAAAATTAATGAAAGTATTAGTAAAAACACATACATGTGAAACTTCTCACTTGGGAAAAGGGTTAGAAGAGAACAACTGCAAATGAGTGCAGACGCGATGAATACTCCTCACAAGTGATGCATACTTCTTACTTGGGAAAAGGGTTAGAAGAGAACAACTGCAAATGAGTGCAGGCGCGATGAATACTCCTCACAAGTGATGCATACTTCTTACTTGGGAAAAGGGTTAGAAGAGAACAACTGCAAATGAGTGCAGGCGCGATGAATACTCCTCACAAGTGATGCATACTTCTTACTTGGGAAAAGGGTTAGAAGAGAACAACTGCAAATGAGTGCAGGCGCGATGAATACTCCTCACAAGTGATGCATACTTCTTACTTGGGAAAAGGGTTAGAAGAGAACAACTGCAAATGAGTGCAGGCGCGATGAATACTCCTCACAAGTGATGCATACTTCTTACTTGGGAAAAGGGTTAGAAGAGAACAACTGCAAATGAGTGCAGGCGCGATGAATACTCCTCACAAGTGATGCATACTTCTTACTTGGGAAAAGGGTTAGAAGAGAACAACTGCAAATGAGTGCAGGCGCGATGAATACTCCTCACAAGTGATGCATACTTCTTACTTGGGAAAAGGGTTAGAAGAGAACAACTGCAAATGAGTGCAGGCGCGATGAATACTCCTCACAAGTGATGCATACTTCTTACTTGGGAAAAGGGTTAGAAGAGAACAACTGCAAATGAGTGCAGGCGCGATGAATACTCCTCACAAGGGATGCATACTTCTTACTTGGGAAAAGGGTTAGAAGAGAACAACTGCAAATGAGCGCAGACGCGATGAATACTTCTCGCAAGTGATGCATACCTCTTACTAGGGAAAAGTCAGAACTGAAGATTTTGCGAAATTTCAGTAAAAATACGGAAAACGTAATAATGGACTTTTCTGAAATAAACGGAATTCCTGACCACGGAAATTCTGTCAAAAAACAGACTTTTGAAACAGAAATTCCGTTAAACGGCGGATACCTACCGATATTTTTGTTGCACGTTATTTTCAGAAATTTTCCGTGAATTCACATCACTTAGTCTTAACATGTACGCACTTATTGTAGTACTTGTTGAGATTATCTGGAATCACAAAACCTTTGTAATTGCTTACAGCAATAACATTGCACTCTGTTAATGTTTTTATATGTTACTAAACCATTTGGAGATTTTATAACTTGATGCAAAAGAAATATACTGAAGGGCGCCATTCATCACAAAGTATGGTACATATTAAAAGATTTTTGCGAAATCTGTTAAGTCACAATTCATACATAAGAGTTCTTTTTCTCTCTTTCTTTGCCAGTGGAAGGGAAATGCATTAGATTCAAGCTGCATTCTTTAGACTTCAAGTTTAAAATGCTCTGAAATAAATTGCAAGAAAACTGAACCGAATAACTCACCCTTAGATAAAAGTTTCATTAAGTTTTGATCATCGACTTGTTTTTTTTTGCAAAATTTAATGAATAGCGGGTTCGTTGAATTCGATGCAGCACACAATCGATCAAGAAACGAATTGAATACATTAAACCAATGGAATGAAGTGTAAACATGTTTCAACATAATACATGATCGCACACTCTCATAGTTTCCGCCTACTCACGTATTCCTACTGAATGGATTTATTTACGTAAGAATTCATGTTTTTAGAAAAATTGCATGTGGGTTAACTGCTTGCCTTCCTTAAGAAGCAATTTATGTTAATGAAGTACACTTCAGAAGGTTTTATCTCGAATCAATCAGTTTCTTTGGTGTGTAGTACACAGAGAGGATAGAAGTGGCAAGAACTAATTTCTTTCCTTTAATAGGTAATGATTTCAAAACAGGTGGCAGAAAATGAAGGAAAAGTTATTCATACTGAGAACGAGTCAGAGCATAAAATGAATAGCTTTTGAAAACGTTTCTTTTCGAGAAAAAAATTAATACTGAAATTAAAAACGCATCGCCCACTGATTTGAAACAGAATGGACGGAGCCTTTACTTCACGCAATAAAATGCCTCACGGTATTTGCAAAATGAAATGGTTTGAGGTTACATTAAGTTTGGCAAAGCGGCAAATTTCAGCAGTAAACATATTCAATCCGGCAATAACTAAGGTTTTCAGTGTTAAAACTTTGTAAAGAAAAAATGTTGTGTGCTTATATTCCATTTATTTTATTTCAAAGCTTGTTTGCAATTTGAAATTTTGGAATTCGTTTTTGAGTTTTGAACTGCCGATGATATAGTTAAAAAATTCTCACTGTTAGTTTTTTGAAAACTTTGTAAGAATTTTATGATAACAGAAAAGGTGGAAGAGAGCAAAAAAAGCAAAATATTCTCTAAGACGTAATGAAAGGTAGACGATGGTATGTGTTCTGTACCTTTTTAGAGGGATACTCAACTTTTTAAAGCAAAAAGTGTACACTCGCATTTTGCAAAACGTCAAATAGATTGAAAAAATTAATCTATTTCTCCTGTTTCCTATTATCTTTTTAGTTTACTACAAATCAGTTGTATGTTATATAGTATAACATGATTTAGCAGTTCATATGGACGGGTCGCTTTCCATAAAACTTCTATGTCGAGCTGGGGGAGATCATTTCGTCTCAGCTGAAAACCTGGGGCTGGATTCTGCACTAATAAGCACTGAAGATTCCGTCTCTGGTCAAACGCCCCGTTGAACTTAGAAGAACATTTCTTCACTGAACCACCGGAACCTAACGTCTGTGCAACTGGCTTCACAGCTGAACATTTTTACGTTTTCGGAGAAGCGAAGTCGTTTCCTTCCCCACTCCCAAACTTCAGCAAGAGAGATAGGGGAGTAGCCGTCCAGGTGGCGGAGTGGTGCAAACGCTGGAGTCTGATCATTCGCTCGAGATGGGTCCGAGCTCGCATCCCGGTGAGGCATGGATGGTGTGTATTTCTTAGTGCACTGGCTCTCTCCCTTCTCTGAAGTGGCCCTAAATCAGGAACGGGCGACTGCTTATTGCCCATCGAGTTGGTCATAGTGTTTATTAAACACTATGCAATCGTCCATCCCTAATTTAGGGTCACTGGTTCCTGGGAAGGGAGAGAGAGCTAATGCAGTGAAGCAAACACACCACTCATGATTCACCCGTTACTGGGGAACCCGAGCCCATGGACGAATATCCTGAATCCAGCGCTTGACCACTGAGCTACCAGTACTGTTACATTCTGGGTTTAAAATTTAACAGGACTGGTTTGTGATGTCAATCCTTGCGAATATATTTCTACAGAAAGAACGCCAAACTAAGGTGAATTTTAAATTCTAAATTATCAATCACTTTTAATATCAAGTAAATTGTAATATATTCTTTCTCTCGCACTAAGAATGCATAACGTGCTGATTTTTAGTTAACCACTTTTGTATACCATATACGCCTCCATTTATTATTATTACTAGTATTATTTGGCGATTGGGGTCTTTGATATTGTACAAAAATTGTTTTTCTGAGCCAGAAATACGTTCATTGACAAAGAAAACAACCGACTCGACGACTTTACTTTGGGATAAGAATCTTAATCCTTACTGCCAAAGCGTTTTCCATTTTTCTTTCCTTTTTTTTTTTTTTTTAAATCTAACATTGTATTTGGTAAAACGAAGACAAAGTGAAATAAGAAAAGAGTTCTGTTCTGTGAAGAATATGATTAAAAAGCTTCACCGTAGTTTAACATTTGATAAACAATGGGAATACCAAAGTATCACTTACTCGGAATCATCATTTGTCATAAACGGCATCAGGATTAATCCCAACCACTCTCACACACATACAAACACACACGCCACAAACATTTCGTGATGGACCCGTTGAACTGAGATCTGTAATCCACGGTTCGCCAAGTACTGGGGTGAGATTCTCCTACGCATTGTGAGCTCGGGTCTGATTGCTGTGCTAGTGGATCTTGCTGGGAAGGGAGCCAGACAATAGTAAATGGACATGATTTTCGGCCGTTTGTGAAGCTTACGTCATCTTAAGCCGACCAATTGGTCACGTGACAAGGGAGTGCGAGCACGTGCAGGGCCGCGTGGAAGCAACAGACCCATTTTCTTCATGTCCGTCAACGAGTCGTTTTGCTTTTTTTGTGTCTCCATTTCAATTAGCGATATCCTTACCCGTTTCTTCTTTTCATTTCGCTCTCGCTGCTTTTTTCTTAACACCGCTGCTATATTTCGTTTCACTTCTAACAGAAATGTCGACTGGCTTTTCGGAAACTATTAAAGAGACAAGAAGCTATTTTTTGCTCCTCCCAGAGGACAAAATCTAATCAAGTTTCTTGGGTGATATAATGTTAATACCCAGAACTGCTGCTAACTAGAGGACAACTTCTCCTACGAGGTACAAAAGTGGGTATTGATACTATGAAAACATGAATTTGTCGGTGGTGTAATCGATTTGCGTCTTCTTGCTCCGGAATGAGTTGCTCTAACCGACTAATTTACACCGACGGAATGTATCGCTGCAGATTTGTTGTCTGGACACGTGCTTGAACTCCGCAGTACGTCACATCATCTCCTTATTTTTTTTTTTTAATTTTTTTGAAGAGAGGAAGGAACCTTTCATTAATTCCAGATGATGTGTGTGGAACGAACATCAAACAATTTTTGAAGAACCCAACGGCCAGCAGATCTATTTTTACGTTCGGGAGCCAATGTGAAAGTAGGAATTTGCCAGTGACGGAATCGAACCCGGGTTCACCTCGCTCTAGCGTGAGTTGATCTAATCGACTAAGCTACACTGACGGAATGTATTGCTGCAGATTTGTTGTCTTAACACGTGCTTCACCTCCGTAGTACGCCACAGTAAACTAAACATATCTGTCAGTTTTATTGCTGACTGAAAAGCGAGCTAATAAATTCAAAGCTATATGTTTGGTGGAAACAATAACGAAGCGTCCGACTTTCAGCGCTCTAGAGATACGTCAATATTATGCATGCCGTCAACTCTCCATGTGCACATACATTTAATTCTCCACTACTAATTCCTCACAATGCGCAGAAGCTATTTTGCGAAACTGAAAGGAAGCACGATTACACGTCAATGCTGTTCACGGATGATGGTTGGTTGGTTAGTGGATTTTAGTGGCGCAAGGGCCAGGTTTGGCCAAACAGCGCCAGACAAAGAACTATCAGCCACAGAATATTAAAAGCATGGAAAATGAGTAAGAGTAGACAGGCTTGGTAAAAGTTGAAAAAGAGTATGATGAAAGCTGTGAAGACAAGGTAGTTAATCAGATTTATAAAAAAATTCACTAATTGAGAAGGACGAACCGTCACTCACCTCCCCCACACTCCTCTGCAATGCTGGCAGATGGCGGGGACGAACTGTCACTCTCCTCCCCCCATGTTCCTCTGCAATGCTGGTTGAGGCTGTGGACGAACTGTCACTCTCCTCCCCCCATGTTCCTCTATAATGTTGGTTGAGGGTGGGGACCTCGCAGAGGCCGAGACAGTTGGATGGACACTGCACACATTAGCGGATTGAGGGCCGGGTCTTCCGCACGTGCAGGCTGTCTGCTGGGAACCGGAAGAGTCGGTCGTCTTCAAACGAGAAGGCGCAGACTCAGCTGGTCGAATAAGCTGGAGCTCGGTGAAATCCACCTGTGTCGCTTGTTCAACTGTAGATCGCTTGGCAAGTGCGGCGAGAGCTACAGGGCGCGGAACAAAGGGCTGCACGGGTGGTGGCAGAGACTTAACCACTGCGGCAAAACTACGCTGTCGGATGGTGGGTATACCCAACCTGGCTTTGGCAGCAGGGTACGAGAGGCCTTCCAGGGTCTTGAGGCGCTGGATCGCCATCTAGTCCTTCCATTTCATACAGTTGCGGGAGTAAGCAGCATGGGCCTCACCACAGTTAACACAGCAGGCCGCAGAAGTGCAACCTTCCCCGTCATGTTCACCGGAGCCACAATTAGCGCAACGAGCGGAACTCTTACAGAATCGTTGTGAATGCCCGTACCTCTGGCACTTGAAACAGCGCAGAGGACTGGGAATGTACGGGCGAACTCCACAGACCAAGTAGCCAGCCTTGATTTCGGTCGGAACTTTCGGGGAGTTAAAAGTCAAGATTACATTTTTAGATTTAATCAAAGAGCCATCACGCCGGAACATCATACGACGTGCAGCAAGAACACCCTGATCCGCAAGTTCAGTCACCAATTCGTCCTCACTGCATGGCAAGAGATCAAACTCCGAAATAACACCCCGAGAGGTGTTAAGAAACGGGTGAGGTGTCACTTTGACAGGAATGCCTTGAAGACTAGTGAGGTGCAGAAAAGTGTTACTCTGAGAAACACTGCAAGTTTGGACAAGCAGGTCCCCAGAGCGAAGCTTCCTCACAGACTTCAAGGGGCCAACCGCAGCGTCCAAAGCTTTAGAAATGAAAAATGGAGATCTGGTGGACAGTCTCTCATTCGGATCGATGGATTCTACAAGTAAGTGTGTAGCATGCGTAGTCACAGCAATCGAGGGAGACGACGCTTCGGAGCGACTGGTACAGCTGCCGAAGAAGAGGTTGTACATTCTTGGTCCAGGTCAGGGTCTAAAGAACGTTTAAGGTTTCGAGACTTGGTAGGTTGAGAAGATGAAGGAGTGTCGTTGGCAACTATCATTGTCTCAGGTGACTTAAATTTGGAGCGTTTGTTTTTGGGTTTACCCATGGAAAAAAAGAAGGAAGATTCGTCTGCAGACTACTCCACCCACCACCGAGCCCTACAAGGGAGAACTGGAGGTCCGCAAGCCAAGAAAATGACGCTAGACACAGTTCTGGAGCTTATACGTTGCAGATATAGTCCGTTGGCTGTGATCACACGCACTCGGCGGACACTTCGGCCTCCTGGTACCGTCATGCCAACGCCTTTGGCATGATCCCACAGCCCCCGGGCTCACCCTGCCGTGCCATACGACAAAAAAGCCGCTAAAGCCCTGTACACAACTTGGTACAAGACTTCTGACTAGAGGTGGGTTAGTCTCTAGCCTCCCGTTTACAGCGAAGCCGGGGTCGAAGAGGAGTGTTGGTACACAGGAGGCACTTAACCGGTCTCCTGCGACCTCAGCCGCCAGACATCACATTTCCGCCTCACGGGTCTCCGCACGCGGCAAACATGCAGGGAGGTCTAGCACCCAAACCAGCTAAAAGGAAAAAAAGAAATCCAAAGAAGACAAATCCTGGCAGGGAACGTAAACGGAATCTCAGCAACCTACGAACTGAGCGGTTAATATAAATCAGTTAGTGGTGGAGGGTAACAAAACCACAAGACCGGGGTGTTAGTACATAACGTGGTAGAGATTAGGTAGAGAATACAACACGGGCAACTAGCCAGTAGAGAAAATAAATAAAAACGAAAATGCGAGACACAAGACCAGCTCGGGAACGTGGGGACGCGACTCCCCAACAGCTGGATGAACAGCCGTCCCTGCAAATACCAACAGCACCGAAACAAAAAACAAGCGGTGGCATGACATCAGATGTTGACCAGTCACAAGGTCAGCTCGGGCCGTGGGGGCGCCGCTCCCCAAATAACTGGAAAACCAGTTATCCCCGTGCGGGGGTTCACGGATGAGTCCCAGTTCGTTCACAAACAGTTTTTTAAGCCATACGTATAGAAGCGTGCACGTACGACATTAGCAGAAGCATTCATTGCCCAGAAACATTTCCAACTCTTCGTACGTATGGTGATAACAGGATGCAACAAGAGGAAACACCTCTGAAACCCATTAACGGCAGTAAAACACTGTAAGGTTTTTCAAGCTGTTTATGAAGCCCTTAATCCTATCATTAAACCTGCAGTTAGAGATTAGCTCAACTACTGTACTAGGTAGCGGTTGTGATGGTCAGCTTAGCATGGCCTTCCGGATCGCTGAACCGATTTCTCATGTACAGTAGAATACCTATTATCCAAGCAGGGCAGGACCGAAAGTTATCTGCATACTCGAAAATCAGGTTAATTGGCCAAGACATTCATTACCTATCCAGTAATATTCAAATGTTTTCAAAATTCGGTATTAATGCTTTTAACAACACTCTTATAAACTTATTGTAACGTACCTCCTGCGAAAACACAAGTTTGTCCGCGACGGGCATCCCCTCACTCCGGAGTAAGTCGCTCTCCCAACTGCGCTACGCGGTCAGAATGACTCGCTGCAGATTTGTCATCTTGACACATGTTTTCGCCTCTGTAGTACGTCACAGTCCCTTTCCGATTTTCCTCTTAACTGTTTTTAATTTTCATTCAACTACAAAGATGAAGAGGTTTCTGTTTTAATGCATACCTTCGCTTTCTCGCAGACATGTCACGCCGCCGTTTAATACAGCAGCTGAACTAGATCCCCATCTTTCTGGTGTTCAGTATCAGCTTTCAAAGAGCTGAAAGTTTCTGTATATGCAAGTCCAACATTTGTTAATTGTGCCAATTTTCATTTTCTTCACTGAATTCTATAACTTATTCATCTCCAATCACGTTCACGATCTCTCCATCTCAAATCCATAGCCTACGATCATTTACATTGCAGTTTTACCCTTCTTCTATTTCAACACGCTCACATTCACAGCACGCAGGAACTTATTTCATTGCCATTCATAATAATAGAATTTTAGATTTTGATGTTTTACACAATCTTTTCTTGATTTTCGTTCACGCATCTGAAGAGTTGTCCCTGATTGTATCATTTTCAGTTTTAGCGTCCTGTGTAGTCTTATTTTAGTTCATGTATCATCAAGAGTTGCCTTCGTTACGGGAGGTACAAAGGCCGTCTTTTAAGTGCCTTGCTTTATTCAATTATGCCATAGGTTTTGAACATTTTCTTCTGATAATGAGAGTTTTTGGAAGAAGCTGTTTTCGTTAAAAACGTTTAATAGACTAACTGTGGCACTGTAATCCATAGGTTGTAACGGGTGTGATGTTTGGAGATAAAAAAAGAGAAAATGAAACATTCCATTTTCGCATTTTAAAACTTCAGCACCGGAAAGTGCGGATGTGTTATTTTAGAGGAATAAAACTTTTCAGATTTTCCTAGATTAATATGTTTTAATTCGCAGAGGGAGTAAAGGTTTTCACATGTCATTCAACGAAAAGTTTATATTCTTTCATATCACGCGTTGCCAATAGGGTTCTAGATAAACGGATAGTTCGGATAATTGAAATACATATAATTGGCGCTCTAGTGAATGTTTTAAACAAATAAATATGTTTCAAAAATTCTGAAATTTCTTTCGAGCTGAACCATAAACTTTTCTTCTGTTACTTCTGACATTATATGGGTCACAAGTTCATCTGATTTTAGAGTAGTTCCCCATATTTGAGGCAGTGTACCTAAAGCACGTCTAAAGGTTCTTCAAGATGAGCAGAAAAGGACATTTCACCTAATCAACAACTCAGTATTCAATAATATCGATCCATTCCTTTCCCACAAATAAACAGTAGCGAGTCTCTGACCTTTTTACCCGTGCTACAGTAGAGACTGATTTGCAGAGTTGTCAACTGTTGTCTCGTCTGCTGCAGTTTGGTGGGTGGAGCACTTTAAAAAGCACGGTCATCTATCATTCGTGATTAATGGGCCGCGGGTGGCCTAGTGGTCAGCATTCGTGACTGCCACGGAGATGACCTCAGGTTCGATCTCAGGCAGGTACGAACGCTCGAACCACGAAATATCCGCCGTACGTCGAATGGGCACGTTAATCCGTCGGACCCCGGGTACTGGCCCCCGGTAATAAATAAGGGCGTCTTCCTCTCCCTTTCTACCTCGCTTCCGTGTCACTTTTTCCTATCGGGCACTGTAGCCCAAATCTCATAGCTTCCTATTTCAAAGGGTTGTTTAAGACCTGGGGTCAGACACTCCCTTCCTAAAATCCTCTACATATGATCTGATCATTCGCAACTAAGCATCACACTGATCTCTCTACCAAAGCATTTATTTATGCTACATCTAGAATTTAGAATTTCATCTGTGGTTACGTCTTTCCACGGGAGTAGACCCAATCAACTAATCTGAGCAGTTCCACAGTGTTAAATATCAGTGCAAAGGAACTGGTGGCGATGATAGTCACTAGATGTTTTTCCTCTGTTTATTAGTCAGTTCTCCAAAGAAAAAAGAAAAAAAAGGAAACAGAACACCTTCATGGCTTTATTGAAGTGTAATTTTCATTAAGTGATGGTATACTAGCCAATATTTTCTGTAATAAAATTGACTAACTTAGAGAGATGTCCTGAGGGAATTTTCTTCCGCCTTTTTGTGTGAAACTTTAATGACGTCATTTCATAGGACTCCCGTTCTATCAAATGCAGTTTCCAAGTGTCATGTATTTCCTAGAGGGTTTCTGAGCTTATTTTGTTTTCTTGCGAATTGAGGGCCATAGGTTTTACTATCGTTAGACCCTGTTCGTGGAGTATAAATATATTCATTAGTAAACGTGATGTGTTTGTATTTCATATAACAGTGACCCGCGGCAATTCTTCGCGTGAGGAATCTACAAACCGCAAGTGGCATTTAGAGATATACCTGGGCGTGGTGAGATGGATCCACACCATGCAATTAAGGACGAAGAGTCTTCTCGAACTGTTTATGTTCCGGAATGTCCTGTTTGGTTTTGATCTTTTTGGAATTGGACATATCCCTTAGGATGCGTCTTCACTTTAGCATTTTACTTCGCAGGAACCGAAGAAGCTGATAGCGTAGAATCGAATTCTGCTAGTAGGTACGTGTCTCTTCGTAGGGCCGAGAGCCCAAAACGTTATCCGTTGCTTGTCAGAAAATAGGACCTATTCAAAAGGATTTGGCTGCTCATTGATGTGCAGTCAGGTGTGATATTAGCGCCCATATTCGGTGTGTTTTGACGTAGGACTACGTCTTACTCCGCGGATAGTATGGGGCGACTTACAGCCGACATCCTGTGACAAAAATAGGTCCCAATTGAAATCATTGTAGCGTTAAAAATATGTGCCGCATACTAATCGTGTTAGCATATTTGTAAACAGCATGGTGGACAATTCGCGTACTGCGCAATACATCGTGCGCATGACTATTTCTGAGGGTGCCGCTGCGTTTGATTCAGTCTATCTCGGCAACCATGAGCGCAACACGACAGTGCGTGGTATTGTTTTAAAGCTCTCGACGAGATCTATTCAAATGTATCAAGAACATTTCGCAATGGTTTGAACTGAACATTTAAAAAAATTTCTCGTGAACCGGTGAACACTTTTGACAATATCGCGGTTTATCTAGACAACCGTGAGTACAAAACGACTGTGAGTGGTATCGTTTTAAAGCTCTCGACGAGATCTATTCAAATATATAAAGAACAAATAGCAGTGGTTTAAACTAAAATTTTTGAAAATTGGTTTCGTGTGAACAGGTTTATATTTTCGACAATAGTGGAGAAAATCAAAGCGAGAGACAAGAGCATATGATGAGGAATGTAAGAAGCTCAAGAAGACAGATGACCACGTTGGGTAATTTGTGTATCGATATGCTTTGTGTTCAATGTATCCAGCATTATTTGTAAAAATTATCTAAGCTGCTTTTCATATCATAGACTTGTGTTGGTTATAACAAATTAAATAAATGCTTTGAAACCATACCGGACTAGCTCATTTCAACTCTCCGATCTGCAAGTCGTAGTCCTACTTACGTTCCAAAATGGCGGCTCAATCAGAACTGAGCCTAACTTTATCTCTTTTTGTGTGTGTGTATATGCGTGCGGGTTTAATTGCAACCGTGAACGACTTGATGTGCTGTAAGCAGTCGCCCGTCCCTAATTTTGGGCTACTGGCTCCAGGGAATGGAGAGAATCAGTGCCGTAAGACAAACACAACATCCATGTTCCACCGGAATTCCAACCCGGACCCACCTCGGACGAATGGGCATAAGCCAGCGCTTAGACCACTTGCCACCTGGGTGGCTGTATTCGGTATATTTGAACTGACAGACGGACGGAGTGAGACAGCGAAAAAAATGTTCATTACACTTAAAATGTTTCAAGACAAGCATTACGACAAATATTTTCAAATGTATAAAACTCCTCAGTGTGCGTTTTGTAAAAAATGACACACTCATCCATGCACTAAATATTTATATATTGTTCACAAGAAACCAAAGTATTTGAAGAAATTCTTCCATTTTGTTTAATTGTTATAATACAAGCTAGTGTAGAAAGTTTGTGCCGCTAATTATTTTTACAACGATATAAAATGCAAACAATATGTGGTAGAAAATTCTCACAGGCATTTGTATATTATAAAACTTATAAATAAAGAAATAGAATTGTAGATTTTGAGAAGCGGTGTTATGGTAGGAAGCATTCTACTTTTCAAAACTTGAGAAATATTTAAGTGTTGTTAAATATTACAGCAATTAGTTTTTCCGATTCTTTCTTCTTTTTGGCTAATAGTGAATGAATAACGAAGAAAGTACTAGTATGCAAATGATCCACGTTTGGTGCGATCGCGCATGACCCCACACTCTGTGGTCATGCGCGATCGTGCTCCAGGCACGAATGGATCCCACGGGGACCTGGTCCACGATACAGGCAGATGTACCGGCTCCTGTGTGCACACGAACCATTTCCCGACGCCTCGCAGAAGCGAATCTGCGATCCCAGCGCCCCTTACGGATACTGTCATTAACACCGGAACATCGCCGACTCCGTTTGCAGTGGTGCCAGGCCAGAGCGACGTAGACCGCCACAGACAGCGACGTGTGGTGTTTAGCGATGAGTGCCGCTTTGTTTTGGGGACAGATGATCATCATGTCCGGTGTGGAGGTCCCCAGGTCAACGGCACAATCCCAACCTCGCTATCGAGCGCCACACCTCCCCCACTGCAGGGATTATGGTCTGAGGAGCCATAGCTTACGATAGCCGATCACCTCTTGTAGTGTTACGTGGATCATTGATGGGCCAGTGGTATGTGGGTGAGATCCTACGGCCCCAAGTGCTCCCATTCTTGCTCGGGATTCCAGGTGCACTATACCAGCAGGATAATGCCTGCCCGCACAAGTCTTGGGTTGCTCAGGACTGCCGTACGTCATGTCCAGACACTTCCATGGCCTGCCCGCTCCCCTGACATGGTCGTGGAAATAATGTGAGTCAAGATTCTTGAATCTTGTACTCCCATTATTTCCACGACCTTCTACTACTTTTCTTTCCTGACAGTTGGGCTGAATAAATTCTCTTAGTAAGCACCTTATCACTTATTCTTTCAACATGGCCAGACCACCTAAGAATATTTGTTTTCACATTACTGAATAATTTATTTCACATTACACATCTGCAATACATCTTTGTTCTGCACATGATAAGAAGATATTTTGTCTCAAACTCTTATGTAATATATCTTTCCAGCACCGAAACGATTCCTGTATCTTCTCTGAAGTACCCAGATTTAACTACTTTTCATTAGAGTAGGAACAATTGCAATTCCATGAAAATCCATTCGGGACCTTTTTGAGGACCCACCAGTTCCGTGAAATCCTCCTAAGGCAGCTATGCCTTTGAAAGCTCACTTCACTCTCTCGCCATCTAACCTGTTTTTTCTGTCAAATATGGCACCTAAATACACAAACTCTATCACCGGGTGTAATTCTACATCATTTAGACTGATCTTATGTTTAATCCTAGCCACCCTTCGCTTAATATCATGTTTGTTTCTGACAACATAAAGTCCCTCTACGTTAGCAGATAAGAAAAGGATCGTAGGTTAACATGGAGACAGGTATTTTTTTTATTATTATTTTTTTTTATTGGAGGTTTAACAACCACCGTGAGCAACTCAATGGGCTATAAGCAGTCGCCCGTCCCTAATTTAGGGTAACTGGTTCCAGGGAAGGGAGAGAGCCAGTGCCGTAAGACAAACACAACATCCATGCCTCACCGGGATTCGAACCCGGACCCCTGTCGGACGAATGATCAGAGGTCATCGCTTAGACCACTGCGCCATCGGGGCGGCGAGACAGGTATGGAAACAAAGTCTAAGCGCTATTTAAGTATATGAAAAAATAAATACCGATTGGTTGGCTCATATGTGAATGAAACGAACAACAAGTTAGTAAAATCATGCAATGCATTGATTATAATACGCTTTCCAACATACCAGAAATCATTACTCAAGTTATTACTCAAGTTATTACTCAAGTTATGAGGATAATGGCTGTGGAAGAAATATCGGTCCTGTGTCCTGACCTTCGATCCCATTTCGGTCATATTCAACAGAATTGGCTCAGTATACCTCCGGAACAACATGATTTGTCGTAATCAAAGCATTTGTAGGTAAGTTATGACGCATAAGGGCAATGGAATGTATCCCGCTCCCATGTCCTGATCTTTGACCCCATTTTGCCCATTTTCAATAGGGTTCGTCCCCAGGTAGTCGCTTACCACATACTAAAATTTCATCGAAATCGAACCATTTTTACGCGAGTTATCGTGCGGACAGACGGACAGACGACATATACGCTTCTTCAACCTACGGTTTGAAAGCGTAAATAAAACGGGATCGCAGCATGGTGAAAAGCTGTTTTGATTACGCTTGGGCTGTTAAACTTCGTGACGACCGGAGACAAAATATACATGCCTTTGAAAGAAATGTTAAAATACGATGAATTTGGATCCTAAATGAACACGATAAATATCAAAACAATTCGTCCAAAACACACATTAAAGAAACGAATATAGTAATCTGACCCTTTTTATGAACCATCATTAATAGATCGATAACACCAGGATGTTTCAAATGAAAAAAGCGAATGTGTGATGTTTACCTTCGACAATAGACAAACATACTTTTCCACATTTTTAGAGCACGTTCGTTATAGCGCAGCTGACGATTCATTCAGAGAAGAACTTCTTAGGCCTCGCTCCGTGTTTTACTCCTCCCAGTGGAAACGAAAGTATTTCTTTTGAAATATCTCCTTGAGTTGGTCCAGAATAAGGAAATCATAAGGGGCTAAATCCGGGAAATAAAGGGACAAAACTCTATTTCGCACATAGCTGTGTCATTCTGATGTGTCGCTTATCGCAAGTGAGCTTCGCAATAGCAGCAATGTCTTTTGGCTTGACGACGCTATGAGCTGTTCTTGGCCGAGAAACGTATCTCACATCTCGCACACCATCATTTCGAAACTTTTCTACACATTCGTATCCTTTTAGACTGTGTTAGATAATTATAACTATACATTTAAATCATAGTCCTGTGAATAAAATGAGTTTTCACTTCTGAGTGTAAGAAAGGTAGGACTGTTCTTTTCACGACTTTTGTGCAGCGTTCTATATGTGGTGCCATAGGTCTTCTAGCTCCTTCCACTAACATTACCAGCGGCGGCATCTAACACAGTATAACCCACCAAACCGATACCGATACCTAGATTTCTTTTTCTTTCCCTTTCTTAACGCTTTTGCTGTTCTCATCTGAAATTATTCGCTGATTTCTACGAGCTTCATGGTGAAAAAGTATGGATTATCAGATGAAAATATTGACATTGAAACACTTTGGCCAAGAGTTCATAAAGGGAAATAAAGGAGTGCTATTAATGACTCGCGAAATAAAAGTTCTTAATGCATGTGTTTACATTACTTTCCGATTCACACTGAGGATTACTCCAAGAAAAAATTAATGGATAAATGACCTTTAGCTGCCTAGCATTCGGATGAAATAATATTTTCAACAGAAGCAAACTTCCAATGCCTCTGAAGGCAAAAATATTACATAAGTGCAAACAATTCTCATACAAGGGTCAAAGACAAAAACCCTAACCAAGAATATATGTGCAAAGAATGAGGAAGAGAAATATACTTATGATAACAAAGATAAGTTTATCGTGTGTGTGTGTATGTGCGTGTGCATGGAAGCGATAACTTATTAGGAAATAATCAAGATAGAGACCCTTCAAAATTTGTTAGATAAGTTTTCATCCAAGTTTCAGTAGCTTGTTGCTTGCTTCAAATGCATAAAAGAAAGGGTTTGCTAGGAGCAGAAATATTTCTCTGCCATTTCTACGTGAAACAGGAAATTATGAACGAGACAGCTGAGAATGCACGTATAACCTTGAAGTCGCAAAAGTGCGTGGGCAGCGAGAAACTGTTCATGTCACGTGTGTTTTAGGAGAAGCAAAATGATTTCCCTTATTTGGGCATTGTTATTCCGGTGGTGGTAGCAATCGTTCATGGAGACGACTCTGCGTCACTATTCCGATGAAGTGCTACGTTACCTTTCTTTCACACATTTCCTTGAGTTTAGTAAATTATTTTATCTTTGGTTCATAGAAAGTTATGCACGATGTGTTTATAAACAAATTTTCTCTTTAGTTTTACAGGTGCAAATGCAAATAATATTTAAATAGAATTCATTAATATGGGATTAAAGAACAGAATCTCTTCATGCAGTAAAACCCAGAAAATTATTTCATCTGAAAGGCTGTATCCCGACATAGGCACAGCCATTTCTTAAGAACAGCTCTTATATGTAAATAGTAAACCATTGTTGCCTCGAATTTTTCTGCAAAACCAATAAACACATCCGCACGCGATGGTTAGCAAGCAAATGTTTCAACCCCAAAAAACTACACTGGTACTAACAATTAAAGAATAATTTATAAATTTGCAAATACTTGAAGTACTTATAAGGGAATTCAGTAAAATTCGGTAAAGAGGCTTAGTATTACAATACTTATGTAACTCAAGCAGAAGAAAATCATAGTCTTAAACTGTAATTTGCACATGTTAGTATCATAATCTTGTAGTATACGTGAAAGTGCAGTCCATGGAACAATATTTAAAGTCTTTTGCTTAACACATGTGCCATTTTAATGTGCAGTATTATCATTCCTGACAGCCGTGCAGCTGAAGTAAAGAATCGTCATACTGATTATGAGAGTATTGATGAGGTCTTGAGGGATTAATGACCATTTCTCAAAAAGAGATATTCGGCGTTCTTGAAGTGTTCTGGCAAAGAACTGGCGTGCTTCGGTATCACTTTCTCTGCAGTATTCCATAGATGCTCAATGGGATTGGGGTCAGGAGATCTGGGTGGGCTTTCCACTTGGCGAATATCTTCTTCGAGAAAATCATCGAACAAATGAGCTCGGTGAAGTTGGACAATTCCGTCAATGAGAATCAAATCTAGACAGATGGCTCCCCTGATTGCCCTGATATATGGGTTCAGGATCTCGTGTTTGCACCTCAGGGCAATAACAGAGGATATCTGAAAGATGTGCATCTCTGTGCGCCCGTTCCTCATGATCTCTGCCCCAACCATCACGCCATTCCCACCAGAGTAGTCCCTACCTCTTATATTACAGGGACTGTTGCATGTCCCTGGTTCTTCCCAAATGAGAATAGCCACCCTTGTGGTGTAGTGGTCTAAGCGATGGCTACTAACCATTCGTCCGAGAATGGCTCGGGTTCAAATCCCGGTGAGGCATGGGAGTTGTGTTTGTCTTACGACACTGGTTCTCTCCCTTTCTTGGAACCAGTGGTCCTAAAATAAGGACGGGTGACTGCTTATCGCCCATCGAGTTGCTCACGGTGGTCGTTAAACCTCCAATTAAAAAAATGCAATACGTCACGAAACAGTAATTAGCAGAATAGCGATTCATGTGTGAAAAATACACACGTCCACTGCTTTGGACTCCAAGTGACTCTTGGTCAAACGATCTCTCCGAGCGATGGAAGCTTGACATTCATCATCTTTTATGATATGGTTCTGTTTCCCATGGATGAAGGTATGTTGTTACTAAATATCATTCAATTACTGTAATTATTCCGAAATATGGAGTCTCGTGTTCAAGCCTGTCTCGATGCACAGGGCGGACACTTTCAACATCTCGTATGATATGGTTCTGCTTTCCATGGATGAAGCTATGTATTTATCAAATATCATTCAATTACTGTAATTATTCCGAAATATGGAGTTTCGTGTTCATGCCTTTCTCGATGCACAGGGCGGACACTTTCAACATCTCTTATGATATGGTTCTATTCTCCATGGATGAAGGTATGTTCTAACCAAATATCATTCAGTCACTGTAATTATTCACGATGTTATTAATAAAATATTGTGTAAGGTAGCGAGTGGGACACCCTGTATAATTGATGGCATCTATGAAAACGCAAATCCAAAGGCTCGACGGTTCAAGGGTGAGGACGTATAAAAATTGGAAAGGGTGTGAGGCAACGTAACTTCTTATCTCCCAAGATCTTAAATACGACATTGTTGACTGTCTCTCAATATTTGTTTTTTGTTGGGGGTTTAACGACCACCATGAGCAACTCTAAGGGCTATAAGCAGTCACCCGTCCTTAATTTAGGGGCACTGGTACCAGGGAAGGAAGAAAGCCAGTGCCGTAAGATAAACACAACATGCATCAGGATTCGAATCCGGATCCATCTGGGAGGAATGATCGCAAGACAGTGCTTAGGCCTCTGCACCACCGGGGCGGCCTCTCAACTATTGAACTGGGAAGACAAGGATATAAATCTTAATGAAGGTTATTTAAACCTTAGGTTTTTGATGACAGCATAGTCATTTTTGCAAGTATCCATTCAGAGTTGTAGTGTATGATCTAGGAACTTGCGGATGACATTAAAGTATTGGAATTAAAAAGGAACTTACAGGAAACAAAACTGTTGTACAATGATTTTACAAGAACTGAAATTTTCGAAGTTGAAGCAGCAAATCTAGAACTAACCGATGCCTACCTTTTACAACAGATATCAAGCGAGAGCTGTATTGAAAAAGAAATCAAAAGGTGTGTAAAACTTGGCCGGAAAGCATTTGTAAGAAACATAATTTTCAAGAGCACTTTACCTTTATGAATTAAAAAAAGTATTAAATAAATATCCTTCCTTTTCTTAATTTGGGATTAGAGACATGGACCTTGACTGAGGATGACATACAGAGGCGGCGGATAACTGAAAGAAGAATGGAGAGACGCATGCTTGATGTAACCAAGAAAAGTAGAAAAAGAAACTCATGGATAAGGAAAATGACAAGAGTTCATAAAATCATTATCAAACTATGAACCTTAAAATGATAATGGACAGGACATATTCCCAGAACTGACCACCGTTGGGCATCAACAATATTAGACCCTACACCAAGGGACAGAGAAAGATCCAGAAGAAGAGCATAAGGAAATGTGCGGGTGGATTTCGAGAGCACGTTGGAATGATACAGAGGAGACTGGAACAATACAGAAATTTGTGGAAAATACTTATGGTGTCTTTCATCCAGCGGTGGACTGATATTGTTTGTTGTTGTTGTTGATGATATATATAATTTAGAATAACAAAGCAACCAACATACTAGTATGTAAAATCAAAAAAGCTGTTAAGTTAAACTAGGCAGGCGAAAATAAAACACAAAATTGCGCCAAAGTCTGCTGTTGAAAAGCATTTCTTATAAAGCCAAGGGGGAAGCAAGAGAAGGAAGCAATATCACGTGACTAATAAATTTTCTTAAAGTCTGGGAATTCATATACATGAAATCATCATTAACAATTCTCAATGCACTACCGGATGAAGGTCTGCCGAAGTCTTTTCCATAACTTTCTATCTTGAACAATTATCTTCTTTCCGGCATGCTTTCGAACTTCATTTACCCATCTCTCACGTGGTCTTCTTCGGGATCTTTTCCTGTCCATTGGGAAGAGGTCTAGAACTTCAGCTGTCCGACGGTTGTCAGTTATTGTAATCTTCCTGCAATATGTTCAGCCTATCGTCACGCGTTTTTTTTTTTTACTTTGATGTTGCGAACTCTTGTCAATAAAAGTTAACTGTTTTTCTGGAATGAATGCGCTGAAGTCAAGGTGAAACTGAATATACAAAGCATTGATGTACGACATCAGTTTTTTATTAAAGTGCAAAGAGCTGGAAGTTAAGCTTTTGAGACAAATGTCTCCAGAAAAAGGATTTCCAATCAAGTTTGTGAAAAGAATTTGTACAACGAGCAATTGATTGAGCTTTCCAAAGTTCTCAAAGCCTGTCACATAAGTGACGATAAATGCTTGACGTAATCTCCTCCTCCCTTCATGAAAAAATAATGGCAGAGGGGAGCATAAGTACGGTATTTCACACTTTACGTCTTCGGCGATTTCTGTTCTGTTTGCGTTTTGAGTTCTAAGTGTTTTGTCAAGCTCAGAATATCATTATATCCCACAAAACCAAGTTACGCATTTCAGATTTTCTAAAAATGTCCAACTTATCGACCGATGGAAAATGTATTGTAAGACGAAAACATGAGTCATAAGGCAATTCTTGAGTAGTGCCCTTGTTTCAAATGGGATCATATCCCTCAAACAGAATCTTTAGACATATATTGAAAACGGAAACGATTAATCGATAGCTCAAGTTCGTGTATTAGTTCGAAAAGATCTACGATTTACGGAAACGCTGAACAGTAAATCTTTTTGCACGAAATGGAGATAAGGCATTGTTTCTCTTTTATTTGCTTAGAGTGATCAGGCATATAATAAGTGGAAAAATGCTTTCCAAAGCAATGAGCTAATATTCACAATAATATGCTTGCCTATATAAATTATTGGAATGATCCAACCATTTACATTTCTTCTTAGTTCTAATACTATAGCCACATTCGTTTCACAGAGAAATCTCTAAAAAAAAAAAAAAAATGAAAACGCATTTCTTCCTCTGCAATATCTGGTACACACGTATCTATATCGTTGTATTCAATTGCAAATTTATTGCTTTGCAAATCTGCGAAATCAGCTATACATTTATTTCTTTGCTGACATGTGTGTTGCGTTCAACGTGCTACGTTTTAATTCCATTGCAATGTATTGCATTATTATGCAGATAGAAACATCTTCTCTACAGTTGTTCCGTTGATAACTCGGATGCAGCTGCCTATCTTAAACAATCTCGCGACAGTCGATGTTTTATTCTAATAAACGTTCGCAGCAGCATAGACAACAACTTTTTAAATCTTAAAAGTTTTCACGCTTTTCTTGCAGTAGAAAATATTATCTCAATTTCCTGTTTCACCTTTTCAGGAAGTTAGCGTAATTTTTCTAAATGTTTATTTTAACATTCCCAGTACTTTCGCAGCAGATGTTTACAAATCAGATATAAGTTTACAATTTAGTACACCCCACACTAATCTTTGATGCTTCAGTCACAAAAGAATTCTTCTATACTCCACAGTCTCATACTCACCTGAATTCTCTTCTTTTCGGTTCATAAAGGCAGGAAATGCCAACTATGTCTCGTTTACGGAAATATACACTTATAGGCCTCGTTCTGTAAAGCTTTCAACGGTTATTCCGTATGCTGCTGCAAATTTTCAGCCCACTACGAAAACAATAATCAACTTAAATATCAACTGACACCAGTGCTACTGCCAGTTGAGTAGGTATCAGACAGATTTGCTAGGTTATTCCTATAGCTAAATTTCAGAACTTCTTTGTCTTTGGATAACTGTGAAAACACAAAGTTTTCGATTCCGCATCCTTCGGCTCCGGAACCGAATGCTTTCCTAATTAAGCTACACCGACGGAATTTATCGCTGCAGTTTTGCCGTCTTGAGATGTGCTTTATTTCTGTAGTACGTCAGATAACATTTTGCTGAACATTTGAACTCTCAGTTACTGTAGTCTAGGAAAAATTAGGTATATTGTAATTTTTCCTCAAAATAAATATTAGCGCCTTGGATTTTTGCGATTAATTCTGTTCGAGAAGTGGAGAAAATGAAAATAGAAGGGAAGAAAAAGGAAAAAGAAAAAAATACAGACTACATTTTACCCGTATAAAATAAAAGCGTACACATCTTTTTTTTCTATTTTTTTTTTTTTTACTGTCCCGCTCGGTTCAGATTCACCTTCTTTTTCGAAATTTAAGTAAACATTTCTTTAAATTAAAAAACACCTTTTAAAAACAAAGAAAACGAATTGAAAATGCGATTTTTTTAAAGTGTGAGTTTCATTTAGTTTACAGATAATAGTATTATTGTTTTCTTTTCTGACAATGTTTCCCGCTGGCAGCACTTGCAGTCATGTTTAAATCTTGAAAGAAGCTGTTTCGTTTGTATCTCTAAAAATCCCCAAGAGATATTGGGTGGGGGATATATGAATTTTTTTGTTTGTATTTCGGGCTGATTTATTCGTCGCGAAATTGCATGAAAACACACTTTCTGCATTCACCTTTTTCAGGAAGTGATGATTATTTTGCCGGATGTTTAATCCAACACCCCTACTATCTTTGCAGTGGAAGTTTACAAATTAGATATAACATGGTTGAGGACAGAAAATTACCATTCCTCGTTACATTCGTATCCAGTTGGCTTCAAGTCTTCTGGAAGAAGCGCATCGCCGACATAGACCCCAAATTACATCCAATGAAGATAATTGAATGTAATGTCCCGAGTCAACGGAAGTGGACAATTTTATTCCACAATTGGCACAGCGCTTATAAACATGGCGGATGTCTCTGATTGCGTCACATCCATGCGGGGCCAATCAGAACTCAAAAGTCTTTTGGATTGCATCAACAGAAAGAGACGCCGTCGCACACAGTATCTGTTTCTTCTATATCAGAAGGAAACATAAAAGAAAAACAAAGCGATAGTGCCATTTACATCTTTCTTTCCAAAAGTACTTGTCCTTGATAATTCGAAACATATGACATTGTTCATTTTCATATTTTTAGCACAAATTACTGACTGTTAGTCTCTTAAATCAGTTATTTGTGTTCGCAATAGGGCAAAGCACATTCACCCAACGAAGTACGATGCTAAATAAAAGAAAAAGTTTTTTTGCGAAACGAAGTCTTCAATCAAAGAATTTCGGTTAATATTATCGAATCTGCTATCAAATGGATTTTGATCAGACATGTGCAGTTTAATTTAATGATACAGCTGTGATGCATTGCACGATATATAGTAACTACATTTTATTATAATAGATGTTGCATAATTATGTCAAAAAAGAGCAGCTTTACTGCATCTATATTTAATTTATGTTTAAACTTGGTTAAAGTTGATAGAAAAATAAGGAGATAAATTTAAAATCTTACTGGAGCGACTAAATCGGGAGAATCGCTCGAGATTTCATCGCTGCTTCTGTCATTTATTTTCATGACAAACATGTTTCTCATGGTACGGGATTATTAAAAAAATAGTTATGAAAAACATTTTTGTAAATTGCGTTAATTTCTTTTAAAAGTCTTTCTTTCTTTTCAGGTAATTTTATTAGGGTTTGACTTTAACGCACTCCAATCTTCTGTTTCTCGAAAAAAAGAAAGCCATAACGGTGAGTGACCAAACACTGATTTTGGTAGATGTGATCCGACTTTGCTGACTTTTATATTTTCTAATGCACACGAGTATAACTTTTATATTTTCTAATGCACACGAAGAAGGCTAATTTTTCCAAAAATTCGAATTGTGTCCAGTTATCTAACATATGGTCTAAAGTTTTTACGATTTTCTTTTGTTGTGAACAGTTCTCGGGAGAGCCGAATGGAGAATTTTGAATGTCATTTTTATTTTGCGATGTCATATTGGTAACATGGTCACCCGACACTGATCAACCAATAACCACATTTTCATGGCCCATATTATTCAGTGGAACCTCGCTTTTACGTTTTTCTTTTTTTTTTTTTTTATGTGTAAAAGAAATTTCAAAATGTTAAATACTATCGTAAAATTTTGAATGTCTACAAAAATAAATCAAAGGGAAAAGAGAAAACACAATTTTAGATTTAGATTACGCTAATTTATATTGTAAGACATACATACATACATACATACATACATACATACATACTTTGTTACTTTACGCGTGTGTCTATTTTGACTTTCGCATTTTTTCTTTTATTCTAATCTCTTTAAAAAATTGAGTAAAACAATCTGTATAGTTTCACATTTTCAATATATGAAAACAAACTTACTTTTTAAGTACTAGGCTGTAAATCTCAATACAATTTTGTTTTATATTGAATACCCCAATCATAAAGAGGTAGCAAACAGTTCGTGCTGAAATATGTAATAGTAAGCAGGATAAAAAGCTGTCTGAGCACATTCAATCAATGCTCAATTAGCCAAATCACATTTAAAAAATGAAGTTTATTTACAGCTAGAAACACTGCTTAAAAGAACCTAAAGGCGAGATCTTTCGGGGTCACCGTGACCGCATTCTCAAGCCTAACACTGTAAGGAACGAAACTACGGTATATATACATCGTGAAGAACCGAAATGCATTAGCATCGCAGAACACTTTACCATCAGAAAAGTTCAAATATAGTAAAAGTTCAAATTTTTAACTCAATGTCAACGCCGAATTCTTCTGTGGCATGTTCAGAAGTAAGGATCTCCATGGTTGAGGAACAGTGAATGGTACTTCATCGTTACAATGAAGTATCATTCAGTGTTCCTCAACCATGAAGATCCTTACTTCTGAACGTACCGCAGGAGAATTCGGTATTGAAACCGAGTTAATAATTTGAACTTTTACTCTATTTGAACTTTTCTGATGGCAACATGCTTTGTGATGCTAATGCATTTCGGCTCTTCACGATGTATATATGACGTAGTTTCGTTCCTTACAGTGTTAGGCCTAAGGATGTGGTCACGGTGACCCTGAAAGATTTCGCCTTTAGATTACTTTAACCAGTTTAAAAATCAGAGGTTGTACTTTCGTGCAACAAGTCAAAGGGTAATTAAGGCTGTCAATGCACGATCAGATTCGTCTTAATATAGAGCAAAAACACCACACCTCCAAATCACTATCTAAAAACGTAGCTTAAAAAACGTCTTTATTTACAGTTAAAAGGGTGTATTGGGATATTTGTTGTAACTTTATTTACAATTAAAGGGCGAGTTTAAGCTAGAGCTTTTAAACTCACCCTTTTAACTGTAAATAAAGACGTTTTTTAAGCTACGTTTTTAGATAGTGATTGGGAGGTGTGGTGTTTGTGCTCTATATTAAGACGAATCTGATCGTGCATTGACAGCCTTAATTATCCTTTTACTTTAACCAGTGTTTTGGCTGTAAATAAACTTCATTTTTTAAATGTGGTTTGGCTAATTGTGCATTGATTGAATCGTGCTTAGACAGCTTTTTACCCTGCCTACCCCAATTACACATCCTTTACTTGCAAGCACCGTCTATCGGAAAAATCAGTCTATCCGCTAGTTGATTTAGTATTATTGTAGAGTAAATATTCATTAAGATTTGGTTATTTCAAATTTCTTGAATTCAGAGGAAAGAGATATCTGCAAACGTTATTTAGCAAATTTTTAGTATAATCTATTTCATGGCTGCAAAAAAACGCTGTCCCAATTCTCTCAAAGTTGTAACATACCGGGTTACGCATGAAAGAACCGTGTATATTGGATAATCTGAAATTCAAAATTTAACACATAATCGCAAAAGTGTATAAATGCATTATGTATAACCGAAATGGAAAAAGGATAGAAACTACAGTAAAATATCGGAAATAGCGCTGAACAATGCATAAAAGTGAAAAACGTACAACCGAGGTTGCAGTCCACTCAATTGCATTGGGTGCTTTCTTCAGCCCTAATTCGATCGCCTTGAAAGATCATATGATGAAGGACTAAGGTGAGCATCAGGTTTTTCCGAGTGGTTTCTTCACAAGAACGGCTTCCTTCGTAGCTCAATGTCAAGAAATGAATGGAATTTTAAATAACGGACAAAAATACACACAAAAAGGAGTTTGGGAACCCTCTCAGTTCTTCTGTGAATTGATCTCACCGTGCTCGATTGCTAATCTAAGACATCTAGACTCTATTTGGACTTTTAGCCATAATAAATGGTGCTTCGACATTTTTTTTGTTCACAGTAGTCTATTAATAGCTGTTCTCTCAGCTCACTAATGCATTTACAGACAATCTTTATCCGGTTGGCACGAAAGCCTGCCGGTGGGACGCCAGCACAGACAGTAGCGTCTATAGATCGCGCAGGTGGTTATGGTTAGAGACGTTTATTGCGAAATTCGTTTCTTTGATTCAAAGAAAATGAATCAACACTTGTTTCTTAATACACAGAGTAGTCCAAAGGTCTTGCCCCATTTTTAGGAAATTAATAAAAATTAACTGCTCCACTCACAGAAATAAGATATTTGAATGGTAAGAATCCGAAGTTTTGTTGTTTATCATTGCATGTAGATGGAGGTAGTTCTTCCTGTTTACAGCTATAAGCTACAATAGCAAATGTGCAGAAAAAAGCAATTTCTGTTGCTTTATTTCTAAGACCAAATTAGGGATTCAAGTGCAAAGAAATTTTCGTACACGTTTCAGCAGGAATCTTTCTGATACTAAAACAATGTACACTATAAAGGAAAATTTCTAGAAACTGGGAGTGTTCTGGATAAGCCACAAAAAGTTGATGTCCCAATGTTTTGGAAGACTACGCACAACGAGTACGGAAATCATTTTCCTGAGAAAGCCAGACACACAAGCTACCTCATAATTGGGATGTCTATGAACAACAATTATGCGAATATTACCTGAAAGATTGCGGATAGGCGCAATCAAAACCCTAATTGTTCAAAATTTGGAGAAGAATGAGAAACCTCGCCGTTTGGAATTGTCTCTAACTAACTAGATAATGACAAACACTTCCTTGGGCGTGTGCTTTTTAATAATGAGTCAATATTTCACGTATCAGCAGTAGTTAACAGACATAACGTGCGCATATGTGATTTGAAAATATGTGTCGCATATGTGTCTTGCAAACTCATATTGCTGATAGCGCTAAAGTTAATTTTTGGTATGTGCTTTTGCACAATCGCCTTATTAGTCATTTTCTTCTTCCTGGAAAAATCTATCGACGCGAAGTTCTACTTAGATGTGCTGCAAAACTTTGCTGTCACAAGTCGAAGACTTTCAGCCAGATGTCATCTTTCAATACCAGACGGAGCTCCTCCCCATCGGGGAACAAGTGTTCGCGTCTACTTGGATACTGTGTTCACAGGACGCTGGATTGGCCGAGATGGCCTGCTTCTGTGGCCAGCTCATTCATCTGATATAACCCAATTGGACTTTTTATGGAGAGTTTGCAAAAACAGAATGTGCAGAACAAAGGTGAGTAGTTAAAATTACCTGGGATGGAGGAGGGGGCGGTCGTGGATGCCGTTGCTGCTGTTGACATTGATTTATTACAACGGACATGGCGAGACATTTTGTACACACTAGGCAACTTCCGTGCAACTAATTTTGCATCAGAAAATCTGGGAAACGTATCATAGTCGTATAGTAACAATCAAAGGAAAATTTTTAAACAATAAAAATAATTAATTAATAATTTTAAAATCCACACTTTCAAGAGAGTAAATATAATTAAATACAACGTGACACCTCTTAAGGGTAGAACAGTGATATAAAAATTAGGGAACGTATGGATTACATTGATAAAGGGTCAAGTTGGCAGACGTTAAAAAATAGTTAAAAAGTTTTCATGTGTACCATTACAAGAGAATAAATAGCAGAAATGAAGATCTGAGTAAGCCTTTAACGATATTATTTTATACCAGGGCAGCTGGGAAATGCCTGAAAAAGCTTGATTGCAATTACCACTTTGGACGGAATTTTCCAAATTGTATTTTTAGAAGCGCAATTATAAGTACCAAAATACAAGAAAATATGCATTTGTGCCATCACGTTTTAAAAATTTGCATCATTTATCGCAATTTCATACATGGTTTTGGTAACTGAATGCAAAAATGTCTTCTCCAATACAATTTTCGAAGTGTAGATATCATACCAAACGTGAAAATGTGTTTACGCCATCTAGCCGGAGAACTGCGCATCACAGACATAATATAACATAACATAACATAACATTATTTCTGGATGTTTAGGAGCTGATTCACGTTCAATTGTACACCTCAAGACGATGAAAGTAAATTAGAAGCTGGTGAGGGTCTCCTGATAGTAAAGTAAATTATAGGGAAAAGTGAAGAATTACAGTTCTTAGGACTACGCTGTAAGGGGAAAGAATAAGTCTTTTTTATTCTCTCTCTTCACAGCTTTCATTTTTATACAATAACCGGCGTTAACCTCGGCTTTCTGCCAGCTAGTTGGTTGTCATTATTAGAGAAAGACGTAAGAACAGAGAAGAAATCATGATTATAAGAACGATAGTTTAACGACTTGTCAGGAGTGTAGTTCAATAGTTGGTTGTAAAATGGTACTGTGAATGGATTCAAAAATACGTATTATTTATTATTTTCACCAGGTTATCAAATTTGTTCTTCTTTTCCTGTGATGCAGATTCTGCGGATAGTTGCTGCGCAACGAATTACACATACTGCAAATGTCATAAAGGAGTGTTTCCAGAAAGAAAATTTGGATACAACGCGGACGGCATGCCAGTTTATTAGTAGTTATTGCAAATTTCGTAACAGATCGAAGAGAATGCTGTACGAGGCAAAAAGTGACACGGCAAAAATCTGGTTTTTAAAACATGATGAGGAACACAAGGTATTCAGAACGAGATGGATCGGCAAGTTTTAAAGCGGTTAGATTGCTAAGAATCTTACCGATTGTTCGATGGAACTACGATTAACACAAATGAAAATCAAATAAAAGAGACGACATGGGTGTAATGAAGACTTGGCACAAAGCCTCAAATACAACGTTTCAACATATATTTTTAATTCAACAATTAGTAGGACTCTAAAAATATTGAATTTTAGGCCACCGAGTGGGAAAATTCTCATTGGAAAACGTGCCTGCCTCGCAGGACGCACATGAGATAAAGGCAGATAGCAGTGAGAGCACGTGTCAGTGTAGTATAGTGGATAGCACTCCGGAGCCGAGAGTTGTGAGTTCGAATCCCGCCCCTGGCTTAGAAATGATGGAGAAATTTACTTCGTAATAACACACACAGCTGGGTTAAAAAGTTAAACTAAATCAATGGAGAAGCTAAACTAACTGTTAATTCGAGAAGCTGCTTATATTGAATGCTATGGTCAACGTATTGTGAAATGTTAAACATCAGAAAATGTGTTTTTACATGCTGCTATGAACATAAACGTTTGGAAAGAGGGAGTTTGTCCGCCAATGTGTTGTATAGCAATAAAAAATGTGTGGATACTCAAGCGTATGTTGCTGAGGAAGAAAATAATTACTTTGGTTGAATTCCAGGACTGTAGTTATTGATACAACTGTACAATGTGTTTCCCTTAAATAGGGACTTTTCTATACTTATATGTACTAGGAACATCCCACGTTACAACGCCTAAGTTTATAAATTGATTCTCACATTCAACATTTGTTTACATTTTTGGGTGCCCATTTGTACGAAAGTAAGGGGACTGTCTGTTCAAATTCTAAATATTTCGAAAAGATAGAGTAGATTGCCATTACAAAAACAAAGGAAGCAGAAAAAAAGGTTACAGAATGATAAACCCTTCCTAAGTGTCAAATTTCCCATGCATAAACCTAGCGAAGAACATATTAGACACATATGATGAGAGACAAATTAAGAAATCGCAACTTTTCCAATTGACTTCATTTTATCAAGACTACATTAAAATATTCGATGGAGATTGTGGAAGAAATATTCTTCACAAATACACTGCCGGACAATTGCTAAGGACGGTTGACAATAGCAACGATAGCAACCATAAAATGGAAGGCAGGGAAATGTGGAAATTAGCATAAGTGCGGGATGCAGTAAGACGTGCTGTGCGTATACAAATTTTGGATTGCCGAACTTGTTCGTGACGTCATAGCGCTGATAAGAGATATAAAGGATTTGACGCGTATTGACCGTTGTTGTTCAAACGCAAAGTTGAAAGGGAAAGAATCTTGCAAATTTTCAGTATGTCTTCCCGACATAACCTAGATGATTTTACGCGTGGCCGTATTATTGGCAAGATTGAAGAAGGGCGAAAAATAACAGATGTTGCCAGGGAGTTCGACGTCAGCCACAGTGTTGTTTCAAGGCTTTGGAAATCATTTCAAACAAATGGAGAGTGTAGCAAACGTCACAGGGGAGGTCATGTTCGCAGTACGACACCTGCAGAAGATCGGTACATGGTGCTATCAACAAAAAGACACCGGCGCAGCACAGCTAGTGAGGTAGCAAATCAGTTTATGGCTGCTACTGGCAAGCGGATCTCCCGAAAAACTGTCGCCAGACGTTTGCATGAAGGAGGACTATACGCCCGCCGTCCTGTTGTGTGCATCCCACTGTCCAGACGTCACCGTACCGCTCGTTTGCAATGGTGCCATCAACATCGCAATTGGACTGATAACGACTGGTCTGCTGTCCTCTTCTCAGATGAGAGTAGATACAGTCTATCGTCTGATTGTCGACGACAACTGATCTGGCGTGATAGTGGTACTGCATATTGTCCAGCAAACATACAAGAAAGGGACCGATATCCGACATGTAGTGTCATGGTATGGGCTGGCATCATGATCAATGGCCGTACGTCCCTCTATGTGCTTCCAACTGGGACTATGACTGGCCAACGATACATTAATGATGTTCTGCTACCTCATGTTCGCATATTCCGTGATGCTGTCGGTGATAGATTCATTTTCATGGACGACAACGCAACATGTCATCGAACAGTCGCTGTCCAGGAGTGTCTTGAGAGCGAGGATATTCAACGCCTCGTATGGCCAGCACGTTCTCCAGATCTGAATCCCATTGAAAATGTGTAGGACGCTTTGGGGAGGAGTCTTGCTGGTCGCCAATGCCCTCCAATAAACAAGGACACCCTCATCCGTGCACTGATAGAGGAATGGGATAAATTACCCCAACAGCTGCTTGATAATGTTGTGCAAAGCATGACACGACGTGTGGAATCTTGCATCGCCCTCCATGGTGGCCATATCCCGTATTGACATCTTACGCCGGAACGCCTGCGGACGGTAATTGCATTTTTTTCACGTTTACGTATTCTGCACAAAATGGCCTGTTTGTCCCTTGAACACGTTCCAAAGCCTTCTGGATTTCAGAGCACAATAAATTGTCTTTCTTGTAATGTCCTGGCATTCTGACATTATTTTATTTCACTTGGCATCCAACCACACTTACTTTTCTATGCGCTATATAGCCGTTTATGATCCGTCCTTAGCAATTGTCCAGCAGTGTATATAGAACAGCACTCAAACACTTGGAACTTTGTCGTTCTGGGTGGCGTAAAGGATAGCATGCTCGAACGGAGATGTTGATTCGATTCCGGCTACAGGGCGACGTAATTTTCAAGTTTCCTGATGTTAATGTTACATGTTTAACAGTAAGCAAGGCAATGGCTGTTCTGTTTGCCACCTCAAAAATCCTGGTAAAATATTAGTATTTGTGTATATCACCCATCAACGGCATACTACGCAGAATCGGGTTACTCACAGAAATTTATGCTCCATTCAACGTTAGAAAAATTCAGTCAGTAAATCTTAACTTTAGCTGAGCATAAATTCAATAAAATTTAATTTCCGAAATCAAAGTTTCTTTTATTTACAAAAAGTCCGATTATTTGCAAGAAAATTTAGATTACAGAGGTACTAAATAGAAAGCCAAGGTTAACTAGAATTTTCTGAAAATTCCAAAGAAATCCATTTTTTTCTTTCATCCCACGGACTGTGTTTTCCATGTGTAGCGCAATGCATTGTTCTGTTAATTACCATTTGTTTACTACTACCTGCGTTGCTTTGAAAAAAAAAATGCTTCTCTGCCGCTTTGGGTCTTATTTTGTATTTAATCAGTGACTGGTGGCGTTAACATTTATGTAGTTGTACTACGGCGGTTTTCCATGTTCCGGAAGACTCTACTCTATCTAACACAATTCCTAACGAGCCAAGCTTCCGCTCTGCTAGCGGATCTGATGGGTGATGAGGCGAAATTTCCTCTTTTTCCCCCTTTCTAAATCTCGCCGTCCTTGGATTTGCCGCTAACGTATGCGATGTCGCAGTCTTCATGAGCTCAATATCAGGCCCTTTCTTTTCTTTGTTTTCTAATTCTCTGTCTCTATTGAAATTTCTGAGACTCCTGCAAAAGCAACACTACCGCATTAAATGTATTCTTCGATATCACTGAAAACTTTATGTGTTTAAATTAATTTTAGCTTTGCGTAATTTAAAAAAAATCAGAGAACTGCACTTACTGCGTGAACGTACATACACCAGTGCTACAAATTAAAGGATAATCTATAAAAACGTACAAAACTTATATTGCTGCTGATGTGTATAAAACAATACATAGTAAATTGACGAACATGTAAATTTGGCAACGCGAAAGACTATACCTCATTTACTTTTGCCTCAGGTAGGTGTTACGAGGGTTTAGGAGACTTTACGATAGATAATTCTTTTCGAAGTTAGGAATATTTAGCTGCAAGTCTTTTTCAGTCAGCATGGAAATGGTCGAAGAGGCTCTCTACGGCCGGAATGGGTAATTAGCTAGAGTTGTAAAAAAGGTATTCCCAGGCAATCGCTCTTTATATTGAAGAGCCTGTTCAGAAAACGTTAAGTGCTTTTTATCGTTTTATTGGTCTACATTGCAGTCATGTACATTGTGTATCGTACCGGCCAGAAGGACGCACACGACATAAAGGCAGATAGGAATCAGAATAGAAACGTCCGCGTAGCTCAATTGGTAGAGCAACTTATTCCGGAATGAGGGGATCCGGGTTCGAATCCTGGCGTGGACAGAAATGACGGAGAAATTTACTTCGTTATAATTGTGATTCGAAAAGCGCGTAGAGACGGCAAAATTAGCTTACTACTCGGCAGGTGTCGGAGAAACGCTGTTCTCTTTGAGCTAGGAGTCAAAAGAGTCTCTGACGGACACAGAGACCTAGGAAAGGAGTTGGACGGAGAGAGATCGCGAGGTGATTGAGAAGGAAGGTTTTTCGGGTCTCCGGACAACGATAATGCAAGGGAATGACAGGTTAGGTAAAGTTAGAGTAAGTGCGAAAGAGCGAACAATTAGGAAACAGAATAAGTAACGAGAGAACTGGGAATGCAAGTAATAATTTAGTAAGGTAATTCTAGGACAACTTGTACTATAAATTTAAGCAAATAATAATTTAATTGAAACTGCAACTTTTACATCCATTCCTTTGCTATATATTTTCTGCAACGAGCAGCAATTAGGCTTAAACGTCGAACCCGAAGGGGGCTATTAACAAACGAATAGATCCTTTTTACATAATCCTGAATATGCAAATCAAGATTGCGGTAAAAAGACGCAGGAGTGTACTTGCATTTCGTAGTTGTTCCAGTCAACTCTTGCTTTAACTTCAATAGCACGTGGAGCTAATTATGCCACGGAGATATTTATATGAATGTTTTCCAGCGGCAGAGGGCGTTTGGTAGGATAGAAGTAGGTCAGTACCAGACGAAAAATTCCAGATCATTGAATGTTCCACAAAATGCCCTACCAAGACTCTAGAGTTCAACAGATAGCAGATATTCGTCATCGATCAGGACGAGGCCATCTCAGAGTCACAATTCCTGCAAACGATCGCTATATGAGTCTGACTATCAGGTGGAACAGAAAGATAGATATCCACAACGGAATTCTCTTTGGAGCTTGCGGCGGGTACAGAAGATGGTTTCAAGTCATACTGTTTGTAGCAGACTTCGTGAGCAAATGCCTCTATGCAAAGAGACCAGTTATTTGTATTCTAACTTCATCTGCCAGGCAAGCTCGTTCAACGTGGTCACCAACACCCCATATGGAGTCCAGATGGGTAGACGAATATTCTTTTCACAGATGAACAATTTAAGTACTGATACACGGCGTATTCTCATCATCATCATATCACTAAGCTGTTCCCTGAGATACAGAGGTTAGCTCCACAAACAAATACAAACTACCACCAAACAAATACAAACCACCACCAAAAAAATACAAACCACCACCAGATAACTTTTTAACTGATTATTTACTTACTGTTGCCGTATCAAACTTATCCATTTATAACGATCTTGACATACAACTTGGGCTTCACTTACATCCATCATACGACGCTCACAAAACCTTCTCATAATCTTTTTCTCATGCATACACTTCTGAATCTGATTCTCCCATGACTTCCTTGGCCTTCATCTGTCTTTCTTTCATGCCACTTGGGCTGAACATTTTTCTTACTAAGCATCTCATCACTCATTCTTTTAACATGGTCAAACGACCTAAGAATATTAGTCTCCACCTTCCTAACAGCATTTTGCCTCAAATTACACAACTGCAACACATCTACATTCCTCACACAATCAGAGAGTATCTTGCCGCAAACTCCCAGTAAGTAACGCATATCATCAGCACACACAAACGACTTCTATGTCTCTTCTGCAATATCCAGGTCGCACTGCCGTACATCAGAACAATTACACTTTCACGCACAGCCATGCTGGACTCTCTTGAGAACCCATCATTCCTGTGAAAACCTGCCAAAGCAGCCATGACTTTCAATGAGGAATTCCCTCGCCTAATAATTTCACCATCCAATTTGTTTTCTCTGTCAAACATGCTTCCTAAATGCACAAACTCATCCACCTGGTCAGTCACTGTGCCATTTAGACTTATATTACATTCAGTGCTAACAGTTCCTCGCTGAAAAACCATAACTTTAGTTTTTCCCTTATTTATACTCAGTTTGAATTTCATGCAAACTTTATACATCCGAGACAACACTATGCAACTCACTTTTGCTCTCTGCCAACAGGACAGTGTCATCAGCATACAGCAATCTGCACACACGGATATCACCAAGACATAAACCAGTATTGTCCATTTTGGCATCACGCATGCACGCATTCATAAATATATTAAATAGCCATGGTGACATTACACAAACTTGTCTGATTCCTGCACCAATAGAAAACCATTTTGATACCACACCATTCATTCATACACCAGCTCTACTGCCAGCATACATGGCTTTTACACTATTAAGTAGATTTCCAGTAACACCATATTTATTCAGTACCTTTAATTAGGGACATGCACAGTTCCTTAATATCAGAGAAAGTGACTATTCTGGTGGCGATGGCGTGAAGTCTGGGTAGGGATCATGACGAACAGTCGCACAGATATGCACACCTTTCAGAATAGTACTGTTACTGCCCCGAGAAACAGTACCAGATCCAGGAATACGTATGTCAAGCCATTCAGTCAAGCCGTCTGTCCAGGTTTTATTCTTACGCACGATATTACCCAATCTCATCGAGCTCATTTGTTCGTCGATTTCCTCGAAGAGAAATACATTTGACAAATGGTGCGACTACCCAGATCCCCTTATCACAATCCCATTGAGCATAGATGGAATGCTGCAGGAGCACGCCAGTCGTTTTCCAGAACACTCCAAGAACTCAGCACAGCTCTTGAGGAGTGGTAATTAATTCCTCAAGACGTCATCAATAATTATCTCAAAAACAGAATAAGTCGTTGCTTGAGCTTTGTGGCTGTCGGGGTGATCACTGATCCTACTCCATCTTACAAAAGCACACACCTTAAGCAAAAGAATTTAAATATTGCTTCATGGAATGCTTTTTCGTGAACATTACAAAACTATGGCGATAACACATGGGAGTTGTATATACACTGACGGAAAAAAAATCCCAACACCAAGAAGGGGTTGTGTTAGATAAACGATAGTTTGTGGGCGGTGAGAGTACATCTGTAAGATGACGTCTATGCAAATTTCGCGCTCGGCGCATACGTGTGGCGCTAGTAGCGCCCCTCGGAACATGCAAAGCAGGTTTGCTGTAAATACGCGCTGTAATGTTCGTGAGCGTTAGTTATCGTTGAGATTCGACGTAGGGTGTTGGTGTTAGTCAAGAATGCCTTTAAGAAGACGAAGAAGCCATTATCAACAGCTCACGGAGTTTGAACGAGGTCGTGTAATAGGGCTACGAGAAGGTGGATTTTCTTTCCGCAATATTGCAGAACGACTTGGCAGGAATGTAGCCACTGTGCATGATTGTTGGCAGCGGCGGTCAAGGGAAGGTACTGCCTCAAGAAGACCGGGTTCCGGCCGGCCACGTGGCACTACTGAGAGGGAAGACCGCCGTGTACGGCGTATGGCCGTGGCGCATCGTACCGCGTCTGCGGCAGCAATTCGAGCTGCAGTTGCTACCACAGTGACACAACGAACTGTTACAAATCGGTTACTTGAAGGACAGCTCCGAGCCAGACGCCCTGTAGCGTGCATTCCACTTACTCCAAACCACTGCCGTTTGCGACGTCAGTGGTGTCAAGCTAGAGCTCATTGGAGGACGGAGTGGAGATCTGTTGTGTTTTCTGATGAAAGCCGGTTCTGCCTGGGTGCCAGTGATGGCCGTGTGTTGGTTAGAAGAAGGCCAGGTGAGCGCCTGCAACCAACCTGTCTGCGGCCGAGACACACTGGACCTACACCTGGAGTTATGGTTTGGGGAGCAATTTCCTATGACAGCAGGAGCACTCTCGTGGTTATCCCACGCACCCTGACGGCACAGTTGTACGTCGGTCTGGTGATTCAACCTGTTGTGCTGCCATTCATGAACAGCATTCCATGGGGTGTTTTCCAACAGGATAACGTTCGCCCGCATACCGCTGTTGTAACCCAACATGCTCTACAGAGTGTCGACATGTTGCCGTGGCCTGCTAGATCACCAGATGTTTCACCAATCGAGGACGTATGGGACAACATTGGACGACAACTCCAGCGTCACCCCCAACCAGCATTAACCGTCCCTGTATTGACCGACCAAGTGCAACAGGCATGGAACTCCATCCCACAAACTGACATCCAGCACCTGTACGACACAATGCATGAACGTTTGCGTGCTGTGCATTCAACATTCTGGCGGTTACACCGGTTATTAATATACCAGCATTTCACATTTAAAATGGCTCTTCTCGCGCTTACATTAAGCTGTGATTTTGAAACCTTAATCGATTAAATATGTTACCTAGACAAATGTATTGCCGCCATTTAATTCATCTACAACTATTTTTTCGTGGTGTTGGGTTTTGTTTTTCCGTCAGTGTATAAGATTATGATTTTCTTCATTTTGAGTTGCATAAGTAATGTAATAATAAGCCTCTTAACAAAATTTTATTGAATTGCCTCATAAATGTTTCGAGTCATGAACGAATTTATAAATTACTCTTTAATCCCGAGAACCAGTGTAGTTTAGGAAGTTATGTTTTGTTTCTGTGCATTCCAGCACATCAGAATTCAGGAATTCGAAGCGTTACCTTGAAGAATTTGGCGGAGACGAAAACAATTTCCATATCTTCGTTTATGTGTTGGATGCTACTGGCTGGAAAGGATTCCAGGCTTTTCAGTCAATGAACGAATAACCAGCCATATTTCACTAAATTCTGCTATCGATTTATCATTTCCAATTACCAATCGGGCATTTGACATTCCTGTTTTGTTTTTTGTTTTTAACTCATACCTTCGGCAGAACTGAGTATGAAGTGAACACACTTCTGCAAGCAGACCTGGCGTAGATGAACACCTTAAGATTCATACATTCATTACAGAGAGCTCTTAGTATTCCTTTCATAGTTGTTTCGAATCTAGTGTGCCTTGTCAAGCGTCGAATTTAGTTATTACGCAGAATGTGGAACAATGGGTTTGCATTAAGTTTTACTAGAAATTAAGGTATCCGAAGATTTGCAATATTCATCAAGTGAATGCGATTTAAAGATGATGAATCAAAATGGCGTGTAAATAAATGCCAAAAGTGCAAATCGCTTTGAACTTCGGTTATTCAGTCCAAATGATGAAGCATAAGCTATGCTCCATAATAAAAAACTTTTGTTCTTCCTTTTAAAGCAAAATCTCACACTGTAGAAAGGTTTTGTATTACGTGACAATTTAAGATATGGATATTGTGCACACAAAATAACGTATCTTAGTCAGCTTCATTCTACCGCTATTGTCACAGCAGCAAACCTATTTTGTCTCTGAGTTCTGCTGGGAAGCTGAATGTGCAGCAGAAATAGATGAAACCCTCTTACGTAGATTACCATAGCACAAGATACGTGCTCAAAGGCACTTTCCTTGGGAGAAGGGGTGGATAACGACTTCGTGACCTATGTTCTATATATAATATATCTAAAGTTTCTGTTTTTGTAATGTAAATTGTGTTTACCTCTCGGTTACACTTTCTGAACTTAACGACTTATCTAAACTCCCAAACATTTCATCTCTATGTGGCAACATGACAGCAAGTCAAAGAAAGGTAAATAGGATAGTTAAATTCACACGGCACTGTGTAAGAGTGATGGAGTTATTCTCAAAGTTCACTTCACTTGCTTGCTCAGCTATATTCTGTTTTGCATGTGTGCTAAGCTGTATTTAGTTTTCATGAATCAGCGCTGATCCTGGTTAAATTAAAGTCTTCTTGAAATGAATCTGCGCTGATCCTAGTTAAATTAAAATCTTCCGTCTGTGTGTTGTGTCAGCTAAACGTCGTGGCTCTGACACCTGAGTTTGTTCCTGCTAGAAATAGAAATATGAGTGTCTCCGTCAGCTAAAACTGAAAGTAATAGAATGTTATTGTTTGAATGTATTGTTGATTTGTATTTTTGACGTTAACCTCACTGCAAAGAACGAAAGCTTAGAGCCTGTAAGGTTTAAGCTTAACTTGACTTCTAGCCTCAGCTTAGTGAATTTCTTTTCACTATAAAACCCGGATAACTGCAGTGCCGTTGTAGCTGAAAGACTTCATTATACACTAATCCGTAACCCGTGCCATGCACGGTTGAAAAAGCTGTGACTGAAATTGTTTCTTGTCATATAACACGAATCGTAATAAAATGAATAACTATAATAAACGGTTGAATTATTAATGGGCAGTCCATAAGTGGGTTAACAACAACAATATTTTCATAATATTCCCATTAATTTTTAATTTTTCCAATTACTCGTATACGAATTTAACGACGACGTTCCTCATTATTGTATAAACATGTGCTTACCCGTCGTTAATGGGTTTGCATTGGAGTATCGAGGTATTCTTTCAGTTACCCGAAATGATATCGTGTCTAAATAACTACACAATGGGGTTAAAAATGTGTTTTATTTTGCCAGTTTGGTTTTAACAGGTTTTTTTGGGGTATCATTATATAATCTATACTAATATATAAAGATAGAAACTTTGTTTGTGTGTTTGAGGTAATCTCGAAAACTACGGAACCGATTTGAATAATTCTTTCACCGTTCGGAAACTTACTTCTTTTAGGTGAACATGGGCTATTTCGTTTGTTTTTAATTATTTTTGGCTGTACTACCGAATCAGAACGCTTTCAAGTAGTTCCCGGTTTCCCGTGTATCGTTCCGCTTACGACTGATTGTACAAAGTAAATGCCATGGAAACATAAAAAAAAAAAAATTACTGCTGACAATAAAAATTAGCGATGACAAATCTGTGGGCCAGTAGCTTTCATTTACAAAAAAATCATGAAAATCGCTCCAGTGGGTGGCTCTGGCGGAATGTAAAAAGAAACGAACTTATGTTTTGAATATATACGTAGATAACATTCACTATAATTCGTATACGAGTCCAAGATTCATTGAAACACAAAGTTAAGGTGGTTCCACCTAAGATCTCTGCCTTATGTTTCCAATGGAAAAACTTCTTTACATATTTTCTTCGCAATTAATGTATTCCCAAGGATGAAAATTTGCAAATCGATGAAACTAACTTTAAGTTATAGCATGGGATACCTAATACTTGCTAAAACATAACCATAACTAAGCAATCCAATATTTGTTTGTCTACTGATGTCATCAATGTACAGGTCGCGCTATCTGTTAACAATTCTGAACATTACTCAAAGAAAAATTATTGATTTTTTATATAATTATGGTTATGTTTTGGAAAGTATTAATATTAAGTATCCCATGCTATAACTTGAAGTTAGTTTCATCGATGTGCGAATCTTCATCCTTTGGAATACAACTATTGCGAAGAAAATATGTGAAAAAGTTTTGCAATTGGAAACATAAGGCAAAGATTTTAGGTGGAACCACCTTAACTTATGAGTCCAATTTCGTTTTAATTAATCTTGAGGAAGGTCCCCAAATCCCTTCAATCACTGTGCTCGAAACAACACACAGCATCTAACTTCAATCAACAACAAAATACGTGACACTGGTCACTCTTTGAATCTGTACACTCTCTGCAATAATATTATGGAACACAAATTATTCGTTTAACAATCGCTGAATATCTATACACTCGTGATGCTCTCTCTCGAAATCGATATAACTCGCTTAACAAATATTCACAGAAAACTGTTTGCTCAACCACATGTGTAAGATTGCTCATCTAACTTTGCACATCTTTTACTATGTATGTTGTCCTTTGACCCGCTGTCAGGATTGCCAACTTCAAATTTATCGGACTCACGCCTGTGGCGTTATGTCAGAATATATTTAACGAGATGAAACCAAATTTACATAAGGACACGGGAATTCAAAAGGAAAGTTAAATTACAGGCATACGTTGCAGTTCATTTCTACAAGGGATTTTTTATAAAACCATTCTTAGTTAGTTAGGGTCCCAAACTAACTAAGAATGGTTTTATAAAAAAATGCGTACCTTAATTATCAACGGACTGGTCATCTTTTTCGAAATACTGTCCATTGCATCGAATATAGGTGTTCCAACATTCCTGCCATTTTTTGAATGTCTTCTGGAATTCTTCTTCTGAAATGCCGTTGAAGCACATGTGCAGCTGTAATAATTTGTTGATCAGTCTCCAATTGTCGTCCCCGTAATGTCTTTTTTAAAATGGTGAATAACCAGAAGTCACATGATGACAAGTCTGGACTATATGCAGTTTGAGACATCAACTTAATATTCATTTTCTCCAAATAAGAAACGACAGAACAGCCATAAGCAGCCTTGCGTTGAACCCCACATGAGAAGAAATGGGGAACCCTAGTTGAACAAACTCGTTTCATGCCCAAATGCATGGTTAAAATACTGTGAATTAATGATTTTGAAATGTGAACCACGTCTTCGATATTTCTAATTGATAGGTAACTGTCTTCCTGTATAATAACACCAATTGCATTGATGTTTACCTCTCTAACACTCATTGAAGGTCTTCCTCCATGCGCGATTAAAGACGCATACTGACGAACATGCATAAATTCTTTATGCCATCTGTAAATTATTGATTTTTCCAGACATTCATCTTTATAAGCCTTTGAATAAGACGGAAACCCTCTCCGACAGACTTCAAGACGACAGCAAAATTCAATGGCGCATCTGGGGGCTCCTCTTTCACAGCCATTTTTTCGAAAAGTCACAGCGCGAAAACACTTGTTAGGGGTTCACGAGACAACGCTCATCAAAATGCGCACTACGGACGACACATGCGTGACATACTGTTGTGGGCGGTTGCTATGGTTACTACAACGGCTGCCATTTTTTTTTCGAGACTCGTGCCAAGGTCGAACGCAGTGAATAAACAAAGACATCGCCCTTTCCACTTTATCAACACTTAGCAATCGAAAAATTGCTATCCGGCCACTGCTGGGATTGTATCCCAGATCTCTCGATTGCTATGTGTTGATAAATGGCTTTGTTTATTCACTGACGCCACGTATTTAAAGGATTTTCACGTCGAACGCAGTAGTGCATATTTTTTCTAAAAACATGCTTAGTTGTTATTGGACAAGCTATGTATTTGGCATGAAGTTTTGGACAGTTCAGTTTAAGTATAAAGTTTAGGTTTTAGCTTTCTAGTGACCATTTATATACATACACCGAGAAAACAAAAATTATGGGATACCTGGTTCTTGGAAACGCAACACTATCATCTCTCTCCCTAGTAGACGAACCCACTGCATGGAAAATATAGATATAGGAGAGCATCATTGCATTCACGTAGGCGGTAGTTCGATGTTAGTATGGATAAACGTGAGTTAACAGATTTTGAAAGAGGAATGATAACGGGTGCCAGACGTATGGGTTACTCTATCGTAGAGGTGGTATACAGGAATTGTAGTATCCCCGTTTGACAATATCAAAGGTGTATCGGGAATACGCCATTTCCAAAATAGCATCGCACCATAGACAACGCTGTGGGTATAGAGAGGTGGGGGATAAACGTTCCAGACAACGTACATTTTGCATAGTTGCAACTAGCAGGAGAGCGAAAGTGGCAGAAATATTCGCCTACTTCAACAAAAAAGGAGCCAGCAACGGCTCCACTACAACCATCAGCCGATCATTGGTCGTAATAGGTTATGGGAGCCGCCGACCCACAAAACTCCCATTGTTAACGCCACGTCACCTGACTGTACGCCTCAATTGGATGAAAAATCATCGACACTGGACCTTGGATGATTCGACATGGATTTCCTGGTCCGATGCGTTCTGCTCCCTGTTATTTCGTGCAGACGGGTGTCGTCTAATCTGGCGGAAACCTCTCGAAACAATGCATCTGCAATGTCAACAAGGCACTGTTAGTCTGGTGGAGGCTCGATTATTCCCTGCGGAGTGTTCAACTGGCACACGTTTGGACCTATGGCTAGAGTTGGAAACGGGTCAAAAATGTTGGACCCAGACCCGGCCCGGACCCGGATGTCATATAATTGGACCCAACCCGACCCGGATGTCATACCCGGACAAATCTGCTTTGAACTGTGATATATATACACTATATTGACAAAAGTCACCGGACACCTAGAAGAGGAACACAACATAGCATTTATTGACATACATTAGTACGATGTCGGTCCACCTTTGGCCTTAATGCATGCACTGACCCTTCAAGACATGCTTTCGACAAGGTTTTGGAACACAGCGACAGGCATAAGCTTCCATTCAGTACATAAAGCTGCCGCTACCTGTTGCTTAGTAGTAGGCCTTGGTTCCAAATTTCTTATGCGGCGCTCTAATTCATCCCATAGGTGCTCTATGGGATTCAGATCAGGGCTCTGTGCTGTCCAGTCCACACACAATACGGAATTATCATCAAACCACGCCGTAACAATCCTTGCTTTATGGATCGGTGCAATATCCAGCTGGTACGAACAAGGCTCAGTTCCATAGTATTTCCACAAAGTTGGTAGGGCATAATTGTCCAGAATATCGAGGTAGACGTGCTGGTTAATAGGCTTGTCCACGATAACCGATGGGCCGGGACTATACCACGAAAAACACCACCACACGAGTACACTGCCAGCTCCGAACTTGACCGTAGGAACACTATACTGTGGTAAATGGCGTTCCTCCGGCTACCGGCATACCCACACACGATCCATCAGACTGATGGATCGTGTATCTGGATTCATGAGTGCATAGAATCCGTTTCCATTGATCTACGGTCCACGATAAATGTTCTTTACACCATGCTAAACGACGTGTAGCTTTCGGAGTGGAGATGAAAGGCTTATGAACAGCCGCACGACCACGGTAACACATGGAATGAAGTTCTTTGCGAATAGTACGTGTACAAACCGAGGTTCCAGCATTTTCATTCACCTGTACACTGAGGTCTTGTGCAGTACTCCGTCGATTAGCTGTAACGACTTTCCTGAGGCTTCGACGTCCTCTATCACTGATTTTCTTTGGTCTACCGGTACGTTTTGCTGCTTCAGGCACGCCATGTGTCTTCCACTTATTCAGTACATCCAAAACAGTTGACTTGGGTATGTTTAAACGCCTCTCAGTTTCTCTTATGGATAACCACCTGATATAACACCCAACAGTCTTTCCTTTCTTAAAGTCAGTTCTCTCCTTCCGCGATATTTTCACTGAACCTCACAGTGCAGTATGATCGTGGTCAGCTGCAGGCTTGTTTTTATACCGTTTGCAGCTGTACGGCGCATCCTAACAACGCAGCGGATCCGTTCATTTTCTTTCGAAGGGGTGTCAGATGACCTTTGTCAATATAGTGTATATAGGATGTTCAAAAAGTCTGTCAATAGTGGGTGTCTTAGGTTATATGGAAATCAAACAAATATATTATAGGCACGTGTATTACTCATTTTTTACAGTAAGTACTGGAATTGTCGTCCTTCATTTGCAAGACATAGCCTAACTGTTTTACACATGTTTTCAATCACATCTGCGAGAGACAAACGGTCCCTCAGCAGCAATGTTAAGGTTATTCCACCTAAATTTCATGACGCTACAGTCCAAATTTTTGAATTATGCAACTTGTTGTATGTTTAATTTCAGTATTTGCGGTTTTCTTGATTATATCAAGCTTCAGAATATGTTTCACAGCAAAACCAATTTTTACAAGTTTATGATGAGTTGAAAGTTTCCAAAATGTGGCTGTTGTTTTCATCATTTTCCCTCAGAAGGAAGGGATACTTTTCCTTCTGAGGACACTCTTCCTTCATATTGCATGGCAAATCATTTTTCAGTCCGCGGGCACCAGTATCGGGTACAAAATTCCACAGTGCGCATTTTTCCTCGAAAAAATTTTTTTCTTTTTTTTGCTTTTCAAAATGAAACGAAAATAAAATTGGGTCGAAATCGGGGCAGGGACACCTTGATCTGTGACCCGCTTCCATCTCTGCCACGTGTAGATGCATATCTGAACGGTTGACGCTACGTGTCCGTCCTTGCAGACCATCTGCCCCCGTTCATGGAATTCATGCACCTCCACAAGGCAGTAGACACTTTCAGAAGGGCAGTGCGTCTCCCCACCTAGTCGCGGTTATTACAACATGGTTAGAAGAGCATTCCGCAGACGTTCCCACCCCGGAATGGCTCTCCATTCGCTAGTAGAAAATCTTTGGGATGTTGTGGAAAGGCTTGTTCCAGCTTTGGACCTTCCACCTAGGTTTCAAAATCGCTTTATTATTATTATTCATCATAAGAAAACATAAGAGGGAGACGTACAGTGTTGGGCGTCTCACTGGGAAATAATACAAACTGTTAAAACATGATGGTATATACACTACAATGACAATGGGGATGAATAACAAATGCTGCAAGCAAAGCTTATTGCATAAAAAAGTGACAGAGAGAAACATATCGTGTCACATGACATTGGTTGGGCATGATTTACAGGATAACACAGGCAAAACAATAGTACACAAATAGAAAAAGAACAGCACAAAGACTGCCGTGAAGGTAAAACATTACATACATGAGATAAAAACACAACATGCACAATTGTGCAAGTTATTTAACGAGGGCACCAAAACAACATAATACAGGCGGGGTGAAGGTAATTAATGCACACGAGTAAGCATGAAAATATACTGAGATGACATTAGCATTCACAATTCAACGGTAGCGTGGATTGCACGAAAAAAAAATGCAGAAGGATCAGTAAGATCACAGAGCAAAACTAGGAATGCACACTGGGATGACAAGAGGAATTAACGCAAAATGAAAGCACTGTACGACGCAATAGATGTAACTGGTACATTAACAAGACATGATGAACTAGGAATGCTACGGAATTATGGATAGCGGTACAGCAAGCATGGGTGGAGATAACTGTAGAACGCTTTCCTGACCTAGTGGACTTAATACCTCGTCATGTGACTACTCTTGCCCAGGAAAATGTGGGCATACATATATATAACCATCATCAGGATCACAGTCCCCTGAAATACCTAGTGCTATAAAATGTCACTTGTCCCTGGTTTGAGGGTAGGTACAGAACAAGCGCCGAAACAAATCGTACATGCCTCACCCGGAAACTTGAATTCTACGATTAACCCAAAGTCAGAACCGTCTGACCCTCTGCCACCGAACTGGCCCCCTCCTAGGATTCAAAATGTTTTAAATACAAAATATCGCTGGTAACAAAGCGCGCTGAATGTTTTGGCTAATGAAGACATCGAATTTGAGATGTGTTTCCAGTGAGAAAGAAAATTGAATATTGAAAACTTTATTTTGATGGGGATTATATTACCATGTGTTATTTAGCACGTCTCGAGTTTTATTTTTTGGGGGGGGACTTCGTTTATTTATCACATTGTTCTCCTGTCCTTCTGTACACGAGATCTTGCTGCATATACACTCAGTAGGCAAAAACATTAGAGATAAGTATACTTCTAAATATGTGCAGAAGCATTCAATATAAACCTCGAAAACATCCAACCAACGTAATTCGAAACGTGTCTTTCTTTCTTTCTCTTTAGTTTTCCGAAAACAGGAAAAACATATTCTATTTTCGTTCTAGACGTGATAACTTTCTTTTTTGCGTGATTTACTTTAAATAATTTTATGAAAATCTTAACAAGTGACAATCAGTTATCTTCATTATAGGCGCAAAAACGTTCAAAAACGAATCTAGGGAGAAGTGAACAAATCACCAAGCTTTTCTTTGTAAGCGATCACAGACGTCAAAGACGGGAAGGACTTGGTGGCTTATCTTTCTTCTTTTAATTTGTTTTTCAACGCTTTCAACGAGGATTTGATCAGAGAGATTTTTGGAACCGATTTAAACTATTCTAGGAAGTTCTAATTCTGGTAATTTAGAACTTCCTAGAATAGTTCAAAGTGAATGTCACCTTAAGTTATAATGTGTTGAATGTTAACAAAATTAAAAGGAGGAATTTTGTTTCTTCTTTTGAAAAGCATGAAAAAATATACTGCACATGTTCTTTTATTTTCCAGATGCATTACTTTTCCATAAGGGCACCACGACCTATTAAAATTTGAAACAACGTCTGCGCTTCTAGAGCATCTATTTGAAAAGTTTCTCTTCTCGCAGTGCTTTCTTTCTGATATTTTGCTACACAATTTTTCCGTTAAGTTGGGTGGACTTAAAATTTTCGTTCAACGGTGCATTTCTTTTCATACGTTGGTTTTGGAGAAATAGTTTAACACTAGTTAGATCTGCATAATGCATTTCTGAAAGTCATGCTGTTTCAATCATCATGATTTATGCTGTTGCTGTATCAGTTCTAAAATTTTAGCATACTTTCTGTTTTCCATCAAGAGTGTATTTACAACCAGAAATACACTCTTGATTGGAAAACAAAACTTTTCCATCAAGAGAGTATTTCTTACGTAAATTTTTCCGTCCTAGATAGCGCGTAATTAAATTGATTCATTTCTTTTTTGGGGAATTCAGTGGTTACTCGCTTTACAAAAATGCCTGAAAGTATTGTAGGATTGAATCTTTATTCAAACGCCGAACTTGTCATCCTACAAAAGCCAATGTTAAAACTTCGTTACCAACCGATTCCCTCAGACAGGACCACATTCAAAATATGTAAAACAGCCATTACTACGAAACTGCATATTTTATGGAAACTATGTTAAAAATTTAAGACCTACAACGTGCCCTAATTAAACGAAAATGTATATTTTCTTCGTAAAAGTCTGAAAGGTAAAGAACTGTCTCCGTAAGGGTAATGTTGAAACTCGCCGTTTAAAGAATAAATTTATATGCGTGAGCGTAAAAACACATACGTATGACATGTCACGGAGCTGTTGTGTGAAAATCAGAGGTTAACATACGGAAACAAGATCATCTGAGAAATAAAAGGTTGTGATGGTGTTTGGTTTTACAACCACTGACCCCAAATTACGGATGGGCCACTACCTATAAGCCTTAAAGGCACTCATGGTGGTTTTAAAAAGGAAACAGACTTACATTCCTACTCAAGAATAACATTTAATACATATTCAGAATCACTGCTTTGATAATATAACGTATGTACAATACGCATGATAATTATAGTAATAAAAGCTGCATGCACAAGCATCACATACTGTTGTAACATAGCAAAAGTTTTCCCATTGTATAATATTAAACAAAGAGTTTTCGGTTAAGAAGCACGCAGTTTGTACTGTTCTGAAAGTACCTAAGGTACTCTCATTTAACTGCATTTCCTGTTTAACTGCATATGGTTTTCTGGAATTGTCTTGTTCAGTATTACGTCAGACTGCTGATCGGTGTAATCTTAATTTAAGATGCAGTTCTTTTTAATATATTTAACTAGCCAGAACAAAAACAGTTTCTCTACTTTCTCGATTTACAGCATAACCTCAAAAACAAACTTTCATTTTTATTATTCAAGCTCATTCTTTGTTAGGATAGCGAGACTTTCGCAAGTTACGTCAAAAGGGACGCACAAAATACGAACAGCTTTAATTTCCGGAAGGACGACTGCAGCCGCGTCAGTTAAGGCCTTTGTGCTCGCCTCCTGAAGCGTCGACGTTTCGCCCCTTTTGTCTTTATCCTCTATAGAGGAATTATGAACTATATCCGGTACACTCACCACACACACTTATACACATACACACACAGGATTTCTCATGATGCAACGGGCAAAATTTAAAAAAAAAAGAAAAAAAGGATTTTTGTCCGCTCTGACCTCGCCTTCGGGGACAATGCGAACACCGTTACGTGAAGATAAATTCTATGGTTACTCCCGCCCATCCATTTCCCTCCCTAGCTTCCGTCCGCCGGACACCTTTCACCGACTGTGACATCATCACCCATATTTAACGCTTCTCACCCACTAACCTCCAACATATAAAATCTTTTCCTCCTCATTATGAAAGCATATTCTTCAATTTGCATTTGTTGATGTCTTAAGGCGTTACACTTTCGTTTAGTTGATACCGGGCCCAAACAAGTGTTCATCCACCAAAATACAATAGCAGGAATCAAAATTGTGATTTTGGATTTAACACTGTTGTTTGCTCGTTTCCTTACACACACACACACACACACACACACACACACACACACACACACACACACACACACGCATAACAAGCTGGATTCAGGAGTGGCTACAGCATAGATCATATCCATGTACTGAGAGAACTAATTGAAAGAACAAGAGAATATGAACTCCCATTATGCCTCAATTATGTTGCCAAACGTATTCGTTTGAGAGAAAAGATATCACGTTAAGTGCGAAGTATAACTGAGAACAAACTCAAGATTTACATAGGGAAAGAAACTAAAAAGGAAAGTTAATTTAGAATATACGTCACAAGGGTCACGTTGATGAAGAAATTAATCGCCGTATAAAACTTGGATGGAGAGCTTTTGGAAGAAACAGTACAAATTTTAAGAGCAGTATGCCATTATGTCTTAAAAGAAAAGTGTTTAATCAATGCATCCTGCCAGTGCTTACGTATGGAGCAGAGATATGGACCTTACCTAAAACAGATATACAAAAACTGCAGACAACTCAAAGGAGCATGAAGAGATGCAGGCTTGGTGTAACCAAGAAAGATAAGAAGAGGAACTTGTGAATAAGGAAAATGACAGAAGTGGACGACATCATGACCAGAGTGAAATCGCTGAAATGGAAATGGGCTGGATATGTTGCCAGAAGAAAGGATCACCGATGGACAACCGAAATTTTGGACTGGATTCCAAGGGAAAGGAAAATACACAGAACAAGGCCGCATTGGAGACAGATGGATGAAATTCGAAAATATGCTCGAGTGACATGCAAGAGACAGGCTCAAGACAGACAATTGTGGAAGAAACTTGGGGAGACCTTCATCCAGCAGGGGAGTGATAATAGATGATGATATATATATATATATATTTATAATCCAAAATTTTACATTCGATTCCAAAGTTCCAAGGGGCAGGTAAAAAAAGACCCAGAAGAAGACCACGTGGGAGATGGATAAATGAAATTTGAAAGAACGCGGATTTGGAGGAGACTGGCTCAAGACAGATCGTTGTGGAAGAAACTTGGGGAGAGCTTTATCCAACGGTGGATTGATAATGGTTGACAATGATGATGATATACACTGGGTGGCCACTTTATTATGACCACCCCCTTAGTACTTCGTTGGGCCACCTTTTGCCTTTAATACTGCGTCGATTCTTCGTGGCATGGACTCCACGAGATGTTGATAGGTGGTTTGTGGAATCTGAGACCATGCTTGATGAATAGCACTTTCCAGGAGTGTGAGATTGCAGGGTTGTGGATCCAGCTGTCTGATGACTCGTTCAACTTCATCCCACAAATTCTCAATGGGGTTGAGATCTGGAGATTGTGGGGGCCACCTAAGCAAAGTAAACTCACCGGCATGTTCCTGAAACCAATCCTGTACAATACGAGCACTATGGCAGGACGCATTATCTTGTTGAAAGCAGCCATCGCCATTGGTATAAACCATCCACATGACAGGATGCTCTTGGTCCGCAACGATGTTTAGATTTGATGTGCCAGTCAGACGTTGATCAACACGAATTAAAGCGCCCAGAGCATGCCAGGAAAACATTCCTCACACCACAACGCTGCCTCCACCAGCTTGAAGGGTTGTAGTAATGCATTTGGGGTCCATGCTTTCGTGCTGTTTCCGCCAAATTTTCACTCGGCCATCGGCATGGTGCTACTGAAAACGTGATTCATCGGACAACATAATTTGTTTCCAATTATCGACTGTCCAATCCTTGTGCTCCTGTGCGAACTGGAGACGTTTTCTCTTGTTAACTGCAGACAGCAAAGGTGTTCGAACAGGCCTTCGGCTGCCATATCCCATCCGATGCAGTGTACGGCGAACAGTGCGTGCAGAGATCATTTGAGGGGATCCTTGATTAAGATGATCTGTAATTTGCTGCACTGTTACCCTTCTGTTGTCTGTTACCAGTCTGGACCCTCTCCGTTCCGCCCGAGCTCACTAGTCGATGACGACCACACGTTGCACGTAGAGACCCAGGTTTTTGGCTGACAGTCCAGTCTTTAAACACTTTAACAACAGCTGCTCTGGAACATTTCACGAATGCGGCGGTTTTGGTGATGCTCGCTCCATGGCTCCGAGCTCCGACTATCATCCCACGTTGAAAGTCCGTCAAATCGCATTTTTTACCCATCTCGTCACTCAAAAATCACTTTTACTACTGTCGCAAGCACTAAGATTTCCCTTTTCATACTAGCCTTGCCCTCTGGCGGTAACAGCGTGCAGCCATAGCTCATTTGCTTAAAACTTTCATGTGGTCATAATAAAGTGGCCACTCAGTGTATATGTATATATACATTATTAATATATGATATATACACACCTATGAGCCATTACATTATGACAAAGAAATGAGCGTGCATGAAGACCGAACGGTGGCGCAGGTGAAGTTCACAGAGCAGTATATATACAACCCGAGGACCGGTTTTCGGTTAGTAGAGTGTTCGGAGTCACAATGGGAAAAAGCTGCCGATTTATCGGAGTTTGATAAAGGACAAATTGTGATGGCACGGCGCCTCAGAATTACGATTTCGGAAACGGCGCGACTTGTGGCTTGTTCACGTGCATCTGTAGTAAGTACGTATCAAAAGTGGTGCACAGATGGTCAAACGAATGACAAACCGTCCTCCAGTCATGTGTCGTCCGCAGCTCAATGATGCCAAAGGGGAACGGAGACTGTCGTGCATTTTTCACAGCGACCGCAGGGTCACAGTGCGATAAATCACCCGCAGCTGCAACAGTGATGATCAGGGCAATGTGTAACAGCACACAATTCCTCGCAGCCTTCTGCGCATCGGCCTGCATAGCAGAAGACCCAGCCGGGTCCCCATGCTCTCTGCACTTCATCGCAAACAACGCATGAAATGGGCCCAAGATCATCGAGATTGAACCATGGATGATTGGAAGAAAGTGGCCTGGTCTGGCGAATCAAGATTCCTGGTGCATCATGTAGACGGCCAAAGGCGGATATGCCGATTACCAACGGAGGCTATGGCACCTGGATGCACTGTTGGGCGGAAACAGGCCGGAGGTGGCGGCGGTGTTATGCTGTGGGCGATGTTTTATTGGGACAATATAGGCCCCATCATCCTAATTGCACAATCCCTGACAGCTGTAAGGTATCTGACATCGTTGCGGACCAAGTTAACCCATTCATTGCAACTGTATTCTCTGCTGGTGACGGCCATTATCAACAGGATAATGCGTCATGCCACACTGCCATAATCGTCAAAGAGTGGTTCGAGGAACATGCTGGAGATTTTCTGTTAATGCCCTGGTCTCCAAATTCACCTGACATGAACCCAAACGAACATTTGTAGTTCGACTTGGAACAGCGGGTTCGCGCTAAGTCACCACCACCGCGAAATGTATGGGAACTGGTAAACCTGCTGTTGATATTATGGTACCAGATACCCCAGGATACCTATCGCCACCTCATCGAATCGATGCCTCGCCGAGTGGCCACTGTTTTGCGGGATAAAAGAGGGTCCTACAGCTTATTAGGTAGGTGGTCATAATGTAGTGATTAATCGGTGTGTGTATACGTAAACACATGTATATTTGTACATGCTGCTTATTTTTAAATATATTTGTTTATGTTTTTAAATATATATTTTACGAATAATTAGAAACGCATTATTCGTAAATATATAGCGGAGATATTTTTTTTCCTTCCGAATATCTTAGGAGATGTTTTCTTCGGGTGTTTGTAATTGTACCTTGAATACTTTTGGGGCACCCTATTAATATATCCCGAGTGCGACACTGTGTGCGAGCATATTTTAGTTGGGTCTGCGACGTGGAGCTTCTGTAGAGCCTATACTCCAAGTCACCCTAAGAATGTACTGTTGCAATACATAGGGAAACATGATTACTACCTCTTGGTGGAACGCAAGAACGATATCAATCCGTCAAGCACATATTTCCGCACTTGCCCTTCTCCGCCTCCCTCTCATCTACACAGGCAGAACTCGTTGGATATCCGAGTATCGAAGTTAAACTAAACACATGGAGCTGAAGGAGGTTTATACAGGGACCTGTTACAAGAGGAGCAGTGAAATAGAACGGAATGGGAGTGTGGTGAGCTCCGAACTATGAATAAATTCTTTTCCTATCGCTGCTGAAGAGCCCCCTCCTCCTCAGGTTTTCCGGATTGCCAATTTAATATTTCTGTGTTGAGAATGTTGAGTAAAGTCTTCAACCCGTTTTCCCCGCTCTAAGTTACGAACATTTCCCTGCTGGACAGTCAGCGGCCGAAAGTGTGAGTCTCTTGATTGAGCAACTTCTCAAATCAAACTTATTTCTAAAAGCCCTTTTACATTTTAAAAAATTATTTGGGATAGGAATTTTGTCCAATCAACTGCTGATCAAACAAAAATGGACTCGCTTTTCCCTCTGAACTCTAAGGACTACTTTTCGTAGCGGAGGTACCTGCTGCGTACTTTCCATAGTGGTACACTCTTAAGTTGACTGGGCGCGTAATTCACCATAAATAGAGGGGTGTACGAATGATAATGGCAGGGCAGTGTATTTCGCAAGTAGCACATGCTTGTGGAATTCTTCTTCTCCTCCTTCTTAGCCTCTTGGCACCCACTGCAGGGTAAAGGCCTCCCCCAGTTTTTCCAACTTCTTGGATCCTCAGCCTCAGTCAACCATGTAACACCTCGAAATTTCTGAAGGCATCTCTCCATCTTGTTCTGTGGAATTAAAACATATAAAAAAAAAGTACGGTTTTTATGCTTAGGGACACCAGATGTTTGCAAAAACAAATGAGATTTTCAAGCATTACTTTTGACGTTTTACTGAAAACCGGAAGGCAAAAATTTCGAAAATTTCAATGCAACGAAATGAAGCAAAATTTTATGAATTCTTACTCTGGAGAGCTTTTGCCGACAAAAACGGCTTTGCGGATTTACCAGTGCCCAGTGTTGCTCCTTATACAATGTGTGTGCGGCACCTGACTGAATAAACCGTGACGTCACTCCCGCGGGGATGTTTTTATTATCAGCTGTGCCAGAACCCAAGTGTTTTGTGAAGTCACTCAGGAGGCCTAAACCAAACATCCGTGTCAAGGCCCGTTCGAGACCGGAGGTTCCGGGACACGACACATGTGGAAGATCATCACCTTCTCCTTCTGTCGCCATATTGTTGTTGTTTTTTTACCCCACTTATTTTTCCACCACGTTAGTTTATGGCATAACTCCAAGCAGTTTCTGTGCCAGTACACAGTAATTAAACCTGTCTTTTTAACAATGATGACTTTTAATAAAAATCATGAAAGTAACTTCAAAATACGGTGCACACTAGTGAGCTATCTTTTCGATTTACCTTGTGGCTATCATAAATATCGATTTAATTAAATTTGGTGAATGTTATGAGTACTCATCCTTGGCATCCAGATTTACGTTTTTTCTTATCGTCTCTGTGCGGAGATACACCAACACCTATTTTCAAAATTTGTTAGCAAGAGAAAAAGGATAGCAACAAGAATAATACCACCGAATTCTCAGGGCTAATGAACATATTTTGTGCCAAAATCTAGAACAAAGAGATCTTTCAAAGTGCGGACTCAGCTGTTTTCTATCGAAGTTTGTACCGCAGATGAATAATGTTGCAGCTACAAAACTCGGAAACACATGAGAAATCGTAGTGGCAGGCATCGGATGCAAAAATAATTTTTAAAATACGATGTTGGAAGTGCAAACATTATGTAACGCCATCTAGCGGGGGATATAGTGCATCTCGAAAATGCGAAGCCATGCGGATAATCTTAAGGGAGCTAATAACAAGAATAACTGATGTGAATCCCACTTGTAGCAGCTAAGATATTGTCGAAACACAAATGTTAATTTTTGCCACCTAGCAGAAAAATTCTGCATCAGACAAGCTGTAAAGCTCACGGAAAATTTAGCGCGTTCATTGATCAGATGGAAAATAATTCTTCAAATGCTACATTTAGAAGCTCATATGCAATTTCAAATGCAAATATTCCGTAACGCCCTCTTTCGCAAAAACATGCATCTGAAAAATACACGGTCGTATCAGAATAATCTGACCACCTACCTAATAATGGGAATAACCACCCTTAGCCTGGATGACAACGGCGTGCATGGACGCAATGAGGCCCTGGAAGGTTACCCGAGACACACGTGCCCATTCGAACTGCAGCACAACACGGAGATCCCGGAAATGACGTGGTCGTGGGTCGGAACGTCGAGCCTGTCGATCCAAATAGTGCCTCAAGTGTTCGATGGGATTGAGGTCGGGCGATTTCGCCGGCCAAGAGAGAACGCAGACATCGCTGTCGCGTTCCTGGAAGGAGTCACGCATCCCCTCGGCGATGTGGCACGGCGCATTGTCCTGCTCGTAGACATCATCACCACCGGGGTAAACGTCCAACATGAAGGGATGCATGTGGTTAGAGAGGATAGACAGGTAGCCATTGGCGGAATTCATTCAGTGGCACCAGCGGTCCCAGGTCATACCAGGAAAACATCCCTCAAACATGCGCACTGCCACCTCCGGCCTGTACTTGACCAAGAAGCATGCCCGGGTGTTGGTTCTCGTGTGTCTGACGTCATATCCGCCGCCGCCCGTCACTTCTGTGGAGTAGAAACCTCGATTGGTTGGAGAAGGTAACATTTTCCCACTCTTCCACTGTCCAATGACGGCAGTCCCATGCGAACTGCAGGCGTCGTTGTCGATGGACTTGGGTTAACATGGGCGCCTTTGACGTAGCGTCGACACCGGAGACCCGTGCGTAACAGGGTTCGCTCTACTGTTATCGGGGACACGTACCTGGATGCCCCAGCGTTCATTTGCGTGGTCAATTGCTGCACTGTTGCGCGTCGATTGCCCTTTACCAATCGACGTTCTCCTCTGAGGTCGATGGCCTTTGGGGCTCCACAGTTATGACGTCAGAAGGTACTCGGTATGCCAGCGGTCCATTCTTGGTACACCCTTACTAAAGCACCTCGCGAACAGCCTACGAAGTCTGCTGTTTCTGAGATGCTTCCACCCTTGGCGCGGTAGCCGATGATCATTCCTTTTTGAACATCCATCAAATCACTACCTCTGCCAATTGTGTTCACGTCATGCACTATGGCTCATCTGTCCTGGTCGGCCGCGTAGATTTCCATGTGGTCGACCTTGTCACGTGCACCTTGTGACGCGCCTGCGCGGGTACCTTGTGATTCCAGGGGTGGTCTTATCATTCTGATACGACTGTGTAAATATTATGTGAATTAAATTGAACATGACTAAATCCAGACGGCTGATGATAGGAGTTTCCAATGTGAACCCGTAGACGCTGAAACATTTTGAGACTACGAATCTATATTTGTTAAACTAGAGAAATTGTTTTCCATCAAAAGTGAAAAATGCATAAAAAACTTTAGTCTTAATGTCAGTTATCGGACGCAGTAACAATTTTTCAAGTAGTGCTTTTACAAGCGAAGGTATCGGGACAAAGGAAAACATAGGGTGATTGTAATTAAACTATTCCTATTAAGAAGAATCTGCAAAGACAACTACTAAGTGAAATTCAACCAAACGTAGTAGGCACACTTCCCAGGAAACGGGGAAAACTTTGAGAAATTAAAAGTAGTTAAAAATCGTTACCAGGAGAAATTTTGGAGTTGCTAATCGCGAAACGGTAACTTTTACATATTGCGTACTTTCTATGGGCGGCTAATGGATATAAGAGGAGGATACTTTCTATGGGCAGTTAATGGGTATAAGAAGATGATACTTTCTATGGGCGGTTAATGGGTGTAAGAGGAGGATACTTTCTATGGACGGTTAATGGGTATAAGAGGAAGCTGTATAACTGGAGGATACTTTCTACAGGAGGTAAATGGGTATAAAAGGTGGATGCTAGACTTTCCGTAGTTCTTCTAGGTACGCGGTAGTTCTCATCTTGCCTAAACGTGCCGCATTAACCGGCTGAAACGCATTAAATCGAAGTTAACAAAATGGGCTGAAATCAGCTCGAGCGAATACTTTCGCTGTCTAAGAAGTGGGCCGAACACGGCTAGAACGAATGAACGTGTGCATTTGAAAGCATCGTTTCCCCTTAGCTTTGTTATTCAAAGTGGTCAGTTAGGAAAATGATTGCTACTAATCCCTTGTGACTGATTACCTGCTAAAAAGATTACAACAATGACGACGAAACTAAGAAAAGACAGACATGTCTGCGCCACTTGTTTCAGCCTATAGTGACATGTTATTCGTGTCGGGGATCTAACCCTTCCTCAAAATGTCTAGGATTATGGAGTACAGAATAAAAGACTAGAAGAGAACATTTATCACCATTGACATGTTTATGGTGGGAACTGCTAAAATGAGAGCAGGGAAAAGGAATGTCCCCTACCGCTATGGGAACATTTCTCTTTGGGGAGCATAATTACACGTTCGAGTCACATTATTGTGACTACCAGCTAATATCCAGAGTAAACGCCATGTGCAGCGAGGACAGCGTCTAGACGGGCTGGGAGTGACACAATAAGGTGCTGGAAGGTGTTCACAGGTATGTGGAGCCATGCTGACTGCAGTGCATCTGACAGCTGCTAGAGGGTGTGCGGTGGAGGATCCATAGAGCGAACAACACGATCGAGGTGGTCCAACAGATGATCAATTGGGTTTAAGTCGTGGAAACTAGGTGATCAGGGACGTACTTTGAAGTCTTCATCGTGCTCTTACAGGCACTCTCGGACATTTTTAGCTGTGTGATACGGCGCATTGTCGTTCTGGAAGATCCCATCCGGCCCCAGAGAAGACAATCAGAATGTATGGGTGTACGTGGTCTTCAAGGATGGATTCATTACGAATTCGGTCCCAAAGTGTCTTCCACAGGTATGAGTGGACCCAGGGAATGTCACGAAAACATTTCCCCAGACCATAACGCTGCCCCCACCAGCTTGTGTTCTTCCAGCAATGGTTGAAGAGTGTTTGTTCTCCGATGTTTCTCGCCTTATACGCCAACGTCCATCCGTTCGATGAAGCAGAAAACGTGACTCATCGGAGAAGGCACTCATTTGCCAGTCAGCGGAGGCCCAATTCCGATACTGCAGTGCAAATATAAGCCTTTTCTGTCGATGCACCTTCGTTAGCATAGGTGCAGTGACCATGCGTCTGTATCGGAGCCCCATACGCAGCAGGGTTCGCTGAAATGTCTTTTTAGACACGCTTCCGGTAACCCCTGGTTCATTCGGCCAGTGAGTTGCTCCACTGTAGCGTGTCGATGGGCCTTCACGTGCCTTCGAAACCGACGTTCACCTCTGACATCAATGGCACGTGATGCTGCGCAGTTTCCACGTCGCTTATTCGCAATGATGCCATTTCTCCAGTCACGATATACTTTAACCACAGCATCACGGGAACAGTTCAAAAACTCCGCTGTTTCAGAAATACTGCCACCTTTGGCCCGAATGCCGATAATCAACCATTTTTGCAAATCTGATATATCGCTCCTTTTATCCATGACAGCAACGAGGGATATGCTTTCAGATTGACTGCAGCCACCTTATATAGCGTCCAAGTCAACTCACGACACGTGCTTTCTATCATTGGCTACGTGCTGTTGACGTCAAAAGTAAGAGATGGTCACAATAATGTAACTCGACTGTGTAAATTTGAGCACAATTTGGTTCAGATAAGTTAGTCGCTTAAAAGGCAAATGAAGCTATGATACCAGAATGGTGAAATGCTGCTGCAGCGTTTTGCAACAGACGTTGCAAAAGAAAGCGAGTAGTCTGCTAACATCATGTGCACCTTGATGCACGATTCGTCGATTTGAAGAAAGGAGAGTGGACACATGACACTTAGACCAAAGAGACGGTGCCAACTTGTTCTTCTTCAAGAGATTGAAGACCCTGCTACTAGAGTGATAGGTGAAATTTTTGGTAATGCTGTAACCTCATGCACTGCACGTGCAATGTCAAGGCAGTAGGATTGCCCTACACAGTTGTATGAAAAGATTTCGTTAAGTGTTGTACCTCAATCGCTAATACTCACCCACAACCAAAAATGTTAACGCAGGTATTCGATTAGCATTTTAATTAGATTTTTTGGCACACGTGGAGGCTGACAAAACTTGGTCGTGGACCGTCCTGTGGTGTGATATAGCTTATTTCAACTCAATGGAAAAGTAAAAGCCATATATGGGGAACAGAGTATCAGCATGTCTGTCAGCAAATTAATTTTCCTTCCTCGAAAACTCCGGTAGGCTTATTGGCCAATTTGTATTCGAAGAAAGTCATGGAATTAGATTCCGATCTTCACTGCAACCACTTTTTCCTGGCTTTTCGGGACATAAAGTTTTGCCATTTCTCAACCGCAGCCAAAAGGATGTCTCCACACAATCATATGCATGTAAGATGGCGCAACTCCTTACGTTGGATCGTATTTACAGAAGTTTCAGTGACAAAATTTTACAGGGAATAGAGTAATAAGTTGCTTATTTCCAGTATCTTGGCATCCTCGTTTACCAGACATTAATTGAAGAGCTTATTTCCAAAAGGCTGTAAGTCATGTTTTTCGATTCCTCAGAAAACGCGAATTTTTAGTTTATGGTTTATTAATAAACTTTAAGAAAAGATAATTTTTTCCAATAATCTCTGATACTTTTTACCAATAATCTCTATGTGATTCTCGTACATGTGCTACAAACTCTCGCATCGAAAAGTCAATTTTGCTAATTTTTGACTTTAATGTCTTTTGGAAATAAGCTCTTGAATGAACCTTTTGGGACTTTTGACTGTTGGCGGTCACCTGAAAAGCATGATGTATTTTGGCAATGTTTCTCAGTTGGCACACATTTGAAGGACAGAATCGCACAGCATGTTAGGAAACTTAGCTATATTTCAGTTGCGTTCTGCCGTTGAGAACGCAGATCCGCGGATTCAGCTATTTATCCATCAGAACGATGAATAAACTGAATAACTGGTATGAATTTTCCCCAACAGTACTTAAACTAGCTCTTTGTGTTAAAGAACCACATTTGTGTTGCTCTGCAGTAAAGCTTGAGAAGAAACACTACAAACTTAAATGATTGAACGTCACATGTCGTTGAATACGGTTCATTTGCCAATCACAAACACATACAGATCATAAGTTGTAATTTTTCCTGTTTGTAGCGCTTAAATTTCCCCTGGCGTTGATTTTTGGAACTGTTTTTCCCTTTATTTCCAAATGTCTTTCTCAAGTTCTGAGAAGTGTTCCTATTATCAAGTGTGGTTGAATTTCATCCACTGCTAATTATCACAGACGAGTCTGAGTCGAGGTAATTCAATTATAATCCCCCTGTTGGTACTTACATTGAGTGATCACTGAATTATTACCAAACCTATCTGAAGTGAATGCTGCCCGTCAATCACGTGATTTCCAAGAGGGAGCGCTTAGTCGACGGACGTAGCATATATAAGATGCGAATGGAGCAGTAGGTAGTAAAATTCGGAGAGTGATGAGTAAACGGAAGGATTTATCGGATTTTCAGAAAGGAGAGATTGTGGAAGTGCGCAGAACAAACGGCTGAACTGGAGAATTATTCGCGAGTCGTCATGGTTAAAGTGTTTCAAGACTAGCGTGAAAATGGTCGAAAGACGACCCAGAGGTAAAACTGCACAGGACAGCAAAGAGTGTAAGAGAAAGTGCCGTGTACGACGATTCGCACAGGCCAACGAACGCAGCACTGCTCAATAGTTGACTACCCAATACAACAAAGGCCAACCCGGAACGGTATCTGTCGTGACCATACGCGTGGGCTGTGATAGAAGACGACCCCGACGACGTCCTTTCCTAACCACGGTTCATCGGCGCAAAAGACTCACCTGGTGCAAAGCTCAAACAAGTTGGACGGTAAATGACTGGAAAAAGGTGTGCTGGTCTGACAAGTCGCGTTTTTTACTCCACTCCATGGATGTCTCTGTACGTATTTGGCGCAAATAACATGAGGTTCACGATGGTCATCCACAGTGCAAGCCGGTTGTACGGTGGCATTCTAGAACACGTATCCTTCTGCTCGGGAATCAAATGGTTTCCCAATTAAGCAACACCAATGGAATTCATCGCTGTAACTTTGTTGTCTTGACATGCGCTTCTCCTCTACGTCACACATGATGTCATCCCCTCTTGGCATTTTCCTGATCGATGAGTTCCTTTTCCTATCTTCCTTGGTTACACTAAGCATGCATCTCTTCAGGCTTCTCTCAGATATTTATACCCTCAGAATGCCTGTTCAGTTAGGTTGCGACAATGATTTGAATAAACACTTTTAAGATGTAATAGTAAATTGCTCTTGAAAATTGCAACCTTTTTCTTTCAAATGCTCTCCAGCCACGTTTTATGCACCTATCAATTTTTTCTCCGATGTGATCCTGCTTTGATATCTGTTGTCCAAGGGAGATGTTGGTAACAGTTACTCCTGAATTTTCTCCATGAACTTCCAAATCCGAAGTTTTCGTAAAAGCATTGTAGGCTACAGCATTTTTTTCTGTATAGTCATCTTTTATCCCACCTTGATTATTTTCAGCAAGTAACTGAATCATACTCTGCAGCTTTGAGGGTATACCTGCAAAATTGACTACGTTTGCAGCTGAACGAAGGTGAGTTAAACAATCTCCATTAATCTTTACCTGATTGTCTTTCTAGTTCAATGATTGAAAGACATTCTGTAATGTGACACTGAACCGCTTTGGAGATGTGGTGTCATCTTGTCTCACTGCCTTCCTAATTTTTAAAAGGTGGTGCATCTTGAATGGTCGAATATTTGAACTTGCGTTTTCATTGGTGTTACCAATTGCATATAGCGTACGCATCTTCCATGCGGCATGATTTCCTACACACTGTAACTGCTGATGGTTTCATGAAATCTAAAGCCTGTTCATAATGAATGAAAGAGAAGGAGAGTTCATATTCATTCGGTCTTTCAGTCAGTTCTATCAGTGCATGGATATGATCTACGAGTAGAGTATTGTTGTCACTCTTGAATCCAGCTTGTTCACTTGGTTGAGCCATGTCCAGTGTTTCCTTTAAGCGATGTGCCAGTACCTTAGTAAAGACTCTATAGACAATTGATAGGAGACCGATGGGTCTTTAGTTGCTGAAACACTCAAGATCCCCCTTTTCTGTATTAGGATAACTGCAGCAATGTTCCAGTCGTCAGGAATTTTCCTTTCAGTTTTTCTGTTTGTTCAATACTGTATTCCCGTACAATGTCCACGGTAATCCAATCTTTCTCCGGAATGGACACTACCAGCATTTGCCCAAGTGCAAAGAAAGGTTGCGCAGTTAGGTATGCTGTGAGAGGTGAGGTACATATATAAAGCTGAGATCTTCTGTCGTGTTATTAGTAACTTTGAAGCAGATATGCCGCGTGGACGGGAGCTTTTTGAGTTCCAGTGTGGGCTGGTCGTAGGATGTCATTTGAGTAACGTTTCCATGCGGAGCATTGCAGCTAAAGATACAAAATTTGACTAAAAGTGATGTCGTGAAGAATGAAAGCAGGACGGTACAACTGCATAAAAACTTCCAGGAAGGCCATACAAACTGAAGAACGTGATAGAAGAGCCATGGTAAGAATTGTTGAGAAATTTTGTTACGTAATCCCTCGGTTAGTACCATAACTGTCCGCACAGAGTTGCACAGTGTAAGTTATTATGGTAGAGCAGCGGCACACAAGTCACACATCAGTACCGTGAATTCAAAGCAATGTTGGGAGTGGTGTATGTCCCGTCGTTTCTGGATTATGGGCTACTGGAGGGCTGTTCTCTGGAGTGATGAATCATGTGTTTCACTCTTCCAGTCTGATAGGCGTGTTTGGATTTGGAGACAGCTCGACGAACGATTTTCGCCAGATTGTATTCTTCCAACTGTTAAGTTCGCTGGAGACCTCATCATGGTATGGAGTTAGTTTCGTGGATGGGACTCAGCCCGTTGGTTATCATACCACAAACTACTTTGCAGTGTTCTTCGACATTCTGGATAATTCTGCCCTACCAACAACGTGGCAGTCTTATGGAAACGACCGTTGTCTCTTCCAACACGATGGAGCTCCCTGCCACACTGCACGGCGTGTGCAGGACTGGTTTCTTGAAAATTTGGAGCAATTATTAGACTGGCGTGTGTATTGTCTTGATCTTAATCCCATAGAACACCTCTGGGATGAAATGGAGCAACGGTTACGAAATCGACCACAACGACCGTCTTTGCTCTCCACTCTGACATCAGCATTTCAGGTCGAATGGAGAGCGATTCCTGTCGAGGCCTACCGGGAATTCATTGATAGTATGCCTCGACGTGTTGCCGATGTCATACAAGCAAAAAAACTAACCACAAAGTGGGATCATACGATAATACAGCCGTTTGTCCTGAAACATTGTGGTGTCTCAATATGTTTTATAATATATTGTATATATTTCGTGATCAACTGTGAAACGTCATCTCTGCATCCATATTTCGGAAAAGTCTTTTGCATTGGATATCTCATCATCCATATACTCTTTTGCATTGCTATCTCTGCATCGATACAATCGGAAAACTCTTTTTGCATTGGATAGAGATTAAAATAATGATCATGATTCACGAACGTTCGAATTACTGTGATGCACAGTTTTTGCTCTAGGTGACACAAATCTATATTTACAAGTGGTTCAGTCTCGGAATTCTATCTGGAAAACCTTTTGCATTCTCCAGCTGTAATTTTACCCCCAAATTTCCCATTTCTGTACAATTTTTAAAATGTCAAGTTTTCCGGTTGGGGAGTAAATTTAGATTTTTGTTTCAACATCTCCATTTCTAGGTATGGAATTGGAAACATCCTTTTCCGGGTGCACCTTTTTTCGGCAAGGCGTGGTGGTGTGTGGATTTTGGTACAGTAGCTGAGCTTCTAAAAGTGCCATTCGGAAACATCAGTTTCTATCAGATCTATATAGTCGTGATTGCAATTTTCTCATACCTCTTCAAGTTTTTGTAGGCAGAATTTATGATTAACTTGCATAAATTTCAGATTTTCTTTGATGGTGTCATTTCTTTGGCAAGTTGAAGAGAAAAAAAAATACTTTTCACTGACTAGCTCTAAATGTGGTCTTTTCAATCTATTTATTTTTCTCACAATGAATCTTCATTTGTCGCTTTGTATGTTCTTCAAAATGTCCAATGTGTTATTACTCTTTTTGTATTGGCATGTCGCAAACCTCGACCAAGATTTTCCATGCATTTTACAGCTTTCCTTGTGGAAAATGTATAACCTAACTGGCTTGAAATTATAATTTTTTCCAGAAAACTAGTGACTGCACAAAAAAAGAAATACATGCTAAAACACTGAAAAAAAGTATGGTTATTGCATGAGAGACCTAAACATGTACTGCGCTTTTGTGAATGGAGAGACATATCTGGGAATTTCTGATAACTCTAGTTAAGGGGATCACGGGCTTGTGTGTATGAGAGCGATGAGCTTCAGAATTTGTTAGTAGCATACTCCCATTGTATTATGAGTATTAAGACGACGAATAGTTAGAAGTAGCTCATTTTGGATTACATACTTAATTTTCTTTGTCTTTACATTCTTGCCAAAAATTATTGTAGATGGTGGCGCGGGACAGGGTTTTTCCTGGATTACTTCCGGATCAGCACACAGCCGTCTTTATATTAAGCGTCCTATCTGAAGTCTAACTGACGATCTCATTACGAAACGCATAAAGAAAGTTTTCTTAAGTTCCAATCTCTGAAGAGACTTCAGAAATTCAACGTAGTGCAGTACACTCATCGATATCGTCGACTGTTTTGAACTATGGTATCTCGGGTTCATTTTGTGAAACTTTCGGAGCGTTATCAGGAGTTCGGTATCTCTATTACACGAAACTGAAAGCCAAAGATAGGAAACGCCGATGTCAGAACTTTGTCAGGGTAGAGCTCGACCCTAACTAAGTTTCTGTAATTGGCAACTTAACGGTGTGTAAAATTAGTACTGTTGGAAAATTATGGATCCAGAAAGAGGAAGCGCCTCACCGTCTTCGCCCGATACGTTTCTGGATTGGGATGGACTCAATCGAAAAAATCCCACTAAATTCAGAATACTTTAGCTTTCCTACGAGCTGAAAATATTGAACATTCTCTTACTTGAAAAAATTTGGATGTTAAGGGGACAAACTCTCACAACATCAAATTGAGAGCTTTCCCCTTATTTCCTGACGATTGGTTATAGGGTGTCGGATTTTTGTAGTTGATCAGCTGCGCTGTTCACGTGTCTTTTCAGGAACGCCGCCTTCGTGGGAGTCACAAAAATAAAGAAAGAAATTAAGGAGTTACGTACTTTGCGATAAGGAAAGAACGGAGATGTGGAATGCATCCACAAAAATGTAACAATACCGATAAGTTGGAAAGATTAAGTGTGTGGTTTGGAAAAGTCCTGTCATTTACTTCAGCTGATTACAAAACGAAGGAAAAAAGGTTTTCTCCATTTTTATGCATTTCGTTGGCTGCATAATTTGATTGATAGGTTTGTTTGATTTGATATTTAATAGAAATTGTTAGCTATCTCACAGGAAAGGCGTTTTCAAAATCGGTAATGACTCAGAAAACCCAATTTTTTTTTTTTTTTTTACAGAAATACAGCATTTTACTTTAACTACTCTTATTTTCACGTCAGCACCTGAAAACGCATCATTTCAATAAAATTTTTAATGACAGCATTTAAAGTGTTCTGGATAAGACAAGTTCAAATAGAAAGTGAATTCAATGGTACCTAAAGTTAATTAAACAGAAATGGGCACCTGAAGGGAAGATGGGAGCTAAATAGAACAATTCACTTCATCTGTGGAATATGAGCTGGAGCACCAGTAAAGAGGAAAACTCAGAAATAGATGGCTGAATGAAATATTGGGAAATGCGAAATGGGGAATCGTGACAGTGATGGCTGGAGAGAAACTGGAAGCCTTTTTTCTACACTGGACTAAACCAAGCTGACAAAAGGGAGGAAGGTGGTATGCCACGGCGCTGACCGAGGAAGTCCTAAAAGAATACCGCAATATGTGTTAACGTGAAATGTGAGGTTATCGCAAATGAAATGTCCGATTTCACAGACTTCTGCAGTTGGCAGTTAATTTAGGAATTACCATATAGCGTGATGTAACTCATGATATGTGAACTTAAAGCGCCAAGGCTGCTCGTCATTTCGTCTGTGTCATCATTTCAAAATGGATTGTACTACCGTGAAGAGGAGGTTAAATCAGAGCCAAATTTGTGTCATTTTTTTACACGAGTTTAAATTGGATGTCGTGCATCAGCGGCAGCTAGATACATCAATACAGCGTTTGGAGAAGGCATTCTTAGTGAACCCAAGATACAACGTTGGTTTGCTAATTTCCGGTCTGGAGATATGAGCCTCGAAAACGGCACACGAGGTAGACCAGAAGAAACTATCAATAACGACACGTTGTAGGCATTGATTGAATCCGATCCATCTTGGTGAGAGATTCGTAGTACACTGTGCAACCATTTTCGGGCGTTTAACGACCGTAGGCAAAGAAAGATAAGGGAACGGATAAATGGGCCTTTCCTAAGTTGACGGAACAGCACAAAATAAGACGATTTGGTGCGTGCTGTTCTCTCAGTATGCGCAACCAAAAGAAGGACAGTTTGAGGCTCCTTGTTCCATGTGATGAGAAATGTAAGTTGTATAACAGTCAACAACGTTCGGAGCAATAGCTCTGCCGTGTTAAAGTCTCATCCCAGTTAACCAATGGTCAGTGTTTGATGGTCCGCAGATGATGTGATCTACTCCTTCTTACAACAGGATCAGGTATTGTCGAGATCTTGATATTGTGCACGGTAAACTACCCACCAAACAGTGGGTATTGGTCAATCGCCATGGGCCCGTACTTCATGATAACATGTGACCTGATGTTGCACTCCAGACGATGAAGAATCTGCACTAGCTGCGGTACGAAACCTTATCTTATCTGCCTTATTCACATGATCTGTCCCCTGCGGAATATTATTTCAGCACCTGGACACCTATCTACACGATTAAATGGTTTTCCAATCAAACAAATTTAAACCGCATTGTGTGAGTTTGTCGCATCCGAAGCTTGACGTCATTTTTCACGACGGCATAAAGGACTTGTACCTTTGTTGCTTCTTGTGTTGATTATTTTGGTTGATATGTTTATTTTGTACCGTACTTTGGGAGTTTTAACACCATCAATATTCCGACATTTTATCGGCAGCAATCTCATATGCGCACAAAATTATAAAAAGAATGGTCACTAATTCTCTTTTTGCGATAAATAAAACTTCCTTGAGATTAATCTTCCATGGTTATGGACTGAGAAAAAGTGAATCTCCGAGATAGGTGGCTAAATGCTGATTTACTAATTGTGATGTGCAACGGAACTCAGAGCGATTTTCTCTCAATTATATCATAGAGTACAGATCAAAGAACGATGGCACTGAACTTCATGAAAGAAATTTTACAGTTCGCTGCTGAAACAAATCAGTGAATGAGACAATAAATTTTGCATTTTGAGATAAAATAATGGATCATGTATCATTTCTGTTAGGCCCTGTCTCTGCAAAGGAGACGAAAGTTTATCAAAAGTAGCGTGCGTTGTGGGCGACGTTCAAGGAGCACAGACTCTGAATGACGGGCTCAGGTACGTATAACATGTAAAAGACTAACACACGGGTAAAGAAGCTAGAATTTTCAGCAGCTCACGTCATTTTAAGCAATGTTTGACAATTAGATTGGATTGAGACAAGTTCGCTTTCCAGCTGATGGGAATATAAAAAGTTAGTGAAAACTATCTTTGAGTTCCGGCTTGTCAGGAAGAATAAAGTTTTCTTAGAATTACCATAATATTATGACTCCCAGTCACTCCTTTTTTGTTCACTAAAGTTCAAAAAATCTTGAAAAAGGAAAAGATTTGGCCATGTGGAAATGAAACAAATCAGCTGAGCAGCTCTTGGTAGATCCAAAGACTAATACCGAAGTATTCGGCTATAGTAAAAATTTTGGCAAACTTTTTTTGTATGATTTTTAAGAAAAATTTTATTTTGTGAAATATTTTAATTTTTGGAAGATACATTCTACTGATCAATCTCTAATTTAATCTGCCCTCTCAGATGCCAAAATACGCCTAGCATCTTTGCAAACGAAGTCGTTCCGCATCCGTTGTGCAGGCACATAGTAACATACATTATGAATAATATGAGTGTGCAATTTTCATTAAAGCAAGTTTTATTATCTTTCGGTAGCAAACGTATGTATTTTCATTAGAGGTTTCTTCCTTGTGCTTCTTTTTTGGTACTTCCCGAATTAAAAAGAAAAAGAAGAATGTTTCAGAAACTAAAAGATTTTGTCCCCTTACTTAAGTATTTTAATTTTTTCCTAGTAAAAAGAGTTGGAGCAAATCACTGAATGAAAACATTTTACGATTGAAGTGCAGCTTAAGGAAATTATTCATCATAATCAAAGAGAAAATATCTCAGGGATTTCAAATCTTTTGGGACAACTTTATCGTTTTCTCATCTATTTCCTCTGAATTTGGACTGTAGTTTACTATTAGCCAATTCTCATGGCGCATGCTCTGTGTGAGCAGAGACACAATTACATAACGGAAGAAAACGGTAGCTCCAAAAATTGGAAACTCAGTACATTATTTTATATTTCAGAACCACATGATTCCAATGTTTTTTGTAATCATATATTTCGTTGACTTGCAAGAGATTTTCCAAATTTTTTGAATCTCAAATGTCTTAGAAAATGGGATTCTATGCATATGAAGAATCTAACTTTTATTTCATAAAGTTGCAGCCAAAAGTCAAACAATTAGTTACCTAGAAAAGGCTTGTGAAAATACATATAACTTGAAGCGCTGATAATTTAAATTATAACGGTCTTCCCAGGTGTTAATTTTGTGTGCATGAGTGAAGAACAAAGCTCAGCGTGGTTCAAAATATAGTATTGCTTCGTCTACAACAAAAGTTCTGTCTCCTGCAGGTTTCCTGTTAAATTCAAAATTCATCCAGGAAAAGCCCTAAATGAGAAGTCTTGAAACCTTGAGAAAAAGATTTTAATAATTCCTACAGTTGAGAAAAAATTGTGATTTTTATTATTAACCTTCATACAGGTCTTCAAGAACTTGTAACTGCCAAATTCCAATTTTACAAACAGTAGAGAAAACTTCTGCATACCAAGAGCGAAGGGGTAGGTAGGGTTCGGTTCGTAATGTTACGTGAGTGCTGCTCCGAATCTAATTTTGTCCTTCCCCCAAGGCTACTAATTCTAATTTACGAAGAACTACTTCTGTTACCCCTGGTTGCTCATAGCAGCTGCTGAAGAACAAAATTAGCACAAATGAATGAAATCCTCCCAAAAATAAACATCGCATAGTTAACAGCCATTTTTGAAAGGTCATAATACTTAACTGATTCTAATAGTGACATGAAGCTAATTATTTTATTTTGCACAAATGGTCTAGTTACTTCAAAAAATCGCGGCAGCAAATGAAGTTAGAGCCAGGAAATTTTAAAAAGGATGTTTCGAAAATACCATTTGACCTAAAATAAATGCTTGTATCTCTAGAACAGAGGTCAGGAACATTTCATGTTGGAAGGCCGCATTAAGTTAGCTGTAATCTAACAAGGTCGCATTCAAGAAACTTCGGTTAATAGATATACTTCGAAGTGCACATTATTTTGTAAAAATCTTACTATGTACTGACTAACTTCAAAAAATGAAACAAAAAAATGTTAATTCTAAAGTTAACTAACCTTTTAATGACTTTGTTGTGACAGCTTTTTGTTGGAAAGCATTTTAATATTTGGTTGCAACATGGAGGTCCGCACTTTTAGCTGATCTTCTAGGTGGGTATCCGTCATGTGACCTTAATGGCGTCTTGATTTGGGTTAGGTAGGAGATTGTAGATTCGCAGCAGTAAGTGGTTGAAAAGTAAGACAGTATTTTTTGTGCATGTTGCCGAAGGCATGGGTATTCTATTGGATCTTTCCATATTTCAACTGGATTTTCCTTAGCGTCAAATAAGGACTTTAAAATGTCATCTTCTGATAGCTCAATCAATTCCGTGTGCAGTTCTTTAGAAGCCATAGAACGAAATCATGAGCGTAGTAAGAGTCGCAATAGCCCTTATGACTTACTTGTCTTTTAATTATAGTGGTCGTCAGTCTGGGAGCATTATTTTATTGAATCTTCTTTTACTCTTTGGTATTTTAAATACAGTCATTTTAAGATTAAAATAAAAAATAATAAAAGATGAACAAAAACATGCTAATAAAAATAAAAGGACTTGTTTTGCAAAATTTGGATTCACTCAAAAGGCCGCAGGATCCCCACCCACCCTAGGAAGTGTAAGAATTGTAGAGTTCCTTACATATAAATTTCCTCCTAACTTTATTATCATGTGTTTTAGCTATGTAAAAGTCAAAAACCAATGCGTTTTATTCAAAAGAAAATATTGTTCTGTATGTTATCTCTAAGTCGTTTCGACTTTTCATAAAACGTAAATATTTAATGCTATGGGTTTTCTTCAAAGATACGCGCTATAAATTGGAATTTCAATAATTTTTTCCAAGAATGTTGAAACGAAAAATTGAAAATAATAATAACTGGTGTCTTATGAGGATTAGAATCGGGAAAAATGTCTGTTTTCTGGCAGGCTAAAACATCATCAACTGATACCTCTGTGGAATTTTATGTCACTACTAGACGTTCAGTAACTTTTTTACTAATAATAGGGCACAAATATTTTGTCTCCAGTTTATAGTTAAACAAAATGTATCCTTTTTAATAGAGTGCAATGTTTTAATTACTTTGAAATTCTGTGAAATTCTGCGTTTGGCAAAATTGCTGGGCTTCTCAAAACTGATTCGCAGGTCTCGTTTCAACTAGGGGAAAAAATTCAATAATTTCAGAAATTTTTTAAAATAAGCGCGTCTGAATTTTGTAGGTAATTTTTTAAATTTTTCCTGCGTGAATTGAAAGAATAAACATTAAAATTGTCTTCGGAATAATGGTTCTTTAGGATAAGACATGAATATGATAGTGATGACGCAGCAGCAATTCTCCTCACCATTCATTCAACTCAGTATCAGAAATATTTTGGTGAAATAATGGCTCGCCGATGTCGAACACTATCTTCCAAATCACTCAGATCACATGGTAGTGAACCCAGACTATCATGCTCTTGTCCTACAAATGCTCCATGGGATTGAGATCTGGGGATTGTACTGGCAACCGAAATGGCGAAAAGTCTCCGCCATGTCTTTCAAATCACTCTAAGACAATGAAGAGGTTGCGGTATTGGGCATTGTCCTTCTGGAAATATCATCGCCATGGAGTAGAGATTCATTATGGTTGACTGAACTTGATATGCAACGATTTTTAAATATACTTGAGGATTCAGTCATGAGTCCAGTTGAATCAAGGAGCTCAAAGGCTACCATGAAAACATAGCCCACACACTACTAGAGAATTGTGGCATTCCATAAATACAGGGGCACACGGCGACAATTCTTTGAAGAACTGCAGCAACGATATTTAAATAGTCCTGGGCATTCAGGTGCTGGTCCACTCGAATCAAGGAACCTAAAGTCTCACATCAAATCTTGGGCCACACCTTACTAATGGATAACTATGGTAACCCATCAATATGGGGATATAGAGTGACTGTGTTTTGGATTAAAGTGATAAGAAACGGGGTTTAAATACGTTTGGGCATCAAGGCGTGAGTTCGTTCTAATCAAGGGAGTTAAAGTCTCCCATGAAAACATGGCTCACACCTTACTAATGGATAGCTATGTTAATCCAGTAGTACGAGGTACAGAGTGACTCTGGGTAAATGAACTTTAACGGCAATGTGTAGCGCATTTGTGTAGCTGACTTACTAAAAAATATTGTACATAAATCAAAATTTCACCTACAGTGAAATGCGAGTCACTCAAATAAAGTTCAAGAGGTTTTTACTTAGAGTTTATCCTTTATTGCTGTTAATAGGCATTTGATCATGTTCAGTTCAACATGGTGAGGACAACTAAACGTGGATTAATATCTCCAATGACAATTAATTATGAAACACAATACTGGAACTTCAGTTAAAATCCACAATAAAACTTAACTACGAAGAACAACATTTTCATAGCATTCAACAATACTTTAACGGCAATTAAGCAGTCTCGTATCCAAACGGAGGATTAATATTCACACTGAAAATTCCCCTTCTCACAGCTACTGCGTAGCCATTATATATCTTGTTTTGTTCTTATCACATTCATGCGTCACTTACGTACTGACCATATGGTGATGCCAACCTCCATTCATGTGAGAGAGAAGATATCACGTTAAGTTTGGAAAGTGCAAAAGAGAATAAACTTAAATTTACCTAAGAAAAGCAACTAAAAATGAAAGTTAAAATAGAATACAGTATGCGTAACAAATTATGTTTAAATGCTCGTGGGTATTCCGGAGTGAGACCATTCGAATCCAGGTACCTAAAGTCCCTAATGAAAACATGGCCCACACATTACTAATGAATAACTGTGGTAATCCCTCGATGCAGTGGCACAGAGTGACTGTGATTTGGATTAAAGGGATAAGCAACGGTGTTTAAATACGTTTGGGCATCCAGGCGTGAGTCCATTCAAATCAAGACGTCTCCCACGAAAAGGTGACCCATACCAATACAGTGTCTCTGTCAGCATGAAGAGAAGTAACGATGCAAAACTGAACCATGGTCTCATACTTTTATCCTTAAACTTTGATCGTCCTAGAAAAAAACGATTCATCAGATGGCATGACCCTTTCTTTATAATTTAGAGTTCATCTCCAATACGCCCAAGCTCGATGGAGACGTTTTGTGTTGGCCGCCCCGGTGGCGCAGTGGTCTAAGGCGCTGGCCTCTGATCATTCGTCCGTAAGGGGTCCGGGTTCGAATCCCGGTCAGGCATGGATGTTGTGTTTGTCTTACGGCACTGGCTCTCTCCCTTCCCTGGAACCAGTGACCCTAAATTAGGGACGGGCGACTGCTTATAGCCCATTGAGTTGCTCACGGTGGTCGTTAAACCTCCAATCAAAAAAAAAAAAAACGTTTTGTGTTGTTCAATGCAGACGGCACTGGATTACGGATAGATTTTACGTTGTTGTAACGTAAACGGTGCACGTTACGGTTTGATATTATTCTTGATTCAAATACTCTGTTATTTGACTCAACGTTACCCGTCTGTTGGACCGTACAAATCTGGATATCCTCTGCTCATCTATAGCTTCGACTGGTCGGTATCTCACTACCGGCTTTTTTGTTGAGTCACCCACTTTATGTGTACTGTTAGTACTGCTGCTCTTCCACATTCCACAAGTTCAACAGTTTTGATGAAAATGGCGCCACTCCTCCAACCATCTCGCGTTTAAAGTTCATTCGATCACTTAGCCGTCCCATTAGAAATCCAGTAATGTATTCTGAACTGGAACTCGAAGTGTTCCCTTTCGCGTGATCATGAAGTCACAGTGACGTTACAAAAAGAGATGGGACTCATTTTGTTTACATAAATTGCCTACTTCTCCTGGTAACTTGGCTACTCGGTGTATAAGTGATAACATATTTCAGTGTAAAGCTGATTTTTTGGCTATTTTTTCCTTTTGAACATGCTACTTCCATGCTACAGTACGTGACGTTACCTCTACTTAACATTCCTTTTGAGTTTCCGTTTTCCTATGTAAATTAAGTTATTTCTTAGATAAACATTTTCTAACTGAACGGCATATTACTTTCCCGAACAGCTTTCACAATTTGGCAACACCGATAGTGAGTCAGAGAAACATAAAATGATTATATCGACTGTGAGTAGTGTGGATTTGGTGGCGAGAGTAAAGGTCGGTAGAGATTGCGAGTCGCTTGTTAAACGTTGATATTGCGAAAGAGATAAAGCATGTTCGATTTGAGTGTGATCGACGAATAAGTGTCATTATCATACGATTGATATCTGTGATTGATACTAGTGAGATTATGTACTGGCAGTCGATTATACTGATGTCACGAAGTTAATGTTGGAAATACTCAAGTCAATAAACTGATTCTTTCTACCTGGCCGTTTGCTTCCTTGTTTCTAAAGTGTAATTAATTTATGGGCTATGTAACTACCTCGGCACATTAGCCAATCAGTTAGCTACTTAATTAATCAGTTAACATTTAAACTATACCCATCAAGAGCTGAAACGTTATAACGGTTATTTCAGTAATTTCACGAGGTGTGAGTGCACCAAACCATAAAGACTTTCCTAATTCAATGGCCACACAATGTAGATCTATGATCTCAAGTGCGTTGAACATGGAACTGAATCAAAAGTGACTTCCTAAATGACAATGCTTGTTACTGAGTCTTTAGGAAAAAAATAACTAGTTCTTCAGGGATGAATATCGAAAATGTCAATGACTCGTTGCCTTCGTATATATACTATGAGAGGACTGCAGAAGAAGAGGAGGAACAATATGTGTGTAGCTAGATAGTCAAGATTCACAGGTGGTTAAGATGAAAAGAATGGGTGTAAGAATGTCAAGAGTGTGAAGGGGACCAACACGAGCTGGATGTTTTCATTTGTGACTTCAAACAACAGCTGGTCATCCCCTCCTTCCAGTAATCAGTATTAGTTCAACTAACGTCAGAAGAACGCGTGTTGTCTTTAACACCTTATTTCCGAAAAACAAAAACTGTAGTAAATAAGTCCCAAAAAGCAGCCTTATATTCTTTTTCCCTGCGTGCAAAAGAATTTGATATTTTGGGGTGCTAGGTTCAAAGTAGGACGACTCTTTTATTTACAGTAATTTTTAAATTTCTTACCTTTCCAAATATTCGAAAATAAAGATGCTATTTAACGGGACATCATTCTTAGAGCATTTCGTAGAAATTGGCAAACGCAATCTCTTTTGTCTGTCCGTCTTCACATGAAGCCGCCCCCCCCCCTTTTTTTTATTTTAAAAATTCCCTTTTGTGGCTGATAGCGCTCAAAAATCATGCGTGCATCAATTTCTGCACTTGCATTAAGTGACCTTGTGAAAGGTAGTATCAGCTAAAAAGAAATCTTTTTTGTTTTCAACAGCTTCAAAATAATTTCAGTTAAAACATTTTCCAATCTTTACTGTTTTCAACAGCTTCTTCAAAATAATTTCAGTTAAAACACTTTCCAATCTTTACTGTTTTCAACAGCTTCTTCAAAATAATTTGAGTTAAAACACTTTCCAATCTTTACTGTTTTCAACAGCTTCTTCAAAATAATTTCAGTTAAAACATTTTCCAATCTTTACTGTTTTCAACAGCTTCTTCAAAATAATTTCAGTTAAAACACTTTCCAATCTTTACTGTTTTCAACAGCTTCTTTAAAATAATTTGAGTTAAAACACTTTCCAATCTTTACTATTTTCAACAGCTTCTTCAAAATAATTTCAGTTAAAACATTTTCCAATCTTTACTGTTTTCAACAGCTTCTTCAAAATAATTTGAGTTAAAACACTTTCCAATCTTTTTTGTTTTCAACAGCTTCTTCAAAATAATTTCAGTTAAAACATTTTCCAATCTTTACTGTTTTCAACAGCTTCTTCAAAATAATTTGAGTTAAAACACTTTCCAATCTTTACTGTTTTCAACAGCTTCTTCAAAATAATTTCAGTTAAAACATTTTCCAATCTTTACTGTTTTCAACAGTTTCTTGAAAACTCGTACACCCCGATCTCTGTTGCTCACATGAACTTTAGGACACGTCTGCTTACATTTGTTTCAGGCATGATATTTTGTGTGACGTATACCTCTAAATTAACCTTCCATTTTAGGTTTCTGTTCTTATGTGAATTATGCTACTTATCCATTAATTTCTCTCTGAACGGCATGTCAAATAGTCAGAATTTCCTCGTACTTTTTGGCAACATCTGACAGTGAGTCAGAGGTATATAAAAAGCCATACCCAGTGTGAGAAAGTGGTGCATGTAAATATAAGACGATACACTGCTTGAAGTGCTACGACGGCAGGAAATCTTGATTATCTATACACCGAATAAGTTATCTACGAGGATGATAATTTGATTCATTCTAGAGGTCTGCACGCGCTGGGACGGACTTAAGTCGTAACTTCTGCTGCATGGCAATAAGGGATGAGCATACTCCATATTAAAATACCTCATGTCTTAAGCAAAAGACTAAAGATTATGGTATCAACACGCAGAAATCATAAGATTGTGATTTTCTCCTTCTTGAGTTAAATAAGTAATAATAAACCTCTTACAAAATTTCATTGAATTTCCTCAGAAATACTTCGAATAATGTACGAAGTTATAAATTATCTTTTAATTTTGAGTACCAGTGTAAGTTCATAACGTACATGTACGAGCAATAAAGGGAAAAATGCTCTAATTACTGCATCGTAACTGGAATGTTTTCTCAAGAACTAAAATGTGGTTAAACCTTTCTCACTTGCGCATCGTGATTCCGACCTGTCGTATCAGAATTTTGAAAAGACCTACCTGCCGCCGAATGTTCACGATTAAAAAAAAAAAACAGCGCCAGGTGAAACACACCTCAGATAATCCACCTTTGTTTATCATCCAGTTTTTTCCGTTTTTGTTGGCAACAGGTCCTGTTGATTCAGTGTCAAGTGGCATAATACTCATACACCTGCCTTATCTGCATTCTTCAAACTCCAGCTGCACTAGGCAGGACGGAAAAAAATGTACAAGGATGGAACTTCAATGTGTGTGCTCTAGGGAGGGGACTGTCGGGCGGGGAACACACAGACAACACAATGAACTTACAAACTTGTGGTCTTGATAAAAAACAGTGAGATGAACATATGACAAACCGGAAGTAGGAATGCGCATAAGGTAAATATTTCCTGTCATCTCATTTCTAACTGACGTTTTCTGTCGCTCGTAGGCATTATTATCAAGAGGAAATGCTGATGCAGTTTCTTGATTTAGAAATATTTAGGCTAAAAGAGCAAGCTGAATTGTGACTTTTCTTACTAATTACTGCCAACATAGTAAAAACAAATCGACAGAGTCAAGGTCACCCACACATCATTCATAAATATCTCGAAGCAGACACGTACATGATTATTCAACAAATTTTCTAAAGTGATATTGCTCCTAAAATTTTACATTGTTACGTAGTAGCTAATTCCTAATTGGATTTTCTTTTAGAAAGAGACTTTGCCGTGGAATTTGAGAAAAAAAATTCAGAATACAAAAAAAAAAAATGAAAAACGAGGTAGAATAGAACACGAAAAAATTAAATAAAAAAAACAAATTAAACGACTGAGCGCTGCTCCAGTGGCCGAGTAGTAAGAGGCACGGGCTTCTGGCTAATCAATCGCCTGAGGTGGACCTGAGCCGCCAGTTTTCTAACAAAACCCCCAATTTTACACTTAGAAAATTTTGCATTCGAGGAGCTGAAAATTTGTGAAAATTCACAATCGGGTGAAAATACAACACTATGAAGTGTAACGTACCAGGAGATGTGACGTACCTGCCAGCAGGACGCACATGACATAAAGGCAGATAGGAATCAGAATACATGTCTGCGTAGCTCAGTTGGTAGAGCAACTTATTCCGGAATGAGTGGACCCGGGTTCGAACCCCGGCGCGGATAAAAATGACGGAGAAATTCACTTCGTTATAATGGCGCCCAAACTATCCGGATGACCCGACCGTTCAAAATCTCGCATTGGTGTGATGTTATTTCCACACCGCGAGATAGGAAAAATAAGAGAATCCTTTCTCCAGCACTTCGAAAAAAAAAAAAAAAAATAAGGGGGAGATGATGTAACGTACCAGGAGATGTGACGTACCTGCCAGCAGGACGCACATGACATAAAGGCAGATAGGAATCAGAATACATGTCTGCGTAGCTCAGTTGGTAGAGCAACTTATTCCGGAATGAGTGGACCCGGGTTTGAACCCCGGCGTAGACCAAAAATGACGGAGAAATTTACTTCGTTATAGAAGCAAATTTGGAAGATGTGAATCCATTAATTGGTGTAAATATGACATGCATATTTACACCAATTAAAGGACTCGCATTTTCCAAATTTGTATTGCACAGTGGTGTAATCCCGTATTTCATTCTTTGATACAACACTGTGAGATGATTTTATTTTCTTTTTTGGAAAAAAGAACCTTTAAAAGCCAGGTATATTGTGAAATGGAAATATTTTGCTTGGGCAATGGTAGAAAATCTGAGAAAATAAGTAACATTTGAACAAAACTTTTGTCTGGCAGGAAATTTTCCATTCGGACCTGTAGAAACTCACGTCACCTAAAGGAAGCGTTTTACAATACAAAAAGCTGCAAAACGCATGAAAAAGTTTGGTTTTGATTACAAGCAAAGGGTTTTTTAAACAGAGCTTTTAGAAGCAAAAGTGCGGAGAATTTCTCAAATGGAACTTTTAGTAGGCCAGGTGTAACTCAAGTGCTTTGGTACATTCACGTAATTCCACAGCTATGCTAACTAACGGAAAAACCTCCCATGCCGCTGTGCCTAAGTGTCATCATAAGTCCATACGGAACAGAATAATAAAACAAATAAGAACCGAACCATGCTATTTAGTGCTTACTTTGTTTGAGCACCCTTTAACCTGAATCCAGTGGAGGCTGTTACCCTCCTCCTCCTCTCTTTCCAGTGAAGACCTTGGAACTGGGATTTAATGTGCTTAGCCTCATGATCCGCCGTAAAAGGAAAAAGATTGATAAAGGAAAATTTTAAGGATCCGCCGTAAACAGAAAAAAGATTGATAAAGGAAAAAATTTAAGGATCCGCCGTAAAAAGAAAAAGATTGATAAAGGAAAAATGTTAAGGATACGCCGTAAAACGAAAAGGGTTGATAAAGGAAAATTTTAAGGATCCACCGTAAAAAGAAAAAATATTGATAAAGGAAAATTTTAAAGAATCCGCCATAAAAAGAAAAAGATTGATAAAGGAAAATTTTAAGGATCCTCCGTAAAAAGAAAAGATTGATAAAGGAAAATTTTAAGGATCCGCCGTAAAAGAAGAAGATTGATGAAGGAAAATTAGATGTTTTCTGTAATTACGTACAAATTTACATGAATCGTTAATCATTTTTTTCATCTTTTTAGCGTCTGCAATTACATTAGTCGTCTTTTTAGTGTTAGTGGTTAAATTTACAACCATATATATTCAATAAAATATTAAGCCTACTATTTTGCACAATATACAGATTTAAAAATGTTTTAATTTAAACGTTTTTAGCGTGCTACAGCACGGTAGCACGTAGTTACCAGCTGCCACTGCCTGTATCCCAAACACAAAACCATACCACTCTTGCCAACATAGAACTCACAAATGAAGTTTAATATCAGTGACGTAATCAAAATTCATTAACCGCATGCGTTTTCTGTCTTGTGATAACAGTACGTGTACTTAAGTTTTTTAATTTTTTCTAATAAGGTATCACTTACACACCCCGACATAGAAAATGCTACATCGTATTTGTCGGAACGTTATACAAATTGGTGGGTATGTTTTGACAGTTGGGTTATGCAAGTGATTGCAGTTGGGAACCAATCACGTGAGAGGTGAGAGAGATTAAAGAAAACACTGCTAAATGTGGCTAAGTTTGATCGTTCTGTCCTGGACTGACCACTGCATGGGAGTGATCTTGGTGATCTTGATAAGTTTGGTTGTTCTCTCCTGGATGGACCACTGCATCGGAGTGGTCTTGGTGGCGAAAGCACGTGTAAGGAGTGACAAAAGTCATCATGAATCGTACCATCACACGGAAACTTTACCAGAGGCTTCATCATAGGGATACGTACGGCTGGTTCGTCCCTGCATCGTATTGCTACTGAAAACGCATCGGGATTAAACAGCTGTCTGCCGAACGTGGTGACAGTGGTGGGAGGAAGATAACGCTCGTCGCCGTAGTGGATAGTGGGACTGGTGCACGTAGGCAGAAGTCCGAACGCCTCAATCTCCTCTTTCGACGGGAAGCCGTTGCAGCCCCGCGAACCACATTCGACGAGGTGTACAGAGAGCGATGGACATTCCTGTATCGACACGGACTCTGGATCGCAGACTGACTGTGGTAGATTTGCGCTCTCGCCAGCCACTGTGACGACTGCCACTCACCGCAGCACTACGTCGCGCAAAGTCGCAGTGTCACCGTATCATACGTGAGTAATGGGACGAATGGAACTGTGTCGTATTCAGTGACGAGTCTGGCGTTTCACCGCCGACGATCGCTAATTGAGAATCTGGACACCAGACATGGTAACCTGGCTAATTTTGCTGCCATCTGTAAGTGTGACACTGTTCCTTAGCCTGAGGTCATGATTTGGGGCCCTATCATTTTCAACATCCGTTCACCGCTCATACGCATAGTGGGTATAATAAAAGTACTCGATACATCTATAAGGTGCTGCAGCTCATTCGTTTGCTGTATCCTCAAGGTATCCCTGATACCCAGTTTAACACGATAACACCATCCCTGTACACTCCCAACATCAGCAGATAGTGATTACAAGATGTTTAAATGCCGCCCTGGTCACCGCGGTCCCCATGTCCTCAATAGGAAGAGTGTCGGACGTCAGTGGGAAACGATTTAACACTACTGCACGACCTCCTCACAGTGAATTGTTGACACAAGTCAACGATGCATGGTCAGCGATATCTCTGGACGCCATCCGGGGAGTTAACTTTCCACGCGATACCACACTGTGGTGCAGAATGTACGAAGCTTGTATAGCCCAGCGTGGCGGTCATAAAACCCCACTGACACAGGCCACATCGCACTGTTTTCTGGCCCAATGCATTCATATAATCCCTCAGAAATTAAATCACTTCTTTCCCACTTACCTGTCTACTTGTGTTCAGCGGCGCACCCAGGAGTTCTTGTTTCGGGAAGGGGAATTCTTGGGTGCTATATATACACTCACGGACAATGAAATTTGCGCATCAAGAAGAAAGCATCTGATTGAACTGAAATTTTATGGACGTAATGATACAGATGAATGATACACATGATGGCAAAAACAGAATTGCAGGACAATTACAGAGCGATTCGTGGCACGCAGTCCGGTCAACTTCAATAGCGCGTCGCACCGCCTCGTGCGGCGATGCATATGCTGCAATACGGTCCGGCATGGAGGCGAACAGACACCTGATGTTGTCCTGCTGCAAACTGGCCCACACGTGTTCGACGGTGTGTTCCAAAGCTGGATAGTGCGGCACGGCAGCAGCCGGCATTTCAACTAGTCCCACATATGCGCTACAGGGGACATGTCCGGGTAGCGGGCAGGCCATGGAAGTGTCTGGAAATGACGTAAGCAGTCCTGGACAACCCGAGCAGTGTGTGGGAGGGCATTATCCTACTGGTACAGCGCACCTGGAATCCCGGCCAGGAATGGGAGCACATGGAGCCGTAGGATCTTACTCACACGTGTATGATTGACGCTGGCCCACACACGTGTATGATTGACGCTGGCCCGTCAATCATACACGTTCCACTACAAGAGCTGATCGGCTATCGTAGGCAATCGCTTCCCAGACCATAATGCCTGCAGTGGGGGAGGTGTGGCGCTCGATAGCAAGGTTGGGATTGTGCCGTTGACCCGGGGACCTCCACATCCAGACACAATGATCATCTGTCCCCAAAATGAAGCGGCACTCATCGCTAAACACTACGCGTTGCCAGTCTGTGGCGGTCCATGTCGCTGTGGCCTGGCACCACTACACACGGAGCCGGCGATTTTCTGGTGCTAATGGCAGCACACGTGAGGGGCCCTAGGATCACAGATTCGCTCCGTGAGGCGTCGAGAAATGGTTCGTGGACACCCAGGGACCGCTACATTTGCTTGTATAGCGGACCGGGTCCCCGTGGGATCCGTTCGTGCCTGGCGCACGATTCGTCAATCCCCTCTACAGGTGGTCCTCCTAATCCGTCGGGAGCCGCTCCGTCGTGTTGCAGAGCCGTCACGTGTCCAATGTTCCCAACACAGTCGGACTGCTTGGTGAGAACAATCCATGTGGTGGGCTATACGGCGCGCCGACCACCCTGCGGTTTCCAGGCCGATGATCAGGCCTCTCTCAAAGTCCGTAACTTGCGTAAATTAACGTCTCTGGAGTCTAAGCGGCATTGTTGTCACTATGTACTCTGGCCGGTGCTTTTCGCTTTCATGGGGCATCGACTACACGCCGGTTTATAAGGCTGGCGGTTCGTGCTTGCAGCGCTACAACAGAGTGTGCGGTCACGCGCACTCGCACCAAACATGGATCATTTGCATACCAGCACACACTCTAGCGATTTGCAAAGTTTCGCGGTTGTAGCATGTTTTCTTTTAGGTGCGCAAATTTCGTTGCCCGTGAGTGTATATACACTATATTGACAAAAGTCTCCGGACACCCCTACAAAAGAACATGAACGGATTCGCTGCATTGTTAAGATGCGCGGTACAGCTACAAACGGTAAAAAAACAAGCCTGCAGCCGACCGCGATCACATAGCACTGTGACTTTGAGTGAAAATATCGCGGCGGGAGAGAACTGACTTTGAGAAAGGAAAGATTGTTGGGTGTTATATTAGTGGGTTGTCCATAAGAGAAACTAAGAGGTGTTTAAACATACCCAAGTCAACTGTTTTTGATGTACTGAATAAGTAGAAGACACATGGCGTGCCTGAAGCAGCAAAACGTACCGGCAGACCAAAGAAAATCAGTGATAGAGGGCGTCGAAGTCTCAGGATAGTCATTACAGCTAATCGACGGGTACTGCAGAAGACCTCAGTGTACAGGTGAGTAAAAATGATGGAGCCTCGGTATGCGCGCATACCATTCGCAGGGAACTTCATTCCATAGGTTACCGTGGTCGTGCGGCTGCTCATAAGCCTTTCATCTTCACTCGGAATGCTACTTGTCGTTTAGCATAGTGTAAAGAACACCTATCGTGGACCGTAGATCAATGGAAACGGGTCCTATGAACTGATGAATCCAGATACTCGATCCATCAGTCTGATGGCCGTGTGTGGGTATGGCGGTAGCCGGGGAGACGCTATTTAGAACAGTGTACTGTTCCTACCGTCAAGTTCGGAGCTGGCAGTGTACTGGTGTGGGGGTGTTTTTCGTGGTATGGTTCCGGCTCGTTGGTTATCATGGACAAACCTGTTAACCAGCACGTCTACCTCGATACTCTGGACAATTATGCCCTATCAACTCTGTGGCAATACTATGGAACTCAGCCTTGTTGGTACCAACAGGATTATGCACGGAGCCATAAAGCAAGGACTGTTACGGCGTGGTTTGATGATATTTCGGCATCGTGTGTGGACTTAATCCCATAGATTACCTATGGGATGAATTAGAGCGCCGCATAAGAAGTTTGGAAACAAGACCTACTACTAAGCAACAGTTAGCGGCCGCATTTTGTACTGAATGGAAGAGCATACCTATCGCTGTGTTCCAAAACCTTGTCGAAAGCATGTCTTGAAGGGTCAGTGCATGCATTGAGGCCAAAGGTGGACTGACATCGTACTAATGTATGTCAATAAATACTATGTTGTGTTTCTCTTCTAGGTGTCCGGTGACTTTTGTCAATATAGTGTATATATATACACTGCTGGACAATTGCTAAGGACGGATCATAAACGGCTAAATAGCGCATAAAAAAGTAAGTGTATTTGGATGCCAAGTGAAATAAAATGTCAGAATGCCAGGACATTACAAGAAAGACAATTTATTGTGCTCTAAAATCCAGAAGGCTTTGGAACGTGTTTAAGGGACAAACAGGCCATTTTGTGCAGAATACGTAAACGTGAAAAAAATGCAATTACCGTCCGCAGGCGTTCCGGCGTAAGATGTCAATACGGCATATGGCCACCATGGAGGGCGATGCAAGATTCCACACGTCGTGTCATGCTTTGCACAACATTATCAAGCAGCTGTTGGGGTAATTTATCCCATTCCTCTGTCAGTGCACGGATGAGGGTGTCCTTGTTTATTGGAGGGCATTGGCGACCAGCAAGACTCCTCCCCAAAGCATCCCACACATTTTCAATGGGATTCAGATCTGGAGAACGTGCTGGCCATACGAGGCGTTGAAAATCCTCGCTCTCAAGACACTCCTGGACAGCGACTGTTCGATGACATGTTGCGTTGTCGTCCATGAAAATGAATCTATCACCGACAGCACCACGGAAGATGCGAACATGAGGTAGCAGAACATCATTAATGTATCGTTGGCCAGTCATAGTCCCAGTTGGAAGCACATAGAGGGACGTACGGCCATTGATCATGATGCCAGCCCATACCATGACACTACATGTCGGATATCGGTCCCTTTCCTGTATGTTTGCTGGACAATATGCAGTACCACTATCACGCCAGATCAGTCGTCGTTGACAATCAGACGATAGACTGTATCTACTCTCATCTGAGAAGAGGACAGCAGACCAGTCGTTATCAGTCCAATTGCGATGTTGATGGCACCATTGCAAACGCGCGTTACGGTGACGTCTGGACAATGGGATGCACACAACAGGACGGCGGGCGTATAGTACTCCTTCATGCAAACGTCTGGCGACAGTTTTTTGGGATCTGCTTTCCAGTAGCAGCCATAAACTGATTTGCTACCTCACTAGCTGTGCTGCGCCGGTGTCTTTTTGTTGACAGCACTATGTTCCGATCTTCTGCAGGTATCGTACTGCGAACACGACCTCCCCCGTGACGTTTGCTACACTCTCCATTTGTTTGAAATGATTTCCAAAGCCTTGAAACAACACTGCGGCTGACGTCGAACTCCCTGGCAACATCTGTTATTTTTCGCCCTTCTTCAATCTTGCCAATAATACGGCCACGCGTAAAATCATCTAGGTGATGTCGGGAAGACATACTGAAAATTGCAAGTTCATCAATTGATTCTTTCCCTTTCAAATTTGCGTTTGAAACAACAACGGTCAATACGCGTCAAATCCTTTATATCTCTTATCAGCGCTATGACGTCACGAACAAGTTCGGCAATCCAAAATTTGCATACGCACAACACGTCTTACTGTATCCCACACTTATGCTAATTTCCACATTTTCCTGCCTTCCATTTTATGGTTGCTATCGTTGCTATTGTCATCCGTCCTTAGCAATTGTCCGGCAGTGTATATATATAGTGCAGGTATTAGATATATAGATTAAAGAATTGACGTGTGTCGTCTCTTTGGGGCTCTATGGGAGGGGGGCCAGTGGATATTGGTGTCTCATTACGTGCATTCCTACATGGTGTGGCGTTTTCTATTTCAGGCAGTGTACTATTCTTCGCTGTTCTGCTATCCCCGGCTGCTTTTCTGATGTAAAACGTTCCATTTAAAAGCAGCAAACTGAAGTTGTTTTTTACAATGTCTCTGAATCTTTTCCTTCTAGAATCTTCTCTTCTAAACTCCGAATTGAAATATCCTCTTTGAATCACATTACTGCACTAATGAACATTACTTTTCTTGCCCTTTCCAACTCCTTAATGCAAGACTTTAAGCCAGGAGACATATATTTTAATTTTTTTTGTTCGACTATACGTCTTCTGCTGGTCAGAATGGAGCAAATGTTTTTTAAACAGTGGCTAGCACTAATCGCAGTCAATGCTTTTCATATGTTTTGTAATTGCTACCGTCTCGGTTGATTTACATCTAAATTTGCTTTTTTAAAATTCCCTTTTATCCGATTGTTGTGAGCACTGCCATCATTTTTCACATATTTTCATGCTAAAACGTTTCTTCTAGGTGGTGTAAAACTATTCCACTTTTAGAAAGTCGCTGATTGTATACCTAAATTAGAAGAAGGATTACGTTGAAATAACTTTAGCATTGTAGGTCCGAAACTTTTGACAAAAGACTTGTTGTTTGCACCTAAGAATTTGTTATCGGCCAACTAGTTTAGTATTTCCCACCCCCTTTCTCGTCAAGGAACTAGTTCGAATCATCTGTTTTCTCGCGATGGCTTCCTCTTGCAGGGGTGGGGAAGAGGATTTACAACTAGGCCAACCTAGGTTGCCGCCTAGGGCCACCGAGCAGTGGAGACGCAGGAATTCGTATAAGTATTGTGTGAGAAGTAAATAGCTTTATTATTTCCTGACCTAAGCATTGCATTAAGAATTTTTCTGAGCATGAAGACTTCTAATGCGTCAGGTCTTTTAGTGTTCTTAAAAGAGTACAGAACTATTTTAGGAACTCATTCACGGATTTCAAAGCCTAGCTTTGTTGGAAATACTCAACTTGTGAAAGAGAGCTTGATTTGAATATATTAAAGACTTTGCTGGCATGAAAGCAAGTCTAATAGACTTGTATGGAAAAGGTGTCATTAAAAACTACTTTTTTGATATGGACGACAATAGTTTAAGGTGAATTTTAAAAATTTAATGCAGTCAGACATTTTAAGTTAACTGTTTTTTTACAATTAAAATTTTTGTAATTTGTGACTGATTCATTAGTATTGTATTGAAATATAGGAAACAACTGTAAATATTCTTTCTTCTATGTTCTTTTGTTGTGATAAAACATATTCATATGCAATTTCAAAGAAGGCTAAGCAATAAAATGATTGTGAATAGCTTAAATGATATGAGATGAATTTAAATTTGTTAAAAGTTTTTTTGGGGTGGATGCTTAAAGCAAGGCTGGCCTAGGGCCCTTAAATTCCGGCGCCCTTTTCTTTCACCCACCACAGCTAAAAGTTCTCGTTCCGTCTGAGTAACACGGGTGAAGGTGATGAATACTCTTGCAAAAACACACCTAGTTCCGTCCAAACTCTTGAGTTACAAGAACACACCTAGTTCCGTCCAAACTCTTGAGTTAAAAGAACACATCTAGTTCCGTCCAAACTCTTCAGTTACAAGAACACACCTAGTTCCGTCCAAACTCTTGAGTTACAAGAACACATCTAGTTCCGCCCAAACTCTTGAGTTACAAGAAAACACCTAGTTCCGTCCAAACTCTTGAGTTACAAGAACACATCTAGTTCCGTCCAAACTCTTGAGTTACAAGAACACACCTAGTTCCGTCCAAACTCATGAGTTACAAGAACACATCTAGTTCCGTCCAAACTCTTCAGTTACAAGAACACACCTAGTTCCGTTCAAACTCTTGAGTTACAAGAACACATCTAGTTCCGCCCAAACTCTTGAGTTACAAGAAAACACCTAGTTCCGTCCAAACTCTTGAGTTACAAGAACACATCTAGTTCCGTCCAAACTCTTCAGTTACAAGAACACACCTAGTTCCGTCCAAACTCTTGAGTTACAAGAACACATCTAGTTCCGCCCAAACTCTTGAGTTACAAGAAAACACCTAGTTCCGTCCAAACTCTTGAGTTACAAGAACACATCTAGTTCCGTCCAAACTCTTGAGTTACAAGAACACACCTAGTTCCGTCCAAAATCTCTCCTGCCACTGGCTTAAAAAATCAAAAAATCTATTCTTTTGTGGCTATGCAGAGCAGTAGCTTCCACGATGAGAAGAAAAACAAAGAATTCTTAGAAACGACCAGAAAGCCAAAAGCTAACAAAAAATATTATTTTAAAACATGTGCGGCTCGTCAGATGAGGCAAGCGGGGCGCCGCCTCACCAGAAAGTTTTCTCTGATGAAGAAAATTTTATATGTGTAACATATACATTTTTTTCTGATGAAGAACATTTTATATGTGTAACATATATTGCGCCTTTAATTGTGCATCTAAACAAAACATTGAAATTCCTATTCTGATTCGTAAAATTGCTTAAAAAAAGATTCAACCGGAGAATGAATCCTTCATTTACAATTTATAGTTTGAATACTGCTTTTACTAAAAGTTTGAAATGAACATGCGTTTGAGTGCATGAGAGGAGATTGCAGCAAAATGCGCGAAGATGGGACAAGCCTTTTCGCAGATCATGATTTCCAGCGAGGTCCTGAGGCGACCGTCCACGCCGCTTAAAATCGGCTGGCATCTTTGTTTCTATTGGAGGATGCAATCCAATGAGAGCCTACAGACCTGAACTGAGGGCGTTGGCGAAGTCGCTCTTTGAGGCGATAACGCATTTCGCCTCAGCACGCTGCGAGTACGTACGTTACTACCACATGCCCACAAAGATTTTTTGTCAAGTGTACAGTTTATTTTCTATTTGTATATTGAACTTTTGCAACGTGTACCCTCGGTAGTAGCTAATTAAGTGGGAAATGCGCAGAAATTTCGCTTTTTGTTATTGCTAATGAATTTAGATTTATTTGTAACAATAAAAGGATATTATTTTTAGAATAGAGCTCGTTTACAAAAACTGAATAAGGAGCGGGGACTTGTCTTACGGCGCCCATTGCTCCGATTATCATTGACGTTACACCACAAGCGAGTGCGGCGGCAGTGGGCCGTTGAACGCCGCACCTAGACTACGGAATGCCACGACATTGTCTTCTCCGACGAATCCCGCTTTTGCCTGCAACACCACGATGGTCGGATCCGCGTGTAGTGGCACCGTGGCGAGAGACTGTATGACGCCTGCATTATGCATCGCCATACCGGTCCGTCGCCTGGCATTATGGTTTGGGGCGCAATTGGATATGACACCTGCACCCCTCTGGTACGCATCGCCGGTACACTCAACAGCCACCGCTACATCTCCGACGTTTTGGAGCTTGTAGTCCTCCCTTACCTGCAGGACCTGCCAGCGGTCACGTTTCAACAGGATAATGCGCGCCCGCACGTGGCACGCATCGTACAACAATTCTTCACGGCCCACCAGGTGTCACTGCTGTCGTGGCCCGCCTGTTCTCCCGATATGGCGCCCATCGAACACGTCTGGTCGCTGATCGGCAACCCAGTGGGCCGGCAAGCACTACCCACCCGCGGCTGCGCCTGATGAACTGTGGCAACGTGTGGAAGCAGCCTGGACTGACATAACCCAAGCCCACATCCAAAGCCTTTTTCGTCCGATGCCGCGGCGTGTAGCAGCCGTTATTGCTAGCCATGGGGGCCACACGAACTATTGATGTCTGCGTGTTCCGCAAGTCACACGGGCCTGTAAGCTCAATCGTTTCATCTTTGTATTTGTTGTTATGTGTCCAGTAAATCTGGCTTTCCTATCTCGTGTCCTTCTTGGTGTTGCATTTTGGGTGGCCAGCAGTGTATATTTACATACATAATATTGTTACGACTTTGGGGTACGGTAATGAATTCGATTAGCAGGTTTTGCAATGGGCAGGAACAGCATTAATTAATGGGTGAAAATTAACAGCTAGTGGTTCCCCGCATTGCAAAAGAGAAGAAGAGACAAGCGTCCCTATTCTTGGAAGGGAGAAATCTTAGCCTGCTGTGAGGAACGCAATGCGTCGCCCCCTAAGTGCGTGTCGGTCAGTTTGGGTGGCCATGTACGTGTGAGATGGTAGGATGTTTGGGAAGAGTGTCAACAGAGCGGAAAACTTATGGCGTTTGCTAATCCGAACCTTGGCAGGACAAAGGAGTGTTAGTTAAGTTATGTGTTTTCCGTACTTTCGGGAAGTACGGAATGCAGAGGCAGGCATTTCTGACTTCTTTTTCGCGCCGAATGCTTTCAGGCTGACAAGAGAGTTAAAGCAGACCCCTAAAGAAGAGAGAACAAGGAATTTGTTAACGATGTGAACAAGCGAAAAAGAGGAGTCGGAAAGAAACTCGAAAAGAGACTGGACTCGGACACAGTAGGACCAGAGGAGATCCTGCGGCGCGGTACTTTTGCCACGGAAGAAGAGCTTCTGCTTGCCGAAGATGCCGGCCAGCTATACAAAGAGCGGCCGAGCTGTTGAGATTACCGCGAGGAACTAGCAGGGAGGACGATACCTCTTTTCCTGGTGCTAGATTGCACGTAAGAGAAAGCAAGCATCCCGGAAGTCACACGATGTAATGGAATTACAGCCCCGAATAACTGAGATGCCGACCGGTGATGTATGCAATAATCACCTTTGGAGAGACGAACGGATCCTTCTATCACGTCAGCAGCTTCGTTTCACCACGACATTGGTATGCATAAATGCGTCCCTGATTTCATGCAGGTGAATGCCTTGTACGCGAAAAAGTGGGAGATGGGGTTCGACTCCCTCTCCATTGGTTATAGTGCGCGCTCTGAAATGGGCGTGTCATCACACAGGAACGCTTCGAAAACACATATGTTGGTGAGTGCATAACAAAGGGAGTGCACTAAACATGGATACCCGAGGAAACAGCATATCTGTAAGTACGGAACTTATGTATGCATGCCAGTTGTGATTAGATTGGCTCCGGTCAGCCAATAGACTTTCGTCGGCTGAGAACTGTTTTTAAAGCCGGACTGTATAGTCCAACAAATAATCATTGACTTTAATGATAAATTCAGCCTCAGAGCTATCCCGAAAGGGGCGAGTCTATTTGACGCCTCTCCTTCACCATCCTCTGTATATAGATTCGTCTTCATCATTATCTTCATATTTTATTGTTAATTGATTAAATGTCTGTTGTCTCGTGTCAGTCCTGAAGTTGCATGAATAATGAGTGTCAGAATTTCTTAGTTTTGATCGGCTAAATTGCAGGATAAATTCTTTTCACCAGTACATAAGATTTCGGCGATAAAAAGAGCTCACAAGTAATTATTCGTAATTTTAATGTCTACCTCTGGGCCGTCAGCCATTGTCTGACATCATGACATCTAAATTCTTAAAGCTTTATTCTTTTATTCGATAATCTGGCGAACCGGGGTGTAGCAACAATATATATGTGATTATGTTGATTAAGTATAATTATAAATCGAGTTTCGAATTTTTTGTAGTTCAAAGCAGATGTATGCGGCTCAGATCCGGGTCGGGTCCGGGCCCAAACTTTTTGACCCGTTTTCCACTCTACTGACCACTCGCCAGCGGGAAGCAGTAGTAAACTGAAACCTCACAAAGACTGAAGTTAGCGTTTCACTTAACACATGAAGAATTTTGGGGAAATATGTTCGCAGGAAATTTACGCTGCACCAAACCAAAAATAATTCATTATAGTAGAATCTCGTTTTAAGGAAACATGTTAAACATATATCAGCTAAAATGTTCTTGGAAATGGATAACGAAGAGATAAATAAATAATTTAAAAGATAAAAGTAGTGATAGTAGAGGGAAAGTCCAAAGTTTCTGGAATTGTTGAGGGCAGGAAGATATTAACAAATCCGATTGAGCGTTCTCGCGGTTTTGCCCAAAACGATGCATTCCGTCACCATATCGCGAGTGACAAGCGCATCAATATCTGCGGCGTAGAGGCTGGAACATTACGACACATTAATCGACGGACGAACCAGCCCGTTGAGTCCAGGAGGTCATTTCCGGCTGTCCGGAAATGACAAATAAAGAATCCGAGCGGAAACCGCAGAATGTGTCTTAATCTCTTGGAATTGTTCCAAATCAGAACAATTCAGTTTGCCATCAACAGCGGCACTTCATCTCCCTGCATCTCATGATGACGTAGCAGCACTTGACTGCACATTTCCAGACGCATGATAAATGCGCAAAATTAATGAAAAAAGGAAAAGGAAGCAACAATACCCAAAGGGATTTCCAGCTTCACCAAACGACAAGGTTTTTTATTTGGTGCAATCGGCTGAAAGTCCTTTGGTAGATACAATGAGACAGTTCATAAATTAATATGAATGTCAATGAACGGCCACAATCACACATGAGAGTGTCAACTACTCTTGGTCTCTCTTCGGGGGAGGGGGAGGGGTAGGTAGCAGTTCTGAAACCCGTGTATAAACTATGGGGTCCACGATTTTTCTACGGATTTTAGAGAGGTGCGATCGCAAACTTGTGTCCCTGAAAAAAATTTCTTCTCTTCCGCGAATAAAACAGATTATGTAAAAGGTTAAATATGATAATTCTTCGGAAGAGAGTAGAACCCGCTTATAACGAGCCTGCATTCAGCGAGATCCCGGATTTAACGAGGAAAACAGGAACTTTTGTTTGGTTTAATCTCTATTTAAAGGTAATATGATCGTTTTTAAGGAACAAAATTTAATGAAATTCCATATCTAACGAGTCATGGAAAATCTGCTGTTCTGGAAGGGAAGAATGGAAATGGTGGCATACGGTACGAAACTGCAACAGCGCAGGTGAATATTCATGTGCTAACGGAAGAATATTGATAGAAAAGCAGTGTGGAGAGAGCACATCAAATGCTCGCCAAGCAAGTTGTGCAAGAGTCTCTTTCCGCCACCCACTACAAGGAGCTAAGCCTTGGGAATATCATGTGAGCAGAGTTGAAAACCGGTGAACTACACCTAGGCAAAAAAGGTTCACCCACGTGTATTAAGTGGATTTCTAGGAGACTATTGCAGAGGGAAAAGAGAGTAATGGAATGGGAATCCCGTCTGAATGGAACAGGAGATAATTCATGCAGTCCATTGATGTAGATGACGTTGTCGTCACATCTGGCATCAGACGATATCGTAGAGGCAACTAAAGTAGTCAGAAAATGTCGAGGCCATCGAAGAAAGCGAAAAGAAAAACACTCGGCCCTCATCGTGCGCAGTAGTCACTGATAGTACGGAAAATCTACAACGTTGTTTGAAGCAACTGACTAGGGCGATGATATGGTATTTGGTGCACTAAGTGTTATTCGGCGAAAATGGGAACATTAATAAAAAAACAAGCAGCATTATGTCTGCTTCGGGATTCGCTGGTAATATGTATTTATGTAAGTGCTTATTTCGTTTTAATTTGTACTGTTGTAGTTCATTAAATCCAATCGTTATGAAATTTAATATAAAAGTGTATATATATATATTTTTTTACAAGAAAGGAGCTTTCATTCTCAAACGGATTTATCAAAGCTTCGGATTTAGTGAGGACTTCCTTCAGTCCTGCGTTTAAGTGGGTTCCTGTATATTCCTTTCAGCACTTAGGGTTTCAGGTTACGTTAGTAACTCAGTTGAGAACTCCATTTCCCTAACTTTTCTGATAGCCAACACCTGCTCTTTCGCATTTCACTCAACTGCCTATCAACTCCTTTGCCTTTTATGTTTTTTTTTAACTTTGTGAAGGAAAATGTCATAAGGAACCACATCTGATTGGGATGCTATCTCACAGAACTGTAAACATTTTTTTGACAGGACAAATATTGCATTTAGTTGAAACCTGCTGCAGTAGCAAAACAGCTGAGGCGTGCTTTACTCCCAAATCTTCAGTTAAACTGTCTGGCGTTAATAATAGGAATACAAGTTGGTGTTCTGTATTGTCTGAAGTAACCAAGCAATTTAATCGCTATTTTTTTTCCTTTTTTACTTATTTCGTAGGCCTTCAGATCGGCAGACCATTTGCCTGCATTTTAAAATACGTAAACATATCAAAAATTCGAAAGTTATTCCTATCATATAACAAGCTTCGAGTTCAATTTTCCATCTTTTTGTTGTTGTTTGTCTTCTCTCGCCCTTAGCGAGCATCTTCAGGAGATTGCTTTAAAAACAAACGGAGAACTTAAATACCGTAGCGTACAACACTTGCCTAAGGAATGACACTCTCTTTTTTCTGCAAAGTGTGATGTTTCTTTGTTCCCCATCCTTCATGAGCATTTAAATCTAGGAAGAGTAGATCTTTCCAAGTTTAAGACTCCTATCTGCGGGGCATCCAGTGTCGTAAGGACGAACGTAGCATTCATGTCTTACGCGAGATTCGAAATCAAGCCTAATGCAACTCAGTGGACTTTAGGCAAAAGAGAGGAAATCTAAACCCTTTCCCACCATTAAAAAAAGCTTTAAAAATTCGCATAAAAGATTTTAAAGAAATAAAGTTTAAAACTAAGTGGCTAAAGAAAAGGTGCTAACTCGAGACAAAGAGAAGAGGATGAGCTTATAAAGTTTCAAAAAATAAAAGACAAAACGCAAACCGAAAAATTTGAAATACATTTTGGCTAACAATTTAGGCCTAACTAAAAGAAAAGCCCCCTCCCCTCCAACCAAAATAGAAATAATATTAACAATTTTTATCTAACTCAAGGGTCCTCCCACCTATCCCCTAAAAACTGGAAAGACAGCAGAAGAATGACTAACGCATTCTTTTACCTTAAGAAAGCTATTCCCTTAATTTATGCAAAGTAGCATCAATTTCCTTCTCATCAAAAGATGAGGTGATCTCTTCCTAGAACATTTAGGAGACTCCCTCCAAGATTGCATAAAATTTGAAGAAGTAGAGGAAGCACCGGGAGGTTAAGCAGTGAACATCAGCTCCCAAACAGCTTTAACAAGTGTTCTTACTATTACAGAATGTTCGAGCAATTGGGAGATTTCTGGGATCTCTGGGTAAAAAGAATAACCCATAAAAAGTCCCGTGAGACCATAGCACAAGGTACTCGAAGCGCCTTGAGAGAATTTCTCATCTGAAATAGATGGAGGAAGCCCTCCGAGTAAAAATTTAAAGAATCTCTCCTGAGATCGGAATTTTTTCTTAGGTGTTGTAGATGGCTCATTAGAGCGATAGATGAAGGAATGAGTATCCAGAGATTTTTAGAAGACTGAGATGTTTTTCTCTTGGCGCCGCTTGTTGATGCCCTTGTTTTCAGGAGGAATTTTAGATGAAGATGGAGAAACAGGTTTATTCGTAGAAGTTGTACCAGAATCAGAGGAAGTAATATTAGAAGAGGCAAGAGAAGCACAGGTCTTGAGAGTCGAAGATAAAATCTCAGAGTGAGAAACAATCATTTCCCTGAGTAACTCAGGGCTAATGATTTCCTGGCGTGTTGTTGGCGTAAAGCTTTTTCAGCTGAATCCTCAAACTCCTTCGTCTTGAAAAATAACGAGGCTTTCCGATGATACCTTCTTAATACGGGAGGGATGTAGCTTGTTGGATAGTAGAAAGAATATGCTATAAGCGAAAATTCATCACAGACTTCCTTGGACTGTTTATCATCATGAATTCGCTGCTATCAAACTAATAAGCTCATGTTACTTGCGAAGCATTAACAGAAAAACGAAAACCAAGCGCAGTAGTGCAAGAAACTGAAAGTTCGCGATTTACACTCTCCCACAACATGATGACACACTTCGTTTTTTATCCTTTCTTTATTTCTTTTTTTATTTATTTTTTATTTTTTTGAAGATTCATTTGTTTTTTGACATTCCATATGAACACATAAAGCGAGGAGGAGTTACACGTCCTCTTAATTTAGGACGGATGGTTGCAGGAATCGGTGAGTGCTGCGTCATAATGATGAACAAGGTATTCATGTCTACGCAGGATTCGAATCCAGTCCTCTAATACTAGACGAATCAGTTTTGTTTTTGTTTTAGGGTATAGCGACCCACATAAGCGTCTAAATTTGTTAGGGGACCACCTATCCGTAATTTAGGGCCACTTGTTCCAGCTGTGGAAGTGAGCGAGTGCGGGAAAGATAAACATGAGGAGAATAAAAAAAATTAGCTTACTGCTGGTAGTGATGTAGGGGAGGCAGTTGTTTCAGGATGCTAGTCTATGAGTTCACCGAAAAGGCTGAAATGATGTGGCTGCTTTAAATTTGGACATGAGCCACTGTAGCGTAAAACCTTTTTGCCGTTGGTGCGATTCGAACTCACGTCTCCCTGCTCCTGAGCCAGTTATTCTTCCTGCTGAACTACACCGACCTAGGCTTATCGATGCAACTTTCCGTTTTGACTGTTACGTCACCTCAGTGGTACGTCAGACCACGGGAAGTAATTTTTCATTATGGAAACGTATACTTTTCATACGTAGAAAATTTCCCTTGAAGTAAACTTTTTTTTCTCGTAGTTTAACGACCACCATGAGCAACTCAAAGGACTATCGGAAGTCAGCCGTCCCTAATTTAGGGATACTGGTCCCACGGAAGGGAAAGAAAAAACGCCATTAGACAAATACACCATTCATTACTAACCCGAGACTCGAACTCGGGTCCGCTTCAGAGACAATCCAGCCACCGCAGTGGCGATAAATTTTCTAATTCTGTTTTTAATTTGCCATTTTTGTTAGGTGTTAGGCCCGATACTGATTCACAACGTACTCTTTTCTTGTTGTCTAATGTAGGTTGAAGTTAATGTTTTTGAGCGTGTTATGATATGAAATTTAAATTTGCATTGAATAAACTCTCAGAATACATTTAATATAGAAATTGAACAAGGTGCGTACCGATACTCAGGATACTTCACGGAAGAACTCTCTCCATCGTTTGTGTCTTTCCAGGGGTCTCAAATTATGTATCTTGAACCCGGGCGCCAGTCACCTTCGCTATGTTTGATTACTTTTTGGAACAACCCATTTATGAAATTTTCATGCCCCCATCTCTTTATGAAACTCACGTCATTTATGGGGTTTCTCAGGTTAAAGCCGTTTTTCCCATTTCAGCTTTGACCTGAGGTTTATTGGCATTACGAAATTCAGCTACATTTCTTCAACTTTTTACTCATCTGTTTAATGTGCCATAACAATAGAGATGTCTTCCCCGCACTAGCTCAGCAGCAACTTGAAGACATCAATTGGTATCTAAGTTATAAAAACCTTACAGTCACTTCGGGTTGCGGTGTGCAATTTCCTGTTCCTTTGCTTACTGAGAACCAACCATGATTCAAAAATTCTGGAATATCTTTCTACACACCTGATTCCAAGAGGTAACTACGGATGTTGGCTTTCATTATGCGTTTGTCGAAATCATTTGCACTCAGTTGTTGCGTGTGCGTGAAAAATTCTGTTGCACGTCTCTTGACTGCAACAAATAGTACCCAGATCTTATGGTTGAATTAGTGGCTTCGTATCTAAGTGTTAAGGGATATTCATAGTGTGTTTTAATCATACCTTAATTTCGGCACACTAGCTGCTTTCCCCACGGCGGTTCGAGAAAACTGAGCACTTAACTTTAACCTGTTTCACAAAACCTGTGCATTCAAGAAAAGAGTTTTCCACATTTCAGGTTTCTCTTATTGATGGCATTATTTTATGCTATTTTCTAATGAGAACGTTCAAGATGAAAATGATAGTTCAGGATTTGTAACATGAAACGTCTAAAAACAGACCATTCTGAACAGGTGTCCTTTTATATTATCATTACATTCCGTAAAAAATTACAACGAGTCTTGAATACCAGTCGAAAGAAATTTTTATTTCTTTTTATAGTTGTAGTCACTTCAGTTTTCAAATTTAAAATTAAGAGTATTTATTTGTGTTGTGAGTAACATCTTTTTGTTATTTTCTCTTTATTTTTGCTGGTTTATTGGCGTAATCATTTTGTACACTAAGCCACAGTTTTCTTATATTTAACAATGTTCGCAGCAAATTAAAAAATTAAAAGATTTGAATGTGCGTAACAGTAAAAAACATCCAAAAATTCATAATATTCAAAACACTACAATAGAGGTAAAAACAATTCTAATTTTTTAACCACATTCTTTTACAGCTACTATTTTTTTATATAGATATCTACATTGGTGTCCAAAATCAAAGTCCGGAAGGCCATAGCTGGAAAATGAATCCAAGCGCACGATGAAATGTTACGATGTTCGTAGGACATATGCAGTTGGACACGAGAAACGATAAACACATGTCCTCAGTGAAATTTGCAAATCAGTAAGCAAAATGCTGTCGAATATGTAAATTGAATTCCATATTTACACCTATAAAAATATAATTTTTGTTGACTTTACTACAAAACTATATTTAGTACCAGGTATCTGCTTATAAATCTTCACTAAAGTTCTTTCACACCGCTTGAAGGTAACACTGTACATGGCTCAACCGAGAGAACAAGCTGGATTCAGGAGTGGCTACAGCACAATAGATCATATTCATGTGCTGAGAGAACTAATTGAAAGAGTGAGGGAATATGAACTTCCATTGTGCATGGCTTTTATCGATTATGAAAAAGCCTTTGATTCGGTGAAACCATCAGCAGTTATAATGGCTCTGAAAACCTGCGGTATTGAAGATGCATACATTAATATTATTAATAACATCTATGAAAATGCAAGTGCAAAGATTAGGCTGTTTGAAAATACAACACACATAAAAATTGAAAGGGAGTGAGACAAGGTGACACCATATCTCCGAAGCTCTTTAATGCCACATTGGAGGGTGTTTTTCAGTCACTGAGCTGGGAAAACAAGGGGATAAAGATTAATGGAGATTATCTAACCCACCTTCGTTTTGCTGATGACGTAGTCATTTTTGCAACTAGCCCATCAGAGCTGCAGAGTATGATCCAGGAACTTGCTGACAAGAGTAAAGAAGTGGGATTAAAAATGAACTTTCAGAAGACAAAAGTGATGTTCAATGCTTTTACAAGAAATGAAGATTTATCGATTGATGGAGAAAAGCTGGAGATAACAGACACGTACGTTTATCTTGGACAGCAGATATCAAGTGAGGGTCACATTGATGAAGAAATTAATCGGCGTACAAAACTTGCCTGGAGAGCTTTTGGAAGAAACAGCATAATTTTCAAGAGCAATATGCCATTATGTCTTAAAAGAAAAGTGTTTGATCAATGCATCCTTCCAGTGCTTAGGTATGGTGCAGAGACGTGGACCTTAACTAAAAGAGACATACAAAGGCTGCAGACAACTCAAAGAAGCATGGAGAGGTGCATACTTGGTGTAACCAGGAGAGATAAGAAGAGGAACTCGTGGATCCGAAAAATGACAAGAGTGGAAGACATCATGATCAGAGTTAAATCCCTGAAATGGCAATGGGCTGGACATACTGCCAGAAGGACAGATCATCGATGGACAGCCGAAATTTTAGATTGGATTCCAAGGGACAGGAAAAGACCCAGAAGAAGACCACATGGGAGATGGGTGGATGAAATTCGAAAGTATGCAGGGGTGACATGGAGGAGACTGGCACAAGACAGACCGTTGTGGAGGAAACTTGGGGAGACCTTCGTCCAGCAGTGGATTGATAATGGTTGACAATGATGATGATGATGATGATGATCTGCTTATAAAAGTATGTGCGAGCTATTGGCTCAGAAATTGGTTATCCAAAGAAGCTCTAAAGTTGCCAATTTCTGTAATAAATACTGCATTCTACAATTGAATAAAACTTTGCTCTGAACAGGAGTATCAGAAGCAGCGTCAACCAAATCCTACATAAAGATAGTTTCAACATATCATTACACGAAATAAAGAACTCTAAATATATTTTTATATCTTTCTGTCTCATAGTATTAAAAAGGTAGGAACGAGGATGCTCCCGAAATGAAATCGTGGCCCAAGCAGTTTTAACGTCCATGCGTCATCATGTCATTTTAGAACATAGAATACATTGAAAGCTCTCCGTACATGTTTGCATGATACAGAAAATATGTAATTCCTGGCGAGACCTTACCCTACCCCACATGCAGTCCGGATCTTACCCCATCCGACTACCACTCTGTGGTCCATTTCCTATATGGATGGCACTTCGCTTCATTGGTGGATGTGACATATGACATCAAAAAGTTTCTGTTCTCGAAACCTGCCAAGTAGTACCGTCGTGGGATCGTGGTTTTAATGGAACTTTGGCAAAGGACTGAAGAAAACAACGGCCTGTACTTTGCAGAATGAAGAGAACGTGTATGGCATTCTCGCATCATTATACTTTCCAGGTGCAATCGGAACGAAATTTTGACTTCCCCTGGCGTATTCTTCCATACGGCAGCTACGAATTTTAATTTATGAATGGCACACAAGAGAGTTGCATTCGTCGTAGTATGTGGCTATGACTGATTAAAACGTAACGACTAGGCTACCATGATATTTCTTAGAGAAATATAAGAAACAATGTCGACAGCTTCAGTAGAAAGGTAGAATGAGTAAATCTGAGTAATTTATAAAAGCAAACCTTTTGAAAACAAATTAAGGCTTACTTACAACACTATACAGTTACTTCGTAAAACGCTACAGAAAAAATAAGTCTGTATTTTTTTTGAAGCCGTTGTTCTGGGTTACGAACTTCGTGAATCGGACAGAGTTTCTATTGAACCAGCATTATAATTCACTTTTCAATTTCTTGCTGTGTTTGAAATATGCGTGAGGCTGCCGTCTTGAAAAGCAGTTTGCCACCCTTGTGGCGCAGTGGTGGTCTAAGCGCTGGCTTATGACCGTTCGTCCGTGAAGGGGTCCGGGTTCGAATCCCGGTGAGGCATGGATGTTGCGTTTGTCTTACGGCACTGATTCTCTCCTTTCCCTGGAACCAGTGACCCTAAATTAGGGACGGGCGACTGCTCATAGCCTATTGAGTTGCTCACGGTGGTTGTTAAACCTTCAATCGAAAACAAAAAAGCCTTTTAGCTCTGTGGTATGAAATTGTTTTTTTTTTTGTTTTTTTTTTTATTGGAGGTTTAACGACCACCGTGAGCAACTCAATAGGCTATGAGCAGTCGCCCGTCCCTAATTTAGGGTCACTGGTTCCAGGGAAGGGAGAGAGCCAGTGCCATAAGACAAACACAACATCCATGCCTGACCGGGATTCGAACCCGGACCCCTTACGGACGAATGATCAGAGGCCAGCGCCTTAGACCACTGCGCCACCGGGGCGGCGTATGAAATTGTAACACTAAAGAAATAAATTTTAGCAATCGAAAGTGTTTTTTCGAATTTTGTTTCTAGTTTAATACATTTTCGTTATGCTCGAGATGATTGCAGGTGTTATTAAGCCTAGTACAGGGCACCCAGGTTGTGTTTCTCTAAGAACCAAGGAATAAGCAATGGATAATTAGATATTTGAAATACACTGCAAAACACAGCCAGAGACATAAAATGAAGAAGATAATAATGTTTCATGCCACTGATCAGAGTGTTTTGATGTGTAAGCGAAGTGTTAAAGTAAGACGAAAGTTAAGCTAGTGAGAAAAAACAAGTAAAATATTTCCGATGGACTGTTAGCAGCCTAATGCTGGCGGATGTATGATAGGGTGCCAGGAAGAAAGTGATTAAATATCATTTTTTTAGAGAGCCACGGAATGCACGAGAGAGGGAGAGAGAGTCAGTTTTAACACTTCTTCACCTTTGAACACACCAGATAACTTTGTCGCGTTGTTAGTTCTACTGGGGAGGTTTCAGAGAACAATTTCTGTTTCCCAAGGGAATGATAAGATTAACAGGCGGATGTTGTTGGTACATTATCGTGATCAATCGGAAAACTGCCAACGGAATATGCACACCTCAAATTTATCTTTCCAGGTTCATAACTTACGTCATCGCGAAACGATTTCAGACCCACGTAGAGCGTAAGAATATCACATCCTAGGGAACCTCAGGGTATCGCTAAGGGATCCACGAATATCGCTGATATCAATTGTTGTTTACTGAATTCAAGAGTAGGAGAGATCAAAGTGTTGGCAGAAATTTCTGCACGATAGGGATTTCCCCTTGACTTTGTATTAAAAAATATTGAGCACCCACGTTCAAATGCAAAATGAAATCATGCATGTATTTTATCTGCTGTCTTTCCTACATTTTGATCAGGATCTGTGAAACAGGGAACTTATTAGTATACTAAAGTTTCCATATTCCTGAAATGCCACAAATAAATGATAATAGATTTGACTGTTTTTTAGATTTTTTTCTGGTTCATCATTTGTTAAACACTGTTATTATACGAGTTACAGTATTTCAGTAATTATTACCGTCTTTGAATTTCTTCAACGAAGTTTGAGCACCACGAATGGAGACTGCCCGCTCAACTTGGCAGTCTCAGGCCGCTTCAGTAGCCGTAAATGATTTTTTTCCATTGATGACGCGAACTGAAGGAATTTTGATACTTAACCCACTAATTGGAAAACGTTTGAAGTACTAGTAACCAAGATTCAGATACCTATAGTAGGCACGGCGAACTAAGTTGGTTTATTATTTTTCAAAGACACAGAGAGGTTTAGAAGTTCAGCATGGTGATGTATCGACGTACGAACTCTTCATATCATAAAACTCAGAGATGTGAATCATCTTAATACGACCCTATCTATGGCTTTACCTGAGTGCGTGCTTTCATGCGTTGTAAAGGTTTGACATTCAATTTTCAGCCCCACTCCCATTGAAGTAGTTCAATAAAAATAGAGGAGACATTTCTTTGTCACAATATTGTAAATTAAAATGCCCTTCCGTAACTCAAAACTGGCTAATGAGACTGATTGTCCTGGTTAACTTAATGATTGTTATTTAAAAATTGTGAAAATTGAGTTTTTTAGCTAAGAGTGGTAAAGAAGAAAATGAGCTGGATGCAACGAGGTTCGTTTTATATATGTGGAGCACTGGGAATGAAGTTAGAAAAACAGAAAAGACTGAGACGGAAGGAGCGGCACACTATAATGATTGCAAAAAAGAGGAGTTTCTTACCCAAGAACTTTAGTCGTGTCTCAAGCCAGTTAAAATTGTGGACTGAAGAGATGTAATGACTACGGCAGAGTATGGGACATTTCTCCATTTTACATAATGGTAGATAAATTGAATTTTAAGACTCATTTTACTCGGAATTAGCAGTCCAAGCGCAAGCTCGCTGCATTCTGCGTGTTTGCCAGGGCTCGTCTTATTCCCATTATTTTCTTCAGTTAAAAATGGATTTGACAGTGGCCTGTGCTTCCACTGTCATATCCTCCGCCACATTCGAAAAAATTTAAGAAATCGGTGAAATTAATTTCATCATAATGTCTAACTATACTTACTATAACGAAGTGAATTTCTCCGTCATTTCTGTCCACGCCAGGATTCGAACCCGGATCCCCTCATTCCGGAATAAGTCACTCTACCAATTGAGCTACGCGGACGTTTGTTCTGACTACTATCTGCCTTTATGTCGTGTGCGTCCTGCTGGCAGGTACGTCACATTACATCTAGACCTATGTACTACACAAGTGTTAGAAAATAGTATGCTACCATAATACAGTAGCAGTAGCACCGCCTCTGAAAATGCGCTATGTTATTTTTCGTTTTATAATTTTTATAATGATCATATATAAACTTGTGTGAATCTTTTAGCTGAGGGCTTCTTAACCATAGGTCTCATTTCGCCTCAACAGTTCAGGAGTTGCGACGCCTGTAAATACGCACGTGTGTACTGTATTTCTTATACAGGGTGTGCCAAATAAAACAGGCCCGAGTATAATGAACGACAACAGTCAGGCAATGTTACTATACATGGTAAAGAATAGTTTAAATGACAGAAAACAGGAGTAATCTACCTGCGTTTACAATAATTGCTGAAAGTGCTGTCCTCCGACATTAAGACACAGCGCGCACGACGGAACATATTGTTCGTAACGCGCCACAACTCATCGGTCGTAATCTGGGCTATGGCATCCGTAATGTTCTTTTTTAATTCATCAAGGGTGTGCGGATTAGTTGCGTACACTTTCCCTTTCAATGCTCCCCACAGATAAAAGTCCCAGGTGGAGAGATCGGGTGATCTGGGTGGCCATAGTCCCTTCGATACAGTTCTGTCCTCCCCAAACACTTCATGCACAACACGTAGACTGTTCCGCGCAGTATTCGCAGTTGCACCATCCTGCTGAAAGAAAGTATATGTTCGCTCTTCTTTTGTAAGTGCGGCAACAAATAGGTTGAACAGTTGCTATACATAGTGCTCCAAGTTGGATGGTGTCAGTGAAAAAGAATGAGCCGACTATCCTCTTCGCAGACACAGCACACCAAACGCCAACCTTTTGGTCGTACAGAAGAGTCTCCATTGTCCGTCTGGGATTTCTGTCGATCCAAATCCTGCTGTTTTGCGCATTGACATACCCGGACAGATGAAACCATGTTTCACCTGTCATGTAGTAAAGTGTTGGGTCCATTTCACCGCTGACAATGGTCTCCTGAAACCACTTACAATGTTGCATCCGTTTTGCATAATCAGGAGTTTTAAGTTCTTGGAGCGCCATAACTTTGTACTGTCGAAAATGCAAATCCACCTTCAGTATGCGTCAGCATGACGTGGCAGATATTCCCGTTGCAGACGATAATCAGCGAATCGACTTTCGAGGACTTTGTAACATCAATGTGCACGCATCCTTGATATTGTCTTCAGTGCGAATTGTCTTGGGTTTGTTTCCTTTCCTGTTGCACACATTGCCGGTTTCACGAAATTTCCGCACTAACTTCTGTACCACTGATTTCGCAGGTGCTGCAGAATGTGGAAAATGTTCTGTAAAGAATTCATTTAAAACCTTGTATGAGTTATTTCTGAAATACTGTTCCACAATAAAAAATCCGCTGTTTCGTACTTAAAACCATTTCCGTTTCCTTTGTTCTCCCTTCACTTAGACTTATGACCGCGTACCTACACTGCTCTGGCTGTGACTAACCACTCCGGAAAAGCAGCTGTACACGCTGAAACCGGTTAGAAGTGGAACACAGCTATTTTAACTGGAAACCCGCCAAACAACTTTAACCCGACTAACAACGTCTGTCCACGGAGCCTCTTTTATATGGCGCACCCGGTACTTAGTTCCAGCTGGGGCTCATGTCTCCAAGAAAAATAAAGACGTGATCCCTGGAACTACAGAGCGCAAGCTCACCACTGTGTGTGTATGTGTCCTTCCTCTTCCAATAATTTTTTTGTAATTCCTCTAGTAAATTTAAGGACCTCCCCCACAGTTCCTTGGGCATCGAGCCCAAGAATATTGGGCATCGAGCCCAAGTCTTCTTGACAGAAAAGTTAAGAAAATCTTCTTTCGTGACAGAAGAGTTAAGAAAGTCTGCTTTCGTGACAGAAGAGCTAAGAAAGTCTGCTTTCGTGACAGAAGAGTTAAGAAAGTCTGCTTTCGTGACAGAAGAGTTAAGAAAGTCTGCTTTTGTGACAGCGTCAGGTTTTGTTGAAAATCCTTTTCTGTAATACATTTTTCACTACAGCCATATCGTAAGATGATGAAGTTCCAACTGTTTGACTGGCTTTGGTAGTTCTGCAACTGAATTAACGCTCGGTAATCGTTTCTCTTTCATCCACACAATATTTATTTTCATTTGTCATCAGGGTTATAGCCAAGGGTGGTAGGTAGAATTAGGGGTCCCGACCTCCCCAAATTTACCCCCTGCAAATTGTTTTCATTCAGTCATTTCAAAACATGTACTTTTTAAAACATGATTCCATGCAGTTTTTGCTTTGTTTTTCTCCTCGTTTCCCAATAGATGCTCATTTTAGCTGTAGTTATTACAACTGAAGTTGAATATAGTTAGAAGTTCAACATATTTTCTCTGATTGTTACATTTCTTATGTGTACTGTCTTCTTCATTTTTCTCTCTACTCGTGCGAGAACACAGCGGTCTTTGTATATAGGAAGGACTGCAAAGTATAATCCGGGCAAAATTAATTTGCTAAATCACTTAGAACCTTATTTTGAAAATCTGTGATTCGTACAAGGGTAAAGTCAAAATATCTTACGTGGTGTAAAAAACGGAAACGAAAACAGACAAAAGAAAAATTATTGCTCAGAATCACTACAGTTCTTGTTGTCTGCGAACAGCAATTTTTCTCAAGTATTTGGAGGCTATTCAATGTACTAAGTTATCTCCTAATCTCAACGGCAAATAAACGATCTGTTTGGATGACGGAGAGAATTAAATTCTTTTAAAAAAACAAATTGGACAGCAATGATTGAGTAGTTTAACTCTCTTTGTTCACTGCATTCAGATATTCCTCTTAGTGTAGAAGTCACAGATGTAATACATTTCATGGAATACAGAATAAATCGACAGAACTTCGGTTACTTCTGGTAAATGGAAGTAATGTATATACTCGTATATACACTATATATAAATATACTGTGGATATTGCATATATACAGTGGAACCGGGGTTTTACGCTTTTCCCTTTTAAACGTGCCTTCGCTAGTTCCGATATTTTAGTGCAATTTCTATCGCTTTTTCAGTTCGGTTATACGTAATTAATTTATGCGCTTTGCAATTACACGCCGCATTTTGAATTTCAGATTATCGAAAGTACACTGTTCTTTGATTCTTTTACTCGTATAGGTAACCCCGTACGTTACAACTTCAAGGGAACTAAGAAAGCGTTTCTTTCTTCTTTTTTTTCTTTGCGGTCATGTAATAGATGATGCAACTATAAATTTATTAAATAATATTCATAGTTCTTTTATGTTCTCTGAATTCAAGAAATCTGAGACAAGTAAGCATTAGCAAATATTTTATTCGACACTAATGCTAAATCAAATAGTGCTTTGAAAAGAGCGATGCGTGTAAAGAAAGAATGTACGATTGGGGTTGTGAATATGAAATAGAATCATATTCGCATTTGCTACCTAGTACTTCAAAGTTACATTTTTTTCTTCATGTAATGAAAACATGAAATTGTAAAGAATTTCTTAACCTGGTTTTTATAATGAAATTTGAATACAAATTAATACAAAAGCCAAATTACGCATAAGCTTAAGGTAGCAAACAAAGTATTCACGTATGTATGACTTAAATTATAAATTAGCGTAATCTAAAGTTGCGAGTTATTCCCCCCCCTCTTTGTTTTTTGGAGGCATTCGAAATTTTACAATGGCATTTAAAATTTTGATTTTGTATACGTTTTTAAGAATATTCCTATAAAAACGTGCAACCTAGGTTCCAGGTTACAGGTTTTTCTGTTACACTTTTTTTTCTTAAAAAACTGTTTAATTTTATACATATATAAAATTAAACTACATGTATGCTAAAAAGTACGTTTATTTAAATTGAACTTAAAATATATGTATTATTTTAATTTAAATGCATGTTATTTTAACTTAACTTAAACTATATATACATATATATATATATCATCATCATCATCATTGTCAACCATTATCAATCCACTGCTGGACGAAGGCCTCCCCAAGATTCCTCCACAACGGTCTGTCTTGTGCCAGTCTCCTCCATGTCACTCCCGCATACTTTCGAATTTCATCCACCCATCTTCCATGTGGTCTTCTTCTGGGTCTTTTCCTGTCCCTTGGAATCCAATCTAAAATTTCGGCTGTCCATCGATGGTCTGTCCTTCTGGCAGTATGTCCAGCCCATTGCCATTTCAGGGATTTAACTCTAATCATGATGTCTTCCACTCTTGTCATTTTTCGGATCCACGTGTTCCTCTTCTTATCTTTCCTGGTTACACCAAGCATGCACCTCTCCATGCTACTTTGAGTTGTCTGCAGCCTTTGTATGTCTCTTTTAGTTAAGGTCCACGTCTCTGCACCATACGTAAGCACTGGAAGGATGCATTGATAAAACACTTTTCTTTTAAGACATAATGGCATATTGCTCTTGAAAATTATGCTGTTTCTTCCAAAAGCTCTCCAGGCAAGTTTTGTACGCCGATTAATTTCTTCATCAATGTGACCCTCACTTGATATCTGCTGTCCAAGATAAACGTACGTGTCTGTTATCTCCAGCTTTTCTCCATCAATCGATAAATCTTCATTTCTTGTAAAAGCATTGTACATCACTTTTGTCTTCTGAAAGTTCATTTTTAATCCCACTTCTTTACTCTTGTTCAGCAAGTTCCTGGATCATACTCTGTAGCTCTGATGGGGTAGTTGCAAAAATGACTATGTCATCAGCAAAACGAAGGTGGGTTAGATAATCTCCATAAATCTTTATCCCTTTGTTTTCCCAGTTCAGTGATTGAAAGACATTTTCCAATGTGGCATAAAAGAGCTTCGGAGATATGGTGTCACCTTGTCTCACTGTTTTTCCAATTTTTATGTGTGTTGTATTTTCAAACAGCCGAATCTTTGCACTTGCATTTTCATAGATGTTATTAATAATATTAATGTATGCATCTTCAATACCGCAGGATTTCAGACCCATTGCAACTGCTGATGGTTTCACCGAATCAAAGGCTTTTTCATAATCGATAAAAGCCATGCACAATGGAAGTTCATATTCCCTCGCTCTTTCAATTAGTTCTCTCAGTACGTGGATATGATCTATTGTGCTGTAGCCACTCCTGAATCCAGCTTGTTCTCTCGGTTGAGCCATGTCCAGTGTCACCTTCAAGCGGTGTGAAAGAACTTTAGTGAAGATTTTATAAACCACTGATAGGAGGCTGATAGGTCTGTAGTTCCTGAGATCCTCAATGTCACCTTTTTTATGTAGCAAGATCATTGTAGCGTTGTTCCAATCCTCAGGAATTTTCCCTTCATTAAGGCATCGAGTGAAAATTTGGGCGAGTACTGTTTCGATTTCTTCACTTGCTTCTTGTATGATGTCTACAGTAATTCCATCTTCTCCTGTAGCTTTTCCCCGCTTCATGTTCTTGATTGCATGTGCAACTTCTGCTGGAAGGACTGGAAGAACTCTGGTACTGGTACCTTTCATGATGTCTGGAGTACATGTATCATCCCTTTCATATAATTTGGAGTAGAAATCTTTCACTCTTGTCAAAATTTCTGCCTCTATTTCTTGTTACAGAACCATCTTCTTTTCTCAGTGCCATAATCTGTTTTTTTCCCTTACTGAGATGTCCCTTTGCTATTTTTAGGCTTTGGTTGTTTTCAATTGCTTTCCTTACTAGTTCACAGTTGAATTTCCTTACATCTTCAGTGATACTTTTTCGTACTGTCTTGCATAGCTCTATATATTCCACTTTGGAAGTCACATCTTCTTTAGTTGTCCTCATCACTCTTCTTTTTTGCATCAACATTTTGGTTTTTCCTGATAATTTGTTCACATGCAATTTGTTCTTAGACCCAGCTAATTTTGTTGCTGTTTCCATAAGAGCTTTGGTTACTTTTCTGTTAACTTCAGAAATATCCACTTCTTCCGATGTTAGGCCTTCTAAAGCAGAGAACCTGTTCTTCAGTTCCAATTTGAAGGTATTATGGTGTTTTTTAAGGTTGGTTATGTCAATACATTTTGTTTGTCTTATGAGCTTGCTACGTTCGAGTTTAGTGTTGAGGTGCATCTTACATCTCACCAATCTATGGTCACTACCTGTGTTGAACTTGTTTAGCACACTGCAGTCTTCTATGACGAATTTTTTGTTACACATAATAAAATCAATTTCACTTGTCGTCCCATTTGGATGTCTCCATGTCCATTTCCTGTGTGGCTTTTTCTTGAAGAAGGAGTTCAAGATGAAAAACCCTTCTGCCTCTGCAAACTCTACGAGACTATTTCCACGCTGGTTTCTGTTGCCGTGACCGAATTTACCTACTGAAGTTTCATTCTGTTGCCGTTGCCCTATTTTTGCATTGAAATCTCCCATAAGTATCTTTAAGTGCTGCTTACCTTTATTATTTAGATCACGAATTTCCTCATAAAATTCTTCAATTTCTTCTTCAGCATGACTTGTGATGGGTGCATAAGTTTGAATAATCTGAGCCTGGTATCTTCTCGAGAGTTGGATAACGAGTCGTGCAGCTCTGTCAGAGGAACTTTCAACTTCTACAACTTTATCCTTCAGTTTCTTGTTTATTATAAATCCAACACCACTAGTTCTGCCAGTATCTGTCCCACGATAGTAGAAGAGATGTCCACTTTTCAGTTCAATGAGATCTTCTCCTTTTCTCCTTACCTCACTTAGCCCGACGATGTCCCACTTGATCCTTTGTAGTTCCTCTTCCAATTCAAGAAGCCTTGAATCAGAAGATAGGGAGCGTCCGTTATATGTAGCCAAGGTCAGCATCAGATGGCAGCTTAGTCCGGTCCTCCGGGGATTCTTAGCACCCTCTGCCTTCATGTCGCACTGGCCGCTGCATTGGCCAGGTACATTCCAGCTGCCGGAGACTGAGGGCCAAGATTTAAGTTGTGGAGTCATTTTGGAGGTGTTTGGCCATAACTCACCACGCTGGCCAAGCGGGTTGGTGATTGTGGGATAGCATTTCCTCTAATCCCGATGGTATAGTTATACCGCTATTGGCGGTCGTCAGAGCCCCTTTAGTGGGAAAAGGATGTACCACGAGAAGGCTGGGTTGACATTTGTCAAGGAGAGGCTGTGATGTTACGCATCACCTGACCTTACATCCCACACACACACACATATATATATATATATATATATATGCAGTTGAACTCGTGAGATAGGATCACAGAATCCCCCTCCCGAAATGAAATACTGGTCAAGTCACTGTTTGCGACAGCACCTCTGTTTCCCAAAGGAATGATTTTTTTTTAATTGGACTTTATCATCAATGATGAACATTTTTTTGTTTATCAGAAAACTTCATACAAGGTTTTATGCCCAAAAAGTGCCTAAAAATTTTTACATTTTTGTTTTTTAATGCTATATTTTGGGTTCAGAAACCATTCGAAGTTTCAGTGTGTTATCTCTCTTGCCTTATATGTGAAGCTAATAAGAAGTTAGTTACACCGCCGAGAGAAGGAAAATAAATTCCATGTAACAAGGTAAGAATACTATTCTCCCTGATACATACGTTACGTCGTAATTTGCTTATCCTTCCTTTCGCGGTTCAGAACGAAGTAAAGGGCACAAACTTAAATCAAACAACAACCAGTGTTTTGGGGAGATGCAATTTTTGTGTTATTTTGGGATTAGACCACCACCATGAGGAGCTCTAATGGCTATAAGTAGTTGCCCGTCTCTATTTTAGTGTCAATGGCTCTACTTACGGAAGGAACACAGCTAGCACCATTAGATGAGCGCACGATTTGTACCTCTTCCGAGACTCGAGCCAGGATCCAACTCGGAAGATTGGTCAGAAGCCAGCACCTGAGACCACTTCGCTACCAAAATGGCAGGAGATGCAATTATACAAATTTACTTGCATTTTTCTTTTACTGAGGTTCATTCGCGGTGAAAGAGTTTATAACGTACAAGTTTGTCCGCGCGGGTCATCGAATCCGGGTCCCCTCACTCTGCAGTAAGTCGCTCTCCCAACCGAGCTACGCGGACATGTGCTCTCACTGCTATCTGCCTTTATCTCATGTGCATCCTGCGGTGCAGGCACATCACAAGATATTACACTTAAAGATATGCAATACGAAAAAATCCCTCAACATAAATGGCTTCAAATTTAGAGAGCTTTCTAATCAGGAGCCACGTGTCTCATGTGATCCACTTGATAATCCCCCTTTCCTCACCTACGTTTAGTTTCTGCACCTCCTAACTAAAAACAATAACACGGCTGTCATGCTGTCCCAAACAAACATCGCCAAAAGCATTGCAATGCACTTTGTTTGAAGATCATGCACGCATACATGAGTTTTGTTCTGAACGGCCTTCGATGTTTAAAACAAAATTCTGCATTGTTTCACACAACAACTCGGAGAGTTATATACCTCTGCTTGACTCCAAGGTTAGGTCCATAACTTCAAAACCCATGAAATTCGCGGTTAGTAATCGGCGTGGGCATCCAGAGCCACAGGGGCTTTTCTCATCCCTGATTTGGGGTCACTGGTGCCGAGGGAAGGGAAGGCCGTGTATCGTTGAAAATCAATCCTAGGCCTATCTCGAATGAATGGGCAAGAGCTCACGCCTCTGAGTTCTCGGCTACCGGGTCGGATAGGAGTTACTGAAGTGCAAATCAGTGAAGTAGTGACCGCGGGGTACCAGAATAGGTTAATGAGTAAATGAGCTGTATCCCTTGTGGGACGAGGGTGGGCAGTTTCTTGCGACTAATGACCGCTTTAACGGAATTAGTGTTTTACTGGAGACGTTGATCCTTTGCAGAAAAACACTTTGGTCTTCAGAGAGCATTGCAACGGTGCACTTCTTTTCTTTTACTTTTCCTTATCCTGCATGATTAGTCGCAAAATTCGCTGCCACGCACCATGACAGGTAATCGACAAAACTCAGAACGGCGTGACCAAGGTCAGTGACACACTTGCAGCCAGAAATGTGCAAATAAACGCGGACCCTCGGATGAGATGTTAGTTGCTTCTAGGAAATATGCCGCAAAAGTCGTCTCTTGTTACACTGTATTAGATATGTCGGCCAAACGAATGGGAAAATTTGGGGTAAATTCTGATCATACATACATCAATAAGAAATCGTTAAAGTCACTTGCGAGCAAGAGCGCCCAATCTTGAAAACTTTCTTAATTTTCCCCATGAATAAACTCAGCATTCATAACAACAACATCAGCCCGCAGCACTTCTGCGGCGAAACACACGCCTACCTGCAGAAATAGTAGAACAGCTACTCAAACCTGCACGCAACAGATTCTCCATAGATAATCTCTTTTGTATACATTTCTATTTTCTGATATCCATAAAGATCGCAACTTCAAGGAGGAAATTCTTCAGCATGTCATGCTCCTGAAAACTTGCAAAACTTGACGAAGAATTTTTATTGTTTTAACGAACAGTGGAAAACGTTGGAATGACTTTTGACTTTTATTAAAAACTGAGACGTTCGGTTTTCGTGTTTGAAATTTCAAAGTACAATCCTTTTAATCTGGGTTTGTGCGGTATATAAAATCAATCACGACGGCGGCATGGCCTCACGCTGTAGACACAGCATCTGCACTTTCCCGTCATCTCGGTACAGCTGAAAACGGGATTCATCTTAGCACACGACTCAGCGTCACTCTGCAGAGATCCGCTTTTGATATTCTCGGCACCTGGCGAGGTGTAATGTCCGATGACGAGCAATCAACAGTGGCATACGAGTAGGGCGTCGGCTCCCGTAGCATGGGTCTGTTTCACTCTGAGTGGGGGATGCCCATGTGAACTGCCCATCACCCCTATCTCTAATGTTTTGTCGAATGAGTATATATCGTTTGTCATATCATCCAGAAACAAAATTTAATGATTTTTATGTGCATGAGCACGCAACATAGAGCTTCCCACATGAAAAGCAAAGCATTCCGTCAAATTTCCTAGGGTAATAAATCTTTTATTTTTTATATTTTTGTTTTATTTTTTGGCCCAAATCTCTTGTCTCCGATGAACGAAACAGACCGTTCGGGACCCTGTGAATGGCCAGCTATAACACGGCATATATTTTTTCTATCTTACTGCTCATTTGTTCGTTTCGGACCTTCGACACCAGTTGTAAAATTCAGAATGTCAGGAATTCAAAATTAAAATAATGATTCTTAAGTCGTGCTAAATCTAATCCATTAGACAAAAAGGCAGTCTTATGCACGATAAATTCTTTACTAGTTAAAAACACATAAGTTAAAAACATGCAATGAACATTAGATCTTTCGAATTGGCCACCAATTCGCCTTCAGATGTAATTACATGTGACGCAAGGGCGAGAAACCCACAAGTATAAATACGAAACAAAACACAGCGTGACGTAAGCGGTGTGTGGAATAGACTGACCAATGAATTTACAAAGATCCACAAATGGTGACACAAAATTAAAAAAGTTGACCCTAATGATAATCAATGTTTGGATTGCCACTCCTCTTCTTCCACCAAACCCTTCCAGGAGAGGGGGATTACCGAAGGGTAATCGTCATTACAACATATGGGTTTGAATTTATGTAACATAAGGCTCTCCGCAAATAACAAACACGATTTGAGTCTAGGTGCACAAAGGATCTTGGCCTCATTCCAAAGCGGTAAATGAGTGCCGCTTAGGCATAATCTTGACATAGCTGTAGTAGCAGAACACGACTTCACGTTATACTTATGTTCAGTAATCCTGCAAACAAGATTGCGGGATGTAGGGCCCACATAAATCAAATCACTTTTGTCTGGTTCAAGAGTCTTTAGAGGAATGGAATACACTCCATAACAGGATCCCAAATACACACCATAACAGGATCCTAAATACACTCCAAAACAGGATCCCAAATACAGTCCATAACAGGATCCCAAATACACTCCATAACAGGATCCCAAATACACTCCATAACAGGATCCCAAATACAGTCCATAACAGGATCCCAAATACACTCCATAACAGGATCCTCTGTCTGGTTTGATAATAGACAAAATATTGTTCGCCTTAACACCAAAACGAACTCCGTGTATTTTACAGATATTCTTCAAAACACTGTTAACACATGGGATGTATTGTAAAGAAGTGACATACCTAGTGGAACTGCGTTCCCTAACCAAGGTTGAACAACGAGGAGTCAATAAACGGTTAAATAGCCTTATAATGAATTAGCTTTATTTTCTCTCCGCTAAGCTAATTAATATGAATGATTCTCTTCCTACCAGCTAGCTAATGATATACTTGTACTAAGCTTCAAAATAGTGAATTCAAAAGGGTGTTGTTACTAGTTAATTACGAACGTAAACAAAGTCTTAACACTGGTTATTTATGGTAATAAATAAATGTTATAAACCTAACAGCCAGACAGAGGTCTGACAAAAACTATGAATTGAGAAAGACTAACTTACGGCAACTTCTTTATTATAAGACTCTTGGTCATCTAAAGCACACACACAACTTGTTTTACAATAGTGAAGAATCTCTCCTCATAACAACACAAATCTCTCCTCGTATTACAAACGCTTTCCGTAAACAACAACGCTCTCTCATAACAACAACAAAAGCTCTCCTCATAACAACACAAAAGCTCTCCTCATAACAACACAAAAGCTCTCCTCATAACAACACAAAAGCTCTCCTCGTATTACAAATGCTCTCCGTAAACAACAACCCTCTCTCATAACAACAACAAAAGCTCTCTCTAAGTCTCGATGAACGCGCCTATATACTAGCTACCACCACGTCATGACTTACACTCATTGCCAGATCTCATTCAGCGGGTGAAATAATATTTCGTTCAGTAAGAAGATAATTTACATAGTAAAATAAAATAACCAGAGATAGTAAAATCAAAAGGAAAGTGAATATAGAGTATACGTTACAGCCTGTCAACCTCCAAAGAGGAATAACCATACAGGGCAGCCAGTTGTCTGAACCTGCAGAATTCAGCATGACAAAGTTGTGGTGGAGAAGAATGGGTAACGGCTCTTCGGATCAGAAAATGTAAAGACGAAAATTTCTGGCTATTAGGGTGAGACGAACTGAAGGGGATCAACGTAGTATCAGAGGACGGTTTTGTGAATACTGAGTACGATAGTGCATTGGTGTTGGCGTCCCGTCGCAGCAGGAAATCCAGAAAGGGTAAAGAGAAATCCTTTTCATGTTCAACAGTGAAGGAAATGGACGGATATTTGGCTGAAAGGCAATCAACAAAAATATTGAGTTGTGAAAAAGAGGTAGTCCAAAAAAGCAAAATATCGTCAACGTATCGGAGATACAACAAGGGCTTTACCGGAGCTGAATTAAGGACGTCCTCTTCCAGGATCTGCAACACAATTTCGGCAAGGTCTGGGGACAATGGAAAACCCACCGGGTCACCCTCTAGTTAACGATATATGATGTTATTAAACCTAAAATATGACCTAGAATTTACGAGCTGAAACGCGCACAGAATGGCCTGAATTTCGGTGGGAGAGTATGAACCGTGGGTAGTGAGCTTTGATTCAATAATCTTGTGGACCTCCAAAACGGGAACGCTAGGAAATAGTGAAGTCACGTCAAGAGATATTATAACGAAGGGAATGGTGATTGGGAGCAAAGACTTGATATGGGTAACGCTTGAACAGAGCTGGAAATTGAAAACGGAGAAGAGGTGGTCAAAGGGGCAAGCAATTTAGCCAAAGCACCCTCTAGAGGCTTGGTGGGGCTGGAGCGGGAAGACACCGAAGGGCGTACAGGGAACCCTTCTTTGTATAATTTGACTTGCCTGAAAAGCTCGGGCACTCTAGGACGTAAAGGAGGGTGCAAATATGGTACAAGACAAACAGGGAAGGAATCCAAAGTTTTTTGCTTGCGGAGGGCGACAATGGTAGCTTGAGTAGGATCATTCTTGCATACACTGGTGAGAATGTTCGAAATGGCAGTCATCATTTTTTGATAATAGTCTGATCTGTTCAAAATGATGGCTTGAGCAGTCTTTTCAGCACGAACAATGGAAATATCCGGGTTCTTTTGGAGCACCGTAAGTTTTTTTTTTCGTTGAATAGTTCTGAGAAATGGTTGTTCAGAATTGTTCTATATGAGGAAATAACTTTTGCAACACGGTGACGAGCAAAATTCCGCTCTGAATCGGGCAAGGCTTTTATCACAGTCTCCACTTGCGGAATAATGTAGGTACTATCCAATTCTTTCACAGGATAAGCGAACTTGAGTCCCTTACCAAGAGCTTTTTGCTGACACAGATTTAAGGGAACATCACTGAAGTTAACAAATGAAGGTCTTGGGGTTAAACTGGATCGTGATCCAGTATGCCGATTCAATGTTCTGGAAGAAATCTCTTCTGACACAAGGTGTCGTAACTTTTTAATATGGAACTCTTCGGTTCTTTGCTGGCTAGAAATGCAGGTTGCCGTAGTTATAATAAACAGGCGGTCCAAGATAATAGGGTGAAGGCATTTCGATAATGTTAAATGAACGTCGTAAGTCCTACGGTTGAGAAAATCTAAATATCCTCGGTTTTGCTTAATAACATTAGCAAGACGCTTACCTTCAGCAATGCGCAAGATGTGGGCGTATCTGTAGGAAAGTGCACCACTCCGGATCTTCAAGAACTTGGGTATAACATTCAACGAACGACAGTTGCAAAGAAATGAAAAATGCGCGGTCTGCATACTGAGCTCGTGCTTTAGTTTTCCGAAGGTTCTCGCCAAAACATCCATGACACAGTGAAAATAATGAGTGCCGGAAAATGTTTAATGAGATTTTCCCAACTTCGGAAAGAACTTTATCTTTTATTTTATTGGAAGAAATAAAATGTGATACTGACCTAACTAAAAGTCTCAGTGATGTCACTTTCCTTAGCTCCTTAGCTTTCCTAACTGATATCGCGTAGCATTATGAATGCGCTAAACATCGCTCTGCAAGGGAAAAACCAAAATATCTGAGTTATGCAAGACAATCGAATTGTATACTGAATTGCCTGAAGTTTAGAGATAGCGTGCTTGAACGAAATGGGGAAATTCCCGCTCCAGGACAATGTAATTTTCACGTTTTCTAAGGAGATGTTACAAGGAGACCAGTAAACTACAGGAAGTTCAGTACACAATTCTGAGTGCTTTGAATAATCTTGTGAATTTCCCATGCATATCTGAGGGACATTTCTTCCTTAATTCCAAAATATCTAGTATAAACTTTACAGTCATAAAGCCGGTTTTCGTAACAAGTTCTCACTGTTAAAATCAAATCTAAGAAGAAATAGAGAGCTTGATTTACTTCTAATCGTGCAAGGATTTTGATGAAATAACTATGCTTGTTGAAGCTATAGAGTTTTAAGAATTTGTTCCTCAGCTAGGCACTCTTATTAAGAATTTCAATGGCAGGTGTAAACAATTTGATGAAATCAAACTAAGCATACATCTGTTCAGCAACTCATTGAATTTTAAACCCTTTTTATCAAAAGGATTTGTGAACTTTAAGTAGATGAATTCATTAGAGCTCGATCAGAGACCGCTATACAACTGTTTAAATTTTTTACCATTAAGAAATACAAAAGATTTGGGACTAAAAAATATTTCGATGTGGGAAAGTCCTTGCGTACATGCGGGAGAGCATCTTTTGACAATTATTTCAACGTTGGAAAGTCCAAATATACATGCGAGAGGGCATCTTTTGATATGAAGTGCATATAATCCAAACACAAGAACAGAATGAATGACTCTACTCTTGGTCAATTACTTCGACTTTCAACAAAAAGCATCAAATGCATCAATATTTAGTGGAGTTTAAGCATTCACACTGCTCTCATTACCAATATTTAGTGGATTTTAAGCTTTCACACTGCTCTCATCACCAATATTTAGTGGAGTTTAAGCGTTCGCACTGCTCTCATCACCAATATTTAGTGGAGTTTAAGCGTTCACACTGCTGTCATTACCAATATTTAGTGGAGTTTAAGCGTTCACACTGCTCTCATCACCAATATTTAGTGGAGTTTAAGCGTTCACACTGCTCTCATCACCAATATTTAGTGGAGTTTAAGCGTTCACACTGCTCTCATCATCAATATTTAGTGGAGTTTAAGCGTTCACACTGCTCTCATCACCAATATTTAGTGGAGTCTAAGCGTTCACACTGCTCTCATTACCAATATTTAGTGGAGTTTAAGCGTTCACATTGCTCTCATCACCAATATTTAGTGGAGTTTAAGCGTTCACACTGCTCTCATTAAATGTAGGATTGGATTTTTTCATAGTTTAAATTTCAACTCGTCCGATATTACTTAAAAGAGCTTGAAGATTTGATAAGTTAAGTAGGACGGCCTTATATTTACATCGTCTGGTATATGCTTAAAAATGAATGTGACCCATCATGTAACTATTTTAGAAACCTCGGCCAGCGGCTCCACAGAAGTTGGACACCCCTAGACTAGACCATTGATGTTCCAAAATGATAACAGTTATTTTTACTTTACTTTTCTACAGCATCCTTTTTGTACATTTATTTATCTTGAAACTGTAGTTTGAATTGAATTAGGATGGAGGTTAAAAGCAATAAGAACTCGCTAAAAATGGCCAGGACCAGGTTTTGAAAAACTCCCCTATACCCACTCCACAAGTTGCAAGATTTCGGCAAATCTATGCATCTAGTATTTATTCATTTAGCAATTATGCATTTTATCTACTAAAAGGAGGGTCTTTATGTTGCGTAATTTTAAATATTCGTCTAAGTGCTGAAAATAGATTTCTTGCTCCTCATACTGGAGTTTTTAACAGAATGTTTGAGAATCGGGAGCGCCTAAATCAAGCTCGTGTCAGGACAGCTGAGCGAAGAGAAGACTTACTTTGTCGTGACATTCTTAAACGCGCGAAAAAAAAAAGGAAATTTCATCAAAAATATAGCTTCACGTGGTGCATATCTCTCTGTGAATTTTATTTCACGCTCAGAGTTGTGAAGAACTTGAATAGCCAAAGTATTCAATGATATAAAGAATAATAAAATGAAATATTAGTGATCATATAAGGAAATTTCGAAAAGTTTTTCAAGCACTGGTAAGAACAGCAGAAAGACTTCAAAGACAGCGGAATGTTTAGTATTTTCTTACATTTTAATATGGAATGTTATTCTAAAGGCTTTACGTTTCCCCCAATTTAAAATATTTCGTACCTGTGATACCTCAAACATTTTTAAACACATCTTCTATTTGTGATTGAACGTATTTCGTTTCTCCTCATTGAGTCTGTCAATCAAGGATAAGCACTTTGTTCATTAGTCGGAAAAGCCTCAAAAGTTGGACAATTTTCGGCCTTGAGTGAACATAAGTTTTCATTTAAAGAACTGCGATGAGACGGTTGCTTTTTATAATTCCTTAAATTCAGAGAAGAAAAAAACCTCTCTTCTGGAAAGTTTCATTCCATATATTCATCCTTCTATATCTTAAGCAGCCCTAAATGAAGTATTTTTAACTTGGGCTTCTTTACACACATTTCCTTATAAAGAAACATTTCTTCGGACAACTTGTGAACCAAAATGTAGCATTTGTTTTTTGTAAATGATCAGCTTAGAACCAACGTGAAATACACTTTTTCTCAGGTATTAAAAGATCCACGGGAGCATGAAGTATGACATCCAGTCAGCAATGAAATGCATTTGGTTTAAGAAGAGTAAAGATCCATGAAAACGAGGAAAAGTAACACAGCTGTTCCTATTCACATCAGACAGAGTAAGGCTGATTCTTTTAGAAGAATAAGTTAGAGATATTGTGAGAAAAGAAGCAGTTGCTTTCTGCTCCTTTAAGCTTTCTTTCCCCAAAATAAAAAATCCTGTGGCGTACTGCCCTTTGTAGCATTAAAGCTACCGCATTTACTGGGTTTGGAGAATGACTTTACGCTATGTTTAACTTCACCTAATAACTTCAATCTCTACTTGACTTGGAGCTCAGCTTAGATAGTAAGGTTTAATTTTAACTGGATTCGTAGCCTTACTGAATTTCGATTTACTGTAAAAACCGAAGTACTTCAACATACTCGATGTTGAAAGTCTTAACTGCACATCACATTCACATCACATTCACAGAATTCAAAGGAGCTCAAGATTCAACTTATGATGTCCATTTCCTTTTCATTGGCATCGAACCACGTCACCAGTACAAATGGTTGGTTGGTTTATTTTAATGGCTCAAGGGCCATGTTTGGCCTAAGAGCGCCAGACACAAGACCATCAAAGAAACCAGTACGAATGAATCTCTTGCCTCACTGCATCGAATGGGGAGGGAGGTTTAAAACGCACCATGAGCACCTCAGTAGAATATAAGCATTTTCTGGGCCACTGGTTCCAAGGAAGGGAGAGAACCAGTGCCATAAAACAAACAGATCATCCATACCTCACCGGGATCCCAACCCGGACCCATCTCAGACGAGTGGTGAAAAGTCGGAGCTTATACCACCGCATCAACAACTTCGTACAGTATACATGACACTTCTCACTTAATGCAAGAATCTTCTTACCGTCTACAAGTTGTTCGTTCAAAGATCGTTCAACATCTGCACATTCGTGAATCTCTTTCTCAACATGAATACAGCTCGTTTTATATTTTGCTTTCGTGAATCACTCACTTAACCCTATTCCATCCTCACCTCTTGTTTTATGTCTTTATATATTGTGCTTGTCGTTTGACTGCTATTTAGTGCAACCGAACGGCGAGTACTTTTGCAGCAGTGTGAGGAGTAATCGGAGATATTTCTTATTTTGTGCTTGAAAAATTGGAGAGGTAAATAAATGTCTTAGCTATTACCTTCTCCGAATCATACAAATTCGTGTTTACCCAATAATCTTTAAGCTCCGTTTCCAGTGTAAACTCATGAAAATAGACTTCCTAAAGAATATAGCAAAATAGTAACCTTTAGAAACCTGCCATTGGTTTGAGAGTTGTCAAATTGTTTTATTAGAAAGAATATAGTAAAAGAAATATGACGAAGTGATTGAAGGACCCTGTTTTCATTTTCTTTTCGTTGTTGTTGTTATAAAAGTCCTAGATAAATTGAGAGTTTTAAGGACTTCAAGAATATTCCTGATATCTTTTGGAACACGAAGGTAAAAATGAGAAAGTGCTATTAGTTTTTTTAATTTATGAATATAAATATTAACAGTAAGGCGTTAAAAGATTCCTGATGTCCTAATCGTAAAAGTAGGGGATCATCATCATAGTGACGAAAACGATCAGAAGATGTTGAATACTTTAAAGAAGTGGTCCTCAGACATGTTTCGGGCATCATTCAAATTTATAATTACATTTCTGTTGCGTTCAAAAAGGTACGCATCAAGTACTAAAAGAAACCACAGCAGTCATATAACGTATTAACATAAAAAGAAAAAAAAAAAAGAAAAAATCAGGGTTGAGTCATTTGCTCAATTCTTTCATAATTCTGTACGGTTCTATGTTTTGGAATACTGACACAAAAAAGAATTTACCAAATGAAAATTTTTGACGCTCGGGCATGTGTGGATACCAGAGACGGAGGATGGTCAGCGGGTCAACGGGTCGACAATTTCTAGCTGGGTCAAACGGGTCGGGTCAAGTGTTACTGATCCGATTTTGACCCGGTTTTACTTCTGTTTATTTTTGAAAAGATAAAATACTTCTAAGAAAAACGCGTACTGTGGAATTTTGTGATCGATGCTGGTACCAGCGGAATGAAAAATTATTTGTCACACAAAAACATTGCTATTTCTTTCTTAAGCAAAGAAGGTTTTCACCGACCGACGATAAAACGATACTTCCTTCTCCGTTTGTTTTCAGTGCGATTGTCCGGAGCAAGATAAAGGCAAACGCCTGTCGCCTGCTTCTCTGTTGATTCATTCTGTCACATTTCGCGTGTCACATTGTAAAACTAAGAGTTATTTTTCACATCGCATCTTTTGTATTGAACATTCAGAAGTTTTCGTTTGACGTACTAACAACCCGTTCCATTGTATGTCTTCTCGGAATTAATGCTTTATTTGCTAATATGGATGAATTTAATATTAAAGAGATCGAAAAAGGCGCCGAGGCGAACAAATACGTGCTTGTTGAAAACATAATAAGGAAGGGTGAATGCTGGAAGTTGTTTCGTCTCAATAATAAACCTGAATATGTTTCACAGCAACAGCAATTTTCACAAGCTGGTGATGAGTTGAAAGTTTCCAAAATGTGAATGTTGATTTCACTAGTGTTCCTTCCTTCTGAGGAGCGATGATGAAATCAACAGCCACATTTTGGAAACTTTCAACTCATCACCAGCTTGTGAAAATTGATGTTGCTGTGAAACATATTCTGAAGCTTGATATGTTATAAAAAAAACCCAGCAGAAAATGAAATTAAACATAAAAAATAGTTACTTAATTCAAAAATTTTGAAAAGTAACTATGAAAATTAAGTAGGACAGCCTAAACATTATTGCTGATGGACTTTTTGACTCTCGCAGATGTGTTTGAAAACATGTGTAAAACAGGTTATGTGAAGAACGACAGTTTCAACACTTTCTGTAAGTGAGTGAGTATATTATACGTTTCTATGATTTCTATATATATATAATTATGTACAATTATAAATTGAGTTTCCAATTTATAGTTCAAAGCAGATTTGTCCGAGTCAGGTCCGGTTTGAGTGCTCTTCGTTAAAAATAAGATCGACTGTTCCTTTCCTTTCCTCTCTCTTTCTGTCTGGAAGTGCTTGTTGTGACATCATAGTCTGGCACTCCCAACTACGTGGACTCGCACTTTTAATCTAGCACTCCTGCTTCTCTGACCTGCCTACTCCCTGCCGTACCTGAGGCTCTGGTTCAATCAAATATAACTTCGTTTCTGATACGTAGTACAAAAGTTCCTTGGGACATAGGTAGTTGCGCTTATACCTTCCCTCTGAGGGTAAACCCTACGAAAAATTGATGGGCGCTTCCTCCTCCCCTCATAATTTCTGCGTTATGGCCTCAACTGCAAAGACGTTTCTTCCGTTTTTCTATAAGTGTTTAAAAAGATGTTTTGAAGATCATTCAGCATCATACAAACGGTCAATTCAGGGAAGAAACAGACTTCTTTACTTTCCTTTTTTAAGTAGCAATGGCCGCTCCGATGGCGGAGTGGTCACAGGGCGTAGATATCTGCCTACTCGTCCGAGATGGGCACGGGCTTGAGCCCCTGGATACAGCATAGGTGGCTCGTTTGTTTTACGGGAATGGCTCTCTTCCTTCCCTGGAACCAGGAAACCCAAATCAAGGACGGGAGATTGCTTATAGCCCTTAGAGTTGCTCACAGCGGTCGTCAAATCCAGAACAAACAGTACTATACGAAACTGAATGTAAGTTAATTAAACGTATTTTTACTATACTTAAAGTACTTGCTTCACCTTTGTTTTTTAAATAATACAAGCATGACTGCAGTTATAATTTTCTTGTATTGCTATGGACGAAGTTATAATTTTGTTGTATTTCTGTGGACGTAGCTATAATTTTGTTTTATTGCTACGGACGTAGAAACATGTTCGTCGTTTTATATTTAAATGCCGCTTCGGTGGTACAGTGGAAAAAGCACTGGCTTGTGACCATTCGTCCGAGATGAGGCTGGGTTCGAATCCCGGTGAGGCATGGATGTTGTGCTTGTCTTAAAGCACTGGCTCTCTCCCTTCCCTGGAACCAGTGGCTCTAAATTAGGGACTGGCGACTGCTGATAGCCCATTGAGTTCCTCACAGTGGTCGTTAACCCCCCCCCCCCCCCCCAAAAAAAAAACGAGAAAAAATCCTATATAATATGAATTATGTTTGTCGTTTTATATATTACAGGCTTATCTATATAGTTATACGATAATGTGGCGGTCGTCAGTTTCATTGCCCTGAAATGTCAGTAGGCTGGACATATCGCCAGAAGAACGGACCACAGATGGACAAACAGAATTTTAGACTGGATACCAAGGGAGATGAAAAGACCTAGAAGAAGACCAAATGGGAGATGGATGGATGAAATTCGGAAGTATGCCGGAGTGACATTGAGGAGACTGGTTCAAGACAGACCGTTGCGGAAGAAATTTGGGAGACCTTCGTCCAGCAGTGGATTGATAAGAGTTGACAAAGATGATGATGATATATATATATATAGTCATTCCGCATGGTGGAGGGTATTTAAGTCAAGAAAGAAACTATTTTTGAAAGTTATTTGTGATCAGACATTCAATCTCACGTGATGTGATTAATTTAGTCACTCCCCGATGTTGATGATCATTTCTCCATAAACTGAAACAAGCAAAAAAAAAAAAAAAAGGGTTTGTCGAAGTACTAAAAATTCTAGAAATTTGTTCTTTGTTAGTTAAAAGAAGTTTACTTCTCTTACTAACACAATGAAAGTAATTCCAACAGGAAAAGAAAATTAAGCAATATAAATCATAGCGAGCTTTAACTGTTAACACGGGGACTTAAAGGCTGCTAACATCATCTGCTTCGTTGATGACGCAAGAGAGGCCAATGACATGTGCATTCATGTAAGTGTGTCTGTGTCTGCGACGCGTTGCTGAGGCACCTCAAGGATCTGATTTCCGTCTGTTAGCTGCAGGACGATGATCGCGAAAGATAACCAATCCCCTGGCCGATAACAAACACGGCCGGTATTGCATGTAGCATTTAAACTGACACACTTCCTAAGACTGGCACATCAATGCGATTTACACGCACCGCAGGAACAACTTGTTCAACGGGAGTTATTAATAAATTTCAAGGGATGCTAAGGTCAATTCTGTTCCATTGACCTAACCTTCCGAGAGAGAGAGAGAGAGAGAGAGAGAAAAGTGGACCGACTGGTTACATACATTACGGCTTATATGTATCTAGGTAGAGAGCATTGAAAACGACGGTGTCATTTGCAAGTTGTTTGTTTCTTCGTCCTTAAGTTTGTTTGCAAACTGATTTAAATTTCAGATCAGAAGTTGCGGTTTTTGAGTAACAAATGAAAGGTTCCAAGCAAAATTTAGGATTATTTCAACAACGAGCAACAATTCATATTATTTACAGTGAGGGATACTTTTTTTTCATTTTAGATAAAATTTATGCCGTACACGATTAAACAATCCCTGGTTATGATTAATACGGATTAACATTTGCTTCGTATCAATGAATGAAATACGAGATTACACCATTGTATAATACAAATTTGGAAGACGTGAATCCGTTTTTTGGTGTAAATATGACGTGGATTTTAAATCAGGTAATATCCGAAAACTTGAAAATTCCGTCGTCATGGAGCGGGATATCGAAGCCGCGTCTCCCGGATAGCACCCGGGTATGCTAACCACTACACCACTCTGAACGACCAAGTTTCAAGTTTCCGATTAATTTGAATATAACCATCACAGGATTCAAATATAACCACCACAGGATTCAAATATAACCATCACAGAATTCAAATTTGAATAAAACCATCACAAGATTCAAATTAATCGGAAACTTGAAACTTGGTCGTTCTGGGTGGTGTAGTGGTTAGCATATTCGGGCGCTATCCGGGTGACGCGGGTCCGATCCCAGTTCCGGGACGACGAAATTTCCAAGTTTTCGGATATTATCTAACTTAACATCCACGTCATATTTACACTAATAAAAGGATTCACATCTTCCAAATTTATATTGTATTTGCTTCGTAACTATTTATTTGTTGAGAAATTGAAACTCCCAAAGGCTGAAGTTTTTACACTACGCGAGTGAATTTGATTTTGAAATTCCTAGCTGCTTCAGGAGGATTTCACATGGCTGATGGGTGGTCAGAAAGGTCCCGGATATTTGTGCACTGTAAACAATAAGTGGCGCACATTAACGGAAAATTTCCCAAAATAACGTGCATCAAAGTTGCCTGCAGGCATCCGTCTTTTAACGAAATTTCAATCTTTAAAAGTGTCTGTTTATTTTAACTTCCGTATTTTCACAGATTTTCCGTAGTCACAAATTCTGTTTATTTTAACTTCCGTATTTTCACAGATTTTCCGTAGTCACAAATTCCGTTTATTTCAAAAAAAGTACATTTTAGGTTTTTCCCTTATTTATGCAGAAATTTCGCAAAATCGAAGATGCTGAAGATTTGTCCTTACACCAAATAATCCTTAGCCAGTGGTGGTGTCGAACCGACGTCGATTGGTTTGATACAACAGATAACGGGTCAGCCAGAAAACTCGGAACTCCGAATCACGTTCATGGTAAAACTAATTGCGCGATGATGATTTTATTTTTTCATTAATGCGAGTGATTTAGTCATTTTATTTTCTGTTGGAACTTATTCTTTGTTTGAATACGTTTGTATTAATTTTATTTTTTCTGTAGGCCGACTTTTCACAGATTAAGTATTTTTTCATCGTGGTTTTTCGAGGCAACAGAATGCTTTGGAGCTTGAGATCTTTTTAACTGACAATACCTTTCAGTTGTCTTTAAGAAAAGGTGAAATGCACTGTTTTATAGTATTATTTCACAAAACTTCTGAATATAAAATTTACTCTTGACAGCTGTAATAGTTTTTGCCTTAAAGACTCCATAGACATCGTACAATTACATGTACAATAATTTAGGTATCCGGTTTCTTACAGTAACACAATATACAGTAAGTCATAACAGCTGATGAAGAAAATGGCGGAAAGGAGATGAAATATCCTGTTCCACAATAACCAAAATTCATGAGATATGCTTTCCACAATACCCGATCTCGCTGCGGAACATCAAAATCAGATCCTTTGACAGATGATTGAAATTTAACAGTTAATCAAACCTCAAGTATTTCCACTAATCGCTCTTAGTAAAGGAAATTTTTCGTCATATGGATACGGAAAAAGTGTGAACAGAGTTTTTCCGTTAACACACGAAAGGAATTGCGGAAAGATTTCTGAAAGTTCAGAATTTTCGTGGCGCACGAAAAATCTGCAAATTTCAGGTTTCTTTCCGCCATTTCACGGATAAAGTTGTATCAGAAATATGCTTCGTTAATATTAACACGGAAAGTGGCTCGTGAATTTCAGAAAACTTTTTACAGTGTTTACGAAAGTGTAATTTTTCTTACTTTGATGTATGTAGGATGAAATTCGAAAGCATGCTGGAGTAACATGGAGGAGATAGGCTCAAGACAGGCAATTGTGGAAGAAATTTGGGGAGACCTTCATCCAGCAGTGGATTGGTAATGGTAGACAATGATGATGATATATGTAGTGAAAGTCGTAAGGGATAGAGGAGTCGTATGTGTGCTGTTGTACAAAGAATGTTTATAATTATGTGTTGAAGATATATAATGTGAAGAAAATTGATGTTAGTATGGTCAAGATAATTATTCGAAGGTGCTTTGTGCATTTTGAAAGAATGAGAGATGGATGTTCACAAAGAGAATATTAATATATCCAGCCTATAAGTGGAAGGAAAAAAGGTAGAGGAAGGCATAAGAAAATGTTGGCGATTCTATTTGAGAGTGTGTGTCCAAATTGGCAGCTCAATGGTAATTTTGAACAGCAGATTATCATTTATTATTTATCCACTGTTCACTCCCAAACAAAAGAAAAATACATCCAGAGCAAAGCCAATACCAACCGTTGACTTCTATTGTTACCCAATATTGATGCGTACACTGGGTCTGCGGGAATATCAAAACGTGTCATACGACGCCACATGTTCTCTCAAAAGCCGTCAGTGGACGTCTCCTGTGAGCAATTCTCACTGCTTTCGTCGGAGCTAAAAAGGGGCGGGGGTAAAATCAGCAAGTCTCCCATCCTCCTGGTCCGAGGGTATGCTACTGTGGTCGTTACACCATCGCCTCTTCGCTTGTCACCTAATGTCCCTTCGAGTAACGGCCAGGGAGAATAATTTCGTGCTCCTTCTCAGACGAACACAGCAAAATGTGATCTTCCTGCAGTCTGACTTAATCAGAAGCTCAAGAGTTACAAAATAATGTGTAGAGCGAGACAAAGATCAATAAATTATGCTATCAGCATATTAATGTCAGTGTACAAAGTTTAGTGACTAAGCAATTTTGTGTGCATTCATAAATTTCAAAGTATATTATAAAAATTTAAAACTTTAAGTGCAACATACCAAATTAGCAGTGATGCTCTCGATATTAATTTCCACTGAAAAGGCATAATAAAGCAAAGCGTCCCAGGATATTAACGACACAACACAAACTTTAAATCAATGCTTTTTCCGCAGAAGCTATCTCATGTTCAGCGTTTCACTGCTAATTTAATAAGTTGAAGTCAAGTTTTTAAAATTTTAGCACGTTTTATAAATAGATGAACGCACACAAGATTGCATAGCCTTGCTAACGCTAACGCACGTTAATACGCGAACAGATTTCATAGCCACTAATTTTACTTTCAATTAATAGTAGGAATTTCACGTTACTAGTGTTTCTGCAGCCTCCAGATATGTCTGTTGTAGAAGAAAATGAGTATGCACAATTCAGAAAACTTAACAAGAAAAATATATTTAAAATCACCAAGTAACAGAAACATTTCGAAAGCATCAACTTTATCCAATAAAATTAACCAAGATTTTAAAAGGAAAAATAATTGCTGCATCAGTTAGCTTTTCTGAAATAGCTGACGCATTAATGCAGATTTTGACTAAGACAGTAATTCTCTCGTTAATCAAAAAGACTGTTCCCAAATTTATTTATTAAATGGGTCGTTTTCCCTGTCGTTCAGAAGAAACGAAAATATCAAATCAAAGATCCAATTTATGACCGCAAAAAAAGAAAAAAGTTGCTGTAGTATAGAATAAATTATTTTAATTGTTCGTTCTCCTATATATTCCAGCGCATTTTTAAATTTTTGGTTTTACAATTTCGTTTCGCTAAATTCTGGATATGGCGTAAAAGTTTCTCTAAACACTGTTGCAATTTAAATTGCCAAAAAAGAGGCTGCGGTAATTTTTGCGTACTGTTGTATAAAGATTGTGTGTGTTACGAGATTATGGTTTATGTCAAACTTAGCTCGTGCGGTGAAAATATCATTTCTCAAACACAATAACCTAAAAGTATTTATTACGCTGCTTGCATGGAGAATAAAGCTAGACACTGTTGTATGATAAAGTAAATCTTTTTACGAAGAACTGTATTTCATGGAACATTTTAATCTCCTTGTCGTAGATAGGAGGAAAAAGGCATGCAGCTGGATGAAAAAGTTGTTGCATATTTAAAAACGCTGTAATGTCCCAAAAAAATAGGCCTTACTAGAGGAAAAAGGAGAAATAATACTTCCAGATTCGTTGATTATTGGAAATATTTGCCGCAAGACCGGAATAACATTTGTTATCATGAAGGATGGAAGCTGTCATTAGGCAGTATATTATCGGAATCCATTGCAGTGAAATACTGAAAAATCATTTCTGTGTATCCCTTTGAATCTAGCCTTCGGGCGTTTAGCAGAAGGCGACAAAAGACGTGTGTTGTTGACCGACAATTAGCGAGTGGTTGTTGACCCAGATTTGGAGCCATCGAAGAAGTTTCTGTGTTAGTAGGATGAAATAGAGCGGCGAGCGTCTTGCAGTTCCGCATCGTCGAGCAGCGGGAGATATTTCAATGCCACCGTTCGAACGTCTTTCGCATGTTGCCCAAGGTGAACGCCCAGAAGATGTTGCTCTCTCACTCTCTGTTAAGCAGAACACGCGCGGCTGCGGCTCACGACAGCTACGCACCCCGCACGCCATACTTTTGTCATGCAAATGAATGGAGAGGAAATGAAGTGTTAAACAGGTGACCTCCTTGACGAACTCCTTGTTTAGAAAACGACATGATTCCGGTTAACTGACGAGCTTGTTGCATTTAAATAATTCCAATTAGGACTTCATATCAATATTGACTTTTCTTGAATGGCGATCGACACAGCATGTGAAACGAAATTCACCTGGCTGTTTGAGAAACTTCTCTTTCACTCAATTTTTAAAGTGATTACTATTTCATTTTGATCAGCTTTTTCTAAATAATCAAAGTTCTGGGCCGCTCCGGAGGTCGAGTGGTCAGAAGCGCTGGCTTCTAGTCAGTCCTCTGAGTTGGGCCCTGGGTCGAGTCTTTGATGAAACACGAGTGGTGCCCCCATCTCATTCTCTATCCCCATGGAGGTCGTCAGCACCCAATCCCCGAAGAAGGATGCTATAATTGTTTTTGTTAACCTTACGAAAATTGTAAACGAAGCGGGCGCCGAAAATCGCTTGTACAGTTTCAGTCTTTCGATAGCCTTAAATAATGTTTAATCACACATCTGCAATTTAAGTGAGTAGCTAATGTTCGTAGAGAGCTTCGTTGGTAATTTCGTTGAACACATATTCACATTTTCGAAAAAAGTAAGTACTAACAGTCAGGTAGAAAGAATCGGCACTTACGTGTAAATTTAACTTCTTTATTCTCTACTCAGAACATCATGCAATGCAACTGTCGCGTTGTAGGTTATCAACTAAAACTCAATCTTCAATCGCAGTATAACAAAAATACGTATTCGTCGATTCACATAAATATCAAACTTCAATCTCTTTCGTTGTATCAACTCTGTATAATCTATACGCAACCTTCGCTCTCTCCACCACCACCACCATACTATTCGCATTCAACGTCGTCTATTTATTTTATATCTGACTCACTGTCAGTGTTGCCAAATTATGAAAGCCATTCGCGAAAGTAATGTGCTGTTCAGTGTTATAAAATCTTAAACCAACTATAACGAAGTAAATTTCTCCGTCATTTTTGTCCACGCCGGGGCTCGAACCCAGTCCCCTCATTCCGGAATAAGTCGCTCTACCAATTGAGCTACGCGGACGTTCGTTGTCGCTGCTATCTGCCTTTATGTCGTGTGCGTCCTGCTGGCAGGTACGTCACACAACAAGTAACGAAATTTACATAAGAAAACGGAAACTCAAAAGGAATTTTAAATAGAGGTGTACGTCATACCCTGTCTTGGGTTTCTCTGACGTTTATTAATTAGTGCTTATTTTTTGACATATGTGTTTTGTGTGTCCTTTCCCCTTTTCATTGCTAGTATTTCGGATTTCGAAGAGTCTTCACGAAACGCTGGGGTTTTCAGTGTACTACCATTAACGTACACCCAGATTATTCACATACCAGAATAATCTTCTGGTCTATTTTCCCAGCTTTTTCTGCATTGTAATAGGGGTTTCGCTGGAATTCTAGAAAAGCGGCAGAAAAAAAAAGGAAGAAAGAAAGAAAATGATTTCAGAAATAAAAAATTGTCAAGAATCATTTGTTGGAATTTACAAATCAAGGAATCCTCCCGGGGGGGGGGGATTAGAAACTCGTTCCTGACCACAGTGTAGCATGGAATCCGCAAACAGTTTTGTTTTCGTATCACAATTGGAAGGTGCAGAATATACATTATTAAAGCGCTCACCATTGCCGAAAATTCTGTGCATATGTCCGGTCATCAACCATAAGAAATTCCACCTTCCGCAGCCATTTTTTTCCTTTCTCAAAGGAATGTGAGGTTGTGGTTGCTTCTTACAGGAATCCGCAATGTTCATTTTAAAAGATACTCGCTGATCTTCGAAATAACGAAAGTGTTTACCTTTCACAACTCGTTTTTAACTGCTAATTATTATTTTGCATCAATTTTCACGTTTTTGCCTCCGACTTCAGTTTCATATGCGAAATTTCGTCTGTAGAATGCCATTCCATACTCTCGGACATGATTACGTTTAAAATGCAGCAAAAAACCTTCGAACAAAGTGAAGAAATGGACGGGAGACACTCTACGATGCTCAGGCAACGTAACATGCCTCCACACTTTTATGAAAAATGTGTTTTGCTTTAATTTTATATCTGAGGGATATCAGTTAAATCATGTGATTGCTTGATCGTTTACAATGTATGTACGCAGCTCGACCGTGGAATTCCACACAAATCAGATAAGTCATTGTTATCACCTACTACCCTCTTTCTTTTGTCTATATAGAAGCGAGCTTTCCGTTATAGCTAACCCAATTCACGGGTTTGCTAGCGTTCCCCAAACAACTTATGTTTCCAGGCAGTATTGCATTTGATTCCCAGCACTCTGATTCAAAATCTACATCATTAAAGGAAGTTGTGATCGAGCAATAAATAAAAAAAAAAGACAATGTGGTTTTGACTGATATTGGAGCGAAGTATCTTAAGGTGAAATAACCTTTGGGAATACTCGTTCTCCAAATCCAATGATTTAATGTCATCCTAAATCCATACTTATTCTATTGCTACCTAACAAGATTTATAAGGGACATTATTTTGCTGAAATGCTACCCAAAACTACATAGTGTAAATTGCAGATTATCGTTCATATAAAAATGGATAAACTTAACATCAGTACTGAGTGCATGTAATTTGAAAAACATTTTTAACTATACCGTGGGATTAAGCCCAATTCAAACCAATTTGACAAATCTCCATTTCACAAATAAAAACTTCAGAAACGGTTATGTAGACTGTTTTCATAAGGCGAATATGTGTCTCACTGAAATAGCATCAAAGTATGCTTCTGCATTTATCTTCAAAAAGTACTTAACTTGAAATCACACATTAACATATTTTTAGAGAGTACCCGTTGTACCGCCCCTTTGTTTTGGAAAGGTCTTAATGCCCAAGCTAGATGTTGATGAAAGTCTGTTAAAAACCTTATTGCGGAATGATGAAAGCTAGATATTGATGAAAGTCTGTTTAAAAACTTGTTGCGGAATGATGAAAGCTGGATGTTGATGAAAGTCTATTTAAAATCTTGTTGCGGAATTGCACAACTCACTCGCAGTTTCCTTTTTAACAAGAGATAACCAGGATCTTTAATGATTTAATGAATTCTCCAAAAATGAATTCATAATGCACTTGTCTCTACATTCTTAAATAAGCAAACATATTTTCAAACATGAAATCAGAAAAGCACATGTTCTTGAATTGTAGCCAATATTTCTGCGTGAACGGCCTTTGCTGCTTGGAAAAAGAGTTCAATTCAGTTGAAAAATCGAAATGCCCGTTTGCTCTCTGTGAGAGCACTTTCCAAGCTTTTTTTCTAAATAACAAATTGTATCAGTTCTGTGTTGGTCAGAATCTATCTTTAAGTTGCAGAATTTTTGACGCTGTTGGAGCTTCTCCAGGTGGTAAAGCAGAACTTTAATTTATTGTGGTTCAGTTTTTGATAACCATATTTTTGTTGTTGCTCTTCTTGCATAGTTCAAAGACTTCCCGAACGACAAATAAAAAGATTAATCACCCATTTCAAGGATACAGTTTTAGTGCATTGAATGAACCAGAACCGAAGAAAAAACATATTTACTATATAGCTCACTTCGGACTCAAACTCATACTTTTAACAAAAGACGCCAGCATTCCAGTCGCTGAGCAGCATGGCAGCTTTAGCGTATAGTTAGCTAAACTCAACTGGTGTTACTCCAAAACTCCAAAAATGCTACGGTTACAACGGGTTTCAAACCATTTTCGTTTCTTCGTTGTCCAACTGTTGCTGAGTTTCCTCTCTAGAGAGCTTACCACCACCTCTGAAGTCTCTTTATCACCGAATAATCTAGAGAGCGAAAATACTTCTCACTTTGCGTACTTCTAGGTCTGGGTTTGAATCTCCAACAAGATGTGGATGTTGTGTGCGTCATCTCGGCCCCGGTTCTCTCAAATCGCTGAAACCAGCGTCTCTAATTTAGCGATGAGTGACTCCTAATAATCTTTAAATGTTGACGAGCAGCGTTCAACTCCGAAACAAAAAAAAAAAACATTGTCTGTTTTCCTTAATGATATATAAAGTAATTACGTATCCACAAAAGATTTCATACTGCATTTGAACCAGTGCGAAAGTTACCGCGTTAAAATTGTGTACCAATCAACAACTAGGAAAAAGTTGTAATTTTAGATTTGACGAAATTCTGATTAACACCACTTCAAGTTCTGAGTTTCAACCTGCCCTCAAAAAATCAAATATTTTAGCGTGAGTGCTAATAAAATCTCTCACTGGAACGCCGATGTGTCATGCAAGAAAAGGAGAGGAGGAAGAGAAAAAGGCGATTCCTTTAAATTCACACACTATTTCCGTGCTACCATTTGAAATATTTATCAGATCACGTAGAATAGTTTGTTATGTAAACATGCAGCACAATCCACAACAAAAATTCGGAAATTTGTTTTCCAGAATTAAGTTGGAACATTGTAACAGACTGTTTTTTTTATATTCACATATGTGGTAACCGGTATTTTGCAGATTGATTATGCATAAGTACATTTGGTTCTAGACAAAAAAGAATAGAATGATATTTTAGTAACGATGAGCGACTATTAAATATCACTCCATTGATCGGCATACCGAACAATCTCGAAAATCTAGGAAGAAACGAAGAAATGGAATACGCCGTAATAAAAAAATAAATGGAGTTTTGATTACTGTGTTTTAAGTCACTTATTAGTTACTGCTTACATATATCGAATTTAATGCAAATAATTATAAACTGGAGATATTTTGGATTACGTTCAGAAAAATAATGCGATGTCACCAGATACTGATCAAATGTTAGATAAGCATCTAACATTTGATAATTTTCCTAGATGCTTATCAAATGCTGGCAGCCCTGGTAAAATTAAATTAGAGATATAGTAACACAATGTTTGTACAATATGTGCGCATATGAAAATAGTTTAATAATTTTTAACCAAATATACTGCGGTATCCTTCTCTATTCTGGAAATATTTTACTGCCATCGCTCCAATTTTTCAATCGATTTTGCACGTCTTTGCTCTATCTGTGTAGTAAAAGTCATACAATCTGGTAGTAAAAAGTCATACAAATCCTCCATGTGTGGCTTGAGAAGTTTTTGACTCTCTCTCTGGAAAGGTTTCAGAGCGGTGCAGAACTTCAAGATGGCAACCGATGAAAAAAATATCCACAAACTCTAGCAATTAGCTCGTGAGTACCGTTCGACACAATTCCTTCTTTCCTTAAAAATCCAACCACTTCTCTGTGTTTCTCACATGCAGTTTCCCCCGCGATTATTGACCGACGTAACAAAATAATGTACTAACTTCAATATGTGGTATCCACTGACTTCTTTATCATTTTTATGGAGACAAAGTAATACTAGCAAGCACTCTTAAAATTCATGCGCCACTGCATTACCTTCAAGGTCACACCACCAATCGCTTTCCATGTATAGGTCTTGCTGTGCATACTGCTGAACAGACTCTTTTCGTAGCTCCTCTTACCAGTGATGCAGGCAGCTCGTAATTATTCCATTTCAAGGAAAGGGGATCATCTGACCGCTGTTTTTCTTAATTTTATACATATAAAATATTTGATGCTAACGTCTATTTTTTGCACAACAGATATCAAGTAAGAACCTCACAGAAGAAGAAATTAATAGGCATTTAAAACTTGTCTGGAATGCATTTGGAAGAAATAGCATAGTTTTCAAGCGAAATTACCATTATGTCTTAAAAAATGTGTTTAATCACTGCATCCTTCCAGTTTTTGCTCATGGATCAGAGATATGGACCTTAACTAAAATAGGATATGCAGAAGATGTGGACAACTCAACGAATCATGGAGAGATGCAGGCTTATATTACCGAGGAAGATGGGAAAAAGAACTTGGTTTAGTTTGGAGGTTTAACGACCACCGTGAGCAGCTGATAAGCAGTCGACCAACCCTAATTTAGGGTCACTGGTTTCCGGGAAAGCAGAGAGCCAGTGCCGTAAGTCAAACACGGCATCCATGCCTGACCGGATTCGAACTCGGACCCCATCACGGGCGAATGATCAGAACCCAGCGCTCAGAACACTGCACCATTTGAAAATGACATGTGTTAATGACATCTTGATGAAAGTAAAGACACCTCAATGGGATGGACATATTTCCAAAATAACTGACCACTGTCGGATAACTCAATCTCTAGACTGTATTTCAAGGAGTAGGAAAAGATACAGAAGACCACGTGGGATATGGATGAATGAAATTCCGAATCCTACTAGAATGGTATGGAGGAGATTACTCAACACAAGGAGTTGTGGAAGAGATTTGGGGAGACCTTCACTTCGAATGTGGACTGAGAATCGATGACGATGGAAGTGTACATTTGTTATTGAATTTCTGCTCTGCTGTCATTTTTCCTAGTGCACATTAATAGGCAGATATACTAGAAATCTGCACGTCAAAATGAATTAAAAATATAAATATGCTGACGTATTCGAAGTTGAGATGGAAGCACTTAAATTCTTTTCATGTGTGTCACTGATTTCATGTAGCGTGAAATCGAAGGCTTTTCTCCAACGAGCAGTACTGATACTTTAAAGGAAAACAGTTTCAAACCCGCACAGTTGTTTGAACTATTTTTTTATCTGTTTTTTTTTTGTGCTAGTTCTTAACATACACTTTTAAATTTTAAATGTTCTGTTTGTCTACCAGTGAACTTGAAACAAAGAATTCAAAGATCAGCGGAAGGACCTAGATAACTACACACACACACACACACACACACACACACACACACACATCCTCCTTCCTTTCGTAGGTATGATGGCACCAAAAGAACACTGGTGTACAGACAGAACATTTGACTTCTGATTATGTTACTCCTACAAGATATTTAAATGCAAAATATTTTATTTCTGTTATGATTAGTTTAAAAACATTATTTGATGAGATTACATTTCCATCATCTCATTAGAAAACTTGAAAATTACATCATCCTGGGTAAGGGAATCGAACCCGTATCTCCCAATTACCGTTAGATAAATTTGAAAGGAATACGTTTTCAAAGTCTTGTAAATTTCCCATTACTTCACGAGAAATATTTCTTCCTGAACTTCCACTTCTGTCGATGTTCGTACACCTGAATCCTCTTGTTAGATACATTATTGCCTATTAATTACATGCTTTTATTTATATGCAATTTTGCTTGCATTGTGAAAACAAAAATTCAAAATTACTGAGATTTTTGTGTTCTTGATGTTCACTAGAATGACTGACTCAATCATATTAGCCTACTATGATGAAAAACGCCCTACAGAAGCAGTTAAAATAGTTTCTTTCTAAGATGAGACCAGAAGGATCTACAGAAGAACAAAATCACTCCTCGTGTGTTTAGACGGGCGTTTGAAACATGCAATAATTGGCCAAGGCCCAGATAATCATTGTGATGGGATATGTGTGAATTCATGTCTTTGAAGAAGATCAAAGGGAGAACCAAACTTCCATAACACAGCGAAATGACATACTTGGAGGTTTGGCTGACTTATTACATAACTTGCTAAGAGAGAGATGAAAGGCTTTTGAAGACTCGGCTAAAAAGAAATTGAAATAAGGATTACACAACTCAGGCAAAAGATTGCCCTACTGACACACAGATTCTTCTCTTATCACAAAAGACAGCAGACTTCTGAAAAGATATTCGGAAAAGGAAAATCAAAGAACCGTGAAGAAAGCCCTACGCTCAGCGAATGCACAGGAAGGGTGGGTGTTACTCTGAAATGGTACGCAGTTCTTTTCAGAAAAAATAAAATTCATGATTTCATTCCGTGGAAAAAGCCCGCTGATGCAAAATGAGAATGGCTGATGTGGAACATGCCGACTCTTAAAACGCTTAGAAAAATGAAAATGCTAAGAAAGGACAAGTCGACTTTATTTCATCAAATTGCATCACATATATTAGCACTCTTTTTGTTTCGTTTTATTTTATTTATGTTTCGAAAGTGAAATTCTACCATGAACAACTCTAAAAGAACGAGCTGAACGTGGTTACAGATAGATGTTGGGGGTTGCAGTCCCAGACCAGACCCCCGTCATGGCCATCATAGTAAATCTTTGCGAGGCTAAATGTTTTTTGGGGGTGCTTAGGCCTTCCAGGTCCCACCTCATCCGCAGTCTGTGTCTCAAGGCGTCTCCCTTCCCTGATTTAGGGCCACTGGTCTTAGTGAAAGGAACGAGCCAACGCTGTAATACAAAAACACTCTCTGCAACTATCTCTGAGCACTAGCCAAAAGAAAACCTACGTCTCTTATCAGTCGATCATTGGCATTTGGGTGGGTGGGGGAAGGGGAGGGATAACAACCACAGTGAACAGCTCAAAAGCAGTTGCTGTTCGCCAATTTGGGGCCATTGGTTCCAGGGAAGAGAGAGAACCAGTGCTGTAAAACAAACACACTATCCATGCCTCATCTGAGACTCAATAATGGGCCCACCTGGAAGAAAGGTCAGAAACTGACCCCTGACACTTTAAAAACCCACGATAGTTATTGAAATGTTTTGTAGTAAGAAATTCAACCACATTTTAGAAGCCTATTTTCCTTTTTAATTATCCAAAACCGCATTTTTTGGAGGGGAAGAGTTAACGATCGCCGTGAGCAACTAAGTCGCCCATCCCTAATTTGGGCCGCTGGTTCCAGGGAAGGGAGAGAGCCAGTGCCGTAAAAGACAAATACACCATCTATGCCTCACCCAGGATTTGAACCCAGACCTATCTCGGACGGAAGATCATAAGCCAGTGCTTAGACAACTGCATCATCAGGGCTGGGTTTCTTCCGTCTTGTAAAGAGGTTCGAATCCCGTGTAAGACGTGAATGTTGCATGCATTCTCTCAAAAAACTATTCTCTCTCTCTCTCACTTTCTCTTTCTCTCTCTCTCTCTCTTTCTCTCTCTCTCACTTTCTCTCTCTCTCTCTCACTTTCTCTCTCTCTCTCTCTTTCTCTCTCTCTCACTTTCTCTCTCTCTCTGTCTCTCTCTCACTTTCTCTTTATCTCTCTTTATCTCTCTTTCTCTCTCTCCTACTCTCTCCCTCTCTCTCACTATCTCTTTATCTCTCTCTTTATCTCTCTCTCCTTCTCTCTCTCTCTCTCACTTTCTCTTTCTCTCTTTCTTTCTCTTTTTCTCTCTCTCTCTCTTTCTCTTTCTCTCTCCCTTTCTCTCTCTCTCTCTCTCTTTCTCTTTCTCTCTCTCTCTCACTTTCTCTTTCTCTCTCTCTTTCTCTTTCTCTCTCTCTTTCTCTTTCTCTCTCTCTTTCTCTTTCTCTATCTTTCTCTCTCTCTCTCTCTTTCTTTCTCTCTCTGTTTCTCTCTCTGTTTCTCTCTCTCACTCTCTTTCTCTCTCTCTTTCTCTCTCTCTCTCTCTCTCTCTCTCTCTCTCTCTCTCTCTCTCTCCTCTCAAGGCACTAATGTCTCTGAATCTGGAATGGGCGGCTTTATAAGTACTCATCATCATCATCATCATCATCATTGTCAACCATTATCAATCCACTGCTGGACAAAGGTCTCCCCAAGTTTCCTCCACTACGGTCTGTCTTGTGCCAATCTCCTCCATGTCACTCCCGCATACTTTCGAATTTCATCCACCCATCTCCCATGTGGTCTTCTTCTGGGTCTTTTCCTGTCCCTTGGAATCCAATCTAAAATTTCGACTGTCCATCGATGGTCTGTCCTCCTGGCAGTATGTCCAGCCCATTGCCATTTCAAGGGATTTAACTCGGATCATGATGTCTTCCACTCTTGTCATTTTTCGGATGCACGAGTTCCTCTTCTTATCCCTCCTGGTTACACCAAGCATGCACCTTTCCATACTGCTTTGAGTAGTCTGCAGCCTTTGTATGTCTCTTTTAGTTAAGGTCCAGGTCTCTGCACCATACGTAAGCACTGGAAGGATGCATTGATCAAACACTTTTCTTTTAAGACATAATGGCATATTGCTCTTGAAAATTATGCTGTTTCTTCCAAAAGCTCTCCAGGCAAGTTTTGTACGCCGATTAATTTCTTCATCAATGTGACCTTCACTTGATATCTGCTGTCCAAGATAAACGTACGTGTCTGTTATCTCCAGCTTTTCTCCATTAATCGATAAATCTTCATTTCTTGTGAAATCATTGAACATCACTTTTGTCTTCTGAAAGTTCATTTTTAATCCCACTTCTTTACTCTTGTCAGCAAGTTCCTGGATCATACTCTGCAGCTCTGATGGGGTAGTTGCAAAAATGACTATGTCATCAGCAAAACGAAGGTGGGTTAGATAATCTCCATTAATCTTTATCACTTTGTTTTCCCAGTTCAGTGATTGAAATACATTTTCTAATGTGGCATTAAAGAGCTTCGGAAATATGGTGTCACCTTGTCTCACTCCTTTTCCAATTCTTATGTGTGTTGTATTTTCAAACAGCCGAATTTTTGCACTTGCATTTTCATAGATGTTACTAATAATATTAATGTACGCATCTTCTATACCGCAGGATATCAGAGCCATTGTAAATGCTGATGGTTTCACCGAATCAAAGGCTTTTTCATAATCGATAAAAGCCATGCACAATGGAAGTTCATATTCCCTCGCTCTTTCAATTAGTTCTCTCAGTACGTGGATATGATCTATTGTGCTGTAGCCACTCCTGAATCCAGCTTGTTCTCTCGGTTGAGCCATGTCCAGTGTCACCTTCAAGCGGTGTGAAAGAACTTTTGTGAAGATTTTATAAACCACTGATAGGAGGCTGATAGGTCTGTAGTTCCTGAGATCCTCAATGTCGCCTTTTTTATGTAGCAGTATCATTGTAGCGTTGTTCCAATTCTCAGGAATCTTCCCTTCATTAAGGCATCGAGTGAAAATTTGGGCGAGTACTGTTTCGATTTCTCCACTTGCTTCTTGTATGATGTCTACAGTAATTCCATCTTCTCCTGGAGCTTTCCCACGCTTCATGTTCTTCACTGCATGTGCAACTTCTGCTGGAAGGACTGGAGGAACTCTGGTACTGGTACCTTTCATGATGTCTGGAGTACATGTATCATCCCTTTCATATAATTTGGAGTAGAAATCCTTCACTCTTGTCAAAATTTCGCCTCTATTTCTTGTTACAGAACCATCTTCTTTTCTCAGTGCCATAATCTGTTTTCTTCCCTTACTGAGATGTCCCTATCTTTAGGCTTTGGTTGTTTTCAATTGCTTTCCTGAGTAGTTCACAGTTACAGTTGAATTTCCTTACGTCTTCAGTGATACTTTTTCGTACTGTCTTGCATAGCTCTATATATTCCACTTTGGAAGTCATATCTTCTTTAGTTATCCTCATCTCTCTTCTTTTTTGCATCAACATTTTGGTTTTTCCTGATGATTTGTTCACCTGCAACTTGTTTTTAGACCCAGCTAATTTTGTTGCTGTTTCAATAAGAGCTTTGGTTACTATTCTGTTAACTTCAGAAATATCTACTTCTTCCGATGTTAGGCCTTCTAACGCGGAGAATCTGTTCTTCAGTTCCAACTTGAAGGTATTATGGTGTTTTTTAAGGTTGGTTATGTCAATACATTTTGTTTGTCTTATGAGCTTGCCACGTTCAAGTTTAGTGTTGAGGTGCATCTTACATCTCACCAACCTATGGTCACTACCTGTGTTGAACTTGTTTAGCACACTGCAGTCTTCTGTGACGAATTTTTTGTTACACATAATAAAATCAATTTTACTAGTCGTCCCATTTGGATGTCTCCATGTCCATTTCCTGTGTGGCTTTTTCTTGAAGAAGGAGTTCAAGATGAAAAACCCTTCTGCCTCTGCAAACTCAACGAGAGTATTTCCACGCTGGTTTCTGTTGCTGTGACCGAATTTACCTACTGAAGTTTCATTCTGTTGCCTTTGCCCTATTTTTGCATTGAAATCTCCCATAATTATCTTCAACTGCTGCTTACCTTTATTATTTAGATGACAAATTTCCTCATAAAATTCTTCAATTTCTTCTTCAGCATGACTTGTGGTGGGTGCATAAGTTTGAATAATCTGAGCCTGGTATCTTCTCGAGAGTTGGATAACGAGTCGTGCAGCTCTGTCAGAGGAACGTTCAACTTCTACAACTTTATCCTTCAGTTTGTTGTTTATTATAAATCCAACACCACTAGTTCTGCCAGTATCTGTCTCACGATAGTAGAAGAGATGTCCACTTTTCAGTTCAATGAGATCTTCTCCTTTTCTCTTTACCTCACTTAGCCCCACGATGTCCCACTTGATCCTTTGTAGTTCCTCTTCCAATTCAAGAAGCCTTGAATCAGAAGATAGAGAGCGTCCATTATACGTAGCCAAGGTCAGCATCAGATGGCAGCCTAGTCCGGTCCTCCGGGGATTCTTAGCACCCTCTGCCTTCATGTCGCACTGGCCGCTGCCTTGGCCAGGTGCATTCCAGCTGCCGGAGACTGAGGGCCAAGATTTAAGTTGTGGAGTCATTTTGGAGGGGTTTGGCCATAACTCACCACGCTGGCCAAGCGGGTTGGTGAGTGTGGGATAGCATTTCCTCTAATCCCGATGGTATAGTTATACCGCTATTGGCGGTCGTCAGAGCCCCTTTAGTGGGAAAAGGATGTACCACGAGCAGGCGGGGTTGACATTTGTCAAGGAGAGGCTGTGATGTTACGCATCGCCTGACCTTACATCCCAGGTACTCATAGAGATCCTTACGTTTCTGAAGAAGACAGAGGTAATATTACTGTTTGATTTATTCCCCTACCTGTTAGTACTACAAGTAAAAGCTGCAGTTATTCTTGTTGTGTTCTGCGCTCAATTAGTATGTACTACAAGAGGAAGGGGCAGAGATCAAGAAATAAAAAAAATCATTTGTGTAATAGAATCATTGAAACGATTGTAAATAAATTTTAAATATATCATTTATGAAATCGGAAATGTTGAAAATCATATTACTCGCTACGTAAAAAATGCTTGGTGCTTGTTTTATTATTCATTTACACAATAAGCACTCAGCTTTTCTCCTATACATATTTCCGCAAGTATTTAAGTCTGTAAAAATGTTTGATTTTTTCTTAATTTCACAAACTTATGAGCTTGTGTGATGAGGAATCATTTTGCCTATTTACGAAAACTTGAAAATCATTTGACTGCCGATTACAGAGTTTTACGAAATGTTACATACTAAAAGTTGCGTGTATTATTTCAGCAGATGTTGCAAATATATGTGGTACTGATCGCAAAGACGGTTTTACCCTATCACGTAAGGGCATTTCACAAAAACATATAGCACTTTGGTATGCATAAAATAGCAGGTTATCAAATATGAAAACTCTAGAAACAGTAATTTTAATTATTGAATTAAAATTAGTTTAAAACATGTGTGCTTATACTTTTGTTCATACATCTAATGAATTTCAGAATCCTTGTAAAATCTGTGTTTTCCCTTCAAAACTACGTTTTCTAGACTTCCGTTTGTAACGTCTCGCTGTGCGACACCCAGCAACAGCCCCACATCGTCTTGACACTCCATTTGCCTCTGTACCTCTTTTCCATTTCCTTTAAATCTTGATGAAACCTTTCATTTTGCTCTTTAACCAAAGCTTCCTGATTTTCCGGACGAGACCGGACGAGTATCCAAGATATGTACTTTGAGGCTCATATTGTATCCTAGTACCTCTAACTCCTCTAACATCTTGTATGACCTATACTCTAATTTAACTTTCATTTTTAGTTTCTTTCCTTATGTAAATTTTGGGCTCATCCTCTTTAAGCGTTTCAACCTTAACGTTATATTTTTCTCACTCGATGAATGTTACTTGGCAGCAGTTTTCAGGTTAGGCTGAATGACGTGTGTATGATGACAAGATAAATATAATGTGTGGAGCGAACAGCCAAAAGTGTGGTAAGTAGATTAGTGTAGGTTTGCGTGTACTTGTTAACGTAGACATACAGTATATTGCTGATAAAGAATATATTGCGAGTGAGATACTTGGAACCTAAAATCACAAAAGTTCATACTGCTGTGATTATCTTTGATTTGTTAAACTGAAGTGATTTGAAACTCCTAGAATAAAATCTTTTTATTTTTTAGTGATTACAATACTTCTTTCTTCTGGCCGCTAAGTAACCTAGTATTGCTCAGTATATGATTAAAGATTTTGTGCTAGCTATCCAGAGCATAACCTTAAGAAGCTGCAGTGCTACAAGAACCATCGACAGTACGATTGGTAATTTTTAAATAAAGACGATCAATTAAAAAGCTTTACACGTGTTCATACTTTCTTTGTAGCTTAGGACCTTGAAGTTTCCTAAGAATTTTTATGGCATCTTTGATGGCAATCCATGCTTCCGTTTCAACGACAAGTTTTAAGTTTCCAAAATGTTCATCATGAACTAGTTTCGTTATGTGTGATCCAATGAATATGCCATCTTTCAGTCCGGGAAACGTTTTGCACAAAAATGTTTTCAACTGTCAGTTCGAGTTGTGCCTTTCTTGAGTGCTGAGACACAACTAACTGCAACTGGCCACTTTCAACTGGCTGGACAGGTGGAGATGAGCTCAAGTTCGCGCATGTTTAAACTCAATATCTAAATGTTTCATTGACCTGTTAGTCTCTCCTTCCTGAGTACTTTTTTCTCCTCTCTCCAAGCAGGTTCATGTTCAGACATGTTACACAAGTTTGAGCGATATTATTTTGTAGGCGACAGGACAGACTATTTTTTAAACCTTTATCTTTCGCTTTACTCAGTGACTTTAAAATTCCACTTTGTTAAAAAACTGTACAGAAAAATTTAAGCATCATTTTTTAAATCAGTACATCAAAATTAATAAAGAACGGATAACAAATCTTAAACGACAAAACTCTCCTAGACCTGTGTTATCAGCTGTGACATGAGCTATAAAATAGACTGATGACTGTACCTGCTCAGTCGAAATGTCGACTCTGAAGGGATATGTGGAACTCTCTCAAAATTTGATAGTGAAGGCGTTGCGCGAGCAATCCTGCCGATATCCGACAAGTCTAGACAGCAGACCAACGCTTCCCACCCCTTTACCATAGCACGCACGTGAGACGTGCTAATAATGGGCTGGAGTTCTTAAATTTTGCTTCTGGCTGGGAGATCTACTCGCCAGCGCGGTGAAAATTGGGACTAAAGTTCTTTATTGTGTTCTTTATTGTGTCTAGGCCAGAGGTCTGCAACTTGGCACTTAAGAAGAGCCAAAAAGTCGTAAAACACAGATTTTTTACTTTTAGAAGAGCCGTGAATGGCGGCAATGTGAACTGTGACGTCCACCGCAGCCCCAGCCGACACAGGCAAAATTTGCGGAAATGTATGCACAATATTTAATATAGATATTGATCACACATATTTAGTATTATTCCGCTTCGAATTAAAACATAGCGGAATGGAAGTTTCACAAAATCTCCACTTTAAAGCAGGATGAAACAGACCTGTGTAGTTACTAGAGTATCGATAGCAACTGCCTATTAAAAAAGAAACACAGAACAAGCAAAAAAAAAACGGAGAAGAAATCATTTTTTTGATGACGTCGGTTTTTCAGCTCGTTCGTTACAAACATATTCGAAGTGAAAAAATAAAAGAAAAATGTTACAGTTTTAACAAACTTTAGTTCTAGTGACTACTGCTAATCTGTCCCTGCATCTCGCGTGCTAGATTTTCAATGTCTGGTTGCTACTGCGTTGTTTTCATCTTCAGAGAAGCCTAGAGACTCATTTGTGAGTGAACTTCTCAATTTGCTTTTTATCAGATTCATGCTGAAAAACGTTTGCTCACAGCAATAAGTTGAACCAAATATAGTCAGTACGCCATGTACATACTTCTTCAAAGAAGATGACTCAGGAAGACTGTTCCATGTCTCAGAATAAATTTTGTCGATAGAAGTAATGTTTTTAAGTTCAGTCCATCTGTGATCTATTAATTTATAGCTTTCTTGATCATGTTCTTCCAATTTGCGTCCCAAATCAGAGAATTTGGATGCCCATATTTCCTTAGATTTCAGATCAATATATTGCAATTCAAAATCGGCACGATCTAAATTAGGAAATGCTGAAAAATCTAAAGATTCTAAATCGCATATCAGCGGTTTTGTCAAAAACGACAATACATCCTTGTAATTCCTGAACTCTTGGAACCTTGTGAGAAAGGAGTCCCGCATCGTATGAATACAGTCTTCGAAATACACTCACGGACAATGAAATTTGCGCACCTAGAAGATAACATACTACAACCGCGAAACTTTTCAGATAGCTAGAGTGCGTGCTGGTATGCAAATGATCCACGTTTGGTGCGAGTGCGCATGACCACACATCCCGTGGTGGAGCTGCAAGCACGAACCGGTAGCCTTATAAACCGACGTGTAGTCGATGCTCCATGAAAGCAAAAAGCACCGGCTGAAGCAAGCAAGAGTACAGAGTGACAAGAATGCTGGGTAAACGCCAGAGACGTCGACTTACGCAACTTACGGACCTTGATAGAGGCCTGATAATCGGGCTGAAAACAGCAGGGTGGTCGGCGCGCCATATAGCCCGCCACATGGATCATTCTGACCATACCGTCCGACTGTGCTGGGAGCAGTGGACACGTGACGGTACTACCACACGGCGGAGCGGTTCCGAACTGACCAGGAGGACCACATGTAGAGAGGATCGACGGACCGTTCACTAGGCACGAACGGATCCCACAGAGACCCGGTCCACTATAAAGGCAGATGTAGCGGCTCCTACGTGTCCACGAACCATTTCCCGATGCCTCGCGAAAACGAATCTGCGATCCCAGTGCCCCTTACGTGAGCTGCCATTAACACCGGAACATCGCCGGTTTCGTGTGCAGTGGTACCAGGCCAAAGCGACGTGGAACGCCACAGACTGGAATCGTGTGCTATTTAGCGATGAGTGCCGCTTCGTTTTGGGGACAGATGATCATTGTGTCCAGGTGTGGAGGTACCAGGGTCAACGGCACAATCCCAACCTCGCAATCGAGCGCCACATCTCCCCCACTGCAGGCCCGAAAACGGAGCCATCGCCAACGAAAACCGATCAGCTCTAGTAGTGGTACGTGGATCATTGACGGGCCAGCGGTATGTGGATGAGATCCTAAGGCTCCAAGTGATCCCATTCCTGGCGGGGATTCCAGGTGCGCTATACCAGCAAGATAATGCCCGCCCGCACACGGCTCGGGTTGTCCAGGGCTACCTACGTCATGTCCAGACACTTCCATGGCCTTCCCGCTCCCGAGACATGTCCCCTATAGAGCATGTGAGGGACCAGTTGAAACGCCGGCTGCCGCCGTGCCTCACTGTCCGGGATTTGGAGCACACCATCCAACATGTGTCGGGCCAGTTTGCCGCAGGACAACATTAGGCGTTTGTTCGCCTCCATGCCGGACCGTATTTGCAGCATGTATCGCCGCACGAGGCGGTTCGACGCGCTATTGAAGATGACCGATCCCTCCGTAATTGCCCTGCAGCTCTGTTTTTGCCATCATGTGTATCATTCATCTGTACCATTACGCCCATAAAATTTCAGTTCCATCCGATGCTTCCCTCTTGGTGCGCAAATTTCATTGTCCGTGAGTGTATTTGAAATCAATCGAAACTCCAGATTTGTGATGTTTCTTCAAGAAATTGAAATGCAAGCATGTGTCCCGTTGCAAGTCAGAAGCAAACAAAAGTAGTTTGGAGAGTAAATGGAATTTTTCGTTGAAGCAGAAGCTGAAACTTTGCAAATTCTTTCGTTCCTTCAAGTATCAAAAGAGCCATATGTCGCCGATCCCGGTTCTAGGCTACTGATACATTCACATTAAAACACTGAGGGTCCTATGCACTGAGAAATTAATCCTTTATTTTTATGACATGAGCTGTAAGCAATTACGATCTTTACAATTACCCAAAGAGTAAGGTGAGTTTTATACATTTGTTAACATGACGTACCAACCTTACAGATGACGCACATACCAAAATGGCAATTTGCAGCGATATACCCATCGTCGGTGTAGTTCAAACGGTAGAATATCTGCTTCCGAAGAAAAAAGATGTGGGTTCGAATCCTATCATCGGCAAATTTTGATTTTACGCTATATTGGAACCCAAACGGTAAAGGAATCTCCTGGCCATGCGGCTGGAAAAAACATTGTGATGCTTCTTCCACACGTCTTCTGGAATTAATCAGAATTCTTTCTATTACGACGAGCTTCTTCCAACATGGTTTGAGGCGGACCCCGAAAGATTCGATTTCATGAACCCCTGTATCAAGGGGAGGGGAGGGGGTGATATACACTGAAGTGCCAGAAAAACTGGTGCAGACGAGCTCATGCAAAATACATAGCAACGTCACCTATGCGCGTATTCGGTTGCGTCCACCAGTGCGCATATAAAGCGATAGACATCCTTGCCAGCTGTCAGAGCTGTTTTCGGCATAAGAATGACAAGTGATAACGATTTAAGCGATTTTCAACGCGGTGTCATAGTTGGCGCTCGTGAGATGGGCCATAGTATTTCGGAGGTATACAAGGGGTGTTCAAATGAAAAGGTACGAAACGTCATAAGAACGTAACCGATAACATATTTGCCTATGCCGCTATGGGAGAACGTAGCGACACATCTAGGGATGCGATTGGAGTCGCCGGCGTGGATCGGAGCATGCGCGGGCGCCCGCATGCGCAGGAGAGAGCAGAGGCTCTTATAAAGAGCGCCGTCCAATTGACTACTTGTTGAATTCCTCCAGCACAGACGAACCATTAACTCCGATGTGTACTGTGAGACACTCCGAAGCCTACGCAGGTCCATCAAGAACAAAAGACCGGGGCTGCTCACGGAGGGTGTGGTTCTGCTCCATGATAACGCGCGTCCACACGTCTCCAGGGTCACACACGCGGAACTGGCCAAGTTCCAGTGGGAGCAGCTTGACCATCCGCCCTACAGCACGGACATGTCGCCCTGCGATTTCCATGTGTTTGGTACCCTGAAAAAACACCTGAAAGGGAAGCGCTTCCACTCGGACGACGAACTCAAGGACGCTGTGCAGGACTGGGTCTCGTCACGGCCACAGGAATTCTGGGAACAAGGAATCCTTCGGCTCGTTAATCAATGGGATCGTTGTGCTACGGCCTATGGTGTATACTTTGAATAAAATCTTCATTTATACCCACAGTGTCGTTTCGTACCTTTTCATTTGAACACCCCTAGTAGAAATGGAGTTCGGATTTTCACGGACGACCATTGCAAGGGTGTACCGTGACTACAAAAATTCCGGCAAAACCTCCAACCTACGCTACCAGTGTGGCCGTAAAAAGACATTGGGTGAACGTGACCATCGTCGGTTGGCAAGAATCGTTTCACGCGATAGGCGTGCAACACTCTCGCAGGTATAATCGGAATGCAATGCTGGAGCCTCAACAAGCATCAGCGTCCGGACTGTTCCGGTATGAGAATGACAAGTACCCTGCACGATATGGGCTTTGGGAGCCGACGCCCAACTCGAGTCCCCTTGATGTGGGTGAAGGACACAGAGCTATGTGCCTCGCTTGGGCACGACAACACCGCCACTGAGCACTTGATGACTGGAAACAAGTAGCCTGGTCTGACGAGTGGCCTTTCCATCTGTATCAGGCAGATGGAAGGATTCGTGTGTGGCGCAAACGCCATGAAGCCATGGATCCCGCCTGTCAACAAGGAACTGTAGCTGCTGGTGGGGGAAGGGGGGTCCATAATGAAATGGGGTGTATTCAGCTGGACTTCACTGGGACCCTTGGTACGTCTACAAACGTCTGTAACCGGTCAACGCTATGTGCGCATCATTTCTGACGAGGTACACCCGTTGATGTCCTGCATTCATGCTGATGGGTTGGGTATATTCCAATAGGACAATGCACCTCCACACAAGTGTCGGGATGCCACATTATGGTTAGAGGAGCATTCATCTGAGTTTGGGGTGTTGCCATTTCCACCCAAGTCCCCAGAGCTGAACGTGATAGAACACATTTGGGATGCCATGCAACGCGCTATCGAACACAGCAGTCCGAGACCTCGGAATACACCCGAATTGTGGAACGCTCTGCAGGAAGTATGGTGTGCATTATCTACAGCATATTTACAGAAGCTAATAGAGTCCATGTCCCGTCGTATTTCTGCAGTCCTGCGCTCCCGTGGGGGACCTACCAAGTATTAAACTGGTGTACCAGTTTTTCTGGAACTTCACTGTATGTGATGTACCTACCTCTCATGTCAAAACGGCAATTTGCAGTGATAATCCCCCGTCGGTGTACTTGAAGTAGTAGAATATCTGGCTCCGGAGAAAGAAGATGTGTGTTCGATTTTCATCACCTGCAAATGTGGGCTTTTACGCCACAGTCTCTTGCTCTTGACAGATATTCGCCCTTCCCCTTCAAAGTGATGGAATTGTTTAAAACCTCGTGCACCGCTACTCCGAAAGCTATTTGAATCATTTAATAAGTCTTACTTAATAACTTTTACATTTTATAGAAACATTTGGTGGTAGTGAGCACACGTGGAAATTCAAAGTTTTGCGTAATTGCAGTTCTTTAAAACAATATCAAAACAATGGTCATGTAATCAGCAAAGTTTCTGCATCATTGTGCAAGAGCTGTGCTTTGGTTTCGGTACCGTGCACCTAGTCTGGTGTAGATTACTGCTTCAGAGAGTTAGTACCGCTAACACAGTTGCAATATTTATTTTAATAAATCCTTTAATTTTTATGAACGTCATTAATTAGATATCAAACATCTTCCCAGGAAGCAATTATTTATTCCTCTCTCTGAAAGAACGTTCAGGGAAGGGGGGGATTTCTCCCTCTCGAGGGATTTTTTCTTGTCTCTTGTTAGGGCAGTTAGCACTCTACATGTCAGTTAAATGAACAATTACTTGGCATTGCTGTACAGGATATTTCCAAAGTTCTAGTCTAACTTGGGAACATGTTCCACTGCGCATTGCGATGAAAAACATTTCGATGAACACTGGGCAGGAAACTTTTCCATCTTGGGTTACAGCACATTTTGAGAGCGCACGTTCCAGCGCACTGTAAGAGAACTGTGAGGACAATTTTATGAGTCTATATCAGTGCAAGTAAAGTAATCTAAATCACCTCTCTGAGTAGCAATACACCTCACAGCTTCTTCTCATCGATGGCAGGACACGTTTGAAAAGCCTTGGATTGATATAAATTATTTGACAACCATTCACGTTTCGTTTGCGAAGAGTTTGTATATCAGAAACCATCAGATTCAAGGTGTCCCATGAGAAGAAATTCAGGGGATTCCAGCCGGGAGAGTGTATACGCCATTAAATTGATATGCAGCTACCAATCCGACAGGCAGGATACGGACCACTGCGATGTGTTCAAGCAGTGAAGCTAAAATATGCAGTAGCCCCATTTTTCATGAACCTTATGCTATTATGTGTTGCTAATGGATCGTCTTCCAGCAATGCAGGTCTTTCTGGATTTAAGAAATACGTGTAATGCTAGTAATTTAGCATTGGTGGCAGGCAAAATGGACAGATAAAGTAGTCATTAACGATACGACGCCAGCCCAAATGCTCGTGTGAAACCTTCGCTGATGCTGCGACTGGGATATTGCTTTAGGATGTTGTTAAAAGTCACAATGGCATCTTTTGTGAATTTTGATTCATCGGGTGCAATACACTACCGAAGAAGCCATCGCAAAAACGCGACTGTTGGTTGAAAATCAATTGGTGAGAGGACCTGCATTCGCTGCACGTAAGTAGAGTTGGTTCTTACTACGCATTATCCATCCAGTTGAATGTGGAGCACATACACCTGCTGTTCTGTTGTTCTCTTGCTAGTTCCAGTATCATATGTGACTATGCCCCATCAATATGCTCTAATGTAGTATGTGCTACACTTTTTTTAGACCCAGGTACCCAAGCATTGTTTCTTTTTTTATGTTGAACCCAAGTGAATTGTTTTCCATTAATGTTATCGCAAAATAGTTAATCAGAATGAATTTTTCAAGGGTTTCGCGGTACACAGGTTAAGAAAAAATACCCTTAATCATGTGTTTGTACATGGTTAGCTGCATTCTAAATCCCCTTGGTAGAGTCGAGAGTCAAAATCTGCAGTAAAACGGGAAAAGCGTCTTGTGTCTGGAACGTGTCTATGGATGGCTGCAAAACGTGTCCTTGGCTGGACATGGTCGCTGTGGAAAAACTATCCTGTAGTGATGCTGAGCATCAATGCTGTTTCGGTTCACTCGCCCATGAATGAAGTGAATGTCTGTTGTTTCAAAGCTGAACTGATTATTCATGGTCAGGGTCACAACAAACACGTGAATTAACAGTACTAGCGAGATCATTCATCTGCACGTAACTCTTGAACAACTACTCAGAAGAACAGCTGTCAACTCACTTTATGTAGCATATAATGTTACACAGGGTTTCAATAAGATGCTACTAGAGATTTGTATTAAAGTAGGCCACTTACAGGCAAGTGTCCACAGGTGTTGTTCATTCCAACCATACTAACGTGAACGATGCTTCACAAAAAAGACGACACAACACTTGTAAAGATGTAGTCTGATCGTTTAAACTTTTACGTAAGATTAGTTGAACAACGGTAACTAGAACATTGAACAATAACATTCAGTTTGGAGTTTTAGCTAACGTTCGTTGACTAAACTAGGCTTCACGGTTTAATTTAATTGGCAGCAATCCATGCAGAGACGACGAGGCATTGGACCACACTATCACAGTAGCAAGAGTAATAAATTACTCCTTTATTGACTTGACTGCCTTCCAGTGACGCCACAAGGAAATACTGTTGTAGTCCCGACGTGGCGTTAAGTTCACAAAGTAGAACGGGAGATAACCGAAAATTCACATAAGAGACAGTAAATCAAAAACGAAAGTTAAATAGACAATACACATCACCTCACCCAGCAGTGGAAGGATTTGGCCCAACATTTTCATGAATGTACCATGCCGTCAGACATACAAATGATACAAAATTACTTAGCAACGTATCTTTTGACAGGCTTCCTTGCTAACATTCTCAGAACGCGCTACAAATCAGAAAGGAAGTGTTTCTGACTAGAGATCATCTGCACGGTTCTGGTCCAGTCCGAGCCCGAGTGAAAACTTCAGGTTCGGCAGTTTTATCCTAGATTAAGGAAAAACGCTTTGACTCGCAAAACGAAGACTGACTTATTAAATCAGTGGTCGTCAACCTGGTCCCTACCGCCCATTACTGGGCGATTCAAGCTTTTATGGAGGACGGTGCTAGTTTTTGTCTGTTGTTGCAAATTTTGTTCTTCCGCCATATATCGAATACATTGCTAAAAACTTTGCGAGTGTGACTTTTTAAAATATGCTTTTGCAATTTACTTTTGAATTCCACCTCTAAACTTTGAATATAATTAGAGCTGTTAATAAAATAAAATCTAATGCCAAGGACGATGGAATGTTTCGACAGCTGTACCAGGATAATAATGAGCAATCTGTTGGGTTACTTTTACTCATAGAAGTTCGATGGCTCTCAAAGAGTATATGCTTTTTTCGTTTTGTAGCATTACATGATAGTGTCAAACAGTTTTTGAAAGTAATAATGAGGCTAGTCTCCGTCAACAATTAAAAACAGTAAAGAATCTTGATCTCAAAGACTACAGTCTTGTGACGACTATACACTGCTGGCCACTCATAATGCAACACCAAGAAGGACACGAGATAGCAAAGCCAGATTTACTGGACACATAATAACAGATACAAAGATGAAACGATTGATCTTACAGGCCCGTGCGACTTGCGGAACACGCAGACATCAATAGTTCGTGTGGCCCCCATGGCTGGCAATTACGGCCGCTACGCGCCACGGCATCGAACGAAAGAGGTTTTGGATGTGGGCTTGGGGTATGTCGGTCTAGGCTGCTTCCACCGTTGCCACAGTTCATCAGGCGCAGCCGCGGGTGGTGCTTGCCGGAGCACTCCGTTGCCGATCAGGGACCAGACGTGTTCGATCGGAGACATATCTGGAGAACAGGCGGGCCACTGCATCAGTGACACCTGGTGAGCCGTGAAGAATTGTTGCACGATGCGTGCCACGTGCGGGCGCGCATTGTCCTGTTGAAACGTGGCCGCGGGCAGTTCCTGCAGGTAAGGGAGGACTACAGGCTCCAAAACATCGGAGATGGTGCGGTGGATGTTGAGTGTGCCGGCGATGCGTACCAAACCATAACGCCAGGCGACGGACCGGTATGGCGATGCATAATGCAGGCGTCATACAGTCTCTCGCCGCGGTGCCGCCACACGCGGATCCGACAATCGTGGTGCGCAGGCAGAAGTGGGATTCGTTGGAGAAGACAATGTGGTGCCATTCCGTAGTCCAGGTGCGTCGTTCAACGGCCCACTGCCGCCGCACTCGCCAGTGGTGTAACGTCAATGGTAATCGGAGCAATGGGCGCCGTGCAACAAGTTCCCGCTCCTGCAGACGACTACGAACGGTACGTGCTGACACAGGTTTTTGCGCAACACACCCTAATTCCTGCGCTAACGTTCGTGATGTGGCGGTGCGAGCCGTCAATGCCTGCCGCACAACATGCCGGTCCTCTCGTTCGGTGGTGTGCCGCGGCTGCGGCAATCGCTCACGTCGGTCTGTCCGTCCCTCCTGCACCCACCGAATCCATACTCGCCTCACTGTGGCTGGATGTCGTCCCACACGGACGCAGATGTCTCGGTACGATAAACCGCTGTCGCGATAAGCCACTATTCGTCCTCTGTCGAACTCCGAAACGTGCTGGAATGACTGCCGTATTCTGCAACGAGGCATCAGGAAGCTTCCCACTCACAGGTCCGGCAGCACAACACACTTCCACTACTTACACCCTGCCTTCTGTGCACCCTTCTTATAGTGCTTCTCGGTGGCATGCCGGACGCATATGATTTGCATATGCCGTGCAATGCTAATCGTCTGCATGTCTTCTCGCGGGCGACGCATGCTGCGAATTTCAGGCCAATCGGATGCTTCCTTCTTGGTATTGCATTTTGGGTGGCCAGCAGTGTATATACATTAAGATAATACAACGTAGTTTGTCACAAATGCAAAGTAGATTGCTGGAGCACGCAATAAAGAGCTGCACTGATTTAAACAACTTGTGCCTAATCTTCGACAATCTTCGAATCTTTCAAACATAAAATGCAAAAGTGAAAATTGCATTTTCCCACTTCTAGACTAGGTTTTCTTCCTATTCCTTTTTCCAGTTTTTCTTTTTCCCATCGTTAAACGTTTGAACATTTTTAAAGTTCTTTGAGGAAGGAAGGGAGAGGTACGAAAGGCAATGAACATCGAAGAAAACTCAATGTGGAAGTCTGAGCATAAATCAGAAAATACACCCAAATACAAATATATGTTGCTACTATTTCTGATATGTTTTCATCACCAAATGCCAACACTAGTAGTATCTTAATGGTTTTGTTCGTAAATAGTTTTCTGTTATGACCAAAATCAATCCAAACATAATATTTGAAAGAAAAATAAAGAGAGAGGAAGATGTGCTACGAGGGTAAACGGAGGAATTGTTATGCAAAAAAATTACTGCAAGGCAGATTTACTACATGAGATCTAAATAAATATCCCCCTGGCGTGGCTCAAAAGAATGTATTTGTAGCATGTAGCCAGTACAAATTATCTACTGGATTCATGAAACTAGATTTTTCGAATGCATGACCGGTAGCGCCATTTTTAGAACCTTCTTGTGCGCATTTCTGAGCCAAGAGTCAGATCATTTACCAGTATCTGACAAAACCGTTCATAAATGGGATTATATTACTTCCCATATTAGATATTAGAAATTGAATATTTATTATTCATCCACTTCTCCCTAAGACAATCTTGGTTTCTATTAAACATATTAATGATCTGAGATGACAGAATGAAACAGTTTCAATGTACCACAATTACCAAAACTTCTCGCGTGATTGTTTTTAAAGCAACATGTTTTCATATTTAATCACGTCTCTTGTCAACTAGAAACGCTATTTACGCCTGATTTTCCGCGAATCGAATGGTTTTCCCAAAGAGATCTCACGAGTTTTCCATTTATTGAAAGTGGATGTTTCCTGGTATTTTAGCAGGGAGAGAAAGAAGCCAAGGAGGAAAGTTATCTTCGCCACGGGAATGCTCGGAGCTGGTGGAGTGTTTCTTGGGGTCGAAGGACGACCACCGATGGATGATGATGATGTGTTGCTGTCGGGAGGGATGGCGCAGAGGAAGGGACTCGCCGCTCGAATATGTGGGCCATGCTTGGGAGGTCAAGAGCCGACTAGCAGCCCAAACACAAACCCTTTAGGGGTCAGCTGGCTGCCAAAGAGCATTCACATTTCGAATGACATCAACCAGAAACCCACTTTCCCGTTATTACGCGGAAAATGCAAAAGGAACGGTTTAATTACTGAAGTGCCCATCTTTTACAACAGACCTTTCACTAATAAAATTATCGGAAGCAGTCATTTTTTCGAGATTACTAGAGTAATATGGCACTGCCCTTAGCTGATTACCACTACCCATAATTACATTATTTATTCATTTTGAAAAACATTCTTTTAATTGTTTAGTAAAAGTAGGAAAAAGGAATTTTGAGACTAGCTTTCTTTGAGAAATTGAACACATTTCTCTATCTTGCATTTTTTTATGTAAAGGATACCAAAAGTCTAGGCCATACTGGAAATTTAGGGTGCGAGAATAACATGTTTTTAAAAGTAGTGGTCCGGGCGTACTCATGAGATATTACGAAGGAATTGTATATCAGTTTTTCGGTGGAGTAATAATGAATGCCAATATTGCTTTCAAGTAGCGGAAGAGGTTGCACAGCGACCTATGTAATAATAGTAGGTCATACAGGTAGAGGGTGAGTACTAACTTTTCATAAAACTCAGAACTCACACATTTTCCCCTAAACCATCATTATCAGGAATTTCCACAACCAAGTGGATTTCCACCACTATATACAGTAAGTAGTTCAGCCAGAGTCCTCCACTTTCTTAAATCACCTCATAAAAGAAGTAATAGGTAAAGCCTGTACGATTTTAGAACAGATACGACGTATACTTTAAATTACCTTTTGTGACGTACTGTGAGGTAAAGCACGTTTCGGGACTACAGATCGCCGGCGATACGTTCAGTCCGTGTAGCTTAGTTGGGAGAGGAACTTACTCTGGAATGAGGGGGCGCAGAATCGATCTCCGTTACGGACAAATTTGTATTTTCTCACGGGCGCCCGAACGTAAAAAGGGTTGTACTGGCCGTCGGGTTTTTCGAAAAATGTGTGATGTTTGTTCCACACATCGTCTAAAATTAATGAAAATTCGTTCTTCGCTTCAAAAAAAAAAAAAAATTAAGGCATATATGGTATGACGTACTACAGAGGTGAAGCACGTGTCGGGACGACAGATCTGCGGCGATACGTTCCGTCCGTGTAGCTTAGTTGGGACAGTAACTTACTCCGGGGTGAGGGGGCGCAGTTTCGATCTGCGTCACGGTAGAACTTGTGTTTTCACACTTTCATTTTTAGTTGCTTTCTCTATATAAATCTGTGTTCATTCTCTTTTCGCGTTTTCAACCTTAATGTTATATTTTCTCGCTCACAAAATGACGTTGACAACAATTTTGAGCTTAGACAGCACAGCGTGATGTATGCATGTGACAGATAAGAACTAGAGGCTTAAGATATGATGTTGAAGCAGCAGCCAAAGGTGTGCTGTGGTGGTGTGATGTTATAATCGTGGAAGCTGTGTTACGCTGAAGTTGTGTTCGCTTGAAGGTAGCGCGTTGAGTTTTGTTATGTATTGAGTGTTTGGAGTTTGAAAGTTTTCTGTTTACTAACGTACATTAATTAGCTCCAAAATATTGGCGCTGTTATAAATGACGTTCTGCATGAACAGTACTTATAAGATATTGACAGAATAAAGGGAAGAACTGTAAGTAACTATTGCCTGAACTTTATTTGAGTGACTTTGTTTCACTTCGAGAGTGTAAATATAAGAAGTATTATTCTCAAAATTATAAATAGTGTTCTCCAGGGCACAAATAGTAAAGAACGATACACAGACAGCAAAGCTGATAGCGTGAAGACCTATGTACGATGTGTGACGTATAACGAGATGACGAAACAATAAATCTGTATGATAAGGGACACCCAATAACAGTGAAATAAATTATATAACGAGATAGCTGTATGCTTTCTCTTTTCGTTTCGATAAGAAATTTGGAAAACCAGGGAATGAAGAACAATTAGAAATACCAGAAATAAGGAAGTATAATTGGGTAAAAGTAATATCAAGGGAAAACGGAATAAGGGAGCAAGGAGCGAGGTTGGATATAGAAAAATCAGTGAGAAATTAAGACACTGAGAAATTAAGTCAAAGATAGGTAGAAAATTCTGGAGAAGGAATCAGGAAATCCTAGTTGTTGAAAAGCAATTGAAGTTCCAGAAATGGCACAGTAAGAAGACCAAGAAAATGATAGTGGGAGAAACAGTGAAAATCAAAGTGGAAAAGAGACGATGAACAGGACAGAAAGGAGTAGAGAAGATATGTTTAGCCGTGACCCAGAACTATTATGTAAATTCTTTTTCTAAAATTGCTGAAAAAGAGAAGACATTTAAATACCCTGCTAACAAAGCACTTGTAACGTACCAGGAGATGTGACGTACCTGCCCGAAGGACGCACACGACATAAAGGCAGGTAGGAATCAGAATAAAACGTCCGCGTAGCTCAATTGGTAGAGCAACTTATTCCGGAATGAGGGGATCCGGGTTCGAATCCTGGCGTGGACAAAAATGACGGAGAAATTAACTTCGTTATAATGGCGCGCGAACTATCCGGATGACCCGACCGTTCAAAATCTCGCATTGGTGTGATGTTATTTCCACACCGCGAGATAGGAAAAATCAGAGAATCCTTTCTCCAGCACTTCGAAAAAAAAAAAAAAAATAAATAAGGGGGAGATGATGTAACGTACCAGGAGATGTGACGTAGGACGCACACGACATAAAGGCAGATAGTAGTCAGAACAAGTACGTTAAGCTTGTCCATTCATTTTTAATTGTTGATCCGCTACCAGGTTTCCCACTTGCTCGATTTATGGTCTTCCAGAATGCGGTTTATAATGAGTGTAATGTGTGTGGGACTGGAATTGCCTCATTCACTAAGGAATTGTGCATGTAGCAAGAGTATGGTATCAGGAAATGTTCAGAAACTGCTTGTGAACATATTAGTCGCATTCTTACTAGGTGCAGAAAAAACATTTAGTAACGCCGCTTTGCTTTTCAATTAAAAGCAAAATCATATTTTGATAACACAGGAGAAACAGTTATGAGTGTTCGATTCAAAATTTGTTTTTTCCTTTTTGATATCACGTGATCTTAACGCAAAGAGGAAGAACAGCAGTTCTGAAACCCAGTTTTAGCATATTCAAAAAATGTTCAATTGGGTTACAGTAAGGGGAGTTCGGGAACAAAGGCAATGTAACAAATTTGTTGTAGTGTTCCTCAAACCAGTTAGCAGTTATACGAGTCTGATGATACGGAGCGTTTTCCTATTGAAAAATGGCACTGTCGTCAGGGTAAACCTGGTAAATCTCCTGCAGCTATAGATGGAGGTGATCGGCTAATTGGTCTCTGTAGCGTCCGCCTTCCAGTGCTTGTGGGATGATAACTAACGGACCTAGTGATTGCCAGGAGAAAGCTCCCCAGACCAGAACACCACTTCAACCGGCCTGTTGAACCCCAACTGTGCAACCAGGAGATAGGGCTTCATACTGTTTACGTCATATGCAAACCTGGCCATAAGCATGGTGCAGCAGGAAACGGGACTCATCACTCCAGACGACCTTCCTCCGTCAGTCCAAGGTCCATTGCCGACGTTCCTTGGCCCATACGAGGCGTTGTTTGTGATGACTGGATGTCATCATTATCACCCTCGTCGGTCTCCTGCTGTGGAACCCCAGGCGAAGCAAGGAGTTCCACAGCAGCTGTGCAGTTCGACCTATTTCCATACGCATGGAGCGTATGGAAATAGGTCGAACTGCACCGCTGTTCTACTGGTGGGTGCGCTAGGTGACTGTTGCACGTCTTTGCTGAAATTCGAGACACCCGAAACTCACCTCTAGGATTAACCACGCGTGGCTGACCAATGTGAGCCCTTCTGCTGGATGTCTGTGCATGGTTAATCCAGTCGTGGTACACCTTTGACACAGTAGTACCGGAGCAGCCAACAAGTGCGGCTGTTTCCGAAATACTGGCACGTGCCTTCCGGGCCTCAATTATCTGACTACGGTCAAATTAGTTTAAGTCGTCACGTTTCCCATTATTGGCAAACGTTTACTGATTACGTACAAAGGATAGGTGTGCACAATTTATAGTAGCCGTCAGTGACGTAGACATCACGTGGTATTTTGTTATCTCTCCGAATATGCAAAACTGGGGGTGTTTCTAATGCAAAGTTAACTCAGTTTAAGAAAATATCCAGAAAACGCTGGTTAGGCTTAAGTTTATTTTGCCCAAAGCGGAATTTCCCCTCTTTATTTGCCTTCTGCAAATGGAAATTTCGTGACACATGCACATATTTACTTTATATCACTTAAAGGGAAATGTCTGCTGTGTCAATGCAATTCAAAGATAATCTTCTTTAAAAAAGTTATAATGTGATAAATGTAAGAGCATTAAAAATCAGCTGTAACGTTAATTTAGGCACCACGGTATATATGACGCCATATCCGAGTATCGATTTACTTAAGGATTATTTAGGAAAGAATACATTGCGATGGTGTAAATGATTCCCGAAACAAGAGTTGCACTTAGAATGATATCAACTTCCGTATCAGTCGTTATTAAACTGATAGAGTACTGAATAAAATAAATCTTACGTACCTCTGTGTCTTTTCTAACACGGAAATTTCATTTGTTGAATTAAAAAAAAAATTGCAGTACACTAATATATTTTCTATGACCAAATGGGGAATATGATTGAACTAATTTTCTGGTACCACCAAATTTTTGATGCTAAATGCTATTTTTAATGAAGGTACAAAGAAAGTTTAAATTTTTAGTTTCTTCTGCAAGCCAACATATGCTTTCAAGATTGTCTCCTGCATAGAATATTCGTTAATCATGTTCGCTTTCTTCATAGAATCACGATATTAACTTTAGAACTTCCAAGTCATCAAATACTCTGGGAACGAATCCTATCCCTCCGTATTTTAAACTATTCTTTACCATGAGCCGCTAGCAATATTTTTATCAATATTTTAATTTATCGAAATATATCAAAATACTTTTGTGGATTTGCTGTTAAAAAGCGTTATCTTCGCTGTCAAATTCGGTAAACTTGCATGCAGTCTCTAAAGATGCTTGCTAACTAGCAAGTATCATCAGATGGATCTGTTATTCTTGTTCCAAAGAAACAATTTTGAGTTATAGAAGCCGTTATCAATTGTTTTCCCTAGGCTTCACGCTTTGACTAAGAAGTAAATGACATCTGGCAAACTTATAAGAATTTTTTTCTTTATATGCACTTTACGATTTTTACCAAAATTTACGTACGGTACTTGGATTAAAAACTTCAGATAATCCGTTGCACCAGAAGCTGTTATTTTTAACAGTACATAATTGCCGCACTAGAGCTCCGTTCTGTGTTATAACTTCCCGTGATTTAACTTAAAACGATAAGAAATGAAAGGAAAACGAATGTGGTGAACAATGTTAAAAACGGAATTCATTTCTCAACGATAGTGCAAAGTACGATTGCTGTAATCTCTAATGACAATTTCTAGAGACCGAAATATGTATTGACTTTTTGGCGTTATAAAGTGTCGTCATACAAGAGTTCTACTTCATATATTAACGCCGCTTCGCAACGATACTGTGTTCAAGAAAAATTTGAACCTTCCAACCTCTACCCGATCAAAGAAAAATTTCACACTTCCACTTCTAGAAGTGGAGATATTAGGGCAGCATACGGAAAAGCAAGGATAAAATACAAAAGCACTGTACCTTTTTTTTATATTCGCTACACTGACAGAAGTATTCGGACATCTACTATTAGTTGTAACAAACATTTTAATTTCAAATTCTTAGGACACAAAAGGACCACCTCTGGCTTTAACGAAAGCATCAACACGTTCGAGATGCTTTTTACTAAATTTCAGTAAGCCTCCACAAGAAGGTTCTTCCATTCTTTCTGAGAAGTTACTATCAAAGCTAATTTGAAGGAAGATCACTGGGGTCGAGGTTTTCCAGTGCGTCCCAAAAGTGCTCGATTCGGCTGAGGTTTGGACTTTGTAACTCAATTCCAACATTTCAACCTTGTTCTCCACAAAACAGTCTTGCATACATCGTGGAATGTGGTATCGAGTATACTCGAGGTAAAACAAACAACGATCCGTACCGAAGTACTGCCATGGTACTGTCCACAGTATCTAGGTAGAGATTGGACTTTATGGTACAACAATCAAGAATCAAGTCCCATTGAGATTAAACAGCCCCAAGCTGTCACAGAGCCGGCACTAAACTTGACCGTTGGAATCATGCAGTCTTGAGAGAACCATTCTCCTGGCAATTCCCAGTAACAAATACGTCAATCGGAATAAAACAGCATAAAGAGTGGCTCATCACTGCACAGAATCCTCCTCCTCTAGCGTCCTTCGGTTCAGGACTAGATTAAGGCCTTAGTGGGCCCCTAGGCTAAGGTGTTCAAGTGGGTTCCTAGGCTAAGACTTTTAAGTGGGGCCATAGCCTAAAACATCAGAGTGGATCCCCAAAGAACTTATGATGGAGTGTCATCATGAAGTCCGTTAAAACGCTGAACTGTAGGAATATGTGTGTGATAATTAATACGTAGAATATTCTTCAAAGTAATAAATCATCTGCAAAGATGATTTATTACATAAGAACATGAGTTAAAAGCTTAATTTGTCTCGTATTTTCGAATTATTTAGCATTGTATACTTTTCTTCGTGCGTCTTGTTATGCACTGTGAAGCCACAGGAGACTTTGACCATTAGAAGTTCCAAGTGCAATTGGGAGGTGTATGTGGATGGTAGCGAAAAGGCCGAAACGCTATCTCGCTCATCCTGCTGTACACAGAGACATGAAACCTTTGTTTACCCTTGACGAGTCACTGCTTTGAAATCTTTTCATTTTCCAACCTCTGTTTCCGACCAAGTGTCTGTCGTTTATTTGCCCAGGCATGCCTTCTGGGCCATTGGCAATGGTGGGCCCCAAAGTTAGGCTATATAGCTCCTACAGATTCCCCTTTAATCCGGCACTGCTTCGGTTCATGAACATCAGGCAGGACCACAATAAACCTCATTGAGCATCCACTGGAGATTTACGTGGTCGGGCGCAACTGCACGACCACGTAAATCTAGGGAATGCATAAAGCATACAACTCTCTTCTGGAAGTTCTAGTGCTGAAAGAAGGTCCTATCTCATTTTCCAAGCTTGGCAGGGAAGTCTGCTGCAGACGGTGTGCGTGATTCCACGTCTCTTCTTACAGGGTCCTTCGGAAGTTGTCCATGAGTTTGCATGGTCAACCAGTGCTTCTTTTTTTTCTAAAGATGCTTAAACGATTTTCCATATTCGAATTTCATTACTTATAATAACTTTTGTTGAGTTAATGCAGTTTGCAATGTCGCGTACATAAAGGTTACTAATGTGAAATTCAGCAATCCCACGTTGGAAGTCTGTAAGTTCCGTTGTACGTACCATATTGACTTCCAATGCACAACTACTTCTCCAAGAGAACTGTACCTTCAGTGCAGAACCCCACAAGCCCAACGCAAGTACACGAGAACGCGTGAATCCAGAATTTGCAAAATTAATCAGTTGTTCGGATACTTTAGCCAACATGGTGTACGTATACCCGAGGACGGGATAAAATTCTTTTGAAAAAGTATGATGTTCTACAAACCCCGTAAGCAAGTGCATTCGACTGAGGAACACTCCTTGAATGTGGACCGGATGATATTTCAACGGCACTGACGAAGCAACTATAAAATGACGTAACATCTCGATTTTAAACTTATTTAATTTCTTTTAAAAATGCACCTACGTTAAATCCCCGATTTTTTAAAACACAGAAGGTCTTGGTCTGTGAAAATCCGCTGATTTTGGGATGCGCCAGACAGCAAAGCAGGAACGCCAGTGTTTACGTGACAACAGTGCTTCTTGTTAGCGATTTGGGTAAATTTTTGAAAGTGCACATTGCAGTCTTTTTTTATCTGGTGGTTTAAACGGTCGCTATGACCAAATCTGTATCTTTACATTTGTCCCTCATTTGGGGACGCTCAAGGGAGAGGAGAAAACTAACACAGCAAAGCAAGCACAGCTTCCGTTCCTCCACCGAGACTCGAAACGAGATCGATCTCGGAAGAGTGCCTACTTTCTCTAATTCCCGGGTCGTTCTTTTCATCTGCTAAAATTTTCACGTGTGCTAATATCTTGATTAGTAACTCATGTACTTTTTGTTTCTTCCACAACGGCCTGTCTTGAGCCAGTTTCCTCCATGTCACTCCCGCATCCTTTCGAATTTCATTCAACTACCTCCCATGTGGTCTTCTGAGTCTTTTCCTGCTCGTTGGAACATAGTCTAACATTTCGGTTGTCCATCGGGGGTCGGTCATTCTGGCAATAAGTCCATCCCATTGCCATTTCAGTGATTTTACTCTGATCACGATGTCGTCCACTTTTGTCATTTTACATATCCACGAGTTCTTTTTATATTTTCTGGTTACACCAAGCATGCATCGCTCAATGCTCCTTTCAGTTGTCTGCAATCTTTGTATGACTTTTTTAGTTAAGGTCCACGTCTATGCTGCATATGAAAACACTGGAAGGAATGCATTAATTAAAAACTTTTCTTTTAAGACATAATGGCATATTGCTCTTAAAAAGTGCATTGTTCCTTCCAAACACTCTCCATCCAAGTTTTATACGCCGATTAATTTCTTCATCAAGGTGACCCGCGCTTGATATCTGCTGTTCAAGGAAAATGTAGGTATCATTTATCCCCAGCTTTTCTCCATCAATCGATAAATCTTCATTTCTTGTAAAAGCATTGTATATCCCTTTTGTCTTCTGAAAGTTCATTTTTAATCCCACTTCTTTACTCTCGTCAGCAAGTTCCTGGATTATGATCCAGGAACTTGCTGACTTTTCGGGATGTGGAAAGTGTTTGATTACGTTATTAATAAGAATCTCTAATCTCCTGTTTCTACTTTTTGTGCGTTTTTGTATACTGAGCTATAAAAAGAAAACATGTCTCTCTAAAGAAAAAAGTTCGTTGACTAGTTAGCTATTTATTAAGTAATAATGAGTACCACTACACGTTTTGATAAATGCCCTAGTTGAAGTTCAAGCAAAAGATGATAGGGTTGCTTATAGCAAAAAGTTTCTACTTTGGCAAACGGCTTAACGTGACTTCAGAACCACGACGCCGAATGGCAGTGGGATACGAAGTGAAGGAAGTTCGACTGTGGAAAAAAATGTGTACGAAATCTAATGCATACAGATCCGCAAATTCTTATTATTTTAAAATACGTTAGAACACGCTACAGGGAATAGTGCTTGCGAGTTAAACTCATCAGTGAGTTGAGTGAGATTTATTGAAAAAGATTTACCGCATTTGGGTAAAAAGGTAAAATAAAATAATCTGCATTCCCTGTTTTCCAATTTTTAATTCATTTTCCTATCACAAAACAACGTAAAAAATTTATTTACTTGAAGAAAACAAATTTGGACTGTTGTTTTCAGCAATTTCATAGCAGTCATTGTTACAAGTGTAGCTCGGAAATGTATAAAATACTTCAGAATAAATTTATTGATTTATTTTGAACAAATCTATTAAAATGTCTCGCGTTCAAGTGGAAACAACTGATCATTCTTCATGAACGTAATCATTCACTCTTTGGTATGATTGTATTTCTTCCCTCGTTTCCGGAGAATGAAAAAACGGTGTTCATGCTTTTTGTTTGTAACAGAAACAAACATTACAAAACAAAGATGCGATGGTTTCATATTCCGTCTTTTGGTTGCATTGATTCTATAAGATACAGAGATGTTTTGGAGCACATGTCACAACAAATCGCCCATTTAACTTCTCCAACGACGTTACTTTACCAGTTCTGCCTGTTCCCCGAACGTTAGTTTTGTTTGCAACGAATGCAAATAATAGAAACGAAATCCACTCGCTCTTCGAACTACCAATTTCCGCAGCTTGATTTTGTCAGCAGGAGAACTTATATAAACGAGGTCATTGCTTTGCAGGCGACCATACGTTTTCAGCTCACGAGGCCGGAGAAAGGTGTTTTCCACACAAACAAATAATAAAAATGAATTGAAAATTCAACCTTCTAACTATAAGAAAAAGAAAATAAACTAGCAAAGTAATATTAATAAAAAAAAACAAAAAAAAAAACGTTTGTCGACTGTGCAAGTCATCAACCTCGGCGTCAAAAAGAACGAATGCTTGATTGGTCAAGTAGAGTCCGTTAAGTCTTGGCTCTCGCAGCCGCAGACATGCCAAACAAAGATGCTTTAATCATGTCATTGAACTTAGCGGAGCGAGGTGGCAACGGTCTGTCTTCTTTTTCACGCATTCGAACAATTAGCAAAGCAGCAACAAAGCAGAGCCATGTTTGTTTAATTGCCCTCCAAAGGATGAAGAATTCAGGTCAGCGGTACATTTATGGAAGGCCATCGCTTCCTTCGACTGACTCTTCTTCCATTACTCAAGTTCTCTTTAAGAACTGAAAAAAGATTAACGTAACACCGGCCATATAGTGTTTGTTGTTGCTGTTTTTTTTCCCCGGGAGCAGTTACCCAGTTGGTCAAGAATGAGTTCCGGTTTGGAAAGGTTTTTTAATTAATTTGCGGAGATGGTGTCACAAAAATAGATCATTTTTATCGAGTGTTGAGCATAAATCTGTAAGAGCAATCGTACTTCCTCAAACACAACAACAACAAAAATGCTGAACTGCAAACTATTATTCAGGACATCTGTAATGACAGAAGGGAAAGGAAATTAAGATTTCGGCTGCTGCTCGCACTGTTTGCTTGATACACGTAATCAGAATTGCTCCCAAGTTTCATTGATTTAATTAAATCGCAAACTAATGTGAAACAATTACGACGTGCACAAACGCGATTCTTTTTTTATTTTTTGCAGAATTGTATAAACATAGTTTAGACAGCATAAACAAACAATTTCCTTTATTGGTTCACAATGAATGTTTTTATCAAAATATCAGTAACGGTGATAAACGTATTCCCTGTGAACTGTTCACTAGATATGAGAACCACTAATTGTTTGGTGAACCAGACATGCTGAAGTAAGGTGAGTTAAACTGATATGATAAACTGTTGCTTCTGTTTATAGTAATAAAAACAAAAACTCAATCCTACACACTGTGCGAACTAGATATAAACACGGACTCCTCTTTTTAATGGCCAGTCCCGGACATTAAAAGCCCGGGCTCGGTCCGGTCCCGTTATATCTTTATTTATGACTGGACTAGTAATTTTATCGCGGGGGAAAAAAGGCAAAATTCGGGAGGCGGTCGAGGGGAAAATTGCGAAATTTCGGGATTTACTCCGAAATTTCGCGAAATACCGTATTTTCTCAAAAATTCGGCTTTCGGGCTCTTTTCCCTCACTTTGGATATGTAACATATGTCACAAACGCGGTTATGTTTCGCATATATTTCCCATTTTTCTTAACTCACAAGTGTGCCACTAGATGGCGTGAGTGCACGTTTCCGTTTATAGTATACTTGCAGCCATATCTGCAAGACTAAATACCCGATTGAAAAATTCTTTTTCGGACAGGTACTACTAACTGTGAAAACATTTTATGTGTATTTCCTTCCCAATATAATGCATAACTTTCCCGCTAGGGGCGCGGATGTTTAATCTGTTTTTCTCGATATCTCTGCTTCTAAAGATCCGATTTAAAAAAATCTTTTAACTTCGGATGCCATTTACCTAGTGAAACATTTTAGGCTTGTATTTGTGGAGCTTTTTTTGTTGTTTACAGTTCTGTTGCTATGTGATGTTTGTGTTCTCCTGTTTGCAACCGTATTTCCGCTTCTAAAAACCCTATTGAAAAACTCCTTTCTCTACTCTATGCCATTCGCTACAATAAAGATGAGAAGCATTATCATGTTTCAATAATGCACAGCTTTCCAGCTAGAGGGCGTAAATATCAAAACTTTTTTCTCGGTACATCTGCTTCCCGGAGACGTATTTGAAAAATCCTTTCTCCTTAGTATAGATTTTGTTATGAAGAATACTTTTCGCATATTTTCAACTTTTTCCTTATGCAAAATTTTTCCGTTAGGGTGCGTAGCGTTATATCATGCTTCCTTCTCTATTTCTTCTTCTAACTGTTCGATTTGAAAATCACTTTATCTCTGCTACTTCCTTCTCAGCACTAGTGGGAGAAAGCATATTTTATCGATTGCAGAAATCCGGTAGATTTGTTTTCTAACCGGTTCCATTGACTATAAACAACAATGAAAAATTTTATTCTCTTTGGAAAGGATTCAAAATTCGGTGTCATCTTTCTTGTTTATTATTTGATTTACTGATACGGAGATATCATGTGAACAGATGAAAAAATCGATATAATAAGAACCTCATCGTTAGGACAGCGTTTGAAAAACCGTACCTAATCTCTCTTTGTCATCCTGTCAGTCGTTTACATGCAAGACATTTCAACATCTAAAATCCCTTTCAAAAATTTCTGTCTGCATCTGATATGGTGATTCATACAATTTTGAAGCACAATTTCCCCGCTAGGTGGCGTAAAAGCATTCCATTTTTGCACGATGAGTGGATTTCCAACAACTGGGCTCGAAGAACTCTGTTTATTTTCTAAAGCTGATGTAATATGCAAAACCCTGCAAGTTTTCTTCTGGCATCGTGCTTTAAAAAAAAGGTTCTGCACAGCAGTATTTAAAGTATAAATGTTGACCAAAGAATAAATAAAAAAAACCACTTTGTTTAGCACATTTGAAAAAAACAACAACTAATAACTGTAATATTCCTCCTCTACGGGGAGTAACTTTCGGTTGAACGACATCTTCGTTTCTTTTTGGAGGAGGGAGAAGCTAACGACCCCACCTGGGTGGGCTACAAATAGACACCACGTTCCTAATTTGGGGCCACTGGTTCCAGGGAAGGGACACATCCAGGGCTATAGGACAAACACACCGCCTACGCCCCATTAGGCGTTCGGGCCCTGGCCCAGCTCTGACGAATGGTAAAATTCCAGGCACTTAGACAGCCCAGCAACCGGGGCGGATATCTATGATTCCAACTGTCGTAATGGAATATTTTTTTAGATATCGACTAGCGTTCATTATGATCAATGTAATTACTACAGTAATACACATGTTTCTTTCTTGTTTTCCTGCTAGATAGCGCCACACTGAATATATTAGCTTTTGAAACAATAAATCCACCATGTCCTAGTTTTTCTTTCTACTTTAACAGTTTCTTTAACAATTTTCAATTTTTATATTCATTTTTAATCCTAATTCACCGCTAACGTTCACCTATTCAAAAATATAAAAAAAATTTCAACTGATATTTATTTGATAATTATTATATCAGAGTTTAATGGCCACCATAAGCAACTCCAAGAACTATTAGTAGTCACCAGTCATTAATTTAGTGACTCAGGTTTCGGGAAGAGGAAAAAGCCAGCGTCTTAAGACAAACACACTTAACCTTCGCTCATCCGGGACCTGAATCTGGGCCGATCTCGGACGAATGGTCGGAAGTCAGCGCCTAAGACCACTCGTCTCACGTGGCGGCACTTGTGATTTTTACCTCAACTGGTGAATATGGCGACTCTTTCGCCGATTCTCAAGAGCGCCAGCTGGACTGTGTGCGCAGTAAATTTCCCCAGTTTTCCCTGATTGTAGTCAGTCGTTAATTGAGGAATCGTGACCCGTATATGTAGGCGCGGGCAGCACGTTTGAATCAACGTCCACCTCGACTGTCAATTAGTTGTGCTCTTGGTTTCCCGGTACTCTTGTGTGGATGTGTGTCCCTCTTCGAACCAATCGCTCCACATCTTCACTTAGGCAGTCCTCGAACGGACAACAGTGCCTGCGGTTGCTAAAATCCCAGGCCTTCAACCTTTCCTGGCGGATTATCATTTTCCGTTAAAATTTCGTCAAGTTCTTCACCTTCCCCATGGCGCGGGTTTCGTACTAGTGAACTGACACCCTCTTCTCGTGCCTTTTATATACATTCCGCGCTTGATAGGTGACGTCGATGCCACATGATGTGAGACACGTCCGTTGGTGGAGATAGAGGTAGTCATAATGATCCACCCATTGATTGAGCAACGTCTTCGGGAGTTGGTAGCTCAAGCATTGGTGTACGTCACATGTCAACATATGCCATGGACAAGAAAATTCGTCGCGAAAAACGAAAGAAATCTGCTCGTCAGGTTCTCGTTGTTTTTCAGCTTGCTTTATGTTCAAAGATTGGTAGTTACCTGAGTTGTAGCATGTTATTTCACTTTATAGCAAGATAAAAAAACGCATAAGCTATCTATGTCTGTCGCGGACAAATGTGAAACGATAAGAAATGCGCGACTTTGTTTATACGTAAAAAGTGTACGATATAAGCAAATGTTTTTCTTTCTTTTATTATATTGTGCTTTTTCTCATAACCGATTTGGGGATTTTGCATATCCGCTCATTTTCAGTTATGCATTCTGTAAATTTGCTTCTTTCCACATAGTATTATTTCCCTTAACTTTTAGGAATGGTTTTGTGGGGCGAGGTGACAAAACTGCCATGAATTTGCGATATGATGCGTAAACTTTCAGTCAGAGCTACTTTAAACCGGAACTTCAGCATCCTGGAAGATTTTATTTACTGGTGTTTACGTATGATTCTAACTAACAGATGTCCAAAGATTTCGATGACTTCTTTTGATTGCGCTTTCATAAATAATAGTACATCTTGGTCACGGTTACCGATATTGATAGCTGAGGTTCTTGAATTCAGAAATGCTGTTACCTCGAAAGCAAAGCTTAACAATAGATTGGCGAACATGCAAATAAAAATGCACTTACATCACCTAACCGGAGAACTGCATAATCAGAAAATCGAAAATGCATGCATTGTTCTGTATCTTATAATTACTTCTCTCGATTACAAACGAATTTTTCCTGCTAGGCTATTAGAAGCAGAGATATAGAAGAAAATTCTAGCATACGTTAACGCCACACAGGGACCAAATTTCAGGAAAATTTTAGTAACTTATTAAATGCGAAAATAATGTTTCTCTCACAATTTTGGGGGAAAGCGAGTTATTAAAATATGACAATTGGAAGTAGAGATAGAAAGAAGCGAGAACATTCTGGGGCGTATTACAGAGGTGAAAGCATGTGTCAAAACGACAAATATGTTGCGAGACATTCCGTCCGCGTAGCTTAGTTGGGAGAGAGGCTTACTCCAGAGTGAGGGGACACGGCTTCGATGCTCTTCGCGGACAAACTTGTGTTTTCACATTGGCGCCCGATTGTGGAAAATGGATCCACTGGCCATTGGGTTCTTCGAAAAATGTGTGATGTTTGTTCCACACCTTGTTTCGGAATTAATGAAAAATTCCTACTTCGCTTCAAAGATAAAAGAAAAAAAAATTAAGGGGGAGATGATGTGACGTACCACAGAAGTGAAAACATGTGTCAAGAGGACAAATCTTCAGCGAGACATTCTGTCCGCGTAGCTGAGTTGGGAGAGCGACTTACTCTGGAGTCAGTGGACACGGACAAACTTATGTTTTCACAGTTCATAAAAGCCTCCTGGTGGAAAAATCCTGTATTATTTAACGTAGGTAATGTACGCAAGCTTCTTCACTCTGTGTGCATGTGTACGAATAGTATGCATTTAAAAAAATGTTTTCAATCCGACTTTAAGATGCAGAGACATGGATGCTAAGGCAGACTTGCACTTATGCTACATATGTAGCTACAAAAGTCTGCATTATGAAAATTCGACAAATACATGAACCTCTTTCCCGTAATGGAAGCATCTGAAGCAAAAATAATTCTCAAAATACTATACTAGTGATCCGAATTTCTTGGCGTAGAATAGAAAATAAAAGTTTCCAAGCTTTCGCACATCAACCAGATGGCTTTTTTCAAGGACGGGTGATAGAAACTCACCTTCCTTCAGAAAACCATCTAGTTGATGTGTGAAACTTGGGAACTTTGATTTTCTATTCTACGCCAAGAAATTCGGATCACTAGTATAGTTGTACTATTTTGAGTATAGTTGATGTACAGTTCCTGTTTATTAATCGCAAAAAGTAATTTTTTAAATCGAAGTTTTAGAATTAGAGATGAAAGGGATATGGAAAATAGATCAGAGACTCCTGGTGGGAAATATTTGAATTAGTTTAAGCAGCAAACATGCATAAAATGTTTTTCTTTTTGAGTGATGTCTGACCAACAAAGAATATTTTCACTCATAGGTGAGGAGACACGACTGCAAATAACGATATGAACTTATGCATCCTCGTGGCAAAAGTTCGCTTTATGAAAAATCAGAAAATATATGCAAAGTATTCGTCATAGTGAAAGCTATATGACGCAAAAGAAATGTTTCAAATCAGATTTTTAGATTAAGAGAAAACCAAAATCAGAATAACCGTTTAGAGCCTCTAGTAAGAATACTGTGCATTATTTGAAGTCGAAATGTGCGCAAAACGATCTTCATGGCAAAACCACCCGAAAGGATTTTTTTTTTCAATCGGATTTTTGGAAACAAAGACATGGAATGAAATATTCAGTTTTCAAGTCAGCCAAGATATATAAGATCATCGTTATATTGTCTGAAAGAATAAAGAAAAACATGGTAAAAGCGTCCCAGCCATTCAGAAATTCCTATGAAAATACGTTATCTGATCAAAAGTATCAGGACAGTTGTCTATCCACAAACTCCCTGTAGTAGGAAAGAAATTAATATCGAGTTGGCTCACTCTTTGCTGATATCCCAGCCTCCACTCTACTGGAAAGGCTTTCCAGTGGAGTTTAGTACTTTGTGGCAAGAATTGCTTTCTATTCTGCTCCAAGAGCATTAGTCAGATCGGTCACCGACGTTGAAGTTTCAATCTGGCTCGCAGTCAGCGTTATTTTTTTTTATTTATTTGATTGGTGTTTGACGACTACCATGAGCGACTGGGCTATAAGCAGCCACCCGTCCCTAATTAAAGGCCACTGCTTCCAGGGAAGGGAGATAGCCAGTGCCGTAAGACAAACACAACATCCATGCCTCACCGGGTTTCGAACCCGAACCGTTCTCGGACGAATGGTCATAAGTCAGCGCTTAGACCACTGCGCCACCGGATTGGCCAGTCGGCGTTCGAAGTCATCCCAAAGGTGGTCCATGAAGTTGAGATCGAGGGCTCTGTGCAAGCCAGTCAAGATCTTCCACTCCCATCTGCACCCACTTCGCCTTGTGTGAGGGGACACTGTGTTGTTGACAAAGGAAAGGGGCTTCACCGAACTGTCGCAATAACATTGGGACCACAAATAGGTCGAGAATGTTGTTATAGGCCGTTGGGTTAACATTTTTAAGCACTGGAACTAGAAGGCACAGTATAAACCATGGAAAACAGTCATACAGTAGGATATCTCTTCCATCAAACTTCACTGTTGGCACAACACGGTCAGGTAGGTAGCTTTTACCTGGAATCCTCAACAACTAGACTCGTTCGCCCGACTGCCAGATGGCGAGAACTGTTGTATGGCCCATTCTACTTTTCATGCTTATGTACGACATTTGCCTCGCAACGAAAGTTTTTTTTATGTACTTATACGGGTCACGGCTGTGACGTATACGGGCAAACCATCTACTCAAAAGGGGTGTCTGGATATTTTTGGCCACCTAGTGCGCATAGACGAGTCTATGAACAGAACGCATGCAATTATGAAGGGAGCGTGTGCTCAGGTGTGACGTACTACTGACGTGGAGCCGCCCGTTTCAAAACGACAAATCTGCAGCGATACATTCCGTCGGTGTAGCATTGTCGGTTAAAGCAACTCACTCCGGAGCAAGGAGACGCTGATTCGAATTCGTTACCGTCAAATTCCTGTTTTCACGCAGAGACGATGTGAAAACGTTGATAATGAAGTTATGACAATTGGAAATCTTCAGAGCTACGTTCTGAAAGGAGTCAGAGAAAATTATTTCCAGGCACAGCAAATGCAGACGTTGCAAAATGACTCGGCATTTCTCCAGTGTGAAACCAGAAGGCAGTAGAATCCTCGAAGTGCATATAAATGTAAGAAAGAGTTCTCATAACGGTAGCCACACATGCCCTAGAGCTCAGTCGAAAGCATTTTTTTTTTCGAGCATGCCTTTTTAAATGTGTCAGACGTGTTTAAAGACTCCCGCTGACCTTTTGTGGATCCGATATCTTTGAACTATAAATATCACGGTGGCAACATTTTTCCAAGTTTTTTGTTGCTTTTCCAGATGCAATTCTTCCAGTAGATTGCATAAACACATATTAGTCCTAGATTGCTCAAATGAACATTTTTTCGGCACAATGTCTCTGATTTTTAATTCATAATATACACTGCCTGAAACAGAAAATGCCATACCATGAAGGAATGCTCGAAAAGATGCCAAACTGCACATACAGAGAGCCAAGTGGGTCCTGAACAAATGATTGATGCTTCATGGGCGAGAGGTCGGGGGATCGTGCTGGCCACGGAAGCATCAGCACACCTTGTAAAGGCTGATCCGAGAGGTATGCGGCCAGGTGTTATCCTGTTGAAAAAGGGCGTTTGGGATGCCCTGAAGATACGATAGTGTCACGGGCCCCAGCACCTCGTCAACATAGCGGCGTGCCGTCAATATACTCGTAATGCGTACCAGCGGTGAGCGGATGTTGGCGCTGATAACACCCCACACCATGATTCCACGTTGCCGGGCCGTGTGGCGCTCCACAATGGCGGAGGAATCCGCGCGTTAGCCACGTCTCCTCCAGACTCACACACGGCGATCATCCGTGGTGAGACAGAACAGCGATTTGTCGCTGAACATCACACTGTTCCAAAGAGCCCTCCACGCAGCACCTGAGCGACAACTCGCCAAGCGGTGACGACGATGGCTCGCTATTAAGGGCAGCCTTCGCAACGGACGGTTGGACAGAAAACCAGGCGCAGCCAATCAGCGCGACAGTGTCCGCGTCGAATCGGTGTATCCAAGCCTCCCCGTACACTCCGCAAAATGTCGCCCTTTGTGGCCTACGGCATGAAGTCGGATGAGACAATCGGTGCGCTCGGACGTCCGTCTCCTTGCACCGGTCCCCCTACGACATTGCACAGACCCTTCGTGAGACCACTGTCTCCAAATGCGACCGACGGCTGTGGCATCACGTTGCGTTTCTTCCGCAATACGACGCAAGGACCATCCGGCGGTGCGAACACCTCTCGTGAACTCATCCGTTTGACGAAATCGCGTACGACGGCATCTTAACGGCTTTGGCACACTTTGTTTGTTCTCCAGACACGGTTACAGCAGAACTACTCACTTCTCGCGGCCGTGACGACATCTTGACTGATGGTCTCACCGGCTGATTTCCAGCTTATATCCCGCGTGCCGTTCGCACGATTGGCCTGCAAATGCAATCATTTGCATAACTTGTACGTGCGCACCCACCTTGCAATTTGCATGGCGCTGCGTTTACGTCTTCGTGGTGTGGCATTTTCTCTGTCAGGCAGTGTACTTTGTCCCATGTAATTGCTTTTCGTTATGATTCGAAAACTTTATTTTCCCCTCGGATATCTTTTGGAAGACCATTTTCCAAAAAAATTCTACTTCAAGTACGAGCTGTTGCCCCTCGGTGACATGAATGTGTATACAGTACACTTTTTTTTTGCTATCTCTGCTTCTAGAAGTCCGATTTGAATATCCTTTTGATTCAAAAGATGAGCTCCTTACACCCGATCAGTTGGTGTCCACTTTCTGTATTTAAATACAGTTTCTCCTAAAAGCGATAGTGGAAAGTATTCTGTATTTGATAGCAAGGAGCCATGCACAAGATTATTTTATGAAATATTTTTTTCCATGATATACTGACTAATCGGATATTTGCATTTGATTCTAAGCTGGAGATTTTAAAAGAAAGATTTTTAAAGCACTTACTGCACTCGTTCGTGGTAATTTGGGCAATAAAAATGTACTGTTTCCACTTTTCTACTGTTCCTTGTATAAAATGATTCAACGAGATGGCGCAAGTTGAGATTTTTAGTTCTGCTATGTTTTAACTTCTACGTGTAAAGTACTTTCAACATCGACTAGTTATGTCATCATCCCGTAAGGTGTAAGAATAGACTTTAATATGAAATAGAGAAATACTGTTCGCTAAAAATGAAACACAAAAATCCTTAAGGAAACAGGAAAAAATTACATTTAAGAGAATGCTGGCTCAAGACATGCGCTAGAACCGGGTTTCTTCTTTTCTAAAATTCTGTACCAGGAAATAGAAAAATTAGATGATCAGCTCAGAAAGAAGTCATCAACAATGAAATCTAAATTCTATCTGCTTTTCCATATCCATTGTTTTCCAAATATGTTTACAGTGGAAACTACTGTATATCTAAACTTATAAAAGTCCAATTTAGAAAATTCTCTTTTCGATAGCTATGAATGTAATTTTCCAACTTCTCAAAGGCAAAACGTGGTAATAGGCGGCGGAAATTTGGTTTATTTGTTCGACAATAACATGTTCTCAATTTCCGATTGAGAAAACCATAATATTTGAACACTGGCTGGCTTAAACTGTAATCCGTATTATTAAGAAGACTTCTGGTTCTGTAAACACTTCGTTTACTTGCTAGGGCCGTGAAGAATATTTTGTGGTTTAAAACCACGTGCTCTTCTAAAAGTTCTGTATTGACAACTCTTTATTAATCCCGCTATCACTGTTATCCATGTAAAATTTTTCTCTCAGTGTGGCGTTGAGTTCTGTTTTTTAACGGGAAATTACCGATTGTATAGTTTCAGCAAAACATATTTTAGAATAGGTTTAGCGGACCGAGTTTTGAGACTTTTGTTTAAAATCATGCTCATTGCTCCCGAGAATTCGATGGTAGCTTAGTTGTTTTCCTTCTGTTTTATTATTTCTTTAGAGTAAATTTCAGTTTCACCAGTGACATGTAAGAGTCAATAAAAACAATTGGCAGTTATAATTTTTTCTAGGTTTTTGCCTTTGTGTGTGTAGGGGTATAGACACACACACACACACACACACACACACACACACATATATATATATCATCATCATTGTCAACCATTATCAATCCACTGCTGGACGAAGGTCTCCCCAAGTTTCCTCCACAACGGTCTGTCTTGTGCCAGTCTCCTCCATGTCACTTCCGCATACTTTCGAATTTTATCCACCCATCTTCCATGTGGTCTTCTTCTGGGTCTTTTCCTGTCCCTTGGAATCAAATCTAAAATTTCGGCTGTCCATCGATGGTCTGTCCTTCTGGCAGTATGTCCAGCGCATTGCCATTTCAGGGATTTAGCTCTGATCATGATGTCTTCCACTCTTGTCATTTTTCGGATCCACGAGTTCCTCTTCTTATCACTCCTGGTTACACCAAGCATGCACCTCTCCATGCTTCTTTGAGTTGTCTGCAACCTTTGTATGTCTCTTTTAGTTAAGGTCCACGTCTCTGCACCATACATAAGCACTGGAAGGATGCATTGATCAAACACTTTTCTTTTAAGACATAATGGCATATTGCTCTTGAAAATTATGCTGTTTCTTCCAAAAGTTCTCCAGGCAAGTTTTGTACGCTGATGAATTTCTTCATCATTGTGGCCCTCATTTGATATCTGCTGTCCAAGATAAACGTACGTTTCTGCTATTTCCAGCTTTTCTCCATCAATCGATAAATCTTCATTTCTTGTAAAAGCATTGAACATCTCTTTTGTCTTCTGAAAGTTCATTTTTAATCCCACTTCTTTACTCTTGTCAGCAAGTTCCTGGATCATACTCTGCAGCTCTGATGGGGTAGTTGAAAAAATGACTATGTCATCAGCAAAACGAAGGTGGATTAGATAATCTCCATTAACATTTATCCCTTTGTTTTCCCAGTTCAGTAATTGAAAGACATTTTCCAATGTGGCATTAAAGAGCTTCGGAGATATGGTGTCACCTTGTCTCACTCCTTTTCCAATTTTTATGTGTGTTGTATTTTCAAACAGCCGAATCTTTGCACTTGCATTTTCATAGATGTTATTAATAATATTAATGTACGCATCTTCAATACCGCAGGATTTCAGGGCCATTGTAACTGCTGATGGTTTCACCGAATCAAAGGCTTTTTCATAATCGATAAAAGCCATGCACAATGGAAGTTCATATTCCCTCGCTCTTTCAATTAGTTCTCTCAGTACGTGGATATGATCTATTGTACTGTAGCCACTCCATCCAGCTTGTTCTCTCGGTTGAGCCATGTCTAGTGTCATCTTTAAGCGGCGTGAAAGAACTTTAGTGAAGATTTTATAAACCACTGATAGAAGGCTGATAGGTCTGTAGTTCCTGAGATCCTCAATGTCACCTTTTTTATGTAGCAGGATCATTGTAGCGTTGTTCCAATCCTCGGGAATCTTCCCTTCATTAAGGCATCGAGTGAAAATTTGGGCGAGTACTGTTTCGATTTCTCCACTTGCTTCTTGTATGATGTCTACAGTAATTCCAACTTCTCCTGGAGCTTTTCTCCGCTTCATGTTCTTGATTGCATGTGCAAATTCTGCTAGGAGGACTGGAAGAACTCTGGTACTGGTACCTTTCATGATGTCTGGAGTACATGTATCATCCCTTTCATATAATTTGGAGTAGAAATCTTTCACTCTTGTCAAAATTCGCCTGTATTTCTTGTTACAGAACCATATTCTTTTCTCAGTGCCATAATCTGTTTTCTTCCCTTACTGAGATGTCCCTTTGCTATCTTTAGGATTTGGTTGTTTTCAATTGCTTTCCTTACTAGTTCACAGTTGAATTTTCTTACGTCTTCAGTGATACTTTTTCGTACTGTCTTGCATAGCTCTATATATTCCACTTTGGAAGTCACATCTTCTTTAGTTGTTCTCATCTCTCTTCTTTTTTGCATCAACATTTTGGTTTTTCCTGATAATTTGTTCGCATGCAACTTGTTCTTAGACCCAGCTAATTTTGTTGCCGTTTCCATAAGAGCTTTGGTTACTTTTCTGTCAACTTCAGAAATATCCACTTCTTCCGATGTTAGGCCTTCTAAAGCAGAGAATCTGTTCTTCAGTTCCAACTTGAAGGTATTATGATGTTTTTTAAGGTTGGTTATGTCAATACATTTTGTTTGTCTTATGAGCTTGCTACGTTCGAGTTTAGTGTTGAGATGCATCTTACATCTCACCAATCTATGGTCACTACCTGTGTTGAACTTGTTTAGCACACTGCAGTCTTATATATATATATATATATATAATCTGGTACTCCTGCCCTGGTACCTTCACTTGACTTGGCCGCGCCTCCTTCTGCTTTTGCCACTGCCTCGGTGCCCTCCCTTGGTACTGCTGGGACAGTGCACCTTATCCCTCACTGCCTTCTGTGCCAGCGGGCTCAGCACAGACTTCTCTTCCGAGGATGTCATTTTTCTCTACATTTCAACGAAGCTCTGTTTCTCCGTCAGCTTCTTCTCAATCTGATGGTGTCTTGCAATCAGCACATATTATTCAGGTATCCAACCACAAGGTGAATATAACGATTGATGAAAATTCACAGATTGGCTGTCAGTTCCATAATCTCCTGGATAGAGGTGTGCTCTTTCATGCCTTACCGAAAAACTCCTTTGCCACGTTACATGGAGGCCCTGTCAGGTCATGGGTCGTCCGCGTCCATTGCCGGAATTTCTCCTACCCCTCGGGGTATCTCAGTGCAGTTCCAGCGCAAGGAGGATGCTGACTTTTTCTTGCACACGGAACAAATCATCTCATCCCTTCGCCTCTTTCCAAGCGTCCGATGAACATCACGTTTTATCGTGTTCCACAGGAAGTGCCTGATACTGCGCTTCCACTCCTTGTCAAACATGTTGGCAAAGTTATGGGCAAGGTCCGTCGTTTTTCTGATTCTCCACGCGGAACTCGATTTGAACATGCTACAGGACCTTTCCGTCAGTTGTTGGTCGTCTTTCCCACTGAGAAAGTCTTGGCGGACTGTCCTTCAGAAGCTGCTGCTGAAATTGGCTCACGCACGTACAGTTTCAAAGTTTTCACCACCCACTATTGTACCCACTGTCTTATCCAGGATCACACCACTGCATCCTTCGTGCGCATACGCAGTGGTCTTTCTACCAGCTCACATCCAAATGCCGATCACATTGGACCTTCTACCATATCGTCTTCCAGTGTTTTGCCTGATGCGACCTCTCCTTCTCTCCGTCAGACGCACCTTCCAGTCCAGGACAATGATCCCTTTCCTCTTCTTCCGCACCGTACGGTAGTGCATCCTCCTTCTGGGATTGCATAGATGTCTTCTACTACTGATGTGACTCCAGCGGAGTGTTCCGACTCGGATGTGTCGATTAGTGTTTCGACACTCCAGCCAACTGGCTCTCCTCCGTGGGTCTCGCATATCGGATCTCCAACTACGACCATGTCTGTTGTTCCCCCGTTGCCGCACCTTTCTGCTGCCTCGGCTGATTCTCCAGTGTTCACCAATGCTGATTGAGTACATACTAATTCTTCAGCGTAACTTGTGTTCTCGTCTCCCATTTCGGGTTTCCTTTCAGATCAGCCAATGGTTTCATCCGCCTCGAATTCGTCTTCAAAACGGACTGTAACTTTCAAAGGTTCTGTGAAACAGAAAAAGTAAAACATCTTTCTGCTACTCCTCCTGTGGCCTCATCTAGTGTTCCAGATGTTTCCTGTTCCAATGTTTTTCAGCCTGATGGCTCCTGGAACAGTATACATCTCCGTTCTGGTCCTGTCAATCCTCTCTCAGATGATGAATTTATACAGGCCATTGATAAGTTTCCTCTAGTTCCTGGACCACTGTCCAGACAGCAAGTCTTAAGCCTCTTCCAATTTGCTCGTAGAGTTGTCTGCACAGAAAAATTTCTGCAGACAACTCTACGAGCATTTCTGCAGACAACTCTACGTTTTCTTAGTTCATTTTATTGTCAGACCTCTGTCTGGCCGTTAAGTCTATTTCATGGAGTGTCTACGTTAAGTCCAGGGTATATTGTGTTTACCGCTCTAATAAGGAGCCTTCAAGGTACTAATGTACTAAAACCGAAGTTATAGTACTGATATTCAAGATAATGAGGAACGCTGAGTAAAAGAAGTTCCATATTCAATGAACTTATTGCACGTGCGTGTCTAACCTAAACAAACTCTAGCACTTTGAAGATTAGGCACACTTTAGCTACGTCAAGTAACCTTCCAATAACCATAACGTGACTTAACGTAAGCTTCCCTGCACTACACACTCAGGCGGAGAAGTTTATTCATTATAGCATAATAAAGTATTATGATTTCCGTTGTCTGCAATCTTTGTAAATCTTTTTTAGTTAAAGTCCACGTCTCTGCTCCGTACGTAAGCACTGGAAGGATGCATTGAATAAACACTTTTCATTTAAGGCATAATGGTATATTGCTCTTGAAAATTGTACTGTATATTCCAAAAGCTCTCTAACTAAATTTCATACGCGGATTAATTTCTTCCTCAGTATGGCCTTCGCTTGATATCTGTTGTCCAAGGTAAATGTAGGTATCCGTTTTCTACAGCTTTTCCCCATCAATGGATAAATCTTCATTTCTTATATATACATATATATACACAGTCGAGTCACATTATTGTGACCACCTCCTACTTTTGGCGTCAACAGCACATAGCCAATGAAAGAAGGCATGTGTCGTGAGCTGGCTTGGAGGGTATGTAAGTTAGACATTCTGAAAACATATCACTCGTTGCTGTCAGGGATAAAAGGAGCGATTTATCAGATTTGCAAAAAGGGATGATTATCGGCTTTGGGGCCAAGTGTGGCTGTATTTCTGAAACAGCGCAGTTTGTGATATGTTCACGTGCTGCTGTGGTTAAAGTGTGTCGTGATTGGAGGAATGGCACCATTGCGAATAAGCGATGTGCAAACTGCGGAGCACCACGTGCCATTGATGTGAGAGGTGAACATCGGCTGCGAAGGTGCGTGAGGGCCGATCGACACGCTACAGTGGAGCAACCACACTGGCCGAATGAACCAGGGGGCTACCGGAAGTGTGTCTAAAATGACAGTTCAGCGAACCCTGCTGCGTATATGTCTCCGATGCAGACAGATGGTCACTGCACCTATGCTAACAAAGGTGCATCTGCAGAAAAGGCTTACATTTGCATAGCAGTATCGGAATTGGACCTCCGCTGATTGGCAAAGGATTGCCTTCTCCGATGAGTCACGTTTTCTGCTTCATCGAACGGATGGACGTTGGAGAACAAACACTGTTCAACCATTGCTGGAAGAACACGAGCTGGTGGGGGCACCGTTATGGTCTGGAGAATGTTTTCGTGGCATTCCCTGGGTCCACTCAACACCTGTGGAAGACACTTTGGACCGAATTCGTAATGAATCCATCCTTGCAGACCACGTACACGCATACATTCTGATTGTCTTTCCCTGGAGCGGATGGGAACTTCCAGAACGACAATGCGTCGTGTCACACAGCTAGGAAATGTCCAAGAATGGTTGGAAGAGCACAATAAAGATTTCAAAGTACTTTTTTGGCCCACTAATTCCCTAGGCTTAAATCCAATTCAGCATCTGTGGAACCACCTCGAACGTATTGTTCGCTCTTTGGATCCTCTACCACGCACCCTCCAGCAGCTGTCAGATGCACTGCAGTCAGTATGGGTCCTCATAACTGTGAACACCTTTCAGCACCTTATTGAGTCACTCTCAGCCCGTCTAGCTGCTGTCCGCGCGGCACGTGGCGTTTACTCTGGATATTAGCTGGTGGTCATAATAATGTGACTCGATCGTGTATATAATTAATAGGCGTATAAAACTTGAATGGAGTTAATTTTTAAGAAGAAACAAAATTCAAGAGCAATTTATTATTAAATTCCAAAATAAAAGTGTTTAATCAATGCATCCTTTCAGTTCTTAATTGACTCAGAGAAATGTACTTTAACTAAGAAGGAATTTCAGAGGCTGCGAACAACTGAAAAGAGCATGGTTGAATGTAGGCTTGGCATAACTAGGAAAGATTGGAAGAGAAACTCATGGGCCAAAAAATTGACGAGGGGAATGATGGCATCAGGATCAAGGTAAAATCCCTGAAATGGAAATGAGCTCTATATATTTGTAGAAGAACTGACATCCGTTGGACAACTGAAGTCTGCATTCCTAGGGACACCAAAACACCTTGAGGGCCATGTGAGGCATGGGTAGATGAAATTAGAAAGTATGGAGTGACATGGAGGAGACTGGTTCAAGATAGAAAATTGTAGAAGAAGCTTGGGGTGACCTTCATCCCGCAGTGGATTAATAATGGTTGATGATGAATAATGATATAAATAAAAAGACCCCAATGGAGAATCGTGGCAGACACTTTAAAATTTGGCAGATTGGTTTTCATTACCGTTCGATTGTCGACGTGAGAGTCGACAATTTGAAATCGAAATCTGAAAAGGAGCGCTTTCTTGCTAGCAGACAATGCATTTAATATATTATATCTACGGGCATCAGAGAGGCAGCTGAGAGTTCGTATGTGACCTTGAATGAGCGTGTGCTGTAATTGACGCCTTCATGAAAACGCTCCTGTTACGTGTGCATTACGAGGAGCAAAACAGATTCAATTTTGTGCATTTCTATTCGAAGGATAGTCGGAATTTTTTCTGACGACGAATGTTTGTTCCTCTTTCGATGCATGTAGTGCTTCTTTAGGGGTTTCGAATAGAGTAAATTATTTTATTTACAGTTGATATAGGGTTTGCTTGTGAAAATCATATTCAGTGCATTACTTCTGGAAGACGAAATTCATGGCTGCAGCTAGAGCTATGGAAACAAGAGAAGCAAAAATGCCAAGAAAAAGAAACATTTTAGCATCCTATGCAAAGACAATTAACGTATTTCATTAAGAGATAATATTAACCAATAACTGAGATTTTCTCCATATTCATGTATTTCGAAGACATTGCTACCCTGCTAACAAAATGTTCACCCACAAAGTTCGGAAAAATGAAACTCTTTCGTTGTTAGGTGGTTTAGGAGGTGTGCTCTCATCACAATGCTGCATTACCATGAAAATATGAATATAGAGAATAAATTTTCAACGTTATTTCCGTGAAGTTCAGCTAAGGTAGATTTGTGCCTTTTTTTTTTTTTTTTTTAGTGTTCCGAAACGGCACTTGCATATATACTGCAGAAAAGTTGAACTAGAAAACCAGTGATAGGAAGTAGCGCGCTACATGTAGCGTTGCAACTGTACCACGCACGTTACATTTGAAATAGCGTGGCGTGCCGCATTGCTATAAATAGAAAAATATAGTTGTAGCAGTAGCAAGCTACAAAATAAAGTAGCTTATAGAGGAAAATTACGCTATAAATCGTGTTACTTCAAAAGAGTGAAATAAATAAACCCCTTCAAATCACGTGATATTTTCGGGTTTGAATAGGGAGATTAAGTATGACCTGCCTACAGACGCGTACCTGACTTGACTAACACTGTAAACGTTAGCCAAACTGTTAACCATAAAGTAGTATCTTTCTTACTTTATGTTATTTACAGGGAAGTCTTCTTTGTCAGCCTAGGAAGAGAGCGCGTGCGAGAAGATCGAGCTAGCGATTTTGTTGATGACATTTAATAGCGGGATTCGATTCTCTTAGTAAAGAAAATTAATTCATAGATACCTGTTGATAGTGTTTTTATTTGAATTCCCTGAGAATATAATCTAGCCTTGAATAAAAGCCACTGAATATGATAAAATGTGTTACATATGATTATCATAGCCGAGGTATATTACATGTGTAGAATATACACAATGTGAATGAATACAAAGATATATTACTTGCATAATTTATTTTGGCATTAGGCTCTGAATGCCATACATACGTATAAAGGTCACCTTCAGAATTTGCATTTTTAACTTGATACTAAATGAAGAAAAGTACCTAAAATGTAGCTACTTTTAAGAAAAAGTAGTGCAGCTAGCTACTTTTCGAAAAAAGCAGTGTAGGTGTAGCAAGCTACTTTTTCAAGAATGTAGTTGTAGCAGCAGCTAACTACTTTTTAAACGTACCTTTCACCATTTGTCCGAGAAGGGTCCGGGTTCGAATCCCGATGAGGCATGGATGTTGTGTTCGTCTTATGGCACTGGCTCTCTCCCTTCCCAGGAACCAGTGGCCCCAGTGATGTGGTTCTAATTAAAAAAGTGCCTCAGCGGTGAACTGATTAAGTAAAAGCCCGTTGGAAAGAAGACTCAAAGTTTTAAAAAGCGTTGTGAATTCTGATTTGCTATTTTTATTGATCAGTATATTTTATAAAAATTTTATTACTAATTATTTCTATTTAAATCGCTTAATTTGAGCGATTCTTAATAAAGGACAAAATGTTTGTCAGGCACATCCTAAAAATATGCAGTTTTTATTAAATAACCCTGTCATTTCACACGATTACAGATGTTCAGTGTAATTATTACTTGACTCATACTGAATAGATGTAACTAAAAGAGTCACAATATATAAATATAACTAGTAGAGTTACATCTATTATATTTAGTGTGACTAATACGTCTTTTTCCTTAGATTCTTAGGTAAATGAAATAAATATCTGTTGTTATTTTTATGGGATAAGAGAAAGGGTAGCTTATAGTAAAAATATTCTTCGCTCGCACAAAACTTAATGGCTGCATAATTTCTCTCTGCAGCTTTTCCCCAAGCAGTGAAATAATTTTAAGGATTACCGTCTAGAAAATGGACCTTATATCCTCTTTACGCCGTCCCGGTGGCCGATTGATCAGAAGTATAAGTTTCTGATTAGGAGTCCGAGTTCCGTATGAAGCATGGTTGTTGCATCTCCCCCGCCCTAAATCAAGGACGGCAAACGGCATGTAGCCCTTATAGGAACTCACGGTGGAAGTTAAACCCAGAAACAAACAACATTCTCGTTACCCTTATGTTCCGCGAGGTGTCCTATTGAGTGATCAGACTGTTTATTCTCATCCTTTGTGAAAACCTGGATTTTTCGGTGAAGAAGATCTAATGTGCGTCTTCTCGCTCCGGAGTGAGTTGCTTTAACCGACTAAGCTACACCAACAGAATAAATCACTGCGGATTTGTCGTTTTGACACGTGCTTCACATCTTTAGTACTCCACACCTTGAGATACGAATATTTCGGTTATGATTGCATATAAAACACAGTATTCGCTATTTTCGAATATATGATCACCTAAAACATTTCTTTACCCATCTCCTGCTAAGTGCCGCTAAGCCTAGAGAAATAGTGCCTTGGCGCCACTAAGCCGCGCTAAGGCCCTTCTACCCCCTCTCTTTCCTCAGTGGCCCTAAATCGGGGACGGGCTGCCGCTTGTAGCCCATTGAGTTGCTCACGATGATCGTTAAAGCTTCAATGAAAAAAACAACAAGTACCTTTCCAATCACTGTAGGAATCTGACGGAAGTTCCTTAATTTAGCTCCAGTGGTTTATCAAATCACCAGAATATATGAAGCTAATATATGCTTTGAAAACACAAGTTTGTCCGTGACGGGATCGAACCTGGGCCCGCTCTCTCCGGAATTAGTTGCTCTCCCAACTAAGCTACACGGACGGAATGTACCGCTGCAGATTTGTCGTCTTGAAACGTAATTCACCTCTGTAGTACGTCACATCATCTTCTCCTTAACTTTTTTTCTTTCTTTGAAGCAAAGTAGGAATTTTTCATTAATTCCAAACAATATGTGAAACAAACATCACACATTTTTCGAACAACCCAACGGTCAGTGGATCCATTTTCCACAATCGGGAGCCAATATGAAAACACCAGTTTGTCCGCGACGGGCATCTAATCCGTGTCCCCCTCACTCCGGAGTAAATCGCTCTCCCAACTGAGCTACGCGGACAGAATGTCTCGCTGAAGATTTGTCCTCTTGACACATGTTTTCACCTCTGTGGTACATCACAGAATGTTCTGGCTTCTTGCTATCTCTACTTCCAATTGTCATATTTGAATAACTCGCTTTCCACCAAAATTGTGACAGAAAGATTATTTTTGCATTTAATAAGTTTTAAATGCAAAAAAATGTTTTGCATTTAATAATTGTGACAGAAACATTATTTTTCCATTTTTACGTTCGGGCACCGGTATTTAAACACAAATTTATTCGGAACGAAGATCTAAACCTCGCCCCCTTACTCCGGAGTAAGTTCCTCTCCCAACTAAACTATACGAACGGAATGTACCGTGCAGATTTGTCGTATTGACACTTGATTCACCTTTGTAGTACATCACAATGTATGTTACCTGTTTTCTGTCTTCTGTGTTATGTTTCTAAATTCGATTAAAATGGACAACGTAGGCACAGTTATTGAGTAAATGAACCGAGTGGTTAAATTTGAATGAAACGTGCTTTTCTGGAATTTCATTCAAACAAAAATGAAAAAATCAGCTTTCAAAAAATATGTAACTCCATATTCTTACGAATTTGGCAACTCTGATGTTAAGTTTTCGTTCTTTAGACTGGCTGTATAGAGTTCAACCATTCTTCAGCAGTGTTCCTCTAGTGAAAATGCCGTTTCAAATGCAACAGCTATTGGAAAATATATTTTTCCATGGATATAAAATGAGAGTTTTTCCCTTTGTTTGCGTGTTACGCAAATGTTAAACAGTGCTAGGAACTTATTCTTCGCTCTTCCAAGACACGATAGAGCAAGACTTACACATCCTGCATTATACATGACATTTGGGACAGCAATGAATGAATGGTACTTGAAATGTATAAAAACTAAGATATCGGCGCAGAAACCAAGAACAGCCTCGAACAAACACTCAAGTTACCGGCGACAGACACCATTTAACCAAAAGAATTCGACTGAAAGAATGTTTGGCTTCTGAATGATAATCCATAACAGGAAATATTTTCTCGTTTCTAACATTGAAATATTTTGTAACCTTTCCAAGTGAAAAAAGTTAATGAAAGCTAAAATTAAACTGAAATCCTGTTTGATTCCAACGATTTTATTCTAGGTGGCCATGGAAGAAAGTGTCATTAATTCCCCTGCGATGGAAGATTGAATGCTACACATGAGAATTACAAACTTGACCCACTTTAATTTTAGGAAACTGAGAAATAATTACACTTTTCGTGGTAACATTAAATTTTGTATGCTAGTACCGTTTTTCAAGAGGGAATTTTTATTCACTCCGGTTCTCAAAAAATTTCACTCTGGATTGATTTTAAACCTGAGGTCGATTACAGTGGGAAAATTGGACAGAGTTCATTAAAATATTCTGTTCAAATATCCAAATTCATTTATTTCGCTAAGGTAGTAATATCTTTTTCTTCCTCAATATGTTTCGTATTTCGTATCATATTTTAAATGAAGAAAATTATACTTTTCCCATACCTATTATTCATTAATTTTTAAAGAAGTTATATTTTCATTTTAAAAGGAGAATGTTTCCAGTTGCAACTTAATACATCGATTGTAATAACTTAATACTATTAGAGTTTGTAAAGTGAGTTGGCATAAGCATATGCAAATTATCATATTGCTCATGCATAATATAAAACTTCTGCGTATTAATTTTTTTCCTTATGTCTATACATGTATATAATGAAATAAAAATGTTTAGGAAAGAGTAGCAAAATCGAAGCCCTGGCAAATGATTTTGAAATTTTGAACAGTAAAGTTATGGAATTTCTTGACGTCTATTTACGAAGAGGGAATTTTTATTTAGTGTGTTAAGGGTTTTTTAAATGGCGGTTTTATTTAAAGAAGTTTGTAATTCCAAGGAGAAATAGCATGCGATAAAGCTAAAAATTTCGAAGAGACTTACCACATCAGATAAGCTGACTGAAACAAATATCACAAAGTTCTGGCGAAACACTCTTTTCTGTGTATGTAAGGCATCCACGTATTGGGTACATTGATGTCTGTATTTGCAAAGGAAATCGCAGGTGAGAGAAGGTTCAAAGTTCACAATACCTCCCCAGAAATTAAAGTATGAAAGCTGAACTTTTGTGCTTAACCACCAAGGGAAAAATCCTTTCTAACAACATATAATATTAGCCCCTGAGATTCAACGGAAGCACAGTTTCGGTTTCAAGGCCGATGTTTAGTTGAACTTGACATAAACAAATGCTCCCGCGCGTTAGATGGAATGTCTTCATCGGTGTCAAACCCTTGAAAAACTAAATTTACGTCGTGAACTACCGATTCGCTCATCAAATGGCCGGAACCATTCAAGAGGTTACGAACAGTAATCAGTCTAGCTGTCAGTATCGAACCCGTTATCGGCACGCGCAAGCAAGAACAAGCCCCTCCCACCCTTTGACTACCAGACGAATAACCCGTTCCACACAGAACGTCGTTTCGTGACGTCACAACAGAAGTGGACCGCAGAAAGCACAAGAGCGAAGACAGTGATGAGTTAACCCTATGTTCCCCTTTGCGTCCCTCCCCCTCCACCTTTCTTTTCAGAGCGAAATTCTCTTCACTTCTTAATCTTCATCGTTTTTTAACGGAACAACGAGCAAAGAGTGTAAAGAAGGAGGAAAAGAAATGGATAATTTGGGAAAAAATCTTTCTCTGGATGATTTTTTTTTCAACAGCAGTCCAATCGGGAACCATTTTCTTGTTGCTATTTTTTAAAATATTCAAATCCTGGTTGTAGGTTCTACTGTTGGGGGAAAAAAGGATAAAGATACTTAAAAGGTGATTGGGAGTTTTTGTCCGTGTTTTCGCGAGTAATACGAGTTTCTTTTTTTTTTCTTTGTTTACAAGTTATCTTACACTTCTGTTTTCACTTCATTTAACTCGTAAACAAAATTATTTATTTTCTGGAGAAAAAGTTTGCAAAAACCGACCTTGAGTAAAAAGTCTGTGACAAAAGACGCAGAAAATAATATCTTTTTTATCGTCGAGGATAGCTCAAAATGGTTTACGAGTATGCGGAAAACATCTTACAAGCATAGTGATTTTTTTTTCTGAAGCATGTTTTTCGCTATGACAGAAACACACACTCTGAACAAAAATTGAAAAATATATTGTGAAATTCTTCCCATCGCTCGTAAAAGAAACAATAATAACGTTTTCACTTAAGTAATATTCAAATTTTTTATATTTTTAGGTCGAAGGAGTTCTTCCAATTTGTGTTGCAAAACTGTTTAGAACAAGAAAAATTCCTTCTTAAGTTTAAAAAATACTTTTCCATCTAACGGTCTGTCCTATTCCCTATTTAACATCAGCGCAGTGTACACGTCTGTGCTGGCTGCGCAGCGTCCCTCCATTGGCTGAGTGGTTTTGAGTTCCCGTTTCTGGTTAGCTCCTTGTTTTGGACTCGAGCCGGAGTCCACGAAGAGCTTTAGACGGTGCTTATCACACGCAAACACCCTTCCTGGAGACAACCACCCAGAATCAATGATGGGAGTCCTCCCTCTCTGTTCGTAGATACTCATGGAGGAATGTTCCGTGAGCTGCCCAGCCCCGAGCTTTGATTTTTTGATGTAAAACTGATTTCTTAAAAATTTTCCGTTCCATATGCAGTCATCGGCCAGATCATCATGACCACCCTCGTCTCCACGAGTGCATGGGTCCCGCAGCACGTTACAGTAACGTCATCAACAGGCGAAGATTCTGCATAGAGAGTACAAGGTATGGAGTCCGTGCAAGAGAGAAAGGGAGTAACTTGTTGGATCTTGAATTAGGAATCATTATTGGCACGAATAAGGCGCGTTTCAGCATCTGAATAACAGCAGGGATTGGTCTCTGTTCGATGGCCACCTTAGTGACCGTATAACAAAAGTGGTTCGCAGAGGATCACACATCCACCAAACCTACCGGAAAGGGGAGACCATAAGTGGTTGACAGTTGTGGAGAACACCGTCGGAACGCCCTGTTCGTCTAGGGATATCCCAATGAACAACAAATTACAATCAGAACGCAGATTCCAGTGGACGTTCTTCTGAGTAGGCCGATAGTCAAAGGCCCATTAATGCGACCATACTGACCGACCGTCATCGACAGCTCCTCTTGTAGTGGGCACGGGACCACTGCGACTAAACATTGGACGACTGGAAAGGACTCGTCTTCTGCGATGAGTCCAGGTTCCAGCTCCAATATGCTGATGGACGGGTTCATATTCAACGCTGCGAGAGTGAGCCGTTGTTACCAGATTGCAATGTTGGACGGAAACAGGTCTTGTGCGAAATGAGCCATCGCCAGACCAAGCCAGACTGCAGTGTTGGACGGAAATAGGCATGGGGATTGTTCTTACGGACATCACTAGGCTTCCTGACTCCCGCTAGATACACCCACGCGGCCTGATCCTACTTAGACGTTGTTTCGGACCAAGTATTGACCAACATGGTGACCGTGTATACGGACAGAACAGAACTGTTTCAATGGCACAAGGCGCCATGGCACAAGGCGCCGTGACCTGGGGTGTTCAAAAAATGTGTGCAAGACTTTAGTGCGCTCCCTTGGATACACAATTCTTGCTACTTCATCTCATGGAACACATTTGTGGGATGCAGCATTCGACAATCTAAGCCAGTGCGTGCCTCTTTTGCGAAACAAAGGGACCTCATTCTGTGCAGTTTGTATAGAACACTTAAGTACACCTCCACAAGGCTAACGCAATCGATGTCACTCAGGGTGCAAACTGCAAGCTGTGGGTTAACACGCTATTACGTGGGCGGTAATAATGTCATGGCTCATGAATGTATATTAAAATATTCTTATTTCCTAATGGGATGTGTTTAACGATTACCGTGAAGATCAAAGGCTATATATAGGTATCTCCCTTCTCTAATTTATGGTAATTGGTTATTGGGAGGAGACAAAGCCGGCCATGTGGGGCAGATGCGCCACTCAGGCAGGAAGTATACAGGGTTCCAGACCGGACAATTATCTAGAAACCCTCTCTTCTGAACACATGGCCACCGTGACTGACTTCTTCGTTTTGGAAGTTATATTTATATGTCTATTACGAATTAAATGCATAAATTCGAAACCACTCTCTGTCAGAAAAAACGGAACTTTCCTTTCCGTAGCTGAAATAAAGTATCGATTCTAGTGACCTGGCTGCACTCAGTTAAATTGTTCAATGGTAAGGTTTCATTGCCTAAGAGTTGCTGCACTTGCAGTATTAATCGTCTATTATTTTCAGGTCACCCTGCACGGCAGGTCGCCTCACCCCTTCCCTTCGCACATGCTCCGTTCCGTTAGATAAGTCACATAATAACGTTTGGATGGTGAACTTTATATTTTGTATTCAATGGAGAACCTACCAACTTTCTGACACCGGCGTGTATACGTAAGAAACTGTACGTTTTTTGTTAGGCTTTATTGCAAATATATCTTTCTTCTTTGGAAACCTTAACAGGTTCTATATGTGAAAGAAAATAGAAATAGTAAAAAATGTTCAATTGCTTTTGAACTCACGAACTTGATAAAAAGTGAAAAAGTTCCAAAACCTCTGAAATATTCACCAAAATCCACGCAACCGACTCACGAAAATGCCAAACATGCAGTTCATTTGTGTTCTTTTTGTTGCTTGCTTAGAGCCAAGCGCTGTCTCTTCTAATTTTTTGTGCTTTTTGCTGCTCACTTAGAGCTACGTGCTGCCTCTTTTCACAGAGCATAGGTTTGGAGAATGTTAAAATGTTTGGGGAGAAAAAACTACCACGCGCTAAAGTCGCTGTAAAGGCTCTCGAGTTTTAACAATGCAATTCTCTTTGCAGATCACTTAAAAATTACTTACAACTTTGAAAATTTTAATTTTGAAATAAAAAGATGCTCCAGATGCACATTGCCAGGTGCTTTTGCGAATTTATGGCAACCTTCAAATCTCTTCGTTAAATGTTTTCTTCTGTAGCGACCGACAGACATACAGAATACCATCGTAGATTCCAAGAATATGAATTAATTTACTTGGGATCAACTTCTCCACTGATTCTCGTTGTCTTTGGATAAAACATTTTAAGAAAGTAATGCTTATTTTAATTCACGTCCAAAACCGATATCTTTCTCTCCCACGAATTAAATTTAGAAACATATACTCATAATATATAACTTAGTTCTCCTGTTCTACAAATACGGTAAAGAAGCGATGAAATAAATTTATGCGTATATTTCGTCTGCTTCAACATTCTTCAAGCGTACCAGCTATGCATGCTCCTTTTCCAAAAGATAATATGAGAGTGCACGAAGTAAAGCATTCACTAAATAAAAAAATGCTGTCTTGTTGCTTGAAGAACAGGAAGGATACGAAGTCTGACTTTGAAATTTCATCACATAATGTTACGCGGAGGGTGAGGTGATGGAGGGTGGGAAGGGAAGCACTGCGAGAATTCTGAACAGCGGAAAGTCAGTGATTTACTTTTTTTCCTCTTGCATTTCCTCTGAATGCTTCCAAAAGAATGTGAACGTCCTGAAAGGCTTTAGTGCAAACCCAAAAATAGGTTACTTGCTGATCGTATATTCTGGTGCGGTGAGTAAATAGGTCTCCTTCCGTCCAAAATTAAGCTTCGCGTATGAAGTGAAGGGAGAGAGAGGATGAATTTGCGATCTGGGAGGAAGGCTCCATTAATCCAACGGTGGAAAATTCTGATGGAAAATTATCCATTTCGTTTGTCTTTCCCTCACCACTTTTCTCTGTGTCGCATTTGGTTGACCCAGATATGCAACACTGTTCTGGTTGAACTGCTGCAACCCTCCCTCCTAAAGCTTCACTCTGACGATGTTTTGATTTTACCCTTGCCAAGGAAATAGTGTTCTCTTTACTCCATCTTCAAGTCATCACTGGAACGAACCCTTTTAGTGATGTCCGTGATGGGAGTCACGTGAGAGGAACAACCTGCCACGCGGTGAATCGGCTCGGGAGATCACAACTGTTTCCTTCAGGTTGATTTCACAAAATCAGATACCATGCTAATTTAAGGTAATAGGGTGTTTTAAAAAGCCAAAACATTAAAAATTTACTTAGGAAAATCACTCACCGTGAGGATTCATGGGATGCTTTCCAACACAGAGCGCATTAGTTATTGCTGCGCATGAAACTACTGCACTCTGCTCTTCTGATTTATTCCAAATTTACTTATTGTGTCGTAGTTAAGCAGTTAAGGCTCAAAGGAATGGATTGGGCATAATTTAAGGTCACAGGTTCCAGCATAGGGACAAAACCTGCGCCATAGCGCAGGCGCACCACCTGCCTCATACCGGACGATTAGTCTGTAGCCCGTGTCTTTGACCACTAGGCCACCGAGGCGACAAACAAATTAAATCCGTGAAGGTTTTCTAAAATTGAAAGAGTTTTCACTCTCTTCAGTAGTGTATCTCAAAGCCTCAGTCCTAAGTCTCCAATTCTGTTTGTTCCTAAATTATTCCACAGGTAATCGGTGACTTCGTTTAAAAGCTACTTTTGAAAGCATGATTTACACGCATACAGGTGATTTTTCAGCAGTTTATTTGTCCTGATAGCTCAAGGTGGAGATCAGCACAGTCCTTCATTAAGGAAAAAGCTATACCGGGTCCAAATTCGAACGTTCGGTGATAGGTCCGATTTGTTTCAGTCTTTCAGCTTGCAGTCCGGCCTTCGATTTTAAGTCGAAATTCGAAATTATTGAATGCGCCCAGTTTGAGTTGCATTTCCACATATTTGATCTTCCAGATGATGATCTTCATCATCTCTAACACTCCCAAATGAAAAACACAAAACAAAAGAGGTCACAGGGTGAAAACCGGAATCTAATTCCAACGTTTAAGAGTTCTGTGTCTGAAGGACGTGAACGTTTCTGTGTCTGAAAGACGTGAACGTTTCTGTGTTTCAAAGACGTAGGTATGGAGCTGGTAACGGGGGAGGCGGGAGGAGATTTTAATACTTCTTTTAAATACCTAGATCAAATATCTCTTAAAATATTTGCAGTTAAATAGATTCATTTTTCGAATGTAAATTATTTAATTTGCTTTTGTTTATTTAAATTTGTAGTATAGGAAAGTTGATTGATTGGGGATTTAACGACCACCATGAGCAACTTAATGGATTAATAAGCAATCGCCCGTCCCCAATTTAGGGTCACTGATTCCAGGGAAGGGAGACAGCCAGTGCCGTAAGACAAACAAAACATCCATGCCTCACCGGGATTCGAACTAGGACCCATCTCGGGCGAATGATCAGAAGCCATCGCTTAGAACACTGCGCCACTGGGGCGGTGGTATTGTGACGTACCTGCCAGCAGGACGCACATGACATAAAGGCAGATAGGAATCAGAATACATGTCTGCGTAGCTCAGTTGGTAGAGCGACTTGTTCCGGAATAAGCGTACTCGGGTTCGAATCCCGGCGTAGACCAAAAATGACGGAGAAATTCACTTCGTTGTAATGGCGCCCGAACTACCCGGGTGACCCGACCGTTCAAAATCTCGCATTGGTGTGATGTTATTTCCACACCGCGAGATAGGAAAAATTAGAGAATCCTTTCTCCAGTGCTTCGAAAAATAAATGTGTGTGACGTTGCATTCCACACACCAGATTGACTGGGAGTTCTCAAGTGCACGTTCTTCAGTGGTTGTCTGCCTGCAACGATTCATGGTCACGGCTGATCCGTGGGCCATGCCCCCGGCCCTCTTTCGGGGGGCAGATGTGACGTACCTGCCAGCAGGACGCACATGACATAAAGGCAGATAGGAATCAGAATACATATCTGCGTAGCTCAGTTGGTAGAGCGACTTGTTCCGGAATAAGCGTACTCGGGTTCGAATCCCGGCGTAGACCAAAAATGACGGAGAAATTCACTTCGTTATAGTATACGGAGGCAATGCGTAAGAAACAAACGATTATGTCACAAACTGCTCATCAATTTGTGAAGAGAAATCTAATTTGTTAAACCAGTAGCGAAATCTGCCCGATTTGGCTAATAAGAGCAACAAACCGAGTTTCGGCAGTTCTTTTAACCTGTACTCTTCAAACCCAAAATAATAAAAATAAAAAGAGAAGAACAGGGCAACTCCATGAACACAGCTTCTGTGTTGTTTGTGTTTCGAGTTTTTCGGCCGTTGCACGACAAAGTCCCCAACTAAGGAGTTAAATTTTGCCGAGCTTCCACTTATTTGAAGTTTAGTAGTAAAACTAAATTTCTGACTTGAACTGATCCTGAATGAGTTAAGTTTGAGACCGTGTGAGCCGATTTGTTGGGCGTTTTACGAGTAAACACCCAACCACTCTGTATCTTCTTTTGATTTCATGGGTCTTCTTAGCTTGTTTGATTTCTTAACTTCTTTATCCCACCTTTCTCGCACATCTTTAGATCTCCCAACTCAGCTCCCCCCCCAAGACATCTGGTAACATTTGGTGAATCCAAATCAAGAGAACAAACAACATGATTGAATTTCGCATGCAAAAAATGTATGAAACATTTTCCTAAGAGCTGTGCGCGCTGAATAACACTTTTCGGGAATTCAAACACTGATCAAGATTTTAAAAGCGACTTTATTTTTTATCTAATGCAAGACCAACATATTTCTTTTATTCTTCTTTCTCATTTTTAATATAATTTTTGACAGGCATTCAATACATCATTGCTTGTAAGATATCAGCGTTCCAGTGTTTTTCTTTGTTATTTGAATGGAAACGCTAAAACATATGGAAAGGCACGAGGAAATTTAAAATCAGAAGCTTTGGTTTATGATGATCATAACTGAAAGACCATATCTATAAAGAAAAAAAAAGAAAGAAAGAAAAACTAGATTAGTGTACCTAATATGCCTAGTTTCTTTCATATTTGTGGAAAAGGAAAACCTATTTTTGGAAAGCATTGTGAATTTCCAAATTTAAAAAGAAAAAGTTTTGCAACTATTTTTCTAACACCTAGTTATTTAGAGTTATAATATACACGATTGAATCACATTATTGTGACCACCTCCTACTTTTGACGTCAACAGCGCGTAGCCAATGAATGAAGACACGTGTCGTGAGCTGGCTTGGAGGGTATATAAGGTGTACTGTAGGAAATCTGAAAACACATCACTCGTTGCTGTCATAGATAAAAGGGGCGATTTATCAGATTTGCAAAAAAGGGGTGATTATCGGCTTTCAGGCCAAGGCTGGCGGCATTTCTGAAACAGCGCAGTTTGTGAACTGTTCGCGTGCTGTTGTTGTTAAAGTGTATCGTGATTGGAGAAATGGCACCAATGCGAATAAGCGACGTGAAAACTGCGGAGCACCACGTGCCATTGATGTGAGAGGTGAACGTCGGCTTCGAAGGTGCGTGAAGGCCGATCGGAACGCTACAGTGGAGCAAATCACTTTCCTAATGAACCAGTGGGCTACCGGAAGTGAGTCTAAAACAACAGTTCAGCGAACCCTGCTGCATATGGGGCTCCGATGCAGACGGATGGTCACTGCATCTATGCTAACGAAGGTTCATTGGTAGAAAAGGCTTATACGTATTTGCACGGCAGTATCGGAATTGGACCTCCGCTGATTCACAAAGGATTGTCTTCTCTGATGAGTCACGTTTCCTGCTTCATCGAACGAATGAACGTTGGCGCATAAGGCGAGAAACATCGGAGAATAAACACTCTTCAACCATTGCTGGAAGAACACAAGATGGTGGAGGTAGCGTTATGGTCTTGGGAATGTTTTCGTGGCATTCACTGGGTCCACTCATACCTGTGAAAGGCACTATGCACGGAATTCGTAATGAATCCATCCTTGCAGATCGCGTACACCCATACATGCTCATTGTTTTCCCTGGGGTGGATGAGATCTTCCAGAACGACAATGCGGCGACGTATCACACAGCTAGAAATGTCCTTGAGTGGTTGGAAGAGCACGATCAAGACTTCAAAGTACTTCCCTGGCCCCCTACTTCCCCAGACTTAAACACAATTGAATATCTGTAGGACCATCTCCATCGTGTTGTTCAGTCTATGGATCTTCCACCACGCACCCTCCAGCAGCTGTCAGATGCACTGCAGGCAGCATGGCTCCACATACCTGTGAACACCTTCCAGCACCTTATTGAGTCATTCCCAGCCCGTCTAGCTGCTGTTCGCGCTGCACACGGCGGTTACTCTGGGTATTAGCTGGTGGTCACAGTAATGTGACTCGACCGTGCATGGGTATCGTTCACTTGATTGAAAGATCATTTGACCGAAAATCACTTCCCCGAAAATCACTTGGTCGAAAGGTACATTTCACCGAAGGGTCACTTGACCGAAAAGTTCATTTCACCGAAAGGTCACTTCACCTAAAAGTTCATTTCATCGAAAGGACATTTGATCGAAAGTTCATTTCACCGAAAGATTACTTTACCTAACAGTTCATTATATCAAAAGATCATTTCACTGAAAGATTACTTTACCTAACAGTTCATTATATCGAAAGATCATTTCACCGAAAGATTACTTTACCTAACAGTTCATTATATCGAAAGATCATTTCACCGAAAGATTACTTTACCTAACAGTTCCTTATATCGAAAGATCATTTCACCGAAAGATTACTTTACCTAACAATTCATTATATCGAAAAATCATTTCACCGAAAGATTACTTTACCTAACAGTTCATTATATCGAAAGATCATTTCACCGAAAGATTACTTTACCTAACAGTTCATTATAGCGAAAGATCATTTCGCCGAAAGATTACTTTACGTAACAGTTCATTATATCAAAAGATCATTTCACCGAAAGATTACTTTACCTAACAGTTCATTATACCGAAAGATCATTTCACCGAAAGATTACTTTACCTAACAGTTCCTTATATCGAAAGATCATTTCACCGAAAGATTACTTTACCTAAGAGTTCATTATATCGAAAGATCATTTCACCGAAAGATTACTTTACCTAACAGTTCATTATATCGAAAGATCATTTCACCGAACGGTCAGTTTATCAAAACCTTAGAATTTTTTTGTTAAGAGATCTCTTGGAGTGTGGTGCGGGTTTTTGAAAAACTGGCCACCAAAACGTTATGGGATTGTATAAAAAATGCACTTGTAATTTCTGTGAAACACCTCTCCATGAGTAGGTTTTTTTGAAATATAACATTAATTATAAGGCCTGGATCTGGGCTTTTTATCGAATTGTCTTTGAGCAAAAGCGCAACACTATTAACATGGCTTATTATGTAAAGCTTATTAATATAAGAAATTAAAATTCGCTAAAAAGGCCTAAACGGTGGCCTAGGGCCCTAAAATTGATTCTTTTTGCCTGAATAAATGTGCAACATTACTAACTTGAGTTTTTATGTAAACCTTATGAACATGAGCATGCATGATAAAAAATTTCGAAAAAGGCCTAAGCTGAGGCCTAGTGTCTTAAAATTTATTCTTTTTGCTTGCAAAATGTGCAGCATTATTAACTTGCCTTTTTATGTAAACCTTATGACAATGAGCACGCACGATTAAAGTTTGCTAAAAAGTCCTAAGCCGAGGCATAGGAACTCAAAATGAATTATTTTTGTCTTAAAACTAAATCTTTGCGTTCTTTGTGACGCGGAGAAATAAAAAGTTCAATTTGAATACGATCCCCTAACGTTTCGGTGTGGTCTGTCTTCCAAACTGGCACCATGCTTCAACATATCCTGTAATGAAATCCAAAGTTTTCGATAAACTCACCCTTAGGTGAAATGATCTTTCGATGAAATGAACTTTTAGGTAAAGAGACCTTTTGGTGAAATGAACTTTTAGATAAAGAGACCTTTCGGTGAAATGCACTTTTCGATCAAGTGACCCTTCCGGTGAAATGTACCTTTCGATCAAGTGACCCTTCGGTGAAATGAACGTTTCGATCAAGTGATCTTTCGGTGAACCAATCTTTTCGGTGAAAAGATTGGTTCACCGATTTTCGGTCAAGTGACCCTTCGGTAAAGTAAACGTCGAGCAAATGAACCAGACCCACCGTGCATATATGCTAGGTCGTTCGGAAAATAATCGCCAATTTGGAGCGTAAAAATGAAAGAGACATACATTGTAGCACACAACTTTGTTATTCGAAATCGGCGCCTTCAGTAGCTACGCACCTCTGCTGGTGGATGACTAATGCTTCAATGCCAGTCCGGAAGAAATGATCCCTGGATGCCAGAAAGTCCCGGGATGCAATTTCGGCCTCCTCTTGGTTTCTGAAGGTCCTGGCCTTGGGGCAATTGCTAAAATGGATGAAAAGGTGAAACTCGATGTGTTCCAAGACAGGCGAGTAGGCTGGATATGGGAGGGTTTCGAAATCCAGTTCGTGTAGTTTCTGTTTCGTCATTTGTGACACGCGTGGCCTCTCGCTATCATGGAGAAGGATAGGGTCCTTCCTGTTCATCAAAGATGGCGGCTTGGAACACAACTTCTGGTGCATTCGATCGATTTCTTCACAGTATGTGGCTGAGGTAATGGGTCACCAGCATCCTGGAACTATAACGAAGTGAATTTCTCCGTCATTTTTATCCGCGCCAGGATTCGAACCCGGGTCCACTCATTCCGGAATAAGTTGCTCTACCAATTAAGCTAAGCGGACGTTTTATTCTGATTCCTATCTGCCTTTATGTCGTGTGCGTCCTTCTGGCAGGTACGTCACATCTCCTGGTACGTTACAGAACCTGTAGTGCGCAACACGTGAACAGTTCACTGCACTGTTAGAAAAACTTTCTTTGGCGTCAACCTTGGCTTAGTATGTTGTTTCGGTGGTTCACAATGGCTCAGCCACTGTCCAGATCGCTTACGGTTGTCGTATAGAACCCACTTTTCATCACAGGTTACAATGCGATCAGGTAGGGGATCTTTGTCGTTACGAAACTGATGGTTATTGCACATCTGAAACTATTGTTGTTTCTGATGCTCCGTGATTTCGTGTGGCCCACGTATCGAGCTACTTGACCTTACCAATTTGGTGGAGATGTTCGGAAATGGTCGACACCGGCACATTGTTCTGTTTGACGAGTTCCCTGGCTATGACGAGAGGATTTGCTTTCAGAGTGTCACATAAATGACAACATCGTGTATGTACAATATTGAATGTTAAAAGATGAAGAGTATTTACAATTAAAAACCCCACTAGTATTTTCGGGGTTTCATTCACCCCGTCATCAAGTCTAACAGAAGTTGTGTGATACTCGCACAAATATATAAGAGTACAGCAATGCACCAGAGGTAAAGATCTCAAACGTCATAAGGTTGTGATTGTTACCACCGCAACCGAGCAAACATACCAATGTAATTTCTAACATCAGAACATTCACTTAGTTATACAATTTTTTTTGTTACATTATAAAAGGCTATTGTCAAATTCACGTGTTGGTTTTAATTACCATAATTTAAAGTTCAAATTAACTACGTGGTTTTTCCATATTTTGATATGTCCACAGGTAAAGTGTAGCGAGTGTACGTAGGCCGGAGTGTCCAACAGACTGATACTCAAGTCACTGCGGCTTACGTACACTCGCTACACTTACCTGTACATCAAAGCACTAGGGAACAGATGTTGTAATGTCAATACACCTGTGGACATATCAAAATATGGAAAAACCACGTAGTTAATTTGAACTTTAAATTATGGTAATTAAAACCAACACGTGAATTTGACAATAGCCTTTTATAATGTAACAAAAAAAAATTGTATAACTAAGTGAATGTTCTGATGTTAGAAATTACATTGGTATGTTTGCTTGGTTGCGGTGGTAACAATCACAACCTTATGACGCTTGAGATCTTTACCTGGTGCATTGCTGTACTCTTATATATTTATGCGAGTATCACATAACTTCTGTTACACCTGATGACGGGGTGAATGTCACCTCGAAAGTACTAGTGGGGTTTTTAATTGTAAATATTCCTCATCCTTTAACATTACATATCGTACATAGACGGTATTGTCATTTATGTGATATATTGTACGAAATTGCTTTTATCTTCGGAGTGTCGCTATCAATGACCGAATGTTGTCCTCGCCCATCCACCTCATCTTGTAGGCTCGTGTCACCGGAACGAAACTTTTCTAACCACTGACGAACAATAGGTTGAGATGTTGCCTCCTTGCCCCATGCCTCGACCACATTGAGATGTTGCCTCCTCACCCCATGCCTCGACCACATTACAATAGGTTGAGATGTTGCCTCCTCGCCCCATGCCTCGACCACATTACAATAGGTTCAGATGTTGCCTTCTCGCCACATGCCTCGACCACATTACAATAGGTTCAGGTGTTGTCTTCTCGCCCCATGCCTGGACCTCATTACAATAGGTTGAGATGTTGCCTCCTTAGCCCATGCTTCGACCACATTACAATAGGTTCAAATGTTACTTTCTCGCCCCATGCCTTGACCACATTACAATAGGCTCAGATGTTGCCTTCTCGCCCCATGCCTCGACCACATTACAATAGGTTCAGATCTTACTTTCTCGCCTCATGCCTTGACCACATTACAAAAGGTTCAGATGTTGCCTCCTCGCCCCATGCCTCGACCACATTTTTTTTATTGGAGGTTTAACGACCACCGTGAGCAACTCAGTGGGCTATAAGCAATCGCCCGTCCCTAATTTAGGGTCACTGGTTACAGGGAAGGGAGAGAGCCAGTGCCGTAAGACAAACACAAGATCCTTGCCTCCCGGGATTCGAACCCGGACCCCTTTCGGACGAAAGATCAGAGGCCATCGCTTAGATCACTGCGTCACCGGGGCGGCTCGACCACATTGCAATAGGTTCAGATGTTGCCTCCTCGCCTCATGCCTCGACCACACTACAATAGGTTCAGATGTTGCCTCCTCGCCCCATGCCTCGACCACATTACAATAGGCTCAGATGTTGCCTTCTCGCCCCATGCCTCGACCTCATTACAATAGGTTAAGATATTGCCTCCTCGCCCACATTACAATAGGCTCAGATGTTGCCTTCTCGCCCCATGCCTCGACCTCATTACAATAGGTTAAGATGTTGCCTCCTCGCCCCATGCCTCGACCACATTACAATAGGTTCAGATATTGCCTCCTCGCCCCATGCCTCGACCACATTACAATAGGTTCAGATGTTGCCTTCTCGCCCCATTCCTCGCCCACATTACGGTAGGTTTTTGCCGCATTACGACCCAGTTTGAACTTATGATGCAAAATCATCTGCAACTCACTCCTTCCTAACATGTTGTACAGCCCATTCTCACAAGAGTAGCAACAACTGCAGCTCAACCGATTATGGCGTGTATATGGCGTCTGAGCCTCCCTTCAGCTCGTACGAATGGCGCTGCGAGTGGGTTGGTCTGCAAGCCTTATGGGCGAGTTGAATGTGGCACCTCAGAAAATGGCCATTATTTTCCGAATGACCTGATATATACATTTTTATTTATTTATTTATTTATTTATTTTGCCAGTTGCACTCTAATCAGCTCATCCTTGACCAATAAAACCATTCCATTGCCATCTAAAAAATTCCGAATAGTGTCATAAAATATCGTTACAGGCTTTCTGGGGAGGATAGGAAAATGCATTTCTTTTTCAAGGTACAAAATTAAGGAATTACAAATTCGCGTTATTCATTGAAATCCAAAGTGATGGAACAACGCTGTACCGATCAAATTCCATTACAACGAATTCCAAGGGACCACATGTTCCTTCCGTTATACTGAAATTTACTTCACATAAATTGAAAATTCTAAATGTATAGACGTGTTCTTTTGAAGTACTATGTTATTTTCTGGAAATGTGCTACATCAAGGTGGTAATTTTACCAGATGTCCGAGAGATAATGGAGATGTTCTTGGCCCAAAATAATTTTACCATGCGTCCGAGAGATAATGGAGATGTTCTTGGCCCAAGCATTTCATATTAGAAAAATAAATCTTAGGAAGAAACTTTTTCTATGTCATTGTATAATGAACTTCAATTTTTTTCCGCAGGAGGGAGGAAACATTGAGTGTTATCATTTCTTCGGCTTTAAAATTATTTTGAAAGATCACAAACAGTGTTGAATGGCCGCCCCGGTGGCGCAGTGGTCTAAGCGCTGGCTTATGAGCATTCGTTCGTGAAGGGTTTGGGTTCGAATCCCGTTGAGGCATGGATGTTATGTTTGCCTTAAGGCACTGGCTCTTTCCCTTTCCTGGAACCAGTGACCCTAAGTTAGGGACGAACGACTGCTTATAGCCCATTGAGTTGCTCACGGTGGTCGTTAAACCTTCAATAAAAAAAACAACAACACAGTGTTGAATGATCTGCATTAAATACATTTGAGTCATTTTCCCTTCCCCAGAACCTATATTCTCCAATACTTTTATGCCCCCGACGTCAATCGTTATCGTTCTCCGTTTCCACTGAATTTGCTGTGAGATCAACAAAGGAGATAAAATTTAAAATAAATTTCGGCAGATGACAGCGGACAAGACTAAAAATCAGGCGCCTCATTGAGGCGGGAGAGTTTCTAGCGTAACTGTGAGAGTCGATAAAAAACGTTCTTATTCCGATGGTGGTCAGACGAAGAATGCTGAAAACGAAAAGATCTTACAAAGCATAAGATTATACAACCCCAAATATAATCTTGAGCGAGTGAATGCATTCGTTGCTCATCTGAGAGAAAGCAACATAATGTTAATATGTGTGACATTTGGACTGAGAGGTGAATGAAATTCTGTTATTGATGGACTTGTAATCCTTTGCATGTTTCACCTGTTTCGCTTCTTTCTAGAAGTCACTCTGAGAGGCTGACATAACAAATTAATAGTGAGACATCATTTTTTTTTTTTCAGTTTTTGGGGGCTAAAAATAGATCTTTGTTTCAGTGTTTCCAAAATAACTTTATTTTGCAAAAACAATCAGATAGTATTTTCATTACACTGAACATTTCTTTGCATTTATTTTGGTTATAAAACATCAATATGAGAAAGTTCGTTTTACAAAACATTTTGTTACCTCGAAGCTCATTACAAGGGAATCCAATTTGTGCTACGAAAAGGATTTAGGATTTATTAGCCGGAGGTGCTGAAAAAAACACCGTGTTGATATGTGACATCAGAATATGAAATGCTTACATATCCGATTTTTATGAGAAGAAATGTGAAATGACTGAATTACTGTTCTTTAATTATGACGTTTGCCAACGTCATACCCCGCAATTTTTATTCTTCCATTTCCTCTTCTATCCCCTCCAGACGAATCTCCCAAACTGTGGTCATGGTCCCCCTGTAAAAATCTAGCTGAAAAGTAAAATTACCAGGTAATGGTTCCCTGAAAAAATATAGCTGTCTTACAAAATATATAGGTTCTGTCGCAGGCTCATTAATCTCGGGCAACAGTTATAGCACGCGGTATAGCGACTAATTCAGTATCGTATATTTCTTACTTTTCTGAGCACCACTCTTCAAGATCGTGCGAAATTTTAAAATCGCACAAAATCTGGTCCTTTAAATTTCAGGCTCTTTAGGACTTTGTGAAAAGAATTGAGAAGTGAAAATCGGCTCTTTATCTTACACTGTAAATTTGGACTGTTATCAAAAGGAAACATTCTGAAACCACCGTATGAGATGAGAGATGAAATTTTATTGTTCTTGGAAAACCTTATTGTGAAGAACAATAAACATCATGATGAAGTTTTATTGTGCTTGACTAATCGTCCATCTGCAAGTAAACCTGTATTTCAGTGTACGGATGTGTTTCATGCATATGATTGCTCGCTTTGATGTATTTTCTGTCTAAACCAAAGAACTTCGAATTCACAAGCATTAAAATTTCTGTTATTCCTGAGTTGACGAAAATGTTGAAGCATCAATGAAAAAAAAATTCTGCTACAGTCACAGGAAGTTGAATAAAATTTCAATGCTTTTAATGAATTCTAAAAAAAATCTTGATATGGATGACATCACAGTTGGGCTTTGTACAGCAGTAAAATAACATCGTTTTGGGGTTAATACCGAGCTTAAAGAAATTTGGTTTTTAATTGACTCCAGGGAACTGTGGATTATAATTGACATTGAAAATGAAGGAGTATCACAACTTAGGACATCAGAAGTGGATTCGTTACTTGACCTGTTATTCTATCTTGTATCTTAAAAAAATGTTTGGCCAACTCTTCTTGAATGATTTTTGGAAACGAATGTTCACTTCTATCTGAATAAGGTGTCGTCAAATTCCACGTATCTTTGCATTGCGGCACACGAATGTGAAATTAATTTCTTAACAGTGATTTTCTTAAAATAGAATTATAGAAATAAAATGGATGTCAACCTGGTTTGAGAGCAAGAGTGTTGTCCTTCGCTGCGACTTTAAATTGCTACGCGATAAAAAATATAACATTTCTCATTAGTTTGTTCTTAATTAGTTGAAAGTTATAAAGTGAACCCACAACAAATTATTTCTAATAATTAGCAAGATTAAGAAAATAACAAAAAATTGTGTTTTATTTTCATTGCTTTTACATGCGATTATATTTTTTGTCTGTAAGAAAGAGAATGAAAAAAAAAACGGTCTTCTTCTATTTTAAGCTTGGGAGACCATGCTCTAAAAGAGAGGCTGATAATCTTTTAACTCTACTCGTAATCTTTCATCTCTACTAAATACATAATTCTCCCTCACGTCCCACTATGAAATATTTCAGGATGCTTCAGTAGTGAAAACAATACAGCCTTTGGTTCAGATGTACTTTATATTATTATAAGTATTTAGCTTGTGCACCTAAGCTAAATACTTATTTTGTATTCAGTTTCTTCGATGATGGGACGTACATCTTGTTCATGTACAACTCATCTAAGGAAATGAGACATGTCCCATTTTTCCAAACATCGCTCTATGACCGTGATATTTATTCTGTGCGTGGAAATCAATAAGAAACAATTTTATCTAGAATTTCCCCGAGATCAATGTCAATAAGCTTTCTAAAACGCCGTCAGCAGGTGATGTTTGAGCCTACACTTGTATTGTTTATAATTGAGGTATTTTGATATTACGCGTTTGAATTTGAACGAAAATATACTTTTTTTTTTTTTTGAAGACTATGATTTTCAATCGAGTGGAAATAATTCATTGCTAACCTTACATCTAAAAGGAATTTTAACACAGGTAGTGTCTTTAAACACTCATACTTCTTTACAAGCTAAACACAAATATATTTTTTGTTTTTATGTGTAAACATTAATTATCCCTCTAGAGTTCGGACATTTCAAAATTTCTGATGGAAAAACAGGAAGATATAATCCGCTCACTTCGATAAGTTGACAGAACTTCGCACTGCATGGAAGCTAAAAGTTAATTTTTTGGTGATAAGCTGCCATGGAAAAACAGTATTATACTTCTTATAAAAGAATTGAAAACCTACGTTTATGCAATTATTGTATTAAATGATTTATTACTACGAATAAGAGTCTTCATTGTTAAGAATTTTATTCCTTATCGTTTTCCCCCTAGATTCCAAGAATTATGCTCATCAAACGTTATTACTAATTCCATAATTAATACCCTAATATTACTTCTACACTGCTGCTTTTGGAAATAGATTGCTGGTTTTTGCTAATTGCAAACATTCATTTATCTCCGGGACAGACTACCAATTAATCTGGTGCTGCGAAGCAATATTATCTAATTCCTTCCACAATTCCATATTTTTCACTGATATTTCATTACTTGTCTTCCAACCATTTATTTTCCACTTGTTTATCCACTCTGTTACGGATTACTTTTGTTTGGTTATCCAGATCAACAGAACAAAATTAATCACAATGAGATTAAAATTCCTAACCTTGCATGTTTAATCTTAACACGTGATTTTTTAGAAGCAAAAGGATTTTTGAGTTTCCTTACTGTGGCTTATTGATTTGTAAAGAAGAAAAGAAATCGTTCCTCTGGAGAATAATGACGCGGAATAATTGTTTATTTTTTGTTTTGTTTTTTGCGGGGAAGGGGGTTGACGACCGCCATCCGCAACTTGTTGTAGGACTAAAAGCAGTAACCCGTTCCTTAATTTGGTTCCATGGAAGGGAGAGAGCTAAGCCTTAAGATAAACAGTCCATTCTCATGTCGACCACATGGGCAGAAGCCAGCGCTTCGGACCACTCGACCACTTGGGTGGCTAGTAATGACGTAAGATTTATGTTGAAAAATACTTTTAAGCATTAGAAATACAGTAGTTTACCATAGCGAATGCTTTTGCTATTTGCATTTTTCTCTATGAAATGTTTATTTTGCGTAATAGATACAGAATATTCCTATAATCTCCGCATTTATCATAATTTTTCGATGTTTTGATGAACACTAGAGTTGCTTTAAATCAAATGCAACAATAGAAAATGAACGATAAGTTCCGTAATTTTTATTTATTTTAGCTGTTCTTGAAAATATTTATAATTCGTTGAATGATTGTTATGGGAGAATGTTGATGTGACATTAAATTTAAGACCAGGATTAAGGAAATCGGCTTTTCAATGTCACTATATGAATACGAAATACGTATGCAGGATGCATATATGACTTGCTGATTTCCTTCTTACAAATTCTTCTTTCTTTTGGTAATAACATGAAAGTTTAAACATAACTAGAAGAAAAATCTGGCTCGTAATGGGGTGGGGCTGATTCTCCTTATCAGAGACGGCATTATAATTTGTGGGAAGCGCCCCACCTCCTAAGAAGGCATGACTTGTATAAGCTTGGGGTAATACGTAAAACACAAATTAAGAAATCGATGAGACGAAGACCATGACGCAAAAAAGTTAGAAATTGGTGTGTATTTTTTTCATGTGAAATAAAAGCTGCTTGAGTGATTATCACAGTTTGGGATTTTTTTCGGATGCGTGTGTCTACTTTTCGCGAATCATTTACATGCTATTTATAACGACATGTGTTTTCCATTTTGGGAAAGCAAAATGAAGAAATTATGTGTTAATGATGTCGAAGTGGAAACTGCTGTGAGTTATGCGTATTTTCTCGCGTCACCTAATTAGCATACTTCGCTAGCTCACTCGGTCTCAAACAGTTTCGTTTCAGAACCAACTGAGGAACAAGGTCAGTTGTGATCTGGGTCAGCGTTTTCAGTTTGGTTCGAATTCTTCAGGTGAAACCGCAGAACAAGTCGAAGAATTCGCTTGGTAAAAAAAGAATTGCGTTTATTGATAAGATCCGTGTAAGGAGAGACCTGTCCGTGAAGGGTTTAGCCGGAAAACTCGCTTCCTTTCGAATCGGGGCGAGTCCCCAAATCATCTGCAGTGTATTCTGCGCGCGGTGCCGTGAATATCAGGGTCAAGTTGTTCGTCTCCTCATCAAGAACAAAAACGACGAGAAGTAGGGCAACAGGTCTCCAACAACCAAACATTGTTTGCCGGAAGCATGCCTCGGGCACTGCCCCGCACGCGAATCCGAGAGCACATTGTATTTTGTACACTATCACACATTCATCAACTGACAACTCTTTCGGACAGGAAGACCAACTAAAGAAATGTTTAAGACAACCTGCGTAAAATTATAGGATAACTTCTAAGCCCGGATTCCCTTCGGTGCCGCATTCCTTTTTTTAATTTTTATTTTTTCCTTGTTATTATCATTTGTAATTTATCGATCCGTTCAGAGATTTGTAACCTGTAACCACTTTTCAGTGCTTTACCCAATCGAAGGAATAGGAACAGCATTAATACGCGGTGTACAATTCTTGCATCAGCCATACTCGATCCGACACCCTGGAAGAGAGAAACCACATTTCCCCCTTTTCTTTCTCTCATTTTTTCTTTAAGTTTAACGACTTCATGGATACATACGACTGGAAGTATTCGCCCCCCGTTATTGATGTAGGGCGACTGGCTCCAGGGAAGTGGGACACCCAGCACCCTAAAAACGGAGCTGATCATCCCTATTTTGTCTATTCGAAGGCAAGGTAAGCTAGAAGACTTCGTAGATACATTCATTTTCTCACACATTAAGGTGAACCTGCTCAGGAGTAAACAGCGATGAGACTCAATTCTATGATCAGTGGCGTATCGACAGGGGAGGTCAAATGGATCAGAAACACCCACCTTTGAAATAAAAGCAGTGATATTTAAGATACCAAAACTGAAGTAGGTTCACCTTCAAGACACGATAACACTCCATATGAGTAGAAACACACATAAAAGTTAAAAACTTTACTCAAAAGTTAAACTAAGGTAGAATAAGAACAGTAAGACCTTTCGGACTCACTATGAGTCCATCTTCAGGCTAAGCATCAACAAGAGTGCCTGTGCTCAATATATATACGTGTTAATTACAATTCGATGGTGACTGTTAATACACCAAATACACACAGTCAGCACCCATGCGTGAAAACATGGAACTAAAGAATGGTCAAACAAACATTATGTTGGACAATTAGGTATTAGTTCGACTTTCACGGTTATCCACATGAAATACGTTTTTCCAGGATTGTGGAATTTCGGCTGGCAAAGATTTGTTCTTCAGAAAAAATACATAAACTATCGGCATGTAGAAGGGAAGACAAATTTGTTGGGGTAGCAATAATTCGGGCTTCTTCCCAGGCTGGGCACTTTTGAATAAAGTATTTAACTCTTATGTGTGTGTTTCTACTCATATGGAGTGTTATCGTGTCTTGAAGGTGAACCTGCTTCCCATTTGCTATGATATCTCAGTTTGAAGGGGATTTTTTGTGTAGGGTGTGGCGTACTACAGAGGGGAAGCACGAGTCAAGACGACCAATCGGCAGCGATAAATTATGTCGGTGTAGTTTAGTCTGTTAGAACAACTGGCTCCAGAGCGAGGAGGCCTGATTTGATCTCCAACACCGGAAAATTTGTGAATTTCACAGGAGGTACAGCGACCACCCTAACTTAGGGCTACTGGTTCCAGGGAAGGGGAGAGTTAGTGCCGCAAGACATACATAGCATTCATGCCCCACAGGGATTCGAACCCTGACTCATCTCGGACGAATGGTGAGAAGTCACCGCTTGGACCACTGCGCCACCTGGGCGGCGGGTTGAAGGTGTGTGTGTATGTTATGAAGTAAGTATTGGAGGAAATGAGAAAAAACTCAGAGTCTTGATTTCATGCTGTAAAATATCGGTATTACATTTCTTATGAACATGACGACATCAGCGTATGGAGAGACAGACAGACAGACAAAGGGCTTACAGGGAGTGAGATTTACGTTAGGCCCCTAAAGGCTATCCAGAAATTTTCACATCTTCATCATAAACTGTCCCCGAGATATTCTTCGAAAACATAGGGCCGATACACAAATTGAAAACATGGTATGACAATTACGTTCCGATTCTTCAAAGCCATCCAGGAAATTCTAAATCTATCTGAAACCGCTCTCGAGAGCCGAGTTATTTATCAAAAACAGGCGGCCGTACGGACAAACTGGAAGATGGACAGCATTTCATTTAGAGCTACTTCAGCCAGCATGGTATCTGGCCTAAGATTTGCGTGGTGTCCCTGAAAGATCCTAGAAAAATGCCCATCTCAAATTGTCCCAAACAGATGCTGCGTTAAGCTCCCCTGTAATCCGTGATCACGGGGGCCCGACGAAGTAGAAGTGTTCAGTCCATAATAATTTGGCCAGCAAGTATTTATCTAATAAGAGGGCGATGAATTGATGAATGTGTACTGAAATCAAAAACAATATTTTCTATACATCCCTTTGCCAAAATGCCGTGTGCGTCCTTGTCTATGATGCGACATAAGTTCCTTTCGTTCTGGATTCATCAACCTTATTAGTAATGCAAAAGGAAAATTTTGATAAAATCCCCCGTCCTAAAATCCGGCACAACTCTGTAAGGAGGGAGGGCGCAAGTTTTCCTTCTCTGTGTCTCAAACGGCAAGAGAAAACAGCCGTTTTCCGCTCATTTGCCTATTTGACAGAAAGCATTTAATTTAAAAAAAATGAGATTTAAATATATAAAGCTATAGCAGGTGTTCTGTCATTTTTAACCTCACTATTATTCCATACATCATCATGTAAGACGAAGTAAATTTTTCCATCATTTTCAAGCCAGGGGCGGGATTTGAACCCTCGGCTCCGGAGACCGAGTGCTATCCACTATACTACACTGGCATGTACTCTCACTGCTATCTGCCTTTATCTCATGTGCTTCGTGTGGGGCAGGCACACCACATATCCTATATAACCGTATAAGTGGTGAATACAATGTTTCAAGGAAAACACATGTCAATGAAATTAAGTTTCAAAGAATGTATTGCATTAACCATCAAATAGATGAAGCTATCAAACGCATATAAAACAATGCAAGAAGTTTCAGTTAACGGGATATAAAGAGTCACTCAGAATGGGCTCTAGGGAAGCAAGAGGCTCATGGGTCTCATGTTGCAGATTCTTTTTCTAAGGCATAAGTGTGAAAAAAATCTGATTTTCAATCGATGCCGAAATACCAGTACTTTAAAAAAAAACAAAAAAAAAAAAAACCACCGGTATTTCGGTTCTTAAAAACAGGTGACATACCGATATTCTGAGCATGAAAATTCCAATATTCCAATTCCCTACTGCGGGGTTTCATTCCTTGGATACTGGCAGTTAGATTTGCCAGCTGATATTGCGCAAAAGAGACAGCAAAGCACATCTATGTCTCAAATCTTAAGAGTAACCAGGCGATCGAGCCTCTGACTACTCCGCCACCGCGATGGCCCACTGCTATCATCAGTTTCACAAGCTGTTGAGTAAAGAGGAGAACTTTCGGAATTCTGCATCCAGCGACCTAAAATGCATTGCTCATGCAACCTTCGATAAAATCTCTCGACACACTGTATGCAAATGACACACCTCGAAGGAATGCACAAAATGAGACGAAACTCATCACACACGTAGACATGTCAGTAGGAAAGAAGGAATTTTATTTCTGGGAGATTTTATGAATCCGATAGGCGACTAGACGGTACAATACGGCCTGTATCAATAGGCCATATGACCGCCACGCTGGGCTATAATACGTTTGGCAATACGGCGTGGCATTGAGTGGAAAAGTTCTCGAATGGTGTCCTGAAGTATTGCTAACCATGGGTCGTTGACCTATATACGCAATTAATCGACATTACGAGGGAGTCTTTCAGAGAAGTTAAATCGTCTTCCAATGACGTCCGCGCGTTCTCTATTGGGGATAAGTCTGGTGGTTAGGGTGCCGTGTCTACTGACTTTGGCAATGTGCGATCACGCATTGTCTTGTTGAAACAAGAGCCAGCGATCAGCACAGAAAGTCATAGCGGCAGTTTTCTCGGATGACGGGGGGGGGGGGGTCATTCTCCTTGATTTTCTGGAACGTGGCCATACCGTGACCAGAGAGCGGAACATTGAGACACTGAAGATTCTTAGAGAAGCCATAAGGAGAAATAGACCGAACAAGAATTTGAACAGGATGAGACCACACACATCTTTGGCAACAAATCAGGCGATCAGCAAATTAGGCTGATGGGTGGTATCCCATCCACCGGACAGCTCATAGCTCGCACCATCTGACTTCCACCTGTTCGGTCCAATGAAGGACAGTCTCCTGAGACAACGATTTGACGATACAAACGAGGTGAAAGCGTCTGTGAAGAAGTAGGTACAACAGTCCACACCTGATTTTTTTGCAAAGATGATTCGGGAGTTCAGTTCAACGATGGCGCAAATGCATCGCTTGCGATGGAGACTATGTTGAGTAATACCTTTGTATAGAGAAAGAGTTACTCTACCAATATGTGCGATTTGAACGACCTGTGTGAGTTGATAAAGTTATGCCTACTTTTGCATTAATTTCGGTACAACCCTGGTATATTGAGGAGAAGTCTGGAGATCACGGTGGTCAGGGCGCCTTTAATCTTTGTCTACTAACGTTGGCAGTGTGCGATCAGGCATTATTTTGTTGAAAGTGGGCTTGAAGAATACCACGGAGATACAGTAACAAAACAGACATCATTGATGCATCGTCGTGTTGTCACTGTACCCAAAATGCGTGTAAGCGGTTGAAACCGATAGCACCCAGAACCATGATGTAAGGTTGAAGAGCGGTATGGCCCTCAGGGATGACAATAAGATAGCTGTCTCCAAAATTTCAATAAGCGATCATTGGCACCGGGATAGAAGCCAGACTCGTCGTTAAATACGGCATGGTCCCAATTGTCTCGTTAAGCATGTCTGCTACGGCCCCACTGCAACTTTGCACGATGATGTGCTGCAATGAGTGGCAGCCATCGCAATGGCTGGCGAGAGCACATACCTCTCTCAGTCAATCGCCGATGATTATAGACATCCCCGTCCCTGTCAATAGAGGGATATCCACAACTACCTGTACACCTCATCGAATGTCGTTCGCTGTGGATTGTAGGGATGTTACCACTACAGTCGAATGCCGCGGACGAGGCCTGTAAACGGCCACCTACATGCACCAGCCCCACTACGGCGACACACACTACCTTCCCCAACACTATTGTTACATATAACCAGAATATGTAACAATATAACCTATTGTTACATTCGGCTGATTGTTTTTGCATCCCGATTCGTTCCAGCTGCGAAGCGACGCTGGGACCTACTAGCCGTACGTAGCAATATGATGAAGCCTCTCGTAAAGGTGTTCGTGTGATGGTAGTATTTCTGATGTCGTCGCCCAGGCATTCTCACTCCTTACACGTGCTTTCGCCACCCAGATCACTCCGATGCAGTGGTTTATACTTCCAGGTGAGGACAACGAAACCTAACCTGGCTGTTTTGCTCTTTTATCACCCTCGCCTATCACGTGATTGGTTCGCATCTGCAATCATTTGCATAACCCAGTGTGACGGATACTCAAATGTAATTTTCCTTTTTAGTTTCTTTCTCTATGTAAACTTGAGTTCGTTCTTTTTAACATTTCTCAAACTTAACGTGATATCTTCTTTCTCGCAAAAGTATGGTTAACAACACCCCTGAGGTCCGAACGAATGACGTGTGGATGTCTGAGACAAAAACTGAACGATAATGTTTTTAGAAGCAGCAGGGTGGAGATGGTGGAAGTTATCACACTAATTGAGAGACGTATGTTAAATTGAAGCTTGAGTTATTTGACGACTGTGTGTTCCACTTTAGTGTTAGTGTTGATGTCGTGATGGTGTTGTGTTTTTCTAACAAAGAGTTACGCTCGTTGGGTTATTTTTATTAATTTTGTCGAAGGCTGAGTCGAGCTGAAGACGCTTTTGCTGAATAAAGACTAATAATAAGTAACCTTTTCCTAAGTTATCTGAGTGACTCCTGATTCGCTTAAAAGTCAAGTTATTAGAACTGATTTGTGCAGAGTTCCGACAGCTGTATTCTATGAACATTACACCAGCTAATGACCAATACCCACCAATTTGCATGGCGTTCCGGCAAATATTTCCCGATGGGGCTTTTTCAATGTCGATCAGCGTATAAACTGACTCGCACAATAATTTACATATTTAAAAAAAAAAAAAAAAAAAAGGAAACGAAGTAAAAATCAAAAATTGATGCCTATATTCTCCATGACGTCGCTAACTCTGCTGTGTATTTTTGCATTTATAATCTGTCAATTTATGTGATTAATTTCTCTCCTAACCTTTTCATTGCAGAGTACTCTATGACGAAATCTTGTCTTATTTAAGCTTTTATATATTCTTAATTTTCCACCTGTGGTAATATAATCACTCGGCAAATTTACGAATTACGAAGGATGGACTCACAAGTCACACAAATGTGATAAAACACAAAATAAGTCATCAGAAAGTACCTATATAGTCGGCAATCTAAACTTTTTTTTCAGATCTGTTTTTGATTTATTTTGAATATTTGATAAAAACTTAAAAAAATAGAATTAAAAACGTACTTGAAAAATGAAGGGAAAATTTAAAATGCCACCACTTTGAGGAATATGACATTCACAAGAAATTATCAACAAACAAATGACTCCGCAATGAGAGAATAACACAACACTCACTCAATCAAAGGTTTATTATACATCAACTATAGTTTCGCGTAACGTTTGGCTCACCATCATCGTTCGTCCTGATGATGCTGAGCAAAGTATAGTCGATGTATAATAAACCGTTTATTGTGGTAAACGTTCGTATTTTCATTCTATCTCAACACAAGTTCTGTAGCCATAAATTATATATAACACTCATTCAATTTGATGCTGATGTGAGGTCATCTTTTTACAAAGTACACACTCGTTGACTGCTTCCGACATCATTTCGAAACACGTATTGTAACTTAATAAGGGGCCGTCCATAAAGTACGTCCGTTATTTTTTTACAATTTTTAAACTCCCCCTTCCCCCATGTCACATTTTGTCTGATTGCTGGCAGCTAACCCCTAAACCGTACGTCCTAATTCCCGCTACCCCCGCTCCTTTTTTTTTTGACGACTGCTTTGAGAAAGTCCGTTGAGAAACAGAAAGAAAACATGTAATTATTTAAAGGAATCTTCCATATATTTACACTTTTTCTTCAGAAAATATTTATTATTTAGGCATTAATTTATTCCCAAATGCTATCCGAACTTTATCATTCTGAAATAAAGGTCTACAAAAGAACGCATGCATTCAATGTGCAACACTCCCGATCGTACCATCTACAAAAAAGGATAGATTTGGTAGCACAAATACGAGAACTTAATATTGTGATTTTTACCTAAATATCATCAGAAATCTGAAATATTTCATACCTTTTTTTAACTGTCGAAAGAAGAAGCAAGAAAGATGACACCAAATTTTCGGGTGTAATGAGCACGTCTTTTGAATCCGTTCTGATGCGAATTAAATTTACCAAAGCTATTCAAAATCAATGGAACCGGTATGGAAAACAGTAGTATCTCACCGAAGAAAGAAGTTTTTCAGTAGGGTTTTTAATCCCGCAGACTGGTGGCAGTCTTGTGTGTTAAGAAAAAATTGAAATTATATGCGAAACATTTCGCAGCGGAAACGCTCTCCAACAAAGAAAGAATTTTTCAAATCGGGCTCTTAGAAGCAGAGATATCGACAAATATAAGATATGCATCTTCGCCCCTGGCGGGAAAACTATGCAATATTTTAAGAAGAAAGTATTTTAAAAAGGTTTTTCGATGTGAGCGGTATCGGTCCACGAAATAATTTTTTCAATCGAGTTTTCAGGTGCTCAGATTTTACTACAAATACATCAGACGCAGAAATTAACACTTACGCCCCCTGGTGGCCAAACCGTTCTTTACCAAATATTACAAATTATATGCAAAACATTTCCTATCAGGAGCTGTATCCGGTGCAGAAAGAATTTTTCAAATCGGAGTTTTCGAAACAGAGATATTGAGGAAAACGCAATTTCTCTTTACGCCCCTAGCGGAAAGTCTATGCTTCACTTGAAAATTTTGAAATTATATGAGAAACATTTTACACCGGAAACGCTGTTTCATAAAGAAGGAATTTTTAAATCCGACTTTTAGAGGTAGAGATATTGACAGAAATAAGATAAATATCTACGCCTTCTGGTGGGGAAAATATGCATTATTTTAAGAAGAAAATATTCTCAAATGTTTATCGACATGAGCGGTATCGGTCCACAAAGAAATGTTTTTAATCGGGGTTTTAGAATCTTGAAATTTTGTTGCAAATACCTACGAAGCAGAAATTTAAGGCTTACACCCCCTGGTGGCCAAACCATATTTAAAAAAAAAAATTAGAAATTACAACAAAAAATTTCCGTCAGCAGCTGTATCCGGTGCAGGAAATTTTTTTCAGATCAGACTATTAGTTGCAGCGATATCGTGTCTACAGACGGACGGGCGGAACGACAAACCGATAACGTAAACATGATCTTTTATCACAAAAGGTGTGCTAAAAAAAGACAAAACCAAATGAAGAAATACCATCCACTATATTTTTTGCAGCTGGACGTCCGAATTACTAAATTGGTCCGGTTGTCAGGACCCCCCCCCCATGTCACATTCGGTCCGGTTGTCAGCCCCCACATGTCACATTTGGTCCGGTTGTCAGGAACCCCCATGTCACATTTGGTCCGGTTGTCAGGAATCCTGTAATCTCGGGCGTACTTTATGGACGGCATCTAAGCACTTCTGCAAAAATACCACGGAACTACTATAGATCAATGTGTCCGCAACCCTGGACACCAGTGCTCTATACTAGTTCATGAATCCCGTGGAGGGTAACAGGAGCAGCACACTTTTATCAGGTGAAGGCTAGATAACCCATCGTGTGGGAGTACTGCTCATCAGGAGTTGAGGAAAGTACTGTTTCTGAAACTGGCGGTTTGGAAAAATAAACAAACATACACGCGCCTGCAATACAAGGGCAAAACACTCATCGAACAATACAACTACTAAACCAAGGCCGTACTTGCGTGAGACAGTGGAATCAAATGCCTCAGGGTCCCGGGAAGTCAGAGGTCCCCTTGTCTTTAAACGAAGTCCTAATTAGCTTCATAATATCCTTGTTTTTCTAAAAAAAGTAAGTGGACGAAAACTTGCGGGTTTAAGGAGCGCCAATGCTGGGAGAGAAGCCTAAAACAATCTGCAGCATTTTCTCGTAAACTTCATTTGTTTTAGTATTCACAGATCTGCAGAAAGGTAACAGAGAAGCAGTGCAATTTTCAAGAGCAATTGTCTTAAAAGAAATAAATTTAATTAATGCAGCCTTCTAGTTCTTATGGATCGCAGACACGAATCATAATTGAGAAAATCCACAGAGGCTGAGGACAGCTCAAGGAAGCATGGAAATAATCGCACTTGGTGTTACCAGGAAAGACAAGAAGACGAATTCATGGATGAGGAAAATGGAAAAAGTGGATAACACAATGATCTAAGTAAAGACCCTCAAGTGGCAATGGATTGGACATACTGCTAGGAGAACTGACCATTTGAAATATTAGACTGGATACCAAGGGGCAGAGAAAGATCCAGATGACCAAGTGGGAAATGGGTGGATGAAACCCTGAAGCACAACGGAGTAACAGGAAAGAGAATTACTCAAGACAAAGAAGTAGGGAAAAATACTTCTTACGGAGACGTCTCTCTCTCTCTTCATCCAGCAGATGAATGATGATGATATATTTTTTTTTGTCATTTTCTTGTAGGACTTCCGTCCACAGTGAGTAGAGTTTAGGTCCCAGCCACCTACAGCGAGATCGCCTTTTGGGCAGGACACAGAAACGAAAGGAATGAGAGCAAGTCTAGCGACTTTGACAGAACAGTTTGTAGTGAGATTAGAGTACAGTAGATGGCGCCACCGTACAAGTACGATGTTGCACACAGAGGGGTGAGAGAATTTCAGGGGGGGGCATAGGAAAGGATACCCATTTAACCAGTGGGTCCAGCCTTGGGGCCGTCACTTAACGTGCTCGTCCGATATTCAGCGATTGTTAGTAAATCACACCATCTCTGAAAGATCAGTCCAGGTTCGAACCTGAGGACCTTGCATTGATAGTCTGACTCGCTAATCACTAAGCCATCCGCGGCTCAGTGATATTAATTTAGTGTAAATTGAGTATAAGTATGTAACAAAATACAAGAATTAAGTGGTTGTTAATACTTATTTGTGTGATCAAAACTGCAAGAGTATTGCACTTCGGTAAATATTAATATTAGAAAGCGAATGTAGCAATTTAAGTCATTGGGATAGCTTTTTCGGTTCGTGCTTCAAATAGCAATTTGGGAGGCTTTTGCAGTACCTTCAATTTTCTGCTCAAAGAAATCTGCAGGAACCAGTAAATTGTATATTCAACTACTATTATTAAATTAATACTCAGCGGTTTACTAATTAGTGCACAAGTTTTAACTTCACCGTCTTTTAAGAGGTAGATACCCGAATTCAAAATCTTGGATTGAGGTCTAAACTCTGAAATTAAGCCAGTGAAGTAAACCGGATGATTGTCTATTTTTAACAGATTCGAGCCAATTCGCATCTGATCCTATTGTTTTCATCTTTGTTAAAACATATGACCTGCTCGAGCCAAATATTACGATGAGAGTTGTTCAGTAAGTTATAACATATAACATTCAGCCGAAGTGAAATTCGAAACCACACCTTCCTACTCCGGAGCGGCTATTATTATTATCCCCCCAACAGCAAAAGTCCAACGAAAGTGAATCTCTTGGCCCGGGGGCGGATTGGGTGGACGAAACCGGGCCGGGAATTTTAATCTTGTCCTCCACAACAGAAACAGAAAGTTACCCGTAGCGGAACACCACATAAATTCCCTCATGTAAGAAATTCTGTTAACTTTTGGATGAGATAAAACTGTTGAAATATAAAACTTCTTCAGTTGTGAACAAATTTTAGCAGCAATTTAAGGGAGAAAGAATTTTAAATATCCACTCAAAATTGAATGTAACATATATTCAAAACGCGGTGTTGTACCAGAAATTATATTTATTTGGTCACTGATCGTCTTCGGCGCAACTGTATTCGTACCAAGTCCTAGAAAGAAGTCTTTTTTTTTAAGTCTAACCATTTTTTTTTTACTCATGAATTACCATTTGATCCACAGACCAATATCGGTAAGTCGTTGCTTCTTTTAAGATACATGTAGATGGGACACAGATTTCGGAATATCTCTGTCGAAGAATCGCTTTGTGCTATATGTGGTCTGTACATGGATAAGGACGTGTGGATGATGGACCATCAAAATTGTTACCAGCGCTTCCTTCAAATTATAAAAAAAGGGTAGAGCTTACCAATGACCACTCCAAGTCCAAGGACCTACGCTTAATCGTAGTTAGCTTAATTTGTTTATAACAGTGTTCTTGCTCCGGCGACAAATTTTCCATTAAATTAGACAGAATTTTGCGTTGTTTTTTTAGACCAAACATCCAACATAGATACATAAAATCATGGCCAAAAGTCCTGCACCTGTAGACTGAATGTCAAATTTTTGATGTTTTAAGTCAACTTATACAGCGTAATGGTAAAGTCAGGAATACGTACATTAGTGTGCAAAAATTAAAGAGGAAGAGGAGAAATTAGCATAACAGCGGAACGAGCAGACAGAACGGACCGAAAGACCACTCAGGAGATAGACTAGGGTCCGGTACGGTGAGCATGCGCATATATGCAGCATGACGTAGAAGGAGGGGGGGGGTGAGTGTCGGAAGGGTATAAAGCACATAGGCGGTGTACGCTCAACAATTCGGTGAAAGCTATTGCACGGTGTACATCGGTTTGAACGACGTCGAGTTGCTGCCACCGTGTGATATGGCCAACAGGCAATGCAGTAGAAGACATCTGGATGACTTTACCCGAGGTCGCGTCATTGGGAAGTTGGTAGAAGGTCGAAGTGTGACTAGTGTGGCCGAGGAGTTCGGGATCGCTCACAGCATCGTTTCACGAGCTTGGAGAGTATTTCAAACGACAGGAACAGCTGTCCGAGAGTTTAGCAGTGGTCGTCCACGAGCAACCACGGCTGCGGACGACCGGTATATTGTCCTACAGGTGAGAAGAGACAGACGGCAGACAGCGGGAGAAATCACAAGGCACATGCAACAGACAACTGGATGTCCGTAATCGCGTTTTACCGTGGACAGGAGGCTGCACAAAGGCGGTCTATTTGCACGACGATCATTACGGTGTGTGCCATTAACGCCTGCTCATGGGAGACGGCGGTTTCTGTGGTGCCAGGAACACAAGAACTGGACACATCAGCAATGGGGTCGAGTTCTCTTTACGGATGAAGTCCGAGTTCGTCTGACGAGCGATTCTGGATGTATACACATCTGGAGAGAGCAGGGAACACGCAATCACACCTCCAACATCATCGAAAGGGACCGGTTTGGAGGTGGTGGAGTTCTCGTTTGGGGCGGTATCATGCTTGGTAGCCATACTGACCTCCACATCTTCCAAGGAGGTTCAGTCACTGGTGCCCGCTATTGTACCGAGGTTCTTCTGCCTCACGTGCCTCTGTTTAGAGGTGCTGTGGGTCCTGAGTTCCTCTTCATGGACGACAACGCTACACCTCATCATACAGTGGCTGTCGCAGAGCTGTTGGAGAAAGAAGATATTCAACGCATGGATTGGCCCGCAAGATCCCCGGACCTAAATCCAATCAAACACGTGTGGGACCTTCTCGGGAAACGCTTGGCTGCACGTCACCAGCCGCGAGCAACGATTCCGCAGCTGCGATTGGCGCTACAAGAGGAATGGGCCGCGATGCCTCAACAGCTCCTTGACAACCTCGTCCTCAGCATGGACAGACGTTGTAAATCCTGCAACGCAGTCAGGGGTGATCATTTTCCGTACTAAAGACTGGATTCTTTTGGCAGCCGCATGTCACATGGACGTTTCTGTCTTCTGTCCAGTGGTGCTCGAAGCTAGCTTTTCAATAAAGTGCCTTTGTGTCCTTTGGATTCCTTCTTTGGACGGCTTTTCTCACTTTTCCCATATTCTTACATCTTGGGGATCTTATGGTATGATTTGAGTCGATGTGGAACACTTCTGCATGACGTTACATTCGAAAAACCGTCTCGTCCTTAATTTTTGCACGCCAGTGTATTATACATCATTTCATAGGAAATTTATGCTGAATTCAAATTTTTTTACAGAATGTTATTACTAGTAATGGAAGTGAAGTTACAAGCAAAAGTACAGCGTCTAGTCATAAAAAGCAACAAATAGTGGAATTTGTGAAATCAGTGTACAATGCATTTAACGTAAAATTACTGTACAGTACATTATTAAAACTTGCAGGACCCTTGAAATAACTCACCAACAAGCAAAAAACGTTTTAATATTTAATTGTATAGCCACGGTTTCTTAGTTACAAAGTGCACCTTCTGAGAATGGAACTAATGAGCTTCTCTAGTTGTCCATTGGTAATAACACGGTGTCATACGGCCCTTACAGACTCAATTAAAGTCTTTAATTTTAAAGTTGAATGTTATTACTGGTAATAGCATTCTGTAAAAATATTTGAATTCAGCATAAAATTTCCTTTAAAATGATGTATGATATGTATTCCTCATTTTACCATTACGCTGTATAAGTTGACTTCAAACATCAAAAATTTGACTTTCGGTCTACTGGTGCAGAACTTTTGGCCAGGACTGTAGATAGAATGAAACGCCAATTTGTTTTAAAGACAATAACGTTTTAGACTCAAATTCAGTTAACGATTTTTATTCATAAGTACCAAAATCATTGTTCATTCTTTCTACACAATCCAGATAAAGAAGATACGCGAAAGTGGGCCATTTCTCGAGTGGTCTACCGGGAAGTGTCCCGGTGGGCCAATCCGCCCCTGTCTTGGCCATTTGTTTTCATAAACATGTGTGATGAGTCATCCACACAACTCATGTAATTAAATGAAATTAATTCTTGTTCAACGAGATGGTTCTTTGCGCATGGTTGTTGGCTGATCCGAAACCACCGATTCTGAGCCCCCGTTTTTTTCAAGGGGAGGGGAGAGGCAGCTGATGCAACGTATTGCATGTCATGACGTAGATGAAGTACTAGTGAGGTGATGCATGAGTCAATAAGTCTGCCTGCATCGTTCCGTTGGGAGAACTTCCGCTTCGCAGTTGGAAGATATGGGTTCGAATCAGAGATAGAAACGGGTCAAAAGGGAGGGATCAGGGTGTTCCTCACCCGATTTCTACCCGGTTTTATTTCCGCTTCGCTTTTGAAAAGACAAAACAAATATTTCTAAGAAAAATGCGTACTGTGGAATTTTGTGCTCGGTACTGGTGCCAGCGGAGTGAAAAGTGGCTTGTCATACAAAACTATTGTTGACTCCTTCTTGAAGCAACGAGATTTCCACAGACCGACGATAGGGCGCCGACTCTAGACTCACCGACACCACATCGTAAAACGATACTTCCTTTACGTATGTTTTCAATGCAGTTCTCTGGAGCAGGATACAGGCAAACGATTATCGCCTGCTTCTCTGCTTATTAACTCTCTTACACCCCGCGTGCCACGTTGTAAGACTGATACTTACTTTTCACATTGCATCTTTTGCATTGAAAATTCAGTGGTTTTCGTTTGGCGTGCTAACATCCCATTCACATTTCATGTCGTGTAATGCGTTATTTATTAATATGGATGAATTTAATATTAGGGAGATTGAAAAAGGAGTCCAGGACAACAAATACGTGCTTGCTGAAAGCAAAAAGGAGAAGAGTAAATGCTGGAAGTTGTTTCGTCTCATTAAGAAACCAGAATATGTTTCACAGCAACACCAATTTTTACAAGCTTGTGATGAGCTGAAAGTTTCCAAAATGTGAATGTTGATTCCATGAGTGTTCCTTCCTTCTGAGGAGCAATGGTGACATTTTGGAAACTTTCAACTCATCAGGAGCTGGTGAAAATTGGTGTTGCTGTGAAACATATTCTGAAGCTTGATATGTTATCACGAAAACAGCAAAAGCTAAAATTAAATATACAAGAAGTTACTTAAAGGGAACCAGTCCATTTTTAGGCTTCACATGTTAACCTTATGGAAGGTCTTGATGTACTTAGGTACATGTTTCTCACGATAGACTAGGCCTATCAATTGCAAACTTGGCATGCATTTTTCCTAAGGATATTATACAACACCTGAACTAGAATTATCGGAATCGGTCAATTAATTAATTTTGTATTAATTAATCAAAATTGCTGTCGATTTTGCTGACGTTTTCATTAGCAATAGTATTTATTATTTTTATTGAGTACATTATTTAGTCATGATTCTAGTTCCGATGGTTGTTGATATATACAGTAAGGTATAAAAATTTTTTCAAGCCGTTACCTTTAGTGATTTATGAGAAACATGTTCCTAAATGTACAAAACCACAACTTTTCAGCGGAGGCAAAAAACGAAGAAGACCTGTGACTAGAAGCCTCCCGCGTCATATTCCTTTTCCTCTGCTTTGCTGAACTTCCTCTGGTTTTCTCAAGTGTCGTATGCCATTCGATTGAGCAAACTCTGTAGAAAAAAAAATTGAAATAAAAAAATTACATAATTTTTTTGTTTTTGCAGGACTGGTCACTTTAATTCAAACATTTTGACTGCAGCGCTATCAAAATTAACTGGAACATCCTTAACATTGCTTCGGAGGGACTTCTGGAAACATGTGTAAAACAGTTAGGTTATGTCTTGCAAATGAAGAATTCAACACTTCCTGTAAGTAAGTGAATAAATCATACGTTCCCCCGTAATACATTTCTTTGATTTCAATATAACCTACAACCCGGTGGCGTATCTTGGTTCCGAGATATGGGCTACCTCCCCCCTCCCCCAGTATTGTTTTTTTTTTAAATTGGGAAGTTTAATTTTTAATTGTTAAGTAATAGAAGTAACTTTTTTCTAAATTTTAGGTACATGCCATTGCTAACATGATACCAAATAATTATGAGGATTAGGATTTGAACACTTATTTGTACATGAACTCCATTCTTCTTCTCCTTTTGTGTGAACTTGAGTGTTACGTTTTCATAAAAAGTTTCTTCCGAGTACTTTTTCATATTTAAAAAGAATGTTTTTCTCTATTGACAAAATAGCCAAATTTTTCGAATGGGCATGTCCTTGTGTGGCTCTAAGATATATCTTGATTTTTTTAATGCTGAAAAGCTTCTTTCGGCAGTTGCAGTTGTTGATGGAAAGTTTAATATGAGGTCTGCTAATCTGTACACTTCACTAAACACTATGTCCAATTTATTCAACTTTATGTGGCACGTAATGTCTCTTACTGATTTGTTTTTGTATTCATCAAAGTAATAAAACATCTTCAGTTCATTTTTTTGTCAAGCTGTATCAAAATTTGAAGCATAATTTGAATTAAGTTCTGACAGTAGCCACGAACTTACGATATAATATCTCTGATTTTAATTCATTGGCATTTCACAAAAACTGAAACGACTCTCGCGAAACACTCTTATGGGCAGGAGTATGCGAGTGACTGAGATAGTCTAACTCTTCTTTTTTCTGAGCGAACCGTTTTCCGAAGCAATGGCCAATTCCCCTCTACCAGCTGATTCATGTTGTCATGGAAACGCTAGCAGGCGATTGTACGGTAGGTTTTCGCATCAGAACTGCGAAGACTCTGGAAGAGCAGCTTGCGTTATGCCGTTGGTTTTCGCTCGCCAGACTGAGTCAAAGAAGCGAATCCGCAGTCGTTTTTTTTTTCGCAGCGAAGGCATCAACATAATTTAGTACCGTTGATAATTGACTTTTATTTGTGTATATTTAATTCAATTTTATATGTGCATTCATTCTCTGGGCCTCGCAGCAAGCCTAGCTAGCCTCGAATATACGCCACTGCTACGACCATATAATCTATAATACCCACTGCGCAGTGACTTTTCGAGCGCACTGTGTATGTATATACAGGGGTTGGACAGAATAATGTGAACACCTAGGAAAAAAAGGTTTTATGTACTACTTAATAGGGCATCGGACCATCTTTGGTATTCAAAACCGCCTGAATCCTCCTTGGAATGGACGCATACAAATCTTGGATGGTGGTTAGTGGGATGTTGCATCATTTTTCATGGAGAAACTACTCTAGGTCTTTAAGAGATGAAGGAGGAGGATAACGGGATCTTACTCTGTTTTCCAACACAGACCACAGTGGCTCGATTATGTTTTAGCCTGGTGATTTTGGAGGACAAGGAATATGTGAAAGTTCGTCCTCATGTTCCTCAAACCATGATTGGACATTCCGAGCTCTGTGAACTGGGGCATTATCATCTTGATAAATGACATCCCGTGCAGGAAATAATGTCTGAGCCATTGAATGGACTTGGTCGGCCAAAATGGTTTCATAGTCCCTGCCAGTTACGCGTCCTTTCAATGTGATCAGGGGACCTAATGAAACCCACGATATGACCGCCCAGTTACGCTGTTGGAAGCAGGCAGTCTGGGTTGTACGCTACTGACGCTGTTCTTCTCACGTAAACACGTCCTGCAGTGGGGAATAGTGTGAACGTGGACTCATCCGACCACATTACAAGCTTGCAGGCATCGGCATTCCACGTTGTATGCTCCTGGCACCACTGCCGTCGCTGTTGTGCATTAACCCGGGTCACCAGAGGTTTTGTAATAGTTGCTGTTCATGCAGTTCCCCGTGCACGCACTGTTTTTGTTGATACTGGGGTCTGGAGATGCAGATTGAGCTTCACATTAATTTTCAGCGACGTGGTCTTATTACGGTTAACAATCCTCTTTAATGCTCTCCTGTCTCTATCAGTCAGGGTCATTTTCCTGCCGCTCTTCTGTTTCGCAGACGAGATATTGCTACGGACACGGTATGCTGTCACTACGCTAGACACAGTAGTTCTCGTGTAATGTCTTTAAATTTTGTGTGCGATAAAAAGTTGGATATACGTTTGGAGGGCTGGATATGAGGGGAACTTTATAGTCTGCCGGAGATCCGGCTTGAAAATGTGGGCTGAATTCCTGTCGGTCTCATCGCACAATTGAAAAAACTGTTCACGGACATTTTACTATTACCGGAAATGATTTTTTAGAAGATTTGCCCAACCTAAAATCATACATGTACTTTTTTTTTGATCCCCTAGGTCTCTGCGGTGAATCAAGATCGAAACATATTGAAAACAAAAGATGCAAGCAAACAGTGGCAAATCCCATATTACATCGCTTCGGTCGACAGGTATTACGAAAAAAAAAAAAAAAAAAAGCTCAGAATCATCCGCGAAACAGAGGATATATGCGTCCGTGCGCGTGTAGAACTTTCCAACGTGATAGCTCAAGATTACCAGCCAATCATCTTCGAAGATAATCCGCGCTACTACGCAGGACGAAGGGAATGTTCCTTTCGATTCTTAAAAGTTGAGTAACTTTTTAAGAAAACTTACCCAATTTACTGATAGTTACGCCTATATCTTTTCATAAAAATACATACCATAATTTATTAATATAATTTCTTCCATAAATAACGGTAAGTGTTTCTATATACACGATAGCCTGCGGATATTTCTATATATCTCAAGAAGTTCTATAACGTCAGTCCTCATAATTTTTCCACTGATACCTTAATATTGCAGAAAACAGAGGAACTTGAAGGAAGGAAAATTACGCTTCGACACTTAATCAAAATTACTCAAGTTTTACCGTATATTTATTTTATTTTTTTCCGTAACATGGTTTTTAATCTCGGAAATAAAACACTCTTGAGACAATTGCTTCTGTTTCGGTCGAAAATCATGACTGCTTTTCGATTTACGCTATTTTGAGATTTTTTTCTACCAAAGTAAATATACTAAAACATTTTCTCTTAAATACTATTTTTGATTTTTAGCACGCCGTTTGAAGAAACATTATATGTATGGTTTGTATTCTGTACATCGGTAGACAAGACATTTCTCTTTTATAAGTAGGATTCGAAAAAAAGCATTTTTGCATTCGATTGTTGGCAATATGTAACTGCTTATGCATTTTTGTACTTAGTGCAATGCATGTGTTTGCTAACAGATAGCGCAAATGCATATTTTTGCGAGGCAATGAAACTGTACTGAATCTGCACGAAAGTTGCGACTTTTTAAATTGTCTCTTTGCTTTGCAGGTGAAATAATTTTTCTGGCGGATTTAAGGGAAGCTTGAAGTAATATTCCATATAGTAATTCTTTTCAAAATGAAGTCTGGTGCTGCACAAGAAATAATGTTTGCTGTAAGGATGTATTATGAATGTAAGAATGTAGTCACGGTGGTCATGAAATCCTCAACCCAAAAAAAAAAAAAAAAAAAAAAAAAAAGAATGTGGTACAAGTTTAGAAGTTCAGGAAAAATTACAAAATTACAGAACCATTTTAAAATTCGCACAATTCTTTTTAAAGAAATGAAATTGCTACAAAAATTTGAGCAAACCGATTCAGTTTTAAATAATTTCAAAGGAGTTGTTAAATGTAAACCAATGGTAATAGCAGTCATAACTGAGCAATGTGTGCAAGAAGTAATTAACAGGAGCCCAAGAAAATGAACATCTCTTTTCCATCAGCAGATTAACGTTAGTCCCAGAACAATGCCTAACACTATTATACAATATCTAAAGATGTTTCTATGAAGGACGCAGAGTCTTCAGACATTGAGAGATCTCGATAAAGGTCATCGGATAGATTTTCTTCGTTTATCTATTAAAAATTTTGAAGAAAATTCTTGTGGTCCTGACAACATCTGGTTTTTAGACTAGGTGTTATCTTTGTCTCCATTTTTATCTTCATGGAATTGTTAACATACAGTACGGAATACAGAAAAGCCTAACCTCCACGAAGATGTTACCGAAAGAGCGCAGTTTAGTTTGATTTGTCGGCTGTTGGTATTGTAGGTCCAATATTTATAGGGGGAATGTGACTTCAGAAAGTTATTATGACTTTCTGGGAATCAACTTTATTTCATTTTTACAAGGAACGTGTTGAAAACTCAACGAAATGTTCTCCAAGAAAGACGAAATGTTCTCCAAGAAAGACGGAGTACAACTGCACACTACAAATACATTTTTAGAATTTTCGAACTCTCGTTTCTGTGACCAGCCGACTTTAAACCGCTAGTTTTCGCAATTTGGATAGCGTGAGCTTAGCCTCCACGTTCACCAGATGTTACTCCTTGTGATAAGCTTTTGTGACTTGCGTTCAGAAATCGTCAACACAGTACTGCCGATTTCAGAAATGAAATATGCTGCGTCACTCAAAATTTCTGTACTTTTGTTTTGTTGCGAACAGCAGAACATCTTATGAATTCTCTATGTCGTGTTCTTCAGATGAATGACACATATTAAACACAGGCTGCTGCTCCGGTGGCGCAGTGGTCAAAGTGGATCCGGGTTCGAATCCCGGTGAGGCATGGATGTTGTGTTTGTCTTACGGCACTGGCTCTCTCCCTTCCCTGGAAGCAGTGACCCTAAATTAGGGACGGCCGACTGCTTAAAGCCCATTAAGTTGTTCACGGTGGTCGTTAAACTTCAATAAAAAAAAAACAAAAAAAAAAAAACACACAGGTTGAGCGCATCAAGCGGTGAAGATCAATATTTTCATTTTGGCACCTATGATGATATCTTTTTTATACCCAACTTGTTCAATTGAAATTAATACACGATATGAGTTAGTCCCTCCTTTTGTCAAGACCTACATTTCTGCAGCGAAAAAAATATGAACAATTATTTCTTCATCCAGTAACTACGATTCCAGCCGAAAATTTTCATTAAACTGTGAACCATTCCTATAGCTTCTTTTGCCCTATAGGTGTAGTAATTTATATTCTTATTTCAAAGATATCCTTGTTTCTATCTGTCGGATTCGAAATATTATTGCCAGTCTGCGCCATGATCAATCATCATCATCATCATCGTTGTCAACCATTATCAATCCACTGCTGGACGAAGGTCTCCCCAAGTTTCCTCCACAACAGTCTGTCTTGTGCCAGTCTCCTCCATGTCACTCCCGCATATTTACGAATTTCATCCACCCATCTCCCATGTGGTCTTTTTCTGGGTCTTTTCCTGTCCCTTGGAATCCAATCTAAAATTTCGGCTGTCCATCTATGGTCTGTCCTTCTGGCAGTATGTCCAGCCCATTGCCATTTCAGGGATTTATAACATGTTCATAATATCTGATTTTTCTGATGCGTCATTTCCCTGCTGGACGGCGGGCGTGAAAATGTTTGTATTAGACATTATAATTGCACTTGTAAAGGTCCAGTTTGAAAAGGCGGTGACGCACTATTCGGTATTTAAAAAAGAGCTTCAGATGTTCTTAATTAATGGTGGATTAACGGTTTGTCTTGTGTTATGTATTATTGCTTCAGTTTACTGTATTACGGTTAAATTGTTCCTTGACTTGGCGATTTAGATTTTTTTTTCTTTTTGGGGGGACTAGGGGCTCGTCAGGCTATTTGTTAGTCTTTTTCCCTGGTTCAGTTGCCACATGGCATCGCAACGATTTCTTATAAAAAAATCTGTTGCAGTGCTTCAAATTATTTAAAACTAAAAGATTATAGTGTTATTTGGTGCTATGTAATTATTATTTACTTTGGTTATGCTCCCTGTGGTGAGACTTTTGATGTATTGATTATGAAATGTCCGCACATTCTTCTTGTCAGTTTGAGTGACTTAATAATTTATTTTAGTATGCAATATTTTGAAAATGTCACTTTCGTTAATATACACTTGTGTTTCATCATGTGTATGCCTTAATGAAAATATGATGTTATTTACAAAAATCGAATTGAATGAAAACAGTTATACTTTTGAAGTTTTGTAATAGTTACACTTTTGAAGTTTTGTAATAGTTACACTTTTGAAGTGCTGCAATTTTTTAGTTACTTTGGTTGCATTGCATGCTGCATGCAACCGTTGATTTCTATGATATAAAAATCCTGAGTTCATTAATTCTGTTTGCCCATTTATATTACTATTGATATTACTGTATTCTTGGACTTTTGTTGTTTATTATGATTGTAGATGTAGTCCTGGGTGTGTATGGACTAAATTCTGTTTTGTTGTGGTGTGGCATGAAATTATAGTTAAATAAATAAATAAAAATTCTCTTCGCATCAGACTGAGCCGTACTTAAAATTTCCCGTATCTTTTGCAGCATTTCTAATGTAAAAATTTCCTGCTAAATAGCGTTATTTTTTTGTTTGATGCCACTGATCGAAATGGAAAGATTCTTTTCACAGAAGTTAGCATTCACCGTGCTCGATTCTGCTTATTTTCCCCTTGCAGCGTTGTCTCACTGTATTGCTCAACTCTACTAACGGACCTGTCACTTCTAGGTTTCCAAAATACATATTTTTAAAATTGTTTTTTTGTCGCCATGGTGGCCTAGTGTTTTGAGGCTGTGACTTCTGACCGTTCGCTTGCACTGGGCCCGGGTTCGAGTTCCGGATGAGGCATGGGTTGTACTCTATTCTGATGATGCACAGAATACTCCGTACCTTCCCTGGAAACAGTGGTCCCAACTTAAATATGGGAGACCGTGTATATACCTTTGAGTTTCTCATAGTGTGATCTTTTTCCTTCTCCACTCCTCAACCACAAAACTAACAATTCAGTAACAGCGAACATAAACTTTCGTGCGTTTTCTCGCTTTTCTGACCCGAAACGTTTTCCCCTACTTGGCGCAAAAAATTGGATTTTGTTGTTAGAAAACTAGTGTATAGCGTCGTTTAAAATAAATCGAAATCTCTCTGAAATACTTCCAGAGTTGTATGGTTGACGCATTCATTAATATGGGAGGATCTTTCACTCGAGAATTCGGTGTGGTGTTTCTTGCTTAAATTTTTCTCACGCTGTGAAATATTTTTTTAACGCACTTAAATGATACGTGTGACGTGCCTGTCCCGCAGGATGTACATGAGATAAAGGCAGATAGCAGTGAGAGCACATGCCAGTGTAGTATAGTGGATAGCACTCGGAGCTCCGGAGCCGAGAGTTGTGGGTTTGAATCCCGCCCCTGGCATAAAAATAACTGAGAAATTTACTTCGTCATATGTGTTCGAAACTGTACCGCTTTGTTTCACGCGGGTATACCTTGTATACCTTTACGGGCCGCCCCGGTGGCGCAGTGGTCTAAGCCATGGCCTTTGATCATTCGTCCATGATGGCTCTGGGTTCGAATCCTGGTGAGGCATGGATGCCGTGTCTCTCTCTCCCTTCCTTGGAACCAGTGGTCCTAAATTAGAGATGGGAGACTGCTTATAGCGCCCTGAGTTGCTCACGGTGGTGGTTAAACCTCCAATAAAAAAAAAAAAACCCTTTAGGACTGCCACCGTAAGAATATCGTTGGCAAATCCTCCTTTCCAATTCATTGCTCGGAAAAAAAAATGATTGACTGAGGAGAAACGGTGATGTAGCGTGTGGTATGGGTAGCTGTCGTTTAACGAGCAGTCACACTTACGACCCATGAAGAATTACGCAATAGGATTGGAAATTTAGAAACTAAACCATATTTACGCACATTTGTTATCTAACTTTTACATATCTTATTTATCCAAGCTAAGTTTTGTCTTTCTAGCAGGAGACGTACAAGCTGGCTAAAATGGTCTTATATAGGCCTCCGAAAGCGCATTTAGCATTACGATACGAAGCCCTAAGCATAAGACCGCAGACCACGTTGAAAGAAATCTTCACAAAATCGGCGACATGAAACAACTAACGTGCATAGTGTATTCTTGAAAGGCGTCAAGCGTGAGACAGAACTGGAAGCACGACGTCATGCGACTCTGCCAGAGGCTTAGCGAAGCGGGGGCAAGAACTCGAGTCGCTCCCGGATGTTAGTCCATGAGAGCGTCGTCGAAAATGTTGGAATGCTGTTGAAAAAGTTGTACATGAGCCACGCCAAGTAATTTTCTAGTACGGAAACTTTTCACACGTAGATAGTACGTGTGAAAAGTTTCTGTCCTAGAAAATTACTTGGTGAATTACTTAAAAATTACTATTAATAATTTTTTTTATAATTGAATGTTCACTTCTTTACTTTCCTTGTTTCGGAGATTAACCATCACCATGTGTAACTCAAAGGGCTATGGGAAGTTACCTGTTCTTAATTTGGGGCCATTGGTTCAATGGGAAGGGGCCAGCGCCATCAGACAAATACCCCACCCATTCCTCACCCGGGCTCGTTTAGGAAGAATGGCCAGAGCTCAGACCACTCAGCCACCGAGATGGCGATAAATTATCTATTTTCATTTATAATTTGCCATTTTGTTTGATGACATAGACATTTTATGTTCCTTGATTCATATAACATATACTTTCCTCATAACACTCATAATATATACTCTCTTTATAACATCCATAATATATTCTCTCCTTTTAACTTTTATGATATGTATTTCTCTTTATAATATTCACAACATATACTTCTGTTTAACATTCATAATATGCATTCAATGGGAAAACATTGGAGATACCTACCTAATAGGGTGTCGGGTCTCCTCTAGCGCGAATAACAAACAGCCTGTATACGCCGAAGTATGGACTCTACCACCAGACGCCGGAGGGTTTCCGAAGGTAATGCCAGACATGTCTGTTGCAGCATTGTCCACAACTCCACTCGATACGTCGGTCCAGGATCCATACATCTGATGTTTCGCTTCACGGTATTCCAGAGAGCTTCCACGGCGTTTAAATCCAAGGACTTTGGGGGCCACAGGATGGTTCTACTCTCAGACAACGAGTGTTCCTCGAGCGATGCCTCGGTGGTTGCGGCCCGGTGGAGGAGAGCATTCTGCTGCTGAAACAGACCATCGGCCGCAGGAATCTTGTAGGTGATCAGCCAGCACTTGCTGGACGCGCGCTGCGCTTAAGGATCTCTCCAGACACACTAAGGGACTTAATGTGTCCCATGAGAAGGCTCCCCAAACCATCGCCTTGAAAAGAGTCAACCTGACACGACGGGACCATGGCCTCATGCTATCGACGCCACACCCACATCCTCCCGTCAGCTCCGTACAGCTGGAAGCGGGATTTATCTGACCACATGACGCGGCGCCTTTGCCGAGATCCCGTTTTGATGTTCCCGGCCCCAGGCGAGGTGTAATGTTCGATGACGAGCTGTCACGAGTAGGGCATCGGTTCCCACAGCCCAGGGTACGGAGCATGCGCCGTATCGTTCACTCGCAGACACTGCTTGGGTCTCCGACATTTAACCTGCATGTGATTTGTGCCGCCGTTGCCAAGCGGTCTGTCTGTACTAACCTGGATAATATACGTCTGCCCAGGTCATCAACGGCGTGTCATCGGCCACCGCTTCCTCTCTGGACGCTGCTACGTTCAATGATGGTATACTCGCGGTACACCCTTGATACGGTTGCTCTCTGAAAACCAAGGGTTCTTACCTCTTGGGCGATAGAATGACCCATATCTGTTGCGCGTACAATGCGTCCAGGCTCAAAGTCGCTCAGATCACTACGTTTACCCATGTTCATCGATTGCGGTACACTGTTGAGAAGTCCTGCTGTCCGACAATTTACCACCGGCGTTCGGTTTGGGCCTGTTCCATTCTACGCGGGGGATGCCCATGTCAACTGCCCATCACCTTATCTCTAATATTTTTTCTGCTGAGTGTGTACTGTCTTTTCGCTGTCGAATCTAGTTTAAAGTTAATGTTTTCAACCGTAGTATTATATAAAATTTATTTTCCTTTCAATAAACTCTCAGAATATATTCAATATGGGATTAGAACTTACTTTTCTCGAGTAGGTGCGTACCAAAACTTAAGTCACTAACGGAATCCACTTTCTTAATCGTCTGTGCTGTTGTTTTCCATGGGGTGCAAGCTGCATAACTTGCTCCACAAGCGCCAGTCCCATTCGCTACACCACTGGATTCTGTGTGGGAACTAATGGTCTGGTGTGGTGTTTTTCTGAGGTATGTGCCGCCATTTTTTAGGACATTTTTTGTTCTTTTGGGATCTTAACGACCACCATAAACACTTCTATGGGCTATAAGCAGTCACCGTCTCTGGTCTATAATTTGGGGGCCACTTCTTCCAGGGAGGTACAGAACCATCAGACAGGCACACCAGCCATGTTTCCACGGGGACTCGATCCCTAGTCTATCCCGGATGACTGATGAGGACTCCGTGTTACGTACCAATCAGCCGCTGGGGCGACCTACGATTTTCATTAGCTCACTGAAATGATGGACACGTAAGAACCACTTCAGCATTAATTGGAGGTACTCCTACGCTGCTTGACGACGAACAGCATGATCATGGCTGCCCCAATCTCGTTATTTCGAAACTTCTTGCTTTCGGAAATACACTCACGGACAATGAAATTTGCGCACCTAGAAGGAAACATGCTAGAACCGCAAAACTTTGCAAATAGCTAGAGTGCGTACTGGTACGCAAATGATCCACATTTAGTGCGAGTGCGCATGACCACACACCCTGTGGTGGCGCTTCAAGCAGCAACTGGCAGCCTTATAAACCGGCGTGTAGTAGATGCCCCATGAATTGGGCCGTGGGTGGCCTAGTGGTCAGCGTTCGTGACTACCATGGAGATAACCACAGGTTCGATCCTGGGCAGGTACGAATGTTCGAACAACTAAATACCCACCGTGCGTCAGATGGGCACGTTAAGCCGTCGGACCCCGGGTACTGGCCCCCCGGTAATAAATAAGGGCGTCTTCCATCCCCTTTCTACCTCGCTTCCGTGTTACTTCCCTATCGGGCACTCTAGCCCAAATCTCCTAGCTTCCTATTTCTAAGGGTTGTTTAAGACCTGGGTCAGACACTCCCTTCCTAAAAAATCCTCTACATATGATATGATGATGATGATGCCTCGTGAAAGAGAAAAGCACCGGCCGACGCAAGTAAGATTACAAAGGGACAAGAATGCCGGGTAGATGCCGGAGACGTCGATTTATGCAACTTACGGACTTTGAGAGAAACCTGATCATCGGGCTGAAAACCGCAGGGTGGTCGGCGCGCCGTATATCCCGCCACGTGGATTTTTCTGACCCTACCGTCCGACTGTACCAGGAGCAGCACCGGTAAAGAGGATCGACGCATCGTGTGCCCTCGGGGGCCTGGTCCACTCTACAGGCAGACGTAGCGGCTCCTGTGTGCCCACGAACCATTTCCCGACGCCTCGCGGGAGCGAATCTGCGATCCCAGAGCCCCTTACGTGTGCTGCCATTAACACCGGAACATCGCCGGCTCCATGTGCAGTAATGCCAGGCCAGAGCGACGTGGAACGCCACAAAATAGAGATGTGTGGTGTTTAGCGATGAGTGTCGCTTCGTTTTGTGGACAGATGATCATCATGTCCAGGTGTGGAGATCCCCGGGTCAACGGCACAATCCCAACCTCGCTATCGAGTGCCACACCTCCCCCACTGCAGGCATTATGGTCTGAGGAGCCATTGCCTACGATAGCCGATCAGCTCTTGTAGTGGAACGTGGATCATTGATGGGCCAACGGTATGTGGATGAGATCCAACGGCCCCATGTGCTCCCATTCCTAGCCGAAATTCCAGGACGCTATACCAGCAGGATAATGCCCGCCCGCTCACCGCTCGGGTTTCCCAGGACTGCCTACGTCATTTCCAGACAGTTCCATGGTCTGCCACTTCCTGGACATCTCCCCTATCGAGCATGTGTGGGACCAGTAGAAATGCCGGCTGCCACCGTGCCGCACTCTCCGGGATTCGAAGCACACCGTCCATCACGTGTGGGCCAGTCTGCCGCAGGACAACATGAGGCTTTTCTCCGGGATTTGGATCACACCGTCCATCACGTGTGGGCCAGTCTGCCGCAGGACAACATGAGGCGTTTTTGTAGGACAACATGAGGCTTTTCTCCGGGATTTGGAGCACACCGTCCATCACGTGTGGGCCAGTCTGCCGCAGGACAACATGAGGCTTTTCTCCGGGATTTGGAGCACACCGTCTATCACGTGTGGGCCAGTCTGCCGCAGGACAACATGAGGCTTTTTTGCAGGACAACATGAGGCTTTTCTCCGGGATTTGAAGCACACCGTCCATCACGTGTGGGCCAGTCTGCCGCAGGACAACAACGCAAGACAACAGGACAAATGTACGGCTCCATGCAGACCGCATTGCATCATGTATCGCCGCAAGAAGCGGTGCAGCGCGCTATTTAACATGACCGGACTGCGTGCCACATATCCCTCTGTAATTGTCCTCCAGCTCTGTTTTTGCCATCATGTGTATCATTCACCTGTCCATAATATTGTGTATCATTAATCCGTCCATATCATGTGTATCATTACGTCCATAAAATTTCAGTTCAATCCGATGCTTCCTTCTTGGTGCGCAAATTTCATTGTCCATGAGTGTTATTTATGTTCCAAACACAAAATTTTGAATAATCGGCTCTATGAACAACGTTCAAACGACGCTGATCTGGAGTTCTGATGTAACGAACTGTAACTTTCTTGAGTTCAAGAAACAAGCAGTCTCACCTGTGACCACTGTCAAAGTTTTCTTGCGAACACCGCCGTGGTCCTCCCCTTCATCTTTTCCTAATGGGTCTATATTCTAGGGCGATCTTAGACCGTCTGTCGATGTTCGTCTTCACCACACCTTCTTACCATCTGTTTCTGCAGTCCGTTAACTCTTATATACGTACATGTATAACACCTCTGACTCCCAACTCCTCCCAACTCTCTACGAATAGTTGGTTCTTCTTTTGTCATGTCTGTTGTAACTTACAAGTCGTCATAATGTGCGCATGTCTAAGGCTCCTGTTCTCTTTTTGTCTCTCTCACAGTGAGAGAATATATAAATGCTTAAGTCAATTTTTGCAGTCCACTTTTCCCTTTCACATCTGATTACTGGCTTGACAAGAATATTTTATATCTTTTCATCGAAACTCATTGACATGATCTTACCGAAATGATAAATTGTACCACTGGCTTCTGACAAGTTAAGTCTTTTGTTTCCTAAATCCCTTTCACCATCAAAACTCAACAAATTTCTTAAGTATTTATATATATTTTCTTACTTGTTCTGTTGGGATATTGTCTATTACTGTTCTTTTTTCCTAATATTTCTTTCCTTCTTCCTTTTTCTTTCCTTCATTTTGACGAATGATAATTCGTACGTTAACATGAAATTTCCCATTTGCACATGCGAAATTCACAGTTTTCCCTTCTTCAGATCTGTATCACATTTTTAATCTTGGTTTCCCAATGATTCATTATGTATATTCTCGCACATATATCACGGAAATATTTTTCAAGATATTTCGCGATTTCCGCGAAAAGAAATTGCATAACACACACAGATGTCTTTATACGTTCATCAACTGCATTTTGAACTGCCATGTGCCACCCCATTGGCAGAGTAGTCAGAAGCGTTAGCTCAGTGCCGTAATTACTATTAAGCGCCGTTTAGCGACGCTTAAGGTCACGCGACGTTTGAGACCCAAAGTCTTAACTCAAATCCACCGGCAAAAAGGACAGATGATATGTGGGAGGAGGAAAAATAACTGCAAACAGCAAACTAAAGGAACAGAAGAACTCTTTTCGATTCGCTCATCTGCTATGGCGTCAGCAGTGTAGGGGTCAGAGCTCGCATGATGCTAAACATTGGAATCAGATTTAAGAAAGCTGAAGACGCATTCAGGCGTTGTAGAGAATTTTATACATATGTGTAACACAAATCAAAGAAAAATTTATCGGCATTTAAGGAATTGTCAATAATTTCGCATTTTTGGAGCCTCAGATGCAGATAATTTGCAAAACATATATGATAAAGATCAAAATAAAAAATTATCCACTCAACTTTTCCAAATAGTTTTAAATAGCTTTATAAAACAAGAAATTAAATCAATAATTCAATAAAAAAATTCTCTCGCCCAGCTTTTAACAACAAAATTCACCTGCTTTGGTTGAGCAGTGGTCTACACGCTGACTTATAAGCAGTCGTCCGATGAGGGTCCGGGTTCGAATCCCGTGAGGCATGGATGTTGTGTTTGTCTTACGGCACTGGATTTCTCCCTTCTCTGGAACCAGTGGCCCTAAGTTAGGGACGGGACACGGCTTATAGCTCTTCGAGTAGCCAATGGTGGTCGTTAAACTTCCCAAACACAATAAATAAAGTTTGACAATTTGGCATGTAGTTACATGGACGTCTCTACACCATTGTTTTCATAATCTAACACTTCCTGTTACGGTAGCTACTTCTGAAAGATCATTCAGCCAACTGAAAATAGTCAAAAATTATTTGCGGAATACAATGTGTCAGGAACGACTGAAATATCTTTCATTAATTGCCATTAAATACCAACAAAGATTTAATTAGAGGTTTTGCCAATGAGAAAGGCAGGAAGAAAGATTTTTCCCCAATGTTTATAATCTATATCCCTATAAACAAGTGGGAAATTCTTTGTAATTTTGCTAAAGCCCCGAGAGTTTGTAATTACGTCACTTTGCTGGTTTCTGACTGCCCCCCCCCCGAATCAGTTGCCTCAAATTAGGGACAGGCGACTATAGCCCTTAGAGTTGTTGGCGGTGGTTGACAAACCGCAAATAAAAAAAGATATTTCTTACATGTACAAGTCTGAGCTATGCTCCGTAAAACGAAAGAACATTATGAAAAATTAAAACAGGGTACTTCCCAACAATAATTATAAAAGAAGTGTAGGTATCTCTCACACGTCGAAAACAATAGTGTGTGTGTGTGTGCGTGTCCTGGAGAAAAAGTATAGGTAATTCCTCCTTTTTTTCAGGAGAAGGCATTCTGTGCCATTTCGTTTAAATGCATCAATTCCTTCTAGGGCGCGAATCTTTTCTAAGGATTAGCATTGAGGGATTCTCCCCGACAACCTTTTCATTTCCTGAGACCGTGTATCATGAATGGAACTTAGCGTGACATTCGATTTCCATGTAACGACATTTCACGAGTGACCTGTTGGCGTCGGTTTTCTGAAAGGAAGTGTCGAATGTGCCAGATGCGCATTCCACTTTTTACGGATACAACTGTCACCCACTATTCCACATACATTACGGAATGAGGACCTTTTTTTTTTTCTACTCTAACTACCATTTTATTCCGTTTCTTATTCGTTCTGTATTTCTGATGCTTTATCTTTTCCGCAGACCCAAAGAGATGTCTTGCCGTGACTTTTTTTTCTTTTGCTCACAGTTTCCTTGTTTTTTTCCTTTTTTAGTGTTTTGTTGATGTTTTTTCGCTGATGTTTCGTGCGTGTGGACGATGGCTCTGTCAGCGGTGCGTGTCCTGACAGTGACATTGATCAAGGCGACTGTCTACCACATCATTTTTTTCCTCGTCCAACTCTTTCATTGGCAAATACCTGATGTGCAGACTTTTTTTTTATTTCTGATTGCACATCTTCCTTTTGAGGATAATATCGTTAAAGAGAACTCCGGCGAAGACTCTGAACATGAGCTGTTACTATAACAAGAAATATTTTCAAGACATTATCTCAGATATTAATCGGATTTTATTAACAGATTTCGTAAAATAGTGATTAAATATCGCTAAAGTAAACGAAAACAATCCGGGAAGTGTAAGTCTGTTTTCTCAGCGAAAAGAACATAAACACATAGTTTTCGTGTAAATTGCTATCATCAAACACAATCGTTGTTTTTAACGAGGTATATTTTGCCGTTTATAATTCTTAAATGCATTTTTGTATCATTAACACGCTTGACTCAAGAAAATTCTTCTGCCTTTTAGTCTGTGATCAGAAACCTCTATTTCAAATGGAGTTCTAAAATGTGCCAACCTTTTTCTTTAATATTTCAGGCAGGAGTTTATCCAGGAATTTCAAATTAAGGTGTGTTGAAGAAGCTGGGGGGATTGAAAAAAATTCCTTAAGGTGGGTGTAAAAATTCGTTTGGGGCGAGCTGGGGTGGTGTTAGATAAAAGCAAATTTTTTGAATGGCAAAATCTTTTATAATAAAATATTTAAGCTTTAAACCTAAGATTAAAAATTCGGAAAAATATTTAAACTTCAAACCTAACACTAAAAATGTGGAAAAGTATATAAGCTTCAAACCTAAGGTTAAAAATATGGAAAACTTCTGGAAATGGAGAACTCTTCAATTTTTTATCTTTAAGAATGATTAAAGCCGAGAATCTTTCTTTTCAGAACTACAGACGTTTATTTCGTTTCTGCTGTTTTTATTTTTTTTAGCACGTCTTTTGTAAAAAAAGATCGTGCTTATGTTACCGGTTTGTCCTTCCGTCCGTTCGTCCGTCTGTACCCATGATATCTCTGCAACTATTGGTCCGATTTGAAAAATTCTTTTTGCATTGGGAAGCTTGAAATATGAGAATGATGATCCTGTATTTCGTTTTTTCTTTTTTTTTTTTTTTTTACGATGTACACTTTCGCCGCCAGGGGCGCAAATGCAGATGATGTCGAATTCAAAAATACGTTTTATTCCACATATTTGCTTCTAAAGATCCGATTGAAAAAATACTTTAATCTTGCGATTCCATTTATGTCGAAGAGTATTTTAGATATAGTTACTTTTTCAAATTACGCATAGAGTTTCCGCTAGGGGCGCAAAATTAAATTATATTTTTCCCGATAACTCTTCTTCTAAAACTCCGATTTGAAATTTTTTTTTCAGCGGATACACCTCCTGATGAAAAATTTTTTTGTATAAAATTTCAAATTTTTGGTAAAGAATACTTTAGCCACCAGGGGCGTAAGTGTTAATTTTTGCTTCTGATGTATTTGCCATAAAATCTGAGCTTCTAAAATATCGATTGAAAAAGTTTTTTCGTGGACTGATGCCACTCACATCGATAAACATTTTCGGAATATTTTCTTTTTAAAATATTTTACAGTTTCTCCGCCAGGCGGCGTACATGTATATCTTATTTTTGTCAATATCTCTACTTCTAGGAGTCCGATTTGAAAAATTCCTTCTTTGTTGAATAGTGTTACCAGTGTGACATGTTTTTCATATAATTTCAAAAATTTCAATTAATTCATAGACTTTCCGTAAGGGGGCGTAAAGGTAAATTCCTTTCCCCCTATATCTCTGCTTCTAAATCTCCGATTTGAAAAATTCTTTCTGCGCCGGATACAGCTCCTGATGGGAAATCCTTGGCACATAATTTATAATTTTTGTAAAAATGGTTTGACCACCAGGTGGCGTAAGTCTTAATTTCCGCTTCTGATGTATTTGCAGCAAAATATGAGCTTCTAAAATCTCGATTGAAAAAAAAGTGGTTTGTTGACCAATACTACTTATGTCGATAAACCTTTTAAGAACATTTTCTTCTTGAAATAATGCATGGTTTCTACGCCAGGGGGCGTAGATGTATATCTTTTTTTTTGTCAATATCTCTACTTCTAGAAGTCCGATTTGAAAAATTCCTTCTTTGTTGGATAGTGTTTCCGATGCGAAATGTTTTCCCTATAAATTCAAAATTTTCAAGTAAATCATAGCCTTTCCGCTAGGGGGCACAAAGGTAAATTGCGTTTTCTGCGTTATTTCTGCTTCTAAAACTCCGATTTGAAAACTTTTCCCTGTATCGCATACAAGACCGGATGGAAAATATTTTTTACATAATTTCTAATGTTTGGTAAAGAATAGTTTGGCCACCAGGGGCATAATTGTTAATTTCTGCTTCTGATGTATTTGTAGCAAAATCTGGGCTCCTGAAAACTCGACTGAATTTTTTTTTCTTGGACCGATAGTGCTCATATGGAAATTTTTTTTAGAATACTTTCTTCCTAAAATAATGCATTATTTTCCCACCAGGGGACGTAAAGTCACATTTCATTTTTGTCGATATCACTGTTTCTAAGAGTCCGATTTGAAAAATTATTTCTATGTTGGAAAGCGTTTCCGGTGTGAAATGTTTCTCATATAAATTCATGTTTTTCTTAACGCACAAGTCTGCAACCAAAGGGCGTAAGCTCACGATTCAGTTTACAGAAATATCCGAGGGATTAAAAACCCGATTGAAAAACTTCTTTCTTCCGTCAGATACTATTGTTTTCCGTACTGGTTCCACTGACTTTGAATATTTTTGATAAATTTAATTTGTGTCAGTACGGATTCAAAAGACGTGCTTATTGCACCCGAAAATTCGGTGTCATCTTTCTTGTTATCTCTCTTGTCGAAATGTTTCCGTACAGAACACGAAAGCAAAGCAGTATTAATATGGGTTGGTGAAACAGCAGCTGTTGATATTTTCACAAATCTCGTGCATGCTGAAAGGATTCGGAAGTATATCCTCAGAATTTGTAACAGATTAAAATGAAGAGGTATGTAGAAACATTTTTGTGGTGGCAATGACTGGCTTAAAAACAAAGAAAAAACAACTTCAAATTAAAAAAAAAAGAAGTCCACACATATAGACTTCAATTTGAAAAAAGTTTCATATGGTAGTTGATGCTTCAAGGTAGAGCTGAGAAATTCGTGTAAATATTAACTGCTATTGACAATTGTGCTATAGATAATAAAAACGACGAATACTTAAATGTTGAAACGTATATATACATGTGAATGTGTGTGTGTGTGTGTGTGTGTGTGTGTGTTGTAGACAACCCCAAATAGAGATGATGTTGAGATATTTTTATGAAGGGGGCGTGGCGTCTGAAAAAAACTGGAGTGAGGTGATGGTGGCGTCTTGGATTCTTAGATTCTTAGAATTAGTGCTACATAAATCACTGATTCTAAGAACAGCCAGTTATCACCCCCCCTATGGTTCAGTAGTATGACCCTTAGTCAGGTGGGTTTTGGGTTCAGGTTCGAATCCTAGATGAGACATAAGCGGTATGGCTGACTTACGGCACTAGCTCTCCTGGAGTCAGTGTTCCCTACTTGGGAACGGGCGACTACTTATAACCGGCTTAGTTGCTCACGGTGGTTGTTACCCCTTCGCCTTCCCCTTAAAAAGCGTAGCCGGCGCCCTTATCCAGCAACTTAAATGTTGTTTTAAGTTGTACCTACTAAATACTAAATTCTTGTAATTAAACATTCTTTTAGCGATTAATAATTTTAACAAGAAGAGCGAGTCAGCATGAAATCACAATAGGTGAACTTTTCCACAAAGAGCCTGGAAGTTATACATATAAACACCCAGACAGACTGTGACTCTGTCTGAAATGGTGTTTGTTATTAGAAAACGCGAGACCTTGTTAAGCCTCGCAATTTCCAACCGTGTGGCAGAGGGCCTCTCGACAATTATAACCAGTTGAGCAGAAGTTCGAATATTTAATCCCGTCATTCCTAGCCGCATAAACAGCTGAGAATGTCTCTGTCAGCTGACGATGTTTAATGCATGCATAAATAAGATAATTTAGTGATCTTTTCTTAAAGAGGCCATGCGGCAAGCTAAACCTTCGAGAAACTGTGTATCGCCAATACGTATTATAAACGCCTTACAAAATAATTAACACATTCATAAAAACTGAATAATAAAATTATCAACACTAGCAGTTTAAGAAGAAATGAAACGTTTTTTATTATTTAAATTGAAACCCCTTCACTTTTAGTTAACGTTTCCACCATGCATTGCACTGGTTATTATTAGAGAAAGATTTGGTACATTTTGAGAACTATTTTTGAAATAGAAGTATTTATCATAGAATAAAAGGTACAGCAGGTTTCTTGAAAAAAAAAAAAAACTCTCAATGATACAAAATGCATCCCACATTTAAGAATTGTGACGTATATCTCTGAATATATTTTCCTTTTAAATTTTTATTCTCTTATGTAAACGTACTGCAGTTACTTCTCGGTTTAAACGTTTTCTTACTGAATAACACATTATTTCCTCGAATAGCTTTCACATTTGGTAACACTGACAGTGAGTCGGAGCAAGATGCACAAACAACGTTCAATGTGAATAGTGTGGTGGATATTTTAAAGTCCAGATGTGACGATACGTTGTATATCTCTGAATACCTTTTCCTTTTAAAATTTTATTCTCTTATGTAAACGTACTGCAGTTACTTCTTGGTTTAGACGTTTTCTTACCGAATAACACATTATTTCCTCGAATAGCTTTCACATTTGGTAACACTGACAGTGAACCGGAGCAAAATGCACAGACAACGTTCAATGTGAACAGTGTGGTGGATATGTTAAAGTCCAGATGTGACGATACGTTGAAAGGATGCAACGAAGGAGCTAATTAAACAAATAATCGCGTAAAAATATGAGCATAGCTCACCTTCTTCTTGATCTATTCAATTTCTCACATTTTAGTACTTCCTCCGACTGTCCGTTCGTTTTTATGTTAGTACATATATACTTGATCAATTTGGAAGCATACATTACTTAGTAAATACACGTACAATGTACATACTTGATCAATTTGGAAGTATTTATTTACTAAGTAATGTATGGAGGGACAGGCTTTCATATTAAGAATGTTTTTGACATGAAAAACGAACGGACAGTCGGACGAGGTAACGTGCCATAAATGTGGGGGAAAATGAAAACCTATCGAAACATTTAAGTATGTTGAAGTTTATATCTTCACCATTATCATTGTCAACCAATATCAATCAAACATCATCAAACAGGTCTCCCTAAGGTTCTTCCACAAACGGTCTCTCTTGGTCTTGAGGTAGTCTCCTCCATGTCACTTCCTCATGCTTTCGAATTTCATCCACCCATCTCCCACGTGGTCTTCTTCTGGGTCTTTTTCTGTCCCTTGAAATCCAGTCTAAAATTTCCTTCTGACAGTATGTCCAACCCTTTGCCATTCCAGGGATTTTACTCTGATCATAATGTCTTTCTCTGTTGTCATTTTCCTGACCCACGAGTTGCTCTAATGTTTCCTACACCAAGCATACATCTCTCCATGCTTCTTTCAGTTGCCTGCAGTCTTCTTTAGTTAAGGTCCACGTCTCTGCTCCGTACACAAGTACTGGAAGGATGTATTGATGAAACACTTCTTTTAAGACATAATAACATATTGCTCTTAAAAACTGTACTGTTTCTTCCAAAGCTCTTCAACCAAATTTTGTACGGCGATTAATTTCTTCATCAATGCGACCCTCGCTTGATATCTGTTGTCCAAGGTAAATGCATAGGTATCAGTTATCTCCGGCTTTTCCCCACCAATCGATAGATCTTCCTTTCTTTGTTAAAGCACTGTACATCAGTTTTGTCCTCTGACAGTTTACTTTTAATTCCAGTTCTTTACTTTTGTCAGCAAGTTCCTGTATCATACCCTGTAGCTCTGAAGGGGTAGCTGCAAAAATGACTACGTCATCAACAAAACGAAGATGAGTTAATAATCTATTAATCCTTATCCCTTTGTTTTTCCAGTTTAATGATTGAAAGACATTTTGCAATGTGATATTGAAGAGATTGGGAGATATGGTGTCACCTTGTTTCACTCCCTTTCCACTTTTTGTTGGTGCTGTATCCTCAAATAGCAGAACCTTTGCACTTGCATTTTCATTGATGTTATTAATGCATCTTCAACACCGCAGGGCTTCAAAGCTATTGTAGCTGCTGATAGTTTCACGGAATCAAAGGTCTTTTCATAATTAATAAAAGCCATACATAAAGGGAATTCGTATTCCCTCGTTCTTCCAAATAGTTCTCTCAGTACATATGATCTATAGTACTGCTGCTACTTCTGAATCGAGTTTGTTCTCTCGGTTGAGCCATGTTCAGCGTTACCTTCAAACAATGTGAAAGAACCCTAGTGAAGATTTTATAAACCACTGATAGGAAGCTGATGGGCCTGTAGTTCCTGAGATCCTCAGTGTCACCTTTTTGATGTAGCAGGATCAATGCAACATTGTTCCAATCATCAAGAATCTTCCCTTCATTGAGACATCTAGTGAAAACTTGGGAGTGTGTATTTTCTACTTCTCCACTTGCTTCTTGTATAATGTCCACGGTAATTCCATCTTTTCCTGGAGCTTTTCCCCGCTTCATGCTCTTAATTGCATGTGTAACTTCTGCTTGGAGGACTGGAGGGACTTTGGTACCGTTACCTTTCTTAATGTCTGCAGTTGATATATCATCATCATCATCATTGTCAACCATTATCAATCCACTGCTGGACGAAGGTCTCCCCAAGTTTCCTCCACAACGGTCTGTCTTGTGCCAGTCTCTTCCATGTCACCCCTGCATACTTTCGAATTTCATCCACCCATCTCCCATGTGGTCTTCTTCTGGGTCTTTTCCTGTCCCTTGGAATCCAATCTAAAATTTCAGCTGTCCATCGATGGTCTGTCCTTCTGGCAGTATGTCCAGCCCATTGCCATTTCAGGGATTTAACTCTGATCATGATGTCTTCCACTCTTGTCATTTTTCGGATCCACGAGTTCCTCTTCTTATCTCTCCTGGTTACACCAAGCATGCACCTCTCCATGCTTCTTTGAGTTGTCTGCAGCCTTTGTATGTCTCTTTTAGTTAAGGTCCACGTCTCTGCACCATACGTAAGCACTGGAAGAATGCATTGATCAAACACTTTTCTTTTAAGACATAATGGCATATTGCTCTTGAAAATTATGCTGTTTCTTCCAAAAGCTCTCCAGGCAAGTTTTGTACGCCGATTAATTTCTTCATCAATGTGACCCTCACTTGATATCTGCTGTCCAAGATAAACGTACGTGTCTGTTATCTCCAGCTTTTCTCCATCAATCGATAAATCTTCATTTCTTGTAAAAGCATTGAACATCACTTTTGTCTTCTGAAAGTTCATTTTTAATCCCACTTCTTTACTCTTGTCAGCAAGTTCCTGGATCATACTCTGCAGCTCTGATGGGGTAGTTGCAAAAATGACTACGTCATCAGCAAAACGAAGGTGGGTTAGATAATCTCCATTAATCTTTATCCCCTTGCTTTCCCAGCTCAGCGACTGAAAAACACCCTCCAATGTGGCATTAAAGAGCTTCGGAGATATGGTGTCACCTTGTCTCACTCCCTTTCCAATTTTTACGTGTGTTGTATTTTCAAACAGCCGAATCTTTGCACTTGCATTTTCATAGATGTTATTAATAATATTAATGTATGCATCTTCAATACCGCAGGTTTTCAGAGCCATTGTAACTGCTGATGGTTTCACCGAATCAAAGGCTTTTTCATAATCGATAAAAGCCATGCACAATGGAAGTTCATATTCCCTCGCTCTTTCAATTAGTTCTCTCAGCACGTGGATATGATCTATTGTGCTGTAGCCACTCCTGAATCCAGCTTGTTCTCTCGGTTGAGCCATGTCCAGTGTTACCTTCAAGCGGTGTGAAAGAACTTTAGTGAAGATTTTATAAACTACTGATAGGAGGCTGATAGGTCTGTAGTTTCCGAGATCTTCAATGTCACCTTTCTTATGTAGCAGGATCATTGTAGCGGCGTTCCAATCCTCAGGAATCTTTCCTTCATTAAGGCATCGAGTGAAAATTTGGGCTAGTACTGTTTCGATTTCTCCACTTGCTTCTTGTATGATGTCTACAGTAATTCCATCTTCTCCTGGAGCTTTTCCTCGCTTCATGTTCTTGATTGCATGTGCAACTTCTGCTGGAAGGACTGGAGGAACTCTGGTACTGGTATCTTTCATGATGTCTGGAGTGCATATATCATCCCTTTCATATAATTTGGAGTAGAAATCTTTCACTCTTGTCAAAATTTCGCCTCTATTTCTTGTTACAGAACCATCTTCTTTTCTCAGTGCCATAATCTGTTTTCTTCCCTTACTGAGATGTCCCTTTGCCAATTATAAGCCATTTCATATACTAGTAGTTTCGAGTCTAAATCTTTCGCCTCTATTTCTTGTTACAGCGCTATAATTTGTTTTCTTTCCTTACTGAGATGCTCCTTTGCTTTTTTCAGGCTCTGGTTGTTTTCAATTGCTTTTCTCACTAGTTTACAGTTGAATTTCCTAACGTCTTCATATTTTTTCGTACTGTCTTGTGTAATTCTACATATTCCACTTTGGAAGTTGCATCTTCTTTATTTGTCCTCATCTCTCTTCTCTTTTGCGTCATCATTGTTTTCCCTGATATCTTCTTCATATGCAACTTGTTCTTAGTACCACCTATTTTTGTTGCTGCTTCCATAAAGACCTTGGTTAGTTTTCTGTTAACTTTTGAGATGTCCACTTCTTCCGGTGTTAGACCTTCTAGATCAGAGAATCGGTTCCTCAGTTCCATTTTGTAGGTATTATGATGCTTTTTAAAGTTGGTCATATCAATACATATTGTTTGTTTTATGAGATTGCCACGTTCAACTTTAGTTTTGGGGTGCTTCTTACATCTCACCATTTTATGGTCACTACCTTTGTTGAACTTGTTCAGCACAGTGCATGCAGTCTTCGGTGAAACATTTCTTGTTACATATAATAAAATGAATTTCGCTTGTTATGCAATTGGGATGTCTCAATGTCTATTTCCTTGGTGGCTTTCACTTTGTAACGTATACTCTATATTCACTTTCCTTTTGATTTTACTATCTCTGGTTATTTTATTTTACTATGTAAATTATCTTCTTACTGAACGAAATATTATTTCACCCGCTGAATGAGATCTGGCAATGAGTGTAAGTCATGACGTGGTGGTAGCTAGTATATAGGCGCGTTCATCGAGACTTAGCGAGAGCTTTTGTGTTGTTATGAGAGAGCTTTTGTTGTTGTTATGAGAGAGCGTTGTTGTTTACGGAGAGCGTTTGTAATACGAGGAGAGATTGTGTTGTTATGAGGAGAGATTCTTCATTAGTGTAAAACAAGTTGTGTGTGTGCTTTAGATGACCAAGAGTCTTATAATAAAGAAGTTTGTGTAAGTTAGTTTTTCTCAATTCATAGTTTTTGTCAGACCTCTGTCTGGCTGTTAGGTTTACAATTAGTTTCTTACCATAAATAACCAGCGTTAAGACTTTATTTACGTTCGTAATTAACTAGTAACAACACCCTTTTGAATTCACTACTTTGAAGCTTAGTACAAGTATATCATTAGCTAGCTGGTAGGTAGAGCATTATTCATTCATAATAATTAGCTTAGCGGAAAGAGTTATAAAGCTAATTCATTATAACTTGAAAAAGGAGTTCATGATGAAAAGCCGTTCTGCCTCTACAAACTCTACGAGTGTATTTTCACGCTGGTTTCTGTTGCCGTAACCAAATTTATCTACTGAAGTTTCATTCTGTTGCTGTTACCTTATTTTCACATTGAAATTTCCCATAATGATCTTCAAGTGTTGCTTGATTTTGTTATTTAAATGCCGAATATTCTTGTAAAATTCTTCAATTTCTTCTTCAGGATGTCTTGTGGTGGGTGCCTGAGCTTGCATAATCTGAATATAGTTTCTTTTTGAGAGTTGGATAACGAGTCGCGCAGCTCTGTGCGAGGAACTTTCAACTTCTAGAACATTGTGCTTCAGTTACTTGTTTATTATAAACCCAACACAACTAGTTCTGCCCGAATCTATCCCGCGATAATAGAAGATATGTCCACTTTCAAGTTCAATGAGATTCCCTCCTTTTTTTCTTACCTTACTTAGCCCGACAACATCCCACTTCGTCTTTTGGAATTTCTCCTCCAATTCAAGAAGCCTTGAGTCAGAAGATAGAGGTCGTCCGTTGAACGTAACCAAGGTCAGCATCAAATGGCAGCTAAGTCTGGTCTTCCAGTGATTCTTAATACACTCTGTTTTCATATCGCACTGGCCGCTACCTTGGCCAGGTACATTCCAGCTGCCGGAGACTGAGGGCCAAGATTTGAGTGGTGAAATCATATTTTTTTTAGGGTTTGTCCGTAACTCGCTACGCTGGCCAAGCGAAACATTATAAAATGTATTTCAGTAGTGTAACGAAGATATCTACGAAGTTCTTTTAGAATATTAGCTAATTAATTAAACAACTGCATCAAACTTTAAAACACTACAAAAAAAAAAAAAAAAAAAAAAAAAAAACTTTTAGGATGCAATGATCACATTTTTTTCCTTTGTTTTGGCAAAAGTCTATAACCTCCTGTGCCAATTTTAAGGAATTTTATTTGAATTTTGTAACGTAGAGTCAATATAATTGTAAATGAAGTCGAAATTTGTGCCACCTAGCAGGGAAATGGAAAATCTTTGTTACGGTCTCAGAAAACGAATGCAAGAACTTTAAAATTAGGGATTTTAGAAGTGCAGATATAGCGGCAGATGGAAATAGCAAAAAGTGTATCTAAAAATTCGTAAGGCATGTTGATGATATTGATAATGATTAGAATTAGCCAGAAGTGAAATATTTTTTCTAACCTGGATTGTGGAAACTGAAATATCGTTGAGCGAAAAATCAGAAATTGCCTCACCTAATGGAAAAACCTTTGTACTATAAACGCCGAAAAAGGCACGGGAAATCGTTACTGCAGAAAATGGGATAGAAAAATAATTTTTCAAATCAAACTTTCAGAACGCTACGTCTGCTTACAGGAAAATGATAAAACTGGATAATCTGACAGCGCATATAATATATTAAATATAGCGAAATCTAGCTAATTAAAGATAACTTTTTTTTCCAACAATTAAATAAAAGGATCTCGTTGACCCCAAATTTAAATGCATGCTACCCCTCAAAAAATATATTGTATATTTTACATCAAAAAGGATTGCAAAATTCCGATACGTTTCGGAACAATAAAACACCAGAACGCAGGCATTGAAAGAAAAATTCTGTTGCATAAATTTAGCATCAAAATGGGCAGGGTGCTCCGTCCCGGGAAAAACATTTAAGCTGAACTTTGGAAAATGCGTGAAACATTTTGATCATAAATGCAGCTATACGACGAAAAACAAAACTCCAAAAAATGACTTAGAAACGGAGATACAGTGGCAAATATAAATATTCATTCACGTAACGACGCAGAAGTATTAATTTGACCACTTGACAATGAAACTTACAATGTTTTAAATAATTATTATCTGTCACTTGTAGGTAAACAGACTGGCACTAAGTTCATCAAAGTTAGCATTGCAATTGCTGTCTAATGGACATAAGGTACTAAAGTTTAAGAAATGTCCCTTACTACGTATTCGTTGACAGCAGTTTATTTGCAGCTTGTTCAGCAAGACAATTGGAGCAGAACTAGCTCTCCCAAACAATTAGCATTAGTCACACTCAGTAATATTTCTACAATACTTTAACACACTGAAGACAAATGCTATTATTTTAGTATAATAAGTAACACTGCCACATAGGGTCTGACTTAGCTTGCATGGCTTTTTGAAATATTTTTGCAGAGGATTTTCATTCATTTTGTATTGATATATTTCTAAAACAGTGCTTAAAACTGATTAAATCCCTACTGCTGATTTCTTCGCCTTATGAAAATGTCCATTATTAAGAGTTATTTTTCTCCTATTCAATGATTTTTACTATACTATGCAAATGAAAATTTTTATCTTCAACAAATTTGCATCTTCACAAAATCACATTAAAAGTACCACCATCACTATCACCAACAACAACTGCTATCAATGCATTGCTGAATGAAGGTCACTGCAAGTTTTTTCCACAGCTGTCGATTTTCAGTTATTCTCTTCCATGGTACTCCAGTATGTTTTCGAATTTCATCCAGCCATGTCCCACGTGGTCTCCTTCTTGGTCTTTTTTGTTCTTTGGTACCTCTAGTATAATATTTCAGTTGTCCATCGGTGGTAAGTTCTAGCAACATGCCCAGCCCATTGCCATTTCAGGGATTTTACCTTGACCGTGATGTCTTCCACTCTGGTCATTTTCTTATCCATGAGTTCCTCTTCCTGTCTTTCCTAGTTACACTTTCCGAGCGCCTGTGATGCTGGGAATGTTCAAATTTTGCAAAACGGGGTATGCTAATCCGAAATGTTTGCTTTCTCTTCCTTGTGCAACGAGAGGATTCCTCTTCCTTGTGCAACGAGAGGATTCCTCTTCTTTGTGCAACGAGATGATTCCTCTTCCTTGTGCAACGAGATGATTCCTCTTCCTTGTGCAACGAGATGATTCCTCTTCCTTGTGCAACGACAGGATTCCTCTTCCTTGTGCAACGACAGGATTCCTCTTCCTTGTGCAACGACAGGATTCCTCTTCCTTGTGCAACGAGATGATTCCTCTTCTTTGTGCAACGAGATGATTCCTCTTCCTTGTGCAACGAGATGATTCCTCTTCCTTGTGCAACGAGATGATTCCTCTTCCTTGTGCAACGAGATGATCCTCTTCCTTGTGCAACGAGATGATTCCTCTTCCTTGTGCAACGAGATGATTCCTCTTCCTTGTGCAACGAGATGATTCCTCTTCCTTGTGCAACAAGAGGATTCCTCTTCCTTGTGCAACAAGAGGATTCCTCTTCCTTGTAACGAAAGGATTCCTCTTTCTTGTGCAACGAGATGATTCCTCTTCCTTGTGCAGCGAGATGATTCCTCTTCCTTGTGCAACGAGATGATTCCTCTTCCTTGTGTAACGAGAGGATTCCTCTTCCTTGTGCAACGAGAGGATTCCTCTTCCTTGTGCAGCGAGATGATTCCTCTTCCTTGTGCAACGAGATGATTCCACTTCCTTGTGCAACAAGAGGATTCCTCTTCCTTGTAACGAAAGGATTCATCTTTCTTGTGCAACGAGATGATTCCTCTTCCTTGTGCAGCGAGATGATTCCTCTTCCTTGGGCAACGAAATGATTCCTCTTCCTTGTGCAACGAGATGCTTCCTCTTCCTTGTGCAACAAGAGGATTCCTCTTCCTTGTAACGAAAGGATTCCTCTTTCTTGTGCAACGAGATGATTCCTCTTCCTTGTGCAACGAGATGATTCCTCTTCCTTGTGCAACGAGATGATTCCTCTTCCTTGTGCAACGAGATGATTCCTCTTCCTTGTGCAACGAGATGATTCCTCTTCCTTGTGCAACGAGATGATTCCTCTTCCTTGTGAAACAAGAGGATTCCTCTTCCTTGTAACGAAAGGATTCCTCTTTCTTGTGCAACTAGATGATTCCTCTTCCTTGTGCAGCGAGATGATTCCTCTTCCTTGTGCAACGAGATGATTCCTCTTCCTTGCGCAGCGAGATGATTCTTCTTCCTTGTGAAACGAGAGGATTCCTCTTCCTTGTGCGACGAAATGATTCCTCTGCCTTGTGCAATGAGATGATTCCTGCGTTTCAACGATTAGTTCCATAGACCACCATTGTTCTCAAAAAGGACTTTATGTACTTGTGCCGTAGATTTGTGATCCTATGTGATATTTAATGAACAGACATATTTTAGTTATTTTAGTTTTTCAAGGAAGGTAGACAGAAACTTTACAGTTTCTGTCTAGTATGGTTTAGCAGAAACTTCCCAGTTCCTGTGCATACCCTCCTTGAAAAACGTTGATGGGCGAAAGCTTGGAAATGTTAATTTATATATTTCAATGATATACAATGAACAACAAAACAGGTTGTTCATTGTTTTGTTGTTTGGTGCACAAACAACAAAGCGAACATTAGCAACGTTTATTCAAAATTAAATGTTCATCGACTGTAGTTTGCGTTTGGTTCGGCATCATCAGAACAACTGGAGCGTAAACAATCAAAACATTGTGACATCATCAGAGTTCTGATAGTCACGGGTTTTGGTGAGTAGTTTCCACGCGCTTGAAAGAAATGGAGTCAACGTCATGTCGTTGACAAGCCGTGACGAGTTCCGTTATATGTAGAAAGCTTCTGATATATTAAGCTTGATAGTCGAATTAGTTTATCAATAAGCATAGCGTTTGCAAACAAAACTTTCTGGTTATTTTTGTAACAATATTGGGCTATAGACTTATTCTTCAGTTCACAGTTCCGTATGCAAGTCTTGTGTTTTTTCACACATAAACTTAAAGTCCTGCAGGTCTGTCCTATATATGAAAGTCCACATTCACAAGGTATCTGATAAATTCCCTAGAAATTTATGTCTTCAACGTAGTCTTTTGATCCGTAAAAATTCACCTTGTTTATGGGTTTGAAAATAACTTTGAAATTAAAACTTTTGAGAATTTTTGAAATTCCGAAGTAAATCTGAGGAGCAAATGGGATAACTGCCCAATTTTTGCTTACTGGGATGTCTATTGTTGTTAGCGAGCAGACAGGTTTCGGTTTCCTAAATTTTGGAGCAGCTTTGTCTATAACGGAAGGGCTATATCTTCTTTGCACTGCCATTCATTAAAAAAATCAAGCTCTTTCTGCTAGGAATCCTCAGTTGACCATATATGTATTGCACGACATACATACAGGAGTTGGACAGAATAATGTGAACACCTAGGAAAATATGGTTTTACGTATCTAATAGGGTGTGTGACGACATTTGGCATTCAAACCACCTGAAACCTCCTTAGAATGAACGCATGCAAATCCTGGATGGTGGTTAGTCGGATGCTACACTGCTCTTTATGCAGAAATTGCTCCAGGTCCTTGAGAAATGAAAGTGGAGGATGACGGTATCTCACTGTGTTTTCGTATATAGACCACAGTGGCTGGATGATGTTTAAGTTTGGTGATTGGGGAGGCCAAGGAAAGTATGAAAGTTCGTCCTCATGTTTCTCAAATCATTATTGGACATTCCGAGGTCTGTGAACTGGGACGTTATCATCTTGATAGATGGCATCCCCTGTAGGAAACAATGCCTGAGCCATTGGATGGACTTGGTCGACCAAAATGGTTTCATCGCCCTGCCAGTCATCCGTCCTTTCAAGGTGATCAGGGGATCTGCTGAAACCACGATATGACCGCCCAGAGCATGGCAAAACCACCACCATGTTGCACTGTTGGGAGCAGATAGTCTGGATTGTACGCTTCCGACGATGTTCTCCACACGTAAACACGTTCTGCGGTGGAGGATAGTGTGAATATGGATTCATCCCACACATATGCATTGGCAGTCGACGTTGTGCATTCACCCGGGTCACTAGAGATTTTACAATGGCATCTTTGCCATGAATATCTTTTTGTCACAAAGGCTCCATTTGCCGGCCACCAATAATTAGCCCTCTTTCGAAGTCCGTTAGGTCGTTTATTTCGTTGTCACCCTGAAAGAAACTTTCCAACAAGACACTTTAAATGCACTTAAATAGGATCTTGAGGTTTTAAAGAAGCTATTACAATCAAAAAGTGGAGGATACCATTGGGTATTGCGACATACGCAGCTGCATTAAAAGTCCCGTCTCTGAGAATGGTATTCACATTATTCTGTTCAACCCCTGCATATGTAGAAATCAGAGAGGATATTTTCTTAGTAGTCATGAATTATAAACAAAGCAAACAGTCAGTTTTCTTCTGTGGGCAGAAACGATTGGCAGATGTTCGAAGGCAACGGCGACTGGAAGAGAAGCAACAGACTTGCTCCATTGCTTCAAATAACCACGCAGTACAACAACGATATCGGGAAGAGAATTTTAGCATGCATAGCCAGATGCACATTAGCGCGAATGAGTTATCACAGCAGACGTCCCCTTTCGTGTCCCACTTGTCTGCAGTGGGACTAAAACTGGACAACTGAAGAAAGGTCGCCTTGTCAGATAAATTCCATTTTCAGTTAATGCACGCCGACAGCGCGAAATGATGGATTCCAGCAGTCTAGCGTTAACTGTGCGAGCTGGCGGAAGCGATGTAATGGTCTGGGGTCTGTTCCATGTCAGGCATTGCGTTCTTTATCACCTCTGGAACAGCATTCGGATGCCACAAAGTATCTTAACATCACTGCGTACCAGGCATACTCGTTCATGTACATGGTGTTTCCTGATTAAGAGTGAACTTCCGTCATGATAATCTGTCAAGCCACAAAGCTCGGATCGTCACACAATGTTCTCAGGAGAACGACAGTGACCTCTAAGTGCTAAAATGGACTCCGCAGTCACCAGGTCTCAACCCTATTCAACACCAGTGGGATGAGATTTTGACAGTCATTCGTCAAAATGACTGTCAAAATCTCGTCAAATGACTGTGTTAAATGACATTCGTCAAATGACTGTGTTAAAGGACATTCGTCAAATGACTGTGGGATGAGATTTTGACGGTCATTCGTAACAGCTCCACAGCACATTCCGCTATGACGGACCCCATCATCCACTTGGATGAACATAGTTGTAGAACGATATGAGAACCTGGCTAAATCCAAGCTACAGCAAATCTAGGCTGATCTGAGGCCGAAGGCAGCCCAACATGTTATAATTTGCTCTTCAAATGTAACTGAAAACCTCAGCACAGAAACGCGTGCACAAAATTTCAGGGAGGGCATTAAAAAAGAGGCAGCAAAGAATAACTTAAATCACTCAAACTAGCATAATTGTACTAGTGATCCAAATTTCTTGGCGTAGAACAGAAAATCAAAGTTTCCAAGCTTTCGCACATCAACCAGATGGCTTTTTCAAGGAAGTTAGACAGTAAACTGAATAATAAAACACTTCAACAATTTGAACGCGGTGACTTGACTAGATAATAAATGAAGAGATGCGAATGTAATTATTAATTCGCAGAAACGAGGCGTCATGTTAGTTGGGTACGCAGTATCGATTAATTTGATTTTCTATTCTACGCCAAGAAACTCGGATCACTATAGTATGGTGACACTATTTTGAGTATAGTTGGTGCATAGTCATATTTATTAATAACATTCATTTAGCTAATAACAATAGCTTTTTTTTTTACTTTACTTTCAGAAAACAATTGTTTCCTGTTCACTACTGTCCACGTAACACCTCAGAAAAGTTGAAAAATTCATTTTCCTGAAGTTGCAATCGAACCCATATCACCCGATTTCCGTTCGATCGTGATGCCGTTGCACAACCCAAGAGAGCAGCGAAGTTCGAAATTACGGAAGCGAAACTATTGCAGCCTAAGGAACTGAATAACTTCAAATTTGTGTTAGTCAGAGCAATCAAATTAGTTGTCCTGGGTGGTGGAACAGTAATGTGTTAGAAACGGAAATGGGGGTTGTGAGTTCGATTCCTGCTCCAGGCCGATGTCCTTTTTTTGAGGAGATGTTACATGGAGAAGAGTGAACTAAAACCAATTCAGTATGGAAACTTGATTGCTGAAGATAACGTGCTTGTGATGAGTATTTCTTCCTTAATTTCCGTCATTATTACTTATGAAGCGAAAAGAGAAGAAAAGAGAAGTAAACGATAACAGAAGTATAAATCATGATCTATGTACTGTCAGGAAAGAATAACGAAGCTGAATTAAAGCTTAGCTTGAGCTAAACGAAGCTTTTGTAGAAGGCTTTTCCATGGCTGTGTGAAATTGAATGTAATTAGCATGACCATGTGCTTTCTTGGCGGACAGCCATTAACTTATGACAGAAGACGATATAAGTACGAAAATCTGCATTAGGGAGAAATAATGTGGTTTCGAGAACGGATTGCCATTGTGTTTCAAAAGAAAACATTTATTGATTGCAGTTTTCACTTAGGATAAAAACATGGATACCATTGCAGAAAGATATGGAGGCAGCACAGGAAATTATATATATATATATATTTATATAATTTTGGCGTAAAAAGAAACAACAGGCTATAGAGCGTATGCATTAGATAACAACAATGAATTTCAACATCATTCTTATTGCAAAGATTCTTCAACTACTGCGAGTTGAACACATTTCTAAAGCAATACACAGAACTACTCGAGTACGTACGATTCCATGAAAGATGAAGATAAAGTTAGAAAGCGCGGCAGCACTAAACGGATATGGAAGAAACTCACAAGAAAACACACGGGAAACGAAGCAACGTGTGCAAACATATGCATACTGAATTCTGTCGCTGTTGTGGACAGCAAAGAACAAGAAAGATGACACTGAATTTTTCGGTTGTAATTAGCACGTCTTCTGAATCCTTTCTGACGTGAATTAAATTTATCAAAGTTATTCAGACTCAGCGGAACCTAGGAAAACTATCAACCGGGTTTCTACAATTGATAAAGCATCCAGAAACAGAGGCAGCTACTTACTTTCATCAGCGGCTAAAATGTATGTTACGAAAATTAACAAATGACGCACAAAAAGTTTCTTGTAGCATATCAGACACAAAGAGATTTTCAAATCGAACAGTTTAAAGAAGAAATATACATGCAGAAGGAAACATCATATAACTCGACACCTTCTAGCGGAAGAATTTTGCATAATGGAAAAGTTGAAGATAGCTGAAAAATATTCTTCATAGAAAAAGCTATGCTAAGGAAAAATAACTTTTCATACACGTCTCCCGAAAGCAGAGATAGCGAGAAAAAGTTTCCACCTTTACGCCTTCTAGCGGGAAATCTGCGCGTTATTTAAAGATGTTAATGCTGCATATCTCTGTTGTAGCCAGTGGCATACAGTAAAGAAGAAATTCATCAACAGGGTTTTTAGAAGCAGAAATACATCTGCAAACTGAAGTACGCAAATACCACCTGGCGACAAGACTATGAACTATAAAACTCCTCACATACTAACCTAAAGTGTTCTATAAGCTAAATGGCATCCGGTGTTGAAAGAATTTTTAAAATAGCACATGTAGAAGCAGAGATATTGAGAAAAACAGATCCAACATTGGCCCATCTTAGCGGCGAAATTGTGCATTATTTTGGTAAGAAAATTCACTCAGAGAGTTTGTATAGTTAGTAGTATTTAACCAACAAAAACAATTTTCAATCGGGTGTTTTGTGTCGCAGATATTGCTGTAAACGGAAATTTCAACTTACACCCTCTGGTGGCAGACTTTTGCGTTACGAAAAATTTGAAGTTATATGAGAAACATTTCATACCGGAAATGCTCTCCAACAAAGAATTTTTCAAATCGGTTTCTTAGAAGCAGATATATCGACAAAAATAGGATATCATCTACGCCCCCTGGCGGAGGAATTATGTAGTATTTTAAAAAGAAAGTATTCTCAAAAGGTTTTCCGAGGTGAGCGGTATCGATCCACGAAAGAATTTTTTCAGTCGAGTTTTCAGAAGCTCAGATTCTGCTGCAAATACACAAGAAGCAGAAATTAACACTTACGCCTCCTGGTGGCCAAACCATTCTTCATCAAAAATGAGAAATTATATGGAAAACGTTTCCCGTCAGGAGTTGTATCCGGTGCAGGAAGGAGTTTTCAAATCGGAGTTTTAGAAGCAGAGATCTCGGGGAAAACGCAATTTAGTTTTACGCCCCTGGTGGAAAATCTATGCGTAACTTGAAAAAGTGACTGTACCTAAAATAGTTCTCGATATAAATGGAGTCGAGTGGTAAAATAATTTTTTCAATCGGATATATAGTCACATTTCAAGCTTCCCAATGCAAAATGAATTTTTCAAATCGGATTAATAGTTACAGAGATAGGTGTCCCAAACGAACGGACAAACCGGTAGCATAAGCACGATCTAACAAAATCAAAACTCCATGAAATTAAACTAACTATTCTTTCATAGGTAACGTTTGACTTTAACACGCATTTAAGTAAATCTAAAGTTTTCTTAACTGTCGTTGGCAATAGATATCTGTTTTTCTTTTTCTGTTGTTCTTTGTTTTGGTAGGAGGAGGTTTAACGACCACTGTGAGCTATAAAGCAGTAGCCCGTCCCTAATTTAAAGTAACTGGTTCCAGGGAACGGAGGAAGCCTGTACCGTACGACAAACATAACATTCATGTCTCACCGGGATTCAAACCCGGACCCAACTCAGACGAATGATCATAAGCCGGCGCTTAAACCACTGCACCACCGGAGCGACATACACTGAGAAAAACGTTTTGTTGATTAAACAAAAAATTTGTTGAATTACCAAAAATTTTTGCCGATATACATTCGACAAAAAATTTTGTTGAATGTATATCGACAAAATTTTTGGTTGAATTAACAAAACGTTTTTCTCAATGTAGATATCTGTATCTCACAATCAAAACGGGAGTTGATTGCAATCAAGCGAGAAGTCCTCAATGAGCTTCTATGTACACTGAAGAGCAATTGAATTAGAGATACCTGTCTAGTAACGTGTAGCACCACCTTTCGCCCTGATGACGGCGGCGATTCGTCTCAGCATGGACTCGACAAGACACCGAAAGCGTTGGGAAGCTATACGGATCCACGACCCCTGAACAAGCTCCTACAGTTCACGAAGATTTGATGGAGGCGGGTCAGAGCCTCGAACATCTCTCTCGATGGCATCCCAGATGTGCTCAATGGGATTGAGGTCAGGTGACCAAGATGGCCAATGAAACGAGGTCACATCGGTGGAGTGATTATCCAACCATTCGGATACAATTCGGGAGCGATTGCACGGTGCATTGTCTTGTTGCAGGATGAGGTCCCCAGTAGGATGTTGAAGACGCACAAACGGGAGCAAATGGTCGTCCAGGTTATCCCGGTAACGTTGACCTGTGAGGGACGATGTCACACGTACCAGGGGTCCCATTTCAGTTCACGTAAACAGTCCCCAAACGAGAATGCCACCCCCACCAGCTTGAAGAGTACCCTGCTGGCAAGAAGGATCCATCGCTTCATGTGGTTTGCGCCGTACTCGTGTCCTGCCATCCGCATGTACCGACGTGAATCTCGACTCATCAATCCAGGCAACATTTTTTCCACATGTCTAGGGTCCAGTGGCGATGTTCCTGCGCCCATGCTAATCTTTGCACCCAGTGATGTGCGGTCAACAGAGGTACCCTCGTGGGACTATGGCTTCTGCACCCCATAGCGAGGAGATGGTTCTGGATGGTGTGGCTGCTTACACGTTTTTGTGCACCATCGTTAAATTGCCGAGTGATTTCTTGCACTGTGGCCCGCCTATCCGCTGTTACAATGCGAGCTAGCCGACGATGACCCCGCTCATCCACACGCTGTTATCCACGGCAGTTGACCCTTGCGGGGATGGTTTTACCGGATTCGATGTACTCACGGTGCACCCGTGACACAGTGGCTCGTGAAAATCCCAGTGCCTGCACGACTTCCGAGATGGAGTGACCCATTCGCCGGGCCCCGACAATTTGCGCACAATCAAATGCGATTAGATCCTTCGTCTTACCCATACTGCATCCGACTCTTACTGATTCCCGTCGCATCACTTCTTATATTGTCGGATCGCTGCATACGTCATGTCGTTTCCGTTTACAGGGCCGCCCACAGCGCCATATTTGCATAACGCCGGCTGTTAATTCAATTGCTCTTCAGTGTATAGTTTAACGTGGAAGTAACTTTATCTTTGGGGTTTATAGTAATGAAGAGGAAATACAACATTACGTACAAGAAAATGAAGCCGACTTAAGAAATAAACACCGCACATGCTGTGAGGAAAAGACCTTTTTGCCAGTGGTGGGATTCGGACCACACCCTCCTCGCTCCGGAGCCTGTTGTTATCCCAACTAAACTACACTGACGGAGCACATCGCTGCAACTTTGCCGTCTTGATATGTGCTTAACTTCTGAGGTAGGTACATCGCAATAACCACTATGACACGTTTGATATGTAGACGATGTACTACATAGTCTTGCTCTACGTCATATGCTACTGCAGTTTTTACGAACATTGGACAGCAAATGACATCACACATAATCCGTGGTCACGCTTCATTTTCTTTCTCTGTTGTGTATACAAGTATGGACTGACAGGGACTTACAGTTGTCATCGGCCTAATAATTCATTAAAAATGACACGTTTCCTTGCGCCGTTCATTCAATATATTAAGCGTGTACTGTAGTGACACTAGTGTACATGCCAAATTTGGTGGCACTTGCGTACATATCAAGGCCCTATGTTCGGGGATAATTATATGTTTTTGAAATTATCCCAGAACAACACTGTCACTGTGACCTATATTTTGAATGATTTGAACTTTCCTTCACACTTTACACAGGCTTAGGACTAGCAGCATTTATGCTGGCATGTTTAAAAGTTGTAGGTGATATTCGCCTATTTTTTTTTTTTTTTTTTTGTATTCAATTTTTTCGTAGGCGATATTCGCCTTTTTTATTTATTTATTTTTGGGTTTAAAAGAAAATTCTTTATAGATATTTCAATTCAATTTTTCAAAATTTACTCTAATTTAGCAATCTATCATTATCAGAGTAAAATCCCTGAAATGGCAATGGGCTGGACATACTGCAAGAAGAACAGACCATCGATGGACAGTTGAAATTTCAGACTGGATTCCAAGAGACAGGAAAAGACCCAGAAAAAGACCACATGAGAGATGGGTGGATGAAACTCGAAAGTATACGGGAGTAACATGGAGGAGACTGGCACAAGACAGACCGTTGGGGAAGAAATTTCGGGGGACCTTCATCCAGCAGTGGATTGATAATGGTTGACAATTATGATGATGATGATGATATTAATTCTGTAAGGTTGTTTACTGTGAGTCCTATTTTTGAGATTTTTTTTTTTTATTGTAGGTTTAACGACCACCGTGAGCAACTCAATGGGCTATAAGCAGTCGCCCGTCCCTAATTTGGGGTCACTGGTTCCAGGGAAGGGAGAGAGCCAGTGCCATAAGACAAACACAACATCCATGCCTCACCGGGATTCGAACCCGGACCCCTTTCGGACGAATGATCAGAGGCCATCGCTTAGACCACTGCGCCACCGGGGCGGCATTTTTGAGATAACGGCTGAACGTAAAGATATGATTGACGTATCAAAATAATGGTACCATGTAGATGTGCCAGCCGAAGAGAAAAACGAGATTGGGACAACGGTTCGGGAGTTGTAAAGTCTATGGGAGAACCGTGAGGTTGACTCACGCGCTGTTGAAGGCAGAGGCATGGAGGGACTCAGATAGTCCAAAGCCTGAAGTCTTCTCTTTTCTGAGCGAACCGTTGCACAAAGCAACGCTGGCAGGTATTCCTATCAAAGTTCTTCTCATCGGAACAGCGAACACTCTCGAAGACCTGATTGCGTTATACCGTTGGATTGTGTGATGTATATATACAATTTAATAATCATTCGATCCAGTTTATTCACGTAGGTAAGACGTTTCCCATTATGTAAAGATGTAAATAAACATTACGTTGGCCATTGTTAGGGAAAATAATACGGGCGACTGCTTATAGCCCATTGAGTTGCTCACAGTGGACGTTAAACCTTCAGTAAAAAAAAAAAAAAAAAATCACGAACCTGAACTATTGTCTTTACTGAAATGGTTCAATGAATTTTTCAATCAAATAAAGTTTACATTCGTTGTTTCATACGAGTTTATTCTTTTCAAAAAAAAAGAAAAAAAAGAAAAGAAAACCTAACCGTCGATTCCGACGGGCGAAGATTATTCGCAACGCGAATCTCATGCCAACAACATTTATAACCACAGTTGTGACTGAAGTGAGAGTGAAAGAGTGCGCTATCCAGTTGAATTTTTGCGCACGATCGAGATGAGTGGACTTCCGCCTCACATTTTACTACTGAAAAAGGGTGGAGTCGTGATGCTCATCACAAACCTGGCCGCCCCGATAGCGCAGTGGTATAAGCGCTGGCTTATGATGATTCGTTCGCGAAGGGTCCGGGTTCAAATCCCGGTGAGGCAAGGATGTTGTGTTTGTCTTACGGCACTGGCTCTCTCCCTTCCCTGGAACAAGTGACCCTAAATTAGGGACGGGAGACTGCTTATAGCCCGTTGAGTTGTTCACGGTGGTCGTTAAACCTTCAGTCAAAAAAAATCACGAACCTGGACTATTGTCTTTATTGAAGAGGTTGAATGAATTTGTCAATCAAATAAAGTTCACCTTTTTTGTTTCACATGAGTTTATTCTTTTAAAAAAACCCAACAACAACTAATTGTCGATCCCGACGGGTTTCTTCTAGTCTTCAAACACTTCTTAAGACTTCAAACACTTCTTTACATCGTGCGTACTTTCGTAATGTTGCAGAGTTCTAGAGATTCGCTGATCCAGTTTGATGTATCTTTTAGATCGTTTCTTTCCTTCAAGAGTAAAGTCTGTTCGATTTATAGGAAAGTCATTGTACTTAGATTCTTCTTTTAAGCTTCGAATGAGGGTCTTGATTTTAGGATGTGGTCTACTCATTGTGGTGTTAAACTTATTGTTCCAGTCCTCAACCGCATTATTGGGTCTGGTCTGTAGATTGACAATTTCACAGGCTGCTTGTAAAGACAGAATTTTCTAGCCCTTCATTCTGTCTTTAGCATACTCGTATATTGCTCAATTAGAGTAAATTTTGAAAAAGTGAATTTCACTGGATTATGTTACAGGGGAAATCTAATGTTGTACGCAAGTGCCACCTCTTTTCTTATGCTACACTGTTAGATTTGGGAACGCCTTGATACGTATACGCAAGTGCCACCAAATTGAACAAGTACGCAAGTGCCACCAATTCATATTAAGGAACCTCTCTCTTCTCCAGCTGTTTATTTGTTTGGGGGATTTATGAGGCCAGCATGAGTAGCTCTAAGAGCTGTAAGAAGTCACCAGTCCCTAATTTAGGGTCACTGGTTCCAGGGAGGGGAGGGAGCTACTGCCGTAAGTACAAACACACCACCCATGCCTCATTTGGGACTTGAACCCACCCCTCTCGACGAACCGTCAGAATCTGGTGCTTAAACTCATTGGGTATTTATTGTAACAGATGATAAGTCTATCGACTGTTTATAACGTACTATGTAATATGACGTAGATAACTACTACTGCGGTGATGTATGAGTCAAATCTGCAAAGTTGTAGCGATAAGCTTTGCCGTCGTAGTTCAGTTGGGAGAACAGCCGCCTCCGGAGTAGGAAGACGTGTTTCGAAATCCACCACCGGCAAAAAGAGTATACGCTATTTGTTAAAAATTCGGACACCGTAGGAAATCTTTTGATATTTCAGAAACAATCTGAGCCACCACGGAAGCCAAATTGTCGGAGGCGCTTATTTCTGGCTAGTCTTCCCAGATAAACTTGGGTTCGACCTCCAGATCAGGCATAGGAGAGGTGTGTTTGTCCTAATCACTGGTTCTGTCTCTTCTCTGTACCCCTAAAGACGAGCGATTGCTTATATACAGCCCGGAGAGTTGTTCACGGTGGCCGCTAAAGTGAGATACAGAAAAAAAAAATAAAAAAAAGGAAGAGTGTTTTGATATGTTATTAATTGAACAACAGCTCCAAGTAGCTTTCTTACTAAAATGAGCAGAAACTATTTTGCTTTTCTGCAAAGCTCCTAAAATCATTGTGAAATCCACAAATTTGTCGAAACCGCGTCTCCTCGCTCCGGAGTGAGTTGCTGCAACCGACTAAGCTGCAACGACGGAATGTATCGCTGCAGATTGGTCGTCTTGACACGTGCTTTCCTTCTTTAGTACGTCACGCCATCCGAAAGCTACGTTACTTGCAATCATGCGAAGAAATAACAAAACAAACGGAATGACGTCGCATTCCGGTCTGTAAACAGAACTTCTTTCGATAAAAATCTCAGTACTTTTTTACGCCAATTTCAAGGCATATATATATTTTTTAATTGTAAACAGAGGATGAGATTTTTTAAATATAGGATATTATCCATGCAGCAGAGAAATTCCGTCGCAAGAAACCTGAAAAATACATGGAAAAAGTTTGGTCATAGTTACAGCAATCAAGTACCAAAGGAATATTTAAAGTACGCTTTTTACAAGCATAGATTAGGAACATTACGATATGTATTTTTACATTCTGTAACGGAAGCATGAAGTTTCTGGAAAAGCAAGTACATAGATAATACTGATGTTGGCAAGAAGAATCTGGTGCCATAGAACTCTTCGTACGATCTGAAGAAGATGAGGTATCACCAGAGTGCGAATCAAGTTTCTTGTCGTTGGGGGGGGGGGGGGGGGGGGCGTTTAGCCAATGTTTTCTGTACCATCATGCTTCGCGCGCTGACATTTCAAAAATAAATAACATTTCCTCAAGTTACACTAATGAAACGCCGAGCAAAATACTGCACATTAGACGAATAATTTAGCTTTTTTCAAAGAAACATTTTTATGTAATTATGAAAAATACATCAAAGAGAAACAAAAGAATGAAACAAAGAAAAATACATTTAGCTTAAACAAATACTTTGCTTAAATGAGAGGATGTCCTTGACGTTTTCTGCCGATGAGGTATGTCTGTAGCAGAGTGATGGCCCTATTTTATCTAATCAGCTGCAAACCGTTTTTCTGTAAAATCTTCTGAAGCAGGTCCATTTATTGATATAAACATTAGAGAAGATATTGTTTGAATGTTCATTATGTTCTTTAGCTTGGTCATGGTATTGTTCATTATACTGAACCCTCTTTCACACTCTGCCAAAGACACTGGCACTTCTTTAATTCTGTGAAATAGCACCTTTATGAATTACCTAAATATTTCTGGTTTTTTACTTCCTTAAACATACGGAATTCCCTAATGGTTTTGAAACAATAGAATCTTCATGATTTTTATCATTAATTTTTACTGAATTGCAAAGTGACTGAATTCTGTCATCACCATACAGAACAAGTTCACTGCAGCTTTTAGGCCAATATGTTTGGTGTAATACTTCACAGTCTTTAAAAAAGGTATTGGCATTTGAGAATCTTGAATTCAAATGATCAATTACGCCTTGTAAGAACTGTTTTCTAAAGATGCCGAAAGTCTCTTTGTTTTTATTGGGTGGTTCTTTTGTATCTTGACCCTGTTACTTCCCTGTTCCTGAATATTCAGCATTTGCTGCTTTGAGATGAATCCCTTCAGCTTTCTTCATTGCATTTAATGAGTTAATACACACACTTATCTCAGATGAAACAGAGATTGTATCTGAATTCTGTGATTGAAAATACAGTGATAGTTGCTTTAGAACTTCTAGAGTGTGTCTGAACAATGCTAACTCTACAACAAAAATCCATTTTGTCAACCTTTTTAACAATCCTGGGTCACTTGATGCTAGCTAGCTAGTAGACGACGCGCTTCGAATAGAAATCGACAGATTAGTTGTTCAATAAATTTGATAGAAAATGTGATCGTGAGCAACAAGCATAACAATAGTAAAATGTCATTTTAGTGCATAGAGGCAAGGAAAAAATACTGCTGTCATCAGCCAGGGAAACAATTTTACGAGCCTGGGAATTCCCCTCCCTTCCTCCCCGTTAATTCGCACTCAGGGTATCACTAACAAAAAATTTAAATTTACGCCATCTAGCGGGAAAACTTTGCCTTAAAATGTGCGTGAAAACTTACGAAAACGTTTGGTCACGACTGTATAAATTAGGTGCAAGAAGAATTTTCCAAAACGAACTTCTAGAAACACAGATGTAGTCTTGAGATATGGCAGGGCCGTTTAGTGGGAAAACAGTGAATCTGAAATATCGGAAGCCGGCCTGGTGACCTAGTAAACAGAAGCATAGGTCTCGAACTACTCATTGTCCGAGCTGGGCAGATGCTCTAGTCCCGGATGAAACATGGCTGGTGTGTTTGGCTTAAGACCCTGGATATGCCCCTTCCCTAGAACCAGAGGACCAAAATTTGAGACAGGGGACTTATACCTCTCAGAGCTGCGCCTCGTGATCGTCGATAAACTGGAAAACAAAATTAAAACGAAAAATAGACAGTATGTGTGTTATATTGATAGCAAAAGTAAACCGGTGTTGTGGTTTTGGTTTCTTAACTAGGGGCTACGCCTCTAGGCTCGCTACGCTCGTTTCCAGAGTAGCGATCGGGCCCTCCAGCCCTATCTCCAAATACATCACATGAAATAAAAACTGGAAAATTCATATAAATTTCAATTTTTGTTGCATGTTTAAGCAAATAAGGCTTGTTATTCCGAAATTTCAGAGTTTTTTTTTTACTGTCGTTAATTTTTGGAAGGTCGGACTTTTGTCGTTTGAACTTATAGCACTCACTAAATTTACAACTAAGGAAAACAGAAGCGGTCCAAAGAGCATTTCCGTAAACCGTAAACGGTTTACAACTGAGATAGCTTTACCAACAAAACCTATTCATAACAAATTATCTGCGTCACCATGGCAGCAGGTCACGAGACCAGAACGTTCCTCTGTGGTTATCGTGAAGACCGACAAGCCGTTCGTTTCTTACCTTTGCGTCTGTAAAAAAAATGTTTTTTTCCTGTGAATTTATCGTCTGCGTTAGTGGTTCGTGTTGACTGTGTTGTGTTTTCACCGTTTTGCCTCACTTGAAGTGAGTGTGTGTGCCTTCTGTTTCGTTATTTTGTGTTTCTTCTGTGTGACGCAGTTGCAGCAGACAGTGTTGTGTTGTTCGGCTTAGCGGCCATGATGGCTGCTTCCCAAGTACAAATGCAAGTTCCGTCTGCTGATTTTATCTCAGCTGGATTTTCTTTGGCTACATCGACCGCTTGTGAGACAACTATGACCTCTTCAAATGTGGATTTATTTGTCTACTTCTAATTGTTTTTCTGCTTCTAATGTGCTTCGTCCTAATATTTCTGCATCGAATGTTCTTCGTCCTAATTTGCATATCCTGGATGCCGAGTCACGTTCTGCTGCCACGGCTGCAACTCCTCCACGCTCGTATGCTGCGACTGCTCGTCCAAACCAATCTCATGCACCTCTTTCAATGCAACCAGTATTTTCTAGAGAAGATAAAGTTCTCAAGATTCGGATTTCTGACGACTCACCAGCAGGTAAAGAACTTTCCTCAGCTTTGTTATTAAGTGTGTATTTTCCGTCTCTTCGTGACACCCCCTCCCCTCTATTTGGAGGCCTTGGTTAAAGTTGTTCCCAAGGAAAGCATCGTTTCAATTATTCGCATTGGAGGGGGTGTTGTCGTTCATTTTGTTCACCAAAAAGCCACCGACACCGTTCTTGCCACAGGCATTGATATTGGCTCTTTTCACTTGCAACCTGTTGCTTCTGCACAGCGCCCGGTCACAGTGACATTATCTCCTGTGCCTACTGCTATTCCTGACAACTTACTTGTTGCTGCACTCGGCACTCTTGGTCGAGTAGTGGGAGAGACTAAATTTCTCCCAGCTGTTGCCAGAGACTCTCCATTCCAATTTGTGCAAGGAGGACGTCGCCAATATCGTGTTATTTTCCCCACTGACCAAGCCATTTCTAACCGCCCCACATCTCTGCAACTTGTTACGGACACACGTACATTCGTTTTCAACTTATTTGCTGGTGTCCAGTGTTTCCGGTGTAGAGCTGAGGGACACCTGGCTTATGAGTGCCCTCAGCGCACACTTGCGCAAGGTGCTGTCCCTTCGTTGAAGGTTCTTGACATACCTCCATCATACACTTCCTCCTCCCTTACTACTGAACAAACTGTTTCCCCAATGTCAACCACGTCACCATCTCTGCTACTTGCTCCTTCAATGACTGCAGATATTTCGTTGTCTTCACCTGTTTCAGTTCCGCCACTGCCATTCAACTCCGAGCAGCCGCTGTCTTTCAAAACTCCTACGCAGTTATTGCCAAGCACTAAACAGCCATTACCATACAACTCTGAGCAGGCGCTTTCTTTCAAAACAACTACGCAGTTATTGCCAAACACTGAACTGCCATTTCCATTCAACTCCGAGCAGCCGCTTTCTTCCGAAACTACTGCGTCATCATTGCCCAGCTCTCACGCGCCACCACCAAGCAACAAATTGCCTCCCGTTTCACAGCCTGTTTCGCAAGTGCAAACACCTGCTTCTCAACTGTTCAAATCTGCTCTCATTGTTGACATGTCATTTCCACCTCTTCCTACTTCGGTGGGCTCCTCTGGACCCAAAACTGCCGGGAAACGCCCAAATTCTGCCGAGTCTTCTCCTAGGCCTTCGCGTCGCACTAGGCGTTTTCGGACCAAATCTTCTGCCACTTCCTCTGGAACCTCACCTGGCGTAGAAAATTTTTCTTCTCAACTTCGTATAACAAACAGATTCGCTTGCCTCCCTACTGATGATGATGATATGGATGTTGCTGCTAATTTAAGTGAATCAGCATCGATTGCTTCGGATGTTGTTGGAGATGATTCTTCTCTTCCCACCATTCCCAAACTTTCCGCTCTGTTCAAAGACTGTTCTGTTCCAATGCAACCGCTCACATTTACTGAACTTCTTGAACTAATTCAACGCCCTAGGATTGACATATTTCTAACAATCCCGTGTATTCAATCTAAGTTAAATTGGTTACCTGAAATGCTTCAACAACTGCAATTGCTTGATGAATTTTTGATTAACGTTTCCGTTCCCCCTGAAGATGCCCAGCTTCAGCATCGTCTGTGGTACATGCTGAAGTTGCTCACAGCTGAACTGGAAAACAATCAACAGCCTGTTCATGATTTCCCAACTGACTGAGTTTTTTTTCTTCTGAATAAACGTTTTGTTTTGAAATTGTTTACCTTTGAACTTGTACTGCTTTACGGTCAGTTTTTGTTTAGTTTTCGGCGAACTCTTAGACACAGTTTAATACTATTGTTATCAACGGACTCAGACTTTTTTTTTACTACTGTTCAACTGGGCAGCCTGTGAGCGCCCTCTTTTTCACACCCTCTTCAACGTTTGTTATTGTTTTTTTTAAATGCTTGCGTATACCTTGTTCTCTCTCACATCTTGTTACTGTTTTGTATTCTGTACTTGTTCATATTTTGTAGAGGCGTATTTTTATACCTAACATTTTGAGCAATAAATACCTTATGAAGACAAGCCGTTCGTTTCTTTCCTTTGCGTCTGTAAAAAAAATGTTTTTTTCCTGTGAATTTATCGTCTGCGTTAGTGGTTCGTGTTGACTGTGTTGTGTTTTCACCGTTTTGCCTCACTTGAAGTGAGTGTGTGTGCCTCCTGTTACGTTTTTTTGTGTTTCTTCTGTGTGACGCAGTTGCAGCACACAGTGTTGTGTTGTTCGGCTTAGCGACCATGATGGCTGCTTCCCAAGTACAAATGCAAGTTCCGTCTGATGATTTTATCACCGCTGGATTTTCGTTGGCTACATCGACTGCTTGTGAGACAACTTTGACCTCTTCAAGTGTGGATTTGTCTACTTCTAATTGTGTTTCTGCTTCTAATGTGCTTCGTCCTAATATTTCTGCATCGAATGTTCTTCGTCCTAATTTGCATATCCTGGATGCCGAGTCACGTTCTGCTGCCACGGCTGCAACTCCTCCACGCTCGTATGCTGCGACTGCTCGTCCAAACCAATCTCATGCACCTCTTTCAATGCAACCAGAATTTTCTAGAGAAGATAAAGTTCTCAAGATTCGGATTTCTGACGACTCACCAGCAGGTAAAGAACTTTCCTCAGCTTTGTTATTAAGTGTGTATTTTCAGTCTCTTCGTGACACCCCTCCCTTTCTATTTGGAGGCCTTGGTTAAAGTTGTTCCCAAGGAAAGCATTGTTTCAATTATTCGCATTGGAGGGGGTGTTGTCGTTCATTTTGTTCACCAAAAAGCCACCGACACCGTTCTTGCTACAGGCATTGATATTGGCTCCTTTCACTTGCAACCTGTTGCTTCTGCACAGCGCCCGGTCACAGTGACATTATCTCCTGTGCCTACTGCTATTCCTGACAACTTACTTGTTGCTGCACTCGGCACTCTTGGTCGAGTAGTGGGAGAGACAAAATTTCTTCCAGCTGCTGCCAGAGACTCTCCTTTCAACTTTGTGCAAGGGGGTCGTCACCAATATCGTGTTATTTTCCCCACTGACCAAGCCATTTCTTACCGCCCCACAACTCTGCAACTTGTTACGGACACACGAACATACGTTTTCAACTTATTTGCTGGTGCCCAGTGCTTCCTGTGCCGAGCTGAGGGACACCTGGTTTCTGAGTGCCCTCACCGCACACCTGCACCTGGTGCTGTCCCTTCGATGAAGGTTCCCGATGCACCTCCATCTTCCACTTCTTCCTCCCTTACTACTGAACAAACTGTTGCTCCTATGTCAACCACGTCACCATCTCTGTTGATTGCTCCTTCCATGACTGCAGATATTTCGTTGTCTTCACCTGTTTCAGAACTGCCATTACCATACAACTCAGAGAAGGCGCTATCTTTCAAAACAACTGCGCAGTTATTGCCAAGCACTGAACCGTCTTTACCATTTAATTCCGAACAGCCGCTTTCTTTCAAAACGTCTGCGTCTTCAATGCCCAGCACTCAAGAGCCACCACCGTGCAACAAATTGGCACCCGTTTTACAGCCTGTTTCGCAAATTCAAACATCTGCTTCTGAACTGTTCAAATCTGCTCTCATTGATTTCATCTCATTTCCACCTCTTCCTTCTTCTGTGGGCTCCTCTGAACCCAAAACTTCCGGGAAACGCCCAAATTCTGCGGAGTCTTCTCCAAAGCGTTCGCGACGCTCAAGACGTTCTCGGACCAAATCTTCTGCCACTTCCTCTGGAACCTCACCTGGCGTGGAGAATTTTTCTTCTCCACTTCGTACAACAAACAGATTCGCATGCCTCCCTACTGAAGATGATATGGATGTTGCTGCTGATTTATGTGAATCAGCATCTGTTGCTTCGGATGTTGATGAAGATGGTTCTTCTTTTCCCACCATTACCAAACTTTCAACTCTTTTCAAAGACTGTTCTGTTCCAGTGCAACCGCTCACATACACCGAACTTCTTGAACTAATTCAACACCCTAAAAAACGTAAATTGCTAACAATCCCGTGTATTCAATCCAAGTTAAAAAGGTTACCTGAAATGCTTCAACAACTACAATTACTTGATGAATTTTTGAGCACTATAACTCTTCCTCCTGATGCTGCCCAGTTTCAGCGGCGTCTTTCATACCTGTTGAAGAAGCTCTCAGCTGAACTCGAAAACCATCTACAGCCTGTTCATGATATCCCAACTGATTTGTGTTAGTTTCAACTGCCGAAGCTTTGCTGGGTCGGCAACTAATGCTCTTGTCTTCGAAGATATTTGTTATCTTAAAGCTAACATCATTCTCCTGCAGGAAACAAACTGTTCTCCTTTGACAGACATTTCCCGCTGGCGACGCTGGCCTTTTGTCTTTTTTCACAATTTCCGTGCTTATTTGGGGTCCGGCACAGCAATTGGCATTCATAATCGTTTTCTTCCGTTTCTGTCTGACGTTGTTGAGTCACAGAGCCTGCTCGGGATTTTTCAATACCTTTCTTTTCGCTTCCTTTCTACCGGTTTCCATTTGTTAAATTTGCACGTTCCTCGTAGTGATTCAGAAGCTACATCCCTCTTTCTTCATGTTACTACGATTCTCGCTGAGATTCCGTCTTCTGAAGTTGTGATCATGGCTGGTGACTTTAACTGTACGCTGCAACCTCTTTACGATCGTGGTGGGTCTCAAGATTTCCGCTCTTCTCTGGTTTCGCAACTCACTCAGCTGGTCTTTAATTTTGATCTCCAAGATGCATTTCGCCTTCTCCATCCTGTGACCCGTGATTTCACCTGGTTTCCTCCTGCAGGATCCTCCAACGCTGCTGCACGTTTGGACCGATTTTATGTTTCCAGTATTTTGCGTTCTTCCCTTGTTTCTGTTTCACATGCTCCAGCTGTTTCCTCCGACCATCGTCCAGTCGTTCTACAATTTCATCTTCCCTCCACTGGTGTCCCTCACCTAATGGTTTGGACCCTTGATGATTTCTGCCTGCAAGATCCAACTTTTATTTCTCATGTCAATTCCATTATTGCGCAATCAGTCAATCAACTTCCCTCCACTGTTGACCCGGCAGCTCTGTGGCTCTCCACCAAGCATTCCATTACTGCGTTTGCTAAACGCTTTTGTTTTTCTGTTCGCACCAATCGTCTTATGGGCACAGATTCAATCCGCCGTTCTCTTCAGCCTACCTCGCACACCGATCCTAACTTTGAAATCCTGCAAGTCCGGCTTCATCATCGCCTCCAATCATCGGCTAAATCTGCTCTGACTCGCTTGAAGTTCACCCTTCTTCACTTTCATGATGATCCCCTTCAGAGTCTTCGTCATCTTGAAGAGCATCGAACTAAATACAATACCATCGCTTATCTTTCCCTTCCGGATGGATCTACCACGGCAGACCCCTCCCTCATCTGCCAACATACTCATTCATACTTTTCTGGTCGTTTTCAACCTTCTCAGATGCCTCCAGCTGATTCCTCTTCACTTCTTCACGGTTTTCCTCAAGTCCCTCAATGTTTCTTTTCTTCGCTCAATGCTCCAATCTCACCAGCCGAAATTCGTTCTTCTGTTTTCAGTCTTAATGATCGTTCCTCACCAGGTGAAGACGGTCTTCCTCTTTCCTTTTATAAGGCTTTTCTTCCAACTCTTCTTCCTCTTCTTGTTGCCTGTTTTAACTTCGTTTTTTCTTTGTCTTCCTTTTCTTCATCAGCTTTTTTCTTTGCTCTACTTCGCCTTATTCCAAAATCTGACAACCTTGGACTCTTGACAAACTGGCGGCCTATTTCCAATCTAAATACCGATTACAAAATCTTTGCCAAAGTTCTTGCTCTTCGCCTTAATCCAGTTCTTTCGCACATCATCCATCCTCATCAGACCTACACAGTTCCTTCTCGCTCAATCGCTTCTAACATCACTGTCATTCGTAACTTATACTCTCTTGCTTCTCGACTCTCTGAACCTCTCGCAATGTTCAATATCGACCAGCGTCAAGCTTTTGATTCAATTAACCACTCATATCTATTCACTGTTCTTCGCCAGTTTGGTTTTCCTTCCTCCTTCCGTTTGGCGCTTTCCAATCTTTACTCTCACTCCTTTCGTGTTCGTACTTCAGCATTTCTCACCTCTGCTATTCCTTTCGCTAGTGGGATCCGGCAGGGCTGCCCCCTGTCGGGTCAACTCTTTGCTCTCTCTTTTGAACCGTTTTTGATTTGTCTCCGTTCTCGCTTGTTTTCCTCAGTTCCGCGAGGAGTTGCGTGCACCCGTCACCACCACACAGTTCTTTCGGCATACGCAGATGACTTAACAGTCTTCATCCGTTCTTAGGGAGCATTCGGAACTCTTCGAAATACCTATCTTGAATATGCTGCGATTTCTGGTTCTTCACTCAACATGGATAAATGCTCTGGATTATGGGCTGGGTCGTGGACGATCCGCGCTGACCGCCAATGGGGTGCCCGCTGGTCTTCAAGTGTTGCCAAATTTCTCGGAGTCTACATTGGAGACCCCTCTGCGGTCGCCGCTGCTACCTGGACTCCCCTGGTTCAGCAGGTCAATCGCCGCCTAGCACCTTTTCACCGTCTCAAGCCTTTTCTGTCGTTCCTCAGCCGTGCCTACCTATTCAACACCTTTCTCCAACCATCTTTTTCATGCTTGGATTGCGCACCTTCCTCCGCCGTTTTTGCTTCGCGAACTTCAACGTACCTTCACTAATTTCGTCTGGAATGTCATTCATTGGGTGCAGCACTCCACTCTCGTTCTTCCTATTTCTTTTAGTGGTCTCTCTCTCTCCGATATCTCTCTGAAGTTCAAAGCTTTCCACCTTCAAAATTTCCTTCGGGATTTCTCTCTCCAACCTTCTTCTTCTCAAACCATTGTCGACACGCTTCTCTTTCCCCGAAGTCCCCACCTCACTGTCTCAACTTTTCTCCGCATGGACCTCTTTCCTCTCGTTCCGAGCCATTTCCCTGAGTTTTACAGATCTGCTCTTACCCTCTGGCGTTCCTTATATCCTATTCGCCTTCCCCTGCCTCTACTAACGATCTCCTTGCGGAACCTCTCCTCTTTTCTTCTGCTATCCGTTCCTCTGCTTCTTCATATTTTCACTTCTCCACCTGGTTCACCAGTGGCGTGGTGCGAGTCTCTCAACTCGTGGATTCCAACCTTCGCTGGAAATCGCTCTCCCAGATCACCCCTCCTCTTTCGGATTCGCCCATTCATCGTTCTCAGCTTCGATTACTTCAAGTCAGTATTCGCCGACTCTATCCTCTCCTCGCAGATCAACATGGACTTATCTCGCAACCCTCAGCGCCTTCCTTTTCTTGTGTATCTCAATGATATTCCTTTCCTTCCTCATCAGGTTACTGTCAAGCTTCTTTATCAGCATTTTTTAACACATTTTCTTGAACCAATGCCCATTTCCAATGTAATATCTTCAGATTTGCCAGCCACCTGGACAGACTCTCATACTTCTCTCGCCTCTCCAAAAGCTTGTGACATTCATTGGTTACATCTTCATCGTCGCCTACTGACTCCTCGAACTCTTCACCGTTTCCGTCATATGACTTCACCTCTTTGTTTTTTTTTTGTTCAACCCTCGGAGATGTTCATCATGCATACTTCTTGTGTCTGATGTTACAGCCCTTGTTCTCACTGATGTTCTCTCTCCTTCAAAAAGTTTGTGCTCACCTTCACACCATGTCACATTATCTTGTGTTACGTCACCACTTTCCGTCGGCTCCCACGCATAATCATGTATGCTCCTTCCTAATTCTACAAGCTAAGTATACAGTCTATCTGTTCTATCATCGCAGCGTCGATCAACCTTCCCTCCGCCGTTATCACACAGCTCGTCGTTTCCTCTGCCGCAGATATCGTCACTCCGTTATAGCCAGACTACAACTCGAATTTGACATTGCACAAGCCTATAACACTGTTCCAAACTTCATGTCTATTTGGTCACCACATCAGCCTTGGTTCCAAGTCATCGAAAATGTCGTGGAACTGCTGGCTTAACCTTCGGCTCTCCACTACAGTGTTTTACTCCATCATCAGTGTTCTTCATTAGTGTTCTGTGTCTACTTTTCTGCCCAAGTGCGAGACTTACTTTTACTACTGATTTCGCGTTTTGTTTTGAAATTGTTTACCTTTGAACTCTTACTGTATAATGAATAAAGCTCTTTCCTAGCTGCTTAGCTAATTATAGTGAATAAAGCTTTTAACTAAGCTAGTAATGTTTTATAATGCTTCTACTACTGAATTATATGCTTGTACTAAGCTTCTAATAGTGAATTCAAATGGTTGTTGTTACTAGTTAATTAAGATCATGAATAAAGTCTCCTGCTAGTAGTGTAGTAATAGTATTGAACAAACTTATAACTGGTAGTAATGTTGTAGCAGTAATTAGGATGAATAAAGTCTTAACGCTGGTTGTTAATGATAATCAACTAATAACATAAACCTAACAGCCAGACAGAGATCTGACAAAAACTATGAATTGAGAAAGACGTACTTACGAAAAGCTCTTTTATTATGTAACTCTTGATCCTCCAACGCACACACACAACTCGTTTCACAATAATGAAGAATCAAACTAATCACATAGAACGAAGCTCTCAATACAACAACAACAACAACAAACTCTCTCCTTCACATAAACCAACGCTCTCCGTACAACAACAAACGCTCTCCTTACGTATCGTTGAACGCGCCTATTTATACTGGCTACCACCACGTCATGACTTACACTCATTGCCAGATCTCATTCAGCGGGTGAAATAACATCTCGTTCAGTAAGAAGATAATTTACATCGTAAAATAAAATAACCAGAGATAGTAAAATCAAAAGGAAAGTGAATATAGAGTATACGTTACAACTGCTTTACCGTCTGTTTCTTTTTTTTTTTCGTTTTCGGTGAACTCACAGACACATTTTATTACTATTGTCATCAATGGACTCATTGACTTATATTTTTTACTACTGTTAAACAGGGCAGCCTGCGAGCGCCCGCTTTTTCACATCTTTCATATTGTATTTATTTGTTTTTTTAATGCTGGCGATCACCTTGTTCTCTCCCATTTCTTGTTACTATATTTATTTAGTACTTGTATATATTTTGTTCGGGGTTCTTTTCCCAACATTTTAAGCAATAAAGACAAGCCGTTCGTTTCTTTCCTCTGAATCAGAAAATGACTTTTTCTTATTTTTTTTTTTTTTGTGAAAAAGGGACGATAGTTATAAGTTCATTTTGTAAAAATTTCAGTGCGTCATAATCTATAGTTTGCCATATATCCGTTTTTTTAAATGGATCCCCTCGCGAAATAGAGAATTTTGTGAAATTTGAAATTTAATTTCTCGTAAACTAAATCGAAATTCAAAAAAAGGGCGACTAGGTGCAAAGATTCGGTCATGGCACTACATGCCTACAAAGTTTCGTGGTTCTGTTGCTGTTAGTGTGTCCGGAACGCGACCTGATAGCACTTTTTTGCTTACCTTAACTTTGAAATACAATAGCTCTTGAAGTTTCGCTAGAATCGAGAAACTGTTTATTTCAGCGTGTTTTCCAAACAATTCTCTACAAATGATGTAAATTTCATATTTTTGCGTTCAATACGTTTTGCGTTGCAAGCTAGGAAAGCAAGAGTGTCGCGAAATTTCTAAAACAGCGGCAGTTACTTTTTTTAGAATAGAGAGATACGGCAGTTATAGATAAAGTTATCTTGGAAGCAAATATGAATTCACGCCACTGGAAGGAAATGCTTTACACCAAAAACGATTCGTACATGAATGAAATATTTTTCTGGAAAATATAGCTATCAGAAGCAAAAGGAATTAAATGCAAATCAGCACATATGTAGCCGGCTAGAATAGCATGCAACTAAACTTGCGATCGTACATCGCAAAAGTGCAGGGAGAATTTTTCCCATAGCTAACTACCGATTGCAGAAAGATTTTAGCTTAAACAAATACTTTGCTTAAATGAGATGATACCCTTGGTGCTTTGGGGCCTTAAGCGCCCCAAAGCCCCAAGGATCTATACTCTGGATAAATCAGGGTCTGTTGTGGGCTTACTATATATATTTACACACACAAACACATACATATACCCCTCCACCCCACCCCAACAGGAATTCCTGGGTTCGCTTGGGACCTTAAGCCCCCTAAAGCACCAAGGATCTATACTCTGGATAAATCATAGTCTGTTGTGGGCTTACTATATATATTTACACACACACACATACCCCCCACCCCCACCCCAACAGGAATTCCTGGGTGCGCCAATGAGTAATAATATAGACATATGGGGAGAGGGGGGGGGGCTAAATACTTTACGGTTTGCCCCGGGCTCAGAAATATCTAGTTAAGCCTCTGGTGACAATGATTCCAATTTTCCACGCATTCCCAGACTTTATAATGTAAAATTTTCCTGATAGGTATCATAGCATTTCGATATATCGGTTTCAACATATTGGACTGTAAAAATTCTTTTAACGTTGATCAGTTCTAAATGAGGTCAGAATTATCTACATGCCTTCTGATTTTTAGATGCATTATTTTTCAGTTAAGGGAGTAACTATAAAGTACGTTTAACACAATATTTATGCTTTAAAAGACCTATTTTCGAAATCCTTTTTCTCTCCTATTGCTGTAACTACAACTACAATAGACCTTGCATAGCATGGATAAATCCACAGCCAAACATAAAATGAAAACATCGTAAATCCATAAATGTTTTGTCAAATGATTGCCATTTATTTTTGCGCGCTGCAAGTAAATTGTAAAAAAAAATTATATACAAAATAAGCAGAGTTCAAGAAAATTTAAAAAAAAAGAAGAATTAATTTTCAGATGGTCATCATAATTTTGAATTCTGAGGATTATAGTCCAATCCATTATATTTTATTTATTCTTCTTTAAAACAAAAAGGCGGATTGGTCACTTTACCGCTGACAGTGACTGTAAAAATCCAAGAAATATTAATGTTACGGATTCATGACAATTGACAAAAGTGATGTTTTATGGATTAATTAATCGTTTCTCAATCGCATTTGGTACTTAGCTGAATTTTAATTTCAAAAGCATATTCACTTTTCCAATTAGAGAAAAACAATTAGTCCTCGGCGATATGAACTAAAATGAACGATTATAAATAGCTATATTTCAAGGAACATAGGATTTCATGATTTATAAATATTATAAATTAATTTCTTCTGAAAGTTTTCAGTCACTAAAAATTTGGCGTTCTAATGTTGGGAATGTACAGTTTGTATTAACATTCGTGCCTGCTATGTAGAATGTAATTCTTCGGAATTAGAATTATATTCTTAGAAACAGAAAATATTTGTGCAGCCCTCAACGGATTAAATTTTGAACAAGTTTTCCTTTATAATAATCATACATCAGGTGGCGCCACATTACTATGTAGTAGGTACACGAGTGGATATATCTGAAACCTCATTAAAAAAATAGTGGCATTCCTCAAAAAAAAACAATAATAATAATTTTGAAAAAGTTATAAAGAACATTTTAAATGTTATTGTAACTTTATAATTTGTCTATATGGTAGACTTTTCGTGTCACTGAAACTGTGAAGAAATGTGAAACAGCTTTCCAGAAGTACAGCATTTATTTTAAACATTTTTCGTCTTGAAGTCGAGCGTAGGAAACAAATATTGGAGATCCTCTAGAATTTTTTAAACTTTTATAAAACATTTAAAAATGAAAACACTAACACTCTACTATCTATACAATGATAATAGCTAGATGTAATGACTTTTACTGATTACATCAAATAATTTTTTTATTTCCCTGATTTCTCCCAAAATTTGCTGAGGAGCTAAAATTTAATTCGCATAAGCATTCATGATTGTGCGGATAGGTAAATAGTGCTTCTGATTAAATAGGTTGTTCAAAAGGCTGTGAATTAGGTGGTTCGCTGCAGCACACTCGTGATACTTTTTTAAATGTGTTTCTTACCTTGCCATATTCTTCCCCTGGTAGAAGAGTTAGTACTGACGTGCTGCCATATGCTGGCCTATATGAAAGAAAGAGAAGTAAAGCGAAGTACTTTGCAAATTCCACGAATCCCTACACATACGTTTTTCTTGAGTCGGTCTGAACTTTTGAAATTTTAAAATTGCTTATCTAAAAGAAAACTGACAATTATGCGAAGTTCATAGACGTAAGTCACATTATTCAGCTGTATCATTCGTAATATTAACACATTTTTTATTTTTTAGACAAAACCATGCAGCTAATAACAAGAAAATCTCCAGCTTAGATGAGCAGTGTTCGTCCGTTGATATAGGGTTTTCCCGTTCCTTAATATGTCAGTTTCTTATACTCCTTCTAAAAATGGTCAACTGCAATTAAATTAACCCATTCATCCCCAATGACGGCATGTCACAAAGCATACTTCAATTTCGTGGAAGGAATTGTAGAGAATATTAATAATAATAATAATAATAAAGGAAGAAAAAAGAATGTCTGAGTGTGTGTGTTTGGCAGCCATAACTCATCGAGAAACAGTCATCGACTCTTTTATGTTTTGCATATTTTATATATTTTCCTATTTAACGAGCAGGATTCCAGGCGAAATTCCGAAAGGGACCTTGCTAGGAATAAAAACATTTACCCTATTATTTCTGCGGGAACCTGAAAGACAGCTGAGAACGACTATATGACCTTGAACGTGTATTCGTGGGTTGCCATTGGGCTTGAGAAAGTGCTATTGTAAATCCTACGAATCGAATGGACCCAGTGGATAAGAAATAAAGATGTGTACAGAAGAATACAACTAAAAGAGCACCTGTTCCAGAAAATCATTCAGAGAAAATTAAGACTCTTTGGACACATCTGCAGAATGAAAAATGACAGAAAGATAAAGACATTGGTGTTTGGCTTAATGAACGGAAGAAATGCAAGAGGACGCCCTCACCTTGTGTGGGCTGAATATATTAAAGACTGGTACGGTGGAACTCTTCAAGGATTGAGCCACGTTGCAACGAACAAACTTCAATGAGACAATATAGTTGAAATGGCAACAGAGACCTACGGAAATTGTACCCATGGTTGTTGACAGGGGTGCCGACTTCACCAAATTATTGAGGGTGCAGGCGTGAGGAGATCAAACGTGGGAAGAGCACGTCTGTTCCGTTCTCAGGAGGAAAATAAAAATTAAAGGGGGATGGGGGGGGGGCAAAAAATGAACTACGAGATTCGACGTATATTTTGAAACGCAATTGTAATTGCCCATTAGCAAATGAAGAAGGAAATAGAAATATTCTGTTGCTGAACTTTAATATTTAAAAAAATGAAATTCAGTCTAAATATCATTAATTTTTTTAAAAATGAAATTCAGTCAAAAATATCCCGAGAGATTTTGTTTCCAAACGTTTATCAAAAATATGAAAAAGTAGCGCTGTTACTCAAACAAAGAACGAGAAGCGCAAAAAGTAAATAGATACATAAAGGCGCTAGAGATTAAACGTTTCTGTATTTTTATTTATTTTATTTTTCATAATTGTTTTAAACATCACGAGAACATATCGAACAAAGTAAGGGGTTGACAATTAAGTTTCTTATCAAATAAGCAAAAGCTTTATATGGGAAAAAAGTTTACTTATTTTGTTATTTATAAATTTTCGGAAATCGAATCGCTTTAAATTTTTTGGAAATATTTTTTTTTTGGAAATAAATCGCTTTAAGGTAGAGCTTGGCCCACTTTATGAGGCCAAAGCGATTATTTAATTAGTGACGTAGAAATTGGACCTCATTGAAACAAGTATTCAAGCTAATTTTGTGAAAAACTTATATTGATACATACATACATACATACACACACAAAGTAAATAAAGAAGCATGTCTGGTCTATGTAAATACTTAATATGTTTAAAACAAATAATGGTTATGGAAGATTACTTAACAATATCTTCAACTATGATCGTTTACATTGTTATCCACATTTACAGTACTCTGCGCAAATTGCATATTTTACCTTATATTTGCATCTCTACCAACTGAGCTACGCAGACGTTCGTTCTTGCTGCTATCTGCCTTTATGTCGTGTGCGTCCTGCGGGGCAGGCACGTCACATCCCCCCCAACCAAAGAGGACCGGGGGCATGGCCCACGGGTCTATGAATGGTTGCAGGCAGGGGAGCCATCCGCTGTAGAACGTGCACTTGAGAATTCCCAGTCAATCTGGGTGTGGAATCCAACGTCACACACATTTACTTTTCGAAGCCCTGAAGAAGGGATTATCTTATTTTTCCTATCTCGCGGTGTGGAAAGAACATCACACCACTGCGAGATCTTTAACGGTCGGGTCATCCGGGAAGTTCGGGCGCCATTATAAAGAAGTAAGTTTCTCCGTCATTTTGGTCCACGCCGGAAATCGAACCCGAGTCCACTTATTCCGGAACAATTCGCTCTACCAACTGAGCTACGCAGACGTTCGTTCTTGCTGCTATCTGCTTTTATGTCGTGTACGTCCTGAGGAGCAGGCACGTCACATTGTTTTGGAATGAAAGGCAAAAATCCCTTTTGCATACGAGGTGGTGTTGCTGTTGATACCAAAGATCGACACCCAAACCAAGTTGGAACAACTTCAGCGTTTCCTTCTCAAGAAATTCCATATTTGATGAGGCTGAATTCAAACTCAGTTTGAATGTGTTTTTTGTAGTTCAAAAGTCTCTGGCATTGCAGCTCTTTATGTAAATAGTGACTTCGTTGATTTAAATTGCTCTCAGATATCTTTGGCTTACTTGGTTAATTTGTGGAACCAGGACATACTTGAAAAAGAACACTTACTGTTCTTTTTCAAGTATGAAGCGTGAGTTTCGTGAGAAGCGTGAGTACCTCATTTTATTGATCGATCTTCGTGATTCAAAATTGTCAATGGCGGTAATGGTGAAGTTTTCTTTATCAAAATTATTAGGCAAGGGTTTATTTCCTTTTCCGCTTGCTTGTACAGCGTACGCCGCTAAGTTATGTCTTTTTCTGAATACTTTGTTGTAGCTAATTGAAACTAATGCTTTGTTCATGCATGTAATTAAATCTCGGTTTTTGCATTTGTCATATATACTATGACTAACCATGACATGTAGCGGTGTCTGTTTTTTCCGTGATGAAGAGAATAATAGAGTATTTGGAATATAACATTTACACAAACAGCTGTTGTTGTTTTTTGTCACTGAATGGAGGAGTACTACTTTCCTCATTACATTCATCATCATCATCTGCTTCGTTGCACTTTTCTGTTGGATCTTACTCTGGATCATATTCATCTTCAAGAGTGATTGTGTTTGACATTAACAGTCCCTTATTAATGTTAAAAAATGCTGATAAAAATGTTAACATTTCATCTGGAACCGGAGTAGCGTTCCACGAAATTTTCAGTTCTTTCAGAAGTTGTCTGCAAGTCCAAAATTTACTTCATTTAAAGCATCGCTGATGTCCTTCGCAGCTGATTTGATGTTCTGAACTTTTCGTACACGTCGAATAATTTCATCAAAGCATAGACTTGAGGAGTATACCATTAATTGTTCGTTTTTACTTACAGATGAACTCAAGGATATGTCTTCTCCATAGTGTCTTTGCAGTCTAATTTTTTCTTCATTGTTTCATATTAAGTTTTCTCCTGCTGTTTTGTTTACCAGGTTACGGATTTCTGACAGTGTGAAACCGTATCCTTCTTTAAGCTTAGGACCTATAATTTGGTTAACTCGTTCAAATGCATAATTTTTTGCTGACGTTGGTTTTTGTTCTTCAGGATGTCTCATTACATACTCGTGGGATTTTAAATATCCTTCAAAACATGTTTTGTGGTAAAATATGTAGGCACCAAATGCTTGAAAAGCTGATTCTAAATCTGCCACATGGGCGTAAACAATTTCTTGAAAATGAAGTGTAGCAGCTAATAAGTTCCTTGCTCTTACTGTTTCATTTATTCGAAACTTCTCTCGAATGCCTTTGCTGTCCACAGATTACACACCTTACATGTGTTGGTAGTATAACTGAAGAAGGAGGCGGTCGAGGTGAAACTTCTGATCTCATTTTACGTGATGTTATGCGTAGATCTCTTTTTTTTATTATTATTATTGGAGGTTTAACGACCACCGTAAGCAACTCAATGGGCTATGGGCAGTTGCCAGTCCCTAATTTAGGGTCACTGGTTCCAGGAAAGGGGAAGAGCCAGGGCCGTAAGACAAATACAACATCCATGCCTCACCGGGATTCGAACCCGGACCCCTTTCGGACCAATGATCAGAGGCCATCGCTTAGACAACTGCGCCACCGTTGTATGCGTAGACCATGTGTATCATGTGTTGCGCTTTCCTCTGCACTACGCTTTTCAGATATTTTATCAATACTTTTTTTCAAAGTATAGGATTTGTAGCACTGATTAGACACATGTTAAACAAAATCATCTTCTTTTTTTCACACAATTAAGGTTTTAGTCAACCACATCGTCTCTAATGTTGGCTGCCTCCCGTATTCGTTTTCTCCCGTTTTCTCTTGTGCTTACTGTTATTTTAGCATCGGCAGTCTGATAAATAATGCACTTTTTCACATCAACTGAAACTTGTGTGTCTTCCTGATGTACAGAAGAGAGAGCAGTTCCTAGACCTTGCTCAAAAGCCATTTCTCTTTATTAAAAACGTAGCTTTCCTGAAACATAGAAGTTTAATCATATTAAAGCATGTTGTGCCTGTTTGCAATAAGTTTTATGTAATAATATATCAAAATAAACCTCTTTATCCAATATATATCACCTGTATGATATTGGACACCTTCAATTTGAATTCTTTAAGGTAACAAAAAAATATATTTTGACTCTAAATTCACTTCTCCACGGGTTTTAGGAGCCGAGATAGACTAAATACCAATTTTACGGCGGCCATTTTGTAAAATGGTGTCTAGAAAAACAGCTCCAGAATATGGTGATGTTTACCCAAGTTTCCCTGCTCGTCTCTTATGTGTATTAAGTGGTAGCACTTTTTTGATTAGTCAGAAGAAAAATTTTTACGAGACTTCATGACAGGGACAGGAGTATTTGTTGAGAAAATATCACAGACTTCGCTTTGGAAATGAAGACCATCGTGCCAAGCTTGAACGTATCAAGAAAATCTCTTTGATGGTTGCAGTCATCTCAAACTGTTTACAACAAAAAATAAAACAACTGAGTGGAATAAAGCTAAATGTAAAATCGAAGACGTTAGAAAGATATCTTCGCACATATCAAGATGGAATAAATCGCCTAAGCTGAAATAGAGGTGCTTGTAAGTTTTTGTCTTATCTTTCCAGAATCAAATGTTTCAGTAGAACGTATTTTCTCTCTGAAAAATTCATTACGGTCTAATGGGAGAAACAGACTTCAATTGGACACTGAAAAATCAATTCTGATCTTTAAAATATATTTCAAAGGTGTGTCGTGTTCGGATGTTTTAATTATCGTGCCCAAAGTCAAAGCTATTTTTAAAAAAAATTCTTTCTAACAAATATGAAGGAAAATATCTGCTGAAGAAAAAAAGCCATCTGAAACGTATTAAAGAAGTGAAACATGTATTAAGACGACAAATTTGCAGCGGTATGTTCCGTTGGTGTAGCTTAGTCGGTTAGAGCAACTCACTCCGGAACGAGGAGACGCAAATTCGATACTCGTCACCGACAATTTCCTGTTTTCACATTGGCGCCTGGACGTGAAAATGAATTTACTGGCCGTTGGGTTCTTCGAAAAATGTGTCATGTTCGTTCCACACATCGTCTGGAATTAATGAAAGATAACTTCTTCGCTTCAAAAAATTAAGAGGTAATTTCTTCGCTTCAAAAAATTAAGAGGTAATTTCTTCGCTTCAAAAAATTAAGAGGTAATTTCTTCGCTTCAAAAAATTATGTGACGTGCTACAGAGGTGACGAAAGTATCAAGACGACAAATCTGCAGAAATGTATATCGTCGGTGTAGCTTATTTTTTAATTTCCTCTTCAGTCATTTCTCGAAATTCAGAAAGAAGTTTAAATACGTTATGATATTCCTGTAGATTTTCAAACCTTTTCTGAATAAAATTTAAGGCTGTATCAACAGTCTTTAGATAAAATTGTATTCTGAACAATTCTTTTGTATTTTTGACAGATTCATCAGAACTTTCATAATCAGAAAGGCGAACTTTAGTCCTACTCCTTACAACTGGAAATTCTGCCTCGACATTTACTTCTGCAGCTAAAGCTTCAGCATCCCTAATATATTTACTAAATGTCTCATCAGGTCTGGCTGCACTTATAAGTTTAACAAGCTCACTCAAAACATTAAGAGATTCATTTATGTTGGATTGAGGGCACTGAAACATTTTACTTACAACATCAATTTTTGACAGAAAATCGTTCCATGTGATGATTGAGGAGATGAACTTAAAAGACGCAATCCGATCTAACAAACATTGAGCTGTATGTTTTGTTTTCATGTCTCTGGAATTGTCGTCTATTAGGTAATTTAAACTTTTCATGACTTCACCTAATTGCAATCTCAGAGGTCACACTGCTTTTATTCTACTCTCCCACCTTTTATGACTTACAGTTCAATTTTAATCACTAATATTACGCTTTAGTATATCCCACCTGTAAGGGGATGCGGAAAAAATGTGTGCAAATCTTCGGTAATGTTAAACCAATTAACTGTTTCAAATGTTACTTTGGCAGCACCATTTGCAATTAAATTTAATGAATGGGATGCGTAAGGTACGAAAAAGGCTCTAGGATTTATGCTCCTAAGTTTCTTCTGCACGCCATTATGCTTACCACCCATATTTGCCCTGTTATCGTACCCCTATTCACGCATATCTTGAATATTTAGTTCAAATCTGTTAAGAGTTCACTTAGAAGATAATAACATAATCCTTCCTCGTAGTATCTGAAACTGGATAAAACCCAAGAAATAATTCTTTAACTGCAACATCAGAATTGTCAATATTTACAATTCTAACCACAAACGCTATCTGTTCAATGTGACTGGCATCTGGCGTGCAGTCGAGAATTGCAGAAAAATATTCTGCTTTCTTTACAAATTCCTTGATTTTTGATTTTATGCCACTTGCTAAAACAGATATGGTTTCAATTTAGAAAGCATGGCCTAAGTAATGAGGCACACTGTCAAAAATTCCCGTAAAAAAAGTATTGTTGCCCGTGTATTTTTACGGTCAAGGCTCGTTTCTGCAGTTTTAAGGCGATGCCCGCATTTTAACGGGCATGGATATGTAGGACAACTGTTCCAAACCGTAATTTTATGGGCGTTGCTAAGAGGCACGGGTTGCTCTTCAAATTATGGGCTTAGTATTTAGGGTTCAGACCGTAATTTCATGGGCTTTCACAAAAACGGGCCAAGCCGTAGTTTTATGGGCAACGGCTGGGCCCCCAGTTGCCGGCCGTTGCCCGTAATCTAACTGTGAAATTTTTAACAGTGCATATGACTTTTACCATGTTGAGATTTTGTTGTGCTATTGACATGCTGTGAGGTAACGGGGACAAATTTTACTAATAGCCTTTAAAAAAGTTCCCAGTGTTTGCTTCATATAATTTATCATTTTCACCCCTGAAAGCTAAACACCGCTTTGCTGGAAATTGGACAGTTGCAATGATTCTCTCAATAATGGCGCGCCATCGTCATTTTTCAGATTCAAAGTACCGTTGTTGCTGTTTATCAACTGTACAACTGTTGTCGAGGCGTGTTTTGAATTCGTACTACTTTTTACGGTTTTGCATATGTTCTACACTCGCTTCATGCCGCGATAAAAGAGTAGCTAAATATCGCCAATCTAGAAGCTGACAATCTGTTAGTTTGTTTTGTTTTAAAGCAAACAACTTGCAACAAAAGCAAAACACACTGTCGGATTTTGTTGAATAGATTAACCAAGCTCTTTGAACTTTTCCACGGTTAGGTAAAACTCGCGTTGCCAACGCGAGATTAGAGTAAACAATCTGAAAATGGTAGTTCCGCAAATGTACCACCGAAAGAGGCCGCTCCGGCCGCCCTTAGAATTTGGCCGCCTGCGTGCATGCACGCACTGCACACCTGCCAGAACCGTCCCTGCTCACAGGTGTTAAATTGGGTTATGATCGGGGGACTGCGAGGACCGGTTTAGCACTTTGAAGTCACTGTCATGCTCCTCGAGCCACCGTGTGACGATCCGTGCCTTGTAGCATGGCGCATTATCCTGCTCGAAATAGCCCTCTTCATCAGAAAACGCCGTAGTCATATATAGATGTACTTGGTCTGCAGTGATGCTAAGATACCTCGGCGTGGCATCCAAATGCTTTTCCACAGATATTAACAGCCGTGAAATTAGATCTGAGAGAATTGCATCGCCTCAATTACAAGTTTGAAGTTGTCACTGCACGATATTACACATGCTAGGGAACCAACTCTTCACAAGGATTAAAAGATTTAATATGATAAAAATGCAAGATAAAACTGTACTAACTGAACTGTACTAGATCTTTCGTGTAGGCTACCTACACATCTTCAGGTATGAACTAAAGTTCGTATGTAAGTTATGTGTTACTAGCCAATTGTGCAGTAAAAGTAAAAAAAGCTAATATGTTACTAGCCAATTTGTGCAGTACTCTTTCTGTTGGACAGAATAAGAGTACAGTAAAAGCTCCTTATTCGCGGGGTATATGTTCCGTAAATATGCCGCGAATACAGAAACCGTGAATATGGAATGGTAATTTGTATGAGATTATAAGGGATACGTTCCAAGGTTCCAAAATAAAAAAAGAAATCAAAATAAAATCAATTTAATGAGAGTTTTTAACAATATCTATTAATTATTATTGTCAGGCTTAAGCAAGGGTTTAAAGAACTTAGTAATTTTTTCTTGTTTTGCCGCTTTTAAAAGGTCTTTCAATTCAGATTGATATTCAGCTGTGGCATTAACAATTTGCCTTTTAAAAATAAGACTTCTTTCCATAGATGGATCAATTTTCATGAAAAAATCACAAAGCTCATTTTGCCATCCGTAAACCTTCACTCAGGTTTTTCAAGTTAAAGGTCTCCTTTTCAGTGCTCGTTGAAGCCCCTTCTTCAATGGAATGCAGATTTAACATTTCCTCCAAGTCGGTTTCGGTCAAATCTTCATCTTGCGATTCAAGCAACTCTTGAATGTCACTTGATTCTATCTGTTCAAAGCCATCTCGTCCTATTCCATTCGCAACTTGAGCAATGTTTGCAGTTAAAGTTTGAATTTGCACAGATTCTTCATCATTTCCGACAGTCAGAACAGGCCACAGTTTTTTCCAACATGATTTCAATGTGTATGGTTTCAGTTCTTCCAACGATTCTTTTATGTTAACAATGCATTTTGCTATGTCAAAAATTTTCCAGAATTGCATCACATTCATATCAGGATCACATTGCATGGTGTCCAGTATGATTTTGAAGGTTCGTCTAATGTAATAGAGCTTGAATGCCTGGATTATTCCTTGGTCCATGGGTTGAAGTAAAGCCGTCGTGTTAGGAGGTAAAAATATCACCTTTATATTTGGATGCATAGTTTCAAGCTCACGAGGGTGACCTGGAGCATTGCCCAAAACTAGAACGGCCTTAAAGTCTAAATTATTTTTTCAAATAAGTCTCAACTTCAGGAACAAAACAATTCCGGAACCAGTCGCAAAAAATATCACTTGTAACCCACGCTTTCTTATTTGCACGCCAAAACACTGGCAGGTTGTCCTTGTTTTGATTTTTTAAAGCACGAGGATTTAACGATCTGTAAAGCATTAGTGGCTTTATAACACAATCTCCAGATGCGTTAGAACACAGCAGCAGTGTAACTCTATCTTTCGCTGCCTTGAAACCAGGGGCGGACTTCTCACTTTTGGATATGAAAGTTTTGTTTGGCATTCTTTTCCAAAACAAGGCAGTTTCATTTGCATTAAGCACTTGTAAGGTTTGTATCCACCATGAGCAATTAAGTTTGAAAATTCTTCTGGATATCTTTCTGCTGCGGCGGTGTCTGCAGATGCAGCTTCTCCAACAATTTTAATACTATGCAATGATTATCGCACCTTGAATTTATTAAACCAACCTTCTGATGCTTGAAATCCTCCATCTGTACGTTCATTACCAGGTTCTTTAAAATGTGCGTAAAGAAGCTTTGCCTTCTCGCGGATCATAAGACCATTTAGGGGCACTCTTTTCTGGTTACGATCTTCAATCCATAATGATAACGCAGCTTCCATTTTTTCAATTGCTGGATCACGAACAATTTTTGCTGATAGTGAGGTTGAAGCTATAGAATTCCTTATTTTGTCTTCGGATTTCTTGATGGATCGTACAGTTGACTCATTAACATTGAAAGAGCGTGATATGGATGCAAACGACTCACCAAGGCGTAAACGGTCAAGCACTTCTATTTTTACTTTAAGCGGCAACACTATTTTTTTCCGCGTCGGAACTAATTTTTGTTTCCTTTTACTCGACATTATAAATTGGGAACAAAGCAGAAGAGACAGGTGTTATTCAATCAAAATTATTGCAACGACTGACAAGTTGAAGTAATAAAACACCGACCGTGGCGAAGGCGGCTATTATCAAAGGACATAGCGGAACGTGTAATACGGCGGCGGCGGCATTTGACAACGTACTTTAGGCATAGTGGCAATAAGGTTTGTTTTACATTGATATTAGTCCATTCGGTTACACTCTTTGTAAAAGCCGCCTCGGCACGTGCCAGCAGTACTCATAAGACGTCGATGCTTTAATAAAGGACACCGAATCCTTTTAATATACCGACTGGATCCGCGAATAAAGAAATTTTTGGTCGCGAATACAGGAACTTGGGCACAATTTTTTAACCCGCGAATAGTGAAAACGCGAATAAGGGAACCGTGAATAAGGAGCTTTAACTGTACTGCACAAATTGATTTGAATTGGACAGAATAATGTAAATACCTATAGGAAAGGAAGATTTTACGTATCTGATTGGGTGTGGGACCACCTTTGGCATTAAAAATCGTCTGAATCCTCCTTGGAATGGACGCATACAAATCCTGGATGGTGGTTAGTGGGATGTTACACCATTCTTCATGCACAAACTGCTCTAGGTCTTTGAGAGATGCAGGAGGAGGACAACGGGATTTTATTCTGTTTTACAACACAGACCACAGTAGCTCGATGATGTTTAAGTCTGGTGATTGGGGTGACCAATGAAAGTGTGAAAGTTGGTCTTTATGTTCCTCAAACCATGATTGTACATTCCGAGCTCTATGAATTGGGGCATTATCATCTTGAAAGATGGCATCCCCTGCAGGAAACAATGCCTGAGCCATTGGATGACCATTGGTCGGCCAAAATGGTTTCAGTGATCCGTATCTTCAAGGTGATGAAGGGACCTGCTGAAAGCCACAATATGACTACTCCCAGAGCATGACAGAACCACCACACCACCAGGCTGCACTGTTTGAAGCAGAGTGTCTGGGTTGTGCGCTTCTGACGATGTTTTCCACATGTAAATACGTTCTGTTGGGAACAGTTGGAATGTAGATTCATCCAATCACATTACACACTTCCATACATTAGCAGCCCACGTTGTATGCTCCTGGTACCACTGCCGTCGCTATTGTGCATTTACCCGGGTCACCAGAGAGTTTGCAATAGCAGCTCTGTCATGAACATCTTGTTTATGCAGTTCCCCGCGCACTGTTTTCGTTCATACTGGGATCAGCAGATGCAGATTGAGCACCGCACTCATTTTCAGCGCCATGGTCTTCTTATTACGGGTAGCAGCCTCCTGTCTGTATCAGACAGGATTGTTTTCCAACCGCTCTTGTGTTTCCCAGACGAGGTTTTGCCACGAACAAGGTATGTAACGTATACTCTAGATTCAGTTTCCTTTTGATTTTACTATCTCTTGTTATTTTATTTTCCTATGCAAATTATCTTCTCACTTAACGAGATGTTATTTCTCCCGCTGAATTATATGTGGCAACGAGTGTAAGTCATGACGTGGTGGTATGCAGTATATATAGGCGCGCTCAACTATACCAAGTAAGCTTCGTTTTATGTGATAGGTTCTTATTAATTATTGTTATGCGATTCTACGAAAGTTCGGATATTCAGTAGTCGTGTGATTTGTTGAGTGTGTGTTTGGTAATACCAGGAGCTCTCTAATAAAAGGTTTAAAAGTAAGTACGTTTTCTCAGTTCATATTATTGTCAGACCTCTGTCTGGCCGTTAAGTCTCTTTCATTAAGTGTCTCCATTAAGTCCAGGGTATATTGTGTTTACCGCTCTAATAAGGAGCCTTCAAGGTACTAATGTACTAAAACCGAAGTTATAGTACTGATATACAAGATAATGAGGAACGCTGCGTAAAAAGAAGTTCCATATTCAATGAATTTATTGCACGTGCGAGTATTACCTAAACAAACTCTATCACTTTGAAGATTAGGTACACTTTAGGTACGTCAAGTAACCTTCCAATAACCCTAACGTGACTTAACGTTAGCTTATCTGCACTACACGTCCAGCGGAGGAATTACTTCGTTATAATGGCGCCCGAACTATCCGGATGACCCGACCGTTCAAAATCACGCAATGGTGTGATGTTATTTCCACACCGCGAGATAGGAAAAATCAGAGAATCCCTTCTCCAGCGCTTCGAAAAATTAAAAAAAATAAATAAAAAAAATAAAAAATTGACTGGGAGTTCTCAAGTGCACGTTCTACAGTGGATGGCTGCCTGCAACGATTCATGGTCACGGCTGACCCGGGGGCCATGCCCCCGGCCCTCTTTCGCGGGGGGGGGAGTTGTGACGTACCTGCCAGCAGGACACACACGACATAAAGGCAGATAGGAATCAGAATAAAACGTCCGCGTAGCTCAATTGGTAGAGCAACTTATTCCGGAATGAGGGGATCCGGGTTCGAATCCTGGCGCGGATAAAAATGACGGAGAAATTTACTTCGTTATAGGTATGCTAACATGACGCTAGACACAGTAGCTCTCAATACCCCCACTACCCTGGCGACTGTTGTCACGGAGGCATCAACTGGCCGACCACCAACAATTAGTCCTCTTTCGAAGTCTGTTAGTTCGCTCATTTCGTCATCACCCTGAAATAAATTTTGCAACAACACACTTTAAATGTACTACATGGGATGCAGGATTTGTCATTTTTATGTAGGACTTCCGTCCACAGGGAGTAGAGTTTAGGTCCCAGCCACCTACAGCGAGATCGCCTTTTGGGCAGGACACAGAAACGGAAGAAATGAGAGCAAGTCTAGCGACTTTGACAGAACAGTTTGTAGTGAGATTAGAGTACAGTAGATGGCGCCACCGTACAAGTACGATATTACACATAGATGGGTGAGAGAATTTCAGGGGGGACATAGGAAAGGATACCCATTTTACCAGTGGGTCCAGCCTGGGGGCCGTCACTTTACGTGCTCGTCCGATGCACGGCGGATATTCAGCGATTGTTAGTAAATCACACCATCTCTGAAAGATCAGCCCAGGCTTGAACCTGGGGACCCAGCATCGACAGTCTGAAACACTAACCACTAAGCCATTCGCGGCTCTCTTTAAATGTACTTAAACAGCACTTTGGTTTTAAACAAAGCTATTACAACAAAAAAGTGGTGGATATCTTTGCGTATTGCGACGTACGCAGTTGTATTAAAAGTCACGTCTCTGAGCGTGATGTTCACATTAAGATCAGATCAGATCATATGTAGAGGATCTTAGAAAGGGAGTGTCTGACCCCAGGTCTTAAACAACCCTTAGAAATGGGAAGCTAGGAGATTTGGGCTAGAGTGCCCGATACGAAAGTGACACGGAAGCGAAGTAGAAAGTGGGAGGAAGACGCCCTTATTTATTACCGGGGGCCAGTACCCGGGGTCCAACGGCTTAACGTGCCCATCCGACGCACGGCGGGTATTTAGTGGTTCGAACGTTCGTACCTTTCCAGGATCGAACCTGAGGTTATCTCCATGGCAGTCACGAACGCTGACCACTAAGCCACCCGCGGCCCTGATGTTCACATTATTCTGCCCAACCCCTATATATATGTTGGGTATTTCTTAGATGCGAGTTTTAGCACTTGTAGGAAAAAACAATCAGATGCATAACTAGGAAGGTGCAGACGAGACGGCTGTACCGTCAGGGCCCAAAACCACTACTTGCAATCTGATTAAATTTGGAATTGAAACTTTTTCACCAGTTTTCTGGTACACTTGATATTCCTTAAAATGTTCAGGAGATGCTAACTGGTCACATTGGGGTATGTCGGTCCAGGCTGCTTCCACACGTTGCCACAATTCATCAAGCGTAGCCGCGGGTGGTGCTTGCCGGGCCACTCGGTTGCCGATCAGCGACCAGACATGTTCAATGGGCGACATATCGGGAGAACAGGCGGGCACTGCAGCAGTGACACCTGGTGGGCCGTGAAGAATTGTTGCACGATGCGTGTCACGTGCGGGCGCGCATTGTGCAGTTGAAACGTGGCCGCTGGCAGGTGCTGCAGGTAAGGGAGGACTACAGGCTACAAAACGTTGGAGATGTAGCGGTGGTTGCTGATTGTCCCGGCGATGCGTACCAGAGGGTGCGGGGGTCATATCCAATTGCGCCCCAAACCAGGAGACGGACCTGTATGGCGATGCATAATGCAGGCATCATACAGTCCCTCGCCGCGGTGCCGCCACACGCGGATCCGATCATCGTGGTGTTGCAGGCAGAAGCGGGATTCGTCGAAGAAGACAATGTCGTGCCATTCCGTAGTCCAGGTGCGGCGTTCAACGGCCCACTGCCGCCGCACTCGCGGGTGGTGTAACGTCAATGGTAATCCGAGCAATGGGCGCTGTGCGACAAGTCCCCGATACTGCAGACGTCGTCGAACGGTGTTCTGGCACAGGTTGTTGCGCAACACACCCTAATTCCTGCGCTAACGTTCGGGATGTGGCGGTGCGAGCCGTCAATGCCTGCCGTACAACATGCCGGTCCTCTCGTTCGGTGGTGTGCCGCAGCTGCGGCAACCGCTCACGTCGGTCCGTCCGTCCCTCCTGCACACATCGAATCCATACTCGCCTCACTGTGGCTGAATGTCGTCCCACACGGGCGCCGATGTCTCGGTACGATAAACCGCTGTCGCGATAACCCACTATTCGTCCTCTGTCGAACTCCGAAACTTGCTTTAATGACTGCCGTATTTTGCGACCAGGCATCAGGAAGCTTCCCACGCACAGGTCCGGCAGCACAACACACTTACAATACTTACACCCCGCCTTCTGTGCACCCTTCTTATAGTGTTTCTCGGTGGCGTGCCGGGCGCACATGATTTGCATATGCCCTGCAATGCTAATCGTTTGCATGTCCTCTCGCGGGCGACGCATGTTGCGAATTTCAGGCCAATCGGATGCTTCCTTCTTGTTGTTGCATTTTGGGTGGCCATCAGTGTATATAAACGGAATCGGAAGATAAAGGAATTTTTTCAATCGGATGTTTAGAAGGAAATATGTGCAATAAAATGTATTTTTGAATTCGACATCATCTGCATTTACGCCCTCTAACGGCAAAATTGTGCATGTCACAAAAAAAAAAAAAAAAACGAAATAAAGGATCATCATTCGCATATTTCAAGCTTCCCAATGAAAAAAGAATTTTTCAAATCGGACTAATAGTTGCAGAGATATGGTGTCTACAGACGGTCGGACAGACAAACCGATAACATATGCACATTTTTTTTTTTACAAAAGACGTGCTAAAAAATGTACAGGTAGGCTCAGTTCTGGTTGGGCCGTCAGTTTAAAACGTAAGACTAAGAATTACAGATCGGAGAGTTGAAATGGGCTAGTCGAGTATGGTTTCAAAGCGTTTGTTTGATTTGTTATAGGCAACACAGGTCTATGATATGAAAAGTAGCTTACATAATTTTTACAAATAATACTGGATACATTGCGAACACAAAACAGGTCAATACACGAATGATCCAAAGTGGTCCTCTGTCTTCTTGGGCTCCTTTCATTCCTCATTACTTGCTCTTCCCTTTCGTTTTGATTTCTTCGACTTTTGCTTTCGTTCATTCTGCGAATTCCGAGGCATTGTCGAAAATGTTAACCCTTTCACACGAAAACAATTTCTTAAAATTTTAGTTTAAACCACTGAGAATTGTTCTTCGTATATTTGAATAGATCTCGTCGAGAGCTTTAAACGATATCACACACAGTCGCGTTGAATTTACGGTTGCAGAAATAGACTGAGTCAAACGCGGCAGCACACCCAGAATTAGTGCATCATCTCCTGCGCACACAGGGAGCGAGGGGAGCGTCACGCGCACGATGTATTGCGCAGTACGCGAATTAGACTCCATGCTGTTTACGAATATGTTAACACGATTAGTGTGCGGCACGTATTTTTAACGCTATAATGATTTCAATTGAGACCTATTTTTCTCACACGCAGTCGGCGTAAGTCGCTCCATACTATCCGCGGAGTGAGACCTAGTCCTACGTCAAAACAGATTTCTAAAATCGCTAAAACCTTCGCAAATGTGATAACCCTCACTAGCCACCGAAATGTGTGTGGCGAAAAATTACAAAATGTTTCTCATAACAGAATATATCGGAGTACAGAAGATTTTGAAATCGAAGAATTAGAAAAAATATAAAAGCAAACGAGATTTAGTTTTACGCTCTTTAGCAGTAAATCTATTCTTCACTTAAAGAAGAAAATGAGTGAAAATACACGTCATAAAGTGTTTCTTCAAAGGATTTTTAAAATTGGAGATACTATTTCAAATAGATATACACCTCTTCAAAAGCAAATGAACGGATCCCCTGCATTGTTAAGATGCACCGTACAGTTGCAAACGGTATAAAAACAAGCCTGCAGCTGACCGAGATCATATCGCACTGTGATTTTGAGTGAAACTGTCGCGGCGGGAGAGAACTGACTTTGAGAAAGGAAAGATTGTTGGGTGTTATATTAGTGGGTTGCCCATAAGAGAAGCCGAGAGGCGTTTAAACATACCCAAGTCAATTGTTTTGGATGCACTGAATAAGTGGAAGACACATGGGGTGCCTGAAGCAACAAACCGCAGCGGCAGACCGGAGAAAATCAGTGATAAGGGACGTCGAAGCCTCAGGAGAGTCGTTACAGCTAATCGACGGAGTCTTGCACAAGACCTCAGTATACAGGTGATTTACAAGACCTCAGTATACAGTATACCTCAGTACACAAGACCTCAGTATATAGGTGATTTAGCATGGTGTAAAGAACATTTATCGTGGACCGTAGATCAACGGGAACTGGTCCTATGGATGAATCCAGATACACGATCCATCAGTCTGATGGCCGTGTGTGGGTATGGCGACAGCCGGAGGAACGCTATTAACCACAATGTACTGTTCCTACGTTCAAGTTTGGAGCTGGCAGTGTATTCGTATGGGGGTGTTTTTAGTGTATGGTTCCAGCCCATTGGTTATCGTGGACAAACCTGTCAATCAGCACGTCTACCTCAATATTCTGGACAGTTATGCCCTACCAACTCTGTGACAATACTATGGAATCGAGACGTGTTGGTACCAGCAGCTTGCTTTATGGCTCGCCTTAAAGCAAGGACTGTTACGACGTCGTTTGACGATAGTTCTGTATCGTGTATGGACTGGCCAGCACAGAGCCCTGATCTTAATCCCACAGAGCACCTATGGGATGAATTAGAGCGCCGCATAAGAAGTTTGGAACCAAGGCCTACTACTAAGCAACAGTTAGTTGCAGCATTATGCACGAATGGAAGTGCATACTTATCGCTGTGTTCCAAAACTTGTCGAAAGTATGTCTCGAAGTGTCAGTGCATGCATTAAGGCCGAAAGCGAAACGACACCGTACTAACATATGTCAATAAATGCTATGTTGTGTTTCTGTTCTAGGTGTCCGGTGACTTTTATCAATATAGTGTATACGCGGACTGACCCTGGCTGTAAATTGTAAATAAAAAAAGTAAAAAATATCTGCAAAATATTCTTCATAAAGAAAGCTATGTGAATAAAAAACCTTTCAAATGAGTCTTCTAAACGCAGAGACAGCGACATTTTTTTACTTATTCACACCCTAGCGGGAAAGTTAAGTATTTAAGGAAGGCAATGTGTGTGTGTGTGTGTGTGTGTGTGTGTGCTCAGTCTCTGCGATAGGGAATGTCATATAGTGCGAGAAATAATTTTTTCTAGAGGAATTTTAGAAGCGGATGTACAAATGAGAACAGAACTACACTCTAACGCCACCGAGAGTCCGATTATGCATTATGAAAAAAATCCAAGAATACATTCAAAATGTTCCCTAAAATGTAGAGTATCTGATGTTAAAAGAAATGTTTCAAATTACCTGTAGAAATAACGAGAAAAGTAGAGTATATATATATGCGCCTGCAGTGGGCAAATTGTGTATTATGTGGAGCAGGTAACGCACAACAAATGTTCTCTTGGTGAACGATATCTGACCGAAAAGGAATAGTTTGCCGGTATTTCAGATTCGTAGATAGGGCTGGAAATATGTTGTAGGAGAGACGGACGGACGAACATAATGATAACATAAGCACGTCCTTGTTTTTCAGACGACGTATTAAAATATTTTATTTCGGTGGATACTGACATCTACAGAAAACACTTGATACATATACTGTATTTTCTGAGCAAAATACAGCGAAGTTTTCTCGTCACGGAGCGTAAATGTATACATTATAGTTACCTGGGTATCTTTGCTTCCAAAAGTCCGATTTGAACAACTCTTTTTACATCAAATACCATCCCACGAAAGAACATTTTGCATATATATTTGAATTTTTCGCGATGCTCAGTTTCGAAACTACGTGGCGTAAGTCCATAGTTTTCTTTGTAGCTCAATTGTATTTCTGCTTCTTAAGATCGGTTTGAAAAAGTTTTCTTTTACTGTATACCATTCTCAAAAGTAAAAATTGCAAACCTTATTCACTTTGAATAATGCAGAGTTTCCCAGTAAGTGGCGCAAATGTTTTTTTTTTTTTTGCTGAGTTTCTCTTTTCCTAATGGTCAGCTTTGAAAAATTATTTCTAAGAAGGAAAATATTCAAAAGATGTGCTAATTGTGCCTGAGAATTCGGCGTCGATTATCTTGTTTTTTACAAAGGCTCTTCTTTTGCTACAGACGGCTAATGTGTCAATTGAAAACCTACGAAAGGATTACCGTTCGCCTATTACATCTATGTAATTATAAAAAAGTGATCACTCTTGTTTCCATTACTTTTATCACATCACTTCATCGATGAGTGAAAGGTGAACAATTATGAAAAAGGCAAATACATTCAACAAGTTTTCAGCGCAGTTTTGATGGCCACACGCACGTTGAAATCTTGATGTTTTCCGTTAGCTCTTAAATTGATCTCTTCTACCTATATCAGCCAAGAAATACACGACAGCAAATAAATTGTGAAATATGCACTGCTCGACATAAAATTGGCCTACCCAGAAAGAGTGAGCCAAATCAGCCGAAAATCACTACAGACATAGAATATGACGTGGTAATACATGATTTAATTTCCAAGGCATTAAGTACGTCAACAGAGGATCACGTGACAGCAGTCAAACCCTTGTGTGATAACCATTTTGTGCAGTGCAATTAGACACATGGCGCGACATGGCGTGATACTAATGATGTTCTAGGATACTGGGTCCACGCAACGTTTACCTAGTCCCGCAATTCAGCAATATTCAAGGGCACCCGAGGAAAGGATTGTAAGCGTCTTCTAATGAGATCTCATACAGTTTCAATTCGTAATAGGTCGGGAGATACAGCTGGCCGTGGAAGCATATGGAACTCTTATAGGCACGCTCGGGAAATGTTAGCGTGGTGTGGCTGAGCGTTATCTTGCTGGTAAACAGCTTCCTGCATAACACTTAGAAATGACAAGTAAAACAACACCCACGTACTACAGAGCTGTCACCGTGCCCGTTATGAGTAGCAGAAGTGACCGGCTATCGTATCTAATAGCACCCCATGGAAGGATACCTTTTAAGGAGCTGTGTGCTGCAGAACAGCTTGGTCCTTCCTCCCCGTGACCACGTTGTCACCAGACATGGACTCGTCGACGATCATCTGCACAGAGGAAGAATCGGAAGCTATCGCTGAACACGGCATGGTTCCTTTTCCGTCTCCACGCATCTCTACTACATAGTCACTCTTGCCGAGTTCGGCGATGTCCTGCAGGCAATGGCTGCCTTCGTCAATCTTCAGTTCACCGTCTGAGTCGTGACGGGGATGTCCATAGCTCCTGCTACAGCCCTTTGAATGTGCTCTGCAGAATCTTGTGGCTACAATTTGAATACCAATATGCCGGCTACGCAATTGCCTGGCGACAAATATGCCGATCAATGCCCGCTGATGTCATACTGTCTACACCTGTCCACCTACGGCGACTAGAGGTGAAATCTTGCAAACACTTTCGCCAACAACGTCCAACTGTTCCGGCCTCCAAATGCCTATGGGCCGTGATTCTGCGAATCGACGAACAGTGTTACGAAGACTTAGGATCCTTCCTGTTTCAGATGCGTTCAGCTGCTCATAGGGTTGGCGCCGAGGTTTACAAGGAATCTTGGATATGCTGTAACAGCCTTCAACACTCCGTTGCTTTGCTCCGTACGATCTGCAACACGGGACGCGACATGACTTCGGGGGACCGTGTTTGCTCTTTTATCCATTGTATATCTCACGCAATCGGTTGCATACTCTAATGATTTGCATATCTCAGCTGCCTGCAGACAACAACCAATTTGAATACCAATATGCCGGCTCCTTCTAGGTGAGATAATTTCAATGTCGAGCAGTGTACATGAACACGTATGAACTGTTTTATGGTAACAAAAAAGTATACTCTCTCTCAGTGCATGCATAAATATCACTAAACTGTTTTCTAAGATTCAGAGTTGGTCCTTCCTCAAAGTAAAATCATCAGCCAGATCAAAGCTACTGATGGTGTTATAGTTTACTTACTCTTAATGTATCGAACGTCTCTGTTTTGTTATAGAACTCGAGCTTCGCATGCATTCATCACACTTCTCACTCAACACCTTTCTTATTTAATGCTAATTATGTACTTCTCTTTCGGACATTTCTGAATTTCGTGCTCTCACGATTACGTCGGCCTTTCTCTACCTTTGTTTACTGCCACTGGGATAGAATGAATTCTTTAAGTTAGTACGTATAGCCTCTCTGTGGCTTGAGAGGCTATATTATTTCATATAGCCTCTGAAGCCACCTCAGAATATTTGCCTGAACTCTACTAAGAACATTTTGCTTCATAGTGCACCTTCTGTTACGTGAAGGTATACCATGCAGAATAAAAACAAAATTTTTTGTGACTTGTTATTTTATCAGACGATTTCCTACTAACCATATCAGCTGGGACTGACGCTGTCTACTAACCAAATCAGCTGAGTCTGACGGAAGCCTGCATAATCGTATAACGAAACGATATTCAAATTACATATAATGCAGCCTACTGAAATTGTTTTTCAATATAATAGCTGTAGTCATTATTAAATGAGCATAACATTTTTTATAGAAATTCAGTATGCAGATTCTCCATGTACACTGCATGAGTAATTTAATTTAAGAACTGGTTACATATTGCTATATATGAAGAAGTCTCATAAACATAAATTTAGCTCAAGGTGCATTACAAAAATTTTTGTGGTAGGTTGCACCAAATATTGGTGCCACACCAGCTGCACCACTTTCTGACACCACTGTGTTGTGCAAACAAAACCCAAAAACACCATGGTACAACATTTTACAAGAGCATGGTGTAAAGTTGCGCCATTTTATTAGGTTTTGTTTGCACAACACAATGGCGTATCTTTTCTAAGAAAGTGGTGCTGTTGGTGTGTAGCACCACCTTCTGGTGCAACCTGTGACGTACCTGCCAGCAGGACGCACACGACATAAAGGCACATAGCAATCAGAACAAATGTCTGCGTAGCTCAGTTGGTAGAGCGACTTGTTCCGGAATAAGCGGCCTCGGGTTCGAATCCCGGCGTAGACCAAAAATGACGGAGAAATTTACTTCGTTATAAACCTATCGCAATTTTTTTAACACTATACAACACTAGGAACAGAGAGTATGTGATTGATTTTGAGCGAAATTCCATTGTTTCATCTGGATTATCTGGGGGTTTCCGTAACATGTTCTGCAACACATAGCGGAAAGGCAAAGGACATTGTCTACCAGGATTATTTCTCATGCCGGCGTGAGCAAGAGACACAAATGGAGAGAGGATAATTTTTGGAATATCAGCCTGATATTCTAGAACTTTCTTGTAGCTTGGAGACTTGCCAAAAAGAATTTTCCTGCGAGCAGATATATTTATCTACTTCACACGTTGGGCGTAACAATAAACATAAGTCTTTTTTTCCAGTGATAACCGTCCTTGGTAAAGCTGAGGCGAAAGACACGCCTGTAAATGTTTCACCCATAAAAATGTTAACTAAATGCTCTGATGATACTAAAGAACATAAAAAATACTTCCAAAAAATAGCTCATTAGAATCTTTGTATATGTTATCGCTGGTGGATAGAAACTACTCTTTCCTCTGCTAAAGGAGCATAGAGTTTTTATTTACAAATTTGTAAAACACTATCTGTATTATCATATAAACATAACTGAGGGAATTATAAAGAAAAACATTGATTCATGATTTACAGTTTTCAACACACAGAAAAAGCGGCGGAAAAATTATTCTTCGTTATTTCAAGAGAACCGCGAGCTAAATTAAGGGCTGTGAAAACACAAGTTTGTTCGCGTCCCCTCACTCCGGAGTAAGTCGCTCTCCCAACTGAGCTACGCGGACAGAATGTCTCGCTGCAGATTTGTCGTCTTGACACACGTTTTCACCTCTGTAATACGTCACAGGGCATAGTTTGAGAGACCTGCGCATTCCACGCATGTGATTCTAGCAATGGGTTTCTTCATTGTAAAGACGAACACGGACCGCACCGTTATTTCCTGTCTTTCCCTTCGCCGTTCATTTAGAGATGAACCCAGGATGTCGCTGTTGTAAATCCTCGCTGGCCCAAAGTTGACGAAAGCAAATATCGTAGAACTGATGCAAAAGCAGATTATCCTGCACTGTAAGACATATACACATAAATTCTCTTTTTAAATGGTACGAGTAGTAATAAAAAACACTCCAGACTTTCATACTCTACGTAGTTTGGGACCAGCACAATACATAGAACGCCTTCCTCGAACAATCATCTCCGATGCAACAAAAAATAAAAGAATTGGGAAACAGAGCATTAAAACGAGTCTTATGGTTCTATGAATATTTTTAGTTTGTTATACTACGGACGAGCGAAGTAATGTGGGAAGCATTCATATCATTCCACTCTTCAATATATATGCTGATGAGTCATTACATTATGACCACCTACCTAATAAGCTGTAGGACCCCCTTTAGCCCGCAAAACAGCGGCCACTCGGCGAGACATCGATCCGATCAGGTGGCGATGGGTATCCTGGGGTATCTGGTACCATAATGTCAACAGCAGGTCTGCCAGTTCCCTTATATTTCGGGATAGTGGTGATTTAGCGCGAACCCGCTTTTCCAAGTCGAACTACAAATGTTCGATTGGGTTCATGTCAGGTAAATTTGGAGGCCAGGGCATTAACAGAAAGTCACCAGCATGCTCCTGGAACCACTCCATGACGATTCTGGCAGTACAGCATGACGCGTTATCCTGTTGGTAATGGCCATCACCAGCAGGGAACACAGTTGCCATGAATGAGTGAACTTGGTCCACAATGATGTTAAGATACCTAACAACTGTCAGGGATTGTGCTATTGGGATAATGGGGACTAAAGTGTCCCAAAAAAACATCGCCCACAGCATAACACCGCCACCGCTGGCTTGTTTCCGCCCAACAGTGCATCCAGATGCCATAGTCTCTGCTCGTTGGTAATCGGCATATCCACGCTCGGCCGTCTACGTGATGCTCTAGGAATCTTGATTCGTCAGACCAGGTCAGTTTCTTTCAATCATCCACTGTCAAATCTCGAGGATCTTGGGCCCATTTCATGCGTTGTTGGCGTTGACGTGCAGTGAGCATAGGGACCCGGCTGGGGTTCGGCTACGCAGGCCTATGCGCAGAAGGCTGCGGTGAACTGTGTGCTGTGACACATTGCCCTGATCACCACTGTTGTAGCTGCGAGCGATTTGTCGCACTGTAGTCCTGCGGCCGCTGTGAACAATGCGCGACAGTCTCCGCTCCCCTCTGACATCAATGAGCTCCAGACGACACACGACTGGATGATGGTTCGTCGTTTGACCACTTGTGCACCACTTTTGATACGTACTCACTACAAAGGCACGTGAACAGCCCACAAGCAGCTCCGTTTCCCCAGATCGCAGTTCCGAGACACCACGCCATCACAATTTGTCCTTTATCAAACTCCGATAAGACTGCAGCTTTTCCCACTGTGACTGCGAACACTCTACTAACTGAAAGCCGGTCTTTGGGTTGTATATATATACTGATCCGTGAACTTAACCAGCGCCACCGTTCTGTCTCCAGGATGGGGATGGTCATAATGGAATGGATCATCGGTGTAGCTTGAATTGATCTGAATTACCGAACACCCGCTGTGTGTCGGATAGATACACTAAGTCGTCGGTCCCAGGATATCCTACACCCAGTCACAAATAAGGTCATGTGTTCCTCTCCCTGGAAGTGCTCATTGTGCCGTCGTAGCCTGGCACTCCGAACTATGTCGACTCATATTTTCAATCTGACATTCCTCCTTCTCTGACCTGTCTACACTCTGTTGTATCTGAGCCAGAGGTTAATGTAAAGTCCACCTGATCGCGGAAGGTGGGAAGGTGTCCTCAAATATTCTGTACCAGATGGACAGAATGACATCCCGGAGTTCAGCTACGGAGCGAGGCACGGACGAAACCGGCAAATATTGTGTTCCGCTGCATCCCACAAGTGTTTGATTGGGTTCAAGCTGAGTGAACTTCGCAGCCAAGGGAGCACACAAAATATTAGGACATAATCCTCGAAATATTCCTGCACTATGCTGCCTGTTCAGTGCCATCCGGATGCACGGTCGTCAGGTAGAAGAGCGGGGGTAAACCTTTGGTTCGCAAATGTTTTGTTGTTGTCACGTGGCATGCAGTGCCATCTTTTGCTTCTTTAAACCACACGCATAATCAATAAATAAATATATAATGGTTATAATTACTGCCAAATGAAGCTGTTGTTGCTAAGGATTATTTTACAGTTTAGAATGTTGGGATAGCTTAGACAATTTTTGTATGGGCTGAAGAAAAGGATTTGTTTCAGATTAATATGTCTTCGAAGGGAAGTGCCCAAAAGAAGGCCTCCAGCCAGAAAAAGAGAAAAGGATTCGTCAAAGAAGGGGCGCAAAATTATTCTCCCTGTCGTAACTCGAAGGGACGTTGGTGGATAAGTGAAGAGCGGAGGGTTAAAAGACCCCAGTAGCACGCCCTCATCTTTCTCTCTGAACCAGGAGGAAAGGAAACCTGCAGTGTAACCTCCGCTCGACGCCAACTTGGTGCCAGCTGGGTGACTGCGAGAACATATGGCATGTTTTGAAATCCTCGCTGACCCAATGTACCCATCATTGATATTGATAAAAATAAACAATTGGCATTGACTTCGCTCTATTGGTATTTTTTCGCGTGTTTTTATTGAACGATGGATAAAAGGTACCAAGGGCAGGCGAGAGAGTTTTTTAGATTACTGCCAATTTGGGGATCCACTCTCAAAAGGTTCTCCTCCCTTGATGTAGTAGGACAACACTTGGGTTGAAACAATACCTAAACAAGATTTGGCAGTGAGAGAGTGTTCAAGGAAGATGAGACCACCCAGTGATATACATGAGTATAATCCCCATACCTTAATACAACCGGGACCGGCATGTTTCCGTTCAGATGTACAGTTTAATCCCAGTTATTCACTCGCACGGGGTCGAATACGGACCGCCCCATAGGCTTTTTGGAGATGGAACCTGAACTCATCCGACCAGGTGACTGCTTTCTAGTCATCCAATGAGCGGTCGCGGTGCTGCTGTGCCCAGTGCACACGAAACTGTCAATGATATTCTCACAACATGGAAACATGGCGCATCCGCAAGAACGTCTGCTGGATACTGTCTTTGGAAATATTACTCGGTGAACCCTGTTTCAAGTCTGTCGTTAACTGAATGATCGTGAGCAGACTGTTATCCCAAACAACACGTGACAACCGCCGTGCACCTCGAGTGTTCAACAGCAGTAGTGTCCCCCTTTCTTTTTCTGCACGTTGGATCGATGTGTGTCCCTTTCGGAACCATTCTTACTACGCCTTCAATACGATGCTTTCGGACAAGAATGCCTGCGGTTGCTGGAATGCTTGCTCCGCATTTATCCAACAGATAACCATTTTTCTTTCAAACTTCAGCAAGTCTTTCTCTTTCCCTATTGAACGGGCTCCGTACTTACGAACTTACACGGTTTGCCCGTACCGTCTATATATACACTATCTACCAACAAGTAATTGGACACCTGTGATAGTAAAGGAAAACGAAGTTTATTCACCTTCAATAGTTGGTGGAGCCTCCACGAGCGGCGATTACAGCTGCGACCCTCCGGGGCATACTCTCAACCAGGCGTTGTACGACGGCTAGCGGTATTTCCTTCCACTCGGCTTGGAGAAGACAGGTCAGTTCCTTCACCGATTTCGGACGGTGGGGGCACCCCTTAAGTCGACGCTCCAACTCGTCCCAGAGGTGCTCGATAGGGTTAAGGTCCGGGCTCTGCGCAGGCCAATCCATTCGATTAACCCAATTTTCACCATACCAAGCCATGGTGGACCTCGCAACATGACAGGTGGCATTGTCATCCTGAAGGTAACATGGGTCCACTCCGTAAAACTGCCACAACGTAGGAAGCGCATGATCATCCAAAATGGTGCAGTAGGTCTCGGCGTTGAGTCTACCATGATTTGCGACCAAAGGTCCCGTGCCATACCAGGAGAAACACCCCCATAGCATAATCCCACCGCCGCCGAACTTCACAGTTGGCACAATACATTCCGAGAGGAGGCGTTCTCCAGTCAGACGCCAAACCCAGACCTTGCCATCCGAACGGTAGAGGGTGAACCTTGATTCGTCGCTCAAGAGAACCTGTTTCCACTGTTCAACGGTCCACTGTCGACGTTCTTTGCACCACATTAGCCGAGCAGCGCTATTGGACATGGTGATCAAAGGCTTGTGGGCGACAGCACGACCATGATAACCGAGCACATGGGCTTCCTGACGGATGGTATTCATCGAAAGAACACTCCTGGATGCCTGTTGAAACTCCTCGTGGATGTGGCCTATCGATTTGGTGCGGTTCTTCCGAATTTCTCTGGCCAGCACCCGTTGGTCTCGAACTCTCAGTTTTGTGGGTCTGCCGGGACGGGGCATATTCCGACAGTCATCTCTGATCTTCCACTTGCCAATCACGTAGGCCACTGTCAATTTTGGGTACTTCAACACGCTGGATATGTCACGTATGGATCGGCCATTTCTGTGATACCCGACAATTACACCTTTCTCGAAATCAGAGAGCTCTGAACTGCGTGGCATCTTGCATGCGACTGGTTGCGTTGTTGTTTCTCACACGATATTTTAAGGCGGCGGCCGTGACGTGTATCAGGACCGCAGATATCGTCGATTGCAGGGGTGTCCAATTACTTGTTCGTAGATAGTGTATATTCAGTGTCGTCACTGGTACGTGCTGCGGGATGCGTCCACTCGTCGAGACAGGGATGATCATAATGATCTGGCCCATAAGTAATTTAGTATATATTTCTTTTTTTTCGTTTTTCTTTGTTGTGAGCACTTGGAGTGTTGCTTAAAAAGAAAGAAAATGGGAGAAAGCAGCTTGAGGAGATGGTGCTGGAGACAGAAGAACTTTAGAAGCATGAGGAAAATGAGTGAGAGTGTAATTTGGTAGTGGGGATAGTCCAAGGCATGAGAGTTTCTGGCGTAGGTGTGTGTGGCTTGCGAGTTTTGAAAAACTGAACAATGAAGCGGTCGAGGCGAGAAGCCCACTCCGCTCCTCCATTCCACAGCGATTCACTGGCAAGAAATAAGGACTCCTTTGCGAAAAAATCCCGATTAAAAGTAGTAGTGTAGTGCTAATATTGCTCATTTTTGAGAAAGTGCCTTTTTTTTTGTGGAGCCTACAGGTTAATCTTTATGTCTGTAAAATGCTCTGTCTTAAAGTCTGATGAATAGGGGTATGACGCATTCTTCCTAGAAACTCGCTTGCCGCTTAGTTGGATACATTTTCCATACTATGGAAAGAAATACGAAAAATAAAGTAATTTCTCGGTGATAACTTGCTTTTAAACCCGGAGTAAAACAGAGAAGTGCGGCAACAGATATTTAATAAATTGCGAGAATATATACGCTCAAACTTTTGGGACACGATAGGAACTTTCTGCATGCATTAATAAACCTTCAAAGAAATTCGACACCAAAGCTTTCACATGGGTTAAATGCGTACACTAAAGTGCCAGAAAAACTGGTACAGACGAGCTTATGCAAAATACATAGCAACGTCACCTATGCGCGTACTCGGCTGCGTCCACCAGTGCGTATATAAAGCGATAGACATCCTTGCCAGCTGTCAGAGCTGTTTTCTGCATCAGAATGACAAGTAATACCGATTTAAGTGGTTTTCAACGCGGTGTCACAGTTGGCGCTCGTGAGATGGGCCATAGTATTTCGGAAGTAGAAACGAAGTTCGTATTTTCACGGACGACCATTGCAAATGTGTACCGTGACTACAATAATTCCGGCAAAACCTACGATATTAGTGTGGCCGTAAAAAGACATTGGGTGAACGTGACCATCGTCGGCTGTCAAGAATCGTTTCACGCAATAGGCGTGCAACACTCTCGCAGGTATCACCGGAATTCAATGCTGGAGCCTCAACAAGCATCAGCGTCCGGACTGTGCAACGTACCCTGCACGATATGGGCTTTGGGAGCCGACGCCCAACTCGAGTGCCCTTGATGGGTGCACGACACAGAGCTATGCGCCTCGCTTGGGCACGGCAACACCGCCACTGGACACTTGATGACTGGAAACAAGTAGCCTGGTCTGACGAGTTGCGTTCCCAACTGTATCGGGCAGATGGAAGGATTCGTGTGTGGCGCAAATTCCAGGAAGCCATGGATCCTACCTGTCAACAGGGAACTGTACCGGCTGGTGAGGAGTCCGTAATGGTATGGGTGTGTTTAGTTAGACTTCACTGGGACCCCTGGTACGTCTACAAACGTCTGTGACCGGCCAACACTATATGCGCATCCTTTCTGACGAGGTACACCCGATCATGTCCTGCATTCATGCTGATGGGTTGGGTCTGTTCCAACAGAACAACACAAGTGTCGGGACGTCACATTATGGTTAGAGGAGCATTAATCTGAGTTTAGGTTGTTTCCATTCCCACCCAAGTCACCAGATCTGAGCGTGATAGAACACATTTGGGATGTCATGCAACGCGCTATTGAACACAGGAATCCGAGACCTCGGAATACACCCGAATTGTGGAACACTTTGCAGGAAGTATGGTGTGCATTGCCTACAGCATATTTCCAGAAGCTAATGGAGTCCATGCCCTGTCGTATTTCTGCAGCTCTGAGCTTCCGTGGGGGACCTACCAAGTATTAGACTGGTGTACCAGTTTTTCTGGCACTTCAGTGTATATACATTCAAGGACATCGTTGTAATCTTTGTGACGTATATTCTAAATTAACTTTCCTTATTAGCTTCTTTCCCTATGTAAATCTTGAGTTTGTTCTCAGTTATACTTCACATTTACCGTGATATCTTTTCTCTCAAACGAATGCTGTTGGCAACATAATTGAGGTTGAATGAACGTGACGTATGCCTGTTATTAGATAAGAACCAGAGATATAAACTACGAGTAAACTGTTGCTTGTGGAGCGTTGTGGAGCGATTAAAGTAGAGCGTTGTTGGTATGTTTAATGTAGAGTGTTGTACCGATATGTTATGCTACGATGTGTTGGAGAAAACATCTTGAATAAAGCTTCATTTCCGTAAGTTTGACTTCTGTTTTTTAAGTGTTTCGTCTGGCCGTTAAGGTTTAATTTAGGAACTCTTTCATCGTATGGTGATGTTTTAAAGTAACGTAACAGTACGAAAAGACATTTACTACGTTATATCTTTCATTTTCATAACATTTAGTTACAGTCTCTGAGACAAAAACGTGACTTAGAATTTTTATGTTTCCATATTATGGGAAAAAGACAGGTCAGTGAAAATAGTTTTTTCCCTCTTCGCGGATTTTGCCTGGTTTCACATCCACGAAGCACGCTTTTTACGTACAGATAAAATCTCATTTAGTAGATCACCGGAAAGAATTACCTTTCATACACATAAAGTGAGAGGTAGACTTATTAAAATGGGCATATCATGTACAATACTTTGTACTGAATTACGAAAACTATGTTGAACTGAAATGGATTTTAGGTTAATAAATATGTTCACATGAAAACACAAATTTTTGAAAATTTTGTGTGCAATTACATATTTTCCAAAATTCCGTGATGAATACCTAAAACTGCGTGTTCCATCCATGTTTTTATTTTTTAGTATAAATAAACGTGAGCAAAAATTCAGCGAAGAAACAACAACAAGAATAGTATTGTAAGGTTTTGTGAAAATATCCGAGTCTTTTACATTAACGAGGACAATTTAGTAACGGATGGCATAAAAGTGTTTTTTAAATCACCAACAAGATTCGAACTTTTCAAAAAGAAACATTCGGATCTCTGACTGCCGCCTACACTAAGAATCACACGCTGGGTTAGTTAGCTCAATGCTGTGGTATACTATGCAGATTATTTCGAAGGCTTTGGAGCTGTTGTCAATAAAATGTACAAAGACGATGTTTCTTCAATTGAGATTGTTCAGAATTTAATGAATGATACTACTGTAGTTTTGAAAGAGATTTGGCATAATATCTGCTAATTTAAGTTTCGTGTGTCATTCGAAAGGGATATTAAAAATCAAAAAATCTACTGGCTAAAACAGCTAAAGAAGTGCAAGATGTTGAGAAAGGAAACTTAATACTCTCTCGTTTTCAAAAATAGAAGTCCAAAGAAACAAATTCGTATGTGCGTTAAAAAAATACAGTGAATTTTGCTCAAGAGAGTGTTAGAAGGCCAACTTGCATGCGAAATTGACTGTTTAAGTGTTATTGACATCCGCCAGTTATCATATGAAAGGTTGACTTCCTGTGATGTGCAACGATCGTTTTCTACAAATTGGTCATTGTTTCGTGACAACAGGCATAAATTTCCGATGAAAAATCTAGATATGACATTTGCTGGCCACTGCAACTCCAAAGAATTCTTCTCATCAAATGTATAGCTCTGATTAATAAGTTGAGTGCTAACATTATATTTTTATTACAGGACATAACTGGTTACATTATCGTTAAAGAGAAAAATAGTTTTAGCAAATATTTTTTATTTTTAGCAAATGTTTTTCTATTTTTAGCAATTTTGTTTTCAATTTTTAGCAAGCAATTTTTATTTTTAGCTGTGATTAATATATTTCAATTTTTAGGAAACGTTTTTTAATTAATAGCTGTGATTAACAAGATCAATATTAATGATGATTAATAAGTTGAGTACTAACATTATCTTTTTATCACAAGATATAACTGGTTACATTATCGTTAAAGAAAAAATATTTTTTGCAATTTTTTTTATTTTTAACAAATCTTTTTTTATTTTTATCAAACAATTTTTATTTTTAGCATTTTTTTTATTTTTAGAAAATATGTTTTACTTTTAACAAATATTTTTCAATTTTTATCAAGTATGTTCTATTTTTAGCAAATGTTTTTGAAATTGTTAGTACATCAAAAATAAATGTTTTCCTGCCTTTTAGCACCTAATCCTTAGTTTTTGTTTCGTACTTCTACGTACTTTTTTAACAACCACGTTTACACAGATTACAAACCAACTGATTGTTACTGAAAATTGAAGTTGATTGATGGCATTGAATAATCGGTAGGATTTCAAAGACAAAATTTGTTGAAACGCGAACACAACACTTACCACTTCATTCCGATATAAACGATAAAAAAAAAGTCGGGTACGGGTGGCGGATGCCCACAGAACAGAAAAAAGAGCTAATGGCGAAAAACTGGAGGCCTTCGGATCTAAACATTATTGGATGGGAAAGAACGAATTCGGAATATATCGAAATTCGAAATATTGGCAAGTACGGAATATGATGGTAAAAGAAATTAGAACCAGAGTTATTCACACAAGAATAAAGTGATTTAAAATATTAGATTATTTCAGAACTCCCCATTAAATAAAAACTCTGCAGAAAAAGTAACTAGTCGAATAAAGATGGCTCTCAAATTGAAGTCTCATGCAATTTAACTGCTGAATGCAGAAAGCATAGGAAGCAGTAAAACTGGGCAGAAAAAAAAAAACTATCGGGGCAAGATGGGCTTTATAATATTATTTCTGATTATATATATTATTATTACTATTGATTGATTTTTTATGAAGTTCAAATTCAGTAAAAAAGCATTTCAACTAAAAAATACTGGAACCACTTAAAATACTGGAACCATTTCTAATAAAACAGGGGGCGGAATATTTTGGTTCACAACGTTTCAGAATTAAGATGTTACAACGGAAATGGTGTAGTAATGAGTATGACTGACAATAATTTATTCCTTCAAAAAATTTCCCCCAAGGTTACCCTAAATATAAATCACCGGAAATATGAATCCCTAAGTCACTCGATCGCTGTGTGATTGATGTAACTGTCAAAAATGACAGTGCAAGAAATGGAAAGTTAAAGATAACGAGGAAACATGTATCAGGAAAAACTAGAACAAGTTGTATTGTAGCACTCTCCCTTTTGTCATACGGAGCCACCTTTCGGAAATGAACCCCTAGGGAGAAAAATTATGAAATAAACGACATGTGATTCTTTGCAACATGTGAGGTAACTGACTGTTGTGGTGTATTTATTAGAGCGGCGGCCGTGCATTTTCCAGTGTTCTCCTAACAACCGCTGCTTTTAGAAATTAGCGTTGTTGTAGCTTGTTGCGGCGAACAGTTCTAATCAACATGAAGAGCTTAGTTTTTTGCGTTCTTGCTGTGTTCTTGATGAGCGTCTTTTTGAGCAACAGTAGTAAGTAACCCTTTTAGTTATTTCTTTCATTTTGGTAAGCAATGTTTCATGGAAGTGGGAGGTTAGATGACTGTTAACCCCCAGTCGAACACTGTTTATGCTAATCAATGGGCTGAATGCTAATTAGGTGGGTTGCTATTTTATTAAGAACATACACTAAAAGGCCACGGCCTTTTTAGTGTATGTTCTTTCTCGGGACAAATATCTCTTGAGCTGCAGTTGTAAGTACTAATTTACTATCAGGGATTCCTTATGTGGGAAGCGCAGGAAGAATCTCTATGAACAAGGGACTAGACTTGTTTAAAAAGAGGAATGTCTACCCCGAGGCCACCGGCTGAACGTGACATCCGAACCAAGGTGGGTGCTCTGTGGAATGACGCGAGACTCTCGACCCCTAAGTTGTGCCCGCTAACCATCACAAACTTACCCGCCAGCCACAACTGGAAGGGGCGGAAGAGAAAGGTGTGGAAAGACGTAGCTTCAGTTTTGTTTCGCATCTGTGAAAACACAAGTTTGTTCGTGTCCCCCTCACTCCGGAGTAAGTCGCTCTCTCAACTAAGCTACGCGGACAGAATGTCTTTCTGCAGATTTGCCGTCTTGACACATATTTTTACCTCTGTAGTACGTCACACATCCCAAGCCCCATTTTACTTGGCTGAAGGGAAGAGTTCTGGAGTCTCATTCGGAACCTATTAATATTTACGTTTATCCAACGCTACAGTTTGTTCATCTAGATTTGATGTAGTGATCCATTTCAATCCTAAAACTTCTGTGAAGGAAAGAGAATTTCGCCTTCTCAGAAACTTCTCTTCAGTCCTTTCTCATAGCTGGACACTATCACGGCTATCCCAAAAGTTGTCATCCCTAGTCCAGCTTCTGAAGTTCTTCGTTTGTGCTGCAAAGAAACCAAATCCGTTTTCTATCCAGCTGTGTTAATTAAGTACCTCAATAATCATTTTGCTAACGCATTCATCCCAGCTACATCGAAGTTTCTTTATTTCTTAATTAGTTGCATATTTTCAGGAAATTTTTTAATTTCACCTAGTTAAATCGTATGCAAATAATCTACTTGTGAACACTCTCACGTGTTTTGAACAGATAAGCAAAAGTTTAAAATGTGGTTTGCACTATAGGATTTGTCTTCTCCATAATTTGTGGGTATATTAATTTTTATATTTTCCACACGTGAACCCCATGTTTCTCTTTTGTTTCTCAGCAAGGAAAAATATTTCACTTATTCAATATCAGACTAAAAGTACTAAATTCAGGATGGATGTTTTTCTACTTTTAAAATATCAAAACCTGAACGGTCTCTGAGCATCAATATCTACCTAAATCTGCGATAATTAAATCCAAAAAAATATTTGGAGTGTTAATCCGACATGGTCAAACTTTGGATTCAACATTCTGATTTATGCAGAAAAGTTGCTGGCGAACACACAAGCTTCGAACGAATGAGGGCAGTATGTTGACATATTACCGGGCCCTTGCAAATGGGGAATGTGTGCGAAGTGCGTAAAGTGAGCACTATACAGACACAAATAGGCTTCATATTATATTTATATATCGTTTACAAAAGGAAATATGTGAGAAAAATGGGTAAACGACAAAGGGTTGAAAACTTTGTGCTTAGAAGAATGCATAGAATGTGTAATCTCTGAAGACATTTCAGTAAAGACCGCGTAGGTAAAAAAAGTTGCCACTATTTTAAAAAGCATGCATTATAGGTTTGCAGCAACACCTCTTAAAAACGTTGTTATGTCATTTTGCATCTTTAAAGAATTTTTTACAGTTCTTTTTCTTTTCCTCTGTTTTATTCAATTTTATCGAAAGAAAAATTTAACAATTTCCTTGCCTCATATTTGAAAAAGTTACAAATTAATTTAGAAAATTTTTCTCCTCGAGAGTTCTACAGCTTTTGTAGGCCATTTGGGTCATTTTTAAGTCCTAATACATTATCTCCCCTCCCCTTTCAGCTCGTTAATAAAAAAAAATGTGAAACGCACGTGCTTTTGACCACCCGAAAGGTTCATTCGAACCTGTGATTCAGTGCTAAACAAAAAACTACGAATGATGTTTCCACGCATTCGCCAAGGAACGCGAATTTGCATGTAAATCTTCACTCTTAGAAACATACATTGTTTACTCAGCGGCCCTTCCTTCATTTCAGCGATTTCTAACGATAACTAAATGTGGCTATTTACGACGACATCGGCTCAGAAAACATCCAGCACCGATAAAAGATGAAATGCAACAAAACTTTTTTCTCTCTAATTTATTTAAGAAATGGTCATCTGGAATTATTTCACCATCCCTTGATGATGCAGCATTGCAAATAATGGCTTTATGAGCAGAATATTTTGTGGAAAACTTACAGACTGCCCATAACCGAAACCAAAATGACAAAGAGAGAGAGAAAGAGAGAGAGAGAGAGAGGCAAAGGGGTGTAAAAATTTGTTTCTTAGAAGTCACTACTCTGGAATGCTTTTGAATGTCAAGTGATTGGAATTATTCTGAAAGCATACTTATTATATTATGAGTGAACTGTAAATGCTTGAATAATCCTCGATTTATTATTTATTTATTGGAGGTTTAACGACCACCGTGAGCAACTCAATGGGCTATAAACAGTCGCCCGTCCCTAATTTAGGGTAACTGGTTACAGGAAAGGGAGAGAGCCAGTGCCGTTACACAAACACAACATCCATGCCTCACCGGGATTCGAACCCGGACCCCTTTCGGACGAAAGATCAGAAGCCATCGCTTAGACCACTGCGCTACCGGGGCGGCTGTCCAGCTTCTAAGGTTGCAAAAAACAAGCCAACTTTTTGTTCAGGTGTGCTCGCAGGGGACCCCCTTTTCCAAAAAAGAATGTTGCATAGCCCTGAGAGCTGGGCATGAAAAAATGCCCAGGTTCAGATAGGTCACGAGAAGAATTTAAAGCCATGACTTCACGTCACTTATGAATACATTTCTCGATATTATGTGCCTGTCCACTTTAAGGAATAAAAAAAAAAGAAAAAAATACCGCCCCTGCGGTGCAGTCTTCTGACCATTCGTCTGAGATTCGTTCGAGTTCGAATCCCAGTGAAGCAGGGATGTTGTGTTTGTCTTACGGCGCTGGCTCTCTCCCTTCCCTGGAACCAGTGGCCCCAAATTAGGGAAATCAAACTGCTTATAGCCCATTGAGGTGGTCGGTAAACCTCAAAACAAACAAAAAAAAAAGACAAATAAATAAATAAATAAATAAATAAATAAATAAATAAATAAATAAAGTGAGTAAATATACAAATGGAGTTTAGTCTGATTTTTAGGGTTCGTGTGTCGTGTAGAGTTCGTATCTGTATGCCAGCTATCTGAAGTAGAATTACTAAAAATAAAATTTGAAATCAGTGCCATGAAGACCCTAATTTACTGTGAAACACACCCGTACACACAAAGAAAAAAATGGAAGGAAATTGTTCGATTCTGCACATGATTTTTCTCTGATCAGGATAATTTTTATGGTTGTGAATTTTGTTATATTTAACATATGTTTTATCCTGATGCTTAAAAAGTTCTCTCCACTCAAAGCTGTCTTAAACCCCTTTTCTTGTTTGGGGTTTAGCAACGTATACAGCTATAGGCATTCTCCTTTCCCTAGTTTGGAGACACTAGTTCCAGGGAACGGACAGAGCCAGTATCACCGGACAAGTATAACACCTATGCCTCATCCGGGAGTCTCACCTCGGACGAATGACCTGAAGCCAAAGCCTCAGACTACTCGGCCACCAAGGCGGCTTTACGATTCTTGTTTTAGGCATTAATTTTTGTGTTGAAAAACATATGTTCAAATCTCGTCGGTACTTATTATTATTTTAAATCTTATCTTTTAACTTTTTTTGTTGATTTAAGTACTAATATAAGAAAGAACCACAAAAGGCACGCATCGCAAAATTATCATTCAAGAACTTATTTTGCATTTTATTGTGCGTAATTTCTTCAATTTACCTTACTTTTGCAATTCTAAAGAATTAAACGTTGCAAAATCTGAGCACAATACAGACAAAAAAGTATGGCAAAAATAATTAGTGGTAATTTTTAACGTTTTTTTTTTAATTTGTATGTGCTGTTAATGGGAAACATGCAAGCAAATTCTAATTTTACTGAAAAAAAAGAAAAATGTGTTTGTTCTTTTTTCAGATGCTCATTCGGATCATCACCGAGGCGGCTCATCACCAGAATGGTCCGTAGTTCATGAAGTAAGTGATTTTTTATAACCAAAGTACCTTTCAAAATAAAGAGTAAGCTTGTGACGTATATTCTAAATTAACTTTCCTTTTTAGTTTCTTTCCCTATGTAAATCTTGAGTTTATTCTCAGTTATACTTCACTCTTAACGTGATATCTTTTCTCTCAAACGAATACCGTTGGCAACATAATTGAGGTTGAATGAACGTAACGTATGCCTGATATAAGATAAGAACGAGAGATAAAAACGACGACAAAACTGTTGCTTGGCGAGCGTTGTTAAAGCGAGTGTTGCTTGGAGAGCGTTGCTTGAAAAGCGTTGTGTTGTAGAGCATTGTGGAGCTGTGTGGTGTGTGGATCGTTTAATGCAATATGCTATGTGATGTTATGATTTGTTATGGAAGTGCTACATCCTGAATAAAGCATCTTTTCCCCAAGTTTGACTTCTGTTGTTTACATGTTTCGTCTGGCCGTTAAGGTTTAATTTAGGAACTATTTCATCTTATGGTTATGTGTTTAAAATAATATAGAAGTACGAAAAGAGTTCTACGTCATAAGCTACATAGTTTAAAACCGGAAAAGTTTTTATTATCATTTTGAAATGATATATAGTCTTTTGAATTTTTTAGGAGACTTTAAGTGAATTTTCACGAAGCACTTCTGTTGAAATATGACTAGAATTTCAGCGTTCCCAAGTACGGGTTCTCTCCTAAAACCTTTTCAGGGAACGAAATTTCTTAATCTTATCTCTCATTTGTGGTCTAAAAAGTGTAAATTATTTTAGATTTATGATTTTGAATCCCATGTCGGAGATTCGTTATATTGCATTAAATTGTTTAAAAGAAATTCGAGACTCAGGGTAATCTGATGAAAATTAAAAACGGTAAAGAAGCGGAATGTATAAAAATTCCGCTAAATTGGATTTTATTCACTTTCTGTTATAGAACATCCTATCATTACTTGTCTATAAAACCCTAAATACTTACGCAAATAAAATTTAATCGCCTATTCAGCTTCGACAAGTCATTGATCTTTATGTATGTTTTATGAAACAATGCAATTCGAAAGGAATGATTATTATTCTTAAAATTAGGGGAATATAAGCCCTATTGGAAAACTTTCTTCAAATCATACGTTTAACCAACAAGGAAAACTTCCTGTACGTTTCTCTGGATTACTGACATTATATCTCGGAGAGGATTCCACTTACTTATATACTCGTGAATTTCGAAAAATGAGCCTCACAGTGAATCCAGTTTTTGTGAAAATCCTCCAAATACGTGGCGTCAGTAAATAAATAGATACATCGCTCTTTCCACGCTCCAGAAACACATAGCAACCGAAAAATTGTTTACGGCCGCCGCCGGGGAATTGAATTCCTGGATCTCTCGATACCTAGCCGAGCGCGTTAGCTTTACACCGCGGTGGCCAACAATCCACGGTGCTATGTGCATTTTTAAAGTCAGCTTCTGGCATCATAATCGATATCGAGAGAACCGTGAGTTCAATTCCCCTGCGACAGCCGTAAACAATCCATCTTTTAGTGATTTCGCTTACGATGATTTCTCCTAGAGGTAATTTTCGAAAAACTTATCCTGCCATGAATTCATCGTTCGATGATCTCGTTTTCGGTGATTTCGTCTTTTCATGATTTCGCTTTCGATGTTTTGGCATTCGATTATTTCATTTTCGATGAATTCATCTGAAGGCCAGCGGCATGTAATTTAGGTCTTTCTGCAGGCTGATAACTCTGATGACCTCCTGAACCTCTTTTAGGGTTAGAATGAACCGACAATCTATCGTGTGACATCTTTTTCGTCTCAGAAGATGGTGACTGTGATCTTCTGTACTGATCGCTCAGATCTTGATATTTTTTGGCCAAGTGTACGAAGTGTGTCTGCATTTCATGCCCTGGTTCATTGTCTTTAGATCGCGAAGGTACACCCACGTCTTCTGCTACAACATTTGAAGAAATGGAATTGGTCTCCTTGTGATTCGATCATCTGCAGCAACTCTATGCATATCTCCGACCTCTTTTCTTTCAAATGGAGTGTTAGCTGACGTAGTATTCATCTTAAATATTCTTTTCGGCAGTCAAAATCTTTTAATATCCCGTGGACAGCTTTGTGAGCAAAGTGGGTGATCAACACTCTGTTTGACGGTTATGAGGCTATCCCGGCATATCAACTCGTCAGACAACTTAAGTTTTCATCTTGCTTGATGTTGATGGCGTACTCGACCCAAGTTTATCTTCTTTTTTTTTTTTTTTTTTTTTTTTTTTTGATTGGAGGTTTAACGACCACCATGAGCAACTCAATGGGCTATAAGCAGTCGCCCGTCCCTAATTTAGGGTCACTGGCTCCAGGGAAGGGAGAGAGCCAGTGCCGTAAGACAAACACAACATCCATGCCTGACCGGGATTCGAACCCGGACCCCCTACGGACGAATGATTAGAGGCCAGCGCCTTAGACCACTGCGCCACCGGGGCGGCAAGTTTATCTTCAATGTTTTCCCTTCTGTAAATTTATTTAATCCATGTTAATACGTTACTGACATCGGCTATCTCAACGCCGCGACGAACGCAAACAGAGGACATCAATACTTTCTTCGAAGATAGTTCTCCCTTGAATATTTTCCAACAGGTTTTAAGTATTCGGTACAGAGATGGCGAAAGTGTAGTACTTATGGAGGATAATATTTTGAACGGCGGTTTTGTATAAAGGAATGCTTGGCGTATTTACATGCTTATTTTTGAGATCTCCGTTTATCTATTCTAATAGAAAAAGTAATTACCTAACAGACATTACTTTCGGAACGCACCTTATATTTGCGAATATGCAAACCTGGAAATGTTTATTAGTTTTTTTTATTTATTTATTTATTTTTTTTTGTTTGGAGGTTTAACGACCACCGTGAGCAACTCAATGGGCTATAAGCAGTCGCCCGTCCCTAATTTAGGGTCACTGGTTCCAGGGAAGGGAGAGAACCAGTGCCGTAAGACAAACACAACATCCATGCCTCACCGGGATTCGAACCCGGGCCCCTTACAGACGAATGATCAGAGGCCATCGCTTAGACCACTGCGCCACCGGGGCGGCTTTATTTATTGGAGGTTTAACGACCGCCGTGAGCAACTCAATGGGCTATAAGCAGTCGCCCGTCCCTAATTTAGGGCCACTGGTTCAAGGGAAGGGAGAGAGCCAGTACTGTAAGACAAACCCAACATCCATGCCTAACTGGGATTCGAAGCCGGACACATCTCGGACGAATGATCAGAAGCCATCGCTTACACTACTGAGCACCGGGGCAGCTGTTAATTAGTCTCGTTGGCTGCTGGTCCCCATATTTAGATTTTTTCTTCTTTAGTATTTACTTCAATATTTTTCTGTTGCATTGACTTGAGTAACTATGAATTTGCTACAAGTAATTTTCAAATGGAACATATTTGTTATGTATACAACAAGGATTTTTTTTTGAAAAATCATCTGCGTTTCCATCAGCATCATCATTCCAGTTGTTTTACGAAAGGGAGGTTGGCCGTCATTAAACGGAGTCTAAGTCAGATATTATTAATGATTTCCTCTGTGTTTAGTCCAATTCATTTTCTGCAAGTAAGCCATCCATCAGTTTTCTTTTATCACCAAATCTTTCCGTGTTTAACTTGCGCTTCGAAGGACTAAGCATATGTGTGCTACGAAGAATAAGCAATTAACTCTTTTCAGCCTTTTTAGAATCTCGTACTTTGTGCCTCTTCGGTGTCGAACGGCCAAAGGCGCGACCCTTACCAATCATACGAGATGGGCCTCACCTCGAAACCCAGATGAGACCTGCCCTACGGAGTTTGTTCTCTCCCCTCCCCTGAATCAGTAGTCCAAAATTAGTAATGACGACTTCTTTTATATAGCCTTAAATGCTCACAATGGTCGCTACACCCGATATTAAAAAAGGAATTACTTTTCGGAGGACAGTGAGAAATTTTTATTTGCTGCACTGTCGTTTGAAGTGATATTCACATCCATTATTTTACTGAATAGCTGAATCAAGGAAGTTAGAGTAATGTATCTGGAGATGCCCTTGTTAATGGAACAGGACCACTTTGCGTGAAAGCTATAACCGCAAGCGACGGCCGCCAAAGTGTGGGAAAGCTGATGGTTTTTAAGGCTATTCCAATGCATTTTGTGTTGGCCGAATCGACTTCTTTCGTCGGAAATATTTCAAATTTCTCATCGTAACTTGCTGCCGATTTGTGAGAAAAATGCTCAATTTGTAAAATGCTTAATTATTTTGAGGCTCTTTCCCTTTTTTTTTTATTTTAAATTGAAATATACGAACGTTAGAGCGAATTCTAAACAAAACGTAACTTTAAAATTGAAAACTTCCTCGTGTATGAAGTATACTTCATTCCGGTTTGATATTAACACAGTTTCTGCAACCAAAACCCACGCATTTCCAAAATACACACAGTTGAAACTACATGGGTATCAAGTAAACAACCTCAAATTCTCACACCTTGCGGCTTCACGGTTAAGAGACTCAGGGCATCTCCAGAAGTATTATTCTAACCTCCTTGAGTTGAATGTGAATGTCACGTGTTATTTTATAATTTTCACCTTTGAAGTATTTTCGTAGGTTCCGAAAGCAAACTACCTATCAGAGCCTCCAGGAATCTAAACAAGTTAGTAAAATCATGCAATGCATTGCTTATGACACGCTTTCCAACATACCAGAAATCATTACTCAAGTTATGAGGATAATGGCTGTGGAATAAATATCGGTCCTGTGCCCTGACCTATCACCTCATTTCTATTATATTATACAGAATTGGTTCAGTATACATCCAGAATAACATACTAAAGTTTTGTCGCAATAGAATTATTTTTACTTAACTTATGACGCATAAGAGCATTGGAATAGAGCCAGCTCCTATGTCCTGATCTTTTGACCCCATTTAGCCCATTTTCAATAGGGCTCGTTCACAAGTTGCCTTCTGCCACATACTAAAATTTCATCGAAATCGAACCATTTTTACGCGAGTTATCGTGCGGACAGACATACGGTCAAAGCTGGAGCACATACGCTTCTTCAACCAACGGCTGGAAAGCGTAAAAAAAAACCATACTAATATTCAAGAAATTGAAACTGGGAAAGATTATTGTTTAGTAGTTTGCTCGATTCTCTCCCCCTTTTAGCTAAACAGTGCGCCGAATCCTCTTGTCAACACACATAGGTTTCCGGGTTTCTGGTATTTGCGATTCAATTGACAATGGGCACAACTCGCTTGTGACTGGTTGAAGATTTATTTTAAGAAACTTTCAGGACTACCATCTTTTCAAAACGCGCATGTATAAAACTGCGCATAAACGATCAATAATTCTCTAGATTCATCGTATTAAGAGAAAATGAATGAGAGATAAAAGGTACACTCTTCATAATAAGTCCTATGTTTTTACATACGCTCCTGACATAGTAAACTGTCCTGTGACGGTGACTTAACGAAATCAAAGGTAAATTATTTTAAGCGTCTGCTGTCAGTGGCCAGCGACTGTTCCAATTTCCCTAGTTTCTAGGGAACGAAGAGCATCAGTAGCAAGCAAGTTTTGCAGTTCAGTACAACAAAGTTGTGCATATAAAAGTGAAAAGAGCGAAGACCTTTGTTTGATGTTCCTGGTCCACGTCAAATCTCTGTATTAATTTTTCATTCGCCTTCAAATTAGTTCTTCAGTTGCTGCTTACTATCTTTGGTGAATCCCCAGCATTGTGCGAGGCTCCAAGAAGCAACCTGCCAAATTGGCTTGGCAGTTAGCGAGTGTTAGTGTGGAGGAATTCGAGGCCGCTGTGGTGTAGTGGAAGCATATTCGGCGCGTAACTCGGAGACCCGTGGTTCGATTCCCGGTGGCGGTCGATGAGAATTTTTCCGTGACTCACTTATAAACGTGGAAAGAACGAAGAATTTTGTTTGAAAGTTGTGCAAGATAGAACCCTGTTTTGCTGCAAGAGACGCTGTACAAAACCTCTGTACAAAGTCCAGAGAGGTGAAATTCTGAATTTGAAGAACAATTTTTTATGCCTGCTGGTCATAAGAATACCAAAACCAAAAACAAAGAGAAAGCGCGACCTGAATCACTATGTATCAAAACGTAAGATTTCCTTTTTAGGACGCCTTACAGAAAATACAAACAGACATGCGTAAGAGTTTCGAAAATGCGCAACAGTAACAGAATTTTTGCGTTATGAAGTTCTCCACGTGCAATGACAAAACTGATCTATTCTGGCACATGACTATATTGAGTGCAATGAGGGCGTTTGGTATATGGAAGAAACAAGAAACATATTTCAAGAAACAAGCACCTTGTGTGCACAGCTTTTGAAAATCAAATATTTTACTCTGTTAAAAGGTTGACTTTTTAGCTGAAAGTATAAAAAGTCGTCCCTGGAAGAAATGCACGAGGTTTTTGTTTTGTTTTTTCAGTGTTGGAAGTTTTTGACAATCGTTCGCCTTTACGTCATAAAGTCTTCTCAATAGCCAACCATCATGGCACGCAAAGACGTTCCTCAACGCACAGTGGGTGAAATTCGATTTTCAGTTGTTCAGAAAGTGCTAGTTGCTCAAGTTTATATGTGTCAATGTAACAAACAAACTATATAATTTTATCTCATTTCAGTTGTTTTCGCAACAAACATGATAAAGAAAAACAAACCACTTTTCTATTACAAGAGAAAATAAAAAAACTTTGAACAGAAAACTTTTCTATGCATACCATCCTTACACCCACATCTTAGTCTGTCACTTCACAGCCCTTCTTGCATTTAAAGAAGTTGCAGCCTTTAAGCTAGGGTTGGTGGTTCCAGGGAAGGGAATGAATCAAAACAATAGAGAAAAAAACACCACCACTACTCACTGAGGACGCAAAGAAAGACTCTCAGCCTGAAAAGTCAATATATTAACTCGCTGCGACGGTTCTGTTGTAGTAAAGCAACAAGCCAACCGTATAAGAAAACAATGCAATAAGCGTCTAATCATAGGAAGTCATTTTATTCGTGCTGAAGGATATTAAAAACACAGATTGCCGTCTATACACGATTTAAAAAATTACTGTTCAGAAAATATATATATAAAACATTAGCACTTTCAAGTCCACAGTGATGGTGTGAAACAGTGACGGGACATCAGATGGTGGTTCACAACATCTGATGACGGGTCCACGTTGGACTTGAAAGTGCTAATGTTTAAATTTGTGTATATATATATACATATTGAACTGTCATTTTTTAAATCGTGTATAGACGGCAATCTGTGTTTTTAATAAAGCATCTAATCTTAAAAATGCGAAAAACATCTAAGGTGAAAATCCAGCTAAAATATTTTGTTACATCAAAACAATACGACATATCCGTAAGTTTACTGTGACATACGCGTATTTTTTATGAATACTGACAGCAGAAGGTCTTATAGTCGTATTTTTTAAATTGAATACCTAATAACCTAGAAAAGCAAGTTCCGTAAAAAATATTAAATTTCGCTGATGAACGCGATTTCTGTGATATTACCGAGATATCATTTTATGCTCGATTTTTCTTTGCACAACTTAACATATGTTCTATTTTTTAATATTGCAGTGCTGGAAAACTTTTGAGAAAGCATACCCAAGTTATGGCAACAGTGTAAGTATTTTATTATATGTTTTCTTTACTTACATAAATCTCCTGTCATTCAATTTAGTTTACCTTTTATGCATTTGTAAAAAAAAATTCAACACAGACCTGAAAATAGATTTATGAAGTGTATGGAGACGATGCTGTGAATGACTGAAAATATCAGAAGTGGTTCGCTGAGTTCCAAACCAGGCGTTTCTCTCTGGAAGATATTCCACACTCTGGAAGACTCCCACATTTGGCAATGACTGAATCGCCACATTAATCTAAACTAACCAGCGTAGCAATACCTTATACATAATTAATCCTCATGATGCCGAGCCAAACGCTCTGCGAGGAACTATAGTCGATGTTAATAAAGCATTTAATTGTGAATAAAGGTTAATAACTTCTTCTGTAACAAGATACATTGTTGATATACTAAGAATAACGCAAGAATCAATTATAAGGCATTTGAAGCAACTTGGATACTTGAATCGATACAATGTGTGAGGGTCACATACAATGAGCGAAAAATGTTTTATGGACCGCATCCCTGCTTGTGATCGCTCCTGCAACGCAACGGAAACGACTCATGTTTGAAGCTGTCGGTGACTGGCAACAAAAAATTGATTTTTTACAACGAACAAAGGAAAACATCCTGGCGCGAGTTAGGTGCGCTTTCATTACTGCAACCCAAGGCAAGTCTGCATGCAAAGAAGGTCATGATCTGTGCGTGATGGGATTGCAACGGAGTTATTTACTATGAGCTATTGCCAAGCGATCAAACCATTCGTATGGCTTGCAAATTAACTATGGCTTGTAGTTAGATTGGCTGAAGACAACCATCAAATAAAGACATCCGGAATTGGGGAATTTCAGAGGAGGCGTGTTCCACCATGGCAACGCGAGGCAAAATGTGTCTTTGATCTACCTTCCGGCAAAAATTCTTACAATTCGATTGGAATGTTCTGTCCGACCAGCCGTGTTCTCCTGATATTGTACCCTCGGATTACCGTACATTCCGATAGCTGGAAAATAGTTTGAATCGTAAAGACTTCCATTCTTTGGAATCGTTAAAAACCACCTTCATAGGCTCTTCAATTAGAAAACCAACCAAGTTCTGCTCCGACGGAGTAATAAGGTTGTCCGACAAATGGCCAAAGATATCGACAATCGAAAATGTTTTTTTTTTTTTTTTTTTTTGCTTGAAAGTTTAACGACCACCGTGAGGAACTTAATGGGCTATAAGCAGTCGCCTGTCTCTAATTTAGGGTCACTGGTTCCAGGGAAGGGACACCTGAGAGGCATCGATAACGTTTAATTCCATTTTTTGAGTTAGCACGTGCAGTTTTTAATTATTCAAAATTAGACGCATGTACACGGGCGCCCATATATGAAGGCAAGACGGGGCATTTGCCCTTCCCTGCAAATTGGACCACGCCCTTTCTGTTCTTGGAAGGTACTACAGATATTTTCCCGATAACACTAATTCTCATTGTTAATTTTTTTCTGTAGAACACTTGGATGCATGTGTATGCAGTAAAAATAAGAAAAACGTAGGGAAATTTCAGCAGAAAAAAAATGGAAATTTATAGTAGAAAGTAATAATTGAATTTCCCATTGCATGTTGGAGAACAGCGTACATGGAAAAGTATGAAAGGCGAAGAAATGAAAAATATATTATCCTCTGCAGCAGCCATTCACTGCTGGACAAATATTTCTTGAAATCATGAAAGAAATACGGGATTAAGCATACCTAGGCGTTTTCTGGGAGACGCGGGTTCGAGTCCCGCTCCAGGACGATGAAAATTTTCAAGTTTTCAAAAATTGTCTGACTTACCATCCTTGTCACATTTACGCCAAAAAATCGGATTGTCATCTTCAAAATTTGTATTTCTTGAAATGTTTGCCAGATTTTGTCTTGAGGGTTTGTTTTTTATATTCTTGGTGACCAATTAAGTAATCCCTGAGGTTTCGCGGCGTATGTAACACAAACGGCTAAAAGGATCAACAGAGCAGCAAAGAAATTTCATTGTTTTCCTAACACGCTGTTTAATTTCATTTATTCACCATTTTTTTATGCAGGTTTTATGTCTACCGATTTTCGGTAAATTTGTGTGTGGTGGTGTATTAAAAATGATTAGATAAGAAGGCACAGTGGTAATTTGCATAAGGTGTTTCTATATGTTATTCATAGTTTATAATTTGCATTTCCCACCTCCTGAAAACTAAGCTATGGACGCCCATGAACATGTACAGGGGCGGATTGGCCCACCGTGACCCCGGGACATTTCCCAGTGGACCACTCGAGAAATGTCCCACTCTGTGGTATTCTCTTTGTCTGGTATTTTTGGAAAGACCGAAGAATTATTTGGTGCTTATGAAGAATCGTTTAATTCATTTGAGCTTTATGTTATCTGTCTAAAACGTCATTGTCTTTAAAAAAATCTTTTTCTTCTATCTATCTGTATATATGTTTGGCGTTTGCTCTAAAATCCCAAAGCAAAATTCTTTCTACTTCAGTGACACCTTACTCTCCTTTTGTAATCTTGAAGGCACTAGTAACAATTTTGATGGTCCATCATCCCCACACCCAGACATAGAGCACAAAACACACATACATACATACAGCACAAAGCGATTTTCCGGCAGAGATGTTCTGAAACCCGTGTCCCTCCCACATTTATCTTAAAATGACAGATCATGAGTCAAAATAATAGGCAGACTTTAGAAAGGCGTCCATTCTAGGAGGTTGAGCGAATACCGAGAGCAAAAACATATAAATTTCTAGTGCAACACCTCATTTTGAACATGATTTGGTATACTACATTCAATCACGAGTAGATTTTTAAGATTCTTTCACCCTTAATTGTTGCTAAAATTCGTTTACGACTGAATTAGTTTACACTGCATATTTCAGCAATTCATTTCATTTATAATCTTTTTTTACGAGGTAATTTATGAGGTGTTTCCCTTTGGGTACGTGTGTTTTTGTACTGTACCAAAAGACTGAAATTCCCGTCCTAGTTTCGACTACCAAATCCTCCCCTGAACATGTGGAACAGTTTTCTATGACATCAGACGTTTATACCTTCCCAGTAAAAGTTCCGGATTGCATTAATACATGACGAATGTATGGTATCTGATCATCAGTTCTTTTTCTCATACGGTGCAAATTCGTAAAGGGGCCTCTGCTGAGTACATAATCTTGCCTCCGAATGTTTCACCCTTTCCTAGCTAGGAAAGAAACAAATGAGACATCTAACTCCTTCGTGCTGTGTAAGTGCTACATGTAATATATGTTAAAGTCCTTAAACTGACACTTATTTAATTAAGTATGTACAATGTAGTCTGCTAATTCTAATTTTATATAATTTTATCTTGAAATGGAGTTCAAAACATTCTTTATTGACAGAAATGGGACTGCGTTGCCAACTAATAATTCACAGCCGAAAGCATAAAGTGAAATGTCAATCCCTGCTTACGAGTTAAATCACGAAAAATATTACTTTAATTGAAGATTACATATGCATAATTGTTTAGTAAATTATTAGATGAACACTAAGAGCGTACCTTGTACGTAACTTGAATTTGGCTTTTGTTTATCATCCATCGAGTGGGAACTGTGATACGTTAAGTAAAATAGCAGCAAGTTACGCATCACCATGCCTTCACTTGCATGGTGTCGCCATCTCTGTGCAATGCCTAGCAGCTAATTTGTTTCATTTTGCTCGTTCCATTGGCTGTTTGTATAATGTTTTCCAGTTTGGGTCTTTCGCTGAGAAATTGAGACGAAGTCCGACAAGCATGATGTAGATACAGGCAGTAGCGCACCCAGACATTTCCCAAGGTGTGAGTGATCCCACCCCTACATTTACCGGGAAAAATAGTCAAGTGCTATAACAATTAAGAAAGAGTTGACCTTTGTACATTTATTCCTATCCAGTTACTAGTAATGTTACAGTACAAAAAAGGATAAATGATTAGGAAAAGCAGTAGATGAAATTCTTTTTCTGGTTAGATTTTTCTAAATTTACTTAACAGAACTGCTCCCTTATAATTATTGTATGTTATAATTGTACGATACATGATTAAGAAGTTTATGTAGATCACGTATCGTGATTTTTTGTTTAAAACTTCGACGTAATAATTTTTTGCTCTGTCAGCCCAAGGGGGAGCGGCCGATCGGCTACACTGGTGGGTGTGCCACTGGATGCAGATATTTTTTTCAGTGCCCTACTGAAAATTCTGTATTCTCTCTGTTACAAAAATTGCACAAGTCTAATGCTGAATCGAAACGTTATTTCATCTTAGTTGGCTTAGGCGACGACTCTGTGGGTGCTCCAGGGTTCAAGCCCCCAATGAAATTTACCAATGGGTGTAGGGCACTCATTCAGTGATTGATAACAAAAAAAAAAAAAAAAAGAAGAACAGGTTGGCTATTTTTTTTATTTTCGAGGAATAACATCATGTGCTTTTCAGTAATTCAAAATATAAAGTGATTTATCACAAAACCAGTGTGCACGTTGTGGATGTTTATTCTCTTAAAATTCCATTTGGGGCATGGGAAAATGTTATGTGGTTTCCATAGCTCTGAGAACATAAACTACCGTGAAACGAACATAAAGTACTGGCGCTCACGAAACAATTTCAAAATACCTACCGTTTAAGAAGTATACACGGAGTCATGAAGGAAGAGACGGAAATAACTTGTTTAAAAATCTGCTTTTGGGAAACATGGTTTCTATCAACAGTATATATACACAAAGAGAGACTCCTAAATATAATAAACTGACAAGTTGATTTTACGTATTTTTAGGGACCAAAACTAAAACACATATATCTCTTAAAAAAGTGCGCTAATTATATATCTGTCCTAATTTTAAAATCCTTCCACCAATTAAATCGCATGCCTAATTTGCGTATAATGTACTTTCCACTGCAGGTTTAAGTATCTTTGGATGCGTGTTTAAAGACCTCCACAGCACCCACTGGATTTCATATCCAAAGCGCAAGCACCCATTCATGACTTCATGTCCAAAACTCGAGCACTCATGGTATTTCCGAAAAGTCCGCGCGTATTATATGCTTCATGAAACAGCACCATTTTTACATTGGGTTATCCGGAAAACTTTGGTCTCGCTACCGGATATTTCGTTTCTTTGGGTAAAGCATCGTTTTGTGATATTTTAAATGAGTTTCGTGTATTTTCTGTTAAAATGGGATTAGCATTTTATGAAACTGCTTACATATAAATTTTCGGGTGCGCCTGAAATGTCTGTAAGAGTCTCTAAGCATTATGTTTTCATTCCTTTTCAGACTTCTGCCAAGACTGATGGAAAAACCACTATGTGCGACGTAAGTATTATTTACTTGCATGTATGTAGTTTGAATAGAAATAAATTTCACGGGATTGCATTCCTGGCACTTGTTTTCGGGTTTGCCACCTGTATTTTGGATATGTATCGTTTTGAAATCAGAGCATCAATCCCGCTACAATAAGAAAGACGAGCTTACATTTTCAAAGATTTAAACGTCTCTCTAAATGTACTGTATAAGTGAACACGCCCACAAGCGCATATATACTAGTTTATATGAATTAAGGGAAAAGTGGAAATGAAATTAGGTATCATAAAACTTTGACGTAAAAAACACACAAAAGTCGTGTATAGTACGAAACCCCGACACAGAATTGAGGTATAGTCACGTACAACCCCATGTCAGAATCGTGCAGACGGGCGAAGCACGTCGCACTTTTACTTTGGTCCTGCAGACAAAAAAGGTATCCCCAGAACCCTTTTTAACCCTCTCTTGTGCAGAATTACGATCGTGGATGGAAGGTTTCCCTCTTTCAAAGTTTCCAAAAACAGAAGTTAGACGGAGTGAAGATTTCTCCCGTAATCGCATTTTTTCTCGTGATGTTCTGTCTATCCGGTATTGTGGTTAAATATAAATGTATTGCATAAATGTTTGTATTTCTATTTGAATATAGCGGCAACAATATCCGAAAGCGGATGGGAGCTAGGTAAATCTGAAATTCTTTTTTCGCTGCGATGTCCCGTTTGCCTCGTAGTATTGTTGTTAAACATCATTTTATTACATAAATTTCTGTATTTAAGACTGAAAACGTAGAAAATTTTTCGGAAAACGGAAATAGGACGGAACGAAGATTTCTTCTGTAATCCTTTTTTGTTTTTCTTTAAATGTGCGCTCTGCCCTGTATTATTGTTAAATATAATTTTGTTGTATAAATCTTTGTGTTTCAGCTTGAAAATAGGGGTACAATTCTAGATATGAAAGGTAGAGTGTTCGTGATCCTAGTTATTGCAATTGCTGTAGTGCCTAGGCCAGGCTTTTTGTAGGGTGAAGAAATAAAAGGTGGTCAGTTTCTTATTTTTTTAATCTCTACTCGTGCAAACTTTTATCGTTTTTCACATGTAGTGGTTATCTTGTCCTGTGACCACCTGCAGATTTGTTGTGGCACCATGATGTCTGCAACAGATCAAGAACTTTCTGCTATAGGGATGTACATTGTACAGTACGAAAAATGTGTATAGTAAGAAAAATGCGCCGCAGAACTTAGGTATCATATGCAGATGAACGGCATCTAAATATGTAAAAAGGTAAAGGCGGGCTTTTGAAAGTGTTTTTTCATTGTCCTGTAAAATATGAGCAAAAGTTGCCGAAATATCAAATTTCCTGGGGGTGTCCAATACATGTCATTTTTCAGGAGGAATGCAACAGAGAATTATAAATCGCCTCAAAGAAGGCCAAAATCAAGCAGATGCTTTCAGGTGGCTTAGTATGAATCGTTCTGTGGCTTTTACAGAAATTCCGAAATGAACAGCGCACATCCAATCAACTCACTATTACACGATCACGAGCAACAAGCACCGCTGTCTATTACCATTTGGTAGAAGGAGCAGGATGTCAGCTGCAATAGGAATGGCGATATCAAAGATCATTTTATACAAAGAATTCACAAGATGTGCCAGTACAATATACAGCCAGTAATGTACGTATCAATGGCTTGACGTCACCCGAGGACCTTTGAACTCGTGTAGACACTATGCCAGCTGAATTCATCGACAACTGTGGGCCGTGCTTTTCACGACCGAATCCATATTCACCCTCCATATACACAATAGGAAAGCCATAGAGAGGGCCAGAAACCCTTCATCATGCGGCAAAGACTTGTAAACCGTAGAACTACGTTCGTGGCAGAGGATTGGAACGAGATATCTTCGGGAGGCCACACAGAACAGTGTGTGCGCTACCATGAAGTTCTGTCCCCTCATGGTAGCGCACACACAGGGTACCGGAATGAAATCTTAAACTACTTCGTGCGGGATGTGCGGCCGCAGTAGGTAATAATATCTTGTTCTAAAGTAGATCTGAATGTATAACGCTTTTCTTTTAAAATAAATCGTTCCATCTGCTACGTACTATGTACAAAATGAAACTTAGTTCTAAGAATTGCGAATGCCATAACTTCCTTGAAAGTTGAATTTCAAAAGCCTTTCCTAATTCAACCTTTTCGGAAGTGACCATGAACACTGGATCTCACAATGTGTTTCCTTCTGCTTGGGGGAGGTGAGACGAGGTTAAGAGACGGCACTAAATCTCAGATAGATTACTGGGTACATAAAATAGAATTTATCAGAGCGAGTGGCCACAATTTTGTTTTACTTTATTTTTGGAGCAGGACCGTTTCAGATAGACACGCATTCATCTTAAAGAGATTTTTGTGTCCGGAAAAAGTTGTATGTGTGACATCGAGCAACCTAGATGGAAAAGGAAACAGATAACTGAAGACATATTGTAGGTCAAGTAATAGGCGATTTTTCGTTGAAAAGACGAGATAGGGTTGTAAAATTCTAATTAAATTTAAAACTTGTATGATTGTAATTATAAACTATAATGTTTGTGTTAGCTTAAGCTATGAATTTTGTTTTTTAACTTTTAAACATAAATATCAAGACTATTAAATATAGAAATCACTAAGGGTCAAGGTAATGAATCAGTTGAAACAACTTACTTGAGACCACTTTTATTCTCTTTCACGGCATTTCAGGAAAGGTAGATCAACACTAGCCGAACATGAACTTACTGCCTTCAGTTCATATAAAATTCACAATATATGCGGTTTTAACGAGACTTTTCATGCACTTATAACAATCCGATATATCAAATGCTTTTATCAAAATACATTACATTCCTTTGCAACGAGTGGGTCTTTCAATCAGCCATTAGCAAGTTATTTCCACAAAATTCGCTTCTAACTCACATGTCACCCTCGCAAATGCACACTTACTACATTCAGTACTGAGGCCATATTGACCTCCAACCACTGTCAGTGTGTGTGTGTGGGGGGGTGTGTGTCGTTAAGTTAGAAAACATTTAACGAAAAGAAACAAATTTGCATAAGAACATAGAAACTGAAAAGGAAGGTTAAATTAGAGGTATGCATACAAGGTAAATAGCATTATATATTTGTACATATGCATATATTCCTTTCTTTTAGGAAATGAGTAATCGTCAGTATTCATGAATAAGACATCACTTATAATTATTGTACAGTTTATGCATTAATATTCAAAAGTTTAGTATTAAGTATTGTAAAATTAAAAACAAATTATTGTTTTTTCACAGTGCATGGACAAAGCCATAAAAGATGCAAGCACAGGCCAGTAATTTCCACTCGCTGCGAAGAGCTTATGCAAAATGAAATGCAAAATGCTTCTTAGTACTAAAATAAGAAATTTAGGCTTTTTGTGTGTAACAAATCAGAATGTGAAATAAACTGAAATTGTGCAATAGTAGCTGCGTTCATGCATATCATTTTACATCTGAATATAACACCATCACGAAAAACCTGTTGTAAAACTAATAACTGTTGGAAATAATTGTTTGAGCATACAAAACAAAAGCACTGCATATGGCAACAAGGTCGATGCCGTCAAACCCTTGCTTGAAATAAATACCTTTTTTTTTTCATAAAAAAAGATTTCAAATTTAGTGTGCTAAAGGTAAGTTTAGTTATTTTTTAAGTAGGTACAGCTGCCTAAAAATAAAGTTGTCCAAAGGATATCAAAATTTCTCTCTTCATACGAAATCGCATTGGATAAAACTACAGCACCTTAAGAATTTATGCACCATAAAAACCGAAAAATGCACTGATAGTCGCAATCGCAAATTTAAAGAAAAAACATTTTGCACATAGCCAGAAAACAATGCAGTTTGAGAGAAAAAATGCAAGTATATATTTTTTTTCATATCTATACTCATCTGGTACAAAAAAAACAACATTACCAATCGCATCACTGGAAGTGAGGATGTTTGCATAGATTTACACTACACTGTAAAAATTTTCTGAAATTCACGATCCACTCACCGTGATTTCTTTCGTTAATTAACGAACCATATTTCTGATACAACCTTTTCCGTGAAATCACGGAAAGAAACCTGAATTTCAAGGATTTTTCGCATCAAAGGGAAAATTCTGAATTTTCAGAAACCTTCCCACAATGCCCTTCTTATATTGACGGTAAATGACCGTTTTCAAGATTTGCTAACGGACAATTCTAAATTTTCAGAAATCTTTCCATAATTCCTCTTTATATTAACGGAAAAACTCCGTTCTCTCTTTTTCTGTATTCATCATCATCATCATTGTCAACCATTATCAATCCACTGCTGGACGAAGGTCTCCCCAAGTTTCCTCCACAACGGTCTCTCTTGTGCCAGTCTCCTCCATGTCACTCCTGCATACTTTCGAATTTCATCCACCCATCTTCCATGTGGTCTTCTTCTGGGTCTTTTCCTGTCCCTTGGAATCCAATCTAAAATTTCGGCTGTCCATCGATGGTCTGTTCTTCTGGCAGTATGTCCAGCCCATTGCCATTTCAGGGATTTAACTCTGATCATGATGTCTTCCACTCTTGTCATTTTTCGGATCCACGTGTTCCTCTTCTTATCTCTCCTGGTTACACCAAGCATGCACCTCTCCATGCTACTTTGAGTTGTCTGTAGTCTTTGTATGTCTCTTTCAGTTAAGGTCCACGTCTCTGCACCATACGTAAGCACTGGAAGGATGCATTGATCAAACACTTTTCTTTTAAGACATAATGGCATATTGCTCTTGAAAATTATGCTGTTTCTTCCAAAAGCTCTTCAGGCAAGTTTTGTACGCCGATTAATTTCTTCACCAATGTGACCCTCACTTGATATCTGCTGTCCAAGATAAACGTACGTGTCTGTTATCTCCAGCTTTTCCCCATCAATCGATAAATCTTCATTTCTTGTAAAAGCATTGTACATCACTTTTGTCTTCTGAAAGTTCATTTTTAATCCCACTTCTTTACTCTTGTCAGCAAGTTCCTGGATCATACTCTGTAGCTCTGATGGGGTAGTTGCAAAAATGACTATGTCATCAGCAAAACGAAGGTGGGTTAGATAATCTCCATTAATCTTTATCCCTTTGTTTTCCCAGTTCAGTGATTGAAAGACATTTTCCAATGTGGCATTAAAGAGCTTCGGAGATATGGTGTCACCTTGTCTCACTCCTTTTCCAATTTTTATGTGTGTTGTATTTTCAAACAGCCGAATCTTTGCACTTGCATTTTCATAGATGTTATTAATAATATTAATGTATGCATCTTCAATACCGCAGGATTTCAGAGCCATTGTAACTGCTGATGGTTTCACCGAATCAAAGGCTTTTTCATAATCGATAAAAGCCATGCACAATGGAAGTTCATATTCCCTCGCTCTTTCAATTTGTTCTCACAGTACGTGGATATGATCTATTGTGCTGTAGCCATTCCTGAATCCAGCGTGTTCTCTCGGTTGAGCCATGTCCAGTGTCACCTTAAAGAGGTGTGAAAGAACTTTAGTGAAGATTTTATAAACCACTGATAAGAGGCTGATAGGTCTGTAGTTCCTGAGATCCTCAATGTCACCTTTTTTATGTAGCAAGATCATTGTAGCGTTGTTCCAATCCTCAGGAATTTTCCATTCATTAAGGCATCGAGTGAAAATTTGGGCGAGTACTGTTTCGATTTATCCACTTGCTTCTTGTATGATGTCTACAGTAATTCCATCTTCTCCTGGAGCTTTTCCCCGCTTCATGTTCTTGATTGCATGTGCAACTTCTGCTGGAAGGACTGGAAGAACTCTGGTATTGGTACCTTTCATGATGTCTGGAGTACATGTATCATCCCTTTCATATAATTTGGAGTAGAAATCTTTCACTCTTGTCAAAAGTTCGCCTCTATTTCTTGTTACAGAACCATCTTCTTTTCTCAGTGCCATAATCTGTTTTTTTCCCTTACTGAGATGTCCCTTTGCTATCTTTAGGCTTTGGTTGCTTTCAATTGCTTTCCTTACTAGTTCACAGTTGAATTTCCTTACGTCTTCAGTGATACTTTTTCGTACTGTCTTGCATAGCTCTATATATTCCACTTTGGAAGTCACATCTTCTTTAGTTGTCCTCATGACTCTTCTTTTTTGCATCAACATTTTGGTTTTCCCTGATAATTTGTTCACATGCAACTTGTTCTTAGACCCAGCTAATTTTGTTGCTGTTTCCATAAGAGCTTTGGTTACTTTTCTGTTAACTTCAGAAATATCCACTTCTTCCGATGTTAGGCCTTCTAAAGCAGAGAATCTGTTCTTCAGTTCCAATTTGAAGGTATTATGGTGTTTTTTAAGGTTGGTTATGTCAATACATTTTGTTTGTCTTATGAGCTTGCTACGTTCGAGTTTAGTGTTGAGGTGCATCTTACATCTCACCAATCTATGGTCACTGCCGGTGTTGAACTTGTTTAGCACACTGCAGTCTTCTATGACGAATTTTTTGTTACACATAATAAAATCAATTTCACTTGTCGTCCCATTTGGATGTCTCCATGTCCATTTCCTGTGTGGCTTTTTCTTGAAAAAGGAGTTCAAGATGAAAAACCCTTCTGCCTCTGCAAACTCTACGAGAGTATTTCCACGCTGGTTTCTGTTGCCGTGACCGAATTTACCTACTGAAGTTTCATTCTGTTGCCGGTGCCCTATTTTTGCATTGAAATCTCCCATAATTATCTTCAAGTGCTGCTTACCTTTATTATTTAGATCACGAATTTCGTCATAAAATTCTTCAATTTCTTCTTCAGCATGACTTGTGGTGGGTGCATAAGTTTGAATAATCTGAGCCTGGTATCTTCTCGAGAGTTGGATAACGAGTCGTGCAGCTCTGTCAGAGGAACTTTCAACTTCTACAACTTTATCCTTCAGTTTCTTGTTTATTATAAATCCAACACCACTAGTTCTGCCAGTATCTGTCCCACGATAGTAGAAGAGATGTCCACTTTTCAGTTCAATGAGATCTTCTCCTTTTCTCCTTACCTCACTTAGCCCCACGATGTCCCACTTGATCCTTTGTAGTTCCTCTTCCAATTCAAGAAGCCTTGAATCAGAAGATAGGGAGCGTCCGTTGTACGTAGCCAAGGTCAGCATCAGATGGCAGCCTAGTCCGGTCCTCCGGGAATTCTTAGCACCCTCTGCCTTCATGTCGCACTGGCCGCTGCCTTGGCCAGGTACATTCCATCTGCCGGAGACTGAGGGCCAAGATTTAAGTTGTGGAGTCATTTTGGAGGGGTTTGGCCATAACTCACCACGCTGGCCAAGCGGGTTGGTGAGTGTGGGATAGCATTTCCTCTAATCCCGATGGTATAGTTATACCGCTATTGGCGGTCGTCAGAGCCCCTTTAGTGGGAACAGGATGTACCACGAGAAGGCGGGGTTGACATTTGTCAAGGAGAGGCTGTGATGTTACGCATCACCTGACCTTACATATGATGACAAATTTCCGGTAATATGAGAGATTCACGGGAATACTTGGAAGTTTGATTAACTGTTAAATTTCAATAATCTGTCGAAGTATTTGATTTTGAAGTTCTGTCGTGAGATCGGATATTGTGGATAGCATATCGCATGAGTTTTGTTTATTGTGGCAAAGAATATTTCTTTTTCTCTCCCCCATTTTATGCACCAGCTGTTTAGTATATATTGTGTTACTGTAAGAAACCGGGTACTTAACTTATTGTACAGGTGATTATGCGATGCCTATGAATCAGTCTTTGAACCCCTTAAAACAACAGCTATTATAGCTATCAAAAGTAAATTTTATATTTAGGAGTGTTGTGAAATAATACTATAAAAAGGTATCCACCTCTTTTTAAAGATAATTAAAAGTCATCGTTAGTTTAAAAAGATAAAATAGCAAAGTATTTTGTTGCTTCGAAAAGTCCCGATGAAAAATGCTTAATTTGAGAAAAGTCCTGCTACAGAAAAAAATTAATACAAACCTATTCAGAAAAGTAATAGGGTCCAACAGAAAATAAAATGACTAAATCACTCGCGCTGATTTAAAAAATAAAAAAAATAAAAATAAAAAAAATCATAGCGCATACTTTGTTTTACGATGAACGTGAGCTAAAACTCCCCGAGTGTTTCTGGCTGAGTGGTTAAAGCCGCGCGTTATCTGTTGAACCAACCCTACGGAAAATCTGTGAAAATACCACAGTTAAAATAAACGGGCACGTTTAAAAACGGAAATTTCTGAAAAAGACGAATACTTAGCTGCACGAAATTTTCTGTGAATTCACACCACTTTTTTTTTTTTTTTACAGTGTACCAAGTAGAACAAAATTAAAAGTACATCACGGAAGAATGTAATATGCAGAAATTTTTTTGTCATAGTTATGTCTACCAGACATAACTATGAATTTTTCAATACAACTCTTAGAAGCAGAGGTAGGTTGTAAAATGCAAATTTACGCCTCCTAAGGAGGAAATTGTTTTTCACGGGTTAAACAACATGCATGCAAAGCCTTGATTACTCTTTTGCCGATGCCGCACAAAAGAAGTTTTTTTTTGGAGAGGTGTGGGATTGTTAACGTACCACCATGAGCAGCTCGTAGGGTTATAGGTAGTCATTCGTCCCCCAATTCGGGGCTTGTGGCTCCAAGGAGGGAACAAACCCATCACTATCTGGCAAACACATCACCCATACCTTCTCCGGGACTCCAGTCCGTGCCCATCACCAACGAATTGTCAGAAGTTGGCACTTCAGACCACTAGGCAACCGGATTAGCGGAGGCAGATTGTTCACTACTGTTTCTAAAAGTCGAGAAATCTCAGGAAATGTGATACATAAAAAAATACCTGAAAAGAAAACTGTTCATCAAGAAACCCAAATCACGTGTGGACTACTATTCCAGTGACGCAGCTATTTGAGGCAAAAAAGATTTTATCCGAATCATAACTGTGGAGATATTGTTTTCACGGATGGAAAACATTGTATCTACTATAAATGCCATAGTATCTGCTATATCTGCTATAATTAGTATCTGCTATATCTGCTATAATTAGTATCTGCTATATCTGCTATAAATTAGCAGACTGTGAATCATGCTTTGCTGCTGAATTTCATTGTCATTGAGGAAATAAGAAGACTTGTGTGCTGTGACAACGTATTGTGTATTTGAAGGCGTGCGTTATTTAGCAAAAAGCTTTGTCAATATCCCAAATTAAAACGCTTTCTTTTTCACGCTAGTAGTTAGAAAACAAATAAAGTAATCAAACGCAAACAGCGAGAAAGTGTTTAACACATTTTCAGATCGGATGTAACCGAATTCATGCATTTAAAAACCATAAAATATTAAAAACTACGAGTGTTATACAAAAGAAAAAAATATTGTTCGATCAACTCTGACAAACAATTATTGCGAAAGCTACCTGAAAATGAATTATTTTCGTTAAGAAAAGAAAGAACATACGCCACTCGTTATCATTTTCAACAGAACTGCCAATCATTAATCAACATCATTTGTATTAAGTGACAGAAATAACATCCACAGACGTGAACAAAAAAAAACTTAAGGCCATGAATTCAAATTACTTGTGCAAACGGAAATTCTTTTCAGTTACAAAATTTAATGAGTGAAATTTAATTTTATCGACAACAAGAAAATCTCCATCAGAAACAATATTGAAAAATGCGGAACTGAGCATTATTTATTTGAGAATTTCTTAAACCTCAGTATCTACTTCTATTTCACAATTTTCAATTTCCAAATTTTCATTGACGGAATCGTTATCTCTTATCGTTAGGGAATTTGATATGGCCTTGCTCTGAATAAAATTATTTTCTAGAAGATATTGCCTACCAGGTACGGACAACCGTGCAAATATTTTTTTCGAATGTTATTTTCCGATATTTTTAGCACGTCTTTTGTAAAAAAAGATCGTGCTTATGTTATCGGTTTGTCCGTCCGTCCGTTTGTAGACACGATATCTCTGCAACTATTAGTCCGATTTGAAAAATTCTTTTTGCAGTGGAAAACCTGAAATATGCGAATAATGATCCTTTATGTGTGTTTTTTTTTTACAATGTACAATTTCGCCGCTAGAGGGCGTAAATGCAGATGATGTCGAATTTAAAAATACATTTTATTCCGCATATTTGCTTCTAAACATACGATTCAAAAAATTCTTTTATCTTTCGATTTCATTTATGTCGAAGTACTTTTTTGGTATAGTTACTTTTTCAAATTACGCGTACATTTTCCGCTCGGGGGCGTAAAAGTAAATTACGTTCTCCCCGATATCTCGTCTTCTAAAACTCCGATTTGGAAAACGTTTACCTTAGCGGTTACAGCTCCTGATGGAAAATATTATGCATATAATTTCTATTTTTGGAGAATACTTTGGTCACCAGGGGGCGTAAGTGTTAATTTTTGCTTTTGATGTTTTTGCCATAAAATCTGAGCTTCTAAAATCTCGATTGAAAAAATTATTTCGTGAGACCGATGCCACTCACGTAAATAAATATTTTCGGAATATTTTCTTTTAAAAATATTGCATGGTTTCTCCGCCAGGAGGCGTAGATGCATATATTATTTTTGTCAATATCTCTAATTCCTTCTTTGTTGGATAGTGTTTTCAGGATGACATGTTTTTCATATAATTTCAAAATTTTCAAGTAATTCATAGACTTTCCGCTAGGGGGCGTAAAAGTAAATTGTGTTTCCCCTTATATCTCTGATTCTAAATCTCTGGACTTGAAAAATTCTTTCTGCACCGGATACAGCTCCTGATGGAAAATCCTTTGCACATAATTTCCGTTTTTTATAAAGAAATGGTTTGGCCACAAGGGGGCGTAAGTCTAATATCAGCTTCTGATGTATTTGCAGAAAAATATGAGCTTCTAAATTCTCGATTAAAAAAAATTGTTTGTAGACCCATACTACTCATGTTGACAAACATTTTAGGAACATTTTCTTCTTAAAATAATGCATGGTTTCTACGCCAGGGTCGTAGATGTTTATCTTATTTTTGTTAATATCTCTACTTCTAAGTGTCCGATTTAAAAAATTTCTTCTTTGTTGGATATAGTGTTTCCCATGTGACATGTTTTTCATATAATTTCAAAATTTTCAAGTAATTTATAGACTTTCTGCTAGGGGGCGTAAAGGTAAATTGCGTTTCCCCCTATATCTCTGCTTCTAAATCTCCGATTTGAAAAAAAAATTCTGCGCCGAATACAGCTCCTGATGTAAAATACTTTCCACATAATTTCTAATTTTTGTAAAAATGGTTTGGCCACCAGTATGCGTAAATCTTAATTTCCGCTTTTGATGAATTTGCAGCAAAATCTGAGCTCCTAAAATCTCGATTGAAAATTTTTTTTTGTGGAGCGATACTACTCACGTTGATAAATCTTTTAGGAACATTTTGTTCTTAATATAATGCATGGGTTCTACGTCAGAGGGTATAGACGTATATCTTATTTTTGTCAATATCTCTACTTCTAGGAGTTCGATTTGAAAAATTCATTCTTTGTTGGATAGTGTTTCCGATGCGAATTTTTTTTCATATAAATTCAAAATTTTCAAGCAAATCATAGACTTTCCGCTAGGGGTGCAAAGGTAAATTGCGTTTTCTGCGTTATTTCTGCTTTTAAAACTCTGATTTGAAAAATTCTTCCTGTATCGCATACAACATCTGATGGAAAATTTTTTTCATATAATTTATAATGTTTAGTAAAGAATGGTTTGGCCACCAGAGGGCATAAGTGTTAATTTCTGCTTATGTATTTGCAGCAAATTCTGAGCTCTGAAAACTTGACTGAAAACATTCTTTCGTGGACCTATACTACAACAATAGTATGGTCCACGAAAGATACAGCAATAGTAATTTTTTTCTGTGAAGAGCTAACCTCTGAATATCAGAGAACACCATAGTGTTATGTATGTATGTATGCATTTGTTCGGAAATAAAGGATTATCAGCCTTCTGTCAGCTTTCCTGCAACACCCAACGTAAAAACAAATCATTGTGCGACTGATTTTAGTGATGTGGTCGCATCAAGGAATTTTTCCCTTTTTCGTAGACATTTGCTGATTTAACGACTACCGTGAGCAACTCAATGCGCTATAAGCAGTCGCCCGTCCCTAATTTAGGGCTACTGGTTCCAGGGAAGGGAGGGAGTCAGCGCCGTGAGACAAACACAACATCCATGCCTCACGGGATTCGAACCCGCACCCATCTCGGACGAATGACCAGAAACCATCGCTTAGACCACTGCGCCACTCGGGCGGCTCAAACTCATTAATATTATTAAAGTATTTCACAAAATTTTAATGTTGTGACAAAAACTGTCAAATCATCGACACATAAAAACTCTCAGATTATCACAAAATCATCGACACCTTTGATCAGTATATGTAATGAGTGCCCAACATGTCAGTAGCAGATGTGACAGTCAGATTAGATCAGATCATATGTAGAGGATTTTAGGAAGGGAGTGTCTGATCCCAGGTCTTAAACAACCCTAAGAAATAGGAAGCTTGGAGATTTGGGCTGGACTACCCAATAGGAAAGTGACACGGAAGCAAGTAGAAACGAAGAGGAAAACGCCCTTATTTATTTCCGGGGGCCAGTGCCCGGGGTCCGACAGCTTAACGTGCCCATCCGACCCCCGGCGGATATTTAATGGTTCGAGCGCTCATACCTGCCTGGGAACGAACCTGAGGTTCATCCATAGCAGTGACGAACTATATGACAGTCAGGCATATAGTTCGTTTACTCGTTACTACAGTCTCGCTTTGACTATTGCATTTTGGCATGGGAGCAGACTACATTAATGAATATTTCCAGACTCCAGATATTACAGAATAAATTTGTCAGATTATTGGAATTAAAAAATAATTTTCCACTTACAAATAAAGCACAATTTAGTTTTCGACATTTTGCTAGAGTACAACCTGCCAAATATGGGTTTTTAACTATTTGCCAGTTATATAACTTTAATTTAGGTAAGATAATGCATAAAAGGATTAAAAATAATATTAATAATGAGTTTATACTAAATTTTAAATTTGTTCACAGCTACAATACCAGGAATCAAGATTTACTGAAACCAGTCTTTCCCAGAACTAATTATATAATGCATGGGACCACAATATTGGAACTCACTACCATATGAGATTACTGATTTGAATAACTTTAGTATTTTTGAGAGGAAATTAAAACTTCATCTATTACATAAAAATTATAAATGAGGGGGAGGTAAGGGGTGAGAATATTAATATGAGAAGGTAAGGAAAATATGAGCGATATAGTGAACATAATAGGTGATAAGGGGAGAAAGATCTTTGCATTTACATCTCTTTTATTTTTATTGTCTTTTTTTCTTTTTTTCTCCTAATTATTATCTCTTCTTCGTTCCTTTTAATTATCATGTTTACTAACTTACACTAATATATTAGGTGTGCAACTTAATTCTCGCCCCTAACCGCAAGCGATCATAGAACGTCGGCAAATGCAAATAGCTGTGTGCGATAATGGCTGATTGCAGCGCCATCCAACAGCTTTCCAGGCAACCGTAACCGCTCACAGCTGTAGTGACAGAAGGGACGAAAGTTGACGGCGAATGCAATGTCGTTCGAGAAACTACATTTGAGACACTGCCTCCTGTTCGCGCTTCAGCCTGAAAAAACGTGCCGCGGAAGCCCAGCAAATCATCTGTGCTACTTTGGGTGAGGTTGCTGTGTCCTACAGTACGTGTAAGAAGTGGTTCCAGCCGTTTAAGCAGGGAAATTTCGATCTCCGGGATTTAGAACTTCCGTTACAGCCCCAGAAAGTTGACGATGAGGAACTGGAGCAACTGTTGGACGCGGATCCCTGTCGCACACAGTCAGAGCTCTCCCAGAAACGCGGAGTAACACGGCAAGCCAATGCAAAGCGCCTGCACAGGCTAGGACGGATTCAAAATGAGGGCCGTTGGATGCCCCACCAATTCACAGCTACGAACAAGTCTGGGCGCTACGATGTTGCTGTGTACTTGCTCTCAAGATTTAAGAAGAAGGATTTCTCCACAAGATTTTGACCTGTGATGAGAAGTGGATCCTCTACGATATTCCTAAGCGGCACAAATCGTATGTTTATATATGTCAGCCTTCTACTAGTACCGCCAAATCGAATATCCATGTCAGGAAGTTGTTGCTGTGCATATTGTGGGATCAGCGCGGTGTCGTACACTATGAGTTGCTCAAACCTGGTGAAACGGTCAATGCTGGGCGTTATTGTGAGCAACTCATTCGTGTGAGTGACGCAATGGAGGCGAAAAGGCCATACACCGGCAAGGACAGAAGGTCGGTCCTGTTGCTTCAGGATAACGCGCGTCCTCACACCGCAAAAACGACTTTAAACGCGATCACCGACCTGGGATGGGAGATTTTGTCCCACCCGGCGTATTCTCCAGACTTTGTTTCGTTCACCGGCAAGGACAGAAGGTCGGTCCTGTTGCTTCAGGATAACGCGCGTCCTCACACCGCAAAAATGACTTTAAACGCGATCACCGACCTGGGATGGGAGATTTTGTCCCACCCGGCGTATTCTCCAGACTTTGTTCCGTCAGATTATCACCTCTTTCGCTCCCTGAAACATCACCTGAGTGATACGCACTTCACTTCTGTCGAGGAGGTCCACACATGTATTGATGACTTTATCAACTCGAAACAGCCTTCTTTTTTTCCCAGTGGCATTCGGCAGCTCCCTGACCGAATGGCTCAAATGTATCCAACACGACGGGGATTATTTTCCTGATTAGGTACGTATTCGATTTGCTATAATTTGCTGTCAACGTGTCGTGCCTGTCGCCGAAAATGAAGTTGCAAACTTAATAATTCGGATTGCTGTCTCTGTGGTGCTTGACTGGATATGTGTACGTAGGGAGACTGGGCTATGTCAGATCTTTGTTGGGCCTTTTCCCCTCTCTTCCTAGCCGTTTTGTATTAATAGGCATAATTATGTCAATTATTTTGCATGTATTTATATTAAAACAGCTGAAATAAAAATAAATATATATGGATTATGCATATAGAGAAGATCACAGCGAACTGCTTTAATTCTGTCTCCAAATCATACGCTGAAAGGAAAATTCATTATATTCACTCACCAGATAATGTGTAGGTCCACATTTTTCAATCACAAGAGCAGTAATACGTCGTTGCATGAGCTCTACCAGATGTTGGAAAATCACTGGTGGTATTACGATCTATCTTACCAGCACAGAAGTCGCTAAACTTTGGAGGCTCACCAACGGTTGGTTTTGTGCTCGAATGCATAGCTCCGCTTCGTCCCACAGACTCCCAAGAGGGTTCAAATCGAAAGAGTGAGAGGTCCATTCGAGGGTTGAGAATTCACTGGAATGTCGTTTCAACGAGTCCTTTGCAAACAGGAGCGATGCGACAAAGCATAGAGTTGCCTTGTTGAAAGAAGGCATCCTGATATCGGAAACGGTTAGTCGTAAACGGGCGCCAAAGTACGTTGACATAGCATAGTGCGGTGATGATAGTCTTAAAAAGGGATATCATGAACGAGTTGGGAGTACGTTAACATAGCCCTTTTTGGTGATGGTGATTTCAGTATGTACAAGGGCCCCCCAAGGCGGTCACGTAAACACTCCTCAGATCATTACACCGTGTCTAATGCCTTAACTCTGCTAGGACTTAGCGCGCTTTAGCAGAGTTAAGGCACTAGTTTTTAAGCTCAGCGGCGCTAAGGCACTTTCGATGGTCAGCTGGAAAGCAAAAGCATTAATTGTTTTTATGATCATGTATGCAAAAATAAAGAAAACTGTGTTCTGTATGCAAGCATACCAGTATCTTAACCGAATGTTCTTACAGCAGAGATGGATGCCCCGGTGGTCGAGTGGTCTGAGGCGCTGTGCTCTGATCTTTTGTCCAAGCTTGAGGTGTGAGTGATATGTTTGTCTGATGGTACAGGATCTCTCCTTCCCTGGAACCAGTGTCCCAAAACTAGGGACGAGCGTCTGCTTACAGTCTTGCAAGTTATTCATGGCGTGGTCGTTAAAACGAGAAACAGAATTAATACAAATATATGGCGTAGAGATGAGCTGAGTCCGCCCCAGTGACGCAGTGGTCTATGCGCTGGCTTATGATCATTCGTCCGAGAAGGATCCGGGTCCGAATCCCGTGAGACAGGGATGTTGTGTTTGTCTTACGGCGCTGGGTCTCTCCTTTCCCTGGAACCAGTGGCCCTAAATTAGGAACGGGTGACTGCTTATTGCACATTGAGTTGCACACGGTGGTCATTAAATCTTCAATAAAAAAAGAAGGAAAGAAAGAAAAAGAGATGAGCCGATGCACTCAGACCACGCACTAGGTGAGCGTCTCAGGAAACATAAGGATTCTAGTGCAAAGGCAGCATGTGAACTCCTTTGTCTTGACGCCAGTAAAAATAAGTTTATAGGCGGTGGCTACTCCATAGAAATAAACGAATGCCATCCCGGTGGCTCAGGCTTCTGACTATTCGTCCGAGATGGGTCCGGGTTGGAATCCCGGTGAGGCGCGGATGTTGTATTTGGCTTACGGTATTGGCTCTCTCCCTTCCTTGGAACCAGTGGCGCTACATTGGGGACGAGCGACTGCTTATGGCCCATCGAGTTGCTCACGGTGTTCGTTAAACCCTCAAACAAAAAAAAAACACACACACAAAAAAAAAAAGAAAAAGAAAACACACGCAGAAAAATGAAGAATTCGTGACGGCCGAGTGATACGCGCTTGCAGAAGTGAAGGGCTTTCCCACTAAACTGCTGGCCCCCAACTATCGGCTCTAGTAAAAGTAATTCCCTGAACTCAACCCCAACTCCCATATCCCTTTTGGGTAACACAAAAGAAATTCCCTAAGTCCACCTCATCATAATTTTAGTAAAAACTGCGTAGTAGTCACTATACTGATGTGACTGTTAGTTGCATCTGCTCAATATAACCAATGTATTATTCCTGGTAGAGTAATAGTGTAGAACGGGAGAGCGGCGTTAAAATAAAAATTTCCTATTTCAGCGTATAACTTTCATTCAACATTCTTGCGCTCATTTAAAATTAATCGAGTTCAGCAATTTTAATATAAATTGATAAAATTAGTAAGTAATGAAAATTTACTAAAAATGCTAAATAAAAACAGCAAGCAAGGTTTTACAGGGCTTTTGAAAATTTTTAGGGAATTCTTTTCGGGTTGTGTTTTAACAATTCGTTCACAGCTAAGGCACTTTTTTCATTTAGAACTGCATCACTGTCTACTGGTCGGTAATACCCTAACTTGACGGTTAAGGTTCATGCAATGTTGTCAGTAGATCTACTGATTTTGACTCCTTAACTTAATCTACTGATTTTTCTGTTTTAAGGCCACCTACACGCTCATTGTCATGCCGTATGACGAAGACTAAAATTATTCAACACCTGTTACCTATTATTTTTCTAAATTCATATTGGTTGTTATGAAATATTTTTCATTCTTGATAACTAATTGCGCTTTGGCTGACTCGGTGGCACTTTGGTCTAAGCGCCGGTTTGCGATCATTCGTACGAGCTAGGTCCGGGTTCGAATCATGAAATTCCAGAGGCGGTCCGGACCCTGTGTTCTCTCCCTTCCGCCGCCCGTGATGTGAAGGGTACATGCCTTCTTTTCTACATACCGCTCACTCGAATTAACATGCATCCCTGATTGCAGTGCGACAAGGAACGAGTTGAGTGGCGTGAAGAAAGGTGAAATATCGATTTGAGCTACACGATTAGCATCTCCATGAATGGTGAAATATCGATTTGAGCTACACAATCAGTATCTCCATGAATGGTGAAATATCGATTTGAGCTACACGATCAGCATCTCCATGAATGGTGAAATATTGATTTGAGCTACACAATCAGTATCTCCATGAATGGTGAAATATCGATTTGAGATACACGATCAAAATCTCCACGAATGGTGATATAGAGATTTGAGCTACACTATCAGCATCTCCATGAATGGTGAAATCTTTTCTAGCTTTTGTAACGTATTTGGCCTTACGTATCACGTGATTTAATCTTTTCTCGATTAATAATTCTCAGATAAAGAGTGTATGATTTATTTCTTCATTAGCTCTAGCACTTAATGCTTCAGATACAGTTCACTTTTCGTTATATATTGTATTCTTACAATTTCTTCCTTTCTTGTTCCGTTTTAAAAGATTTCATCTATCACAATAGAGTCATTGTAAATATTCCATTTAGGCCAAATAACTGAAACTATACATTAAATTTAAGGAATTGCAAAAAAAAAAAAAGTATCATTTTAATAATTTTCAGTACATTAATTGAATAAGATTACGTGATTGATTAAACGTACCATTATTGCATATTAATGCCGAATTACTCGATAACAGCTAAACTCTTTTTTTAACTGTACTTCTGTTACTTTTACAGATCAGAGTGAAGAACTATGTACCAATTATTTGTTATGTACGGTGAAAATCTTTCAAATACGTGGAGACAATGTAAATAGACAAAGTCATCGCTCTTTCCACATTTTTCTTTAACAAACACACAGCAGCCAATAAATTATTATTCGATACCGCTCGGATCGAACCCCAGATATCTCTATAACTAGCTGAGTGCGTTCGCTTTACGCTAAGGTACCAACAATCCACGGCGCTATGTCTGTTTATCTGTCAGCATCTGACTGCACAAATCCGCAGGGATGAGCTCAGCAACCGAGACATCTCCATCTGGTTGGGCTTAACGGCACAAGCCACAAGCTATTTGATTTGTGAAGTCAGATGCTCACAGATAGACACATAGCGCCGTGAATTGTTGGCACCGTAGCGTAAAGCGAACGCACTCGGCTAGTTAACGAGAGATCTGGGGTTCGATCTCAGCGGTATCGAATAATGATTTCTCGGCTGCTGTGTGTTGGTTGAAGCAAAACGTGGATAAAGCGATGCATTTGTCTATTTATTTGTTATGTATGTTATGTTATTCAGAGGAAGGGAGGCGTGAAACCGGGATGTCGTAAATGAAAGCCCCTACCAAAGTATGACTGTAAATATTACTGGATATTGGCCATCTGATAACAGAAAAATAAATATGGAAGTGATCTATTGAGTGATGAATTAATATTTGAAATTATGCTACTGTAAAATATGTCACGACAGAAATTTCTTAACATGGATGCAGACAATATTACGTACTTACAGCAGCAATCATTATTAAAGTTATGAGACTACTTGTTAAAATTCCAGGAGACATCTTCCTGCGCTCAGCGCAATAACAACAAATTTCGTTAAACGGAATAAACTAGCAATTAAGAGGTAGAGCACCTGGCATTTATAACAAAAAACTGAGAGTGGCGTAACTAATCCATAATGATCAGTTACGTTACACGGAAGGATTTTTATTAAGACCCAAGGTTTTCACAAGCAATTATCGAACATTCTGCTTTGATAAAAAGAAAGTAGAGCGATGTCATCCAAATTTTGGCAATAATGAGCCCGTATTTTTACCAAAAAAGAAAGCAGTTATTACCTAAAATAAAAGTAGCGTGATCGAACATTTAGTTTCATTGAATTTTTAAAATCAAACGCCAATAAGAATTTATGAGAGCTAATAAAATGATGATCATCATGAGGAATGGGGGCCAAAGCGAAAAAGAATGTGTTTCTTTCGTGCTTTTATTAAGTCGAAATACGGTTGGATACAAGAAATTTATATTTGCTCCCTGACCGGGAGACTGGCAGCCGAAAATACAGGTAGAATGTTTGTCATAAAGAAAGCTGTCATATCTTAAAGGAATTTCTTTTTTTTTCAGTCGGACTTTTAGAAGTGTTATATGGTCACAAATATGCATTTAATCTCCCTAGAGGAAAACTCTGCCTTATTAACAGGCAAAACGATCATAAATGTATCCAACATAAAAAGAATTTCTCATCCAACAAAAACGGGCGTCCGACATAAAAAAGGATTTTTTTCAAAAAGTACCATAGAAACTGAGATGTGATTTTCAATAAAAATAGGCATTTTGCCTCTCTGGGAACAGAATCGAGCATTATGAAAAATTAAAAAAAAAAAATGTGCGAGAAACATTCTTTATAGTGGACAGTAAGTATCCTTTGCAAAAAGAAATTTTCAGATTTTCAAATTGTGTTTTTAGAAGATGAGGTAATCAGAGAAATAGAAGAATTGTGTTTTTAGAAGACGAGGTAATAAATTCTTTATCCTAGAGATAATATGTGTATTACTTACAATAGTGAGACAAGAAAGATTACACCGAATTTTCGGGTGTAATGTGCACATCTTTTGAATTTGTTCTGACGCGAATTAAATTTATCAGAGCTATTAAAAGTCAATGGAACCGGTATGGAAAATAGTTGTATCTGACCGAAGGAAAAAGTTTTTCAATCACGCAGGTACTACTGTAAACGGAGTAGTCACCTTACGCCCTCTGGTTGCAGACTTGTGCATTAAGAGAAATTGGAAATTATATGAGAAACATTTCGCAGCGGAAACGCTCTCCAACAAAGATTTTTTTTTTCAAATCGGGCTCTTAGCAACAGAGATATCGACAAATACAAGATATGAATCTGCTCCCCATGGCAGGAAAAATATGCATTCTTTTAAGAAAAGTATTCTCAAAAGATTTATCCATGTGAGCGGTATTGGTCCAGCAAAGAAAGTTTTTCAATAGGGTTTTCAGGAGCTCAGATTTTGCTGCAAATACACCAGAAGCAGAATAAGCACTTATGCCCCCTGGTGGTCAAACCATTCTTTACCAAATATTAGAATTTATATGAAAAACTTTTCCCATCAGGAGCTGTATGCAATACAGGAAGAATTTTTCAAATCAGAGTTTTAGAAGCAGAAATATCGGGGGAAACGTAATTTACCATAACGGCTCCTAGCGGAAAATCTATGCTTAACTTGAAAAAGTGACTATATGTAAAATACTCTTCACATAAATGGAATCGAAAAGTTAAAAGAATTTTTTCAATCGGATGTTTATAAGCAAATATGTAGAATAAAATGCATTTTGAATTGAATATCATCTGCATTTATGCCCTCTTGCGGCTAAATTGTACCTCGTAAAAAAATCGAAATGAAGGATCATCATTCGCATATTTCAAGCTTTCCAATGCGAAAATTTTCTTTTCAAAGGGGACTAACAGTTGCAGAGATATGGCGCCCACAGACAGACGGACAGACGGGCGGACGGACAAACCTATAACATAAGCACGATCTTCTTTTTACAAAAGACGTACTAATGAGGATAAAAACGTTCGTCATAGTAAATGGTATCCAGCGGAAAAGGGATCTTTATTAATTGGTATCTCAGAGAAGGTAAGCGCCGTCCAGGTTGCGCAGTGGTCTAAGAAATGGCTTCTCATCATTCATCCGAGATGGGTCCGGGTTCGACTCGCTATGAGGCATGGATGTTGTGCTTGTCTTACGGCACTGGCTCTCTCCTTTCCCAGGAACCAGTGCCACTAAATTAGGGACGGGTGACTGCTTACAGCCCACTGAGTTGCTCACGGTGGTCGTTAAACCTCCAATAAAGAAAAAAACAAACAAAACAAGGTATGGTTGAAAACGAATACGCATGACGTTCTCTAACGGCAGAACTGTGTATGACGAAAAGGCACATATATGCGCAAAGATTACTTATACTTTTCACTACAGCATTTCCATAGTATCCCTTGTCTTGACATTGATTTGGCGACTGATCTTGCTTCAAGGGGCTAACCTCTGAATCTTAGAGAACAATTTAGTGATATCGCATCCAACCTAAATGATGCACGGGTAAACAAAGAATGAAATCTATTCTGGAAAGTGCATTCTGAAAGACGTAAAATTGGCTTTAGTGATATTTGATGAATTCCTGAAACAGAAATATATTAAAAAAAGCCCGGAAAACACGGATTTCTGAAGGGTAATAATCACTTTGTATTTTTCTAGCAAAACATATAGATTTTATTTTATCAGAGGAAATTAAAGTATTACACAATCGGAAGAGCGAATGAAAAAATAATTAAAAATGGAACCTTTTGAAGCAGAGATATCAAGCCAAACGCAAATCCGTATTTACAGGGTCTCGCAAAAATGTACATTTGCGTCATCCAGCAGAAAAGTCATCCATTGTGCAAAGTACAAAGGCATTAAATGCACAGGAAGTTTTTTTGTACGGGGCCGACGGACAAGGCGAAATTGTGTGTTGTTAACTAGTTGTTATTATTACCTTTGTTAACTTGTAGTTTCTTGAGGTTGTTAAGAACGAGTAGTACTAGTAATTACAATATAAGAGCTCCGTCTTAACACGATTTATTTTATTTTAAAACGAACATATATGTACAATTAAAAGCCATTAGCACTTTCGGAGTGCCGTTCACTCCATCTTCAGATGATCTATGTTGCTGTATTATACAGCTATATACAGGGTGCCCAGTAAAGTCTTTTCTCAGCCCCGTAACTTTCGAACGCCGACAGCTATAGCCATAAAAACGGTGTCTAGGTTTAGTAAAGTGGCTATGCGCTATTCCATGAGACCCCTTACAGCGCCTCCTAGCGGAAAAGTCAGATGTTAGCGTGCCGATCTCGAAAACTGTACGAGATACGGGAAAATAGTCAACTACAAAGTTGTAGAGCAGCATCGATTTAGTACGAAAAGGTACCTTGCGCACATGAATGCTAAGAATAAAGCGCGTGCAACGCTCGTTTGTTTGTTCGCGATGTCGCACACTGTTACGTCACGAAAAGCGTCATAAAGGAGCAATTAGTTGTCACTAGGCACATTTACCATCGGTGCACAGTGTACTCTCCGTCAGCCACAATACACATTTCGACTGTAAATTGAATCTCACGCTGAACATTTTGCAGCATGTCAGGTGACACGCTGGAACAAGCGTCAGTTATACGGCGTCGAAGGTTCCTGCAACGTTGTCGGAGGGGTCTGATACACCTGCTCTTTGAGGTAGCCCCATAGGAAGAAGTCCAATGGGGTGAGGTCCGGTGAGGGAGCAGGCCACTCTACGCAACCACCATAGCCGATGATTTGTTGCTCGAATGTCTCAACCAGGTACCTTCTTACGTTTCCTGGCTGGTGCGGATGGGCGCTGTCATTTTGGAACCAAACATTCCGCAGTTGAGTCGGACTAGTGCTTTGCGGAAGTCGATATTATCTCCTTTCTGATGCGTTTCGTGACGTAACAGTGTTCGACATCGCGAACAAACAAACGAGCGTTGTACACGTTCTATTCTTAGCATTCATGTGCGCATGGTGTCTTTTCGTACTAAATCAATGCTGCTCTACAACTTTGTATTTGACTATTTTCCCGTACCTCGTACAGTTTTCGAGATCGGCACGCTAACTCCTGAATTTGCCGCTAAGAGACGCTGTAAGGGGTCTCCTGGAATAGCGCATAGCCACTTTACTAAACCTAGACACCATTTTTATGGCTATAGCTGTCGGCGTTTGAACGTTACGGGGCTGAGAAAGGACTTTACTGGGCACCCTGTATATACACTGCTAGCCGCCCAAAATGCAACACCAAGAACGACACGAGATAGCAAAGCCAAATTTACTCGACACATAACAACAGATACAAAGATGAAACGATTGAGCTTACAGGCCCGTGGGACTTGAGAAACACGCAGACATCAATATTTCGTGTGGCCCCCATGGCTGGCAATAACGGCCGCTACACGCCGCGGCATCGAACGAAAGATGCTTTGGATGTGGGCTTTGGGTATGTCGGTCCAGGCTGCTTCCACACGTTGCCACAGTTCATCAGGTGTAGCCACGGGTGGTGCTTGCCGGGACACTCGGTTGCCGATCAGAGACCAGACGTGTTCGATGGGCGACATATAGGGAGAACAGGCGGGCCGCGGCAGCAGTGACACTTGGTGGGCCGTGAAGCATTGTTGCATGATGCGTGCCACGAGCGGGCGTGCATTGTCCTTTTGAAACGTGGCCGCTGGCAGGTCTTGCAGGTAAGGGAGGACTACAGGCTCCAAAACGTCGGAGATGGTGCGGTGGCTGTTGAGTGTACCGGCGATGGAGGCCAGAGGGGTGCGGGTGTCATATCCAATTGCTCCCTAAACCATAACGCCAGGCGACGGACCGGTATGGCGATGCATAATCCAGGCGTCACACAGTCTCTCGCAGCGATGCCACCACACGCTGATCCGACCATCGTGGTGTTGCAGGCAGAAGCGAGATTCGTCGGAGAAGACAATGTCGTGCCATTCCGTAGTCCAGGTGCGGCGTTCAACGGCCCACTGCCGCTGCACTCGCCGGTGGTGTAACGTCAATGGTAATCGGAGCAATGGGCGCCGTGCGACAAGTCCCCGCTCTTGCAGACGACGTCGAAGGGTACGTGCTGAAACCGGTTGTTGCGCAACACACCCTAATTCCTGCGCTAACATTAGTGATGTGGTGGTGCGAGCCGTCAATGCCCGCCGCACAACATGCCGATCCTCTCGTTTGGTAGTGTGCCGCGGCTGCGGCAATCGCTCACGTCGGTCCGTCCGTCCCTCCTGCACCCACCGAATCCATACTCGCCTCACTGTGGCTGGATGACGTCCCACACGGGCGCCGATGTCTCGGTACGATAAACCGCTGTCGCGAAAAGCCACTATTCGTCCTCTGTCGAACTCCGAAACGTGCTGGAATGACTGCCGTATTCTGCGACGAGGCATCAGGAAGCTTCCCACGTACAGGTCCGGTAGTACAACACACTTCCACTACTTGCACCCGCCTTCTGTGCACCCTTCTTATAGTGCTTCTCGGTGACGTGCCGGGCGCACATGATTTGCATATGCCCTGCAGTGCTAATCGTTTGCATGTCCTCTCGCAGGCGACGCATGATGCGAATTTCAGGCCAGTCGGATGCTTCCTTCTTGGTGTTGCATTTTGGGTGGCCAGCAGTGTATATATAGAGCACGTGGGACATTACGTAGCTTGACTAATTGTCATTCATGATTTACACGGTGTTATATCACATACATCTGTTGCCACAAAAAATAGTGAAAAAACTATACACATATGTTATAATTCAATGATTTCACTGTTTCCAAAATTCAGGTAAATCGACAGGGTAATAGTCATTTCAACATTTCTTATCTAATGCCGTGATAAAAACACTTTCTGCTATCAATAGAGCATGAACAGAGGAAGGAGTCTGCAGCATACTAACATTGCACCAATCAGGGATAAATATGCCATTATTTACATTACGTGCAAGTGCTGTATTATAAAGGTACGCTTTAATGTTATGTATATTTGTGTTCATTCACTCGTAACTCCAAATTCCTCCTTGTGGAACCTACGTAATTACTGACATGCTGTTTTGTAACTGGGTCTAAAAGCGGAATATTGTAAACACCCCAACTTTGCAAAATATCAGGTTTATCTCGGTCTCGTCTCAGTTGTGCAAACAAATTGTTACACCTAATGCCTAGTTGTAATTTATATTTGTAACACACATGTAACAACAAATTTGTAACACCAGGTAAGTATTCTAGTGATCCAATGAACTTCTGACTACGTTCATTATCTCTGACCAACGTAGTAGAACAGCGTGTTATTACCTTTCATGAATCCTGCGGGTAATATAATCCGGGTACCCAAACATGTTAGTCATCTTAAAAATTCCATTGATCTCACTGTTTAAAGCTCGGTCTGTAGATGAATGTGGGTAAGCTCTCCTGAAGTAAAAATCAATCGCTGAAGTTTTCTGCTTAAAAGGATGACATGAGTTATACGGAATGAGAGAACAAACATAAGATGGTTTTCGATAAACAGAAAATGATAACTCATGGGTGGTGGAGTTACGACTAATACAAATATCTAGAAACGGTTAAACACAGTTACACTCCATTTCAGCCGTGAGCCTGATGGCAGGAAAAATAGAAGATAGTGCGTCGACAAACTGTTCTAACTAATCCTGTGAATGAGGCCAAATAACCAGGATGTCATCGACGTACCTTAAATACAAACAAGGAGATTGTGGAAATTTAGATAGAACCGAATTTTCAACATGTTGCATAACAATTTCAGCAAGGACAGATGACAGTGGTGAACCCATAAGAGAGCCCCCACTTGTTGATAAACACATCCTTGAAATTTAAAATATGAACGTTGTTTAACTAGTCTAAGTGCGTTCATAACAACCAAACTTTCCTCAGACAGAACTCCGGAATCAGCAAGAAGCGCCTCTATAATGTGGTGCGTGGCCTCCACGGGTACACTAGGGTACAAGGATACTAACATCAAGGGACGCCAATATGAAAGACTCATTATGTGGCTGAAATATTCTAAGCCTTTCAACAGCCCTAGTGGAACTCTTTTTCACTATTTTTGTGGCAACAGATGTATGTGATATAACACCGTGTAAATCATGAATGACAATTAGTTAAGCTACGTAATCTCCCACGTGACTCTTTATATATAATAGCTGTATAATACAGCAACATAGATCATCTGAAGATGGAGTGAACGGCAATCCAAAAGTGCTAATGGCTTTTAATTGTACATATATGTTCGTTTTAAAATAAAATAAATCGTGTTAAGACGGAGCTCTTATATTGTATTTCAATAGCACGACTTACTCTTCGTATTTGAAGTACTAGTAATTTATGATGATAATAACCAATAAGTACGAGGTTTAAATATTCATGGAGTGCATCAGTACCTTTTAAAACTATTTATTCTTTTCTTTGACTTAATCGTGGATGATTGTCCGCAGCTTTTCTTATCTTACTATCTGTTCACGCAAACAATCTTCTCCTGAAACAGCTTTTGTTACGTTATCACTTTTGGTTATTCGCTCGTCTATCTCCCGCGCACGTGGAAATAATTCATTTCTCCGGCTACCTTAAAGATGTCCTAGGCCAACCACTTAAGACACCACTGGTATTTTCTCTTGCGACTGCTCCCCTGTAACCCCTTGCGTTGACTGTCCGCTACCCCTTTCTTCTCTGGAGAATTCACCCCAGGAAGTGATTCCTTGTAACCCTTTCGCCACTGAAAACACCTTGGGATTGCTGCCGTCGGATTCTCAAAGCCTCAAAGTTGAATTTTAAACGACATCCGCCATCCGTTCCGTTACTTTGAAGTGAATAATGCAGAGGTGCTAATGTTAACTGGACAAGCCTGAAGCACAAAAACAAAACTTGCAAATGTCGTTTCGTTGTCATACTATTGCAGATGGAATCTAGAAAAAGCGTCCCAATGGCGCCATTGACAAGCCATACCTCCTGACTGGGTGGCGAAGATAAGAGTTTCCCACGCATCGTGGAAACAAAGGAAATGGAATACGAAGGCGAAAGAAAAGCTACGAATGACATGTAATATTTTTGTCTAAATTTCTAGTATTAATAACACGAGCGTGCAGATTTCCCTTTAATTGGCGTAAAAGAATACAAACTAAAAAACTAGATCGCTAGCTTTCATCGCCGAAGACGGTCGGCTTCGTCATGCTAATGTTTACAAAGTTGAGTACAAAATCATACTGAGAAAATTTAAACAGAAACAAACAGAAAAAACACACGTAATAAATATATTATGAGCACGTGATGTTAAACAAGAGATGACAAGTGAAATGATCACGTTCGTGGAAATATATTTAGGAGGGCACGCCAGGCATCTGTTAGATCTGTGGAAAGGTCAGAATTGCCAGCGCTTTCGAGTGTTAGTTTTTCCACGGTTTCCCTGAAGGCGGTGGTTCTTGGGTCTATATATGGGAATAATTTCTTGAGGTCGTCCCATTGAGAAATGGCGACGTGGTTCGCAACTTCCTTCGCTAGAGCCGTTATAAGCTTTTGGTTCTTAATGTCACGCTTGTGCCCTTTAATTCTCATAAATCTGAAGGATCTTTTTGTCATGCCAATGTAATGTTTTATGGAGCTATCTTGAATTTTGCTACGCAGAAGGCAACATTTTCTTTCACTTCAGAGACACGTTGACCTGATAATACCACAAGGACATCGTATGGGTTATTTTCAGCGGTGGAGGAGCGATTGGTAGGATAGAAGCAAATAAATCTGTCTCAGATGGAAGTTTCCAGAGCATTAAATATTCGACAAAATATCCTGTCATGAATTGTCTGCTTAAAGTGTTCCTGGTATCCCTGTACCACAGAGATTTTTTTTGATTGGAGGTTTAACGACCACCGTGAGCAGTCGCCCGTCCCTAATTTAGGGTCACTGGTTCCAGGGAAGGGAGAGAGCCAGTGCCATAAGACAAACACAACATCCATGCCTGACCGGGATTCGAACCCGGACCCCTTACGGACGAATGATCAGAGGCCAACGCCTTAGACCACTGCGCCACCGGGGCGGCAGAGATTTCTCATACCAACACTCTGCCTTTTTATACATTACTGTTGTGAAATTTCACAAATTTGGACTCTCAAAATGTCATTATTTTAAGGTTTACGCTATTGTATTTCCAATTTTATTCAGCTTAATTCCGACATTGTTTACACAATTCAAATGTAAATAACAATTAAAATTCAATCTTTATATACAGGATGATCAGAATCGACCTCACAATAAACCTACCGGACGATTCCTCGTGGAGAAAGAAGCCGAAAACCATTGTCCGTTGTCCGATCGGACGTCGCATTCCGGAGATATACGTGCCGAAAGTTTCGTGACGTCACATCCGGTAACGCATATGCTCGTTGAAGAGCGACGTGGATAGTTATACAGACGCACGTATCACAAGGCAATCAAGCCGCCCTGGTGGCGCAGTGGTCTAAGGCGATGGCTTCTGATCATTTGTCCGAAAGGTGACCGGGTTCGAATCCCGATCAAGCATAGATTTGTCCTACGGCACCGAAGTTTGTGTTTGAAAACGTTTAGTCTGACATTTGTGTTTGTGTTTGTCCTACGGTACTGACTCTCTCCCTTCCCTGGAACCAGTGGTCCTAAATTCAGGACGGGCAACTACTTATAGCCCACTGAGTTGCTCACGGTGGTCATTAAACCTCCAATTTTAAAGAAAAGAAAAAGGCAATCAACATTTTCAAATGTGGCACGGGGTGGGTATACGAATTCGAAGGACATGGTGGCGTGAAACCATCAGTTGTACGCCTGCGCGATACAGCAGGTAGGGATAAAAAGGGTTGGTTACGGCAGCAGGTAAAACATTTGACAGTAGTGTGGGTAGCGATATGTCGTACAGTTTGAGAGAGTATTCTGACATATATCTCCTATTGGGGGAATGTCATGGTTCAGCATTGCGTGCAGCAAAGGCCTACAGTGGGCAATACACAGCACGACGGCTCTCGGACGCCCAGGTCATACGGCGGCTTGACGCTCGAATGCACGATTCAGGCAATGTCACACCACGCCCAAGTGTAGACAGTGGCGATGGACCCTCTGTGAGAACACCATCCCTCGAGGACGCCATACTAGAGTACATAGAAGAGGAGCCAACGATCAGCAGCCGTGCGATCGCGCGACAGTTCGGTGTGCACCAAAGTACAGTACTTGCCATTCTACACGACGAAGGCCTGCATCCATATCACATCACACGGGTACAAGGCTTATTACCACAGGATTATCCTCGAAGACAGGCATACTGTGAGTGGCTGTTACAGCAACATGCTACCGATAATAGTTTCATCCGCCAGATCTTGTGGACTGATGAAACAAGGTTTACACGGCAGGGTATCTGCAACAACCATAATTTGGATGCTGCAGATACCCTGCCATGTAAACCTTGCTTCATCAGTCCACAAGATTGAGCATTGGACAATCCGCACGCAACACGTGAACCCGCTCATCAGGTCCGGTAGGATGTTAATATCTGGTGTGGTACTGCGGGCGATATCCTAGTGAGACCATATCTTCTTCACGAACGTGACAGAGCTGCCAACTACATGGTGTTCCAACGTGATGTTCTGCCGGACTTACTGGAAAACGTACCACTGGCTGTTCTCAGCAATCCATGGTTCCAGCATGATGGAGCCCTGGCGCATTACGCTGAAAATGTTCGCCAGTGGCTGGATACGGAATATCTCAGTCGATGCTTTGGCCGTGGTGGTCCTGGCACATGGCCTGCTCGATCGCCGGATCTTAACACATTGGACTTCTTCCTTTGGGTCATCTAACGAAACTGGTTCATCGACGTCCTTTCAATAGCCTTCACGACCTAGTGGCCACCTTACACGCAGCCCTCACAACTGTAACCTCTGCAATGCTACAACGCGTGCAGATGTCTATTCCTCGCCTGCTCCGCACTACAAGGTGGTCATTTTGAACACATGTTGTAATCTGACACGAATCCACGTGTTTTATCATTTGTGTTGTAGTGGTACACATCAATAAATTACATGTTTTCTGTCAAAGTAATTGGGTAAGTTATTTCTAAAGTCTGTATTCTTATCGGATGTGACGTCAAGAACTTTTGGCGCATATATCTCCGTAATGCGACGTCCAATCAGACAACGGTTTTCGGCTTCTTTCTCCACGAGGAATCGTCCGGTAGGTTTATTGTGCGGTCGATTCTGATCACCCTGTATACACAAAATGCCCGATATTGTTTTCACGTTTTCAAAAAGTTTCGTTCGATGAACCAGTTCATAAATTCACCCAACAAAAATGTCATGTTCTATGCACTTCTCAAGAAAAGTCCTTAAAATTCAATTTTTAAAAAATGTCCAGAAAATCCAACCATCATTATTCCCAATTCCAGTTTGTCAAAACTTTCAACAAACCATCCTGGGTTTGTAGACAATTATAGAAGTCTGAGCAGACAATTCATGTAGATTATGGTGTGCATATAGATATGTACCGTTTGCCAAGATTTGGTAAATGTATATATTATGTAATTATCTCCTGTCAAGAATCTAGGAACAGTTTCAAAACAGGCCGGAGATATTCGTCGTCCACAAGGTGAAGGACCTCCCAGAGCGACAATGGCTGCAGACGATCGTTATATGAGTCTGACTGCCAGTCTGAACGTAGAGATGTCCTCAAGACAAATTTATTTAGAGCTTTTAGCAGCTACAGAAGCGAGTGTTTCAAGGCAGACTGTTTCTAAAGGACTTCGTCAGCAATGTCTTTATGTAAGGATACCAGTCATTTGTGTCCGTCTAGCTCATGCCACCCAATGAGCACGCTTAACATGAGTCGATAACATCCCACTTGGAGTCCAGAAAGGTTGGGCGAATGATCTTTTCAATGGGGAATCGCGATTTATCTTAGGTACTGATTCGCGACGTGTTCTCATCTGAAGTAGAACCGAAAACCCGAAATAGTTCCTCTAACATCCGAGAAAGGAGTATTTTGGTGGCGATGGGGTGATGGTCTGAGCAGGAATCAGGACGAATTGCTGCACAGACTTGCACATCTTTCAGAGTTGCTTTGTTACTGCCCGCAGGTACAAAGACGAGATCCTGAACCCATATATCAGGGCAGCGATCGGTACAACTTTTATTCTTATGAACGATAATTATCAAACACATCGATCTTATTTGCTCGACGATTTTCTCGAATTGCAGGAATGGAATGGCCATCCAGAACCCCTGACCTTAATGCGATTGAGTACGTGTGGGATGTTCTAGGGAAACCAATTGGAGCTCTTCCAGTCTTTGTTAGAAAACTTCAGGAACCCAGAACAGGCTTTCTTAAGGAGTGGACATTAATCTGTCAAGGCCCCATCAATACCCTCATAAACAGTATGAAAAGTCGTGATTTCAGCTCCATGGCTGTCGGGAGTGAACGTACTCCATATAAAAGTACTACATGTCTTAAGCAAAAGATTAGAGATTATGACATCAACATGTACAAATTATAAGATTATGATTTTCTTCTGCTTGAGTCCCATAAGTGATAAAATAATTAACATCTTTCTAGCAAATTTCGTTGACTCATAAATTGAGTTATCTATGAATTTACAAATACCCTTAATTTTGAACATCAGTCTAATGTGACGATTCGTCTTTTCTGCTGTTGGCAGGCAACCAGATCGGTCGCTACTTACATCGTTCAAGACCACAGTGCAATTCATAAGCTCTGGCGCGGGTTGAACTATAAGAATAATTTCTATTATAAAAATTTCGGTCGCCGGGTTTGAAATTTTGTTTACGTATTTAATCCATAGCTCTTTTATATCATACTCCTGAAAATACTTTAACTAGACGAGTCAAAATATAACTTGATTTTGAAGCTGATCACAAATTATTTAGAACAAGGGAATGACCTGTTAACATTCACATATGTGAAGCAGAATGTAAGAACACATTCATCGATGAAACATTCCAGCATAGAGTTATTTATCGGCCACATGAATTTCATTTCCACTGTTTTTAATAGGCTGTTACACTTTAGTTGCTGTTTCATCTTTTATGATTTTAACATAAGCCATCATGGAATCATAGCATGTAGAGAGCAGTGAAATTTCTTTTTTGAGGAATCAGTGAGAACACTTGTACAATGAACAGCACTGTATCACAGTGCAGAGATCATAGTGAGAGAGTACCTGAGTACTCTTTGTAGATAATTTATGCTATGAATCTTTCGCATGCCAAGACCTTTGTGGGCGTGAAATAAAGCGAGTGATTCCAGAGTATACATTTACTTACGTACAGTACATTGCATTCATTCGTTTCACTCATGATTACACTGAGTCACAGTCCGCTACATACAGTGGAATCAAATCATAAAAACAAACAATAAGGTCTACTAATTTCTGACATAGAGCGGTACTTAGGTAGGTGGATTAATGAATTCTATTGTCACAAAACGGATAAAAGGAGACATGTGAGTCATAAAAGTAAATATTTACTAAACTACAGTGGCGGCAACAGTAAGTATTTCGACTGTTCAGTTTTTTAAAAACAATATTTATTACAAATTTTGAAGATGACAATCCGATTTTTGGCGTAAATGTGACAAGGATGGTAAGTCAGATAATATCCGAAAACTTGAAAATTTTCATCGTCCTGGAGCGGGATTCGAACCCGCGTCACTCAGAAAACGCCCGGGTATGCTAACCACTACACCACCCAGATCGACCAAGTTTTCTGGGAGACGCGGATTCGAATCCCGCTCCACGACGATGAAAATTTTCAAGTTTTCGGATAATATCTGACTTACCATCCTTGTCACATTTACGCCAAAGATCGGATTGTCATCTTCAAAATTTGTATTATATGGCGTAATCCTGCATTGCTTTCATGATACAGTATTTATTATTTCATATTATTCAGATTTAGAAGAACGTAAGAAACAACCCTGACACCGAAAAAATGTGATGTAGCTGCGGTAGTCCATCTGCTCAAGCGGAAGTTAAAATCTGACCTCAAGATAGAAAGAAAAGCTAAATTTCAAGGGTGTTAGCGAGGGGGATTGGTAACGTTTGGTCTAGAATATCTATCCCCATTGTATTATACGTCCTTTTAAAGGGACGAAACGATGCCAAATTTCGCTACGACGCAATGTGATATTTGAGAAAATCGACAGAGGTGGCTCATCTACTACTTCCGTTACCAATTTTTGTTACATCGAAATTTTTTACTTTAAATTTATTTTACTGCTGTCGGGAAAGATGCATACCAAAAATAACTGGACAAAGCATTTAACTAATCTTTTACTGATAATTCAGAAGAATCCTCTCTTGATTAGGAACGGATCATTTCGATAAATGTTAAGAGTTCCTCCTCCTCTAAAAAAAAAAATGTTTAGATTTGAGTTTCAATTTAGTTCAGTCGAAACCGTAGACTTTCATAATATTCATGGCTGATGTTATGATGCCCGAATGCTTACGAAAATCAGACATTTTAGTGAAGTGTACTGTGAAATTAGAACAGCACAACTGAAAGCTTCCTGAACGAGACGTTTCAATTAACGTTTCGCGCAACTGCACCCACTCATGATGCCTATTTACAGATTTCATCTGGACCACTCTACGAACTCCATCACCATTTCTCCACAATAAGCTGAACAGCAACTTATCTCACATTTCAAAAACAAAATTCTCGCTCGCATTCAAGCAGACATTTTAAAGGCTGTATGCACCGGAAAAACTTCACAATTTAATAGTGTAATAGTGCCTGGCTTTCCCATAGCCAATGGAATGGCTCAATTCAATAATCACAAACTCTCCTTCAATTTCAATTGACTTCCCGTTGGTATTTAACAAATTTCATGTACATTACCTAAGTTTTTCACTACTTTAGACCTTATCCCATATCGTGACTTTTTCAAAGAACTTTCAAAATTTTACAAAGTGTTCATTCATTATGAAGGTTCGCTATCCTTCTATGATCATTTCCGTTTGATCCACTTCTTCTGATCATATCTGATTCTCAGCATCTCTTGTAAATCAACATCATCATTGTAAATATCGTTCATTTCATAATGCACAATTGAATCCATTCCTGTAAATACTGTACAATGTACCTATTTTCATCTGATAAACTGATTTTGAAATGTCATATAGATATGTAAAAGAGGTGTAGTGGGCATCTTATTATGGTACAAATAACGGAAAGCCACAATTACGCATCTGCGGCAGTTGTCTGACTTGCAAAATGGATTTGTTTTTAAATAGTAGGAAAGTAATCTCTTTGGCGAGAGTGTAGCTGCAATTGGCGAATCTTTGAGTGATGAAAATGAATTCATTTGCTCGTATAGAACATCGGCAACAGTGGACAGGTACCCACAGTTCATTTCGGTACTAAACTGCTTTGGAACCGTATTCAGTTCAGATTAGTATCAACAGCTCATAGCAGGAAAAATACATTTGGGCAGAGAAAATAGGGCGATATTAGTCACTTGTTTATCTGTAATACAGTCTAGAAGTCAGCACGGGCCTTAATTTGGAAAAACAAGCCGCAGTTTAACCGATTGGAAAACTATACTGGCACGGCCCGTGCCCAGCCCGGCTCAGATATTCCAGTTTCGGCCCAGCTTGTTTCAGATTTTCATTCAGCGTTCTCCGCCACTTACTGCAAGCAATGAAAGACTTTGCCTGGAGAAACAAAGTTGCTCTTTTTCTTTTTTTGATTGAAGGTTTAACGACCACCGTGAGCAATTCAGTGGGCAATAAGCAGTCGCCCGTCCCTAATTTAGGACCACTGGTTCCAGGGAAAGGAGAGATCCAACGCAGTGAAACAAACACAATATTCATGCCTCACCGGGATTCGAACCCGGATCCATCTCGGACACAATATTGCTCTACTGAATTGAATTGCCTCAGTAGTAAACGAGGTGTGACCAGAGTTGGAACGGGTCAAAAATTTTGGACCCGGACGTCCCACAACTGGATCCGACTTTTGAGGGCGTTCTGTTTCATTATGACGTTATAAACTCTTGTCATTCTGATTCACGAGTTCTTTTTCCTGACTTTCTGGATTACACCAGGCATTGTGTCTTTCAAGACTTTTTGGGTTTTCAGCAGTTTCTGTATAGCATTTTTTTAGTTAAAGTGTCCAAGTCTGTTACTTAAGTAAGAACTGAAAGGGTGCATTTTGATTAAGTTCCTTTATTTTAAGACATAATGGTAAATTGCTCTTCAAAATTGTACTGTTTCTTCCGTATGCACTCCTGAAAAGTTTCTTACGTCAATAAATTTCTTCTTATGCCTATGCACTAGGCCATATATCCTGGCTGAAGTATCAGTTCGAACAAAGGGCGAAAAGTTCCGGACTCATGAGAAGAGAAGTTACCCGAAAGCACAATGCCTTGCCTAATTCGTCAAATCATTTAAAGGCGTAGTTCTTCGGCAGACATTTGAATGCAATAAAAACTTTGGGTTCTTTGCCTTTAACACAACTAGATCTGCAAAATCCTTGACAGTATGTTGATTGGAAGGCAATCATCGGGCAAACCTGTTTCGTCAGTTTTATAGAAAACCCAAATTTTAACAAAATCTTTTAACCTGCGTTTCATCTTTATAGTCCATATGCGGTGCTGTACGTAAGCGGTAAATGGTTGTCTGCACTTTTACTATATCTTGTTTTCCTTGAAAACAACAGAGTTGTATGCAGATGGTGCTAATCCCACACTCTTGATCACATCTCTCCATTTTCACAGACACACGATTTTCTTCACTTCCTTGTAAAAAGCTGCAACTTGCTCCACAGGGTGGACAGGGACCTTTGAGTAACGAAACACAACTGGGCCAAAAAAGAAAGAAAACTTCCTCAACTGGTCAGTATAATTCGAAGAATGCCGCCCCGGTGGCGCAGTGGTCTAAGCGATGGCCTCTGATCATTCGTCCGAACGGGGTCTGGGTTCGAATCTCGGTGAGGCATGGATGTTGTGTTTGTCTTACGGCACTGGCTCTCTCTCTCCCTTCCCTGGAACCAGTGACCCTAAATTAGGGACGGGCGACTGCTTATAGCCCATTGAATTGCTCACGGTGGTCGTTAAACCTCCAATCAAAAAAAAAAAAAAAAAAAAAAAAAAAACAATTCGAAGAATTGCAAGACATCTTGAGTCTGAAAATATTATGTTCATTGCTTTGTGGATATTTTTGCGTCGCTCGTCCAGAGATTGATGGATTCGTAGTTTTTGTGGTTTGTAGAATTTGTGTTGCTCACTTGGTGAAAGGAAACTGGAAAAAAATTCCTCGGCTTTCTTTACTAAAAGTGCGTAACGCATATTCCACTTAAAAAATCTGAAGAAATTTTCCACATAACCTCAAAGAACTGTAGCCTTTGCCATTCTCGAAGATTCAGTTCCTGAAATAACACACGTTTGGTAAACTTAAAACGTTTGAGAAAAAGAGCGTTGAAGGATTAAAGTCGCAGTTTAACCGATTGCAATCTCTCAAACATTTATAACAACAAAGTTAAATAAGAAAGGCAGCACCGAATTCTCTCATGCAATTATCATTCCTTTTGAGCTGTTTCTGACACGATTTTTTTTTCAAATCGAACAATTAGAAGCATGGATATGGAGGAAAACGTAATGCAAACGTGCGAACCCTGTTGAGAAAACTGGATTTTACTTAATGGAAAAAACATTGAAAAAGGCCCAGTTTTTCTACTAGTTAAAGGTTTCCGACCGAGAAAGTTTTTTTTTCTGTTTCTAACAAAATCTTCAGAATTAAGATGCTATTGCAAACGAAAATATACACCAACTTTTCCTTGCAGCAAAATCGTGCGATATGAAAAAATTGGATAATATATACAACATATTCTTCATAACGGGAGGCTATGCGATTAAAAAAAGCTTTTCAAATGCGATTTTTAGTAACGGAGATAGCTGGAATGAAGTTTAGTCACACGCTCGTGACGGGAAAATTATTCATCGTTTAAAGTTGATAATTTTCGCACCTTTTATCGTTGCGAATGACATATAGTGCAAAACGGATGTCCTCAATCGCATTTTTAGGAGCACAGATAAGCGAAAAGAAAGTTTGCACTTACACCACCTAGTTGAAAAATTGTGGATTTCGAAAAAATTAAAACACATGGTATTGAATGTAATAATAATTTTTCAAAACAAACTTTAAGTGGAAGGGATGTCAAGGACCCAGCCCGTAAAGCCCACGCCAAGTGGGGCTCGGGCTTCATGAGCCAGGTCAGGCCCGGATAGACTTCTACGATAGCAATATTAGTTCAAAGTACACCAGACTGTTGTGACGTATAATCTAATTTAACTTTCATTTTTAGTTCCTTTTCCTATGTAAATTTGAGTTTTTTCTCTTTTGCACTTTCTAAACTTAACGTGATATCTTCTCTCTCACCTGAATGAGGTTGGCAACGCTTTTGAGATCAGAGAGAGTGATTTATGAATGTGATAAGAACGATAGATAAAAAGGACGATACAGCAGTTGCTTAGGGTATGTGTGTTCGATCGCTGTTAAGATAGATGTGAAGTTTACAATTTGTAGTGCTATATTTTGGATTTCATCAAATATTGCTGGACCAGTAAATGGTTATCGTAAGTTTGACTTCTGTATATGTTTTCTCTGGCCGTAAAAACTTAATTAGAGCTATCCCGTGCAACTATTGCATTGTATTCTCATTTAATACAACATTTCTTTAGTCATGGTTATGGCATCCTTTTCATTATACGCTTTGCCCCCTCCCCTCCCACCCCAAAGAAAAAAACCGAAGCACCCAGTAGGAATCATCCAATCGAAACAAAAACTGATATCTGCATTGTATGTATAAATGTATAGGAAAGGAAATAATTGCAATTCGAGAGCAGTTGGGTCATTTATTCGGATAAAACAGCTGGAACAAGTCAGTACGCTTTAGCGCCATCTATGCAAGCGGTTGCCCGGCTTTGCATAGACGCACACAATTCACGAATACTGTCCTGAGGTATAGCACGCCATATGGTGTCAAAATTGCGGACCAGTTCACTGACATTCCGGGATGGGCGTTGATGGCGTCTCATCATGTCCCAAACATGTTCGATCGGTGAGGGTTCGGGATATCAGGCTGGCCATGGAAGGGTGTGGACATTACGGAGACATGCCTGGGAGAGCCGTGCCGTGTGCGGTCGGGGATTATCCTGTTGAAAAATTTCTCAGTGATGCAGCGACAGAAATGGCAACACAACCGATCGTAGAATGTCTTCGACGTACCGTTGATCCGTGAGGATGGTACAAAGGACTGGCAAGAGTATACGTCTATCGTGCCATTCCACGGTAAAGGCAAGATCCATGCGCTGGTCAGCCCGTCTCCAGACACGTTTGCGTTGGTCATCCGAGCCAAGTGCAAATCGTGACTCATGACTGAAGACAACGTGACGTCACTGGGCGCTATCCCACGTTGATCGGGTCCGAGATCACTGTAACCGGTGCCGGCGATGCTCGCTGGTCAGTGGCATCCGGTGTGGAGGCCTCCCGAACGTAGTCCCTGTACCACAAGTCGTACTACAACGGTCCGGGTGGCAACTTCCGTACCTGTAGCGACGCAACATGGCCACGAACGGTTGAGAGCAACGAATTCCGTTCTGTTCGTGCGTCTTTCAAAATGGCTCGATACTCACGCTCTGTTGTTGCCCTCGGCCGTTCACTGCCCACGCGCCTCTAGGCTGTGCCCTCCTCGACCTACTGGCGCCAACGTCGTCCAATTGTAGCGTCGCTCCGATACAAATACCTGGCGATATATATATATATATCATCATCATCATTGTCAACCATTATCAATCCACTGCTGGACGAAGGTCTCTCCAAGCCTCTTCCACAACGGTCTGTCTTGTGCCAGTCTCCTCCATGTTACTCCCGCATACTTTCGAATTTCATCCACCCATCTCCCACGTGGTCTTCTTCTAGGTCTTTTCCTGTCCCTTAGAATCCAATCTAAAATTTCGGCTGTTCATCGATGGTCTGTCCTTCTGGCAGTATGTTCAGCCCATTGCCATTTCAGGGATTTAAATCTGATCATGATGTCTTCCACTCTTGTCATTTTCCCGATCCACGAGTTACTCTTCTTATCTCTCCTGGTTACACCAAGCGTGCACCTCTGCATGCTTCTTTGACTTGTCAGCAGCCTTTGTATGTCTCTTTTAGTTAAGGTCCACGTCTCTGCACCATACCTAAGCACTGGAAGGATGCATTTGCACTGAAGAGCAATTAAACTAGAGATACCTGTCTAGTAACGTGCAGCACCACCTTTCGCCATGATAACGGCGGCGATTCGTCTCGGCATGGACTCGACAAGACACCGGAAGTGTTGGGAAGCTATACGGATCCAAGACACCTGAACAAGCTCCCACAGTTCACGAAGATTTGATGGAGGGTAGGTCAGAGCCTCGAACATCTCTCTCGATGGCATCCCAGATGTACTCGATGGGATTGAGGTCAGGTGACCTAGCTGGCCAAGGAAGCAAGGTCACGTCGGTGGAGTGTTCATCCAACCATTCGGACACAATTCGGGAGCGATGACACGGTGCATTGTCTAGTTGCAAGATGAGGTACCCAGTGGGATGTTGAAGGCGCACAAACGGGAGCAAATGGTCGTCCAGGATATCCCGGTAACGTTGACCTGTGAGGGACGATGTCACACGTAACACGGGTCCCGTTTCAGTCCACGTAAACAGTCCCCAGACGGGAACGCCACCCCCACCAGCTCGAAGAGTACCCTGCTGGCAAGAAGGATCCATCGCTTCATGTGGTTTGCGCCGTACTCGTATCCTACCATCCGCATGTACCAACGTGAATCTCGTCTCATCAGTCCAGGCAACATTTTTCCACATGTCTAGGGTCCAGTGGCGATGTTCCTGCGCCCATGCTAATCTTTGCACCCTGTGATGTGCGGTCAGCAGCGGTACCCTCGTGGGACGATGGCTTCTGTACCCCACAGCGAGGAGAATGTTCTGGATGATGTGGTTGCTTACACGTTTTTGTGCACCAGCGTTAAATTGCCGAGTGATTTCTTGCACTGTGGCCCGTCTATCCGCTGTTACAATGCGAGCTAGCCGACGATGATCCCGCTCATCCATACGCTTTAGTCCACGGCAGTTGGCCCTTGCAGGGATGGTTTTACCGGATTCGATGTACTCAAGGTGCACCCGTGACACAATGGCTCGTGAAAATCCCAGTGCCTGCACGACTTCCGAGATGGAGTGACCCATTCGTCGGGCCCCGACAATTTGCTCACGATCAAATGCGCTTAAATCCTTCGCCTTACCCATACTGCGTCTGACTCTTACTGATTCCCGTCGCATCACTTCTTATATTGTCGGATCGCTGCATACGTCATGTCGTTTCTGTTTTCTGGGCCGCCCACAGCGCCACATTTGCATAACGCCAGCTGTCTCTAATTATATTGCTCTTCAGAGTATATATATATCACTTCATCATCAGTGTATATATAGTGTATATATACATTGAAGTGTCAGAAAAACTGGTACAGACGAGATTATGCAAAACACATAGCAACATCACCTATGCACGTACTCGGTTGCGTCCGCCAGTGCTTATATAAAGCGATAGACATCCTTGCCAGCTATCAGAGCTATTTTCGGCATGAGAATGACAAGTAATAACGATTTAAGCGATTTTCAATGCGGTGTCATAGTTGGCGCTCGCGAGATAGGCCATAGTATTTCGGAGGTAGAGACGAAGTTCGGATTTTCACGGACGACCATTGCAAGGGTGTACCGTGACTACAAGAATTCCGGCAAAACCTTCAACCTACGATACTAGTGTGGCTGGAAAAAGACATTTGGTGAACGTGACCATCGTCGGCTGTCAAGAATCGTTTTACATGATAGGCGTGCAACACTCTCGCAGGTATAATCGGAATTCAATGCTGGAGCCTCAGCAAGCATCAGCGTCCAGACTGTGTAACGTACCCTGCACGACATGAGCTTTGGAAGCCGACGTCCAACGCGAGTCCCTTTGATGGGTGCACGACACAGAGCTATGCGCCTCACTTGGGCACGGCAACAACACCACTGGACACGTGATGACTGGAAACAAGTAGCCTGGTCTGACGAGTCGCGTTGCCAACTGTATCGGGCAGATGGAAGGATTCGTGTGTGGCGCAAACCCCATGAAGTCATGGATCCCGCCCGTCAACAGGGAACTGTACCGGCTGGGGGGGGGTCCGTAATGGTATAGGGTGTGTTTAGGTGGACTTCAGTGGGACCCCTGATACGTCTACAAACCTCTGTGACCGGCCAGCGCTATGTGTGCATCCTTTCTGACGAGGTACACCCGTTCATGTCCTGCATTCATGTTGATGGGTTGGGCCTGTTCCAACTGACAATGCACAACCACACAAGTGTCGGGACGCCACATTATGGTTAAAGGAGCATTCATCTTAGTTTGGGGTGTTGCTATTCCCACCTAAGTCCCCAGATCTGAACGTGATAGAACACATTTGGTATGCCATGCAACGCGCTATCGAACACATGAATCCGAGACCTCGGAATACACCCGAATTGTGGAACGCTCTGTGGGAAGTATGGTTTTCATTGCCTGCAGCATATTTCCAGAAGCTAATGGAGTCCATGCCCCGTCGTATTTCTGTAGTCCTGCGCTCCCGTGGGGGACCTACCAAGTATTAGACTGGTGTACCAGTTTTTCTGGCACTTCAGTGTATATATACACTCACGGACAATGAAATTTGCGCAGTAAGAAGGAAGCTTCGAATTGAACTGAAATTTTATGGACGTAATGATACAGATTAATGATACACATGATGGCAAAAACAACTGCAGGACAATTACAGACTGATCCGTGGCACGCAGTCCGTCCATTTTACAGCTTTCGATACTGTATATATATCATCATCATCATTGTCAACCATTATCAATCCACTGCTGGACGAAGGTCTCCCCAAGTTTCCTCCACAACAGTCTGTCTTGTGCCAGTCTCCTCCATGTCACCCCTGCATACTTTCGAATTTCATCCACCCATCTCCCATGTGGTCTTCTTCTGGGTCTTTTCCTGTCCCTTGGAATCCAATCTAAAATTTCGGCTGTCCATCGATGATCTGTCCTTCTGGCAATATGTCCAGCCCATTGCCATTTCAGGGATTTAACTCTGATCATGATGTCTTCCACTCTTGTCATTTTTCGGATCCACGAGTTCCTCTTCTTATCTCTCCTGGTTACACCAAGTATGCACCTCTCCATGCTGCTTTGAGTTGTCTGCAGCCTTTGTATGTCTCTTTCAGTTAAGGTCCACGTCTCTGCACCATACGTAAGCACTGGAAGGATGCATTGATCAAACACTTTTCTTTTAAGACATAATGGCATATTGCTCTTGAAAATTATGCTGTTTCTTCCAAAAGCTCTCCAGGCAAGTTTTGTACGCCGATTAATTTCTTCATCAATGTGACCCTCACTTGATATCTGCTGTCCAAGATAAACGTACGTGTCTGTTATCTCCAGCTTTTCTCCATCAGTCGATAAATCTTCATTTCTTGTAAAAGCATTGAACATCACTTTTGTCTTCTGAAAGTTCATTTTTAATCCCACTTCTTTACTCTTGTCAGCAAGTTCCTGGATCATACTCTGCAGCTCTGATGGGCTAGTTGCAAAAATGACTACGTCATCAGCAAAACGAAGGTGGGTTAGATAATCTCCATTAATCTTTATCCCCTTGTTTTCCCAGCTCAGTGACTGAAAAACACCCTCCAATGTGACATTAAAGAGCTTCGGAGATATGGTGTCACCTTGTCCCACTCCCTTTCCTACTTTTATGTGTGCTGTATTCTCAAACAGCCGAATCTTTGCACTTGCATTTTCATAGATGTTATTAATAATATTAATGTATGCATCTTCAATACCACAGGATTTCAGAGCCATTGTAACTGCTGATGGTTTCACCGAATCAAAGGCTTTTTCATAATCGATAAAAGCCATGCACAATGGAAGTTCATATTCCCTCGCTCTTTCAATTAGTTCTCTCAGTACGTGGATATGATCTATTGTGCTGTAGCCACTCCTGAATCCAGCTTGTTCTCTCGGTTGAGCCATGTCCAGTGTTACCTTCAAGCGGTGTGAAAGAACTTTAGTGAAGATTTTATAAACTACTGATAGGAGGCTGATAGGTCTGTAGTTTCCGAGATCCTCAATGTCACCTTTTGTATATATATATATATACTGTGTATATATTAGGATGTCTTTTTTTTTTTGAGTTGGCGACAGTGCGAAGGAGAAAAGTAACCGCGCAGAAGACTAACTGAATTAAGGAATTGGCTAGGACAACAGTTAGCCGTGGCAGACGATTCTGGTTTTGTTATTGCGCAGTTGTGTAAGGTGCGTCTGGATTTCGCCGAACAGCTATGGAGGTGAGTGGCTCAGAGTTAAGAAGTGAAATGCGTTGTGCGATAAAACTTTGCCAACGTTTGGATAAAAGGGCTCCAGAAACAGTTCATTTAATGAAAACAAAACTTACAAAGATAAATGTTTGGGTGAGTCAACGATATTTAGATGGCACCATGATTTTTAAAAAATGGCGTTTATCGGCAGAACTTGCTCCTAGACCTGGTCGACCTGAAAATGTTCTTACGAAGCGCATTGTTAACACTGTTTGGGAAATCTTGCAAAAAGATCGACGAATGGTGTGTGAAGACATAGCGGCATCAACTAATATTTCGAAAACGTCGGCATTCCGCATTCTACGCGACAAATTACTGTTGCATCGTGTGTGTTCCAGATGGGTATCTCATCACCTGACCAGAGGACAATTGTTAGCCATAGTTCAGGTGTCTCATGAGTGAAAACAAATGATTGCGAAAGATCCAAACTTTCTAAACACAGAAATTACTGCCGATGAAACATGGGTCCGCTATTTCAACGGTCTCACGAAGTGCGCAGCGAGTGTCTGGAAACACACAGGCTCGTCTTCTTCGGTAAAAGTCCGCCAAACCAAATCAGCTGGGAAGGTGATGATGTTTCTGCCTGTGGCTGCTTGTGTTCAGCAGTTTCTTACGAAATACAGTATTGAAATCATGCCACAGCCTGCCTACAGTCCGGACCTCTCCCGTTCAATTTCTGGTCGTGTCCAACAATGAAGGAGAAGTTCCGTGGCGCAATATTCAACACAGATTAAGGGAATACAACGTGGTTTGTCCCAAGTATTTATTTTTTAAAGTCAACCATGGTTTTGCTGGGTATTGACCTAGCTTCATCAGGTCGAATGGCATGTAAATATTCAATTGTATATGATATCATAAAGAGTCACGGGTTTTGCTTAGTTGCTTCCACGAGCTGGATAGAAATGGGGTGGCTGCCATGTCCTTAACAAGTTGCGAAGACTTTTGATATATATGGGAAGCTTCCAAAATATCAAGTTTGATGGTTGAATCTGGCTTGTCAATGGGTATCGTTCACTTGACCGAAAGGTCACTTGACCGAAAATCACTTCGCCGAAAATCACTTGATCGAAAGGTACATTTCACCGAAGGGTCACTTGACCGAAAAGTTCATTTCACCGAAAGATCACTTCACCTAAAAGTTCATTTCATCGAAAGGACACTTGATCGAAAAGTTCATTTCACCGAAAGATTACTTTACCTAAAAGTTCATTATATCGAAAGATCATTTCACCGAATGGTCAGTTTATCGAAAACTTAGAATTTTGTTGTTATAGATCTGTTGGAGTATGGTGCTGGTTTTTAAAAAACTGGTCACCTAAACATTATTGGATTGTATAAAAAATACACTTTTAATTTCTTTTAAACACCTCCCCATAAGTAGGTTTTTCGAAATATAACATTAATTATAAGTCATAGATAGACCTGTGCCTTTTTGCCAAATTTTAATCCCCCGAGCTCATATTCATGAAGTTTACATAACAACTCAAGTTAATGAGTTGTTATGTAAACACACTTATTCAGACAAAAAAAAAAAAAAAAATCAGTTTTAGGGCCCTTGGCCTCGGTTTAGGCCTTTTTAGAACATTTTAATCGTGCGTGCTCATATTCATAAGGTTTACGTAAAATGTCCAGCTAATAATGTTGCACATTTATTCAGGCAAAAAAGAATCAATTTTTGGGCCCTAGGCCTCGGCTTAGGCCTTTTTAGAAAATATTAACCGTGCGTGCTCATGTTTATAAGGTTTACATAAAAACTAAAGTTAATGATGTTGTACTCTTATTCAGGCCAAAAGAATCAGTCTTAAAGCCCTTGGCCTCGTTTTAGGCCTTTTTAGAAAATTTTAATCCTGCGTGCTCATATTTATAAGGTTTACATAAAATGTCAAGTTAATAATGTCGCACATTTATTGAGGCAAAAAAGAATCAATATTAGGGCCATAGGCCTCGCTTAGGCCTTTTTAGCAAATTTTAATCGTGCTTGCTCATGTTCATAAGCTTTACATAAATAGTAAAGTTAATAATGTTACACATTTTTTCAGGCAAAAAAGAATCAATTTTAGGGCCCTAGGTCTCAGCTTAGGCCTTTTTAGAAAATTTTAATTGTGCTTGCTCATGTTCATAAGCTTTACATAAATAGTAAAGTTAATAATGTTACACAATTTTTCAGGCAAAAAAGAATCAATTTTAGGGCCCTAGGTCTCAGCTTAGGCCTTTTTAGAACATTTTAATTGTGCTTGCTCATGTTCATAAGCTTTACATAAAAAGTCAAGTTAATAATGTTGCAATTTTTTTCAGGCAAAAAGAATCAATTTTAAGGTCCTAGGCCTCAGCTTAGGCCTTTTTAGAAAATAATAACGGTACGTGCTCATGTTCATAGGTTAACCTAAAAACTCAAGTTAATGATGTTGCACACTTTTCAGGCTAAAAGAATCAAGTTTAGGGCTCTAGGCCTCGGCTTAGGCCTTTTTAGCAGATTTTAATCGTGCGTGCTCATATTCATAAGGTTTACATAACAACTCAAGTTAATGATGTTGTACACTTATTCAGGCCAAAAGAATCAGTCTTAAAGCCCTAGGTCTCGGCTTAGGCCTTTTTAGAAAATTGTAATCGTGCGTGCTCATATTTATAAGGTTTACATAAAATGTCAAGTTAATAATGTCGCCCATTTATTCAGGCAAAAAAGAATCAATATTAGGGCCGTAGGCCTCGCTTAGGCCTTTTAGCAAATTTTAATCGTGCTTGCTCATGTTCATAAGCTTTACATAAAAAGTAAAGTTAATAATGTTACACATTTTTCCTGGCAAAAATAATCAATTTTAGGGCCCTAGACCTCGGCTTAGGCCTTTATCGCAAATTTTAATCGTGCGTGCTCATACTCATAAGGTTTACGTAAAAAGTCAAGTTAATAATGTTGCACATGTATTCAGCCAAAAAAGAATCAATTTTAGGGCCCAAGGTCAGCTTAGGCCTTTTTAGAACATTTTAATCGAGCGTGCTCATATTCATAAGGTTTACATAAAATGTCAAGTTAATAATGTTGCACATTTATTCAGGCAAAAAAGAATCAATTTTATTGCCCTTAGGCCTTTTTTTTTTTTTTTTTAGCTTAGGCGTTTTTAGAAAATTCTAATCTTGCTTGTTCATAAGTTTACATAAAATGTCAAGTTAAAAAAATCAAGAGGGGGGGGGTTAAAGATTGCCGTTTCTGGGCATATATTGAGAACTGAATTGGGAACTCCAAACGCATTTCGCGAAAACGGTCCATGTAAGCCAAGCGAGGCGAGAATTGCACTTTAATTTGAAGAAAAAAATTGCCGAGGATCCGAGGTACACCTAGTTTTGGGAGGGTGTACCCCCAACTTCCGTAATATTATGTTCGGGGCCGCTGGAGTCTGTCAGTGTATCCAGGATGTTCCCCTTGAAGCGTCCGCGAGGTCCGTCATCTTGGGGGGGGTTGGCTTTTCCCCAAAAATGTTAAAATGGACGTAGAGCTGTAAACATTAGACCCATGCTTTATATAATGATTCTGTACACGACCACGAATTTTCAGGAATGTGGAGTGAAACTGAACCCCCCCCCCCCCCGTTTCCAAGAGCTCTTCAGGGGTAACATCGAGGATACACTGATGACCGACTCCAGAGGTCCAGAATATAAAATTACGGAAGTTGGGGGTAGAGCCCTCAAAACCAAGCACCTCGTATCCCTTTTACAGACTTCACCAAATTTCTGGGGGAGGGGGAAGGGCATACATAGTTTGGCACTAAACACAACATGAAGCATAGAAATTGCGAGCAAATCCCTTACCTTGAACACCTGTCTGCGCTCTTAGAAACTTGGGGAGGGTGAATTCGTCCCACCCTCCTGAAAATTCGTGATCGTGTACAGAATCATTATATAAAGCAAAGGTTCTAATGTTTACAGCTCTACGTCCATTTTAACATTTTGGGGGAAAGCCCCCTCCCAAAGCTCACGGACTTCTCAGACACTTCAAGGGGAACATCCTGGATACACTGACAGACTCCAGCGGCACAGAATATAATACTACGGAAGTTCGGGGTACAGTTCCCTCAAACCAAGTGTACCTCGGATCATCGGCAATTGATTTCTTCAAATTAAAGCACAATTCTCGCTTGGCTTACATGGAACGTTTTCGCGAAATTCGTTTAGAGCTCCTAAAAAGGCCTAAGCCGAGGCTTAGGGCCCTAAAATTGAATCTTTTTTGTCTCAATAAATGTGCAACATTATTAACTTGACTTTTTGCGTAAACCTTATAAATATGAGCACGCACGGTTAAAATTTGCTAAAAAGGCCTAAGCGAGGCCTACGGCACTAATATTGATTCTTTTTGCCTGAATAAATGTGCGACATTATTAACTTGACATTTTATGTAAACCTTATAAATATGAGCATGCAGGATTAAAATTTTCTAAAAGGGCCTAAGCCGAGGCCGTGGGCTTTATGACTGATTCTTTTGGCCTAAATAAGTGTACAACATCATTAATTTGAGTTGTTATGTAAACCTTATGAACATGAGCACGCACGGTTAAAATTTGCTAAAAAGGCCTAAGCGAGGCCTACGGCCCTAATATTGATTCTTTTTTGCCTGAATAAATGTGCAACGTTATTAACTTGACTTTTCATGTAAACTATTTATGAACATGAGCACTGAACATGATTTTTATGAAAAACGTATGAACATGATAAAACTTGCTAAAAAGGCCTAGGCCGAGGCATAGGGACTTAAAATTAATTATTTTTGCCTTAAAACTAAATCTTTGCGTTCTCTGTGACACGGAGAAATCAAAAGTGCAATTTGAGTATGATCCCCTAACGTTTCGGTGGTCTGTCTGTCAAACTTGCACCATGCTTCAACAGATCCTGTAATGAAATCTAGCGTTTTCGATAAACTGACCCTTCGGTGAAATGACCTTTCGATGAAATGAACTTTTAGGTAAAGAGACCTTTCGGTGAAATGAACTTTTCGATCAAGTGACCCTTCGGTGAAATGTACCTTTCGATCAAGTGACCCTTCGGTGAAATGAACGCTTCGATCAAGTGATCTTTCGGTGAAACAATTTTTTCGGTGAAGTGATTTTCGGTCAAGTGACCCTTCGGTGAAGTAAACGTCGGGCAAATGAACCAGACCCCTTGTCAATTAGTTTTGCTTCTTCAAAGAGAAATTTATGGTTCCTTTCGTAACAGTGTTTAGCCATCGATGACTTCTTTCGGTCACATTTCCGAATGTAGGTCTTGTGCTCCTTCAATCGAAAACGCAAGGCTCTACGGGTCTGTCCTATGTACGAAAGCACCACATTCACATGGAATTTAATAAATTCCACACAAGTTTTTGTCTTCAACATAGTCCTTTGATCCTAAAAAGTTCATTTTGTTTATGGGTTTAAAAATTACTTTAAGATTAAAGGTTTCGAGAATTTTTGTAATTTTGAAAGCAATGGCACAGGAAAATGGAATAATGGCACAATGCTCTCGCATTGGGCGCATCACATGAGTTAACGAGGAGATAGGCTTCGGTTTCCGGAATTTTGTTAGAGCTTTGTCTATAATGGAAGGGTTGTATCCTCGTTGTACTGCAACACGTTTAAGGAAATAAAGTTCTTTTTCCAAACTGTCTTTATCTGAACATATATGTATCGCGCGATATACGGAACTGTAAAAGGCGCTGAGTTTTTTAGTTGCGAAGAGTGATTGGACTTGGCATGTGAAGGTGAGAAAACTGCGAAAGGCTTCCGATAAATTGTGGTTGCGATAGATTCCCCCTTTGAGCGAGTAACCAGAACGTCAAGGAATGGCAGGCATCCGTTATTTTCAGTTTCGTAGTTGAATTGAATGTGAGGAACAATGGAATTTATAAGTTTGACTAATTCCGGAATTTCAGAATGTTTTCCCTTCCATAGAACGAAAGTATCGTCTACATATCTTATCCATAAGTCAAATGTCACGAGTTTGAAAAGTTTTTCTTCAAATCGACGCATGTAGATTTCACATAATATAGGTGATAGTGGGCTGCCCATGGCTAGACCTTCCGTCTGTTCATAAAACGTTCCGCGGAAAGTAAATCTGCTCTGTTTTATGCAAATGTCCACTAGTCTTGTTATTTCCCCAACTTCAGGTTGGCTGTAATGATGCTCTACAAGACTTGATTTTAGGGATTCTAGAGCTCCTTTTACTGGAACATTGGTGAACATAGATACCACATCAAAGGATAGCATTAGTTGATTTACGTAGGGGTGTAGTTTAAGTCAATCGGTAAACTCAATGGAATTTTTTACAGATGTTTCGTTTGGAGTGGCCAAGGTAGATAATTTTGAAGATAAGAACTTCGATAACTTACATGCTGCTGTGCCAATATTACTTACTATAGGCCGAAAAGGAATGCCAGATTAATGTATTTTAGGAATAGCATAGAATGTAGCACAACGGGCTTATGAAGTTTTAAGTTTGCTTTTTATGTTTTGGCTCAGAGTTTCTGATCAATTTCTGTATTTCTTTTAATTGTTTATCTCAAGGATCATTATTTATTTTTTTGTAAGGTCCATCCGAAATACGATTTTTGACTTTGTTATCATAATGCTTTTTGTCTAAAACAACCACCTCACCTCTTTCGTCAGCTCTAGTGACGATTAAATTGGAATTTGAGCGTAATTCTTTAAGCGCATTAATTACTTTGGTGGTTAAATTTTATCTAGGGAATGTAGCGTGATTTCCGATTATCACTTGGCTGATGCAATGTCTAATTATCTCTTTTTCTTCAAATTGAGACTGATTTTTATTATAGATTCCTCAACTGACGCAACTATTGTATGCTTGATACCGGTATCTTTCTTGAGATAGCAAAGTTAGAAATACATCGTAAAGTCCACTTCTCAATCGGCTTTCATTATAGACAAGGCTCTAACACCAAAAGCCTATCTCCACGTTAACTCCTGTGATGCGCCCATTCCGAGAGAATTTTGCCTTTATTCCATTTTCCTGTGACATTGCTTTCAAAATACCAAAATTCTCAAAACCTTTAATTTTAAAGTAACTTTTATACCCATAAACAAAATGAACTTTTTAGGATCAAAAGGTCTATGTTGAAGACAAAAACTTGTGTGGAATTTTTAAATTCCATGTGAATGTGGCGCTTTCTATATAGGACTTGCGTTTTCGATTGAAGAAGCACAAGACCTACATTCGAAATGTGACCTAAAGAAGTCATCCATGGCTAAACACTGTTACGAAAAGGACCATAAATTTCTCTTTGAAGTAGCAAAACTAATTGACAAGCCAGATTCAACCACCAAACTTCATATTTTGGAAGCTTTCCATACATATCAGAAGTCTTCGCAATTTGTTAATGACATAGCATCCACCCCATTTCTATCAAGCGCGTTGAAGCAACTAACCCAAACCCGTGACTTTAAACACCGTTTTTGATATCATATACAATTTGAATATTTAGATGCCATTCGACCTGGTGAAGCTAGGTCAATACCTAGCGGAACCAGGGTCGACTTGGAAAAATTAATATTTGTGACAAACCACATTGTATTCTCTTAATACGTATAATCGTCACAAGACTGTGTATAGTCTTTGAGATCAAGAATTCAACGCAGATGCTCATGTTATTCAAGTTGTATGGGGATCGCTAAAGCAGCTTCCACAAAATGGCTTCTCCACATGCTCTGAAACGTGAATTGAACGATGGGACCGTTGCGTATCATCCGAGGGAAGATACTTTGAGAAAGAATAATATATATTTTGCTGTACCTGTATTTTTTCATTTTTTGTGATTTTACTCTCAGTTTTTATGGAATGGCCGTTGTATATACAGATTATATATATATATATATATATATATATATATATATATATGCCTTTGTTTTCCCAGTTCAGTGATTGAAAGACATTTTCCAATGTGGCATTAAAGAGCTTCGGAGATATGGTGTCACCTTGTCTCACTCCTTTTCCAATTTTTATGTGTGTTGTATTTTCAAACAGCCGAATCTTTGCACTTGCATTTTCATAGATGTTATTAATAATATTAATGTATGCATCTTCAATACCGCAGGATTTCAGAGCCATTGCAACTGCTGATGGTTTCACCGAATCAAAGGCTTTTTCATAATCGATAAAAGCCACGCACAATGGAAGTTCATATTCCCTCGCTCTTTCAATTAGTTCTCTCAGTACGTGGATATGTTCTATTGTGCTGTAGCCACTCCTGAATCCAGCTTGTTCTCTCGGTTGAGCCATGTCCAGTGTCACCTTCAAGCGGTGTGAAAGAACTTTAGTGAAGATTTTATAAACCACTGATAGGAGGCTGATAGGTCTGTAGTTCCTGAGATCCTCAATGTCACCTTTTTTATGTAGCAAGATCATTGTAGCGTTGTTCCAATCCTCAGGAATTTTCCCTTCATTAAGGCATCGAGTGAAAATTTGGGCGAGTACTGTTTCGATTTCTCCACTTGCTTCTTGTATGATGTCTACAGTAATTCCATCTTCTCCGGGAGCTTTTCCCCGCTTCATGTTCTTGATTGCATGTGCAACTTCTTAATGGAGATTATCTAATCCACCTTCGTTTTGCTGATGACATAGTCATTTTTGCAACTACCCCATCATAGCTAGAGAGTATGATGCAGGAACTTGCTGACAAGAGGAAAGAAGTGGGATTAAAAATGAACTTTCAGAAGACAAAAGTGATGTTCAATGCTTTTACAAGAAATGAAGATTTATCGATTGATGGAGAAAAGCTGGAGATAACACCCACGTACGTTTATCTTGGACAGCAGATATCAAGTGAGGGTCACATTGGTGAAGAAATTAATCGGCGTACAAAACTTGCCTGGAGAGCTTTTGGAAGAAACAGCATAATTTTCAAGAGCAATATGCCATTATGTCTTAAAAGAAAAGTGTTTGATCAATGCATCCTTCCAGTGCTTACGTATGGTGCAGAGACGTGGACCTTAGCTAAAAGAGACATACAAAGGCTGCAGACAACTCAAAGAAGCATGGACAGGTGCATGCTTGGTGTAACCAGGAGAGATAAGAAGAGGAACACGTGGATCCGAAAAATGACAAGAGTGGAAGACATCATGATCAGAGTTAAATCCTTGAAATGGCAATGGGCTGGACATACTGCCAGAAGGACAGACCATCGATGGACAGCCGAAATTTTAGATTGGATTCCAAGGGACAGGAAAAGACCCAGGAGAAGACCACATGGAAGATGGGTGGATGAAATTGGAAAGTATGCGGTAGTGACATGGAGGAGACTGGCACAAGACAGACCGTTGTGGAGGAAACTTGGGGAGACCTTCGTCCAGCAGTGGATTGATAATGGTTGACAATGATGTTGATGATGATGATATATATATATATACTCGTACATATATTGATATACGAACGCTATGCCATTAGTGTACCCTAGCAACACATGAAGGATAATACTTGTATATTATATAGCTTTTCTGTGTTGTTAGGGTTCACTAGCGGTATAGCGTACACCCCGCTTTTTTACACACTCTCTCTCTCTCTCTCTCTCTCTCTCTCTCTGTCTGTCTTTTTCTATCTCTCTCTCTCTCTCTCTCTCTGTCTGTCTTTTTCTATCTCTCTCTCTCTCTCTCTCTCTGTCTGTCTTTTTCTATCTCTCTCTCTCGCAGCTTGATATTATATTTGATAACGGGGTGAGTGATTACATTGCTACTATGCTCTTGTATTTAGTTAATAAATTCTTCTCACGAGTAACAGCCGTCTTTGTGCGGATAATTGAAAGTAAAATAAAACTCGGCTTAGTTTAAATCAAATTATTTCATATTATGAGACATCAATTTAATAAAACCTTATGATATTTTAAAAAACAGATTAAAAGACATTAGTACTTTCGGGCCATCGCATGGCCCATCTTCAGATGGAACAGCCAAATTGACAAGATCCGCATAATATATACACACACCTGAATGCGTCAGTCGGTTGTTGTACATATATGCAAAGAAGGAAGGTATTCCTCCTGGCACATTATCCCACGGTTGTAGGAAATTCAAATGTGCCAGGAGGAATACCTTCCTTCTTTGCATATATGTACAACAACCGACTGACGCGTTCATGTGTGTGTGCATATATTATGCTGATCTTGTCAATTTGGCTGTTCCATCAGAAGATGGGCCATGCGATGGCCCGAAGGTACTAATGTCTTTTAATCTGTTTTTTAAAATATCATAAGGTTTTATTAAATTGATGTCTCATAATATGAGTTAATTTGATTTAAGCTAAGCCGAGTTTTATTTTACTTTCAATTATCCGCACAAAGACGGCTTTTACTCGTGAGATTTAGTTTGTGCGACTCATCAGTATTGTAATAAATTCTTCAACCGATATGAAAAGCCTGGGACGTATGTGATGGATTTTGCGTATTTCATTATCCTACTGGTTGATTTTGTTATCGCAGACATTATACATGTATTATATCTTATACTTCTCTCCATTCTGTTTGTGTCATCTTTCGTAAGTAATGTCAATATGGAGTTTCCGGGACAGTTTTTTCCTATAGAGGTAATGTTAAATTAAGAGTGGCTCGCTCCTCTTTTGCTGTTCTCCTATATCTGTTCTCTTTTTTTTTACTTTAAATATTAGTCACAGTAAGGGAAAAAATGATAATTTTTTTCGTAAAAAAGGAAAAAATAATAAGGGAAAAAATTATAAACTTTTTCCTTTAATCCCCCGTAATTAATTTACTTATATACTATCAGTTACCGGGAGTTAAGAAAAAAATATTATAAAACTTCTTCCTTTAACCCTGATAGTAGTTAAAGTGAAGAAGAAGAGAGCAGATATAGGGAAATAGAAAAAGAGGAGCAACTCCAAAATTAACATTACATCTACGGAAAAAAATGTCCCAGAAACCACATATTGACACTACTTTCGTATATCCAGCTTTATTACCTTTTTTTAAATATTCTCAATTTCGTTATTATTTAGGTAGTCGCGTTTGAATATGTTACATGCCCTATTGAGCCATGTTTTACACACACAGAGTTTGTACTCTTTTGGGCAGTTGTTAATCAGGAGGGACAAAGTTCGGTATTGCGGTTAGTTTATCATAAACGTCAAAATTGAAGTTGGATGTTTCATTTCTTTTGAGCACCATATCAAGATAATTTAGCTCCCATTGATTTCAAACTCCGTACTGGACTTTATCGTATTGTGTCGGTTGTTTATCTTGTGCATGGAATCATTTAATTCGTCTACTCTGTGTTCCCATATGAAGAATATATCGTCAGCGTGGAGGATCGATACTCAGAGTTTTTTCTAATATTAGGTGTACAAATAAGATTTAAAGCGTTTTAAGACAACGCAACATGTAATTTGAGAGAAAACAAGAATACCTTTACGAATCTAACTATGCGCAGTCATTACCTATCACCTTCCGCCATCGGTCGGGCAGCTGACGCATTCCAGCCATGAATACCTCGTCGTGTGACGCAATGAAGTCATCAACCCATTTTTGCACTTCGTCACATGTCCGGAACCATACAGCAGAAAAACCATGTTGCATCGATCGGAACAAATGATAGTCTGAAGGATCTGTGTCGGGACTATGCGCCGGGTGCTCCAAAACTTCCCAGCCAAGGGTCAATAACGTTTCCTTGCCCGATTTCGCGACATGCGGCCTAGCGTTATCATGCAGTAATTTCACGGGCCGCAATCCTTTGCCTGTGAAGGGACATTTCCGACAGATTTTCTGGTTCAATCGCAGCAATTGTTGCTTGTAGCGATCAGCAGTAACAGTTTGACCCTATTCCAATAGTTCATAATAGAGAACACCCTTCATATCCCACCAGATGCACAGCAGAACTTTCTTGGAGTGAATATTGCGTTTCAGTATCGAAATCTTTGCTTTACCCAGTGTTTTTTGCGTTTGGGATTGTCGTACAATATCCACTTTTCATCACCCGTAACGTTTTTCTGCAGGAAAGACTTTCTGTGTTGTTTATTCAACAGATTCAAACACTTCATGACACGCTCATCCTTGTTCTTCCGGCTGAAGTCATGTGGCACCCATTTTCCTTCCTTCTGAATCTGTCCCATTGTGCGTAAACGATTGGAAATGGTTTGTTGAGTTACCCCCAGATGTTCAGCTATTTCTTTTTGCGTTTGAGGTGAATCTTTATCCAGCAATGCTTGCAGTTTCTCGTGTGCAACCTTCTGCGGGGCGCTGCTACGTTCTCGACCGCTAACATCGAAATCAACTGCTTTAAGCCGTCTACACCAAAACTCACACGTGCTTTTCGATACAATATTCTCCCCCAGAGCAGAACAGATCGACGCACATGCATTTGCAGCAGTTTTTCCGTGATTAAATTCGTAACTAACCCAGTGTCGAATAAATGCAGTATCGTTGCCATCTTTCACCTACCGATGTGCAAGTGCGTTTGACTGTTGGACAAACTTCTGTGTCATATTTTGTACTCTGGACCAGTTACGGCCACATGACAACAATACAGGGGAATGTCGGATATGTAAATTAGCGGTATACGTCACACAAAAATTGCTTTAAAACTTATTTGTACACCTAACACAATTTAGAAAGATGATGTCTACTAGTGGTCTCAGTACTGCTTCAGCAAAGACTGAAGATAAACTAGGAACCCATCGCTTATCTTTCTGTTTGTTTGTAGATGCATCCATCCAACTTAAAATAGTTGTGATTAGTCATTAGATTTAAGGCACTGGTAATTTTCCTGGTTTGGGTTGATGTAAATTTATTGGAAATCCGCAAGACAGCTGCTTCCATTAATTCATATGTTAAGCACGATAACTGTGAAAGAAAAGTAAGTTTTTAAGGTGGAAAATAACAAATCATTTGGAATAGATCGCACAATTTCGTAGCATTTTGCGAAAGTCATTTCCAAAAATTGGGTGATCATTGCGTTCCTCATATATTGCTAAAGTGTTCCGAATATGTGTGAACCTGTTCCGCATGTGTTTTCAAAGCTCTTTCCATCATAAAATGTTTTATGATGGAAGATACTAGTATTTTTACATAACGCATTCGGGACACTTCCTGGCAAAAGCATGGGACACTCTCGTAGTACACTGCGAATACATTTTCCGGAATTACTTTCGCCATGTGTTCCGAATGAGTTGTCAACCTTTTATCAATGTGTTCAAGTGGGAACACATTTTGAAGATGACAATCCGATTTTTGGCGTAAATGTGACGAGGATGGTAAGTCAGATAACATCCGAAAACTTTGAAAATTTTCATCGTTCTGGAACGGGACTCGAACCCGCGTCTCCCAGAAAACGCCCGGGTATGCTAACCACTACACCACCCAGAACGAGCAAGTTTCAAGTTTCCGATCAATTTGAATTTAACCATGACAGGATTCGCTAGTCGAAGCAACCGGCATTCATGTTTAGCGAATCTGGAGGTTAAGAATCTTATCCCGTGTTTGCCCGGAGAAGCAGATAAATCATGAAATAAATACGGGATCACGCATATAATACAAATTTTGAAGATGACAATCCGATTTTTGGCGTAAATGTGACAAGGATGGTAAGTTCTGCTCCAGGACGATGAAAATTTTCAAAGTTTTCGGATATTATCTGACTTACCATCCTTGTCACATTTACGCCAAAAATCGAATTGTCATCTTCAAAATTTTTATTATATGGCGTGATCCCGTATTTCTTTAATGGGAACACATTGTTGTGCTATATATTCCGAAATGCCACGGACGGCTAGAAAAGAAATTCTCGAAATAGGGCATGGCTCAAGCATCTGCATCATTCAAAATGTACTAATGCCCTAATTTACTTAAATAGTGAATTTTGGGTAAGTGAAACTTGACTTCAAACATGTCATGTGTCTTTTGCTGCACATAGACATTAATCTGTTACCATTCAATAGGTTAACAGCAGCGCCAGTCCTTATATATTCCAGACTATATATTGGGTTGGTGCCAATGAAATGTCCGGCGCGAACGGGCAGTGGAGACATGCCCCAGCACAGCGGAATAGAACCACCCACAGGTGTTGAGGGTATTACGTCACAAAGTTACTATAAATAGCTAGCATGTGTGTGAAATAAAAGGTTCAGCCGTGGTTTGTTTGGATGTAACGTGGCTTGCAAAGGAAACATTCGGACTCCTTATTTGAGAGTCATCTTCCTGTATGAATTTAAACTGGGTTATTCTGCAGGAATTGCCGCTCGAAGCGTTAACAAAGCATTTGGAGAGAATACAGCCAACGAACGAACCATTCGGCGATGGTCTGTGAAGTTTCGAAGCTGAGATACGGCCTGCAAAACGAAGCACATGGTCACCGATCTGTTGCGGTTTCTGACGATGTTCTGTTACGTGTGGTTGAAGCGGACCCCCAAAACCCGTGTCGTGAGATAGCAGCAGAGGTAGGTGTCCAACACACGACAGTTGTTCGACGTCTGTTTGCGCTGGGTAAGGTCAAAATGACTTGTGGCTGCCGCATCAGTTGACAACTGACAGTTGCTAGGCATTTGGAAGTCTGCACATCGCTGCTTGCCAGGAATAAAAAATGAGCCTCTACTGCATCGAATCATCACTTGTGACGAGAAGTGGGTCCTTTATGATAATCGGAAACGATCTGCACAATGGTTCAGCAAGGCACAGTCTACTGGACGGCATTCTAAGCCACCCCTACACACCAAGAAGATGATGATCCTTGTTTGGTGGTCCACAGCCGGGATAATTCATCGGTTTATTGGAAAGAGGCCAAACTATCACTGCAGAACGTTATTGTGCTGAATTACACCAGATGCACCCGAAAATTGCTGCAGAAACAATCAGCTTTGGTCAACAGACATGGTGTTCTTCTGCTCCAGAACAACGCTCCCACCCCCCTCATGTCGCACAACGAACAATGCTGACACAAACCCTTGCCCTAATTTGGACTATTTAGACTCCGTGTTCATGTGTGGCTGTGCCCGGCTCGAATGTGGACTTTTCAGCTGGTTCTCGTAATACGTGACCAATGACATGCAGCATAGAGTTTTATACGTATTTCCAGCTATATTTGATATTTACATCCTCGTTCTCTATATTTGTGCCTTCCAAATATTTGAAATAAAAAGAATGATGACACCGAATTTTCTGTTGTAATGAGCGCATCTTGCGAACCGTTTCTGACAAGAATTAAATTTTTCAAAGTTATTTAAGTCAATGCACCCACTTACAAAATGCCAACCGGATTTTTACAATCAATAAAACATCCAGAAATAGAAACAGCTGCATTTCTTCTAAGACCGTCTGAAACGTACGTTACAAAAATTTACAAATAGCGCACACAAATTTTCTCATAGCAGAAGGATGTGGGAGACAAACAGATTTTCAAATCGAACAGTTTAAAGAACAAATATAGAAAGAAACATGATATAACTATACGCCTTCTAGCTCCAGAATTTCGCATAATAGGAAAGTTGAAAGTAGGCTTAAAATATTCTTCGTGGGAAAAGCTATGCTAAGAAAAAAAACTTTTCAAATTTTCATATACGTCTCCAGCAGAGGAAGCGAAAAAAAAAAAAAAAAAACCTTGGCCCTTACACCACCTAGCGGGAAACCTGTGCATTATTTAAAGATGATAATGTTCCACATCTCTATTGTCGTGAATGGCAAACAGTAAAAAAAGTAATTTCTCAATTGGGTTTTTAGAAGCGATGATACAGCTGCAAACAGAAGTACACAAGCACCACCTAGCGACATAACTATGAGCTATAAAACTCCGCAAATACTAAGCTGAAGTGTTCCACAGGGTAAATGGAATCCGAGGTTGAATGAATTTTTTAAATCGCACATCTAAAAGCAGAGATATTAAGAAAAACATTGGTGTCCCCTAGCGGCAAAATTTTGCATTATTTAGGTAAAAAAATACGCTCAGAGGGTTTGCACATTTAGTAGTATCGGACCGAAGAAAGAAGTTCTTCAATCGGGGTTTTAGTTCCTCAGATATTGATGAAAACTGAAATGTGAACTTATGCCCTTTCGTGGCAGACTTCTTCGTTAAGAAAAAATTGAAACTACATGAGAAACATTTCGCCGCGGATATGCTCTCGAACAAAGAAAGAATTTTCAAGATCGGACTCTTAGGAGCAGAGCTATTGACAAAAATAAAATATGCATCTGCGCCCCCTGGCGGAAAAAAATACATTATTGTAAGAAGAGAGTATTCTGAAAATATTTCCCAAAGAGAGCGAAATGGTTCCACGAAAGAATTTTTTCAATCGAGTTTTCAGGACCAATGCATCAGAAGCAGAAATAAACACTTACACCCCCTGGTGGCCAAACTATTCTTTACCAAATATAAGAAATGATATGCAAAATATTTCCCATCAGTAGCTGTATGTGATACAGGCAGAAATTTTCAAATCGGAGTAACAAGTAGAGATATCTGGGAAAACGCAATTTACCTTTACGCCCCCTAACGGAAAGTCTATGAATTACTTAAAAATATTGGAATTATATGAAAACATTTCGCATCAGAAATACATGCAACAAAAATGGAATTTTTCAATTCGGACTCTTAGAAGCAGAGATATTAACAACATACATGTACGCTCCTTGGCGGAGAAACCATGCATTATTTTAAGAAGAAAAAAATCCGAAAAAATTATTGACGTGATTGGTATCAGTTCACGAACGAACTTTTTCAATCCAGATTTCAAAAGTTCAGATTTTGCTGCAAATACATCAGAAGCAGAAATTAACACTTACACCCTTTAGTGGCCAAACCGTTCTTCACCAAAAATAAGAAATTATATGCAAAGGATTTCCCACCAGGACTTGTATCCACCGAAGAAAGAATTTCTCAAGTCGGAATTTTAGATGTACAGATATCCGGGAAAACGCAATTTACTTTTACGCCGCCTAGCGTAAAATCTATGCGTAACTTGAAAAAGTGACTATACTTGAAATGCTTTTCGACATAAATGGAATCGAAAAGTAAAAGATGTTTTTCAATCGGATGTTTAGAAGCAAATGTATGTAATAAAATGTATTTTGAATTCCATATCATCTGCGTTTACACTCTCTAGCAGCGAAATTGTATATCGTAAAAAAAAAAAAAAAGAAAAAAAGAAGAAAAGCGAAATGAAGGATCATCATTGGCACATTTCAAGCTTCCCAATGCAAAAAGAATTTTTGAAATCGTACTAATGGTAGGAAAGATATGGTGTCCACAGACGGACGTATGGACAAACCGATAACACAAATACGATCTTTTTTTTTTACAAAAGACGCTCTAAAAAATCGGATTTCGTGGTTCTGCTCTAATTTTCTGTTATGAAACAACCTTTTAGTGACACGCGAATACTCAGTGCGTTAAGAAAGTGTAATGATCGGAAACAAGAATATTCAAAACAAATTTCAGCTTGCACAGATTCGGGTTTTCCATTATTAGAAAAATACAAACTGTTTACCATGACACTAATTCAAGTCACTAGCACGAATAAATCGAGTTGTTATAAAGGAAACGGCAAGAGTTAATAAACTCCGTCCCTGGATGGCCGAGATTATCGTACAAATCATTGTAAGGGCCTTTGCTCGTCGTACTCTGCTTTCAATTTGTCAGAGGTTCAGGCAAGATTCAGACTTTCCAGCATTATCACTCTTCATGCAAGGAAAGAAACATTCCAAGCCTGTTTTAAGAGCGATGCATTTATTTATTTACTGACGCCACATATTTGGAGGATTTTCACCATGGATCTAGCTCTTTGGATTTAACTGCTATAATATACATAGCCAGTGCCGTTAATGCCCACCAGATGGAGACGTCTCAGTAGCTGAGCTCATCTTACGGATTTATGATGTCAGAAGCTGACTTAAAAATACACATAGCACCGTGGATTGTTGGCCACCGTGGTGTAAAGTTAACGCGCTCGGGTAGATATCGAGAATTCCGTGGTTCAATTCCACGGCGGTGGCTGAAAACATTGTGTTTCTGGAACGTGGAAAGAGCGATGTTTTTATTTATTTCTGTTTTAACATTCCAAGTGTGGATGCCCCCTCTAACTTTATTTGCAAATATCTTCGTTATTAATATTCCGATTTGGATAATATTTAAGATTTAGGGGTTTTTTCCATGTGCTAAATAGAACGCGCATAAAATAACATACCCCTTATATGGAAAAATTCGGAGATAGTGAGCTAATTAGCATTTTTCTTCGCATCACGTGATAGTTCCCTTGGAGTGCTTTCCAACGGTACCTTACTTGTTTATCTGCGGCAAATGGTTCCAAAGTAAGGAGGGTGGTTCGTTTTTTTAATATTTTTTTGAGCTCTGTATACCATTCGCTGCAACAAAAGATATACAATTAATACATTCAACTATTCTACCGATTTCGTTGTTCCGTAATCCGGGTTCCACGTCCAATTCTTCCAGAGCTTGTGAGGTCCCCTACACATCGCTTCCTTATAGGAGGTGCAAAAGATTTGGTCCAACAAGGGAAGATTGGCGGTCCCAGTGCTAGTCAATCTGTTCAATGGAGCAATGATATTATTCATTTCTTACGTGGTAGGCAACGATCCCTTCATTGTCCAGATTATCATGTCCCGCCGCCTGTTGGCGCAGTGGTGTAAGCTGTGGTTTCTGATCATTTGTCCGAGATGGGTTCGGGTTCCAATCCCGGTGAGGCATGGATGTTGTGTTTGTCGTAAGGCACTGGCTCTCTCCTTTCCCTGGAGTCCGTGGCCCTAAATTAAGGTCGGGCGACTGCTTATAGCCAATTGAGTTGCTCACGGTGGTCGTTAAACCTGAATAAAAAAAACGTCATGTTCCGTTTGTAAGAAACGAAAAGTCGGTTTTCCGCCAGGAGAAATTCTTTTTGGTTCTTCTAACACCCCCAAAATGTCCTTTTAACCCATTAACCGACTGGAACAAATTTACTCGGAGTTAGAAAAATGGCCCGAAATTAGTTCGAAGGAATACATTCATTGCCAAAAAGTGGACTGAAAGTGGCTGGTACGAGTGAACCAGCGCAGCAGAAAACGTTGCTTCCCCCTTAGCTTTGTTTGTTTGATGGTTTAAAGGCCCTCAAACAAACAAAGCTAATAAGCAGCTATAAACAGTCACCTGTCCCTAATTTGGGGCCAGTGGTTCCAGGGAGGGAAGAGAGCCAATCCCGAAAGGCAAGCGCACCACCTATGCCTCACTCAGGATTCGGGCCCGGAGCAATCGCAGTCCAACGATCAGGTCCCAGCGCTTCGGACCACTCAGCCACCGGAGCAGCCTCATTTAGTTCGAGAACATCGGCAGCTTAGAGTGTTAATGGCCATTTCAAAAAAGAAAACTGAAAACATCCTGCGTCTAAGTTATAGCCTGATGCGAGCGAGCAAAAGTGGCGACATCTAGTGTTGGTTCTGGCAGGCTAAACTTACGGGGTCGTTTGTATATAAAAACCCAGTTCTGTGCACAAGTAAATACGTACATGGCAATTCATTTTCACGTAATAGCTTAAAAGAATCAGATTTAGAATGCTAACAAAACTTTCTAAAATGATTTGGTTTATTACATTTATACGAAGGTTGTATTGAATGTAATGCAAAAGTGGGCATAACTTCTTTATTAGCTGACAGAGGTCGTTCAAATTGAACATGTTGGTAGAGTAACTCTTTCTCTATACAAAGGTACAACTTAATATAGCCTCCATCACAAGCGATGCATTTCTGCCATCGTTGATACCAACGCTCTAATCCTCTTTGAAAATATTCAGGTGTGGACTGTTGTATCCACTTCTTCACAGCCACTTTCACCTCGTCTGTGTCATCAAATCGTTGTCCCCGGAGACTGTGCTTCATTGGACGGAACAGGTAGAAGTCGGAGGACGCCACGTTTGGGCTGGACGGTAGATGGGGGACCTTTGACCAGCCTAATTTGCTGATCGCCTGGTGACAAAACGAGACCATTCCAAAAATGTGTATGGTCTCGTTTTGTCATCGTGAATGAAGATCCTTTTCAGATTCTTATTCGATCTCTTCCTCCTTATGGCTTCGCTAATCTTCTTTAGTGTTTCAATGTACTGCTAGCTGGTCACGGTACGGCCTTGTTCTAGAAAGTCAAGGAGAATGACACCCCGGCCATCTCAAAAAACAGTCACCATGACTTTCTGTGCTGATCGCTGGTTCTTGAACTACTTAGGGCTTGGTGAAGAGGTGTGACGCGATTCCTTGAATTGATTCTTCGTTTCCGGATCTTAAAGATACGCCCGCGTTTCATCCCCTGTCACGAGATCGAAAATAAACGTGTCTTCATTGGCTTCAAACGCTTCTAGCAGATCGGAGCAGACTTCCACCCTTCTTTCCTTCAAATCGGATGTCAATTGCCGATGTACCCAATTTCCACACACTTTCCGATATCCTAAGTTTTCCACCATCTTCTGTATGGCATTGTGACCGCAGTCCAGTTGTGCCACAAGCTCACGGATTGTGACCGCAGTCCAGTTGTGCCACAAGCTCACGGATTGTGACTCGTCTCTCCACGCGAATCAATTCATCCACTCGCTGACGATTTGTGCCAGTGGTCGCAGATGACGGTCTCCCACTGTGTGGCTTATCTTCACTGCTGGTTTCCCCTTCTTTAAACTTCTTCATCCATCAGTGACATTGCTCTCGTCAGCGGCAACATTTCCGTAAACATTCTGTTGATTTCTGTGGATGTCGGACAGCCTGCACCCTTCCTTCGTCAAGAACTGAATGACGGCACGTTGCTTCCGTTTGGAATCCATTATTTACCTGAAATGAAGAAGAAGGGTTACTATAGAAGAAGAGTTACTCTACCGACATGCGCAATTTGAACGACCTCTGTCTGTTAATAAAAAAATTATGCCCACTTTTGCATTACTTTCGGTACAACCCTCGTACAATTGCACCGGATATGAATTTTTTAATTTTTATTTATTTAATTACTTATTTTTCTTTTGTGATATAGCGCGTGCTGCAGCTTCTATTCGAAGGACGACTACAAAATGAACATTTATATCTTAAACAGTTCGGGGAACATGAAGTTTTTTGTGTTGGAAAACACAATAAATTTAAACATGCCGAAATTAAACCCAGCAGTCAGAGTTGTTTAAATGGAATTTTAAATGGACTTTTGAAGGACGGGGAAAGTCCAGCGATAATAACGTTGACTTTGAACCGGGACAGATTCACCGTTTACCACAGGGTTTACGGCAATCCCCGTCGTTTTACTGATTCCTCGAAAAAGAAATATCACTTGTTTTTGGTATATGACACGAAGCAGGAATACAATAGAGAATCAATGTTATGCTTAATGCTCTAGTTTTCTGTTTACATTCTTTCTCAGCATTTCAGATCACTAAACGGAAAGATTTTGTTTTTTTTGTTTTTCGTTCAGTGTTTTTACTTTGCTCCAAGTCTCCAACATTTCCCCCGATGCGATTGGGGGGGATTACGATCTGGCTCATCTCATCTTGAGCGGTCAACATCCCAGGAGTAATCCTCCCCTACAGACTAGAGATTTATCTTAGAACGTTTTGAAATCACTAAGGCTGAATCGGTCAAAAACTATAACATCGTAACTACAATTTGGGGACTGTTTGTCACTTTAGTATTGCCCTGATCGTGACACGGCTCAACAGTGATTTTGGAACTATCATTTAGTGACTGGTCACAATGGTGACACTGATGTTCAGTAACGCTGATGTGATTTGCTATCCATGTCTTGTTCAGGAGGAGTTTCGAACGTGGCCGTCGATTGCAGAGCGTTCAAGACCCTGGGATATCAGAGACACAAGACTATTGGATCAGAGACTCAAGTCTTTGGGATATCAGAGAACGAGACCTTGGGATATCAGAGACTCAAGACCCTACGCTACCGAGACTCCAAGTCCTTGGATATCAGAGACCAAGACTTTCGGATATAATATACTCAAGAACCTACGCTAACAAGGACTCAAGACCCTGGGATATCCTGGGATATCAGAGACTCAAGACCCTAGGAAATCGGAGACTCAATGCGCTTATCGGAGGTCAAGACCTTGGGATATCAGAAACTCAAGACCAAGACCATAGGCTACCTAGACTCAAGATCCTAGGCTGCCTCCCAAGGAGACTCAAGACTCAAGGTCCTAGGCTACCAGGGTCTCCAGAAATTCCAATATCAGAGATTCAAAGCCCTGGAGATCAAGACCTGGAATATCAGATACTTTCAAAATTGGGATATCATAGACTCTCGAAATTACAATATCAGAGACTCAAGGCTCTGGGATATCAGAGATCAAGACCATGGGATATCAGAGATCAAGACCATGGGATATCAGAGACTCAAGTTATTACTCTACCAGAGACCCAACAACCTGGGATATCAGAGACTCAAGACCGTAAGATATCAGAGCGCCAAGACCCTGCAATATTAGCTGCTGAAGTCTATGAGATATCAGAGACTTAAGACCCTGCGATATCAGCTACGAAAGACTGCAATATCAGCTACTCAAGACTGATATATCAGAGGCTCAAGATCCTTGGTTATCATAGACTCAAAACCCTGGGCTACCAGAGACTCAAGACCCTGGAATATCAGAGACCCAAGACCCTGGGATTTCAGAGACTGAAGATATTGAGAGATCAGAGACTCAAGGCCCTGGTCTACCAGAGACTGAAGAACCTAAGCTATCAAAGACTCAAGACCTTGGGATATCAGAGACTCAAGACCCTGAGCTATCAGAGACTCAGCAACCTGAGCTACCAGAGACTCAGGACCCTGAGCTACCAGAGACTCAGGACCCTGAGCTACCAGAGACTCAAGACCCTGGGAGATCAGCGACTCAATGCCCTGGGATATTAGAGACTCTTTACCCTAGGTTACCAGAGAGTCAACACTCTGGGATATCAGACTCAATACTGTGAGATACCAGGGAATACCCTGGGATATCGAGTTAGATAAAAATATATTCAGAAAGGTTTTAACTTGTATTAGCATCGTCCTCGAAAACTAAATACTCTTCCTTAGATAATGTGACTGCAGTTTCGTTTTAAGATTTTCTCTTTATAATTTTCTCTGAAATCAGGAAAAAAAATGACACGCCCAAGAAAGCTATCAGTATCTGAGTAGTTCATCAGAAATTTAGAGTACGTTAAGTTCCAGTAGGCTTGTCTGAAAATAAATTGAAGCTTAATGTCCACGAGAAATTAGTGTCCCAATGTAGCAGTAATTCAAAATAAAAGATTTCCACAAGGACACATGCACATTTATTTATAATTAATATAAACATAAAGAAAGAATACTCTGTAATAATAGATATATTTCTGTTGAAACACAGTCACATCGCAACAATGGGAATTTCAGACAAATTGCAAGATGCTTGATCTTGACGGTGGTGTTCCCAAATTACTGGAAATGAACAGTAAGTTAAATATATATCTTGTGATGTGAAGTCCATAATTTTTAACCGTTACGCTTGATTCATTCTTCTGGCTCCTCGGTAAGGTCAGGAGAGTGACTTTCATATTCTTCAGCGTCAGTTATGCCGAAATCATCTTCAGCATCACTTATATCGAAGTGATCTTCAGCCCTGCCAGCATCGGACGAGTACATTTTCTTAACAGGATTGTGATGGAAGCTCGGGGAGGGATTATTGAAGCTAGAGCTCATGCTACTAATACTATTGCGCCATGGAGAACTATCGAAGGTGGGGCTCAAAAAACCATCTGATCCAGGCGTATTTGCTGAAGGCATGCCAAATGACCCGGAAGCGGAAAATGAAGGCATTCTGAATCCTCTTGAGCCACTTGAACCCGATGCAGTTCCTAAAGAGCCTGAAGACGTACCCAAGATATTACTCAAAAAGCCAGCTGATCCAGATGCACTTGTTGAAGGCATTCCAAATGATCCAGAAACTGAAGGCATACCGATTCCGACTGAAGCACCTACGCCAGATTTCGCACCTGAAGGCGGTCCAAAGATGTTACCCAAAAAGTCACCTGGTCTAGATGTATTCATTGAAGGCAATCCAAGTGATCCGGAAATTGAAGGCAATCCAAGTGATCCGGAAATTGAAGGCAATCCAAGTGAATCGGAAACCGAAGGCCAGCCGATTCCGGCTGAGGCACCGAAACCGGAATTAGACGTTCCAAAGATGTTACTCAAAAAGCCACCTGATCCAGATGCATTCATTGAAGGCAATCCAATTGATCCGGACAGTGAAGGCAATCCAACTGATCCGGACAGTGAAGGCAGGCCGATTCCGGCTGAGGCACCCAAACCGGAATTAGGCGTTCCAAAGATGTTACTCAAAAAGCCACCTGATCCAGATGCATTCATTGAAGGCAATCCAATTGATCCGGACAGTGAAGGCAATCCAACTGATCCGGACAGTGAAGGCAGGCCGATTCCGGCTGAGGCACCCAAACCGGAATTAGGCGTTCCAAAGATGTTACTCAAAAAGCCACCTGATCCAGATGCATTCATTGAAGGCAATCCAATTGATCCGGACAGTGAAGGAAATCCAACTGATCCGGAGAGTGAAGGCAATCCACCTAATACGGAGAGTGAAGGCAATCCAACTGATCCGGACAGTGAAGGCAATCCAACTGATCCGGACAGTGAAGGCAGGCCGATTCCGGCTGAGGCACCCAAACCGGAATTAGGCGTTCCAAAGATGTTACTCAAAGAGCCACCTGATCCAGATGCATTCATTGAAGGCAATCCAATTGATCCGGACACTGAAGGCAGGCCGATTCCGGCTGAGGCACCTACACCGGAATTAGGTGCTCCAAAGGTGTTACCCAAAAAGCCACCTGATCCAGATGCATTTATTGAGGGCTTGCCTAATGACCCAGATATTGAAGGCAGGCCTAATGAACCGGATGCGCTAAGTGAAGGCAATCCTAATGACCCAGATATTGAAGGCAGGCCTAGTGAACCGGATGCGCTAAGTGAAGGCATTTTGAATCTCATTGGACTACCTGAACCGGAAGTAACTTCTAAAAAGTCTGAAGGAGTACCTAAAATGGAGCTGAAAAAACCACCTGATGCAGGTGTATTTATTGAAGGGATGCCAAAAATCCCGGATGTACTACTGGAAGGCGTAATAAATCTTCTCCAGCCATCTGATCCATATGTTGTCTCTGAAGGCATGCCGAAAGAAGCGCTCATACCAGATATGGGTAAACCAGGAACATTTCTGCCAAAATCGAAATTGAATAAACTTGAACCGTCCCTTCGTGGGAAATTGTGTCCTGGACCTTCATATTGTCTCGTACCAAACGGATGAAAGTCATTGGATGAACCTGAAAAGAGAAATAGCACTAGCTGTAAACCAAAATTATGCGAATATCGTAGAGGTGCAGTGAAGGAATCGAAGTCTGATAACAAAAATAGCGAAAGGTTTCCATAGCAAAATAATTCATCAGACATACAGTGTATTATCTCTTTAATTTCACGCAAGTGTTATTGGTCGAACATTAATAAGCGTTTTATTGAGGGTTCGAATGGGCAAAGCGTGTATTCTGAGAGGATTTGGACGTGCAATAATAGCTAACACAAGAAATGTACTGGTTCTAGCATCTCCCAAGCGGCAGTTTCTCCTGGACTTTTTATGCACAACTGCAGCAAAGGTTTACCGTGAACGAATTGAAACGTAAAAAGTTTACAGAAATCGACAATCCTGTGGACGAAAGCAACTGGTGGATTGGAGAGATCACAGGAGACTTGCGAGAATCATGGGAGCCAACAGACTGGTCAGAACCGTGCAAATCATTGCTGCATTGAACATTGGTGTGCCGAGTTACCTCGGAATACACCAAATGTCGGACCAATTCGGAAATGGACTACAACAGCCGACTACCATGTCACTAGTCTTTTTTGACCCCTCTGATCCACAAACTGCATTCGTCCGTAGGATTGCGGTCGAATGCGACGGTTGTGCATGAAACGTCCCGGATAACGGCCGTTCGGAAGGTGCTGGAACTGGCACCGCTAACATCAAAGACCATGCCACGTTATAAGTAGCTCAGATCACGGGTTTTACCCATTCCGAATCTCAATGAAACGCTTACTTCAATTCACAGAAGCAGATAAAAAGTCAAGCAGTTTATATACCGGAGGCCTGCACTAAACACAGGTAGGAGGGGACACGCACTGTTCCAGACTTCAAGGTGGAATGTAATTTTCTTTAATTTTTACAGGTACAATGGCTTTCCAAGCCTGATAAACTTGGGTAGATGAATCCTCGTTGCAACACATATTAAAGAATCTGTGGATTACAGAGTCTCTGTAAAGCAGATTTGAGACTTACTAGCTGGGGTTGTCAAAATCCTGGCTTCTTCCCAGCGTGGGTAGTAAGTTTCCGAAGTGACGAGGCGAGATAAAGCAGCAGATGAAGCCTGCATTTTAATGTTATATTTATGTTCCGAAAAACGCAATTTCACATTCCTAATAAGAGAACGAACATACAGCTGTTAGGGTGTGCAGAGGAAAACGAAATAATAGCCTGTGGAAAAGAAGGTTTGCGGTAAACAGAGAAATTTAAATTATTGGAAACCGGATGCCTACGAAGCAGAAAATCCAAGAAAGGAAGCGATCCATTGGACTCCAATTCTACCGTAAATTTAATGAAAGGAAGGTGGGACGACATTAAATCTGCAAATTTTAGGAAATTATCCGATGAGTTGGGCCATAGGACGAGCACGTTGTTCACGTAGCGCAAACATAATAGAGGTTTAATGAGGCAAGATGCCAAAACAGAATGCTCCAAATGTTGCACAGCAATTTCTGCCTGTAGTAGGGAGAGGGGCGACCCCATTGGGGCACCCTCAAGCTGCCTGGAAATTTGTTCGTTGAACCTGAAAAAAGACCTGCGATGAATAAGGCGAAGAGCCCTTAAAATTGCTTGAATAACTTCATCCGGGTAAACTGCCAAAATAGTGAGTTTTCCAGCTATGAGATCATGGGCAAGAAGGACTGGAACATTCGGAAAAAGGGAAACAATATCTAAAGAAGCAAGAATAAAATTGGAGGATGAAAGAGTAACAGATTTGATTAGATTGATGGCCTGAACCGTATTAGATACGGAATACGGTGACCCAGCATACAAACAGGAAAGGAGGAGCGCTAACTCCTGTTCTAGAGGATAAATGAGGCTGACGAGTCCCGAGACAAGGGGGCGGACAGGATGACCCTCCTTGAGGAGCTTAATAGTGGCAAATAATTCTGGGACGCGTGGGCCGGTAGGTAGATGCAACGAAGAAACTAAAACAGAAGGAAGACAATCATGATTTTTTAATTTGCTAAGAGCGATTAGGTACTGGCAGTCGGATCTGAAGAGGCATGAGAAAGAGGAATGTTAGACAGGGTCTTACTCATCTTACTAACGTATTCGTCCTTATTCATTCACACCATTTGAGAGGTTTTATCAGCTTTCGAAATGGCAATGTTTGGTGCTGAACTCAATAGTCTTAATCTTTTTTGTTCAGCGCTGAAAACAGTGATGTCCTATTGACTGCAAGGAGGTTTGAAGTTTTGATTACTATGAGCAACACGATAACGGGTTGATTCTTGCTGTTGAAGTGGTAAAGCTGAGATAATTTGTTCGGCTTGTGGAATAACTTGTAGTTTATCTGGCCTAAGTGTTAGGTATGCAAACTTTTGGCCTCTTTGTAGTGCTGCAATTTGTAGAGGTGTCAACACATGGTTACTGAGATTGATGAAACTAGGTTGTATCTTTAATTTCTCCGAGGTTTGATTCGAACCAGTTAGGAAACGAGGAACACGTTCCTGAGCAACTAAATGCCTTAACTTATGAACGTGGGTCCTGTTGTATGCTTGAGCAACTGAATTACAGGTAGCCAAAATAGTGACTAAAAATCTGTCAAAAATGATCGGGTGAAGCCCCTGAGACAGGTGTGGGTATGCTAAGTAAGATTTTCTACGAAGAAAATTTATATAACCTCTTTTCTTCCGAATCGCAAATTGCAGTCTTTTTCGTTCAGCATTTTTAATGATGACAGCATCTTGGCGGGAAATAGGGGTACACCAAATATTAAGGAATCGAGGTATAACACCGAAGTCTTTACAGTTTATGACAAAAGACAGATGCGTGACTTGAATTTCTAACATACGCCTGAAGGAAAGAAAACTCTTTACCAAATGCTCCATGATGCGCTGATGCGATCAGATAAAAACACCATCTGATTGCATCAGCGCATCATGGATCATTTGGTCAAGAGTTTCGTTCATAAAAGTTGCCATGATAACTTTTTATGTGGTCATTTTCATCTAATAAAGGACTCCAGGGGAGTCTAAAAGATCTTATGAGTGTCATTTTAATTTTTGTATATAGTTCATTAAATGTAATTTTACGAAGTACATCTGTCATCTTCAGACTTCGTTTTAATCGTGCATAACACAGCGTTTTTACCTGATCATTGAGTTTTATTCTGTACGCACCGTCATAATCATCAATGAACGCTTACTGATACTCAACCAGCTTATCTGATTGATTTATACACTGAGTGGCCACTTTATTATGACCACCTGACAGTTTTAAGCAAATAAGCTATGACTACACACTGTTGCCGCCAGAGGGCGAGGCTGGCATAAAAAGGGAAAGCTTAGTGCTTGCGACAGTAGTAAAAATGATTTTTGGGTGACGAGATAGGTAAAAAATGCGATTTGACGGACTTTCAACGTGGGATGATTGTAGGAGCTCGGAGCCATGGAGTGAGTATCACCGAAACCACCGCATTCGTGAAATGTTCCAGAGCAGCTGTTGTTAAAGTGTTTAAAGACTGTCATGGAGTGAGTATCACCGAAACCACCGCATTCGTGAAATGTTCCAGAGCAGCTGTTGTTAAAGTGTTTAAAGACTGTTCTGTCAGCAAAAAAAAAAAATGGGTCTCTACGTGCAAAGTGTGGTCGTCATCGACTAGTGACTGCTCGGGCGGATCGAAGAGTGTCCAGACTGGTAACAGACAGCAGAAGGGCAACAGTGCAGCAAATTACAGAACATCTTAATCAAGGATCCCCTTAAATGATCTCTGCACGCACTTTTCGCCGTACACTGCATCGGATGGGATATGGCAGCCAAAGGCCTGTTCGAACAACTTTGCTGTCTGCAGTTAACAAGAGAAAACGTCACTAGTTCGTACAGGAGCACAAGGATCGGACAGTCGATAATTGGAAACAAATTATGTGGTCCGATGAATCACGTTTTCAGTTGCACCATGCCGACGGCCGACTGAGAATTTGGCGGAAACAGCACGAAAGCATGGACCCCAAACGCATCGCTACAACCCTTCAAGTTGGTGGAGGCAACGTTATGGTTTGGGGAATGTTTTCTTGACATGTTTTGGGCCCTTTAATTCATGTTGATCAACGTCTGACTGGCACATGATATCTAAACATCGTTGTGGAACAAGTGAATCCTGTCATGTGGATGGTTTATCCCAATGGGGATGGCTACTTTCAACAAGATAATGCGTCCTGCCATAGTGTTCGTATTGCACAGGATTGGTTTCAGGAACATGCCGGTGAGTTTACTTTGCTTAGGTGGCCCCCACAATCTCCAGATCTGAACCCCATTGAGAATTTGTGGATGAAGTTGAACGAGCCATCGGAGACCCTGCAATCTCACACTCCTGGAAAGTGCTATTCATCAAGCATGGTCTCAGATTCCACAAACCACCTATCAACATCTCGCAGTATTAAAGGAAAAAGGTGGCCCAACGAAGTACTGAGGGGGTGGTCATAATAAAGTGGCCACTCAGTGTATAGCACAATACGGTCAGGTGCGGTCTTACATGTTAGAATGCGGCATTTACGCGATGCTGGTAAGTGCACCTAATATTGCGACATCTCAGTGTACTTACAAGAGAGGTATAGCACCAATGTAAAGACGGGGAGAGGGAAAGGTTTGCAGTACCATTCTATCAACTACAACAGGGAACATATACAGTCTAGCCCCCAAAAAATATGACCACCCCTGACGTAAGAAAGAACAGTAACCAGCAGCCAGATGGCGTGCATAGCATTACATGCAAATCATGTAAGGCATTTAAAAGGACACGAACTCGTGAGCGGTTTGCAGTTTCGCTTGAAAATCGGAAAAAAATGTGACCTAACAGAGTTTGAAAAAGGAATGATTATTAGCTACGGACAGAAGAGTGGCAGCATTACATTGTGAGCTGTTTATGTGGATCAGTTGTTAAAGTGCTCCAGGAATCGAAGGGAACCGGCAAGACCTACAGTAACCGGGGTAATAGTAAATTCACACGAAGCATTAACGACCGGGGGCAGCAAACGACTCTCGCGACTTGTACGATACTACATACAGGCCCCAGTGGAACAACTGGCCAGAGCATTTAATGTAGGCATATCGAGGAGTGTATCGGAGACCACAGTCCAACAAACGCTACTCTGTATGGGTCTCCGGAGCCGCCGTATACTCAAGGTACCCATGCCGACGGCAAACCACCAACGATTACGGCATGAATTTACATCTGAGAGGAGGCGTTGGACCATCGAACACTGTAAGAAAGTCTCCTTTTCAAAGGAATCTCGTTTTCTGCTTAATCGTGTGGATGGTAGCTGGAGAGCACGGCGAAGCATTGCTGACAGAAATCATTCTGACACGGTGCTCGAGATGAAACAACCAGGAGGTGGCAGTGTGCTCGTCTAGGGTATGATTTTCTGGGAGTCATTGGGAGTAATCACCCCCTCGATTGCACGATGAACGCTTCAGGCTACCTATCCATTGTGGAGGATCTGCTGCTCCCATTAATGGCGACTGTCTATTTCCCATGATATGGGTTGCTTTCAGCAAGATGCTGGCCTTTTCCATGTTGCTATGCGAGTGAGAGAATTGTTGGGGAAGCATTTCAGCGAATTTAACTTACTATCCTGGCCACCGTACTCGCCGGACATTGAATTATTGAACATCTGTGGGACTATCTTGACCAACAAGTTTGACGTATGAATCCACCCCCGATGACTCTTGATCTACGAGAAGTTATGTTGTCGGCATGGTATAGCATCCCTACAGAAAAGTCCAAGGGCCTCACTGAATCAATGCCACGCCATATATCTGCGGTATTGGCGGCTCGATGAGGAAGAGGGCATACCTCATACTATGTACTAATAGGTGGTCATATTGTTTTTGACTGGATTGTGTATTAATGTTTTAATAAAAAAGAGTGAATTTGTGATCACAAATGTTTTTAGATGTTCGTTTGCATCGTTTGCGTTATATCCGATAGTATTGTGATTAAATAACATAATAAATGCCCAAAGTAATCGAGGTAGTTGCCTTCAATGCACGATCTTAATAACAAGAGTCACTCACAATACAAATTTAAATTCGTTGGCTGAATTTAAAGATTTTATTGTATAAGAACTTTCGGGTTTCCCTACAACCCATCATCAGATAAAGAAGAAGGAATAGGTTTAAATAAAGTGTTCCGTGAACATAACATAGATAACAGATATTAATATGACATAAAGAAAATAGAATGCAGTTATACATAACATACTGCATTGTGAAAATGAAGGAAGGTTAGTAGGTAACTAAATTAATTGTGTTGTTCTCATCAAAAGATACAACAAGGATCACTATAGCAGAAATCGAGATTAAGTGATTTCGTCCTCAGTTTGCCTCGTATTCGGTACTGTAAATAGTTTCCAGATTGTAGGTACAGATACTGGAACATTGTCATTACAGCATAAATGTCTCTGAGTAGCAATTACAAGGCTCTCAGTGAACAGCAATGAAGAGACAGCACTAGGTGTTACGATGATGGAAGCATCATTCCAAATTGGATAGTGCAGGCCATCGCACACGAGTCGAGACAATGCAGAATTTTTAAGTCCATTCTTTACGGCGTATTTATGTTCATTCAGTCTTGTTGCTAATGTACGTTTTGTAGATCCTATATATTTACTGTCGGGAGTGTCAGCATCAATATTCTTTAAGGGGATGCTGTAAACGCCAAATTTGTTTAGCTTTGTTACCTGGTCTCGATCTTTCTTAAATAACTGGAAAATGTTTGTAGTACGTACTCCGAATTCCAGGTGAAAGTTTCTGCAAATTGCTTTGAGAATGGACTTAAAAGTTCTGCATTGTCTTGACTCGTGTGCGATGGCCTGCACTATCCAATTTGGAATGATGTTTCCATCATCGTAACACCTAGTGCTGTCTCTACATTGCTGTTCACTGAGAGCCTTGTAATTGCTACTCAGAGACATTTATGCTGCAATGACAATGTTCCAGTATCTGTACCTACAATCAGGAAATTATATGAAGTTCCGAATACGAGGCAAACTAGGACGAAATCACTTAATCTCGATTTCTGCTATAGTGATCCTTGTTGTATCTTTTGATGAGAACAACACAATTAATTTAGTTACCTACTAACCTTCCTTCATTTTCACAATGCAGTATTTTATGTATAACTGCATTCTATTTTCTTTATGTCATATTATTATCTGATATCTATATTATGTTCACGGAACACTTTATTTAAACTTATTCCTTCTTCTGTATCTGATGATGGGTTGTAGGGAAACCCGAAAGTTCTTATACAATAAAATCTTTAAATTCAGCCAACGAATTTAAATTTGTATTGTGAGTGACTCTTGTTATTAAGATCGTGCATTGAAGCCAACTACCTCGATTACTTTGGACTATTTGTGCACGAATTTGAATTCTCCTAATAATGAATGCCAAAACTGATGAAACAATAAAAGACATCATACACGGTCGAGTCACATTATAGGCTCTGGAAGGTGTTTACAGGTATGTGGTGCCCTGCTGATTGCACTGCATCTGACAGCTGTTGCAGGGTGCGTGGTGGAGGATTCATAAAGCGAACAACACCATCGAAATGGTCCCACAAACGCTCAATTGGGTTTACGTCTGGGGAATTAAGGGGCCAGGGAAGTACTTTGGTGTCTTCACCATGCTCTTCCAACCACTCTCGTACATTTCTAGCTGTGTGACACCTAGCATTGTCGTGCTGGAAGATCCCATTCACCCCAGGGAAGACATTCAGCATCTATGGGTGTATGTGGTCTGCAAGGATGGATTCATAACGAATTCGGTCGATAGTGCATTCCACAGGTATGCGTGGACCCAGAAAATGCCACAAAAACATTCCCCAGATCATAACGCTGCCCCCACCAGCTTATGTTCTTCTAGTAATGGTTGAAGAGCGATTATTGTCCGATGTTTCTCGCTTTATACGCCAACGTCCATACGTTCGATGAAGCAGAAAACGTGACATATCGGAGAAGGCAAACTGTTGCCAATCAGCGGAGCACAATTCCGGTACAGCCTTGCAAATGTAAGCCTTCTTCTTCCAACGCACCTTCGTTAGCATAGCTTCAGTGACCATCAGTCTGCATCGGAGCCCCATAAGAATCAGGGTTCGCTTAACTGTCATTTTAGACACACTTCCGGTAGCCCCCTGGTTCATTCGGCCAGTGAGTTGCTCCACTGTAGGGTTTCGATCGGCCCTCACGCACGTTTGAATCCGACGTTCACCTCTCACATCAATGGCACGTGGTGCTCCACAGTTTCCACGTCGCTCATTCGCAATGGTGCCATTTCTCCAATCACGATACACTTTTACCACAGGAGCACGCGAACAGTTCACAAACTGTGCTGTTTCAGAAATACTGCCACCCTTGGCCGGAAAGCCGATAATCACCTCTTTCTGCAAATATGATAAATCGCTTCTTTTATCCATGGCAACAACGAGTGATATGTTTTCAGAATGCCTACAGCACACCTTATATACCCTCCAAGTCAGCTAACGACACGTGCCTTCTTTCACTGGCTACACGCTGTTGACGTCAAAAGTGGCAGGTGGTCACAATAATGTGACTCGACTGTGTATATTTACATTTACCGGACAAATTTTGATGAGGCTTGATTATATCTGTGTATTTAACATTGGCAAAATTAAAAAAATGACTAAAGTAATTAAGTCACTTTATGCAACAGATGTGTGATTTCTAATCAAAATAACTTTAATCTAACACTTATACATGAACTTGATAACTCTTAAGACAAAATGTTAGCGCTTTAAAATTTTGCAATCTGATTCTGTTACCACAATCTTAAGACTAATTTTGTTGCAACAAAGGAGTTAAATTTCCTAACGTCATAATCTCAACTGAATTTCGTCGCTACAACTCTGCATGATAATGAAAAACGAGGAAACAGGAGCGTAGCAGTACTTATGTCAATTATGTAGAAAATAGGAGCATAACATTGCTTATCTCAGTTACGTGGAACTCAGGCAACTTAAAACAACAGGAGGCTCCGTGCTTTTTCAAAAATATTTTCTACATCTCACAGCTAGATATCTTCTTACATACCTGTTCCGCTAGTTTTTTCGAATACTCTTTCTTCCAAGGAAATCATCCAGGAGCTGAGCCCTATGTAGACGAGGAATATCGTCCATAAAAAGAAACTGAGGGTAACAGTAGCCAGGAAAAGCAAGATACATTGTTCGAGGATCTAGTCCTTGTAACACTGACCAATCATATTGCTGCCTTCAAGCTTTTGAGGTGGTGGTCGTTCGATCAGCATTAAGCCACCTCAGAGTAGCAAACCACCGCCACCAAATTTGTCTCGTTCTCTGATGTTGGAGGGCTAATTACGGGTTCCTAGTCATCTCCATATGAAATGACGCCAAGAATCTATTTGTAAACCAAATCTGGACTCATCAGTAAAGAGATCACTGACCCATCAGCCATCGCTCTAGAAACAATATCGTTTACACCAGTTTTAATTAGCTTTCCTGTGAGATAATGCCAGAGAGACAAAAATTATGGGTTCTCTTTCATAAAGGCTATTCTCAATGAGGCATCGATATAGATATGGTTTGCCTTGAACCTAGTGGTGAACCACTCTGGAATGATTCGTTCATAAGGAATGACTCTTCACCGTGAATGGTTGTGAATGATCATTTAATCCGTCATTACTAAACTGTGAATGAATCAACGCTATGGATGTGGCTTCAATCCGCCTCATCGCTGTGAATGTCGCTTCAATTCGCCTCATTGCTGTGAATGCCACTTCAATCCGCCTCACCGCTATGAATATCCCTTCAATCGCCCTCATCGCTGTGAATGTCGCTTCAATGCGCGTCATTACTGTGAATGATCATTCAATCTGCTATTACTACGACACACACTGAAGTCGCAGCACATTTTACTTTATTCCGCCAGCATGAATTCGAAACGAATTCCCAAGAAAAAAAGGAATGTCGAGAATTAATAAGTGCCAACTGTTATGTGGGTGAGCCATCAGCAGTCAGCTAGGAAATAATGATGAAACTTAAGAATGGGAATTATACGCGAATGCCATTCATTTGAAAGGTGTTACTCAGTCGTTCATCATGAGTCGGCTCGTGGCAAATCATCCATTGTGAACGGTGCATAACTCGCCCTCTTTTGGGCAGTTTGTCCAAAAGAGCTGTGCTCTTCAAAGTGGTTTGATAGCAAACAATGGATCCCTGATAGCAAATGCTTTACTCCGTCAGCATAGTGACAACTTGGAAATTGAACGACCATTCATGAATGACTCTTTTACGTGAATGATGGATGAACTCCCAAGAAGGAATGATATCACTGCTTGACACAGTCGTCCCTGTGGCTGCGAATAATTCTTCAGAAAGCCATCTGGCTGTGTACGCTCTTTGATGTCACACAGTTAAAGCGAGATAATGATCATCACGAGGTGCGATAATCTTTTGGCCACCTCGATCAGGCTCTATGACACGTCTCCAATGTCGATAAATTTCTGCCATAAACCTGAAACCAATCTTCGATGGATATTCAAGACTCTTGCTACATAGACCAGCGACTGACCTGCTTTTAGTCTTCGTATGGCTCAACCCCTGAATGAGTCAGTAAAACATGAATGAGAGCGGAGTGGTCTAAGCGATGTCTTCTGATCATTCGTCCAAGATGGGTCCAGGTTCGAATACCGGTGAGGCATGGATATTGTTTTTGTGTAACGGCGCTGGCTCTCTCCCTTCCCTGGAACCAGTGGCCCTAAATTAGGGACGGGCGACTGCTTATAGCCCATTGAGTTGCTCACGGTGGTCCTTAAACCTCCAATCAAAAAAACAAAACAAAACATGAATGTGACATTAGAAATTAGTTTTCGGTAAATCTGTACTTTAAGGTCCTAAATTTTTTGGCTGAAAATTTAGGACGCTAAACTACACATTTTCCGAATTTTCATCCAAAGAGATTCTTCTTACTAGCGTTCACGGCGAGAACTGACGCTTTTGCCCACCAGATGGATTTAAGTAGATAACTTAAATTTGCATATTCGGCAGCTTTGTTCTCTACAGTATACACATTTAGGTGCTGAAGTTATCTTCTCATGTTGCACCGAATACGCAATATCCCTGCTATTACATTTCGTTCAGGAAAATTTATTTTTCACAAAACGCGTTTCAGACTGTAATTTCCAACATCAGGGTAATTTGAATGCAAGCTGTTAGTTTGACTTTTTGTGGAAAGGATGAGTTTCAGTAATTAATTATCGCAAGGTCAAACGTTGAGTACCTGAAAGTGAAATTCTTTTCTGTAACAGCTAGAAACTAAATGGCATGATAAACGCAAACTCAGACTGGCTGGCGACGATGTACGAGATGGGACAAAAAGGTGATTTTTGCCTGACGAAAAAGGTAACGAAAAAGTACATAAGCATGATAAACGCAAACTCAGACTGGCTGGAGACGATGTACGAGATGGGACAAAAGGTGATTTTTGCTTGACGAAAAAAGTAACGAAAAAGTACATGAGCATACCTTAAATTCCGATCAAAACGATCACACTTAAACATATAATCCACTTATTACTTATCTTACGCCAGTTTTGGAGAATCTTCCTAAATCCATCTGGTGTTATCGCCATTTACTCTGTCTTCGTATTTCTTTCACTGTTTTGTCCAATATGAAATCCTTTATCTTTCAACGCGGATTTGTTTAAAGGAAATCCGAAAATCCGTGGGAGCTAAGTACAGTGGAACATGGGTTATACGTTTTGCACTTTTATAGGGAATTCTGCGCTAGTCCCAATACTTCACTGTAGTTTATAACGTAATTTCTCTTCGTGCTGAAATGTTGTCGTTCTTCTTACGTTGTTTCTAAAACATTAAACAAGCATACGATGAAATAGTTCCTAAATGAATATTTACGGCCAGACGAATCATTAAAACAGAAGTCATCTACGGGAATTGGCTTTATTCCAGCTTTATATCAATAGATCAGATATCACACTTTTTTTTTTTTCGAAATAGATATTTCTTAATTTGTATTTTTTTAATTTTCCGCAGATTTTTACTAAACTGTATCCTAAATATAACTAGACATATTGGTAAATATGTATTTACTATTGACAGTTCGGTAAAATTTGTATTCTACAACAAGATATTTTTACTACATTTATCCATTTTGTTCGTAAGCAATCTTTTTAAAAACTGAAAAAATTTGGTTTGTAATGAAAAAAAGGAGTTTTTCATTTTTACTTGAAGAAATAATAATAATAATAATAATAATAATAATAATAATAATGATAATAATAATAATAAAATAATAATAATAATAATTGAGCTACTTTTGAAGTTATTTGGCTACTTTTCAGAGCTAAGGCTGCTATTTTCTCATTGAACTTGTCTGGCAACACTGTCTCCACTCACCCACCGGAAGTCAGGTTTATAAACTTTGCATCCGGCAATGGCGCGCATGGAGTGCTTCATTTCCTCACGTAAGAACAGAGCGGAAAATGGACTTGTCAGCTAAGATTATCTTTGCCTTTATTGTGCAATCCAAGCTATGAAATTTGTAACTCTGTTAACATTTTGAAACTCAATGGTGGCGTCTCGAAAAGGAACATTTCTTTCTTTGAAAAAAAAAATGAAATGTTCTTAAAGAATAATGATACAAATCCGAAACTGACGACTTGGCAAAAAATTGGGAATGGCGGCTACTGCGGTTTCTAATATCATATACAAGTGGTAGGAATTTGATGAAAGCACGAAAACCACGCTGCATTAAAAATTATAAGACTTCATATACGCACTTCAATGTGAAAATCAAGTCTTGTGTGAAGTGGGATATCTTCAATGGCTGACCAAGTAAACTCGACTAAAAGATGCTCCATGAGAATCGTAAGATATTGCTGTTTACAGATCATTATCCTCACCCGCTAAACATTGATTTTCTGGCTAAAGTCCGGTTTCTAAGAGCATATTGCACAAACAAGTTGCTGCCTTTGGACGTCGGCATACTTAAAAATTTCAAAGATTTTTACCGCAAAAGACTTGTGTAGCTCGCTGTCGACTACCAGCATAATGATGAGCAGGAAAATCTGAAAGTTGACTTTCTTCAGGGCATGACATTAAGAGCAGGCTGATGGCAGCAAATCACATCATAAACAATACAAAATTGTTTTACCGAAGCTGTTTTTTTTTCTCAAACATCTCGACCTCAGAAAACTTGCAGCTTATGAAGGAAGGTGATGATTCTGAAGGTGGCATTCCTCTTGTCATATGGGAACCTTAGACTGGTGAAGAAAGCTTTGCAGATTATTCCTGATGTGAGGAACTAGCAACACCATGTGTTCTCACTCTTGACGAACTTATGGCTCCAGGAGCTTAATCATGATACGACTCGTTGATTGTGAGGAAGATGAAGACGCGAAAAAAGTATGCCACCAAAGTTTAGGGAAGCTATAGCTTGTTTTCACGTGGGCTGGTGGTTTTTTTTTTTTTTTTTGCAGCATGATGCTACTAAAATATTGCTAAATAATATTCACAGTTCTGTATTTTATTCTCTGAATTCAATAATTTTGAAACGAGCAAAGATTATTGAATATTTTACTCGGCATTAACGCAAAATCAGCTACTGGAAAAACTGCTTTGAAAAGAGCGATGTCCATAAGCAAAGGAAACGGCTTTTGATTAATCGTATTCGGATTTTCTACTAAGTTTTTCAATGGTGAAGGGCTTTTTTTGTCAATGAAATTAGAATGAAAAATTAATACAAAAGTTGAAATGGACATAAGCTTAAGGTAGAAATTATTCATGCATGTCGTACATTATAAATTAGCGAATACCAAATTACATAGTTTTTTCCGTTTTTTTCTGTTTGAAAGCGTTCGAAACGTTACAAGAAAATTTCCCTTTTTGATATTTCTTTTATAGCATTTTAATATCATCCCCTAGAGAAACGTATGCCCGAGATTACACTGTAACTGAATCCTACGTGCTTCATAATCAGCACAGATTAAGATGGCACATTTTTTTGTAAAAAGTGGACTTATTTTATTTTTCCCAAAATGTGACCAACTTTCTCTCTCTCACTCCCTCTTTCACGAGTCGAAGACTATCATGCTGAATCTGTTCGAAAACTTTTTATTTCATTTTCCGATATAGGATGGAGAGTTTCGTAGTTTTCGTCCCTCAGAAACCAGAGAATAAGAAAGAGAGATAACAGAAATACCCCGGAAACATTCTAAAATAATTTAAAAGTCAATGTTTCCCTTTTATTATGTTTCAGGTACAATGTTAACTTTTTGCTTCATATCACATATACTGAAGTGCCAAAAAAAAAAAAAAAGACAACAACAACTGGGATACCTCTCTAGTATCAGGCTGGTCCTCCTCACGATCGTATAACAGCAGCAACGCGACGGGGCATGGACTCCACGAGTTCTCTGTAGTACTCTGGAGACAGTGCACACCATGCTTCCTTAAGAGCCTCCCACAATTCCTTAATATTCGCCGGCGGAGGATTCCTGGCATGGACGGCAAGCTGAACAACACCACAAATGTGTTCGATGGTGTTTAAATCTGACGAACGAGGTGGGACAAGTCAGGATGCCAAACTCCATGGAATGTTCCTCCAACCATAATTGGGCGACGCTGGATGTGTGTGGTGGTGCATTGTCGTGTTGAAAAAGGTCGCATCCGTCTAAGTGATTGCATGACATGAACGGGTGCAAATGATCCCGAAGGATGGTTAAGTGGCCTCTACCGATCAGAGGGATCTTCAGACGTATGTGGGGTCCTAATGCGCGCCAACTGAAAACACCCACCACGATAACAGAACCACCGCCGGCTTGCACTGTATCGTGCAGACATGCGGGATCCATTGCTTTGTGGGGTTGTCGACACACCCGGTGCCGCCAATCTTCCCCAAATAGTTGCTACCGCGATTCGTCGAACCAGACTACACGTTTCCAGTCATCTTGTGTCCAATGGCTGTGTTTCCGATCCCAGGCGAGGCACACAGCCTTGTGTTGTCTGGTCAGCAATGGCACATGGGTGGGTCATCGGAGACACTGTCTTCTGTGGTTGCCAATGGGCGGGCGGGCGGGCGGTGGGGCGGGCGTTACCTTGTTGAAACTGTGCATCAGGAATACCAGGGAAATACAACAACAAAACAGAATGCAGCATCTCATTGATATATCGTTGTGCTGTCGTTGTACGAACTAGGCGTACGAGAGGTGAACTGCTGTTAAATCTGAGAGCACCCCTAACCACACCACCCGGCTGAGGAACCGTATGACTCTCACGAATGGCAGCAGTATCAACCCGGTGACCCCGTTGGCTCTTGACTCTCAATTGGAGAACGTTGGCGCTGAAACAGAAGCGAGACTCGTCGCTGAATATCACATGGTTCCATTTGTACCTCCAGGCATGTCTGGTACGGCACCACTGCGACCTTGCGTCACGTCATGCTACGGTAAGTGGCAGTAGGGGTAATGCCTGGCTCTAGAGCGCAAACATTCATCATCCAATCTACGATTCACAATACGTGCCGATACAAGGATGTCCATAGCTGCCTGTACACCTCGTCGAATGTCGTCCGCTTGAGATGGTAGGGCTGCTAGATTTGCAGTCGAATGTGCCAATCGAGGCATTTGGCCTTTTTTCTACCAGCACCAGTCCCTCTACGTCGACGAACGTTACCTTCCTCCAACCACTATCGCCACACTTGGCAGGCAGTTGTTATACCCCGATGTTTTTTGCACAGCGATGCAACACAATGTTCAACCAGCTGTACATAGTCCTATGATGAAGTCTCTGGTAAAGGTGTTCGTGTGATGGTAGGGTTCCCGATGACGTCGCCCAGGCTTTCCCACTGCTTACACGGGCTTTCGCCACCGACATCACTCCGATGCAGTCATCCACTCTTTCAGGTGAGGACGTGTCGTAAGTCAATAATATATATACCTCTGTGATGAAGCCTCTGGTAACGGTGTCTCTGTGATGGTAGAATTCCTGATGACATCATCCAGGCAATCTCACTCTTTACACGTGCTTTCGCCACCAAGATCACTCCGGTTCGGAGGTACACACTACCAGTTGAGGAAGATCAAATTTTACTACGGCGAGCCATTTTGCCCTTTTATCTATCTTATCTATCACGTGATTTTTCCGCAACTGCAATCATAAATTGTCGCAAACACCCACCAATTTACATGGCGCTCCGGCGAATACTTCCTGGTGTAACATTTTCTATGTCCAGGAACGAAATTAGCAAAGCAGCTGTTCTTTCTTTAAAAATAAAAAAGCACAATGAATAACAGATAATTTCTCAAAAACATGATCACTTATGTTGAATTGATCGAGATAAGCCCTGTGGCTTTAATTTGAAAAGCCGAGTGCTGCACTTGTAAACAAAATCGTTATCTGGAAATATGAATTCCCTGTCGAGTAATGTTTTCTGCTAAACGTTTCAGCACTTAGATGGTAAGATTATTTTTTGGCGTATAACTCGCGTTGAATGTACTAAATCAGAAAGCGTAAAATAGATAAAAATTTCTTGGGTAAGATGATTAAGTCGAATGTGTTGAATAAATGTTCTCTGTATGGTTACAATTACTGTAATACTGAAGTGAATTAAATACACACGTACTACTAGAAGCATCTGAAGTATCTTTTCCTGGGTTAAATAATCATCTTATAAGACCGTAGGCTGCCTTTTCGAAATCCATAATATCGTCCAAGTTCATAGCAATGCCTACATACGTACGTATAAGTGAAAAGTACGCCAAAAATCTAGTGTAAATATTTTAAATTGCGAAAATTCCACGAGTTTTGGTTTGATAAATTTCACAGAAGTATCTCTAAGTTTAAGAAAAAACCCAGCAGTATTGTTATAGTACTGTTTAATAGATAACATTTTGTCCCCCTCGCGTGGATTTTTCAGACCTTTGCTTTAAAGTTAATTAAACAGTTCCGGAGGTTTAGCTTTATTTTCCCCCGATGACGAAATGAATGAATTATCAGCTAAATGAGAAATCGCTCTTCTTCAGTGGTGCTTCTTATTCAATGTTGTATATAGGAAAGATAATGAATTTAACTTGTTTGTTCTGCAAGGCGTCTTTCTCGGTTATCTTGCTATTAAATTTCCGTTTCCCCCTTAATTTGGGCTTCGATCCTCCATCTCGGCATCGGACATTCTCGATCTATCTTTTTCCTTCATCTTCCCTTCTTCTCTTCGGGGAGCTGATAAAATCTATCTCCGTTGTAACGATAATCACAAAAACAACTTCCAACCTCCTCCGAGGGCTAGATCAAGAAAGAGAGACTATTCCTTTTTCTTTTATGTGGACTTTTTATTGCTTCGCTATCACCATGTGGACAATTGTTGAATGCTCATTATCGTGATTTTTACGCGCATTGCGAGAAATTCCTCATTAAAATTCAAAGTTGTAAGACAAAACAAACATATGCTCGAATCTCGTCCTACACGAGCATAAAATCACTTTCAGAGCAATAAATTAATTCTCAAACTGAACTTCATGAACAATCAAACTAGGGAACAGCTAGTAACAGTGATTTCTCCGAACATCGGAAACACAGAAGGGAGTTGTCTTATCCACTCCTTCATTAAAGACTGGCTGAAAACTAGTAGAGGAACCATCAATGAACTAATGAAAAAGACAGCACCCCAAGAACTAATGAAAAGGGGAAACGATAGATTCATCCCAAGAGTTAATGGAAAAGGGAAGTGATAGAGCCACATCAAGAACTAATAAAAAGGAAAATTATAGTGCCAAGAACTAATGAAAAGAAAGAAATGATTTTAATACATAGGCGATATTAAAGAACGTTAATGAACCCATGATGGCACGGTATAAAAAATTGTTATTAATACAAATTTTGCCCAAACATACTGAGCCTATGGCAGCAACAATACTTAAAATATTTCGGAAGAAGACTTTTGAAAAGTTTTTAAGTTTCGTTTTTCCCTACTAGTTGTGTGTCCGCAGCACATGCTGAAGCTTTATTGGACATAATGATTAAATCAAAGTATATAGTATTTATTTTTATATGAACACAGATAAAGAATGTGTTGTTGGCTGCTTGTAGCCGGCAAGCGCGAGAACATGATTGTGGAGTATTTCGTTAGAATCATTCGACAAAGTGCAAATCAGTCGAAGACTCGCGGGGAAAGATCTATAGAGTTTAATGCGTGAAAAACGTTTTTCGCTAAATACGCACTTTCCTTGTTCTGCTAATTCCTTTAGTCCGCAAAAACCAACTAGACTCTAAAAAGATTATAATGCAAATATCACTTGAATAACTTTAATTATTTAATCAAAAGATTTTTCTGGTTGGAGTATTAAGGCTAATATGGCATAATATCAGTAACAGTTTCAAAAGTTTCAAATGACGGAAACAGTTCGTAACACGGCGGGCAATTTCAGTGAACATGATTCTGGGACAAGCAGTGAGACATGGGAAGACATTAACATTTCTCGAATTCCGTCACAAACAGGAATTCGTAAAAATGTCAAGAAATTCTTGCATGTGTACGATTCTCCGGAGACTGACAAATTAATTATTTTCTATTAAATTTAACTGATAATACGGATGAATCTTAATGCGATGACAGAAAATGTTATCGAAATCATTAAGTGTCGAAAAGCCACATTCAAATACCCGGTAACATCATCATCTATCGTAATCGGAGCTTCAGTTTTTGTTACCACCTTCCTAGTGAAATTACAAGGCGACACAAAGAAGGGTGACAAATAATGTGGACGCTACGCGTCGGCACAGGTTCAGGTAGACGCCTATTATTTCCTCCGATATCAGTTAGTATTGTTCTTTTGTGATAGTAGCAGCTGTGTAACTTTTTAAATATTCTTTAAAAGAGGAAATGTAGAAGAAATATTGAGCTCTAAATGAAGTGTCTACTTCAGAACTATGGTATTTTGTCAAAAATGTGTCAACGTAATGCTGCTGCGCAATTATAAATTTTTGAACCCCTTTTTTGCAAGACTAAAAAAATTCTGACGACATTAAAAGACCACAAAAAAAAAATGAGAACTTAAACTATGAGAAAAACAATGTTTGAATTAGCCTTGGTTTACTGAAACTAACAAAGCAGTTATGCGACAGAGAACAGTAAAGCCAACTATGAAAGTGAGAATAGGTAATTTTTTAGAATTTGAATTTGAATTTTGGAATTTGAATTTGAATTCTCCTAATTTTTAGAATTTGAATTTGAATTCTCCTAATTTTTAGAATTTGAATTTGAATTCTCCTAATTTTTAGAATTTGTATTTGAATTCCCTAATTTTTTAGAAGCAAAGGAATGGTTTGATTGTAGGAAAAAAGGAGAATGCGGTGTTTTTGACGTAATCATGCTGAACAGAGTAATCCTGATTTATCAGCAGCAGAAAGGAAATTTTAAGAATAAATGGTCCAACAGTATCGTTACATCCTCGGCAGATAATGTTCGCAATTCCAATGCAACTAAGATTTTCCGCGTGCTTTAAACCAAAAAAATGATTCTTTTAAAAAGAAAAAAAAGGCTTTGTACTGGTGTTCTGGGGTCTGAGAGTGTGTTTGTCAGGGAAAAAATAAATTTTGGTCATCGAGGTAAAAAAAAAAGAAAGACTAATTCGGGCTCACCCTTTTCACTCCGTTTTCCGTGATTTTCTATTCCTCATCTAATAATCAGCCAAAATCCCAACCCTATTCCCCGTTTTACTCTATTTTTTGTTGTTCACCTTGTGACCCCTATAATTATGGCACTGAACTTCGATGGACGAATCTGTGTAGACGTACTCTAACTTCCATCTGTTCTAACCTACAAAATGTTTTCAGGACAACGAAATATGATATCGAAGATGGACACGATATTTTCGTCCTCAGTTCTACCGGTATGCCATTTTCAAAAGCATTTTTATGTCCAAATGTCATATTCTTTCTTATTCTCTACTGGTGTGGCATTTCTACAACTATTAGGCCTGCAACTTAATTCTCGGCCGCAGGCACGACACGTTGACAGCAATTACAGCAAAGAGAATATATTTGAGCTATCGGTAAGAGAGCTGCCGAATGCCACTGCGAAAAAAAGGGATGTTTCGAGTTGATAAAGTCATCAATACTTGTGTGGACCTCCTCGACAGAAGTGAAGTGCGTATCACTCAGGTGATGTTGCAGGGAACGAAAGAGGTGATAATCCGGCTGGGCGAAGTCTGGAGAATAGGCCGTGTGGAACAAATACGTCGGGTGTGAATCTCCCATCCCGGGTCGGTGATCGTGTTTAAAGTCGTTTTCGCGGTGTGAGGACGCACGTTATCCTGAAGCAACAGGACCGATCTTCTGCCCTTGCCATTGTATGGCCTTTACGCCTCCATTGAGTCCCTCACACGAATGAGTTGCTGACAATAACGCTCAGCATTGACCGTTTCACCAGGTTTGAGCAACTCATAGTGTATGAAACCGCGCTGATCCCACCATATGCACAGCAACAACTTCCTGGCATGGATATTCGGTTTGGCTGTACTGGTGGTAGGCTACCTGGATAAACCCACGATTTGCGCCGCTTAGGATTATCGTAAAGGATCCACTTCTCATCCAAGCTCAAAATCTTGTGGAGGAAATCCTTCTTCTTGAATCTGGAGAGGAAGGACAGAGCAACATCGTAGCGCCTAGTCTTGATCGCAGCTGTTAGTTGGTGGGGCACCAAACAGCCCTTCTTTGTGAATCCGTCCAAGCCTGTGCAGGCGCTTTGCAATGGCTTGCCATGTTATTCCGAGTTCCTGGGCGAGCTCTGACTGTGTGGGACAGGAATCCGCGTCCAACAGTTGTTCCAGTTCCTCATCGTCAACTTTCTGTAGCTTTCTCGGAGGTTCTGCATCACTGAGATCGAAATTTTCCTGCTTAAACCGCTGGAACCACTTCTTACACGTACTGTAGGACACAGCAGCCTCACCCAAAGCAGCACAGATCATTTGCTGGGCTTTCGCGGCACTTTTTTTCAGCTGAAACGCGAACAGGAGGCAATGCCTCAAATGTTGCTTTTCGAACGACATTACTTTCACCGTCAATTTTCGTCCCTTCTGTCACTACAGCTGTGAGCAGTTAGTTGCCTGGAAAGCTGTTGGATGGCGCTGCAATCAGCCATTATCGCACACAGCTATTTGCATTTGCGACGTTTTATGATCGCTTGCGGTTAGGGGCCGAGAATTAAGTTGCACACCTAATATCATCTCCACAGATCATGTTTTCCCTATTCCCTACTGGTGTGGCATTTCCGCAGCTATTTTCATCTCCTTAGATCATTCTCTCTATTCTCTTGGTATGGCATTTCCGCAACTATTTTCATATCCATAGATCATGTTTTCGCTATTCTCTACTTCTACTAGCTTGACATTTTCACAACTATTTTCATCTCCATAGATCACGTCTTCCCCTGTTTTGTGGCATTTCCAAAATCATTTTCATCTCGAAAGGCCATGTTCTTTCCGATACTCAAAAAAATTGTGACATTTCCAAAATCAATTATCATCACCAAATATCATGTTCTTTCCCATTCTGTACCGAGATGAAATTTCCCGAGCTATTTTTCTCTACAAACGTCATGTACTTTCCTATTCTCCATATCCCTTAGATTTTCCCATGGTGGTCGTCAAACCTCAAAACAAAAGAGGAATTCCTTTTTATTTTAAAGGAAACATATGTATCGATACATATGCCAAATTGTCACTGGGCGCCTATTCTATATCAATAATAACTATTACTACTGAGAATTTTTTTTTCTCTTGGTTATTATCAAAAAACCAGTGCCGACTTATGATAGCATTAAGTAATTCCCCTGCATTTAGCTTTTTCATTCTACGGTATTTAAGGCATGCAATACTTCATGGCAACTTCATTCCGCATTTTGGACAGATTTAATGATTTAATTGTTTAAATAGAGTTGAGAAAAACATAAAACATGCTTTTGAATTTAGTTCCAATAGGATAGCACGAATTTCAGAACTTTTAAGCTTTGAAAAACATAGTTCTATAATTTTGTCGCGAAAAAGAAGACCCAAACACAAAGAAAACTAGCTTACAAGTTTTTGAGGTTCGCAAAACTTTCCGTCCTGTTTGCTCCATCCTTCGCGGTGCTCTTTGCTTAAATATTGGCATCTTGAAAACTTCATGGCGATTTCAAATGTTTATGCAAATTGATAATACGAAAAGGGTGCCTGGTCTTGCAGGGGAAGATATCATCAAGAAAAATTAACAATGTGTTTTAAATAATGCAGCACCTGAAAACAAAAAATATGAATTGGTGGGAAAGTCATTCAGTGGCTTAGCGGTGAAGCTACTATTTTCTGTTCTAAGATAAGGATTTTGAATCCTTGGGGTGGCTAAGAGGCAGAATTCATTATAGGATTATTTCTGACTTTATTTTTTGTCAGGGATCCTGGAACCTGAAGACCTGGGAAATCGTTCTAAAATTTCTAAAACAAAAAGCGTCTGTCTATTTTTTCTTGAGAAATGGCTTTATGAACCTCAAAATGTTAAAAATTCAGTTTTGTATCACACCCGATAATTTTTTCGCTCAGGCGCTTCTTACGATCGTGGTATCCGTCAAACAAAAATAGAAAAAAAAAAGGAAACGTATTGAAAATAAATATCAGTATAAATTTCCATTGATCGATTGCTGAACTATATGATGACTACCAGCTTGTAATGGTTTCTACGTATTACAATCGACGACTTGTATAGCGCAAATATAAATCGCATTTAAACGCGTGCTTTCTTTCAGAGGATGTAAATCTATGACTGACTTTCACGTGAATGATTTCAAATACATTTATTTAAAAATCGCTGGAAACGTTGCATCAATTTGTGTGCATGCATACTTACATTGCGACGGAATAACACACGTTAGGGTGACGCATAGTAATGTCAAGGGATCCAAGAAATGTAAAATACTCATAGTAACGGCCTGTTGTGCTCTCCTTATCGTGATTCGATTTCATGTCATGAGCGAAATAATTTGTGGCAGGTGGTATTTATAAACGCTCAGGTAATGATGAACACGATGCATTTGTGGTTTGACTTCCTAACTGAGGAAATTAATGAGGGACAGAATCAAGGTCATTCTTACGAAATCCCAGCAGCCGATCTTTCAACGCGTGCATTAAAAACATCCAACTCCGAAAACCCCGATAAATCCAGAAATTTCTGAATATATTTCAGCTAAGCATTCCTAGAACTGGGATCGTATGGGAAAGGGGACATGTCCCTGAACTTTTTCTAAAGTCGAAACATCTCCCCTCAGCTTTTAGGTCTGGTTTGTCACTCAACGTAGTACGCTTTCCTAAAGTTTTCAATTTCAAGAGCGCTAGAATTTTTTTCTAAAATTTTAATTGAAATTCAAAATAACTAAGTACTATATTTTTTAGTATCAAATGTATAGAATACATTTAATACCAAATATATTGGGTATTACTGTATTTTAATACCAGATATATAGGCTGCATTTGTCTTCATACATATGCGTGTAATGTAACTGCATGGGAACGTTGTTCGCTGGATATCGTGAGTCGGCAGGGTATGGTCTGAGCTCTGAGATTCCGCCCTTCAACACTTTACCCTCCCTAATCCTCCTTGCTTGCTCCGTATGTCTTACGCAATCTGCAGACATTGAGTTGCCCTCCTGTTTTATTGCATTATTTTATTAGCCCATCTACTCGATGATCATCTCACAGTTAACCACACTGAAAATAACCACTGGCTGCAGTGGTCAATATCCCACTTTAATCAAAAATAATTACACTGAAGTGCCAGAAAAACTGGTACACAAGTCTAATACTTGGTAGGTCCCCCACGGGAGCGCAGAGCTGCAGAAATACGACGTGGAATGGACTCCACTAGCTTCTGGAAATATGCTGTAGGCAATGCACACCGTACTTCCTGCAGAGCGTTCCACAATTCGGGTGTATTCCGAGATCTCGGATTCCTGTATCCGATATCGCGTCGCAACGTCATCCCAAATATATTCTATCACGTTCAGATTTGGGGACTTGGGTGGGAATGGCAACACCCAAAACTCAGATGAATGCTCCTCTAACCATAATGTGGCATCCCGACACTTGTGTTGTCCTGTTGGAACAGGCCCAACCCATCAGCATGAATGCAGGAAATGAACGGGTGTACCTCGTCAGAAAGGATGCACACATAGCGTTGGCCGGTCACAAAGGTTTTTAGACGTATCAGGGGTCCCACTGAAGTCCACCTAAACACACCCCATACCATTACGGACCCCTCACCAGACGTAACAGTTCCCTGTTGACAGGTAGGATCCATGGCTTCATGGGGTTTGCGCCACACACGAATCCTTCCATCTGCCCGATACAGTTGGAAACGCAACTCGTCAGACCAGGCTACTTGTTTCCAGTCATCAAGTGTCCAGTGGCAGCGTTGCCGTGCCCAAGCGAGGCGCATAGCTCTGTGTCGTACACCCATCAAGGGGACTCAAGTTGGGCGTCCGCTCCCAAAGCCCATATCGTGCAGGGTACGTTGCACAGTCCGGACGGTGATGCTTGTTGAGGCTCCAGCATTGAATTCCGATGAAACCTGCGAGAATGTTGCACGCCTATCGCGTGAAACGATTCTTGACAGCCGACGATGGTCACGTTCACCCAATGTCTTTTTACGGCCACACTGGTATCGTAGGTTGAAGGTTTTGCCTGAATTCTTGTAGTCACGGTACACCCTTGCAATGATCGTCCGTGAAAATCCGAAATTCGTTTCTACCTCCGAAATACTATGGCCCATCTCACGAGCGCCAACTATGACACCGCGTTGAAAATCGTTTAAATCGTTATTACTTATCATTCTCATGCCGAAACAGCTCTGACAGCTGGCAAGGATGTCTATCGCTTTACATACGCACTGGCGGACGCAACCGATTACGCGCATAAGTGACGTTGCTATGTATTTTGCATAAACTCGTCTATACCAGTTTTTCTGGCACTTCAGTGTATGTCTTTATATATCATCATCATTGTCAACCATTATCAATCCACTGCTGGACGAGGGTCTCCCCAAGTTTCCTCCACAACGGTCTGTCTTGTGTCAGTCTCCTCCATGCTACTCCCGCATACTTTCGAACCTCATCCACCCATCTCCCATGTGGTCTCCATCTGGGTCTTTTCTTGTCCCTTGGAATCCAATCTAAAATTTCGGCTGTCCATCGATGGTCTGTCCTTCTGGCATTATGTCCAGCCCATTGCAATTTCAGGAAATTAACTCTAATCATGATGTCTTCCACTCTTGTCATTTTTCGGATCCACGAGTTCCTCTTCTTATCTCTCCTGGTTGCACCAAGCATGCACCTCTCCATGCTACTTTGAGTTGTCTGCAGCCTTTGTATGCCTCTTTTAGTTAAGGTCCACGTCTCTGCACCATAAGTAAGCACTGGAAGGATGCATTGAATAAACACTTTTCTTTTAAGACATAATGGCATATTGCTCTTGAAAATTATGCTGTTTCTTCCAAAAGCTCTCCAGGCAAGTTTTGTACGCCGATTAATTTCTTCATCAATGTGACCCTCACTTGATATCTGCTGTCCAAGATAAACATATGTATCCGTTATCTCCAGCTTTCTCCATCAATCGATAAATCTTCATTTCTTGTAAAAGCATTGTACATCACTTTTGTCTTCTGAAAGTTCATTTTTAATCCCACTTCTTTACTCTTGTCAGCAAGTTCCTGGATCATACTCTGCAGCTCTGATGGGGTAGTTGCAAAAATGACTACGTCATCAGCAAAACGAAGGTGCGTTAGATAATCTTTATTAATCTTTATCTCTTTGTTTTCCCAGTTCAGTGATTGAAAGACATTTTCCAATGTGGCATTAAAGAGCTTGGGAAATATGGTGTCACCTTGTCTAAGTGTTCTTTCAAATTTTGATGTGTGTTGTATTTTCAAATAGCCGAATCTTTGCACTTGCATTTTCATAGATGTTATTAATAATATTAATAATATTAATGCATGCATCTTCAATACCGCAGGATTTCAAAGCCATTGTAACTGCTGATGGTTTCACCGAATCAAAGGCCTTTTCATAGTCGATAAAAGCCATGCACAATGGAAGCTCATATTCCCTCGCTCTTTCAATTAGTTCTCTCAGTACGTGGATATGATCTATAGTGCTGTAGCCACTCCTGAATCCAGCTTGTTCTCTCGGTTGAGCCATGTCCAGTGTTACCTTCAAGCGGTGTGAAAGTACTTTAGTGAAGATTTTATAAGCCACAGATAGGAGGCTGATAGGTCTGTAGTTCCTGAGATCCTCAATGTCACCTTTTTTATGTAGCAGGATCATTATAGCGTTGTTCCAATTCTCAGGAATCTTCCCTTCATTAAGGCATCGAGTGAAAATTTGGGCGAGTACTGTTTCGATTTCTCCACTTGCTTCGTGTATGATGTCTACAGTAATTCCATCTTCTCCTGGAGCTTTTCCCCGCTTCATTTTCTTGATTGGATTTGCAACTTCTGCTGGGAGGACTGGAAGAACTCTGGTACTGGTACCTTTCATGATGTCTGGAATTTAATCCCACTTTATATGTACAGATTGAAATATTTCGGTTAATGATTACACCGCCCCTCCCCCGCCAACTTCTGGGACAAGTCTGCGCCCATTCTTCAGGATCACTTGTACAGGAGTCTCAAGGCAGCATAGCATGCACTTCGAAATTTGTTTAGTAGACCTTCTGTTTGCATAACACGAATAGTAACGTTTTCGTTTTCTTTGGCTATGAGAAGAAATATTTCGTACAATTCTGGTTCCTGAGTGGTTAGTGTCACGGTCTCCTGGCTAATCATCCGAGCCTTAAATCAAAAACCGATAAATTTTTGTGGCCCTGAAATGTTCACTGGCGTTGTTCAACTCCCTTCACGCTAAAGAAAAAAATTTGCTTTTTCTCTAGGCTTTGCAAATACACAAGAGGCGCAAACCGAATTTATAAAGTTTTTACGGAAAGTGGTAGGGTTAAGTTCTTTTTTTTTTTTGGGGGGGGGGGGGGAGGGGAAGTTTAACGACCACCGTGAGCAACTCAATGGGCTATAAGCAGTCGCCCGTCCCTAATTTATGGTCACTGGTTCCAGAGAAGGGAGAGAGCCAGTGCCGTAAGACAAACACAACATCCATGCCTCACCGGGATTCGAACCCAGACCCCTTTCGGACGAATGATAAGAGGCCTACGTTTAGACCACTGTGCCACCCACCGGGTTAGCAGGGGTTAGGCTCATTTATATACTTCGTAACGAATTCCACTGGAAGTAATAAGTTATGTTTAAGTTTAGCACAATTTTATAGAAGCTAATTTAACGTGACAGCAGATCCTCAGCATCCCGTAGTCTTGCTTGGACTGTTGGACCCGTATAAAAAAACGACCCCGTGAAATTTCTTCTTTCAATTTCATCCTGTCATCATGAAGCCATCCCAGAGATCGCTGCCCCTTACACTTATAGATGATGTCAAGCTGTCAAATTCGTCGTTTCTTCGTCATCTTTAACCAGAAACAGTCTTTGAAGAACTAGTTTTGTTTAACCTCCACTGTGACGTACTATAGAGGTAAAGCACGTGTCAAGACGACAAATCTTCCGCGATACGTTCCGTACGTGTAGCTTAGTTGAGAGAGCAACTTACTCCGAATGGATGGGGTGCGGGTTCGATCACCGTCACGGACAAATACGTGTTTTCACACCACGTTTTGCCAAACCATTTAAGTTAATCGTGCTACAAGGTTTCTTCTTTCTCTAATAATGGATTTTTTTACTTTGACGTACTTCCTCGTTTGTCACATCATCGTTGAATGGGATTTTAACATTCTTCTAACAATTTCATGTCGAATGTCAGCAATATTTTCACGTCTTTTTGTTACTGACTATATACTCCAATTCCACATTAGACAATTATATTTATTCGAGAGTGAGCGAATTCAACGAATCCTATTCTGATTATAATTGGCTGCAGAAAGTGCATTAAGCTTTAAATAAGCTATAGATCCTTTAACAATTTTTGCTGTGATGCCGTGTCTTGACACACACACTCCTCGAGGAAAATTCACTCATGCTAACGAAACTTCTTAATGTCCACTAGAATTTCATCTCCAGTTGAAATCTTAATATGTTCACTGTTAATGCATTTCGACGTAATGTATGGCAGTTTCAAAGCTTTTATAACATCTTTTTGTTTCAGTTGTGTTAGTCCTTTGTAATGAAATTCTTCCGTACGTCCTGCAAATCTGGACTACGTGACCTTATGTAGCCTTCATCATCTCTTGTCAGAGATTATAAAGGGCTCTATGACGATATAATATATACAGAATACTTACTGACCCTAACCGTATGTTCTTGAGTATAGGCCAGGAGATTCTCCCTTTTTTTTTCTTTAAAAACTTTTTCACTGCTTAGGGCATCACATTTACAATTTTTGCTCCACACTACGAACTGTAATGAAATACCGACTTTTTTAAATCCTGCAAGAAATTTCCAGTGGCTCTTCTGTAGATTTTATAATACAAAAGAATGATGATGTACTAAGAAGGACTCCCAGCATCCATACGTTATTGAAATACAAGGTACGCCTGAGAAGTTTCATTCCCAAAAATAAAATTTCAAAGAATATAATTGACCATTTATTCTTCGAAGTAGATTTGTGCTGGCTTGACAGAATCTTTTTGACAATCATACAGCTTGTTCATGGCTCTGTGAAACTAAACTTGTGGAATAATGTATGACTCATACTACGCTGTTTTGAATTTCTGAAACGCTGTCAAAATGATGTCCCTTCAAGGGAAATTTCCTTTTGATGAACAGAAAATAATCAGTAGGTGCTAAATCCGGCGAATACGGAGAATGCTGAAGCACTTAAAGTAATCTCCAACGTAGTTTTGGTTCGAGGCTTTTGATATCAGAGTTTCTTCAGGTTGGACGAATTCTCCGCATCCGATACAATTCATTGTCCTTTTGTTTTGGGGTTGAACCCAAAGCTTCCGGATTCACCACCGGTTCTGATGGGTTTTTTTTAAGTCTGGATCACTGTTTGTCATCTCAGGCACGTAGAAACTCTCCCGTCCTTCTGTTTCCCCGGCAAAGTATGCTACACGAAGGTCGAGTACGCTTTTCCTTTTTCAGATATTCGACAAAAATCGAACGCACGGTATCCTGGCTGACGCGAAGATCGTTTGCTATCACTCAAAAGGACAAGGACGATTTCCCATTAACAGATGGCAAACTTTGTCGATGTTGGAGTTCCAGGAGGGGGGTCAGGAGGGGGAGCGGCAGCTCCTCGTGTCGCTCTGGACATTCTCACGCCCTTCACAGAATCATGTATTGGATCGTGACAATGCTTTGTCACCGTAAACTGGAAGCATCAGTAAACATTTTTCAGTAAAATGTTTTTCGACTTTACAACAAAATTGTATTGTTTTTCTATGCTCAGTAAGTGCATCCATGACGAGGTGAATCTACAGCACCGAATTCAATTCAATTCATTTATTGAACTTGCTGTTACATAAAAAGTTAATAATTCTAAACAGTTGCGCATGAGCATATAAATAACAGCAGGGAAGATAAATGAAATGGCATTGCAGAGATTTGACTTAACCTCGATCTTCCTAGGTATAAGTGAAGCCAAGAGCATTCACATAATAACAACAGCAAGGTCAAAAGAGAAAAACAAAGAAATAAAAAAAACAAAGAAAAAAAAATAAAGTAACATATTTAAAATACGACATGTTAACTAAATTAAATGTCTAGTGTGACATTGAATAGATAGTATATCAAGGCAAATAAAATGTTGAATAATGAAAAATATGACTTGTTTCCCCTTACCCAATCCCCATTGTAAAGATTCTCCTTCCTCTGGTCACCGAATCCCTGCCTGCTCGCTTCAGTCGAATAATCCCTTTTTCAATCCACCTCCCATCCTGCATTATTGAGTGAATATTAGTTGTTAAGTTGGTAGTGTTTTAATTTCTTTTAAAACAAATTGAAATCATTAATTGCTATTAATTCTGCAGGCAATGAATTCCAAAACTCTGGACCAGATTAACCTACACTACAAATTTTGAAGATCACAATCCTATTTTTGACGTAACTGTGACAAGGATGGTATGTCAGATAATATCCGAAAACTTGAAAATTTTCATCGTCCTGGAGAAGGACTCGAACCCGCGTCTCCCAGAAAACGCCCGGGTATGCTAACCATTACACCACCCAGAACGACCAATTTGAATTTAACCATCACAGGATTCACTAGTCGAAGCAACCGGCATTCATGTTTAGCGAATCTGGACGTTAAGAATCTTATCCCGTGTTTTCCCGGAGAAGCAGATAAATCATGAAAGAAATACAGGATTACGCCATATAATACAAATTTTGAAGATGACAATCCGATTTTTGGCGTAACTGTTTCAAGTTTTCGGATATTATCTGACTTACCATCCTTGTCACAGTTACGCCAAAAATCGGATTGTCATCTTCAAAATTTGTTTCGAGGGGTTTTGCAGGAAGGGAACCTTTGACAAGGCCTGATTTCTAACGATTTCATAAAAAGCAAAAATGCCGAGAAATATTGCGACTGGCTGCTGTTATTTGTTTTCGATGTTTCATCAGATGCCTATAATAATTTTAAAAATTAATCTGCGTATCTTATTTTCCCCCGTCATTATTGACGGGCTTTCTTCACCTAGTCTGAGATTATAAACAGTTGCTCGTCCGTAATTCGGAACTACTAATTCCAGGAATTGGAGAGAATCAGTAGTTCCGAATTATGGACGCTGCAGGATTCTTCGTGCCTCATTGGGAATCGAACTCTCGCATCAGACCACTGGGCTACGGGGCCGGCACTTTCTTACCTCACAAACGCTTCTGTAAATTCACTATCGCCAAACAGAGCACATCAACAACGGCAAACGGGAAAACGGGAATGGCAAAAGGTTAACGGCTGGAGCTGTCATGGGCAGCTTGCCAAAAATAGCTGTGAATGATAATTCTGTCCCCCATTACTACGACACATACTGAAATTGCAACAACTTAAACTTTCATCCACGCTATAGTTTGGAGACGAATTCCCAATAAGAAAAGTAATGTCTCGAATTGATAAGTGTCAACCGTTATGTGAATGAGCAATCAACAGCCAACTAAGAAATAATGGTGAATCGTAAGACTGGGAATGAATGACACGTGCATTCTATTCATTCAAGTGCAACCGAATCGTCCCAAGGAGCTGGCTTCTGGCAAATCATTAATCGCGAATAGTTGAAGACCTCTTGCTCTTTCGAGCAGCTTGCCAAACAGGGCTGTGGTCTCGAAAGCTCTATACGTTATCTCTGCTACTCATGATTTACTCAGCAAACGTAGCGTCCACCAGGAAATTGGATTATTACTCAATGACCCTTTTGCACGAATGATGAAAGAACTCCCAAGAAGGAATGATTCATACCATCACCATAATTCGAAGCTACAGCTAAAATAGTTATTTCAAAAGTTTTGCACACTGAGCAGACAGTTCCCGAAAGATGACGCAATCCCTCCAATCATTGTGCCAGTTGTGAGTCAAACTTCAGTATACAAAATTGTGTCTGCATATGGTGGTAAATCTGTTCTTGTTCCGAAAAATTCTGCTTAGAAATGGAGGGAAAAAGTGAGTCGGGTCAGATCTCGTGTAGCGACCAGCGATCCTACATAAGAGACATTCTGGAAAAGTACGGATGGAAATGGCTTCCCCGGGCCCCTTACAGCCCTGACATGAGGCCACCAGACTATGACTTGTTCCCAAAACTGAAGAAGCCACTCCCTGGGAAATTATTCAGTACGGTGCAGGATGTTTCTAATGAGGTGACCCGAGTAACAAGCCATACAGCCCTGACATGAGCCCACCAGACTATGACTTGTTCCCAAAACTGAAGAAGCCACTCCCTGGGAAACTATTCAGTACGGTGCAGGATGTTTCTAATGAGGTGACCCGAGTAACAAGCCATACAGCCCTGACATGAGGCCACCAGACTATGACTTGTTCCCAAAACTGAAAAAGCCACTCCATGGGAAACTATTCAGCACGGTGCAGGATGTTTCTAATGAGGTGACCCGAGTAACAAGCCATACAGCCCTGACATGAGCCCACCAGACTATGACTTGTTCCCAAAACTGAAAAAGCCACTCCATGGAAAACTATTCAGTACGATGCAGGATGTTTCTAATGAGGTGACCCGAGTAACAAGCCATACAGCCCTGACATGAGCCCACCAGACTATGACTTGTTCCCAAAACTGAAGAAGCCACTCCATGGGAAACTATTCAGTACGATGCAGGATGTTTCTAATGAGGTGACCCGAGTAACAAGCCATACAGCCCTGACATGAGCCCACCAGACTATGACTTGTTCCCAAAACTGAAGAAGCCACTCCCTGGGAAACTATTCAGTACGGTGCAGGATGTTTCTAATGAGGTGACCCGAGTAACAAGCCATACAGCCCTGACATGAGCCCACCAGACTATGACTTGTTCCCAAAACTGAAGAAGCCACTCCCTGGGAAACTATTCAGTACGGTGCAGGATGTTTCTAATGAGGTGACCCGAGTAACAAGCCATACAGCCCTGACATGAGGCCACCAGACTATGACTTGTTCCCAAAACTGAAAAAGCCACTCCATGGGAAACTATTCAGTACGATGCAGGATGATTCTAATGAGGTGACCCGAGTAACAAGCCATACAGCCCTGACATGAGCCCACCAGACTATGACTTGTTCCCAAAACTGAAGAAGCCACTCCATGGGAAACTATTCAGTACGGTGCAGGATGTTTCTAATGAGGTGACCCGAGTAACAAGCCATACAGCCCTGACATGAGCCCACCAGACTATGACTTGTTCCCAAAACTGAAGAAGCCACTCCCTGGGAAACTATTCAGTACGGTGCAGGATGTTTCTAATGAGGTGACCTGAGTAACAAGCCATACAGCCCTGACATGAGCCCACCAGACTATGACTTGTTCCCAAAACTGAAGAAGCCACTCCCTGGGAAACTATTCAGTACGGTGCAGGATGTTTCTAATGAAGTGACCCGAGTAACAAGCCATACAGCCCTGACATGAGCCTACCAGACTATGACTTGTTCCCAAAACTGAAGAAGCCACTCCCTGGGAAACTATTCAGTACGGTGCAGGATGTTTCTAATGAGGTGACCTGAGTAACAAGCCATACAGCCCTGACATGAGCCCACCAGACTATGACTTGTTCCCAAAACTGAAGAAGCCACTCCTGGGAAACTATTCAGTACGGTGCAGGATGTTTCTAATGAGGTGACCTGAGTAACAAGCCATACAGCCCTGACATGAGCCCACCAGACTATGACTTGTTCCCAAAACTGAAGAAGCCACTCCCTGGGAAACTATTCAGTACGGTGCAGGATGTTTCTAATGAGGTGACCCGAGTAACAAGCCATACAGCCCTGACATGAGCCTACCAGACTATGACTTGTTCCCAAAACTGAAGAAGCCACTCCCTGGGAAACCATTCAGTACGGTGCAGGATGTTTCTAATGAGGTGACCCGAGTAACAAGCCATACAGCCCTGACATGAGCCCACCAGACTATGACTTGTTCCCAAAACTGAAGAAGCCACTCCCTGGGAAACTATTCAGCACGGTGCAGGATGTTTCTAATGAAGTGACCCGAGTAACAAGCCATACAGCCCTGACATGAGCCTACCAGACTATGACTTGTTCCCAAAACTGAAGAAGCCACTCCCTGGGAAACCATTCAGTACGGTGCAGGATGTTTCTAATGAGGTGACCTGAGTAACAAGCCATACAGCCCTGACATGAGCCCACCAGACTATGACTTGTTCCCAAAACTGAAGAAGCCACTCCCTGGGAAACTATTCAGTACGGTGCAGGATGTTTCTAATGAGGTGACCCGAGTAACAAGCCATACAGCCCTGACATGAGCCCACCAGACTATGACTTGTTCCCAAAACTGAAGAAGCCACTCCCTGGGAAACTATTCAGTACGGTGCAGGATGTTTCTAATGAGGTGACCCGAGTAACAAGCCATACAGCCCTGACATGAGCCTACCAGACTATGACTTGTTCCCAAAACTGAAGAAGCCACTCCCTGGGAAACCATTCAGTACGGTGCAGGATGTTTCTAATGAAGTGACCCGAGTAACAAGCCATACAGCCCTGACATGAGCCTACCAGACTATGACTTGTTCCCAAAACTGAAGAAGCCACTCCCTGGGAAACCATTCAGTACGGTGCAGGATGTTTCTAATGAGGTGACCTGAGTAACAAGCCATACAGCCCTGACATGAGCCCACCAGACTATGACTTGTTCCCAAAACTGAAGAAGCCACTCCCTGGGAAACTATTCAGTACGGTTCAGGATGTTTCTAATGAGGTGACCCGAGTAACAAGCCATACAGCCCTGACATGAGCCCACCAGACTATGACTTGTTCCCAAAACTGAAGAAGCCACTCCATGGGAAACTATTCAGCACGGTGCAGGATGTTTCTAATGAGGTGACCCGAGTAACAAGCCATACAGCCCTGACATGAGCCTACCAGACTATGAATTGTTCCAAAACTGAAGAAGCCACTCCCTGGGAAACCATTCAGTACGGTGCAGGATGTTTCTAATGAGGTGACCTGAGTAACAAGCCATACAGCCCTGACATGAGCCCACCAGACTATGACTTGTTCCCAAAACTGAAGAAGCCACTCCCTGGGAAACTATTCAGCACGGTGCAGGATGTTTCTAATGAGGTGACCCGAGTAACAAGCCATACAGCCCTGACATGAGCCTACCAGACTATGACTTGTTCCCAAAACTGAAGAAGCCACTCCTGGGAAACCATTCAGTACGATGCAGGATGTTTCTAATGAGGTGACCTGAGTAACAAGCCGTACAGCCCTGACATGAGCCCACCAGACTATGACTTGTTCCCAAAACTGAAGAAGCTACTCCCTGGGAAACCATTCAGTACGGTGCAGGATGTTTCTAATGAGGTGACCCGAGTAGCAAGCCATACAGCCCTGACATGAGCCTACCAGACTATGACTTGTTCCCAAAACTGAAGAAGCCACTCCCTGGGAAACCATTCAGTACGGTGCAGGATGTTTCTAATGAGGTGACCTGAGTAACAAGCCATACAGCCCTGACATGAGCCCACCAGACTATGACTTGTTCCCAAAAACTGAAGAAGCCACTCCCTGGGAAACTATTCAGCACGGTGCAGGATGTTTCTAATGAGGTGACCTGAGTAACAAGCCATACAGCCCTGACATGAGCCTACCAGACTATGACTTGTTCCCAAAACTGAAGAAGCCACTCCCTGGGAAACTATTCAGTACGGTTCAGGATGTTTCTAATGAGGTGACCTGAGTAGCAAGCCATACAGCCCTGACATGAGCCTACCAGACTATGACTTGTTCCCAAAACTGAAGAAGCCACTCCCTGGGAAACTATTCAGTACGGTTCAGGATGTTTCTAATGAGGTGACCCGAGTAATCCGATGCCTCAACAATGGAGGTGTCCTGACTAGAATACAAGACTTACCCAAACGTCGGGTTGCTGCCATAAAGAAATAATGAAGATTACTTCGAAGGCCTGTAAAGGTATGTTGTGGAATAAATTCGTTGTTTAAGAGATAATCCACAGTGTGCAAAACTTTGATATGACCCTCTTCAAAGCTCCATAACCTTTACCGTATCACATTTGAAATTTCTGTCACAAGATGTTCGTATTACGTGGGCGATAACAAAAGTTCTACATACGTTAATCTGAAACCGAAGCAGATGATGCAATCGCGAAAAAGATTGCGTCATGTCAAGGTCATACTCTCAGCAACGCAGTGCTGTCAGAACGACGCGCTATCATTTGCTGTGTGCACGTGGGAGAGTTTAGAAATGGAAGCGTGCAGCTCCTCGGGTCGAGACATAGCGTTAGACCAGCACTCGTGCGTGAAAATAGAAATTCTGTGGGGAAAAACTCAGACGCAGAACTACACTGCCTTGGAAGAAGTTTGTGGGTAAGGAACTCTTGACCGAAGAACAATTTCTTTCTGGGAAAAAGTTTTTCCGTCAAAATCGCCCCAACTTGTTGGAAGCGAGAGTGATCTTGCTGCATCACAACGCATTGTGTCATGGTGCAGCGTCGGTACGGAAAACTTTTGTCGAAATACGGCTGGGAAACTTTATCCCACCCACAATACAACCCTGATCTCAGTCCACCTGACTTTGACCTTTTCCCAATGTTCAAAACTCAGTTCCGTGACATCCACTAGGAATCGCTGGACGAACTGTCATTGGACGTGACCCGAGTAATACGACAGCTGAACAAAGATGGCCTACTATGAGACATCCAGGACCTACGTCACCGTTGGCAAGCTGTCTTTAGCAGCGGAGGGGAGTACATTGAACGGAAATATAGTAAGTTTTCTCCGTTACTTCACATTTTTCTCAAAAATGGACAGTGCGCAGAACTTTTGTTAGAACCCCTGCATACCCCAAAATTCTATCCTTGCTTGTTAATCTATGAAACGTGTGAAGACACAAACTTGCCGTTGGTGGGTTACAAACCCATGCTTCCTCGCTCTGGAGACAGTTGACAGTTGCTCTAACTAACAAAACTACACCAACGGAATGTATCGCTGAAGATCTGCCGTCTTGACTTGTACTACACCTCTGTAGTACATCACAAACGGTTTAAATGTCACACAGTAAAATGGTGCATGAAGCATTCGTAACTTCTGCAAAGAATTCACAAAGGATCCTATAATTTAGTAGACTGAAATGTTAAAGTGTTAAAAGGGTTGTAACACTTTTTTCTTGCAGTGGAAACTGTAATGTCAAAAGTAAGAAATTCCTTGCCGTTTTAAAATATTCACGGTGTTTCCTGTTAACAAATTTAGAGGTTGGAAATTTCCCTTTTCAGAGGAAATCTTTCTCCTGTTTCGAAATGTTTTGCTTCTCTATATCCTTTTTGTCAAGCCATTTTCAAATAGGGCAATTCGAGACTTAAGTAGGTGCTCATTAATTAACATAAAAGCAAACGAGTAAAAATGCAAACGCAGTTCATCGTTAGAGAATAGTTTATAAGAACCACCTGCCATCCGCTTCGATCATTTTTGCCAGTTAACGAAAAATCAGTATCCTAATAAGTTGCTCCTGGATTTTAGCCATGATCTCTTATCACGGAAATCATGCCATCTCTCTTTTCGTTTTACTAATGCTTGCTTCTACTTCTCAGAGTAAGTGCGCAATCGCAAAATTATTTCATGGTATTAATTAAAACGTTGTTATGTCCTTACGTGGTGATTCTTTGACATAATATTTCAGTACATTGTGACTATAAAATATATTTTCCGATTCGATAGTTCTTTCCAACTTATAATCGCTCAAGATAGGAATAGAAAAAATCATGCAGTGATTTCAATAGAGAAAATGCTGAACATCCGGTTTCGCTGCACTTGTTGAAATTAATTTATCGAAATTTGTTTTAAAATAAGTGTCGAAAAAATAATGTACTTTTCCTACGCTGCGCTTTTAGGCATTAAATGTTTTTTGATATTTTATTTTAAAATTTTGAACCAGATGACGTTTCATTTTTAATCATTAGATTTCTATTCTTTCGAGTTCATATCCAAACCTATTTTGGAGGATTATATAGAACTTAACTGTAATTAAAATGAAAACGTAATAATTCAAGATTTTAAGTTAGATCAAATGAGTCAGATTCGAAATCAGTTATAGATTCATTTTCTTTAGCCACGTATTATTCACTATGTGCATTTATGCACTTACGACTTTCCAGTTTCTGAACCCCTTTTTTAAAGTGAATTACATCTCTGTATACGAAAATTTGATAAATTAATTCACACTTTGTTTCGAATAGTACTGTTCCAGGTACTTTATCTGTACTTTTCCCATGTGTTATGCAAAAAAAAAAAAAAAAAAAACCATAACTCTCCGATTCCATTGTTATTTTGGTAATACAGTACTAACGTAACTCTATCCGCATATGAATAAATAAATACATATGATTAATAACACAAGGATCTTTACACCAACTATATTTAAGTTAGTATAACTGTACTAGTAATTCGAATTTATTGGCCTAGAATAGAAAGCAAAGTTTCAAAGCTTTCGCACATCAACCAGATGGGTGTCTACCTTCCGATCTACCTTCCTTAAAAATGCCATCTGGTTGATGGGCGAAAGCTTTGAAACTTTGATTTCTATTCTACGCCAATGAATTCCGATTACTAGTGTAGTTATACTCTCTTATGGATATGATTGTATATTAATACAATTAAAAATCACCAATATAAATGTTAGTTAAAACAGGGCCACTTAATGTTGACTCCTAAGGAAAACGTATATTTCCCAAAGTTTTCTATCACAAACTAGGAAATTACTGTATACTGCCTTAGTGACTAAGTATCCTTTATTTCAGTTGTCTGGTAACCAGAAAGAATCTAGTCCGCGTGCTTTCTAACACACACATAGATAATTTATATTAAATATTACATTTTATTTTGAAACTTATAGAACTGTTTGATACGGATTGGGAAGAGTTAAGGATTTCAACTTCTGCAGTTATGCGACGCATCAAGAAGTTTTAGCATTTATTAGGGTATACTCCTTCAAAACACAGCACAGTGCTCCAGAGTTGACCGAATGCACGAGAAGTATAGGGTAAAATCTGAGCAGAACGAAAAACGTAAAAGAAATGCAATTATGCCATAACAGTTTAGAAGCAGTGCTAAAAAAAGAACCTACAGATTACTCTACTTCTTGTAAAAGGGTTACTAGATATTACAGAAGGTTGAATTTTGTTTCTTTTGTTACTTAAAGTAAAACAATGTGGTTTCCTGTATTCATAGTTCCCAACCGTACCCCCAAAATACCTCTTTAATTCGAGTGTTTAAAGGAATGCATTTTTGCATTGAGTCCTGGCTTGTCCCGAAAAAGGGGTAGATGGTGTGTTTGTCCTATGGCACTGTCTTTGTTTCCCTTCCCTGGAACCAGTGACTCCAAATTGAAGGCGGTCAACTTTTATAGCCTTTAGATGCCCATGGGGTCATTACACCTGCCTCCGTGAGGAAGTACCTATCATAAAACAATAAATACACCAACTTTCAACAACAAAAAGTTGCAGTATCGATGTGGGGGTAATCGTCATTCTGAAAGAGATTCTTCGAGAAACCAGGTGCGTTTGCCTTATTTTATATTCTGAAACTGCATTCGAATGAAACACCGCTCATGCTCGATATTGAAGCTTCGTATTATTTAATCAAATAAACTTAATAATGTGTACAGAACAGATCTGACCTGCCTTTTTAGCACGCCTTTTGTAAACAAAAGATCGTGCATATGATATCGGTTTGTCCGTCCGTCTGTTTGTGGACACAATATCTCTGCAACTATTAGTCCGATTTGAAAAAAATATTTTTGCATTGGGAAGCTGCGAAGGGTAATCCTTCATTTCGTTTTTCTTTTTTTACGATGTACAATTTCGTCGCTAGAGGGCGTAAATGCGGATGACATCGAATTCAAAGTACATTTTATTCCATATACACTATATTGATTGTTTGTGGACACCATATAGTCACCGGGCACCTTCAAAAGCAAATGAACGGATCCGCTACGTTGTTAAGATGCGCAGGACAGCTGCAAACGCTATAAAAACAAACCTGCAGCTGGTCTCGATCACATCGCACTGTGAAGTTGAGTGAAAGTGTCGCGGCTGGAGTGAACTGACTTTGAGAAAGGAAAGGTTGTTGGGTGTTATATTACTGGGTTGTCCATAAGAGAAACCGAGAGGCATTTAAACATGCCCAAGCCAACTGTTTTGGATGTACTGAATAAGTGGAAGACACATGGCGTGCCTGAAGCAGCAAAACGTACCGTCAGACCAAAGAAAATCAGTGATAGAGGACGTTGAATCCTCAGGAGAGTCGTTACAGCCAATCGACGGAGTACTGCAAAAAAACATAGTGTACTGGTAAGTAAAAATGCTGGAAACTCGGTATGTACACGTACCATTCGCAGATAACTTCATTCCATGGGTAACCGTGGTCATGCGGCTGCTCATAAGCCTTTCATCTCCACTCGGAATGCTACTCGTCGTTTAGCATGGTGTAAAGAACATTTATCGTAGACCGTAGATCAACGGAAACGGATCCTATGGACTGATGAATCCAGATACACGATCCATCAGTCTGATGGTCGTATGTGGGTATGGCGGTAGCCGGGGGAACTCTATTTACCACAGTGTACTGTTCCTACGGTCAAGTTTGGAGCTGACAGTGCACTCATGTGGGTGTGTTTTTCCTGGTGTGCTTCCGGCCCATTGGTTATCGTGGACAAACCTGTTAACCAGCACGTCTACCTCGATTTTCTGGACAATTACGCCCTACCAACTCTGTGGCAATACTATGGAACCGAACCTTGTTAGTACCAGCAGGATAATGCACCGAGCTATAACAACAACTGTTACGGCGTGGTTTGACGATAATTCCGTATCGTGTGTGGACAGGCCATCCCAGAGCGCTGACCTTAATCTCATAGAGCACCTATGGGATGAATTAGAGCACCGCATAAGAAGTTTGGAACCAAGGCCTATTACTAAGCAACAGTTAGTGGCAGCATTATGTACTGAATGGAAGCGCATACCTATCGCTGTGTTCCAAAACCTTGTCGAAAGCATGTCTCGAAGGGTCAATGCATGGATTAAGGCCGAATGTGGACCGACACCGTACTAACGTATGTCAATAAATGATATGTTGTGTTTCTCTTCTAGGTATCCGGTGACTTTTGTCAATATAGTGTATTTTCTTCTAAGCATCCGACTGAAAAAGTTCTTCTATCTTTCGATTCCTTTTATCTCGAAGAGTATTTTAGGTATAATCAGTTTTTCAAGTGACGCATAGATTTTCCGCTAGGAGACGTAAAAGTAAATTGCGTTTCCCCCGATATCTCTGTTTCTGAAACTCCGATTTCAAAAATTATTTCTTCAACGGTTATAGCTCCGGATGGGAAATATTTTGCATATAATTTTTAATTTTAGGTAAAGAATGGTTTGGTCACCAGGGGGCGTAAGTGTTAATTTCTGCTTCTAATGTATTTGCCACAAAATCTGAGCTTCTAAGATTTCGATTGAAAAAATTCTTTCGTGTACCGATGCCACTCACGTTGATAAAGCATTTCGGAATATTTTTTTCTTAAAATATTGCTTGGTTTTTCCGCCAGGGAGCGTAGATTATATCATATTTTTGCAAAATATATCTGCTTCTATGGCCCGATTTGAAAAATTTCTTCTCAGTTTCCGGTGCGACATGTTTTTTACATATTTTCAAAATTTTCTAGTGATTCATATACCTTCCGCTAGGAGGCGTAAAGGTAAATTGCGTATCCCCGATATCTCTACTTCTAAAACTCCGATTTGAAAATTTTTTCGGATACAGCTCCTAATGGGAAATCTTTTGCATGCAATTTCTGATTTTCGGTAAAAAATGATTTAGTCACCAGAGGGCGTAAGTCTTAATTTCCGCTTCTGATGAATTTGCAGCAAAATCTGAGCTTCTAAAATCTCGATTGAAAAAATTCATTTATTGACAGATATTACTCACATCAATAAACCTTTTCGGAATATTTTCCACTTAAAGTAATGCATGGCTTCTTCCCCAAGAGTCGTAGATGTATATTTTATTTTTGTCAATATCTCTAATTCTAAGAGTTCGATTTGACTTTATTTGATAGCGTTTCCGGTGCGAAATGTTTTTCTTATAATTTCAAAAAAAAGTTTCGGGTAACCCACAGACTTACCGCTAGGGGTCAATAAGGTGAATTGCGTTTCCCCCGATATTTCTGTTTCTAAAACTACGATTAGAAAAATTCTTCCTGTACCGCATACAGCTCTTTATGGGAAGTGTTTTTCATATAATTTCTAATATTTGGTAAAGAATGGTTTGGTCACCACAGTGTGTAAGTGTTAATTTCTGCTTCTGGTGTATTTGTAGCAAAATCTAAGCTCTTGGAAACTCGAGTGAAAACAATTCTTTCCTGGACCGATACCACTCACATCGAAAAACCTTTTCAGAATACTTTCTTCTTAAAATGACCCATGTTTTTCCCACCAGGGGGCGTAGATGCGTATCCTATATTCGTCGATATCTCTGCTTCGAAGAGCCCGATTTGAAAATTTCTTTCTTTGTTGGAGAGCGTTTTCGCTGCGAAATGTTTCTCATATGTTTCTAATTTTTCTTAACGCTCAAGTCTGCGACCAGAGGGCGTAAGTTCACGAGTCCGTCTACAGCAATATCTGCGGGATTAAAATCCCGATTAAAAAAAATTTCGGTTAGATACTGTTTTCCATACCAGTTCCATTGACTTTGAATAGCTTTGATAAATTTAATTCGCGTCAGAACGGATTCAAAAGACGTGCTCATTACACCCGAAAATTCGGTGCCATCTTTCTCCTTCATTTCTATAAAAGGATTCAAGATAACTCCTGGTTCGGTTTGCCGAGCCCCTATCAACAAAACTCTGCTTTCTGTAAAAGTAAAAATTGAACAAACATGTTTCCACCGAATTCTCAGACAGATATAAACACATTATGGGATTAATTCTCAAAGCTTCTGTACTGTGAAAGCATTTCATAATAGTTTTTCAAGAGCGCGATCGGCACTTTTCTGACAAGAAATGCAGCAGATCAGATATTTGTATCAGAAAAGCAGAGAAAGTCGTGAAAAAATATGATTTATAAGCAATCGGATGCAAAAAGAAGTTTTGTAGTAAGTTTAGCACCACAAGCAAATGCATACTGTTGATCGCAGTGAATATATTTTAATCGAAAAACTTAAACAGGAATAAAAATCTCATATAAGCAATGTCCGCTGACCTTTTTCTCTTGCCTAGTAACAAATATTCCATTAACACAGAAAATTTCCAAAGTATTCCATTCATTCTGAGGACGAAATGAATGGGTACAAAGTGAACGGCGGACGAAATGAACAGTGGACTAAATAACACAGGACAAAGTGGACGGTGGACAAAGTGAGCCGTGGGAAAAATGAACTGGACGAAGTGAACGTGGAAGAAATGAATGCAGACAAAGTGATCCGTCTCCTTTATAAGGCATTCAGAGTAACAGGATGTATTACAGAAAATTAGTGTACTGTAATGAACTTTTTAAATTAAAAATTATAATTTTTAATTTTAAAGTTTAATTTGAAAAGTTGATTAGTATGTATTACTTTAGAAATAGGTGTATAGGCGTGCAGTTTTTTCAAACTCTGACAGCTTAATGAATAAATTGGATGGCCATAATGTAGCAAGACTTTTTTGCTTTCAGAGTTTACACCATTAAATGTGTTTCTGATCCAAAATGGATTTTTTATTGACACAATACTCTGGCACAAGTAATTTATTTCGCTTTTGGCTTATGTTTTATTTGAGTTCTACTCTATATTATTATGTCACCTAGAGGAAAAGAAATAACACCCTTGAAAAAAATTGTAAAATTATGCAAAATATTGCTGATGGTTACATCACTGCAATGAGAAATATAATCGTTTCTATCTAGCTTCAAAATTTGTAGTTATCGTATTTATAAACTAAGTGATTCTATTCTCAGATTATTTTGTAAGAAAAACTAAAAATTTATTTTGTTTCGTATTCTATCTGTTCCTATTTGTCTTATTCCTGATGTAATATTTTAAAACTTTTACGGCGCTTCGCTTGTTTCTGATAACATTTTACCAGTCAAATGTATTATTAAAAATTTTCTTCTGATTCGCCTTTTCCATTGCTTCCGCTTTAGGTATCGTTTTGAAATTTTCCGATGTTTTAAACCTCGGGCATGCAGCATACGAGATAATAAATGCGATGTCAGACAAAAATGCTGGTGGCAAGACAGATTCCGGTAAGTAACTTGTATCACATTTCTTTCTAGGCAAATGCCCTTATAAAGAAACAAAGCTTGTTTTAAGGCGCATAATGAACCATCTTACTTACTCTTTCTCATTAGAACAACAAAAGCCATTTTCGATGGATAAATGAGTCAGAGAAAAAAAGCAGTTGTATATTTTAAGAGAATGCCCCTTTCTTATTTAAATCTGCATGCTATTTTACAGTTTCTTATCTTTTTAACTCTTAAATGTAATAAAAGTTAAAAGAAATATGGGAATGCAGAAAAGTTTTTCTTCTTACGCTGTCATGGAGATTTCCATGAAAATAAACCGAGTCTTTGTTTAATCCAAAATAAGTATCAAATCGTGTATGCAAAAAATGTTATCTTCTGTAGTGAAATTAAGGCAGCAGCAGTTTTAATCCAATTTCTGGAAGCCTTTATGGGCGTTATTATGGCTTTTTGGTGAATTAGCAGGTACTTGAAATACCTTTTTTTTCTTTATTCTTTCTTTAGCTGAACTCATCTACAGCCGATGGGATAAGAAGCTCTCTCTTCGGTGTTTAGTTGGAAGTGAGCTGTGGAATGAATCAAAAACTTGGTTACGGCCACACATAAGCTCACTATATAAAATTGTGAGCTTATGTGTGCCATTTAAATAAGAGAGAGAGAGAGAGAGAGAGATCACTTTTACACACGCAAAGTGGCAATCACATCATCGTTATATTACCAAAGGTGGAATTTTATTTTGTTTACGGAGGAAAGTAATTTATTTTAGGTTAAGATAATTTCTTATATATTTCTTTATTGTAGATAAAAAGTTGCGCACTTTGAAGAAACTTCAAGTCACATACATTCTTATACATATTTATTTGAGAAATTTCAAAGTAGGGATAGTATTTGGCTCCCAAAAAACTTCATTTTGAAGTAAAGTCGATTCCTGTTAATATCTTAATTAGAATTTAGGGCTTAAAATAATTAAACGATGTCTGAATATCGCAGTCAACGTTTTTACGTTATAAACTAAATGACTAGATGAAGTCTTATTACAGTACTCAGTGTGCTAGTCAAATGTAAAGAAAAAAAAAGTGCCACCCCCTTAACTTTGGAACCATTTGCCGCAGATAGACAAGTAAGTAACCCTTGGAAAACACTCGAAGGGAACTATCGTATGATGTGAAGAAAAAATACTAATTAAGGTAATTAGCATGTTAATTAGCTCACTATCTCCGAATTTTTCCATATAAGGGGTATGCTATTTTATGCGCATTGTATTGAGCACATGGAAAAACCCTTACATTTTAAATATTGTCCAACCAAATCGGATGGTTAATAGCGAAGATATTTGCAAATAAAGTTATAGGGGGCATCCATATATCTACATTTGGGAAACACACCTGGAATGTTTCTTTCCCTGCAAGAACAGTGATAATGCTGGAAATTCGACGTCTTGCCCGAATCTCAGACAAATTGAATGCAGAGTACAGACGCGCAAAGGATATAAGTTCCTGACAGTGATTTGCTTGGCAACTTGGATGGAGTTAATTTTTCTTGCCCTATTCTTTATAACAACTTCATTTATTCGTGCTAATGACATGAATTAATATTAGAATAAACAGTATGTATTTTTCTAATAATGGAAAATCCGAATCCGTGCAAGCTGAAATTTGTTTTGAATATTCTTGTTTCCGATCCTTACACTTTCTCGAGGCGCTGAGTATTCGCGTATCACTAAAACGTTGTTTCATAATAGAAAATTGAAGCAGAACCACGAAATCTGATTTTTTACGCTCTCGAACAGTAGGTTGAAGAAGCGTGTGTAATCCAGCTTTGTCCATCTGTCTGTCTGTCAGCACGATAACTCGCGTAAAAATGATTCGATTTCGATGAAAGTTTAGTATGTGGTAGGGGACAACCTGGGGACTAACCCTATTAAACACGGGCGAAATGGGGTCAAAGGTCAGAACATAGGAACGGGATCTATTCCATCGCCCTTATGCATCATAACTTATGTAAAAATGCTTCGATTGCAAGAAAACTTTATCATGTTTTTCCGGAGATATACTGAACCGGTCCTATTGAATATAATCGAAATGGGGTAGAAGATCAGGGCACAGGAGCGAGATTCCTTCCACAGTCATTATCCTCATAACTTGAGTAATACCTTGAGTAATTATTTCTGGGGTCACCCTAGCGGCGCAGCGATCTAAGCGACGGCTTCTGATCATTAGTACGAGATCGGCAGGGGTTCGAGTACCGGTGACGCATGGATGTTGTGTTCGTCTTACGACACTGGCTCTCTCCCTTCCCTGGAATTAGAGGCCCTAAATTAGGGACGGTATACTGCTTATAGCCCACTGAGTTGCTCACGGTGGTCGTTAAACTCTCAATAAAAAAACTCTGGTATGTTGGAAAGTGTATCATAATCAATGCATTGCATGATTTTACTAACTTGTTTAGAACGTCTTTTGTTAAAAAAAGATCGTATTTGTGTTATCGGTTTGTCCGTACATCCGTCTGTGGACACCATATCTTTGCAGCTATTAGCCCGATTTGAATTTTTTTTTTTTTTTTTTTTTTTTGAATTGGGAAGCTTGAAATGTGCGAATGATGATCCTTTATTGCGTTTCTTTTTTCAATGGGCAATTTCGCCGCTAGAGGGCGTAAACACAGATGACATCGAATTCATAACACATTTTATTACATATATATTTGCTTCTAAACATCCGACTGAAAAAAATTTTTACCTTTCGATTCCATTTATGTCGAAAGCATTTCAGGTGTATTCACTTTTTCAAGTTACGCATAGATTTTACGCTATGGGGCGTAAAAGTAAACTGCGTTTTCCCCGACATCTGTACTTCCAAAATTCCGATTTGAGAAATTCTTTCTTTAGTGGATACAGCTCCTGATGGGAAATCTTTTGCTTACAATTTCAAATTTTTTGGTAAAGAACAGTCGGGCGGAAGTGTTAATTTCTGCTTCTGATGTATTTGCAGCAAAATCTGAGCTTTTAAAATCTGTATTGAAAAAAGTTCGTTAGCGCACCGCTAACACCCACGTCAATAAATGTTTTCGGGTTTTTTTCTTCTTAAAATAATGCATGGTATCTCCGCCAAGGAGCGTTGATATATATCATACTTTTGTTCATATCTCTGCTTCTAAGAATCCGAATTGAAAAATTCCTTTCTTGTTGCATATAGTTTCTGATGCTAAATATTTTTGATATAATTTCAAAATTTTCAAGTAATTCATAGACGTTTCCCTTGGGGGTGTAAAGATAAATTGCGTTTTCCCATATATCTCTCCTTCTAAAACTCAGATTCGAAAAATTCTTCCTGTATCACATACAGCTACTGGTGGGAAATATTTTGCATATAATTTCTTATATTTGGTAAAGAATAGTTTGGCCACCAAGGTGCGTAAGTGTTTATTTCTGCTTCTGATGTATTTGCATCTAAATCTGAGCTCCTGAAAACTCGTCTGAAAAAATTCTTTCGTGGACCCATTTCGCTCTCTTTGGGAAACATTTTCAGAATACTCTCTTCTTACAATAATGTATATTTTTTCCGCCAGGAGACGTAGATGCATATCTTATTTTTGTCGATATCTCTACTCCTAAAAACTCCTGAGTGTACTATTTTAAAAATTAATTCTGTGTTCGAGAGCATATCCGCTGCTAAATGATTCTCATGTAATTTAAAATTTTTCTTAACGTTGCCACGAGAGGGCGTAAGTTCACATTTCCGTTTACAGCCATATGTGACGGACTATATCCCCGATTGCAAAACTTCTTTCTTCGGTCAGATACTACTAAATGTGCTAACTCTGTGAGCGTATTTTCTTACCAAATTAATACAAAATTTCGCCATTAGGGGAGGCCAATATTTTTCTTAATATCGCCGCTTTTAAATGTGCAATTTAAAAAATGCGTTCAACATCGGATGCCATTTATCTTCTGGAACACTTTAGGTTAGTATTTGAGGAGTTTTATAGTTCACAGTTCTGTCGCTATATGTCGTGCTTGTGTACTTCTGTTTGCAGCTGCATCATAGCTTCTACAAACCCTATTGAGAGATTGATTTTTTTTACTGTATGCCATTCACGACAAATGTGAAACATTATCCTCTTTAAATAATTCATAGATTTCCCGCTAAGTTGTGTAATTTTTTTTATTGGAAGTTTAACGACCGCCGTGAGCAACTCAATAGGCTATAAGCAGTCGCCCGTCCCTAATTTAGGGCCACTGATTCCATGGAAGGGAGACAGCCATTGCCGTAAGACAAACACAACATTCATGCCTCAACGGGATTCGAACCCGGGCCTCTTTTAGAAGAATGATCAGAGGCCATCGCTTAGACCACTGTACCACCGGGAGGGCGTTGGTAATGTTTTTGTTTTGTATTTTCACTACCTCTGCTTGCGGGAGACGTATTTGAAAATTTGAAAAGTTCTTTTTCCTTAGTATAGCTTTTTCTACGAAGAATATTTTAAGCCAACTTTCAACTTTCCTAATATGCAAAATTCTTGGGCTAGTTAGTAAAATCATGCAATGTATTGATTATGATACGCTTTCCAACATACCAGAAATCATTACTCAAGTTATGAGAATAATGGCTGTAGAATAAATCTCGCTCCAATGACCAGACCTTTGACCCTATTTCGATGATATTCAAAAGAACCGGTAAAGTATACTTCCGGAACAATGTGAAAAGTTTTGTCTCAGTCGAAGCATTTGTATGTAAATTAAAACGTGCAAAGGCAATGGAATGGATACCGATCCTATGTCCTGACCTTTGACCCCATTTCACCCATTTTCAATAGGGTTCGTCCCCAGATGCTCCCCTACCACATTCTAAAAGTTCATCGAAATCGAACCATTTTTACGCGAGTTATCGTGCGGACAGACGGACAAAGCTGGAGCATATACACTTCTTCAACCTATGGTTGGAAAGCGTAAATAAACCCGCAAATACAGTTTATGCTTTACTCTGATATACCGAACCATGAAAAGGTTCTTTGTCACAATGATTAAAGTCGTTAACTCTTATATATATATATATATACTGAAGGATAAAGTGGTAGAAGTTGAAAGTTCCTCTGACAGAGCTGCACAGCTTGTTATCCAACTCTCGAAAAGATACCAGGCTCAGATTATTCAAACTTATGCACCCACCACAAGTCATCCTGAAGAAGAAATTCAAGAATTTTATGAGGAAGTTCGTCATCTAAATAATAAAGGTAAGCAGCACTTGAAGATAATTACAGGAGATTTCAATGCAAAAATGGGGCAACGGCAACAGAATGAAACTTCAGTAGGTAAATTCGGTCACGGCAACAGAAGCCAGCGTGGAAATACTCTCGTTGAGTTTGCAGAGGCAGAAGGGTTTTTCATCTTGAACTCCTTTTTCAAGAAAAAGCCACACAGGAAATGGACATGGAGACATCCAAATGGGACGACAAGTGAAATTGATTTTATTATGTGTAACAAAAAATTCGTCATAGAAGACTGCAGTGTGCTAAACAAGTTCAACACAGGCAGTGACCATAGATTGGTGAGATGTAAGATGCACCTCAACACTAAACTCGAACGTAGCAAGCTCATAAGACAAACAAAATGTATTGACATAACCAACCTTAAAAAACATCATAATACTTTCAAGTTGGAACTGAAGAACAGATTCTCTGCTTTAGAAGGCCTAACATCAGAAGAAGTGGATATTTCTGAAGTTAACAGAAAAGTCACCAAAGCTCTTATAGAAACAGCAACAAAATTACCTGGGTCTAAGAACAAGTTGCATGTGAACAAATTATCAGGAAAAACCAAAATGTTGATGCAAAAAAGAAGAGAGATGAAGACAACTAAAGAAGATGTGAGTTCCAAAGTGGAATATATAGAGCTATGCAAGACAGTACGAAAAAGTATCACTGAAGATGTAAGAAAATTCAACTCTGAGCTAGTGAGGAAAGCAATTGAAAACAACCAAAGCCTAAAGATAGCAAAGGGACATCTCAGTAAGGGAAAAAAACAGATTATGGCACTGAGAAAAGAAGATGGTTCTGTAACAAGAAATAGAGGCGAAATTTTGACAAGAGTGAAAGATTTCTACTCCAAATTATATGAAAGGGATGATACATGTACTCCAGACATCATGAAAGGTATCAGTACCAGAGTTCTTCCAGTCCTCCCAGCAGAAGTTGTACATGCAGTCAAGAACATGAAACGGGGAAAAGCTCCAGGAGAAGATGGAATTACCGTAGACATCATACAAGAAGCAAGTGGAGAAATTGAAACAGTACTCGCCCAAATTTTCACTCGATGCCTTAATGAAAGGAAGATTCCTGAGGATTGGAACAACGCTACAATGATCCTGCTACATAGAAAAGGTGACATTGAGGATCTCAGGAACTACAGACCTATCAGCCTCCTCTCAGTGGTTTATAAAATCTTCACTAAAGTTCTTTCACACCGCTTGAAGGTAACACTGGACATGGCTCAACCGAGAGAACAAGCTGGATTCAGAAGTGGCTACAGCACAATAGATCATATCCACGTACTGAGAGAACTAATTGAAAGAGCGAGGGAATATGAACTTCCATTGTGCATGGCTTTTATCGATTATGAAAAAGCCTTTGATTCGGTGAAACCATCCGCAGTTACAATGGCTCTGAAATCCTGCGGTATTGAAGATGCAAACACTAATATTATTAATAACATCTATGAAAATCCAAGTGCAAAGATTCGGCTGTTTGAAAATACAACACACATAAAAATTGGAAAGAGAGTGAGACAAGGTGACACTATATCTCCGAAGCTCTTTAATGCCACATTGGAAAATGTCTTTCAATCACTGAACTGGGAAAACAAAGGGATAAAGATTAATGGAGATTATCTAACCCACCTTCGTTTTGCTGATGACGTAGTCATTTTTGCAACTACCCCACCAGAGCTGCAGAGTATGATCCAGGAACTTGCTGACAAGAGTAAAGAAGTGGGATTAAAAATGAACTTTCAGAAGACAAAAGTGATGTTCAATGCTTTTACAAGAAATGAAGATTTATCGATTGATGGAGAAAAACTGGAAATAACAGACACGTACGTTTATCTTGCACAACAGATAGCAAGTGAGGGTCACATTGATGAAGAAATTAATCTGCGTACAAAACTTGCCTGGAGAGCTTTTGGAAGAAACAGCATAATTTTCAAGAGCAATATGCCATTATGTCTTAAAAGAAAAGTGTTTGATCAATGCATCCTTCCAGTGCTTACGTATGGTGCAGAGACGTGGACCTTAACTAAAAGAGACATACAAAGGCTGCAGAAAACTCAAAGAAGCATGGAGAGGTGCATGCTTGGTATAATCCAGGAGAGATAAGAAGAGGAACTCGTGGATCCGAAAAATGACGAGAGTGGAAGACATCATGATCAGAGTAAAATCCCTGAAATGGCAATGGTAATGGTAATGGTAACTGTGGGGACCATAGTGGTACCCAGTTTATTGCTATAACGAAATACAGACATAGGAGATTCATTAAAAGTTGCAGTACAGAAAACAACAGTGCGGAAAGTAAGTATATCCACGATGCAGCACAACGTTACACAGAAAGGAAATGAATATGCACACGAACAATGAATGGCCTAACGGCATGTCAAACACTATAACACATGTGCACAAATGCATGAAATGTACTATGCTATCATAAATCAACCGAACGGAACTGAATTGTGGTTAGAGAGCAAAACAACATGGAGTACCTCAGCAACTATATAAAAATAACAAAGGTAACAAACGTACCACTATAATAATCCGCGATAGAGGAAAGCACTAACACAGCAAACACTCACAATTATAGGTAATTTAAAAACAGGCACAAAATCAGGAAACAACAGATAAGATAATGATGAGATAATGATGAGATCACACAAGTAACAAGACCGATTAGTTGTGAAAACACAGCAAAAACACGCAATTATCGCAAATTTAAAATACATTACTTGTGAAACACAGCCAAACACACAAATAAAGCAAATTTACAATACATGACTTGTGAGTCACAGTAAAAACACACATGGAAAACATCAGAATCAACATGCACTAAGTCTGCAAAACCAGGGAATCTGCGAACGGGTTCGCAAATCCTCTAGCATTGAGAGAACAAAAAGTAATCGGTGTGAGGAAGAGAGCTAAAATTCATCGGTAAAAGGATAGAAGGTATCACATATATGCTTCTCAACGAGCTCCTTCAAGGAGGCGAGACGGCGCGTGTAACGTCTCAAAAAAGTCTGATACCGAGGATCGGTGGCACACAGAGATTTAAAAAGTGACACATAAGCTTCGAATTGCGTTACCGCCGCATACAGGTCCAGATAAGGTGAGTGAAGGAGTTCTTCAGAACCAACAATCGTACGTGCAGGTTGAAAAAGACGTAAAAGGTGCTGTCTGGACAGTGGGCCAGGAACTGGAGGAAACGTATTAACTGCCTGTAGAACCTCAGCATCGGAGAGAGGATTGACAGGACCTGAGCGGAGAAGCATACTGTTTGAAGAAACATCAGATGGAGAAACACCGGAACCGGAAACCTCGGGAATACTAGATGAATCCTCAGAATGTGGCACAGAAAGTTGTTTTCACTTTTTCTGTTTTACAGCGCCTGTGGAAGTTCCAATCCGCTTCGAAGAAGTAGCTGATGCGGATGCATCCATTAGTGGATCAGGCTCACCTCCCAAGTCAGGAGACGAGGAAACGAACGTCGTCGAAGAAGCAGTACGTAGCTGAGCTGCCTTAGTGGAGACTAGTACAACAGCCGAGGCTTCAGGAAGATGTTGCAACAAGGGTATGGTAGACAAGGTTGTAAATGGAGATTCGATATCCGAGAGGCTAGGAGAAGAGCCAGACGGCCGATCCGCCAAACCACCACTCAGCACACCCGGATCGGAACACTCCGCTGTAGACACATCTGTAGTCAAAGACAACTCTGTCAATCTTGAAGGTGGATGCACAATCGTACGGGTCGGGAGAGGAGGAAAGGCAGCATTGTCCGTGACTGAAATGTTCGTCTGACGGAGAAACGAAGAATTCGCGTCAGGCAAACTACCGGTAGTGGGGATAGTAGAAAGACCAATGTGGTCAGCAGTGGGATGCGAACTTGATGAACGTCCACGTCGAACGCGGTCACAGGAGGCAGTGGTGTGATTTTGTGTTAAACAGTGGGTACAATAATGAGCAGTGAAAATCTTGAAACTGTACGTTCGTACGCCAATTTCAACAGTAGCTTCTGTAGGGCAATCCGCCAAGGCTTTCTCGGTGGGAAAGACGACCAATAACTGACGGCGAGGTCCTGTAGCATGTGCAAATCGAGTTCCGCGGGGAGCGTCAGAAAGGCGACGGACCTTGCCAACAATTTTACAAACATGACTGACAAGGAGAGGAAGTGCAGTATCCGGCACTTCCTGTGGAACAGGATAGAACGTGATGTTCACCGGTCTCTTGGAAAGAGGCGACGGGATGAGATGGTTTGTCCCAATCGTAAGTCCGTTAGCTAGAAAAAAGTCAGCATCCTCCTAGTGATTGAACTGTACCGAAATACCCCGAGGAGTACGGGAAATTCCTGCAATGGACGCAGACGACACATGTACAGAGAGGGCTTCCATGTAGCGCGGCAATGGAGTATTTGGTAAAGCATGAAAGAGCACACCTCTATCCAGGAGGATATGGAACTCACGGCCAATCTGCGAATTGTCATCAATCGTTACCTTCACTTTGTATTTGGATACCTGAATAATAGGTGTTGCTTGCAAAAGACCATCTGGTTGAGAGGAATCGGACGTAGAAGTAGCGCCTCGTTGCACTTTAGAGGCAAATGACATCCTCGGAAGAGAAGTCTGTTCGGATCCCGCTGGCACAGAAGGCTGTGAGGGAGGAGAAGCACAGGCCGAAGGCAAGGCAGTAGAATCAGTAGTTCCCAGGAGGGCACCGAGACAGATGCAGGAGCTGAAGAAGAAAGCGCAGCCAAGTCCAGTGAAGGCACCGGTGCAGGAGTACTAGAAAGCTGGGAAGGCAACTGAGCAGACACATCTGAGGACGAGAGTATGTTAACTTCCATGGACGTGGGAAGTGTGACGTGACGTGCATCCGCCACGCCCTTAGATGATAACGAAATACCGGAAGCCGCCATGTTGGCAGCTTCCAAACGTAAACAAACGAGCGAACGATAAGAAAACGGATGAATATGAACTAATAAGGGGATGAGAACGCTAGAAAAGTAGCTCAAAACGTACACAGTACCTTTAGACTGCCTGGCCACGCAACAGGTGAGTGAGGGGCAAGGTATTCCACACTAAAACGCATAAAATATTGGAGCCACCAACACTACGTCTATCACGAACGAGCAATGGGCTGGACATACTGCCAGGAGGACAGGCCATCGATGGACAGCCGAAATTTTAGATTTGATTCCAAGGGACAGGAAAAGACCCAGAAGAAGACCACATGGGAGATGGGTGGATGAAATTCGAAAATATGCGGGAACGACAGGGAGGAGACTGGCACAAGACAGACCGTTGTGGAGGAAACTTGGGGAGACCTTCGTCCAGCAGTGGATTGGTAATGGTTGACAATGATGATGATGATATATATGGGATATATAAGGACTAGCGCTGCTGTTAACCTTCTGAATGGTTGCAGATGAATGTCTATGCACACCAAAAGACACATGACATTTTTGAAGTCAAGTTTCACTAATCCAAAACTCAGTATTTAAGAAAATTAGTGCATTAGTACAGTCAAAACGATGCAAATGCTTGAGCTATGCCGTATTTCGAGAACTTCTTTTCTAGCCGTCCGTGGCATTTCGGAATATACAGCGTGTTTCCAAATGATTGGAGCGGTTTCGTGATTTTTTTTACTGTAACATTAGCGACATGCTGCTCGAGTTAGATGCTACTAGGTCCGCATTGCTGAAAGTTTCTTTTGGTCGCCGCTAGCGGCCGCGGGAGGTCAGTACTTGTCTTATAGTCGGTAAGATGGCTTCAAACAGCTAGAAAGCGTTTGCTTTCATCGAACGTCATGCTAGTAAATCTGTGACAACAGTGCAGCGACACTTTCGAACGAAGTTTAGAAAAACTCCACCCAGTGCCAACTCCATTCGGCGATGGTATGAACAGTTTAAAGCGACAGGATGCCTGTGTAAAGGGAAATCAACGGGTCGTCCATCAGTGCCTGAAGAAACCGTGGAACTCGTGCTGTCAAGTTTCGTGCGTAGCCCACAGAAGTCGACGCGCACAACGAGTAGAGAACTGGATATTCCACGATCAACCGTTTGGAAGATCTTACGGAAATGACTGAAGCAGAAGCCGTACCGCTTGCAATTGCTACAAGCTCTGACGCCCGATGACAAAGTAAGTCGCTTTGAGTTTTGCTCGCGATTTCAAAGTTTTATGGAAGAAGACGATGCGTTTTCTGATAACCTTGTCTTCAGTGATGAAGCAACATTTTTTTATAGTGGCAAAGTGAATGGGCCCAATGTGCGAATCTGGGGCACAGAAAACCCCCACGCCTTCGCGGAGCACATTCGGGATTCTCAAAAAAATCAATGTTTTCCGTGCGGTCTCAAAATTTAAAGTTTACGGCCCCTTTTCTTCTCCGATAAGACCGTTACCGGACACATGTATCTGGACATTTTGGAACATTGGCTCATGCCGCAGTTGGAGACTGACAGTGTGGACTTCATCTACCAACTGGATGGCTCTCCGCCCCAATTCCATCGCGATGTTCGTGAATTCTTGAACGTGAGATTGCGAAAGCGATGGACCGGTCGTGCTGGGAATGATGATTGCCAACTGCTGTTATGGCCTCCACGCTCCCTCGACTTAACCCCCTGCGACTTTTTCGTGTGGGGTTATGTGAAAGACTCTGTGTTTGTGTCCCCTTTACCAGCCGATTTACCGGAACTGCGGGCTTGCATCATCAATGCCTTTGCTCACATTGATAGAGACATGTTAACTCGCATGTGGGAGGAACTGGATTACAGAATTGATGTTTGCAGAGTCACTCAAGGGGCGCATATCGAGCACCTGTGATATGCCCCCAGAAAACTTTGTGCATTTTTATATGTAATTGTAAAGTTTCGTGATCATATGTCAAATAATGTACCTGAAACCACTCCATTCATTTGTAGACACCCTGTATAGCACATCAATGTGTTCCCAGTGAACCACATTAAGAAAAGGTTGACAATCCATTCGGAACACATCGAGAAAGTAATTCTGGAAAATGTATTCGCAGTGTACTACGACAGTGTTCCATTCTTTTGCCACGAAGTGTTCCGAATGTGTTATGTAAAATGACTAGTTTCTTCTATAATAAAACATTTTATGGCGGAAAGAGCTTTGATAACACATGCGGAACACTTTGGCAACATTTGAGGAACGCAATGATCATCCAATTTTTGTAAATGGCTTTCGCAAAATGCTACGAAAGTCGGCGATCTATTCCAAATGATTTGTTATTTTCCAATACACAAAAACTCACTTTTCTTTCATAGTTATCGTGCTTAACATACGAATTAATGGGAACAGCCATGTCTTGTAATTTAAATTTGCACCTGCCATATAATAATTCCACGTGCCAATCTAAAACAATATAATTTTCTTTGTTCGAAAGTATGAACGTTTGTCCCATTTTGTCGCCCACAGCAGACGCGTATACCAATTTGCGTTGTTGTTATAGCAACAAGAACCGATTTTCAACAGCTGATGGTGTGAGGCCATTTCATCTAAATCATTCTGACATGACGTCAGAGATGCATTACGTCACACCATTAACGTTACACGATCAACTCTTTTGAAACAGGAAAATGTTGCGTCAGGAATTTTAGTTCTACTTTGTCGTTCATAAACGTCATATAAAATTTTCCATTTGGAATTCTATCGTCTGTTTGCCTGTTTGGTAACCCTTTTTATAGCTAATTCTGGCTATAGGTATCTCTCAATTCTTAATTCGGGAGGATAATTATCTAATTTTCCACGTTGACCAGTCGGTTTGGGAAATGCATTTTTCTGCTACTGCCAGCATGAGGAGAAACAGACAAAGTGCATCCGGGACTGACTTGACAGGGAACCATCTATGTATTGGCGTCCCCATGCTCAGTGAGGCTTGGAAAACCCGGAAAACCGCAGACTAGATGGCCGGCAGATCCGAGATTCGAACACCCTTCAAGAAGTCTGTCGTATGAAATTTAATTTTAAGATTTCCCTTGCGAACCTAAAATGTTTATTTTAGATTGTTAAACCAGTTTCTTTTCTCATTTAAGTCTAAAAATTGAGAGTTCCAATAAAGTAGGTAACAGTGTGTTTTTATTATTTCATGCGCATGCTGAAGAAACATGATTTCGGAACTTTCTTTTTCCTTTTTCCTTAAACTACGAAATTCTCAGAATACAACTTTTTTTTTTTTTGCAGAGTGTAACCAGTTATTATTATATATATATTTGCAGAAGAAATGAAAAAGAAAAGAAAAAGAAGAGAAAAATGCAATGAGATCCGTATTAAACTACACTAAGTAAGCTTAATGCTTCAAACGCTACTGGTTACGGTTATTTCCTTAACAGGTAGTCCAAAACGACTGATGCCGAAGAGAAAATTTGCGTGCAGATGAAAGCTACACGCGTACATTCGGCTTCTGTATTGCAGCGAAAGGCAGTTCCGTTTTGTATATTACAGACAGTTTAAGCAGTATAACTACAATGGAATATATCAATGAATCGAAACAATATGCAATTACATGCGTATTATACCATAATTCGAGACGGAATGGACACAAGAGCAAATCTGCAATATAAAAAAAAATCAGGCACACGGGTTTACTCGCGCAGGAAGCAATTTGCAGTTTTCATTTTCATGACTACAGTTTCATAATTTAACGAAGCTGTGAAGGTATTTATGCTAAAAATATAAAGAAAACACATACGAAGCTTTCGTTTTGTGGAACGTACTGTTTTTTGTGTGTGTGCTTTTGAATTAAACAATATACAAGAGTCAGCTATGTAACGAATAGGAAAAAATTAAATATTAAATTGCACGAACTATGTCATAAGTTAAGTTATTTTTGTGCAAAACAACTTATGATGTTCATCATTAAAAGTCGCAATTCTGAATTTAGGGGTGTAACAATATTTCTGCTTCCTTTAATCAACTTCACGTACAAACACTTTCTCCTAAGCGTTTCTCAGTATCGCGGGATAAACCGTTTTACAGTAAGTAGAGGAAAATATGTTTTTTTATGCACGGCCCCTTTATCGCTGCATGATTGAGTTTTCGCTTATATCTCAGCAAGGTTTTATGCTATCACACTGAAAATTTGGATTTAAGGGTTTAATAACAGGATGCAAAGATTAGCATGGGCGCGGGAACATCGCCACTGGACCCTAGACATATGGAAAAATGCTGCCTGGACTGATAAGTCGAGATTCACGTTGGTACATGCGGATGGCAGGAAACGAGTACGGCGCAAACCACATGAAGCGATGGATCCTACTTGCCAGCAGGGTACTCTTCAAGCTGGTGGGTGTGGCATTCTAGTCTGGGGACGGTTTATGTGAACTGAAATGGGACCCCTGGTACGTGTGACATCGTCCCTCACAGGTCAACGTTACCGGGATATCCTGGAGGACCATTTGCTCCCGTTTGTGCGTCTTCAACATCCCACTGGGGACCTCATCTGCAACAAGACAATGCACCGTGCCATCGCTCCCGGATTGTATCCGAATGGTTGGATGAACACTCCACCGACGTGACCTAGCTTTCTTGGCCAGCTAGGTTACCTGACCTTAATCCCATCGAGCACATCTGGAATGTCATGGAGAGAGATGTTCGAGGCTCTGACCCCCTCCATCAAATCTTCGTAAACTGTGAGAGCTTGTTCAGGGGTTGTGGATCCGTATGGCTTCCCAACGCTTTCGGTGTCTTGTCGAATCCATGCGGAGACGAATCGCCGCCGTCATCAGGGCGAAAGATGGTGCTACACGTTACTAGACAGGTATCTCTAATTCAATTGCTCTTCAGTGTAATAATATATGATAATTATGATGAAAGCGATCACAACAACGACATCAATAAAAATAACTAAATAATCATGATATCGATATGAACACGATATTGATGTGCATATTGATAATGATATATATTATGGTCTGCGAAATAATTTGGAAGATAAATCATGGAACCGCTTCTTTTACCCTGGTTTTTCAGTTCAGAGAGACGGCCGTTGTCTCTAACTTTGTTGCCGATTTCTGGATAAAAATTTTCGATGGTACGCTTCTTCCACCGAATGCATTTCGAAATCTCATTTGACCACCTAAAAATATTCCTTTTGTCGTTATATGTGGACCGAGGACACAAGCTGATTGTCTGCATACATTTTTATGGATCAGCTGAAACTGTTATACACGCGAGCAAGTCAGAAGCATTTCAAAGTCATTTGGAAGAATCCAGAGTCGTTAGGAGTATGTCTAACAGTCTCACAAGGGATGAAGTGTTTAGAAAAAATATTTCAATACTATTAGCTCATAAAAAAATGATTTTATAGTTTAATTCGAGGAATCACCCCAAATATTATCACTGTCGTTTTAGGAAGCATCCTAAAAATTATGGTTGCTTACGATTGTACCTGTGTACGCTCATTGCAATAAAAATCCGCGCTCCAAGAAAAAACCCTGCGATTAACGCGAAACTCAGTGAATAGCGACGGGGAGAACAGACATGCAAATGATTAAAGTTTGGTGCGATTCCGCATGCCCGCGCGTCCAAGACCGGCGCACCAATCGCAATCCGTGGGGCTTATAAAGCGCCGCGCAGGAGACTCCACATTCGTGCCAAAATGCACGCTAAGAGTCAGGTGAGATCCCTGAGCAATAGACATGCCGAGGAGCCGCCGTAAATGCGCGTACTGGCAACTGACGGAGTTTGAAAGAGGCTGTATCATCGGGATGAGAGAGGCAGAGTGGCCGGCGCGCCAATCGGCCGCCATTTGGGCCGGTCGGACAGTACAGTGCGATTATGTTGGTAGCAATGGTCACGGGAAGGCAAGCAGACACGGCGGATTGGACCTGGATTACCCAGACACTCAGCAGAGAGGACCGTTAGATCATGAGAGCGGCAGGCACAGATGCAACGACGTCCTTTTCCAATATCCAGATACATGTGGCTGCTGTACAAAGAACTCCTATGTCCGCCAGAATCATTTTCAGACGCCTGGCCGAGGCGAATCTGCACTCTCAACAGCCCTTACGGTTTCTGCCATTAACACCTGATTATCGTCGGCGTCGATTGCAGTGGTGTCAACAGCGAGCAACGTGGAATGCTACGGACTGGCGACGTATAGTGTTCAGCGAAGAATCCCGTTTCTGTATGGGAACGGACGACCACCGTGTCAAAGTGCGGAGGACCGCAGGTGAGCGTTACACTCCCAACCTCATTGTACAGCGGCGCTTGTCCCGAACTGCAGGTGTGATGATCTGAAAGCTATCGCTTATGACAGCCGAACTTCCGTCGCAGTGATCCGAGGGACGTTGACAATCCGGCACTACGTACAAGAGATCCTGCGACCCCATGTGCTGCCTTTCCTGGCGGGGCTACCCGGAGCCATTTTCCAACAAGATAACGCCCGTCCGCACACGGCTTGGATTTCCCAGGACTGTCTACGCCATGCTTCGACGCTTCCGGGGCCTGCCAAATCGCCTGATCTCTCGCCCATCTACCACGCGTGGGAACAGATGGGACGCCAACTTTCTCCATGTTTCAGTGTTTGTGATTTAGAGCGTCAGTTGCAAGAAGTGTGGGCTAATCTGTCCCAGGATAAGAGGCGGAGCCTCTTTGACTCCATGCCGGACCGTATCACCGCATGTATCCGAGCACGAAGCTTTCCGACGCGGTACTAATGCTGACTGGAATGTGTAACATATGTCCGCGAGAAATGATCGTGCTGCTGTGATATTGTAATCACTTCTGTCCTTGGTATGTACCATCTCACTACTAAAATCTCATTTCAATCCGACGCCTCCTTCTTGGTGTGCGGAATTTTATGACAATGGGTGTATGTTGCAACAGTATAAATTCTGTTTGAACCATTTGTGAATGTTACATCGTAGTTCCCGCTTTCTTTGTAATTTCCCCATGTTTTGCATTCTTTTCTCGTAAAGCAGATAATTTACCAACTTTTCTGCTTTCAGGTGGTTCGAAAAGTACAGCCCAAATATCAAGTAACGCAGGTTCACAAAGATCTCAAGGAGGTTCCAAAGAAAATGTCTTCGTTTTCAAAGGTGGAATACCTGGTCGTTCTGCTCAAATTCCTCAGCTTTCAGGAGGTTACGGTGGTTTTTACGGCACGCCTTCGATCAGTCGCGGTTACGGTGCTGGTTATTCTGGTGGAATTAGTATGACTGGTGGCCGTCCATTTGGCAGTTCCTATTTCGTAAGTGAAGGACTCGGTGCCAGTCCTCCTTTCAGTGGATACAGCATCACTGGTCATCATAATACACCATCTTACAGCTCATATTCTGTAAGTGGAGGCCTCGGTGCCAGTCCTCCTTCCAGTGGGCACAGCATCACTGGTTATAATGATATGCCATCTTACGGCTCATATTCTGTAAGTGAAGGACCCAAAATTAGTCCCTCTCCTAGTCAATGGAGTGCCACAGGTGCCCTTTCTGGAACGACTTTAATGAGTAGAGGTCCAGGTATTGGTCATAATCTCGGTGGAACGACTATTACGGAATATAAGAACTTTCCTTCGCATACTTCTGCAACAATACCAGGTAGCTCGGGAATTGCCTATTCACCTGGAGGAATGGGTGTTAGTGACTATGAAGATTCATCGGTTTATACTAGTGCTTCAATACCTAAAGATCCTGGTCTTAGCTTTCCATATAGTGAAACAAGTGTTACTGAGTACCAGAGCTCTCCATCTTATACTCACACGTCAACAACTGGCACTTCTGGTTATGATCATCCTTATGGTGGAATCGGTGACACAGGCTACCAAAATTTTCCTTCTTATAGTTCTGTTTCTACCAGCGGAAAGTCAGATATTAATGCAGATGGAATTTATCAGTTGGGTAGTTATAGTTCTTCCCCCACGAGTAGCTCTTCTTATTCGAGTGAGAAGCCTGATGTGACATATTACACTTACTTCTCCTCATCTGGCGGCAAGAATCCTGGTTCATCCGTGGGCTCTACAACAAGGGAGGGACAAGGTTTGGGCAATAGTTTGGGTTTTTCATCTGGATCTCAAGACAACATAGGTGGTTTCGGTTTCCATCAGAGTGGTGACCCTTGTGCTAAATGTGTTTCTTGAGATTCGAAATCGCTTACAGAATATGATGACAATTAGCTGTCTCGGCAAAATTTAACCTTAAATGGGTGATAGTGCAAGGATAATGAAACAAAAAAAGAACTGTACATTTTTTTTAAATAAAGAAAAATTCACTTCAATGTGTATTTTCAATGAAAAAGATTGTAAGAAAATTTATCTAAAATAGCACATGCACAGATGGTACAGTAACATTTTGGATTCTGTTGTGAGGTACAAATAAATTCTTTTAATCCGTATTTGTCATACTGTTTTCCTTTGCAATACATGCAATTTACTTCTGCACACAAGAAATACAACGTTCAGCTGACGGTTCTCCAATCACTAGGGCCATTGGAAGGTCTCAGGACCAGAGGTGGCTGAAGAGATATTAAAAATGAATCAAATTCTTTGAATTTGCTAGATGACAAGTTACAATCTCTTTATTTCTGGAAGCAATGTAACTCTCAACGTGCATGCAAAATCAATTTATTCTTTCATTACAATATTCTGGATCCTTTCCCTAGATCTACGCATCTTCACAAATTACACTACTGGCCACCCAAAATGCAACACAAAGAAGGAAGCATCCGATTGGCCTGAAATTCGCAGCATGCGTCGCCCGCGAGAGGTTATGCAAACAATTTGCATTGCAGGGCATATGCAAATCATGTGCGCCCGGTACGCCCCCGAGAAGCACTATAAGAAGGGTGCACAGAAGGCCGGGTGTAAGTAGTGGAATTGTGTTGTGCTGCTGGACCTGTGCGTGGGAAGCTTCCTGATGCCTCGTCGCAGAATACGGCAGTCATTCCAGCAGGGTTCGGAGTTCAACAGAGGACGAATAGTGGCTTATCGCAACAGCGGTTTATCGTACCGAGACATCGGCGCCCGTGTGGGACGACATCCAGTCGCAGTGAGGTGAGTATGAATTCGGTGGGTGCAGGAGGGACGGACGAATCGACGTGAGCGATTGCCGCAGCAGCGGAACACCACCGAACGAGAGGGCCGGCATGCTGTGTGTGACGGGCATTGACGGCTCGCACCGCCACATCACGAACGTTAGCGCAGGAATTAGAGTGTGTTGCGCAACAACCTGTGTCAGCACGTACCGTTTGACGTCGTCTGCAGGAGAGGGGGCTTGTCGCACGGCGCCCATTGCTCCGATTACCATTGACGTTACACCACCGGCGAGTGCGGCGGCAGTGGGCCGTTGAACGCCGCACCTGGACTACGGAATGGCACGACATTGTCTTCTCCGACGAATCCCGCTTCTGCCTGCTACACCACGATGGTCAGATCCGCGTATGGTAACACCGATGCGAGAGACTGTATGACGCCTGTATTATGCATCGCCATACCGGTCTGTCGCCTGGCGTTATGGTTTGGGGCGCAATTGGATATGACACCCGCACCCCTCTGGTACGCATCGCCGGTACACTCAACAGGCACCGCTACATCTCCGACGTTTTGGAGCCTGTCGTCCTCCCTTACCTGCAGGACCTGCCAGCGGCCACGTTTCAACAGGGCAATACGCGCCCGCACGTGGCACGCGTCGTGCAACAATTCTTCACGGCCCACCAGGTGTCACTGCTGCCGTGGCCCGCCTGTTCTCCCGATATATCGCGCATAGAACACGTCTGGTCGCTGATCGGCAACCGAGTGGCCCGGCAAGCACCACCCGCGGCTGCGCCTGATTAACTGTGGCAACGTGTGAAAGCAACCTGGACCGACATACCCCAAGCCCACATCCAAAGCCTCTTTCGTTAGATGCCGCGGCGTGTAGCGGCCGTTATTGCCAGCCATGGGGGCCACACGAACTATTGATGTCTGCGTGTTCCTCAAGTCGCACGGGCCTGTAAGCTCAATCGTTTCATCTTTGTATCGGTTGTTATATGTCCAGTAAATCTGGCTTTGCTATCTCGTGTCCTTCTTGGTGTTGCATTTTGGGTGGCCAGCAGTGTAGATGAAAGAAGTTCTATGAGTTTTAAAGTGCTACATTAAGAATGTTTTCTTGTAACAGCACCCGTCCTTCCAGGGAAGATTGCTTGCCAGACAGGAGACCAAAGGCCTTCTAGGCTTCTTCCTTCTACGCAATGCCTTGGTAGGAAAACGTTCTTTGAGAACAAAAACACACTAACAGGAAAATTACATAAACTCGCATGTTATTTGTGCTTCACCATCAAGGTAACAGATGAAAGCTGGCACAAAAGGAATACGCATAGCGATATTTCTGGAAGGGTATATGAATTTATGCTATGCGAATTGTTTTTCTTTGTGAGGAGAGGACCATTAAAGAAGGTGATTATTTTTCTGGTCATCTTCAAAAGCGGCCATGAACTGGGATATGTGTTTCCTAGGGGGAGAAAGGAGAGAAATAAGAGTGATCACACATACGTGACGCACTCTCAACTCTTTGTATTTCTGTCCGTTTTATCACTGAAAGAAGGTTTTTGTGTGGGAGATGTGCGAGATTATGCTTCTGTTTATACCCATTACACAGAATGTTTAAGAAGCAGTGAAGCAAGTTTGTTGTTAAAGAAGGGTGAACAACAAACGCCTTTGTTTTTAAGAGAACGAAGTATGGATCCGTCTTAACAGTTCTCAGCGTAAATGCATTTTCTCTGCAAACGGTGATTTATTAACACATAAAATCGCTTATCTTTGGTTTACGATGAACTTCACGATGCGGGAGTAAGTTAATTCGCAGCACTCAGAAAATGTTTGAAGCCCATCAGAGTTATGAATGCTTTCTTGTAAACTCCGTTCTTTCTTTAGTGAACTGAATTGATGGGGAACTTTACACGCCCGAACTACTCCTGGTTGAATAAGTTGTTTATCGAAATTTAGTCATTTTATTGCCGTACGCGGAGACTTTATATTATGAAGAATTCCATGACATTGATTCTCATAAGTTTATTTCAAATGTGACTTTGCAGGATACGGAATAAAAAAAAAAGGCCTAAATGTTAGTATACCTTCAAATTTATGTGGTGCGAAATGACTTATAATGTGCATTGAGGAATAAACTGGATAAATTGTGTGTTTGTGTCGTAGAAATCGAGTTATCGTTTTAGAGCTGATGTCTTCTTAATTGCGCTTGATCTAATGGTACGAACTCGTTTTCGGTCTCCTCCTCGACGTAGCGTCAAAACTGGCTCTTAAGAATTATTATGGTGGTATGCGTCTGAGATACGCAACAACATTAATAACAAGTTCGTCCAATCCAAGAACACTACTCGCGCATTTTGGTTATTGCACCTAAACCAAATCTGTAACTTTTTGATGCCACACAAAAATACAACTATACGCTTCGTTTATAAACTGACACTTGCACATTCCATTTAGTTTCTTTCCCGCAAGCAGTACGACTGAACTGTGCGTCTTATACTACCTCAGACGCTAGTGTCACAAGTTCTCAACCATTGACCTGCGTTCTGTATTTTCTGCTGTGTAATGTTCATGTATATATGGCTTACTGAACACCACAAAGCAGGAGTCACTCGAATAAAAGTTCCAAAGAAATACTGTAATTCCTTACGGATTGTTTCCTTTATTCTCTCAACAGATCTTACGTATCGTTCATGACGAACGGTAATATTGCATCAGAACACTTTAACCTCGACGTCAAATGTATATCACATTAGTAGTATACTTCAGAACAAAATAACAACGTTAGTAGTTAGAACACTTAACTCTGAACGATAAATATACACTGCCGGAAAGGGTAAAAAGAACACCAAGAAGGAAATGGCGGACGATCATGAAATTTACATATGTTAATGGGGTCGAGTTTACGTAGGTGTGATGTTAATTTTGGAACCAACCGGTGAGCGCTTACCCCACAACACGGCATAATATGCAAATGATCGTCGGTTGTATTTAAGGAGTACGACGAAGTGAATGTAATCAGTCGTCGGTGTACGGACACGTGCGAAGACCCTGAAGAAGCTGCAATGCCTGGACATGGAAGACGTGTACGATTTCAGCAGTTATCGGACTTTGAGCGAGGTCGTCTAGTCGGACTCCGCGAGGCCGGGTGGTCGCATCGTCGTATTGCAGAGCGAATTGGACGGGAAGTATCGGTGGTGGTACGATGGTGGCGTAGATGGTCCGAGGAACATTCCCACACGAGAAAACGAAGAACCGGGAGTCACTGACGGACTAATGAGCGGACAGATCGACGCATAAGAAGAGCGGCGTTGGTAAGCAGAACATTCACTGCGACGCAAATCCGCGCTGCCGTTGCACCTGAAGTGACTGCGCGAACAATCCGCAACCCTCTACTGGATGCAGGACTACGTGCACGTGTGCCTATGGCATGTGTACCTCTGACTCCAGCCCACCGTCAGGAATGGCTGCAGTGGTGTCGCCGACGTCTGCACTGGAGAACGCAATGGCGATCTGTCGTGTTCAGAGATGAAAGCAGATTCTGCTTGGGAGCCTCCGATGGCCGTATGCGTCTTCGCAGACGCACAGGGGAGCGTCTCCACCCTTCTTGCATCCGTCAGCGACACACAGGGCCTACACCTGGTCTCCTGGTGTGGGGAGCGATCAGCTATCACTCCCGTACATAACTAGTGTTTGTACCGGGTACGTTAAACAGCACCTCCTACATCAACAACATCATTCAGCTCGTTGTTGTGCCATTTGTAAGGTCGATCCATCGTGGTGTTTTCCAGCAAGATAACGCACGCCCACACACGGCACGTGCAACGCAGCATGCACTTCGGGGTGTGAGACAACTCACATGGCCTGCACGTTCACCGGATTTGTCCCCCATTGAGCACGTGTGGGATTTTATGGGACAACGACTTATCCGGTCTCCACGGCCAGCCACGACCATCCCCGATTTACGCGTTCAGGTTGAGGATGCTTGGAACTCAATACCCCAAACTTACATCCAACATCTGTACCACAGACTCAATGCCAGGATTGCCCAGTGTGACGCAGTTCATGGCGGTTCAACCTCGTACTAACCATGTTACATGGAAATGTTATTTTTCAGTTTACCAGCAAATGCAGCTGTATTTTGCCATAATGTTTTGATCACGTTATCCTCTGTATTCCGTTATTATGCTGTATAAATTTCGTTGGTATCAGACGTCTCCTTCTTGGTGTTCTTTTTTCACTTTCCGCCAGTGTATATAACAACACAATATGCAGCCTGCAAATAGATACAACTTTAACTAAACAACGCCGCTTTCACTGTCATATCATACCATCTCCACACTCTTTGCTGCTGCTCCAACATTTTATCTCTTCCGGTTCTTATCGGTCACATACATATATAATACTCTCTGACCTCAAAAGTATTGCCAATCTCATTCCGCGAGACAAAAGATATAACGTTAAGGTTGAAAAACGCTAAAAGAGAATGAACTTGTGATGTACCTGCCAGCAGGAAGCACACGACATAAAGGCAGATAGGAATCAGAACAAATGTCTGCGTAGCTCAGTTGGTAGAGCGACTTGTTCCGGAATAAGCGGCCTCGGGTTCGAATCCCGGCGTAGACCAAAAATGACGGAGAAATTTACTTCGTTATAATGGCGCCCGAACTATCCGGATGACCCGGCCGTTCAAAATCTCGCATTGGTGTGATGTTATTTCCACACCGCGAGACAGGAAAAATCAGAGAATTTCTTCTCCAGCGCTTCGAAAAATAAAAATGTGTGATGTTGCATTCCACACAGCAGATTGATTGGGAGTTCTCAAGTGCACGTTCTACAGTGGATGGCTGCCTGCAACGATTCATGGTCACGGCTGACCCGTGGGCCATTCCCCGGCCCTCTTTCGGGGGGGGAGATGTGACGTACCTGCCAGCAGGACGCACACGACATAAAGGCAGATAGGAATCAGAACAAATGTCTGCGTAGCTCAGTTGGTAGAGCGACTTGTTCCGGAATAAGCGGCCTCGGGTTCGAATCCCGGCGTAGACCAAAAATGACGGAGAAATTTACTTCGTTATAAACTCAAATTTACATAGATAAAGTAACTAAAAATAAAATTTATTTAGAATATACGTCACAGCTGTGCAAAACGCAGTCAACAACATCCCTTTTGAGTTCATAAAAACTGATATAATGCCGTACTAGTCCCTCTTCCAACTCATTTATTCCCGCTACCACAAAACACTGGAATCCAGAAACTTCATGAGTCGGCCGTGTACGTTAGACGACTACTGCCTTTGGTTCGGCTCTGTACGTTAGACGACTAAGGCTCTGATACTACGATCTAATGTGGACCTACTGAACTGGTAACAACATCATGCTAGCAGAACATGATGCCAGTCTATACATGCTAATGGTGGTTCGTACCTTTCCCAGATGAATCCAGGTATGCACTCTACAGCAAATTGCGGCAAACCTGATAAGCAAGGAACAAAGAACAGGTTACTATTCACTAAACATTTCTGTGAACGAAAACTGTTCTGGTCAAAGTGACATAGTTTAAGCATGGATTTTGTCGGGTGGACGAACACATCCGTACGTGCTTTTAGTAAGCTATATCCCTTGTTAGAGGTGAAAGGTTAAAACCATGAAAGTCTTCATCCGATCTTACTGTTCTTCTTCAAGAGGAAAACGCAGACCTACAGAGATGTTTTCTAGATGAAGGAGAGCATTATTAGAAAAATGGATTGACCAGTCTGAACTTTCAAATTAAATCTTATAGAGCATGCACGCGAGGGCTTCTGGAGATCAGTTGCTTCCCTAAATCAAGCTTCTTCAAGCCTGGAGTTTCGATGTACTTTTAAAGGAGAAATGAAGATTATCACAATGAATGCTGGAAGGCAATCCGACCCACAGCATGAAACATTGCTGCGAGACTTGAATACCGTAAGGGTTGAAAAAAAGGTTAAAAGGTTAACACTACACGACTGCATTTGCAAGAAATGCAAAAAGAACAGAACATGTAGAAAGTGATACACACTCTTTGCAAAAAAAGCAAAACAACAACAATGAAGTACCCAGAAAGAATAATCCAATCAGGATGAAAATCGGTTTGTGCATTGTACATGTGTAGGAAATGAAATGACTGCAATTCTAGAGCAGTTGGGCCATTTATTCGGATAAAGAAGCTACACGAGTGGAACAAATGAGTATGTCGTACCGCCACGTCTAACTCGGATACAAGAGGTTACCCGGCACAGCATAGACGCATACAACTCAGTTCACCGATACTGTCCTGATGTATAGCATGCCAGGTGGTGACAGAATTGTGGGTTATTCCGGGATGGGTGTAGATGCCGTCCCATCATGTCCCGAATATGTTCGATCGGTGAGAGGTCGGGCGATCGGGCTGGCCATGGAAAGGTGTTGACATTATAGAAGCATGCCTGGGAGAGCCGTGACGTGTGTGGCCGGCCATTATGCTGTTTTGAAATTGCTAGGTGATGCTGTGACAGGAATAGCAACACATCAGATCGTAGGATATCGTCGACTTACCGTTCAGCCTTGAGGATGGTACGGAGGACTACCAAGGGTGTCCGACTATAGTAGGAAATGGCTCCCCATAAAGTAACTCTCGGTGTGTGAGCCGCGTGTCTTTCCACGGTGAAGGCAGTATCCGTACGCTGCCAGTTGCATCTGCAGACACGTGTGCGCTGGTCATCGGCACCAAGTGCAAACCGTGACTCATCATTGAAGACAACACGGCGTCACAGGAGACTATCACACGTTGCTCGGGTCTGAAATCACTGCAACAGGTGCAGCGTTGGTCGCTGGTCAGTGGTAGGTAGCGAAGTGTCGCAAGTCGTCTCGCAGTGGTCGGGTGTCCTCTAGCGTACCTGTAGAGGACTCAACATGGCCATGAAGGGTTGAGAGCGACGAATTAGGTTTTGTTCGTGCGGTTCTCACAATCGCTCGATGCGCGCGTTTAGTCGTTGTCCTCAGCCGTCCACTGCCCGCGTTTCGCTGAGTTGTGCCCTTCCTCGCCCAATTGGTGCCAATATCATAAGGTTTCCGCGCTTTGAACCAAATGCCGAACGATTCGGCGATTTGACCAAGCGGCCTCTCTCTGTCCAATTATACGTTGTCTCTCAAACTTGCTCAACTGCTCGAATTTTACACCGAACCGATGTCAAGGCATTTTCAAAGTCTGTAGAGGTTTTTGCAACCTCGGACCGCTATCACAATTGTCCCTGCGTGCGAGCGTTGCTCTTGATATACTCTCCTCGATGCACGATTCCCATGCGATGTGGCGAGCTGCTATTTAGACGTTGGTAGTTATTTTTTAATCATTTGCATATTCGGCCCTGAGGTATTTGTATACGGAGTTTCATTAGGATCGAACGGCTTTCTCAAGGTGATTCGTTGTTTTTGACCAAGAGCGTACTTGAATGGGAACACTACGTAACCTGAAGACGAATACGCGCCTTTGGTCATTCTTTGGCAACTGGCAATGGCGATTTGACTGAAACGTCGGTTTTGGGAGGACGTTCCAGATGCAATCTTAATTTTATGGCCGAAAAAGGTTTAGTTGGCTTATATGTGTATTGATAGCTGATTAGAGTGGATGCTATGAGCGCAATTCCGCATCAGTTTAGTTTCTACATGATATGGAGCCGTTTAGGTATGTTCTAGAAACCAGAAACAGCCAGAGTGAACGCCCAAGCAGCATCTATATTAGCACAGCAAGACTTGGGGAGCCTGACAGGGTTCCACAAAATGTGGATGCTGTCCACAACACGAGTATCAAAGACAGGACAATTTCTGCAAGAAAAATTATGGTGATTCTGGAAATATAGCGAGAGCGTGTTGCATTCATTGAGCATAAGGAGCCTCTCGGCCAGATGAGTGCCGAAACGCGTAATTTCGGATTAGAAGAGTCATCGGGTTACAACTACTAAGTCAATGTTGCAGCATTTTCAGCAGCATGTAGGTGGTTTCTTGGCTTGGTTGATAACCATGAATGAAACGGAAATAGATTTGTGTGATCTGAAGCCAAAGGAAAAATCCAAACAATGGCAACACAGCAATGCCCCTCGCCTAAAAACATTTTCAAGAATGGAATTCTGTAGAAAAGGTGATGGCGTCTGTGTTCTACAAGGATAGGACTGCTAGCGGACTACCTGAAAAAGGGTGTCATCACCCTAGCAACGTTTTATACATTCTTTCTGGACAAGATGAAGCGGGAACTGAAATCAAAAAGCAAAAAGAAATTGAGAAAAAGGGTTCTGTTTTTGCAAGACAATGATTCGGCCCATACGGCTGGCAGCTGTTGAAACAGCCCAATCACTCGCCGGATTTGGCACCATCCGGTTATCATATCTTCTCCAAATTGAGGAAGCATTTGAAGGGAATAGAATTACAGTCCATTTCTGATGCCATATCAGGTCTTTATACATGATTTTAGGAACAACTATCAGGTTAGAAGGCATAAAGAAGCTGGAGCATCGGTGTATGAAACCTTTTGACCTCGGAGACAAGCGAATATGTAGAATATTGTATTAAAACCATTCTTCTGACTTTCTTCTTTCTATGAGAAGCCTTGTATTTATCAGCACTCCTTCGTATGTTCGGAAACATATATTTGGTCGCCAGACATGTTCTAATCGTCCCACTGCTTGTAACGTATATTCTATTTTAACTTTCCTTTTGAGTTTCGTTTTCTATGTAAATTTGAGTTCGTTCTCTTAAGTATTTTCAAACTTTAACGTTATGTTTTTTCCTTCTAACGAAAATGATGTTGGCAACACACCGAGGTCCGAACAAGAGTGACGTATGTGTGGCCGGATAAGAACGATAGATAAAAAGGCAATGCAGCTGTTGTTTAGGGGAATAGATGTTATTGATGATAGACGTGCTGCTATACTGCGATTGGATGTTAAATCGCTGATTCTGTATTGAGTACGCCAATAAACCGGATGTGAGTGTGGAGTACAAACCATGCAAGCAAAATAAACGTATTTAAGAACTACAATACTATTTCTCAATTGTAGTATTGTAAGTACTACAATTGCGCTCTTTCTTGTAATGCGTATGGATACCTTCTAATATTACATTGACTTTAGCATACTAACGTAATTACTGACGTAAGGATTAAGTTACAGCGGAAAGACAATTACGTTATATGCTATGAGCTCTCTTTATGACAGTTATTTGTCAACACTTAATAAATTCCCTTTAATTTATTCGAAAAACGAACCAGTGCAGTCATCAGAAGGAAAAATGGTTTTCAACAACTCATCATGTCGTATAATGGTCAGATGAGGGGGAGATTATGATTGCCGAATCAAAATGCAAACTCATCGAAGTAGTGAAAAAACGGGGTTGTGTTGCCAATATTATCTCAGATACACGCGTTTGAAACGCGAGTAACAGAGATAGTAATGGTGAAATAACGCCGCCTTTTGCACTGTTTCTATGGATCAATGCATGGCATGCTTTTTTGTGACGAATGTTACAATTATTGATTGAATGTATTTATGTCGAAATGCAAACTTTAGAAGCCAGTTAAACAATGCAACGGTCCAATTTTCTGAAAATACTTGAATAAAAATAGGCAATGATGATTTCGACATTCATTAATCTATAAAATTGGAACAAACTATCTTTTGGTATTCTATTGTAATACGATGAAATTGTTAAAACATGATTCGAAGCATCAAAATATTTTCCTTTGTGGCTCAAGTCTACTCGTCTTTTGTAAATAATTGTGCGTCCATGAAATCACCAACTGAGCAGCTCCAATGAAGGAAACATTTTGAATGAAATATATTTGCTTGAAAAGATTACCATCGGAAGTGTTCATCATTACGTAACAGAAGAGTAATTGGGAACTTTAAGGACTTAGTTATGGTTAAAAAAAGGTATAGTAAATTAATACAGAATGTAAAAGAAATGGAATTTTATTTTAATACTAGTAAAGGGTATGGGGTTTACGTAGGTTTAACTAAAGACACATTACTCGGGCTTTGGTCAAGTGCTGTTTCGGTTTTCCTTCCCAACAGGGTTTAATTGTCTGAATATTCAGTTGAAATAAATAGATAAGGAAATAAAAAAAGTTACATCCTTTCTCTTCCACATTTACCTGACATCAGTTGTTTCATATACTGATTCCAATATACGTACTGAGAAATACAGAATTTGTTGAAAGGAGAAAATCATTTATCTGTAATTTATCTCAAGGGGACCCGCCATCGAATCAATTTTGTGAATGGTGTCCTGTGGAATAGCTATCAAGGCTTTATTGACCTGCTTCCAAATTTCATCAACAGTTGCTGGTGGACGGTCGTACCACTGCTCCTGTAGTTTGAGCATCTGCCAGGGATTTTCCACGGGTGATAAAGCCGGAGATCTATTCGACCACGGCGAAAGTGGGACGTTGTTATTCCTGAAGAAGGCACGTGTTGTCGCTGCAAAATGCAGTGTGGCATTGTCCTGCTGAACTGCAACCTCCTGGATGTCCAGGCAGGTTCAGAAGGGCGACCGGCCATAGAATATCATTGACGGAACAGGCACTCGTTATGGTAGCACGGACTCTCACGAGAAGTGATCTGCTTTCGCACCTGAGAGCACCCCAGGACATAATGCCTCGTGTTGGTGTGGTATGCCTGGTGCGGATACACTCTTCCCTATTTATCCCCCCTGTCGTTGAAGGACATAGATGAGCCCATCATTTTCGCCTAAATAGAAGAACATTTAGTCTGAGAACACGACAGTGTGACATTCGTAACGCCACTCTCTTCGTTCGATGCACTATTGCAGCATGGCAGTCCGTTGCTGCGGTATCACTGTTACAGCGGACATGGGAGAATGGGTCACAGTTCGCCACTGCTGCGCCAACGCCGTTGGTGATGCAAAACGGTCACTCACAGACATCCTCATGAGATGACGGTTGTCACTCTGCGTTGTCTGTGTACGACGTCAAGAACGTTCTCTTCATGTCCTACGCCCTTCTTCGTACCGTTCCCTGCACACTCTTGCCACGACGGACACACTGCCCACCTCAATCTCCAGGAGGAAAATATTGCAGTCTGTCATGCCGATAATGCGACTTCTGTCGAACACGCTGATATGACTGTATGACTGTCTTACACAACGACGACGCATCCTGACCCACTGTTGACCAGGGACTGACATGCCGACCGAACCGCGCGATGCTAATAAAAGTAAAAAAACAAACCCAGCCGATTTCCGTTACGTGACTTTACGTCATCTGACTTGCCAAGAAGCGGTGTGCATGCACCTATGATATCGAAATGCTAATTATTTCTGTGATATTGCCTGATCAGCATACCGTGTAACCGTTGCTCGACTCCTTTCAGGTGTTCTGTTTTTTATGAACACGAGTGTATGTATTTTTTTCGAATCGATGAACAGGCTTCAGTCCATCAACCATGTTTGGAATATGACTCTGGAAAAGTTCAAGAAACTTTAGCTGGGCACATCATATTGCCAAGAATTTTGAAAAAATCTAACCTTAAAATGTTTTATATATATTCTGTTTTTATGACATTTACTCTTTAGCTTTATTCTAGTATAAAATCTTCACTTTGGCTTCCGTTTTAGCTGTATGTGATTAAATCTGCATGTTCTTGTGCGTTTCTTCGATAATGCTGGAATGGAAGGGAGGTTGACATCTGTCACTTTATTCTCCCTTCATTTTATGTTTCAGGTGTTTCATATATAAAATAAATATATAATATTGATGTCATCAGTCGTTGAGCCCTTGACACCCGCGGAGACTTTGCTCTGAAAAAATCCTCTCTTTTGAACTAGAGAGGAAAAGATAAACATATAATCTTCTTCCTCCTATCTAAGTAATCTTTAAAGAAGACCAAACACCTTGTAACGTACCAGGAGATGTGACGTACCTGCCCGAAGGACGCACACGACATAAAGGCAGATAGGAATCAGAATAAAACGTCCGCGTAGCTCAATTGGTAGAGTGACTTATTCCGGAATGAGGGGATCCGGGTTCGAATCCCGGCGTAGACTAAAAATGACGGAGAAATTTACTTCGTTATAACCTGTCTGTTTCAGATCAGAACATTTCATTTATTAGAGTTTATCCCATTTTGATTATCAGGGTAGTTCATCTCCTTTTGAGCTACACAAAATCTAGGGTCTATTCCGGTGAGAAACGTGCACCGATATCGACTGGAAACCGTGATGACGTGAGACACAAAGGGATGATGACGTGCATTTGTCACGGAAACACATTGCGTTGTCAGGTGAGCAGAACATAGAGTTCGATAAACGTGCTGTTTGGGTGCTCTTCCGCTATTATTGTAAAACATAGTCAAAAGTGGTAGCAGCAGCGAGAGAAGTTTGGTCAAGGAAACACACTGCGTTGTCAGATGAGCAGAACATAGCGTTCGATAAACGTGCTGTTTGGATGCTCTTCCGCTATTATTGGAAAAAATAGTCAAAAGTGGTAGTAGCAGAGAGAGAAGTTTGGTCAAGGAAACACACTGCGTTGTCAGATGAACAGAACATAGAGTTCGATAAAGGTGCTGTTTGGGTGCTCTTCCGCTATTATTGTAAAACATAGTCAAAAGTGGTAGCAGCAGCGAGAGAAGTTTGGTCAAGGAAACACACTGCGTTGTCAGATGAGCAGAACATAGAGTTCGATAAACGTGCTGTTTGGGTGCTCTTCCGCTATTATTCTAAAACATAGTCAAAAGTGGTAGCAGAAGAGAGAGAAGTTTGGGTCAAGGAAACACATTGCGTTGTCAGGTGAGCAGAACATAGAGTTCGATAAACGTGCTGTTTGGGTGCTCTTCCGCTATTATTCTAAAACATAGTCAAAAGTGGTAGCAGCAGAGAGAGAAGTTTGGTCACGGAAACACATGGCGTTGTCAGGTGAGCAGAACATAGAGTTCGATAAACGTGCTGTTTGGGTGCTCTTCCGCTATTATTGTAAAACATAGTCAAAAGTGGTAGCAGCAGCGAGAGAAGTTTGGTCAAGGAAACACACTGCGTTGTCAGATGAGCAGAACATAGAGTTCGATAAACGTGCTGTTTGGGTGCTCTTCCGCTATTATTGTAAACATAGTCAAAAGTGGTAGCAACAGCGAGAGAAAGCAGAGAACAGCAGCAGCGCACGAAAATGGTTCCAGCGTTTCAACGCTGGTGACGCCTGTCTCGAAGACAAGCTGAGGTCAGGACATACAACGACCACCTACACTGACAACCTGGTGGAAGCTGTGATAGTGAACCATGGTACCAGTGAAAAACAACTGCCAGCTGATGGGGGTCTTCCCAAGTAACCACCGTTTGTCACCTGCAAGACCAGTTTCTCTTCGAGGCACCGTCGAATGATTCCCCATGAATTGACACCCCAGCAGGCGGAACAACATGCCGTTCTCTGTCACATATTGCTGTGAGATCTACATGACAATATTTTTTAGCATCGTATCTTCCTAGGTAATGAAAACTGGGTATTTCTTCGTCATTCTAACTCTGGGAACCACAGGTTGATGCCGAGTCAAGAAGCACAAAAAGCGGTACAAAGAGAAAGGTTCGAGATAAAAGTTATGAAGTGCATTTGGTGGAATTGTGAAGGTCCTGTGCATTGAGAATTCGTGCCGAATGGTCAGGCTGTGGAAGGAAACCCATATATCTAACTGCTGCGGGTCCGTTATGCTTTTCGACAAAGTTACACGTTACCTATCTCTCATCAATAGGAAGCTGTCGTTGCTGCAGTTGGCAAGCCTAACCTCCAGACCGTTCAGTCGAAAAGTAAAGGAATGGGAAAGGGTTTAGATCCTATGTAATGTTCTTTTAAGTATAGCAAAAACTTCCCCTACAGTGAAACAGGAGTCATTCAAGTAAACGTCAAGAGAAAGTTACTGATGATTAGTCATTATTCAGCCACTAATCCGTTAGCACTTTATCAAGGCGTAACTACAACTCTTTTTTAATATTACTATCTTAATCAAACGGACGTGAGTTAATAATAATAACACTTGATTAAGAAAAACAAATCAACACTTGAATATAACACGCAGCCTTCAAATAGCTCAAACTTCAACTAGACAACGCCTCTCCCACGATTAACATTATAACTTCCACCATCTCTCTCCAAATACTGCTGCTTTTCAAACATTATATATTGTTCTGTTCTCATCTGACACACCCACACGTCACACGTTTTTACCTCATGGTGTTGCCACCCATACTCTTGCGAGAGAGAAAAATCCCGTTGAGTTTGGAAAACGCTAAGAAGAATGAACTCAAATTTACATAGAGAAAGGAACTGAAAAGGAAAGTTAAATTAGAGTATACGTTGCACCTCTCAATCATCCATACACTCCAGAACCTGTCCCACCCGATTACAACCTGTTTCGCACCACTGCCCATTTCCTAAAAGGACGGAACATGTGGTGGATGTGAAATCTGGCATCAGAGAGTTTCTGTCCTCGAACCTGCCAAGTGGCACCGCCTTTGGATTGTGGTTATGGTGGTACGTTAGCGAAGGATACAGAAACAATGGCCGTATACTGCAGAATGAGGTGAGTGTGTGTGTAGCTTTCTTGAATCATTAAACCTGTTAGCCGCAATCGGTGTAAACTTTTGACGAAACTTGGTGTACCCACATGTCATCCATTACTCAATATACTTGATAAATACAGTAAGATTTCCCATTACCAGCAAAACAATTCTTGTCCTTCGACCTTTGACGATAAATAAATTACAAATCCATTTAAACCAAGATTCCCATGCTTCGGGTAACGTACGTGAATCAATCCTAAAACGCCCTGATACTGTGTAAAATAAACGATTCGCCGGATCAGTACACCTATTTAGTGATTCCCTTCAATCTCTTTCCCACCCGCGAGCAGGGACAGTTATGTGTGTCCCTTATTCGTACTTCAAGGGATGTTGATCTTAGCAGATATGAGCCCTTGTTGCACGTTCTGTAGTTTTCTCTCACCTTGCCAGTCAGCTTAGATTTGGTGACCCTTTAGATAAGAGTCACGCTGATTGTGGGTCAAAGCATTCATTCTTACATCTTTAAAATTCTTTGCCTTGCTTCATCCAGTCGACAGGAATCGTTTCCATTTATTTTTATCCGGGGTGGTTAAATTAAACTAATTTTCATAAAAAAAGGAACACCTCAAAGGACAACTCTGATTTTACAGAATATGCTAATCAGACCATATTGCAGTGATTATTAGCATTTAGGCGTCATAGATGAAAGCGTGACCCGCAACGTCAGAGACCGAAAACCGGAGGTTTTTCTGTTTTAAGTGCCGCGTGACTTGGTAGGTATTTTTTTGTTTTGTTTGATTGGAGGTTTAACGACCACCGTGAGCAACTCAATGGGCTATAAGCAGTCGCCCGTCCCTAATTTAGGGTCACTGGTTCCAAGGAAGGGAGAGAGCCAGTGCCGTAAGACAAACACAACATCCATGCCTCACCGGGATTCGAACCCGGACCCCGTTCGGACGAATGATCAGAGGCCATCGCTTAGACCACTGCGCCACCGGGGCGGCCTTGGTAAGTATGCCAGTCCTTGGTCAGCAATAGGTAGGTTTGCCAGTCCATGGTCAGCAGTGGGTAGGTATGCCAGTCCTTGGTCAGCAATGGGTAGGTATGCCAGTCCATGGTCAGCAATGGGTAGGTATGCCAGTCCTTGGTCAGCAGTGGGTAGGTATGCCAGTCCTTGGTCAGCAATGGGTAGGTATGCCAGTCCTTGGTCAGCAATGGGTAGGGATGCCAGTCCATGGTCAGCAATGGATAGGTATGCCAGTCCTTGGTCAGCAATGAGTAAGTATGCCAGTCCTTGGTCTGCAATGGGAAGGTATGCCAGTCCTTGGTAAGCAATGGGTAGGGATGCCCGTCGTCGCATAAGACAGTCGTACAGTCACATCAGCGAGTCCGAAAGAGGTCGCATTAGCGACATGAGGGGCTACAATTCTTTCCTTTGGGATATTTCCGGTTTTATGGGGCGCAGTATGTCCGTCGTGGCAACAGTCTGCAGGAAATGATACGAAGAAGGACGCAAGACACAAAGAGTAGGTTGTTGACATCATACACAGACAACGCCGAGGCACAACCGTCATCTCATGAGGATATCTTTGAGTGACCGTCCTGCATCATAAACGGCGTTGGCGCAGCAGTGGCGAACTGTGAAGCCTTCACCCATCTCAACTGTAGTACGTGGTGGTTATTACATTTCGAACTGCAGGCTCGTCGGCTCCACCTCAGGCTACCTTTGACCTCAGCAGCTGTCTTCCAAGCTGCAATGATACGCCGAACGAAGGAGAAACGTGACAAATGACACAATTATGTTCTCAGACGAAACTCGCTTCTCTTTAGGCGAAAATAATGGCAGTATCTGTATCCTCCGACAACAGGAGGAGATGCGGCATTATCTAGATAGAGTATCTGCATTATCTCCATACAATATCTGTAGAATTAAACTATAAAATTTTAAGTCGGTTGTTATCTGTTAAAGTAGACATATACATTATTTTGTAGTCCTATTTATTTAGTGATAACAAAAATAATAATTATTTTTATCTTTTAGACATTAGCAAATAGCGTTGTTATTTAAGTCGGTCGTCAGTATCTGTAGAATTATCAGTATCTGGATACAGGGCGAGATGCAGCAGTTTCTGTATACAGTATCTGCAGTACCTAGATACAGGGGGAGATGCGGCAGAATCTGGATACAGTATCTGCAGTATCAGTGGCAGTATTTGTATCCTCCGACGACAGCGGGAGATTCGTTGGGAAGAATGTAATCGTACTAGCCATACCGCACCGACACCAGGCATTATGAACTGGGGTATCATCGGATACGAAAGCCGATGACCTCTTGTGGGAGTCCGCACGACCCTGACGAGTACCCATTACGTCAACGACATTCTATTGTCAGTCGCACTTCTGTACCTGCAGGAAGTACCCGAGGCCACATTACAGCAGGACTATGGCACACCGCATGTTGCAGAGGCAACACGTGCCTTCTTCAGGGATAACAACGTCCCACTTCTGCTGTGCCCGGATTGATCGCCATATTTTTCACCTATATAGAGAATCTCTACGGCGTTCTCAAACGACAGGTGCAGTGGTACGACCGTCCGCCAGCAATCTTGATAAACTTTGGACGCGGGTCAATACAGCCTGTATGGCTATTAACCATAGCCACAGGAATATACCCATAACCATAGCCACAGGAATATACCTATAACCAGAGCCACAGGAATATACCCATAACCATAGCCACAGGAATATACCTATAACCAGAGCCACAGGAATATACCCATAACCATAGCCACAGGAATATACCTATAACCAGAGCCACAGGAATATACCCATAACCATAGCCACAGGAATATACCTATAACCAGAGCCACAGGAATTTACCCATAACCATAGCCACAGAAATATACCTATAACCAGAGCCACAGGAATATACCCATAACCAGAGCCACAGGAATGTACCTATAACCAGAGCCACAGGAATATACTCATAACCATAGCCACAGGAATATACCTATAACCAGAGCCACAGGAATATACCCATAACCATAGCCACAGGAATATACCTATAACCAGAGCCACAGGAATATACCCATAACCATAGTCACAGGAATATACCTATAACCAAAGCCACAGGAATATACCCATAACCATAGCCACAGGAATATACCTATAACCAGAGCCACAGGAATATACCCATAACCATAGCCACAGGAATATACCTATAACCAGAGCCACAGGAATTTACCCATAACCACAGCCACAGAAACATACCTATAACCAGAGCCACAGGAATATACCCATAACCAGAGACACAGAAATGTACCTATAACCAGAGCCACAGGAATATACTCATAACCATAGCCACAGGAATATACCTATAACCAGAGCCACAGGAATATACCCATAACCATAGCCACAGGAATATACCTATAACCAGAGCCACAGGAATATACCCATAACCATAGTCACAGGAATATACCTATAACCAAAGCCACAGGAATATACCCATAACCATAGCCACAGGAATATACCTATAACCAGAGCCACAGGAATATACCCATAACCATAGCCACAGGAATATACCTATAACCAGAGCCACAGGAATATACCCATAACCATAGCCACAGGAATATACCTATAACCAGAGCCACAGGAATATACCCATAACCATAGCCACAGGAATATACCTATAACCAAGAGCCACAGGAATAAACCCATAACCATAGCCACAGGAATATACCTATAACCAGAGCCACAGGAATTTACCCATAACCATAGCCACAGAAATATACCTATAACCAGAGCCACAGGAATATACCCATAACCAGAGCCACAGGAATGTACCTATAACCAGAGCCACAGGAATATACTCATAACCATAGCCACAGGAATATACCTATAACCAGAGCCACAGGAATATACCCATAACCATAGTCACAGGAATATACCTATAACCAGAGCCACAGGAATATACCCATAACCATAGTCACAGGAATATACCTATAACCAGAGCCACAGGAATATACCCATAACCATAGCCACAGGAATATACCTATAACCAGAGCCACAGGAATATACCCATAACCATAGCCACAGGAATATACCTATAACTAGAGCCACAGGAATATACCCATAACCATAGCCACAGGAATATACCTATAACCAGAGCCACAGGAATGTACCCATAACCATAGCCACAGGAATATACCTATAACCAGAGCCACAGGAATATACCCATAACCATAGCCACAGGAATATACCTATAACCAGAGCCACAGGAATTTACCCATAACCATAGCCACAGAAATATACCTATAACCAGAGCCACAGGAATATACCCATAACCAGAGCTACAGGAATGTACCTATAACCAGAGCCACAGGAATATACTCATAACCATAGCCACAGGAATATACCTATAACCAGAGCCACAGGAATATACCCATAACCATAGCCACAGGAATATACCTATAACCAGAGCCACAGGAATATACCCATAACCATAGCCACAGGAATATACCTATAACCAGAGCCACAGGAATATACCCATAACCATAGCCACAGGAATATACCTATAACCAGAGCCACAGGAATATACCCATAACCATAGCCACAGGAATATACCTATAACCAGAGCCACAGGAATATACCCATAACCATAGCCACAGGAATATACCTATAACCAGAGCCACAGGAATATACCCATAACCATAGCCACAGGAATATACCTATAACCAGAGCCACAGGAATATACCCATAACCATAGCCACAGGAATATACCTATAACCAGAGCCACAGGAATATACCCATAACCATAGCCACAGGAATATACCTATAACCAGAGCCACAGGAATATACCCATAACCATAGCCACAGGAATATACCTATAACCAGAGCCACAGGAATATACCCATAACCATAGCCACAGGAATATACCTATAACCAGAGCCACAGGAATATACCCATAACCAGAGCCACAGGAATATACCTATAACCAGAGCCACAGGAATATACCCATAACCATAGCCACAGGAATATACCTATAACCAGAGCCACAGGAATATACCCATAACCATAGCCACAGGAATATACCTATAACCAGAGCCACAGGAATATACCCATAACCATAGCCACAGGAATATACCTATAACCAGAGCCACAGGAATATACCCATAACCATAGCCACAGGAATATACCTATAACCAGAGCCACAGGAATATACCCATAACCAGAGCCACAGGAATATACCTATAACCAGAGCCACAGGAATATACCCATAACCATAGCCACAGGAATATACCTATAACCAGAGCCACAGGAATATACCCATAACCATAGCCACAGGAATATACCTATAACCAGAGCCACAGGAATATACCCATAACCATAGCCACAGGAATATACCTATAACCAGAGCCACAGGAATATACCCATAACCATAGCCACAGGAATATACCTATAACCAGAGCCACAGGAATATACCCATAACCATAGCCACAGGAATATACCTATAACCAGAGCCACAGGAATATACCCATAACCATAGCCACAGGAATATACCTATAACCAGAGCCACAGGAATATACCCATAACCATAGCCACAGGAATATACCTATAACCAGAGCCACAGGAATATACCTATAACCAGAGCCACAGGAATATACCCATAACCATAGCCACAGGAATATACCTATAACCAGAGCCACAGGAATATACCCATAACCATAGCCACAGGAATATACCTATAACCAGAGCCACAGGAATATACCCATAACCATAGCCACAGGAATATACCTATAACCAGAGCCACAGGAATATACCCATAACCATAGCCACAGGAATATACCTATAACCAGAGCCACAGGAATATACCCATAACCATAGCCACAGGAATATACCTATAACCAGAGCCACAGGAATATACCCATAACCATAGCCACAGGAATATACCTATAACCAGAGCCACAGGAATATACCCATAACCATAGCCACAGGAATATACCTATAACCAGAGCCACAGGAATATACCCATAACCAGAGCCACAGGAATATACCTATAACCAGAGCCACAGGAATATACCCATAACCATAGCCACAGGAATATACCTATAACCAGAGCCACAGGAATATACCCATAACCATAGCCACAGGAATATACCTATAACCAGAGCCACAGGAATATACCCATAACCATAGCCACAGGAATATACCTATAACCAGAGCCACAGGAATATACCCATAACCATAGCCACAGGAATATACCTATAACCAGAGCCACAGGAATATACCCATAACCAGAGCCACAGGAATATGTTCTGTAAAAATCAGTCTTCGCTCGATTGCTTTCAAGTTTTTTTTTTTTGTGAATAGGAGTGTATTATTAACCAACTACAAGTTTTAAAGCAAGGAAAAAACTGATTCGTAAAAAAATCGTTTTGATCATATTTTTATGAAATTTGCCATATGAGCCGCTTTTATTTCTTAATGTTCGTTGCATGTCCTTATTGATGTGGCTTATCAACGGCAAACATCAGAGCGGGTTCACGTTTTTTGCCCTTTCCATGAAAAGTATTATTGTGCCACACATTTTGCGATGTGATATTGCAGTACAATGCTGTCCGAAAGACATAAGAAAATTATTTGTTCTGTTATTTCCATTAATGATTCCCAGACTGGAAAGTTCTTACCCGATCTGACGATTTTCCTCGTTTCTAAATTGTCTAAACCTTCATCTCAAGTTAATATGAAATTTGATTTGTTGGGCTTTCTCACAAATGCAGAGATATGCTTCTGGACTTTCAAGATAGAGCTGTGGAAATTTCTCTGAATTTCAACATCATTCAAGAACAGTATTGTTTTTCAACGGGATTACGCAACCGAAATATCTGTTATTGCTCATTAGCATTTCTTGAAGTGGACGAATAGAAAAATGAGAAACATTTCGTCATTACAGCTTAGTTATAAGTCTCACCTGCTATCTGATTCAACCATTTCGCTAGTTAATTCAACTCCCAGTCTTAACAAGCAGCTCTTAGGAGTGCGGCCATGACGTTGTTCTACTGCCAAAATGTCAGGAACATAGTGTGCCTTGTGTTAATGATTGCTTCGTTTGCTCAGTGTAAGTATTCCATGAAATCATGCTTTCTAAAACTGCACCTAAATATTAGATTTTATTTTCTTTCTTTGTTACGTTAGAATTTTACAAAATCGTGTTTTCTGAGACGATATGCTTAAATGGTTAAAAACCGGCAGAATTTCATATTCGACTCTTACAGAAACTTGGAAATTTACGGCATCATATCTGTAAGTGAGCATCTACTTTCTATGCAAGGAAAGCTGCATAATATACACTACATTGAAAAACTTCACAGGACACCTAGAAGAGAAACATAACATAGCATTTATTGACGTACATCAGTACGGTATCGGTCCACCTTTGGCCTTAATGCATGCACTGACCCTTCGAGACATGCTTTCGGCAAGGTTTTGGAACACAGCGATAGGTATGCGCTGCCATTCTGTACATAATGCTGCCACTAACTGTTGCTTAGTTGTAGGCCTAAGTTCCGAACTTCTTATGCGGTGCTCTAATTTATCCCATAGGTGTTCTATGGGATTGAGATCAGGGCTCTGTGCTGGCCAGTCTACACATGATACGGAATCATCGTCAAATCACGTCGTAACAGTTGTTGCTTTAGGGTTCGGTGCATTATCCTGCCGGTAACAACAAGGCTCGGTTCCATAGTATTGCCAGGGCATAATTGTCCAGAATATCGAGGTAGACGTGCTGGTTAACAGGGTTGTCCACGATAACCAATGGGCCGGGACCATACCACGAAAAATGCCCCCACACGAGTATACTTCCAGCTCCAAACTTGACCGTAGGAACAGTACACTGCGGTAAATAGCGTTCACCCAGCGGCAGCCATACCCACACACGGCCATCAGACTGATGGATCGTATATCTGGATTCATGAGTCCATAGTACCCGTTTCCATTGATCTGCGGTCCACGACAAATGTTCTTTACACCATGCTAAACAACGAGTAGCATTCCGAGTGGAGATGATACAGCCAAGGCAACCCATGGAATGAAGTTCTCTGCGAATGGTACGTGTGCATGCCGAGGTTCCAGCATTTTTCCTCACCTGTACACTGAAGTTTTGTGCAATACTCCGTCGATTAGCTGTAACGACTCTCCTAAGGATTTGACGCCCTCTATCACTGATTTTCTTTGTTCTACAGGTACGTTTTGCTGCTTCAGGCAGGTCATGTGTTTCCACTTATTTAGTACATCCAAAAGAGTTGACTTGGGTATGTTTTAACGCCTCTCGGTTTCTCTTATGGACAATCCACTAATATAACGTCTAGCAATCTTTCCTTTCTCAAAGTCAGTTCCCTCCCGCAGCGAAATTTTCACTCAACCTCACAGTGCGATATGATTGCGGTTAGCTGCAGGCTTTTTTTTATACCGTTTGCAGCTGTACTGCGCATCTTTACAACGCAGCGGATCAGTTCATTTGCTTTTGAAGGGGTTTCTGGTGACTTTTGTCAATATAGTGTATATTGCAATTTAATCTTTTAAAAATGTGGAGTATTTTACTCCGATGAGACGTTGATTTGTTCTAGGTAGGATTTATGCAGCTTACTTAATCTTGGGTGATTTCGGATGTTCAACTGAATGCTCCTGTTTAAATTAATTTTTTGAATGATAAAGGCTGTTTGATCTCGTTTTGTTGCCCCATCTGTAAATCCTTTTCTTCTTAGGTATATTTTCATTATGGTAAAGAACAGTCAAACACATGATGATTGTCCTCCAAATACGTGGCGTCAGTAAATAAATAAATACATCGCTCTTTTCACGTTCCAGAAACACATAGCAACCGAAAAATTGTTTTTTGGGCCGCCGCCGTGGAATTGAATCACGGAACTCTCGATATCTAGCCGAGCGCGTTAATTTTTTAGTGTAAAGTTAACGCGCTCGGTTAGATATCGAGAGTTCCGTGGTTTGCTTTCTGGGCCGCCGCCGTGGTTCAATTCCACGGCGGCGGCCCAGAAAGCAAACCACCAATTCAAAAAACAATTTTTCGGTTGCTATGTGTTTCTGGAACGTGGAAAGAACAATGTATTTATTTATTCACATGATGATTACCGAAAACATTGCACCATCTTTATGAAATAACACATGAATCATGTGTCTAAAATCTCCATTGAATGAGGTAAATAAAAGCTCTTATGACGCACTGCAGAGGTGAAGCACGTATCAAGACGACGAATCTGTAGCGATACATTCCTTCGTTGTAGTTTAGGCGGTTAGAAAAAACGGTAGCGTAACGGGGAGGCGCGCTTTCAATCCCCGTCACCGACAAATTTGTGTTATCACATTAGCTCCCGATTGTAGAAAATGGATGCACTGACCGTTGGGTTCTTCGAAAAATGTGTGATGTTTGTTCCATACATCGCTTGGAGTTAATAAAAATTTCTTCTTCGATTAAAAAAAATATATGAGGGAGTTGATATGACGTAGACTATTACAGAAGTGAAGCATGCAACAAATCCAGCAATATATCTCGTCGGTGTAGTTTAGGAGTTAGAACAACTGGCTCCGGAGCGAGGAGGCGCGAGTTCAATCTCTCTCACCGACAAATTTGTGTTTTTTGCATTGGCGCCCGATTGTGTAAAATGGATCTTTCGGCCGTTGGACTCTTCAAAAATTGTAAGATGTTTGTTCCACACATCGTCTGGAATTAATAAAAATTCCTTCTTCACTTCGAAAAAAAAAAAAAAAAAAAAAAAGAAGGAGAAGAACTATGACGCCGAATTTTTGGTTGTAATGAGCACGTCTTTTGAATCCATTCTGACTCAAATTAAATTTATCGAGCTATTCAAAGGCAATAGTCTTCATCGTGCTCTTTCAACCACTCACGGATATTTCCAGCAGTGTGACACGCCGCATTGTCGTGCTGGAAGATCCCATTCGCTCCAGGGAAGACAATCAGAATGTATGGGTGTACGTGGTCTGCAAGGATGGATTCATAATGAATTCGTTTGTAGTGCCTTCCACAGGTATGAGTAGACCCAGCGAACGCCACCACAACATTCCGCAAACCATAACGCTACCCCCACCAGCTTGTGCTATTCCAGTAGTGGTTGAAGAGTGTTTGTTCTCTGATGTTTCTCGCCTTATACGTCAACGTTCATTCATTCGATGAAGCAGAAAGCGTGATTTATCGGAGAAGGCAAACCCTTACCAATTCCGGTACTACCTTGCAAATGTAAGCCTTTTCTGTCGATGCACCTTCGTTAGCATAGGTGCTGAGACCATCCGTCTGCATCGGTGCCTCATACGCAGCAGGGTTCGCTGAACTGTCGTTTTAGACACACTTTCGGTAGCCCCCTGGTTCATTCGGACAGTGAGTTACTCCACTGTAGCGTGTTGATCGACCTTCATGCACCTTCGAAGCCGACTTTCAGCTCTCATATTAATGGCATGTGGTGCTCCGCAGTTTCCACTTCGCTTATTCGCAGTGGCGCATTTCTCCAATCACGATACACTTTAACCACAGCAGCACGCGAACAGTTCACAAACTGCGCTGTTTCAGAAATACTGCCACCCTTGGCTTAAAAGCCGATAATCATCCCTTTTTACAAATCTGAGAAATAGCTCCTTTTATCCATGAAAGCAACGAATGTTATGTTTTCAGAATGCCTACAGCACACCTTATATACTCTCCAAGCCAGCTCACGACACGTGCTTTCTTTCATTGGCTACGCGCTGTTGACGTCAAAAGTAGGAGGTGGTCACAATAATGTGATTCGACTGTGTGCAATAAAATCTTTAAATTCAGCCGGTGAATTTAAATTTGTATTGTGTGGGATTCTTCTTATCAAGATCGTTCATCGACGGCAACTACCTTGATTACTTTTTGACTATTTATGCACGAATTTGAATATCATAATATCAAATATTTTTGATATTTTGGAACAAATAATTGTTCTGTTCATGTGGAAGTCCATGTTTTAGACATGCTCACCTAGTATGAATGGTCATTATCTGTTGTGTCTTCGCTATTGTTTCAGCGTTTGAATGGTGTTAGCGTTATCTCGTACTGTTCTAAGAAGGCTTTCATACGATACACTTTAACCACAGTTTCCACTACGCTGAAAATTCTATTACACATTCCGCACGAAACAGGCAGCTTCAAGCACCACCTTGGGCGTTGCAGATTAGTCCGGTCGGTAGAGAACCTGCCTCCCACGCCGACAGCCCTGGTTTGTATCAAATCAGATCCAAACGGGCGTTTTTCAGGTTTGTTGAGAAAATTTCCCCAGCGCAGTACTATAATTCACAAGTTTCGTAAGGGGAGAAAAAAAAGTTGCAGCTTTGGGAAACTGCGGTTATCCATGATTTTTTCTTTTTTTTTATGGCTACTACTGGGAAATTGGCGGACAATATTCGGCAAGCCATCAGTTACGTCACGTGGTTGCCGGCTGCCATTACCGGCAAACTAGCGGACCATATTAGGCTAGCCATCATTTCTGGCACGTGCTTGCAGGGCCCCTGAAGCGCCACTTGTGGCAACTACTGCCTGCTATGGATAATTGATGGCCCTGTTGTGGTATATGACAACTGAAGAGGTGCCCACTGTTGGCCTGAACTGCTGGCCCTTCTGTTGGCCGCCCGGACATTTTATTGATGGTTCGGCAGCGGCAACATAGTGCTGGGCCATTGCTGGCAGTGCTGGCTGCCAGCAATGGCCCAGTGCTGACCCAGCAAAGACTGTTTTTGCTGGGTACTTGCGGAAAGGTTTCTGAAAATTCAGAATTTTCGCGTGGTACGAAAAACGGTTAATATTTGCACTATATCATCAAAAGCATTCGAGCACTGCCAAATATAAGCATAAGTGCAAAGAACAGCTGCGCAGGAGTGTGCGCTGGGAGGGGGAGGGTACTTATATAAAGCTGAAATGCACTGTCGTGTTATCAGTAACTTCGAAGCGAATATGCCGCTTGGACGTGAACTTTCTTAGTTCCAGCGTGGGCTGGTCATAGGAAGCCATTTTAGTACCGTTTCCATACGCAGCATTTGCGGCTAAACTGAACGTACCAAAATGGACTGTAAGTGATGCACTGAAGAGATAGAAGCAGGATGGTGTAACTTCAGCAAAAAAAAAAAAAACATTCAGTAATGCCGCACAAACTGACGAAACATGACAGAAGAGCCATGGTAAGAAATGTTAAGTAATGCCGTTCTTCCTCTGGCGTTTCCATCTCTGCTGAAGTAGGAAATGCTTGTGATGGCTCGGTTAGTATCATAACTATCCGCAGAGAGTTGCACAGGGGGGGGTAATATGGTAGATCAAGGGCTACTATAAATGCGAAGCGCCGTTTGGGGTGGTGTGTCTCCCATCGTTCCTGGACTATGAGCGACAGGGAAACTGTTCTCTGGCGTGATGAGTGACATTTTTCACACTTCCAATGTGGTGGGCGCGTTTGGATTTGGCGAACGATTTTCATCGGAATGTGTTCTTCCAACTGTTAAGTTCGGCGGAGGCCCCATCAATGTATGGAGTTGTTTTGCGTGGATGGGACTCGGCCCGTTGGTTAATATGCTACGAACCATGAACTCTGACGTGTTCCTCGACGTTCTGAATAATTCTGCCCTACCAACAATATGGCAGCATTATGGAAATAGCCGTTGGCTCTTCCAGCACGACTGAACTCCCTGTCACACTGCACTGCGAGTGCAGATCACGTTTCTTGAAAATCAGATAGAATTGTTGGACTTGCCTGCTCATAGTCCTGATCTTAATTTCATTGAGCACCTCTTTGATAAAATGGAGCGATGGATACAAAATCGGCCACAACGACCGTCTTCGCTCTCCATTTTGGCAACAGATTTGCAGGGTGAATGGTGAGCCATTCCTCTCGAGATCTACCGGAAATTGGTTGATAGGGCGTCTCGAGGTGCTGCCGCTGTTATACAAGCCAACGGGGGACCGACTAACTATTAATTACGATAATCAAGTCAATTGTCCCAAAACATTGGGGTATCCGAATGCTTCTGAAAATATAGTGTATGTATGAATTCGTTGCAGAACGACACTGATTATTTTATTTAAATCAAAATTAATGTCTTGTCCATTTCAGCTTCTCTGCTATCCACGCTGAATGACGAGACTTAAACAGTAACTTTCTGTCTTTTATATCGTGGGAATTTTCCTTAAAGAAAAATTCACCCCACTGAATGGAAAAGAGACTGAAAACTATCAATACCCAGCAAAAACACAAGTGTTGGGAAACTGCTGGTCACCAACTGGCAGTGATGGGTTACTGCTGGCTGGCGATCCGTTCGTGGCAGCGCCATCAGTTGGCAGCCATTGATGGCCCTGTAGCATCGCCGTGAACATGGCCTTCAAGTGGAAGCAGCGGGATTGCGCATGCGCTGAAGCAACAGTCTTTCGTGGTACCAGTTACTTGAAGACGACGCCCTCTCCGTCGTGTTGCTTTAGTGGATGTTAAAAAAAAAACGCCATATGTAGAGAGACGGATTAATTTCCTAATAAAATGCCGCGTCGACGAAGATTACAGTCGAAGGAAAATTATATAAGTAATTAATGAACTGTAAAAAATAGTCAATTAATCTCATGTGTTTATAGAAACTCATTTCGTAGCAAAATTTCTGCACTAATACACGAAGAACCGATAATACAAACAGCCGTGAAACACACTCCCTCCATCTCCGTAAATAACAAGAAATAACTCTTCTGTATAATCGTCACACACTAAACCGCTTCAAACAGAAGTCCCGGAAAGACATTAAAAAGTCGCTGTGTTGGAAAAAAAAAAGAATTATACGAGTACAAAATGGATATTTTTGTCACAAAATTATCTAGTATTTGAAAAAAAGCAACGCTTTGTGAATATAATGCACTCATCCATGGGTTGAATACACAAGATTGGAGGAATTCGCTGCTAAAAATAACCGGAAGTAAAATAAAATATCATTCCTATTTAGAACAAATGTAGCTTCGGACCGTGGAAAAAAAAAGATACAACGTTAAAAATGTAACAGAATGTGACATGAATGTGTAAATATATTAATTAGACAATCACCTTTCAAGACCAGAAGGATAGCACAAAATTATGGGAAACGTCTTTAAGTTGGTACACTCGTTGAAAGTGAGTGAAGTTCCCTTAAAGTAAATAAACAAAATTGTTACGTTGAAAAAATGAATTTATAAATTATATGAAACGTACATTTACAAATACGAACTCGCAATACTGCGAAATTGAAAGAAAAAAAAAAGAAAACCCTTAATTTCACATCGCTCAGGAGAGAGGCTCACCTGCAAGCGAACGGTCACGCGTGGCAAACCAGTCTAGTGCTTAGAGCATCCGCTTCGCGCTCCAGCAGTCTTTGGTTCGCTGCCAGTCATATAAATCGGGTGATTTGCCGGACCTGTTGAGGAAATTTCCTCACCGCCGTAACGTCATGTAAGAGTTTCGTTGGTAAAAGAAGCAGTTGTGTGTGCCTTTGGTGAACTGTGATTATCACTTTTTTCTTTTTTACTACTATTGGGAAATTGACGGACAACATTAGGTAAGCCATCAGTTCGTCACGTGATTTTCGGGTGCCACTGCCGGGACACTGACTACATTAGGCTAGCCATCGCACGTATTTGCAGTACCTCTTAAGGGCCGTTTGAGGCAGCCACAGACTATGATGGATAGCTGATGGCCTTGTTCTGGCATATGACAACTGATGGGGTGTCAACTGTTGGCCAGCTGCTGGCCCATCTGTTGGTCGCTGGGACATTTTATTGGCGGTTCACGTAACGGCAACATAGTGATTGGCCAGTGCTGGCCCAGCAAGACTGTTTCTGCTGGGTACCAGTAAAAGAGATAAATTAGTTTTATTAATTGCGGAATGCTCGCTAATTTTCCCATTGCTTAACGCAAACTCATTTCACATTGCTCTCTGCATGCAGCTTTCGATAGAGGAGATACGATCTAGCTATAGCATTTCGTGAACGCGATTTATATTTGAAACGAAAATTATTAATGACATTCATGCATTGTGTTCGCGGACAAATAATGGCAGTTTTCCTTTTCAAGACTCGGTCGAAATACCCTTAAGGGCACGCAAAGCTTCTGATTGCAATGATGTACAAAACGCAAAATAAAATAAAGTAGCTAATGTATCGGAACTCTTAACGGAAATCAGACAAGAGCCATCCGAATTTACGAATGCAACTATACTACTGTTTGTGAAAATTGCTACTCCAAGAAACAGTCGGGATATATATATATATATTTTTTAATGGGGTTCAACCACCACCGTGAGCAACTCAATGGGCTATAAGCAGTCGCCCGTCCCTAAGTTAGGGCAACTGGTTCCAGGGAAGGGAGAGAGCCAGTGCCGTAAGACTAACACAACATCCATGCCTCACCGGGATTCGAACCCGGACCCTTCTTCATGGACGAAGGATCATAAGCCAGCGCTTAGACCACTGCGCCACCGGGGCGACCAAGACTTTTTCGCTTCAAAACTTAGTATCGTGTGAAGGCGTCTCGAGCAATAATAACAGCCTCTACATGGCATAACATTGAATGGAAGAGGTTTTCGATATTCTTCTGGGGAATAGCCTGTCAGGATGCTTCTGTGCGAGACCAGAGTTCATACGTGGTAATTGGCGGAGGCGCTTGACTGGCCAGTAGCTTAGCCATCACGTCCGAGACATGTTCGATCGGGAACATATCTGGCGAACGTGCAGGCCAGGGAAGAAGCAGTATATGTCGTGCATGGAAGAGGTATTGGACATTCCTGGCTACATGTGGCAGAGCATTGTTTTGCTGGAATATAGCGTCAAGACAACTGTGAAGAAAGGGTATCGCCTCTGCCTCTAAAATATCTTTGACGTATCTCTGGCTGTTGAGGGTTCCCTCAATTCACACCCGGAGAAAGCGTGAATTGAACCCAATGCGCCCCAAACCATGGGGCTTGGCGTTGGGCTGGTATGAAGCTGGAATAGACAAGCTGAAACGTGCCGTTCTCCATGTCTTCGAACACGTATGCGACCATCAGGGTGCTTCAAGTGCAATCGTGAGTCGTCAGAAAATACGACCTTTTGATAATCAGCGCACCAATGTCTATGTTTGAGACCCTTTGCAGCTAATGGAGTTTGTTGTTAAGGGTGAAAGGAATGCTCAGCAATGGGCTGTTGGCGATCAGTCCTCTGTTAAGCAGACGACGTTGAACTGTTCTGGAGGACAAAGACTGACTTCTGACAGTGTTCCACTGCTGCGCCAACACCGTGGATGTCGCTGTGCGATCAACCACTGCCATGCGGTAGAGGTACCTGTCATCCCACGCAGTCGTGCGATTTTGCAGTCCCTTATCTGGATTTCTGTACGCCCCAGCTTCATCTGTTCACTGACGCTATGTTCGCATAGGAGTACTGGCGAAGAAAGGAGGGAAAAAGAGTTATCATGCGACGTGCTGTAAGCTCTGTATTCTTGCCCGTTTAACATTGAAAGAAACTGTTTTTATGTGAGATGCGAGAGGTTATGCCTCTTTTTATTTCTATTACATAGAATTTTTAAGAAGCAGAGAAGCAAGGTTTTTATTAAAGAAGGGTGAACAACAGACCCCTTTGATTTTAAGAGCACTGAGTCTGGGTCCGTCCTAACAATTCGCAGCGTAAAGGCGTTTTGTTTTCTCTTCAACCCATGCTTAATTAACAGACAAAACCATTTGTTCATTATGAACTTCGCGCTGCTGGAGTAAGTTAATTCGCAGTACTCAGAATTCAAAACGCTGTATGTCAAAATCTTGCCTCAGTTGGAAATGCTTTGCGGCGTAATTTCGAAGCAGGCAATTTATTTCAGAAATTATTTTATTCCTAAATGATATCCGAGAAGTGCGGCCTCATTATAATTCTACCTCTGAACGCGGAGTTATCATATCAATGAACAAGTTAGTAAAATCATGCAATGCATTGATTATGATACGCTTTCCAACATACCAGAAATCATTACTCAAGTTATCACTCAAGCTATGAGGATAATGGTTGTGGAATAAATCTCGGTCTTGTGCCCTGAGCTTTGATCCCATTTCAATGATATTCTACAGAATCGGTTCAGTATACCTCCGAAATAACATGATAAAGTTTTGTTGCAATCGAAGCATTTTACATAAGTTATGATGCATAAGGACGATGGAATAGATTCCGCTCCTGTGTCCTAACCTTTGAACCCATTTCGCCCATTTAATAGGCAGGCCCCTACAACATACTGACATTTCATCCAGATCGAAGAATTTTTACGTAAGTTATGACGCATAATGGCGATGGAAGTGATTCCGCTTCTATGTCCCGACCTTTGACCCCATTTCGCCCATTTTCAATAGGGTTTGTCCCCAGGTGGTCCCCGACCATATACTAAAATTTAATCGAAATCGAACCTTTTTTACGTTAGTTATGACGCATAAGAACAGTGGAATGGATCCCGCTCCTATGTGTTAACCGTTGACCCCGTTTCGTTCACGTTCAACAGGGTTCCTTCCAAGTGATCCCCTTCCACATACTAAAAGTTCATCGAAATCGAACGATTTTTACGTGAGTTATCGTGCGGACGAACATACGCACACAAAGCGTGACGTAATGAGGCAGATGGGAATCGCGACTATCTGCTCGCAAGAGTGTGGCGTCATAAAACTTTAATAGGATCCACAAACAACGCGTGACGTAATGAGACAGATGGCGTGACCGCGCGCCAACATATCAAGCGCAAGATTGTGACGTCATAAGATCGTCCACAGGTGGTCTCCTACCACATAATAAAATTTCATCGAAATCGAACCATATTTACTCAAGTTATGACGCATAAGGGCAATGGAATGGATCTCGCTCCCATGCCGTGACCTTTGACACCACTTTACCCATTTTCAATAGGGGTCATTCCCAGGTGGTCCCCTACAATATGCTGAAATTGCATCGCACATCGAACCATATTTACGCAAGTTATGACGCATAAGGGCAATGGAATGGATCTCGCTCCTATGCCGTGACCTTTGACCCCATTTCGTCCATTTTCAATAGGGTTCGTCCCCAGGTGGTCCCCTACCACATACTAAAATTTCATCGAAATCGAACCATTTTTATGCGAGTTATCATGCCGACAGACAGACGGACAGACGGACAAAGCTCCTTCAACCTACGGTTGGAAAGCGCAAATAAAAACAATAAAATAGTACCAAAGTGCATCGCTTATTTGCTTTTAAAGAAGTGCCATCAGCGAAGAAAAGTCAGAATGATGAAATTTTGACCACTCTCGGTGTTATGTAGTTTAACGTTTTTGATAGTTAATTTGTTGTACATTTTTCTGTCTGCTTCTCCGTGTCTTTGCACTTCGTATTTTTGTTAATATTAGGGAACATATTTCTTGTAAAGAGTAACGCATCATTGTAACAGTCTATCTATTGCTAAAAATGTGTCATTAAAATGAAACTTTTGGTTGATTTATCATATTCTTTTCTGCTCTAGGCACTCACGTAAAGAAAGATGAGAAGAAGAAGAAGGAAGAGTCTAGTAAGTTGAACTGTTAAGTCATGCTCCTCTATCTATAAATAGAAGCTGAATTCAGTAAAAAACAAATGCGGCTTCTTACAGCTCCCGCTCGGCTCTTTCTCTAGAATTAGAAGCTCTGAGTTAACAACTCGTGTCTTCATACAGCCTTTGGTACTCATACCGGGCGTTGAATCTCGATCCAAATACAAAAAGAATACAAATGAAATTCATGATGTAAAATAGACACATAAAAAAAATGTGACTCCATTTGTCGTGAGAGAATGCTTGATCATACGCATATGATGCATAATCTACAGGGTATGTAAAAATTATGTTAACAGTTAAATGAAAAAAAATTATTCCACATTAAGAAACATTTAATCCAAAAACATTTATCATATGAGGAATATTATATAAGGTCTCAACTTGTTGTCCATTGTTATCAACACACAATAGGAAACGATTGAATGTAATATTTAACGCTCTGGCGCGGAATTCTCTGGGAATAGATGTTAGCACATTTGTAATTCTTTCCTTGAGTTCACTGATACTCGAAACTTTCGTGCTGTACACTCTCTCTTTTACCATACCCTACGACCAGAAGTCGCAGAGCGTTAGATCAGAGGAGTGAGGATTTCCTTGCAAAGACCCACACTTTCTTATCCATCTTCGTGCAAATGCGTTGTCTAGGAAATCACGAACGATACGACCAAAATGCGCAGGTGCACTGTCCTGTTGAAAATAAACCCGCGTTGCGTATTATTAGTGAAAGTTCATAGATGGCTTAAGACTGCAACATATGTAAGTAGTTTACGGAATACACTGTTGGGGTGTAAAAAAGGAATGTTCAATTTCTCCAGCAGATGTAACAACACACCAGACATTCATCTTTAGGGAGGCACATTCGTGCTCACGAATAACTCGTGAATTTTTGCTATTCCAAAAGATTGTGTTGTGTGGGTTCACATGACCGCTAATATGTAAAGTGGTTTCACCGCTGAACGCCATAAGATTCAGGTTGGATGTTTTCCATTTCTGTTAAATCTGGCAGAATTTCACACGAACACGTTTTTGATCGTTCTGTCAGTACTTGGACGACTTGGGTATGACACAGTTTTCTGTGAAATCCCTGTTTCCAAACTAACTTTATCGTTCGGTAAACTTTCCTGGACTATATTAAGAATAGATTGCTGAACAACAGCGATGTTCATTTCACTTCTAACTGTTCTGGGACATCCGGCATTACCTTTGTAGTTGTCCGCAACCGAGCCAGTCTGAACAAACTCTTCATATATACGATAAATCCTTAAACGGTTTGATGAGTCTCGCTGAAATTGTTCTTGGAACTTTCTGCGAACTATGGTTAGAGAACACAACACTTCCATCAAGCTTGTCACCACTCTTCTTTCTTCTAGCGTTAACCTGTCTTGCATTATAGTATTATACCCACACCCCTTCCCCCAAAATATATATTTTTTTACCATTTAAGTGTTAACATGATTTGACATACCTTCTGATTTTTACTTGTCTTTCTCTTGGTAAATTTCGAGTTCGTTCTCTTTAACATTTCAACCTTAACGTTATATTTTCTCACTCACTTAATGTTATGTTGGCAGCAGTCTTGAGGTCAAGAGTGAATGACGTGTACATGTTTCACAAGCTAAGAACGAGATAACGAAATTATAATGTCTGGAGCTAGCAGCCAAAGTGTGGTGTAGTATTATTCGTAGAAGTTGTCTCAAGCAGTAAGCTGTGGTGTTCTTTGTTGTGTTAGAGTATCGTCGAACTACTATTGTGTTTACTAATTCACGTTAATTAGACTAAATGACTATTGTTGTTATTGGAATAATTACATAAAAGTTATTTATTAGTGAAGTGCTTAAGAGAGTTTCAGTTGAATAAAAGCCGAACTCTAAGTAACTTTATCTTGAACTTTGATCGAGTGACTTCTCTTTCACTTAAAGTGATTGAATAAGAAAAACAAACTTTACGTAGTTTTCCCAAAGATACATATACACGTTTTAAACATTGAGGAAGACTACATAGACCGATGAGTCGTTACATTATGACCACCTACCTAATAAGCTGTAGGACCCCCTTTAGCCCGCAAAACAGCGGCCACTCGGCGAGGCATCGATTCGATAAGGTTGCGAAAGGTATCCTGGGGTATCTGGTACCATAATGTCAACAGTAGGTTCTCCAGTTCCCGTATATATCTGGGTGGTGGTGATTTAGCGCAACCCCAATTTTCAAAGTCGAACCACGAATGCTCGATTGGGTTCATGTCAGGCACATTTGGAGGCCAAGGCATTAACAGAAAGTCACCAGCGTGTACTTCGAAACACTCCTTGACGGTTCTGGCAGTGTGGCATGGCGCATTATCCTGTTGGTAATTAGGGAACACTGTTGCCATGCACGGGTGAATTTGGCCCGCAACGATTTTCAGATACCTGGAAGTTCTTAAGGATTTTATTTCGATAATGGGGCCTAAAGTGTCCAATAAAACATCGCCCATAGCATAACACCACCGCCGGCGGCCGGTTTCCGCCCAACAGTGCATCCAGGTGCCATGGACTCTGTTGGAAATCGGCGAATCCGCGCTCGGCCGTGTACGTGATGCACGAGAAATCTTGATTCGTCAGACCAGGCCACTTTCCTCCAATCATCCACAGTCCAATCTCGATGATCTTGGGCCCATTTCATGCGTTGTTGGCGATGACGTGCAGTGAGCATGGGGACCCGGCTGGGTCTTCGGCTACGCAGGCCCATGCGCAGAAGGTTGTGATGAACTGTGTGCTGTGACATATTGCCCTGATCATCATAGCTGTAGCTGCAGGTGATTTGTCGCACTGTGGCCCGATGTCGCTGTGAACAATGCGCAACAGCAGCACCTGGACAACCCACACGCCGCGCCGTTTCCAAGATAGAAGTTCCGAAGAGCCGAACCATCAGAATTTGTCCTTCATCAAACTCCGATAAATCCGCAGTTTTTCCCATTCTTACTCCGAACACTATTAACCGAAAGCCGGTCTTCGGGTTGTATATACACTGCTCTGTGAACTTCACCTGTGCCACCGTTCGGTCTCCAGGCGCGATTACTTCTCTAGGCTGGGGGTAATCATAATTAAATGGCTCATCGATGTATATAATTAAAGCAAATTGCGATAAAAGTTTCCACCTTAGTCTAGCGTTACAGCAATCATTCGGTATTACTTCTGAAGTTCTTAATGTCAAGAACAGGTCCTGGAGAGCTCCAGAAAATTTTTGATATACTGTTTCACTTTGCTGTACGTTGTGCTCAGACAAATTTGTCTTCGCAAAAATGCCTTCAATTTGATATTCCTTCCGATTTTGTTTTCTGACGTAAGACGCGGCTGTTTGAGTACATCCTTAAATTTTTAGCCAATCATAGAATAGATCTTGAATTTCGATTCATAAGCTACTAAAAGTATATCCTAAAAATCTCATTGGCATTAGAATAGAGCGGCTACTTATGTGATAAACTCTTCTGCAGCAGTTTAGTCACCCGGCAGCCGCGGGTGGCTTAGTGGTTAGTGATTCAGACTATCGATGCAAGGTCCCCAGGTTCAAGCCTGGGCTGGTCTTTCGGAGATGGTGTGATTTACTAACAATCGCTGAATATCGGACGAGCACGTTAAGTGACGGCCCTCAGGCTGGACCCACTGCTTAAATGGGTATCCTTTCCTATGTCCCCTCCCCCGATATTCTCTCATCCCTCGATGTGCAGTATCGTACTTGTACGGTGGCGCCATCTACTGTACTCTAATCTCACTAAAAACTGTTCTGTCAAAGTCGCTAGACTTGCGTAACAGTGCGTTAGCTCGGAATTTACAGTGTTATGAGATTCTTTACGCAAGTTGTTTTTCAAATGTATCTGCCTCGGATAATGAAAATATTCTATAATTACATGAAGTATGTTGTCTTCTTAACCTTGGATTTTTACATATGTAAATTTTTGATTCTGGTTATACGTTCCATACGGAACGTCACGATTAAACTTTCAGGAGTTTTTCTTATTTGTGCAATGACAAGCAGAGCAGATAGCCGAGTCATGATAACTGGTACGAACACAGGAACCACACAACTTCAATACCTGTATTGATTGGGAACATCGCTTACGCGAATACTTAATCTGCCCATTATTGTGTACTGTTGTATGCTTGGCTTTCGGTGGTTCAATCTCTTACTATACTATGAGGAATGAATAAGCTATCGATGGGTTATAAGCAGTTTCCCGTCTCTAATTTAGAGCCATTGAATCCAGGGAAGGAAGAGATCCAGTGCCGTAAGACAAACACGACAACCATGCCTCACAGGGATTTGAACCCAGACCCATCTAGGACGAATGGTCACTAGCCAGCGCTTAGACCACCGCGCCACTGAGGCGGCAGACTTGGCTATAAGACAACTTATTGTATATCTTCTTAATGTATTGTCGAATCCTAAACCATAGTTACATTTTGACATATACTACGTACTTCGCTGCTTCAACACATGTAGCGCTTTTTGGTGCACCTATGTTACTTTTCACGAGGGTAGATCGAAAAGTCACGCACACTATTTTTTTAGCACGTCTTTTGTAAAAAAAGATAGTGCTTATGTCTAAATAACTATTCGTTCCAATTCAATCAAAACCATTCAAATGACTACCGTCTGTGCACGATTAAAATAAGAGTAAAAACCTATAAAACCTTTAATGGCTATAGCTTACATAAGACCTTTCGGATCGTAAAATACGAACCATCATCAGATGTTGCAAGTGCTGGCAATACACAAAAATATATGTACGCAACAGGAACAGCCCTCAACATAATTGGTGTGATCGCTGGGAGGAGTCAACATAATCCAAATTTGATTGGATGATATTGTAGTTGTTGGAGTCATAGAGTTGTTTGTACAGGAATTCCTCCGGGAACAATGGTGGGTATAATCAGGAAGTACCGATTTCCAAGGAAGCGGTATGAGTTCCGGTGTGTTATCGTTACACACCCTATCCCCGAAAGAATGAATAAAAATGCTTTCTGTGAACATGATCTGGACATTGGAACGTTCAGTACAGAAGCATGATCCCAAACTGGAACATAGGAGCAATTGTTGACTAAACGTGACATCGCAGTCGAATTTGCTTTCATTTTTATCTCAAACTTATGTTCAGCCAAACTAGTTCTGAGAGCCCGAAAAGTAAATAGATCCTATGTAGACTTTTTCTGTTTCCGTGGGCAGCACAGGTTCCAAATGTACCATGTATACTTCATGCTTATGTATTAAGTCCACTGAATTACGATCGCTCTTGATGGAAGAGAGCAAGTTAATAGTTCTGTGAACTCATAACTGAAACGGCAGCGTCAGGAATTTCTCCAAAATGAAATTTACCAATGGGTTCAAAGATTCAGGAAATATATGGAAAGTGATGGACAATACTTTAAATAGGCTAGCATTATTAACAATATGTCAAAGTATTTTGCCATCAAATTTCACATTTTTGCTGCTACAAATAAAAATCTTATGAAGGACGAGGCATTACTTTGAGGATGCCCTTTGTATTAACTCCACTATATGTCAATCACTGCCACTTCGTACTCTGAGTATTATTCTCGTGAACAGGCTACAACTGAGTCTGAGGACATAAGACAAAGTTACTGTCTTCCACCATCTGCTTATGCACTGAACAAAACCCATCAACTCAAATTGAAATAGATGATTTTCCAGTTCTTTACAGAAGATCAATTTTGTCTCAATTTGTGGAATTTCTATAATTTTTATCGTCATGCGCGGACAGAATATTGTCTTAATTAAAAAAAAATTAATTATATTTAGCTATACTAAAGGCATCTTTTCCGCACTATACACTGAAGAGCAATTGAATTAGAGATACATGTCTAGTAACCTGTAGCACCACCTTTCGCCCTGGTGACGGCGGCGATTCGTCTCGGCATGGGCTCGACAAGACACCGGAAGGGTTGGGAAGCTATACGGATTCACGACACCTGAACAAGCTCCTACAGTTCACGAAGATTTGATGGAGGGTGGTCAGAGCCTCGAACATCTCTCTCGATGGCATCCCAGATGTGCTCGATGGGATTGAGGTCAGGTGATCTAGCTGGCCAAGGAAGCAAGGTCACGTCGGTGAAGTGTTCATCCAACCATTCGGATACAATTCGGGAGCGATGGCACGGTGCATTGTCTTGTTGCAGGATGAGGTCCCCAGTGGGATGTTGAAGACGCACAAACGAGAGGAAATGGTCGTCCAGGATACCTCGGTAACATTGACCTGTGAGGGACGATGTCACACGTACCAGGGGTCCCATTTCACTCCACGTAAACACTCCCCAGACGAGAATGCCACCCCACCAGCTTGAAAAGTACCCTGCTGGCAAGAAGGATCCATCGTTTCATGTGGTTTGCGCCGTACTCGTATCCTGCCATCCGCATGTACCAACGTGAATCTCGACTCATCAGTCCAGGCAACATTTTTCCACATGTCTAAGATCCAGTGGCGATGTTCCCGCGCCCATGCTAATCTTTGCACCCTGTGATGTGCGGTCAGCAGCGGTACCATCGTGGGACGATGGCTTCTGTACCCCATAGCGAGGAGATGGTTCCGGATGGTGTGGCTGCTTACACGTTTTTGTGCACCAGCGTTAAATTGTCGAGTGATTTCTTGCACTGTGGCCCGTCTATCCGCTGTTACAATGCAAGCTAGCCGACGATGACCCCGCTCATCCACACGCTGTTGTCCACGGCAGTTGGTCCTTGCATGGATGGTTTTACCGGATTCGATGTACTCACAGTGTACCCGTGACACAGTGGCTCGTGAAAATCCCATTGTCTGCACGACTTCCGAGATAGAGTGACCCATTCGTCGGGCCCAGACAATTTGCCCACGATCAAAGGCGCTTAGATCCATCGTCTTACCCATACCACGTCCGACTCTTACTGATTCCTGTCGCATCACTCTTTATACTGTCGGATCGCTGCATACGTGATGTCGTTTCCGTTTACAGGTCCGCCCACAGCGCCACATTTGCATAATGCCAGCTGTCTCTAATTCAATTGCTCTTCAGTGTAGTGACGCGACTGTAATGTATTTGGTAAAAAAATCAATAAAATTGCGTAAATTTTGGAAATTTCTATAATTTTGATAGTGATGCACGAATGGAAAATATTGTCTGATTTAATTGTTTTCACATTATCTTTAGCTATATACCAGAGGCAACATTTTCGCACTGTAGCGATTTGGTTAAAAATATTTCGGTATTTTCGACTCATAGTTATGCACTTGAACGATAGCATAGCAAAAACACACATCGCTATTGTGTGACAACAGCTAGCTAAACTCATTGCGTTGATTGTATGAACGCGCATATCTGGCGCGCAGGAAGTTTTCATTATACAAATGAAAGGGGGCACGTAGGATTCCCCTCCGTGCCTTTCATGTTGTGATACGACGTCAATTCAAATGTTGCCTAACTAGACGGCCGGAAAACTGGCTGACACAGGGCACTCACCCTTCTCGATCTAAAACAACCGCCGCTGCTTCAAGACCAATGAAATATTGGCATCATAGTTGACCTATGACTATTCAAATTATCACGACAATAATGTTTCAATATCCTACCTAACGGCAGAAACATTTCAGTGGTATCTCATGAAATCCAGTACCGCAAGAAAAAACAACAGGTATTCTCAGTTCTGATTAAGCCGTCAGTTTGACACGTAGGACTACGATCGATGTGTTGGATTTTTGTTTGGTGGCGGCCGCTTTCAGACGTTCTCGATACTCTAGTTTGTTGGGCTGCAGTCATCTTTTGCGTACATTCCTCATGACTTGCCTCTCGTTTTGATTTTCTCCACTTTTGTTTAAACCACTGCGATATGTTTTTTATATATTTGAATAGATCTCGTCGAGAGCTTTAAAATGGCACCACGCGCAATCGTTTTACACTCACAGTTGTAAACCGCGATATTGTCAAAAGTGTTCACCGTTTCACAAGAAAACAATTTTTAAAATGTTCAGTTCAAGGCACTGCGAAATGTTCGTCGTATATTTGAATAGATCTCGTCGAGAGTTTTAAAACGATACCACGCACAGTCGTGTTGCGGTCGCGGTTGCCGAGATGTACAGGGTCAAACCGGGGCCGCCGGAACTCCTCCTCCTCTCTATGTTTACGGGCCTGGCCACCGGATGAAGAACTTGCTTGTGACGTCCCGCTAAGCGACGGACATGTCCATGGGTAGCTGAAGACATCAATGTGAAAATATTCGTTATTTGCTTCAAATTATTTAAATTCCTTTTGACTGATGATTGTAAGCAGTTACTCCACGTGTAAAATATAAAATTTGTGTTAAAAAAATTAGTGGCAAAGAAGGTTGAAGAGCTGAATGTGGTAAACGGAAAATGTAATCAAACTAAATTTGAACTGGGACTAAAGTGCGCTTCTGTGTTTTTAAATATATTTTTAAATAACTACTGTAAGTTGAAAAATGACTACTTAAATAACAGGTCAGGGAAAACAAAATATGCTATGTTTGCAGCAGCTATTTAATGTTTCTGGTCTTCCTGTATGCCTCACTAACAATGGGGATATCTCCAAATTTTGGCAAAGACATTTGCTAATCATCATTACAGGGGAACTAACTCTGAACCCCAGTCTAACTACCCTAAACACCACACAAGTAAATATATTTGTATTTTGATTTTTATATACCATTTGTATTTTCAATTTTCCTTACATGTGTGGGAAAAAATTACCATGCATGTTCTAACACATGTTCGCAACCACGGGGAGTGAAATCAGTACAAGGTAAGTTTATATTTCATTTCTTTATTTCTGTGTGTACATTGTGCTGAGAGTTACCCATTCTAAGTATTAATTTAGATTAATTGGCAGACATTATGCATGTAAATAGTGAGAAAACATCCTCGAATTTCAAAATAGACTAGGAGACGGGGGAGACAAAGTTGTTTAAACCACTCATAAATATAGATTGTAGTAGCATTATTAGCATTTTTAGTGACTTTCTTTTCCATATATCTTTTCAGTATTAATTTAGTATATACTGTAGTTCGCCTCCCCAATTTTTTTCTATTTATTTCATGCAGTGTATGCTGCAACATTAACCTGGTGCATCGTTATTATAATTTTTCATTTCTGTGAATTACCTTTTCAAAGATACTCTCAGTATATTAATTCTGGAACAGTCTGCCTCTTCAAATATATTATTTTTCTGGATGAAAGCAACGTCATTTAATCAGCAAAAGTTAAAAAAAGAACGCAATTTTAGAGGCTGTTTTATTAATGTTTCGCCGGTTTTTCTTTTACAAATGCAAATTGTAATATAATTCTGCGTCAACATACTAACGGATTGGATATCAGTTATTTTCTGCGTTTGTTTCAAACTGCTTTAACACAGCTTTTTGGTATAACAGTGCAGGAGAGAAATATAATTATGCAAGAGAGAAATACACTGCTGGCCACCCAAAATGCAACACCAAGATGGAAGCATCCGATTGTCCTGAAATTCGCAGCATGCGTCGCCCGCGAGAGGACATGCAAACGATTAGCATTGCGGGGCATATACAAATCATGTGCGCCCGGCACGCCACCGAGAAGCACTATAAGAAGGGTGCGCAGAAGGCGGGGTGTAAGTAGTGGAAGTGTGTTGTGCTGCCGAACCTGTGCGTGGGAAGCTTCCTGATGGCTCGTCTCAGAATACGGCAGTCATTCCCGCACGTTTCGGAGTTCGACAGAGGACGAATAGTGGCTTATCGCGACAGCGGTTTATCGTACCAAGACATCGGCGCCCGTGTGGGACGACATTTAGCCACAGTGAGGCGAGTATGGATTCGGTGGGTGCAGAGGGACGGACCGACCGACGTGAGCGATTGCCGCAGTTGCGGCACACCACCGAACGAGAGGACCAGCATGTTGTGCGGCGAGCACCGACGACTCGCACCGTCACATCACGAACGTTAGCGCAGGAATCAGGGTGTGTTGCGCAACAACCTGTATCAGCCTGTACCGTTCGACGTCGCCTTCAGGAGCGGGGACTTGTAGCACGGCGCCCATTGAACCGATTACCATTGACGTTACAGCAACCGGCGAGTGCGGCGGCAGTGGGCCGTTGAACGCCGCACCTGGATAACGGAATGGCACGGCATTGTCTTCTCCGACGAATCCCGCTTCTGCCTGCAACACCACGATGGTCGGATCCGCGTTTGGTAACACCGCGGCGAGAGACTGTATGACGCCTGCATTATGCATCGCCATACCGGTCCGTCGCCTGGCGTTATGGTTCGGGGCGCAATTGGATATGACACCCGCACCCCTCTGGTACGCATCGCCGGTACATTCAACAGCCACCGCTACATCTCCGACGTTTTGGAGCCTGTCGTCCTCCCTTACCTGCAGGACCTGCCAGCGGCCACGTTTCAACAGGACAATGCGCGCCCGCACGTGGCATGCGTCGTGCAACAATTCTTCACGGCCCACCAGGTGTCACTGCTGCCGTGGCCCGCCTGTTCTCCCGATATGTTGCCCATCGAACACTTCTGGTCGCTGCTCGGCAACCGAGTGGCCCGGCAAGCACCAACCGCGGCTACGCCTGATGAACTGTGGCAACGTGTGAAAGCAGCCTGGACCGACATACACCAAGCCGACATCCAAAGCCTCTTTCGTTCGATGCCGCGGCGTGTAGCGGCCGTTATTGCCAGCCATGGGGGCCACACGAACTATTGATGTCTGCGTGTTCCGCATGTCGCACGGGCCTGTAAGCTCAATCGTTTTATCTTCGTATCTGTTGTTATGTGTCCAGCAAATCGGGCGTTGCTATCTCGTGTCCTTCTTGGTGTTGCATTTTGGGTGGCCAGCGGTGTAACAAGAAATCCTAATTCCTGAGTAAGGTAAAACAGACGCAATTTTCTTTTTTTTGTTTCTATTTTTTATTTAAATTTCGGTTAAACTGCTATGGCATGAAGTAATTTACAGAAAATTAAAATATGGACTTTATTAAGCTTTTTCTTCAAGCATTAAGTACGACTGAATTTCCTGAAACGTATAGTGGTGTAGCATTCTCGGTGCACAACTCCGTCACTTAGCTTGACGTCACAAAAACGATGGCCAAGCCCGTAAAGAGAGGAGGAGTGAGTCCCGGGAGACCCGGTAAAACGCGGCGGCACACCCAGAAATATTACATCATCTCTCCCGCGCAGAGGGAGCGAGGGGAGAGTTGCGCGCACGATGTATTCGCAGTATGCGAATTGGAGTCCATGCTGTTTACGAATATGTTAATACGATTAGTGTGCGGCACGTATTTTTAACACTATAATGGTTTTAATTAGGACCTATTTTTGTCACAGGCGGTAGGCCGAAAGTCACCTCATACTAACCGCGGAATTAGACGTATTCCTACGTCAATAAGAGAAGTTTCCGTTTTTTCTTTCGCAATGTACCTTAGATATGCCCTTCGTCTTCTACAAAATGTTTGACATGCATAAGGCGTGTTGTAGAAGAATCATGCCCCGTTGCATTCAGGCACCATGCACGGCTATTAGTAACCTAAGATGCATTTCGCTAAACGAACTGGCCTCCCGGTATGCGGTCCCGGGCGATTCGTCCAACGACGATTGGACCAATGCCGATTCGCCCAAAGGGACAATTGGTCCAATGCCGATTGGTCCAATGTCCGATTCGTCCAATGTCCGATTAGACCAATGTCCGATTCGTCCAATGCCGATTCGTCCAATGGTACGATTGGCCCAACGCCAATTCGTCCAATGGTATCATCTTACCAGCGGTAAACTATTTTATTTTCGAGAAAGGAATAAGGATTTAAATTATTCTGCTCATTATATCCTTTTGAAAGATCATTTCCGTATATTTGGTAATTGTAAACATTTTACATAAACCTGGTAAAAGGCACTCATCGTATCATTTATCAGGCCTTTATACAAGGCACCCAGGCCGCGGGCCTTTTTAGAAAATTTTAAGTTACAACCTAGATATTTGGTACTTGTAAACATTTGATAAAACCTTATAAAAGGCATTCAACGGATCATTTCTCAGCTCTATACCAGGCACCTAGGCCACGGGCCTTTTTAGAAGACTTTAAGTGACAGCCTAGGTATTTGGTATTTGTAAATATGTTATAAAACCCAATAAAAGGCACTCATCGTATCATTTCTTAGCTCTTTACACGCACCTAGGCCTAGACCTTTTAACACTTTTTATTCTACTGATGTCATATTCTAACGTTTAAGTAAAGTTAAAAATACTAGCATAACATTAGTAAGTTTTCTTGATAGGTAAACGTTATGAATCTGACATCGGTAGGATAAAAACTGTCAAAAAGGCATAGGCCTAGGCCTTACGAATTAATATGTCGTGCTTAAGTAAAAGCGCAATATTATTAACTTGATTTGATATGCAAACGTTATGAATATGACATCGCTAGAATAAAAACTGTTGAAAAGGCCTTTGTCGGAACCCGACCAGAACGTTTCCATTGGCCAGTTGGCGGAACCCCACTGCATGCTACAAACAGAAACGGAAAACTAGTATTTTATATTATTTCATGCAAAAGAGAAACATTGAAGTTGATTAAACGACTCGTACATCAGTAACTTCATACGGCAGCAAGGACAGTATAAAAAAAAAACGCGATTCCGAAAAAAAAAAAAAAAAAATCTGTAGCCACAATATTACGCATGAAATGTAACATTGTTTTACATTCTTTGGACTATCGGCACTTTCGTATAACATCGGAGATAAAATCAGAACAGCTGAGATTTTTATAACACGAGTAGCACTTTGGACAGATAGGACGGAATTGGACCAATCGTCCATTGGACGAATCGGCATTGGACCAATCGTACCACTGGACGAATCGTACCTTTGGACCAATTGTCCATTGGACGAATCGTCCCTTTGGATGAATCGGCATTGGACCAATCGTCGTTGGACGAATCGTACCACCCCCCCACCCCCACCCCGGTATGACATCTTGCTAAGTCACTTTGACATTCACATGGGTTGCCGCTCTGTCATGGGAAACAAATCTTCAGTTTCCAATTGCACTAAGTATGGCAAATTAAATTTATGCAGAATTGGTTCTACTTAGATGAATGAGGAGAGAGGACCCATTAAAACTTTTTCTTCCAATAAACCGTGTTTCGAAGAAAACCCCCACCTGGAAAATGTTTTCATGAAAAGACCCAGGTGAATTACCAAATTGATGCGGTGTTACCATATCTTTTTTTTAATTTTAGGATTTTATTTTTAAATTTAGGGTGCAGAAAATGAGTTACAGGAAGCTGGCAAAAAAGCTTGCTAATGGATATTCCGTTTAAATAAAACTCGACTAAGTTGGACCATGAGCAAAGAAGCATTGTGGGCGACCTCAATTTTTTAAGTTAAAAAATTTGTTTTCTCTTATTCATAACACATTCCGAATTTTTCAGCCATTTAGTCTTACATTGTGTTGAACTAAAGTAGGAAATTCAACTTGCATTTATTATTGGCAAGTCTTTTGTAAGAAAGTACGTGCTTATAGTATCACTTTGCCCGTCCGTCCGTCCATCTGTGAGCACCATGTCTCTGCAACTATTAGTCCGGTTTGAAAACTTATTTTTGCATTGGGAAGCCATAAGTCTGAGAGAGATGATCCTTACCTTTCGGTCTTTTTCCGAGGCATAACTTCACCTCTGCAGGACTAAATACAGATGTTATCGAATTAAAAACATATTTTTTCCACATATTTGTTTCTAATTATCCGATTGAAAAATTATTTCTTCTTTCGATGCCATTTATAGCAAAGACTATTTTGGGTACAATTTCTTTTTCAAGCAATGCGTAGATTTTACGCTAAAGGGCGGAATGGTAAATTGCGATTTCACTTATATCTCTGTTTCTAAAAATACTGTTTTAAAAATTCTTTTTGTATCGGATACAGCTCCTGTTGGGAAATGTTCTACACTCAATTTATAATTTTGGTAGCGAATAACTTGGCCACTAGGGAGTGTAAGGTTTCATTTCTGTTTCTGCTGTATTTGAAACAACAAACTCTGAGCACTCGATTGGAAAAATTATTTCGTGAACCTTTACTGCTGACCTTTGAAAACCTTTAGAGAATACATTCTGCTTAAAATAGTGCATAGTTTTTCTGCCAGGGGGCGTAGATGTATATCTTACTTTTGTCAATATGTCTGCTTCTAAGAATCAGCTCTGAAAAATTCTTCCTTTATCGAAGAGCATTTTCGGTGCGAAATGTTTCTCATATATTTCAAAAATTTCTTACTGTTGTGAACCCTGCGAAACTCCTGTTACCTTTCACACACGCTGAAGACTAGAGGAACTTTGGCCTGCTGGCCGAGTAGTCTGAGGCGCTGGCCTCTGCGCCCGTTTTTAGACTGGGGCATTTTGGAACTCGGCCGTGAGTGCTGAAATCGAGGGCAGGAGATTTAGTCACACCACTCGCCTCAACACTCTACTGTCCCGCTCTGTCGTATTATGGCCTACCATGTCGCGATTGTCCCGTTATTGATCTTAGTTGTTACTTGACAATAAAATCCCTTGCAGTTGATCGGGGCATCTGCAGAAATTTTCGGAACCGACTTGTTGCCGCCCTGCCACATTGAAAGTCACTTAGCTCTGCCATGCGGTCCATTCCACTGTTCACACTCGTCTATGATGTTTTTCAGGCCATGTGCGTATTTTTGGCACGTCTTTTGAAAAAAAAAAAAAGATCGTGTTTATGTTATCTATTTGTCCGTCCGTCCCTCTGCAACTGTAGACCGATTTGAAAAATTATTTCTTGCATTGGGAAGCGGGAATTGGCTCCCTGGTGGCGCAGTGGTCTATGCAATGGATTCTGATCATTCGTCCGAGCTGGGTCAGGATTCGAATCCCGATGAAGCATGGATGTTGTGTTTGTCTTGCGCCCCTGGCTCTTTCCCTTCCCTGGAGCTAGTGGCCCTAAATTAGGGACGTACGATTTCTTATATTTAACTGAGTTGCTCACGGTGGTCGTTAAACCTCGAATTAAAAAAAAAAAGCTTGAAATATGCGAATGATGATATTTATTTCGTTTTTTTTTTACGCTGTAAAATTTCGCCGCTAGGGGGCGTAAATGGAGATGGTATCGAATTCAAAATACATTTTATTCCATATATTTGCTTCTAAACATCCGATTAAAAAAATTATTTACCTTTCGATTCCATTTATGTTGAAGAGTGTTTTAGATACAGTCACTTATTCAAGTTACGCATTGATTTTCCTCTAGAGGGAGTAAAAGTAAATTGCGTTCCCCCGATATCTCTCTGCTTCGAAAACTCCGATTTGAAAACTTCTCTCTGCAGCGGATACAGCTCCTGATGGGAAATATTTTGCATTCAATTTCTAATTTTTGTTAAGAAGGGTTTGGCCACCAGGGGGCGTAAGCGTTAATTTCTGCTTCTGATGTATTTGCAGCAAGATCGGAGCTTGTAAAATCTCCACTAAAAAAATTCGTTCATAAACCGATGCCACTCATGCGATAAACCCTTTGGGAATATCTTCTTAAAATATTGCATGGTGTCTCCGCCAGGGGCATAGACGTATATCCTATTTTTGTCAATATCTCTACTGCTAAGAGTCTGATTTGAAAAATTTCTTTGTTGGATAGCGTTTCCGCTGCGAAATGCTTTTCAAATAATTTAAAAATTTTCAGGAGATTTCCCGCTAGGGGTCGTTAAGGTAAATTGGGTTTTCCCCGATATTTCTGCTTCTAAGACTACGATTTGAAAACTACGTTCTGTGTCTTCGTGGTACTAGTTAGTTAAAGAAGATGCTATCGCCATTGTGTTATTTTACTGGATGTTAAGAAAAAAACATATGTAGATAGGCGAATTAATTTCCTATAATGAAATGCCACGTCGACGAAGATATCAGATTAGGCCATGAAATACACCCACTCCATTCCCATGAATAACAAGAAATAATTTCTGTGCAATCTTTCGTTTTAACATACACTAAACTGCTTGAAACAAAAGTCCTGAAAAAACATTAAAAAAACGTTATGTTGGGGGGAAAAAAAAGGAAGAAGAAGAATTATACGAGTACAAAATTTATCAACTATTTGAAAAAAAAAAGCAACGCTATGTGAATATAATGTACTCACCCATGGGCTGAATACAAAAGACTGGAAGAAATCTCTTTTAAAAATAACGAGAAGTAAAATAAAATATCTTTCCTCTTTAAAACAAATGTAACTTCGGACAGCGGAAAGGGAAGATACAACGTTAAAAATGTAACAGAATGTGCCATGAACGGGTAAATATATTAATTCAAGAATCGCCTTTCAAGACGACAAGGACAGCACGAAACTTTGGAAAGCGCCTTTAAGTTGGTACACTCGTTGAAAATGAGTGAAGTTCCCTTAAGGTAAAAAAAAAAAAAAAATCGTTACGTTGAAAAAATAAATTTATGAATTATATGAAACTGACATTTCTGAAAAATACCTCGCAATATTGTAAAATTAAAAGGAGAACCATTCGTTACATATTTTGTAGGAAGAGGCTCAGTTTCAAGCAGCCGCGCGTGCGTGGCAAATCCGTTCCGTTGGTAGGGCACCTGCTTCCCACGCAGACAGTCCTTGGTTCGTTTCCACTCAGATCCAAACGGACGTTTTTCATGACCTGTTGAGAATATTTCCCCAGCGCAGTGCTGTAACGCAGAAGTTTCGTAAAGCGAAAAAAAAAGGTGCAGCTTTGGCAAACTGCTGTTATCCTTTATTTTATTATTTTTTATGGCTACTACTGGGAAATTGGCGGGCAAGATTCGGCAAGCCATCAGTTCCGCCACGTGATTGCCGGCTACCACTGCCGGGAAACTAGCGGACCACATTAGGCTAGCCATCATTTATGGCACGTGCTTTCAGGGCCACTGAAGGGCCACTTGTGGCAGCTACTGCCTGTGATGGATAACTAATGGCCTTGTTCTGGCATATGACAACTGATGGGGGTGCCAACTGTTGGCCCGCTGCTGGCCCGAACTGGTGGCCGCCCGGACATTTTATTGACGGTTGGGCGGCGGCAACATAGTGCTGGGCCACCGCTGTCAGTGCTGGCCCACCAAGACTGTTTTTGCTGGGAAGTGATGCGTTTGTCTAATGACGCTGACTCTGTCATATCTCTGGAATCAGTGGCTCTTATTTAAGGACATGCGACTGTTGGAAATTGCTAGTGATGCTCGTTAAATCATGAAAAAAGAAGAACAAATAATAGCGCAGTTCACTTGGAAATGATACGTCGGTAAGACTGTACATAAATCACATCATTAAGTTTATTGGCCAAATGTAAAGGTTTATCACACTTTGTCAAAGTTAGGACCGAACGGCCAGGGAAAGAATTAACACCTGTGATGGTTCACCATTAGAAAGTCAGGATACACTACATCGCTCACTGTAAAAAATAAGGTGTGAATTCACGGAAAATTTCTGAAGCTGCTGGTAAGTATCCGTGTTTTTCAGAAATTTCCGTTTTTAAAAGTGCCCTTTTTTTTAACTTCCGTATTTTCACAGATTTTTCGTAGGCAGAAATTCCGCTTATTTTAGAAAAGTCCATTTCAGGTTTTTCCGTATTTAGACTGAAATTCCGCAAATTCAAGGAACCTGTACTTTTCAACATTTACCCCAGATAACCCTTCCGCTGAGGTCAGGATTGAACCCCCGCCGTTACAGCTGGCTCAGTAAGTAACTCATGCTTTTAACAACTGAGCCACAAACGCTTGGCGATCCGAGTCAATCGAAGTCACGCTCGGCAAGTCAAGTCGATGTATTCAAATGCTCTACAATCCGAGTCATTTGTATACATCGTAAAACAAATTCGCGACGATAAAAAAAAAAAAAAAATTGGCATTAAACTGAGTGATTTAGTCGTTTTATTTTCTGTTGGAGCTTATTATTTTTCTGAATAGGTTGGTAATATTTTTTTCTGTTTCACATATTAAGCATTTTTCATTGTGATTCTTCGAAGTAACAAAATGCTTTGCAACTTGATTTTTTTAACTGCCAATGATTTTCAGTTATCTTTAAAAAAGGTGAACTGTGCTTTTTTGATAGTATTATTAAAAAAAACTAAATATAGAATTTACTCTTGATAGCTGTAATAGCTTTTGTCTTAGGTTGTCCAAAGACTGATACACAGACATCAAGGTACACTGCGTTACTGTAAGAAACCAGGTTTCTTTCAGTAGCACAATATACAATATAATAAATATTTGGTGAGCCAAATAGGGGAAAGGAAAAGAAATATTTTGTGCAGCAATAAACAAAATCCATGCGATATGCTATCCACAATATCCGATCTCGCTACGGAACTTCAAATTTCTACAGACGATTGAAATTTAAAAGTTAATCAGACCTCAAATATTCTCACGAATCGCTCCTATTACCGGTAATTTCTCGTCATACGGATACGGAAAAAGGGAGATTAGAGATTTTCCGTTAATATACGAAAGGAATTGCGGAAAATTTTCTGAAAATTCAGAATTTTCCGTTAACACATCTCTGAAACGGTAATTTACCGTCAATATAAGAAAAAAACTATGGAAAGGTTTCTGAGAATTCAGAATTTTCCCGTGGTACGAAAAACCCGTTAAATTCAGGTTTCTTTCCGTCATTTCACTGAAAAGGTTGCATCAGAAATATGCTTCTTTAATTCACGAAAGAAATGACAGCAAGTTGCCCGTGAATTTCAGAAAATTTTTAACAGTGCAGATGGGATTATATTCTTTCGTCGATGATATCGGTCTTCAAGGGTATTTTTACATCGCGCTTAAAAATCTACTTTAAAACATTCTCGTAACAAATCTCGACTCATAAATATCTATATCCCTATCGTATATAAATTTATCGACAACTCTACATCAAATATTTTACTAAACTCTCTACTTTCCATGTGGACATTCTTGTCCATCACTGACCCACTCTCAGTGTTGCCAAACTGTAAAAGCTCTTCGGGGAAGTAATGTGTCGTTCAGTGAAAAAACGTGTAAGGATAAATGACTAAATTCTCGTTAAATGCACAGAAACTGTAAAGGAAGCTTAAATAGAGGTATATGTCACAGGATATACGTGCTTTTATTATTTAATAATTTTTGATGTTGTATAATAATTTTGTACATTACCACTTCTTGATAACTCTCTCTCTCCTTGGTCACCCTGACTGTTCACTTTTCTTACTTGTTCAGAATCTAATTTAGCAAATTGTTTTCTTTCAGGTTCTAAGAACGATACATTTAACGTGCCTTCAGGTGGAAGTGGTTTCTTTTTTCAAGGTGGAATGTCTACAGAACCATTTTATGCACATCACCCGTCTTCAATGAGTAACAGTGGTTTCTCAGGTAGCCATTATGGCTTTGGTTCAACGCCAGGAAGTGGCTATGGCGTACGTTTTCCATCTGGTGGTTACAGTATAACTGGTCAGCCCTATTACAGTTCTTATTCCATGAGTGGAACACCCGGTAAAATAAGTACTGGTGTCCAACCCGTAGGCATTAGTACAGTTGGGCATGCTTACCCGCAATACACTTCTTACTCCTTTAGCGGAAAACCAGGCGATATGCTACCCATTGGGAGCCTTGGCATCAGTACAACTGGGCATGCTCACCCGCAATACACTTCCTACTCCTTTAGCGGAAAACCAGGCGATATGCTACCCATTGGGAGCCTTGGCATCAGTACAACTGGGTATGCTCACCCGCAATACACTTCCTATTCCGTTAGCGGAAAACCAGGCGATATGCCACCCATTGGGAACCTTGGCATCAGTACAACTGGGTATGCTCACCCGCAATACACTTCTTACTCCGTTAGCGGAAAACCAGGCGATATGCCACCCATTGGGAACCTTGGCATCAATACAACTGGGTATGCTCACCCGCAATACACTTCCTATTCCGTTAGCGGAAAACCAGGCGATATGCCACCCATTGGGAGCCTTGGCATCAGTACAACTGTGTATGCTCAACCCGCAATACACTTCTTACTCCATTAGCGGAAAACCAGGCGATATGCCACCCATTGGGAGCCTTGGCATCAGTACAACTGGGCATGCTCACCCGCAATACACTTCCTATTCCGTTAGCGGAAAACCAGGCGATATGCCACCCATTGGGAGCCTTGGCATCAGTACAACTGGGCATGCTCACCCGCAATACACTTCTATTCCGTTAGCGGAAAACCAGGCGATATGCCACCCATTGGGAGCCTTGGCATCAGTACAACTGGGCATGCTCACCCGCAATACACTTCATACTCCGTTAGCGGAAAACCAGGCGATATGCCATCCATTGGGATCCTTGGCATCAGTGGGAGTCTTGGCACTTCTAAAATTGGAGAACCCGATATCAGCAAGCCTATTATTGGTGGGTTAAGTATTAACCATCAGGAAAAAATCACCTCCTGGTATCCCTCCAGAGTCTGGAGGTCTTGGTACTAGCCATACGTCTGGCGGATGGAGTACTACTGGCTACCAAATTTCTCCCACTTACAGTTATACTTCCACGTCAGAGAGCCCAAGTGTCAGTATTCCTCAACTTGGAGCTAGCTCATCTGGAAGTTACAGACTTCCTTTTATGAGTAGTTCCTCTCAGTCCAATCCGGGCTATACATATTATAGTTACTATTCATCAAAAGAAGGCCCCCCACCAAATTTAGCTTATAATTTAGGAGCGGGAATTCCGGGATTACCTCCAGGTTCCCCGTCGCCAGGACACAGTTTCAGCTTCGGCTCACAACACGATAAAAGTTGCCATAAATGTCATCCCATCGGTTCAAAGAAGTCACTTACAGAAGAAGCTGGTGATGACGACTCATTTGCTGACTTAGAAGAACCCGAGATTGATATTTGATGTTGTAAAGGGAAGGAAGCTGCAATTCAGCTGTTTAGTCGCATCATGGAAAGGGCAGAACTAAGCATGTATTATTTCATTAAAAACACTTCGCTCTAGGAAGTGAGAAATATTTGTCTAAAATATACGCACTTACTGTATATGGCCTTGCAATAAAGCACGCCTTCACAAAATAAAAATAAACTCTGAAGAAGCTTTGAGAGTGTTTATTCTATATTTATAATCTTGTCTTTCATTCTCATATCACAATATGAAGTTTCCTGTATTATGTATTTTCAATATTCCTCACACGCTTTCAGTTCAAGCATAACCGCGAGACGACAACATCTACGGCAATATTTGGGTTAAAAGCGGCATCGAGTAACAGCCGCACCAGGCAAAAACATTCGTTGTAAGAGCTGCACTAGTTGAGCGCAGCACCCCACAATTTTGTAATCTCTTAGCCATAGATGTAATAGCTTGGAGAAACAACATTGTAACACTTCTGAATCACAGTATGAAATACTTGCATGTTTCTAGTCATTTTTCCATAATTTGCATAACATCTTTTTACTTATTTTCGGTAATTTAATGAGCTCTAATGTAACAATAAAATGAATGACAGCATTAAAATTCGCTTTTTTTATTACATATCCATTTACTTGTAATTACAGCTAATAGATATTCTTAGAGAGTGATACTGATTATGAATTACAGCTTGTAATTCAGTTTTATGAGATGAATCTCCGGCGTAATTTTTAGCGGAAAAAACTGATTTGTGCCATAAAATCTTACCTGAACGAAAATAAATTGAGACATGAAATAGCCGTTCTCATAACAGAATGGTAGTGAATAATACAGGGTGTCCATAAATAAAGTATACAACTTCAGTATTGTATTGAAAAAAACCCTACAATAAACAATTCACTTTTAATGTCAAAACACATGGTAACTGTGAAAGTTCTTTTAAAATGTCAGTAGTTCTCCACGTGTGCTCCTTCGGTTGCTTGCAGGGTGTCTAAACAGTAGTCCAGTTCCACCCACGTATGCTGTAGAATGTCAAGTGTAACAAGGAGGAAGGCTGCGGTAATGCGTTCTTTAAGCTCAGTGATAGATGTAACCTTTTTCTTGTACACAATGCTCTTAATAAAGCCCCAAAGAAAAAAATCGCATGGGGTAATATCAGGAGAACGAGGTGGCCATGTTGTCGGACCCCCACATACAATCCAACACCTTGGAAAATGGTAGTCTAAAGATCTGTGTACATCCAAAGACCAGTGCGGAGGTGCTCCATCTTGCTGTTAAATGATGTCTTGAATATCCTGGAGTTGTGGAATTGGAAACTATTCTAACATGTCCAGGTACATTATGCCAGCTACGGTTGGTTCAGCGAAGAAAAAGAGCCCCATCACTCTGTCTTCCATTAATCCAGCCCAGACATTAACCTTCGAGCGGTCTCTCGTGTGTGCTACGACCACATGGAGATTTTCTGTGACCCAGATTCGGCAGTTATGTTTATACATGGAATGTCGACTATCTCCGAAATAGATCCGTGAAAGGAATGTGGTGTCTTCGTCAATGCCATTAAGCATGTGTATGGTAAATGCTTTTCGACGTGGGTGATCATTTGGACGAAGCTCTTGCACTAACTGCACTTCATATGCACATAGGCGTAGACATTTATGCAGAACCTTGTGAATCGTTGCTCGAAGTATTTCGAGTTCACGACTGGCGACGCGAACGGACTTCTTCGGGCTCCTTAGATAAGCCTTACGCCCGTCTTCCACCTTTCAGACCGAAATGGAAGGAATTCCAGCGCTTTTGCCTTTCAAGACACTTCCTGTTGCTTTGAATATATTTACCCATTGTTCGATGCTCCTTCGTGTCGGCGGCTGTCTCTTGTACTCCGTTCTGAACTTACGCTAAAAGTTTGACAAAGATTTTGACTCCGCAAACCAAAACACATACGCTGCTTTCTCCACGGGGAAACCATGTCTGTTGTATTCCGTTTTTCACGAGATTTTTCATTACATGAGACACCTGGCGCCATCTATCATCTGACTTAATAGGCTTTAACGTTTGCTACGTCTCTTGACGTTTAAAGTAAGTTTTTTTTCTGTCGTGCTTTTCTAATAGCATATTGAAGTTATACACTTCATTTATAGACACCCTGTTTATAAATAAATAGACGAATAAAACGGAAACGTGCTTCAAACATCCAGCACGGAAATGTCTGGGTCTACCTTCCTTGAAAAAGCCATCTGGTTGATGTACGAATGCTTGTAAACTTTGATTTTTACTCTTTTTTTGAGAAAAGTTGGTGTACAGTTCTCATTTATTAATTATGTTCATATTTATAATTTAGGATGTCTGGTATTTGTTTTGATTTATGGCATCAGCAAAAACGTTTTTGCAAAGAATTTAATTTCTTTTCCCAATCAGCTGGAAAACACTATTCCCACTGTCGTTTTCTTCCTGACCGAAATTACTTTCTGCTTCATAAAATCGTAGCCCCTATAATGTTTTTAAATGTCATAAAATTGTACTTAGTCTATACCCTTAAAATATTACTTATCGTACGTTTGTGATACTTGTTGTACTGGAGCTGGAGCTTCATAACGTTTTGCTCCCGGTAAGTATCACAAAATTCGTAATTACAGGCAGAGCAATATTTTTTGCGCTCTTCTGGCTTTATGTTCTTAATTGCACGTGGAGCAATATCGACTGCTATCTTCTGGCTTTGGATTCTTAATAACACGCTGAGTAATAATGACTTCTCTCTTCCGGCTTTCTAACAATCAGAAGAGAGCAGTTTTTACTTACAGAAATAGTCTTCATTGGTTCCTGAGGCACATCAGGACTACACTTCAAATAACTTCAAAAGTATCAACAGTACTAATCTTCAAAAGAGTTCAATGGTATCAACAAACTGAACCTCTGTAACGTGAGGCTAAAATTATTTCCCTCCTCCTGTAACTCCATCGCATATACAGGGTGTCACACTCGCTATTTTACCCAAGTTTTTATAATAACATCGTTAATAATAAAAGTAATTGAATGATATTTGGTAAGAACATACCTTCATCCATGGAAAACAGAACCATATCATAAGAGATGTTGAAACTGAACGCCCTATGCATCGATACAGGCTTAAACACGAGACTCCATATTTCGGAATAATTACTGTAATTGAATGACATTTGGTAAGAACATACCTTCATCCATGGAAAACAGAACCATATCATAAGAGATGTTGAAACTGCCCGCCCTATGCATCGATACAGGCTTGAACACGAGACTCCATATTTCCGAATAATTACAGTAATTGAATGATATTTGGTAAGAACATACCTTCGTCCATGGAAAACAGAACCATATCATAAGAGATATAAAAAGTGCCCGCCCTATGCATCGAGACAGGCTTGAACACGAGACTCCATATTTCGGAATAATTACAGTAATTGAATGATATTTGGTAAGAACATACCTTCATCCATGGGAAACAGAACCATATCATAAGAGATGTTGAAAGTGCCAGCCCTGTGCATAGAGACAGGCTTGAACATGAGACTGCATATTTCGGAATAATTACAGTAATTGAATGGTATTTGGTAAGAACATACCTTCATCTATGGAAAACAGAACCATATCATAAGAGATGTTGAAAGTGCCCGCCCTGTGCATCAATACAGGCTTGAACACGAGACTCCATATTTCGGGATAATTGTAGTAATTGAATGATATTTGGTAAGAACATACCTCCATCCATGGGAAACAGAACCATATCATAAGAGATGTTGAAAGTGCCCGCCCTGTGCATCGAGACAGGTTTGAACACGAGACTCCATATTTCCGAATAAATACAGCAATTAAATGATATTTGGTAAGAACATATTTTCATCCATGGAAAACAGAACCATATCATAAGAGATGTTGAAAGTGTCCGCCCTGTGCATCGAGACAGGCTTGAACACGAGACTCCATATTTCGGGATAATTACAGTAATTGAATGGTCTTTGGTAGGAACATACCTTCATCCATGAAAAACAGAACCATATCAAAAAAGTTGTTGAAAGCGTCCACCCTTTGCATCGACACCGGTTTGAACACGTGACTCCATATTTGGGAATAATTACTGTAATTGAATGATAGTGGGTAAGAACATACCTTCATCCATGGAAAACAGAACCATATCATAAGAGATGTTGAAAGTGTCCTCCCTGTGCATCGAGACCGGCTTAAACACGAGACTCCATACTTCGGAATAATTACAGTAATTGAAGGGTATTTGGTAAGAACATACCTTCATCCATGGAAAACAGAACCATATCATAAATGATGTTAAAAGTGTCCGCCCTGTGCATCGAGACAGGCTTGAACACGAAACTCCATATTTCGGATTAATTAAAGTAATTGAATGATATTTGGTAGGAACATACTTTCATCCATGAAAAACAGAACCATATCAAAAGAAATGTCGAAAGCGTCCGCCCTGTGCATCGACACAGGTTTGAACACGAGATTCCATATTTCGGAAAGTTCGCGCCAGTTGCTCCGGTATAATCGCTGCCACTGCCTCGAAGATGTTGTTCTTCAGTGCCTCAAATGTTGTCGGCTTGTTCTGAAACATCACTGACTTGAGGTATCCCCAGAGAAGAAATCTGGGGGTGTTAGGTCAGGAGATCGAGGTCGCCACATTCCTTTAGAACTCACGCGATCTCTAAAGAATGACTCAATTTTAGCCATACTCACATGTGATGTATGGGAAGTTGCCCCATCTTGTTGAAAATAACTAGTGGTCAGCTCTTCAGGGTGCAGTTGGTTAACGAATGCCTGAAAAATGTCCATGTAGCCTGTTGTGATCGTATTCTGAAAGAAGATGGGCCCAATGATCCCCTCACGTGACACTGTGCGCCACACTCATATTCTTTGTGCATTAAGTGGTTTCTCGATAAATGCGTGAGGATTTGCCGCTGCCTACAAAAGCGTGTTTTGTGCATTTATGTATCCCAATAAGTGAATCCACGCTTCGTCGGAAGAAATTGTGTGGTCCAAGATATAAAAAGACTAAGTTTCCACGTTTATTTTTAATTAACACACAACAACCGAAAAATTGTTATCGGGACACCGCTGAGATAACAATTTTTCAGTTATCCAGACACCGCTGATAGATAAACACACATGGCGCCGTGGATTGTTGGACGAACGTATTCGGCTAGTTATTGAATGATCTGGGGTTCATTCTCAGCGGTGTCCGGATAACAATTTTTCGGTTGCTGTGTGTTAATTAAAGATAAACGTGAAAAGAGCGATGACTTTCTTATTTACATTGTCTCCACGTATTTGGAATAATTTTACCTTAGTCCAAGAAGCCCGGTCGTTCCGCAACAAATGCCTGAAACCACTGACAGTACGCGAACTTTCTGAAATACAGAGTCTCGTGTTCATGCCTGTCTCGATGCACAGGGCGAACATTTTCAATATCTCTTGTGATATGTTTTTTCCATGGATAAAGGTACAGTATGTTCTTACCAAAAATCATTCAACTACTGTAATTATTCACGATGTAATTAATGAAAACTTGAGTAAAGCAGCGAGTGATACCATGTATATGTAGTCTTCACGAAGGTACAATACAAAAAGCAAAGCAGCACTAATCTTCGCACACTTAACATTGCTCCTCCATACATTACATATACATACAGAGTTCTTATCTTGTCAAAACATACATAATACATATGCCATTCAGATCTGACCTCAAGACTCTTGCCACATAACATTCAGTGAGTGAGAAAATATAATGTTAAGGTTGAAACGTTTAAAAAGAACGAACTCAAAATTTACACAAGGAAAGAAACTAAACGAAATTAGAATATACGTCATGCACCGCACATGCCCACCTTTAAAATTTTTAATGTTTATTCACGCTGAAATTGCTCTGGTTTCGAGACTAATATTTACAGAGGATAATGGGTAACCAGATGTTCTTCGACATTTGACTAAGCTCCCAAGTTTTCTTGTAAGGCTCGCCACCATGAAGTAGCTAAATTTTGATGCTATGCATCTTTGCCAACAGTAGTAAAGTAAAATTCGTACAAAATGTTTCGATGTAACGAAAATGAGTGACGGGGCGTCATTCTCAAAACCATTGTTGACATTGATCGTGCAGCATATTGTACCATGAAATGACACAGCAGTGGCGAACTCCATTGCTACTAAAAATATATTTTGCTAAACTATCGCCGAATGCTATTTCGTCACGTTTTACATAAACGAAACAATATCTGATTGCGATCTGTTTAAATTACGAGAACCTGATTCTAAATGTGATGAAAGCCATTACAAAAATGCATTTTGATGCTGTATTCCGTGAGCCACGTAGTTCAATTTTCTCAAATATCTCGAAAGAGGTGCGTCGTAGCTAAATTTGGCTCCGTCGCAAACCCCCAAGGACAGGTTACCGGCGATCGACGAGAGCTTTTAAATTATGTTAAACATGATGGGGTTATTATTACACTATCTACACCAAACAGTAAAAACGTATATGCTGAGTCGAGGAGACTGCTTTACGTGGCTCATATTACTATTACATTAACGTAAAAACGTTAAACATTTACTGTTTATCACGTTGTTCATGGTATTTAATATAGCCTTCCGACGTGACCTCCAACATATAATGCACCATAAAAGTTATTCATATCTTCATAATAAGCAGCATACTTCGAAATACATACAAACAGAAAAAGTAACCTACCTACAACGTGTAATAAGACATGCGGTCTTCCCATTGGACCAAGTCAGTGGGTGGACCGCAAATCTTATTACATGCACGAAATGCAATGTCGAGTGGGAGGACCGTATATCTTATTACATGCACGAAATACAATGCTTTACTACAAGTGCTCCTGATTGTTGAAAAGCAGCGCAATATTCGACTTGGCCTACATAGGACATTTGCCGTGGATGATGTTTGGACATATTCATTGACATCGTAGGTACGGTACTTTCTCTGTTTGTATGTATTTTGAAGTATGCTGCTTATTATTACGATATAAATAACTTTTATGGTACATTATATGTTGGAGGTCACGTCGAAAGGCTATGTTAAATATCATGAACAACGTGATGAACAGTAAATGTTTAACGTTTATACGTTAATGTATTAGTAATGATGGGGTTATTGATCTCAAACACCTCAAAAATGATGTGTCGTGGCGAAATTTGTCTTCCTCTTGACCTCCATAGCTGGGGGGGGGGGTTACCTACTATAGACGAGAGTTTTTAAATGATGCATAAAACGTTAGGGTGTAACTTATAGATATCCTAAACCGAAAGGTACCGATTATCTTAACTAACACACTTGTGATTAAGTTTTTCTTTCTATCTTCAGGTCGTACTTCAGTTTGCGCATGCGCAGAAGAACTTTCGTAGCTTCATTACATTTCATCGGTATCACGGTCTTTTTTTACGTTCCTCTAAATCTGAATTTTATAATAATAATAATACTAAATATTGTTTAGAAAATTAAACAGTCGAAATATTTGCTATTACAGATGCCATAGTTTAGCAAACATTTAATTTTATGACTAACATATCTTCTTTCATTGGTTTTACGACAATAATAATCATTATTACACCTAGCTAAATCCCGCTGAATGTCAGTATTAGTAAACGTATTGTTTGTTTTTATCATTTAATTTCATTTAGAATGACCAAACTGTGGCTCGGTGTGGTCGTGAGTGACACGAATAAATGCAACGTGTTTTTTTTTTTTTTGATTGGAGGTTTAACGACCACCGTGAGCAACTCAATGGGCTATAAGCAGTCGCCCGTCCCTAATTTAGGGTCACTGGTTCCAGGGAAGGGAGAGAGCCAGTGCCGTAAGACAAACACAACATCCATGCCTCACCGGGATTCGAACCCGGACCCCAGACGGACGAATGATCAGAGGCCAGCGCCTTAGACCACTGCGCCACCGGGGCGGCGCAACGTGTTGTACGTACATATGTATAAATATGTACTTTCAAATCACTCGCTTTATTTCACATCCGCAAATATTTTTGTTGCATGCAAAGGATGCATAGAATAAATTATCTACACAAACATATATATATATATATATATATATCATCATCATCATCATCATTGTCAACCATTATCAATCCACTGCTGGACGAAGGTCTCCCCAAGTTTCCTCCACAACGGTCTGTCTTGTGCCAGTCTCCTCCATTTCACCCCTGCATACTTTCGAATTTCATCCACCCATCTCCCATGTGGTCTTCTTCTGGGTCTTTTCCTGTCCCTTGGAATCCAATCTAAAATTTCGGCTGTCCATCGATGATCTGTCCTGCTGGCAGTATGTCCAGCCCATTGCCATTTCAGGGATTTAACTCTGATCATGATGTCTTCCACTCTTGTCATTTTTCGGATCCACGAGTTCCTCTTCTTATCTCTCCTGGTTACACCAAGCATGCACCTCTCCATGCTGCTTTGAGTTGTCTGCAGCCTTTGTATGTCTCTTTTAGTTAAGGTCCACGTCTCTGCACCATACGTAAGCACTGGAAGGATGCATTGATCAAACACTTTTCTTTTAAGACATAATGGCATATTGCTCTTGAAAATTATGCTATTTCTTCCAAAAGCTCTCCAGGCAAGTTTTGTACGCCGATTAATTTCTTCATCAATGTGACCCTCACTTGATATCTGCTGTCCAAGATAAACGTACGTGTCTGTTATCTCCAGCTTTTCTCCATCAATCGATAAATCTTCATTTCTTGTAAAAGCATTGAACATCACTTTTGTCTTCTGAAAGTTCATTTTTAATCCCACTTCTTTACTCTTGTCAGCAAGTTCCTGGATCATACTCTGCAGCTCTGATGGGGTAGTTGCAAAAATGACTACGTCATCAGCAAAACGAAGGTGGGTTAGATAATCTCCATTAATCTTTATCCCTTTGTTTTCCCAGCTCAGCGACTGAAAAACACCCTCCAATGTGGCATTAAAGAGCTTCGGAGATATGGTGTCACCTTGTCTCACTCCCTTTCCAATTTTTATGTGTGTTGTATTTTCAAACAGCCGAATCTTTGCACTTGCATTTTCATAGATGTTATTAATAATATTAATGTATGCATCTTCAATACCGCAGGTTTTCAGAGCCATTGTAACTGCTGATGGTTTCACCGAATCAAAGGCTTTTTCATAATCGATAAAAGCCATGCACAATGGAAGTTCATATTCCCTCGCTCTTTCAATTAGTTCTCTCAGTACGTGGATATGATCTATTGTGCTGTAGCCACTCCTGAATCCAGCTTGTTCTCTCGGTTGAGCCATGTCCAGTGTTACCTTCAAGCGGTGTGAAAGAACTTTAGTGAAGATTTTATAAACTACTGATAGGAGGCTGATAGGTCTGTAGTTTCCGAGATCCTCAATGTCACCTTTCTTATGTAGCAGGATCATTGCAGCGGTGTTCCAATCCTCAGGAATCTTTCCTTCATTAAGGCATCGAGTGAAAATTTGGGCGAGTACTGTTTCGATTTCTCCACTTGCTTCTTGTATGATGTCTACAGTAATTCCATCTTCTCCTGGAGCTTTTCCCCGCTTCATGTTCTTGATTGCATGTGCAACTTCTGCTGGAAGGACTGGAGGAACTCTGGTACTGGTATCTTTCATGATGTCTGGAGTGCATGTATCATCCCTTTCATATAATTTGGAGTAGAAATCTTTCACTCTTGTCAAAATTTCGCCTCTATTTCTTGTTACAGAACCATCTTCTTTTCTCAGTGCCATAATCTGTTTTCTTCCCTTACTGAGATGTCCCTTTGCTATCTTTAGGCTTTGGTTGTTTTCAATTGCTTTCCTCACTAGTTCACAGTTGAATTTTCTTACGTCTTCAGTGATACTTTTTCTTACTGTCTTGCATAGCTCTATATATTCCACTTTGGAAGTCACATCTTCTTTAGTTGTCCTCATCTCTCTTCTTTTTTGCATCAACATTTTCGTTTTTCCTGATAATTTGTTTACATGCAACTTGTTCTTAGACCCAGCTAATTTTGTTGCTGTTTCCATAAGAGCTTTGGTTACTTTTCTGTTAACTTCAGAGATGTCCACTTCTTCCGATGTTAGGCCTTCCAAAGCAGAGAATCTGTTCTTCAGTTCCAACTTGAAGGTATTATGGTGTTTTTTAAGGTTGGTTATGTCAATACATTTTGTTTGTCTTATGAGCTTGCCACGTTCAAGTTTAGTGTTGAGGTGCATCTTACATCTCACCAATCTATGGTCACTACCTGTGTTGAACTTGTTTAGCACACTGCAGTCTTCTATGACGAATTTTTTGTTACACATAATAAAATCAATTTCACTTGTCGTCCCATTTGGATGTCTCCATGTCCATTTCCTGTGTGGCTTTTTCTTGAAGAAGGAGTTCAAGATGAAAAACCCTTCTGCCTCTGCAAACTCAACGAGAGTATTTCCACGCTGGTTTCTGTTGCCGTGACCGAATTTACCTACTGAAGTTTCATTCTGTTGCCGTTGCCCTATTTTTGCATTGAAATCTCCCATAATTATTTTCAAGTGCTGCTTACCTTTATTATTTAGATGACAAATTTCCTCATAAAATTCTTAAATTTCTTCTTCAGGATGACTTGTGGTGGGTGCATAAGTTTGAATAATCTGAGCCTGGTATCTTTTCGAGAGTTGGACAACAAGTCGTGCAGCTCTGTCAGAGGAACTTTCAACTTCTACAACTTTATCCTTCAGTTTCTTGTTTATTATAAATCCAACACCACTAGTTCTGCCAGTATCTGTCCCACGATAGTAGAAGAGATGTCCACTTTTCAGTTCAATGAGATCTTCTCCTTTTCTCCTTACCTCACTTAGCCCCACGATGTCCCACTTGATCCTTTGTAGTTCCTCTTCCAATTCAAGAAGCCTTGAATCAGAAGATAGGGAGCGTCCATTGTAAGTAGCCAAGGTCAGCATCAGATGGCAGCCTAGTCCGGTCCTCCGGGGATTCTTAGCACCCTCTGCCTTCATGTCGCACTGGCCGCTGCCTTGGCCAGGTACATTCCAGCTGCCGGAGACTGAGGGCCAAGATTTAAGTTGTGGAATCATTTTGGAGGGGTTTGGCCATAACTCACCACGCTGGCCAAGCGGGTTGGTGAGTGTGGGATAGAATTTCCTCCTAATCCCGATGGTATAGTTATACCGCTATTGGCGGTCGTCAGAGCCCCTTTAGTGGGAACAGGATGCACCACGAGAAGGCGGGGTGTACATTTGTCAAGGAGAGGCTGTGATGTTACGCATCACCTGACCTTACATCCCATATATATATATACGTATATATATATATATGTTCAAAAATTTGGTTTTAAATTTCGGTTTTACATTTTGTCTTTAACTCTGCATTTAGGTATATATATATATATATATATATATATTCTATAAAGAAGATACCTAAGCAAAAAAATACAAATATGTGAAATTCTAAAGTTTTTCCTTAGTCTTCAGTTTTGCTCCTATATATATATATATATATATATATATATATATATATATATACGCACACACAGACGGCCGAGTCACAGTATTGTGACCATCAGCTAATATCCAGAGTAACCGACTTGTGCAGCGCAGACAGCAGCTAGACGGGCTGGGATTGACTCAATAAGGTGCTGGAAGGTGTTCACAGGTATGTGAGCCATGCTGACTGCAGTGCATGTAACAGCTGCTGGAGGGTGCGCGGTGGAGGATCCATAGAGCGAACAACACAATCGAGGTGGTCCCACAGATGCTCAATTGGGTTCCAGTCTGGGGAATTAGGGGGCCAGAGAAGTGCTTTGAAATCTTCATCGTGCTCTTTCAACCTCTCTCGGACATTTCTCGCTGCATGACACGTCACATTGTCGTGCTGGAAGATCCCATCCGTCACAGGGAAGACAATCAGCATGTATGGATGTACGTGGTCTGCAAGGATGGATTCATATAGAATTTGGTCCATAGTGCCTTCCACACGTATGAGTGGACCCAGAGAATGCTACGAAAGCATTTCCCAGACCATACTCAGCAAAAACAGTCTTGCTGGCCCAGCACTATGTTGCCGCTGCCGAACCGTCAATAAAATGTCAGGGCGGCCAACAGTTGGCACCCCCATCAGTTGTCATATGCCACAACAGGGCCATCAGGTACCCATCACAAACATTAGATGCCGCAAGTGGCCCTTCAACGGTCGTGTAAGCACGTGTCATAAATTATGGCTGGTCTAATGTGGTCCGCTAGTTTCCCAGCAGTGGCAGCCGGCAATCACGTGGCGGAACTGATGGCTTGCCGAATCTTGGCCGCCAATTCCCCAGTAGCCATAAAAAATAAAAATAAAGGATAACCGCAGTTTCCCAAAGCTACAAAGACTTTTTTTTCTCCTTACGAAACCTCTGAATTTTAGAACTGCGTTAGGGACATTTTCTGAACAGGTCCGGAAAAACACCCGTTTGGATCTAGTTGGAAACGAACCAAGGAATGTCCGTGTGGGGAGCGAGCGCTTTGCAAAATGGACTGATTCGGCACGCACGAGTATGATTTGAAACTGACCTTTCTTTTCTGCGGAATGTGTAATGATTGGTTCTCTATATAATTTTACAATATTGCGAGGTATTTTTCATAAATGTCAGTTTCATATAATTCATTAAATTATTTTTTCAACGTACGATTGTTTTTTTGTTTTTCTTTACCTTAATGGAACTTCACTTTTTCAACGAGTGTACAACTTAAAGTCGCTTTCCAAAGTTTCGAGCTATCCTTGTCGTCTTGAAAAGCGATTGTTGAATTAATATATTTACCCGTTCATATCGCTTTCTGTTACATTTTCAACGTTGCATCTTTCCTTTCCGCTGTCCGAAGCTACATTTGTTTTAAAGAGGAAAGATATTTTGTTTTACTTCTCGTTATTTTTAGAAGTGAATTCCTCCAGTCTTGTGCATTCAACCTATGGATGAGTACATTATATCCAGATAGCGTTCCTTTATTTTTTTTCAAATAATTGATAAATTTTGTACGTGTATAACTCTGCTTTTTTTTTTTCAACATCACTTTTTTAGTATTGCTCCAGGACTTTTGTTTCAAGCAGTTTAGTGAATGTTAAAACGAAAGATTACACGGAATTTATTTCTTGTTATTCATGGGAATGGATTGGATGTATTTCATGGCTTCATCTGATATTTTCGTGAACATGGCATTTCATTAGGAAATTAATTCGCCTCTCCACATATGTTTTTTTCCCCTTAACATCCACTAAAATAACATGATGGTGATAGCGTTGTCTTCATCTAACTGGTACCACGAGAGACACAGGACGTATTGTTTCTGCGCATGAGCAGTTCTGTTGCTTCCACCTGGTGTTGGGGTCTCATCGGTTGCCAGCTATGGGCCACTAGTGGTACTTGCTTGTTACCCCCGCAATTCACGGCGATGCCTCAGGGCTATCAATGGCTGCCAACTGATGGCGCTGCCACCAACGGACCGCTACCGGGCCGTGAGCGGCAGATTTCAGCCAGCAGTGACCCATCACTGCCAGCTAGTGGCAAGCAGTTTCCCAACATTTGTGTTTGGCTGGGTAACCCTGCCACCACCAGTTTGTGTTCTTCCAGCAATGGTTGAAGAGTTTTTCTTCTCCCATGTTTCTCACCTTATACGCCAACGTCCATCCTTTCGATGAAGCAGAAAAGCTGACATCGGAGAAGCCAATACTTTGCCAATCAGAGGAGGTCCAACTCCGATACTGCTGTGCAAATGTAAGCCTTTGCTGTCGATACACCTTCGTTAGATGTATGCTGTTACCATTCGTCTGCATTGGAGCCCCATACGCAGCAGGGTTTGCTGAACTGTCATTTTAGACACACTTCCGCTAGTCTCCTGGTTCATTCTGCCAGTGAGTTGCTCCACTGTAGCGTGTCGAGTGCCCTCACGCACCATCGAAGCTGACGTTCACCTCTCAAATCAATGGCACGTGGTGCTGTCATTTTCACGTCGCTTATTCGCACGCAATGGTTCCAGTTTTCCGATCACGATGCACTTTAAATACAGCAGCACGAGAACAGGTCACAAACTGAGTTGTTTCAGAAATACTGCCATCAGTGACCCGAAAGCCGATAATCATCTCATTTTGCAAATCTGATAAATCGCTCACTTCCTCCGTGGCAGCAACGAGTCATATGTTTTCAGAATGCCCAAGGAAAACTTACATACCATCCAAGCCATTTGACGACACGTGCCTTCTTTCATTAGCTGGGCGCTGTTTTTTTTTTTTTTTTTTTGAGGTTTAACGACCACCATGAGCAACTCAATGGGCTATAAGCAGTCGCCCGTCCCTAATTTAAGGTCACTGGTTCCAGGGAAGGGAGAGAGCCAGTGCCGTAAGACAAACACAACATCCATGCCTGACCGGGATTCGAACCCGGACCCCTTACGGACGAATGATCAGAGGCCAACGCCTGAGACCACTGCGCCACCGGGGCGGCTACTGGGCGCTGTTGAGATCAAAAGTAGGAGGTGGTCAAATAATATGACTCGACTGTGTGTATGTATGTATGTGTGGGATGAAAGGTCAGGTAAGCCGCTCCCATGGCGCAGTGGTCTAAGTGATGGCTTCTAATCATTCGCCCGACATGGGTACGGGTTCGAATCCCGAGAGGCACCGATGTAGTGTTTGTTTTACGGCACTGGCTCTTTCCCTTCCTTGGGACCAGTGGCCCTAAATTAGGGACGAGCGACTGCACATAGCCCACTGAGTTGCTCACGGTGGTCGTTGGACTTCCAATAAGGAAAGGGGGTGGAGGAAAGTCATATGCAAACTTATCATAGCCTCTCTTGAACACATGTCGACCCCGCCTTCCGGTGGTGCATCCTGTTCTCATTAAAGGGGCTCTGACGACCGCCACGTAGCGGTATAACTATACCAGCGGGATTAGAGGAAATGCTATCCCACACTTACCAACATTCTTGGTGCACGTGGTGAATTATTCCCCCCTCCCCCAAGATGATTTCAAAACTGATACAAAGGCTTCAGACAACTGAAAGTAGCCTGGAAAGATGCATAGTTGATGTAACCAGGAAAGATAAGACGAAGAACTCGTAGATAAGAAAAACGACAAGAGACAACATAATGATCCAAGTAAAATCCATGAAATGGCAATGGGCTAGCCATGTATCTGCCTCGGTGCGCTTCCTGGATATTACTGATTCTACTGCCTTGCCTTTGGCCTGTGCTTCTCTTCCCTCACAGCCTTCTGTGCCTGCCGTATCTGAACAGACTTCTCTTCCGAGGTTGTCATTTGCCTCTACATTGCAACGAGGCGCTACTTCTACGTCCGATTCTTCTTAACCTGATGGTCTTTTGCAATCAACACATATTATTCAGGTAGCCAACCACAAGGTGACGGTAATGATAGATGACAATTCGCAGATTGGTCGTGAGTTCCATAACCTCCTGGATAGAGGTGTGCTTTTTCATGCCTTACCAAATACTCCATTGCCACGCTATATGGAAGACCTCTCTGGACATGTGTCGTCTGCGTCTATGGCGGGAATTTCCCCTACTCCTCGGGGTATTTTGGTTCAGTTCAATCACAAGGAGGATGCGGACTTTCTTCTTGCACACGGACTTTCGATTGGGACAAAACATCTCATCCCTTCGCCTCTTTCCAAGCGACCGGTGAACATCACGTTCTATCCTGTTCCACAGGAAGTGCCTGATACTGCACTTCCTTTCCTTGTCAGTCATGTATGTAAATTTGTTGGCAAGGTTTGTCGCCTCTCTGACGCTCCCCGCGGACCTCGATTTGCACATGCTGCAGGACCTCGCTGTCAGTTATTAGTCGTCTTTCCCACTGAGAAAGCCTTATGGGATTGCCTTACAGAAGCTACTGTTGAAATTGGCTTACGAACGTACAGTTTCAAGGTTTTCACCACTCACTATTGTACACACTGTTTAACACAGGATTATACCACTGCCTCCTGTGAACGCTTTCGACGTGGACGTTCATCAAGTTCGCAACCCACTGCTGACCACTCTACTATCCCGACTACCGGTAGTTTGCCTGACGCGACCTCTTCGTTTCTCCGTCAGACGAACATTTCAGTCACGGACAATGCTGCCTTTCCTCCTCTCCCGACCCGTACGATTGTGCATCTACCTTCAAGATTGGTAGAGATGTATTCTACTACAGATGTGTCTACAGCGGAGTATTCCGATCCGGATGTCTTAAGTGATAGTTTGGCAGATCGGCCGTCTGGCTCTCCTCCTAGCCTCTCGGATATCGGATCTCCAATTACAACCTTGTCTACAATACCCTTGTCTCCACGTCTTCCTGCAGCCTCGGATGTTGTACCAGTCTTCCCTAAGGCTGATCTGCTACGTATTGCTTCTTCGGCGACGTTGGTTTCCTCGTCTCCTGACTCGGGAGGTGAGCCTGAGCCACTAATGGATACACCCGCCTCGCATCTTCTTCGAAGCATATTGGAACTTCCAAAGGCACTGTAAAACAGAAAAAGTTAAAACAATTTTCTGTGCCTCTTTCTGAGGATTCATCTAGTGTCCCCGGTGTTTCTGGTTCCGGTGTTTTTCCACCTGATGATTCTTCAAACAGTATGCTTCTCCGCTCAGGTCCTGTTAATCCTCTCTCTGATGCTGAGGTTCTACAGGCCATTGATACGTTTCCTCCAGTTCCTGGACCACTGTCCAGACAGCAACTTTTACGTTTTTTTCAACCTGCACGTAAGATTGTTTTTTTTTTGAAGAATTCCTCCACTCACCTGATCTGGACCTGTTTGCAGCTGTAACGCAATTCGAAGCTTATGTGTCATTTTTTAAATCTCTGTGTGCGACAGATCCTCGGTATCAGGCGTTTTTGAGACGTCACACGCGCCGTCTCGCCTCCTTGAAGGAGCTCGCTGAGAAGCATATATGTGATACCTCATTTCCTCTTGCTGATGACCTTTAGCTCACTATCCCAAACCGATCACTTTTTGTTCTTATAATGCTAGGGGATTTGCAAACCCGTTCGTAAATTTTCTGGTTTTTGTAGACTTAGTGCCTGCTGATTTTGATGTTTTCCATGTACTTTAAATTTGCTATATTTGTGTGTTTTTACTGTGTTTTCATGAATAATCGGTCTCGGTACTTGTGTGAGCTCCGCAGTACTTCTTTATAATTATCTTATCTGCTGCTTCCTGAATTTGTGCCTTGTTTTTTTAAATTTCCTATACTTGTGAGTTTTTGCTGTGTTAGTGCTTTCCTCGATCGCGGATTACTATAGCGGTACATTTGGTACCTTTGCTATTTTTATAAAGTTGATGAGTTACTCAATAATGTTTTGCGCTCTAACCACATTTAAGTTCCGTTCGGATAATTTATGATGGCATAGTACATTTCATATACTTGTGCACATGTGTTATTCATATCGTTTGACATGCCGATATGCCATTCATTGATCGTGTGCATATTCATTTCCTTTCTGTGTAACTTTGTGCTGCATCGTGGATATACATTCATTGCCGCAATTTTGTTTTCTGTACTGCAACATTCAGTGAATCTCCTATGTTTGTATTTCGTTATAGCAATAAACTGGGTACCACTTTGGTACCCACAGTTACCAATACCATTGCCATTTCAGGGATTTCACTCTGATCATGATGTCTTCCACTCTGGTCATTTTTCTGATCCACGAGTTCGTCTTCTTACCTCTCCTGGTTACACCAAACATGCACCTCTCCATGCTACTTTCAGTTGTCTGCAGACTTTGTATGTCTCTTTCAGTTAAGGTCCACGTCTCTGCACCATAAGTAAGCACTGGAAGGATGCATTGATCAAACACTTTTCTTTTAAGACATGATGGCATATTGCTCTTGAAAATTATGCTGTTTCTTCCAAAAGCTCTCCAGGCAAGTTTTCTACGCCGATTAATTTCTTCATCAATGTGACCCTCACTTGATATCTGCTGTCCAAGATAAACGTACGTGTCTTATCTCCAGCCTTTCTCCTTCAATCGATAAATCTTCATTTCTTGTAAAAGCATTGAACATAGCTTTTGTCTTCTGAAAGTTCATTTTTTGTCCCACACCTTTACTCTTGTCAGCAAGTTCCTGGATCATACCCTGCAGCTCTGATGGGGTAGTTGCAAAAATGACTACGTCATCAGCAAAACGAAGGTGGGTTAGATAATCTCCATTAATCTTTATCCCTTTGTTTTCCCAGTTCAGTGATTGAAAGACATTTTCCAATATGGCATTAAAGAGCTTCGGAGATATGGTTTCACCTTGTCTCACTTCCTTTCCAATTTTTATGTGTGTTGTATTTTCAAACTACCGAATCTTTGCACTTGCATTTTCATAGATGTTATTAATAATATTAATGTATGCATCCTCAATACCGCAGGATATCAGAGCCATTGTAACTGCTGATGGTTTCACCGAATCAAAGGCTTTTTCATAATCGATAAAAGCCATGAACAATGGAAGTTCATATTCCCTCGCTCTTTCAATTAGTTCTCTCAGTACGTGGATATGATCTATTGTGCTGTAGCCACTACTGAATCCAGCTTGTTCTCTCGGTTGAGCCGTGTCCAGTATCGCCTTCAGGCGGTGTGAAAGAACTTTAGTAAAGATTTTATTAACCACGGATAGGAGGCTGATAGGTCTGTAGTTACTGAGATCCTCAATGTCACCTTTTCTCTGTAGCAGGACCATTGTAGCATTGTTCCAATCCTAAGAAATTTTCCCTTCATTAAGGCATCGAGTGAAAATTTGGGCGAGTACTGTTTCAATTTCTCCACTTGCTTCTTGTATGATGTCTACGGTAATTCCATCTTCTCCTGGAGCTTTTCCCCGTTTCATGTTCTTGACTGCTTGTACAACTTCTGCTGGGAAGACTGGAAGAACTCTGGTACTGATACCTTTCGTAATGTCTGAAGTACATGTATCACCCCTTTCATATAGTTTTAAGTAGATATATTTCACTCTTGTCAAAATTTCGCCTCCATTTCTTGTTACAGAACCATCTGCTTTTTTCAGAGCCATAATCTGTTTTCTTCCCTTACTCGATGTCCCTTTGCTCTCTTCAGGCTTTGTTTGTTTTCAATTGCTTTCCTCACTAGTTCACAGTTGAATTTCCTTACGTCTTCAGTGATACTTCTTCGAACTGTCTTGCATAGCTGTATATATATTCCAATTTGGAAGTCACATCTTTAGTTGTTCTTATCGTTCTTTTGCATCAGAATTTTGGTTTTTCTTGATAATTTGTTCATATGCAACTTGTTCTTAGTACCAGGTGTTTTTGTTGCTGTTTCCTTAAGAATCTTCGTTAGTTTTCTGTTAACTTCAGAGTTGTGCACTTCTTCCGACGTTAGACTTTCAAGAGCGGAGAATCTGTTCCCCAATTCCAATTTGAACGTATCATGATGTTTTTTAAGGTTTGTCATGTCAATACACTTTGTTTAATTGTTTTATGAGCTTGACACGCTCCAGTTTAGCATTGAGGTGTATCTTACGTCTTACCAATCTATGGTCACTACCTGTGTTGAACTTGTTCTGCACACTGCAGTCTTCCATGACAAATTTCTTGTTACACTTAATAAAATAAATTTCACTTGTCGTCCCATTTGGATGTCTCCATGTCCATTTCCTGTATGGCTTTTTCTTGAAAAAGGAGTTCATGATGAAAAACCCTTCTGCCTCTGCAAACTCAACGAGAGTATTTCCACGCTGGTTTCTGTTGCTGTGACCGAATTTACCTACTGAAGTTTCATTCTGTTGCCGTTGCCCTATTTTTGCATTGAAATCTCCCATAATTATCTTCAAGTGCTGCTTACCTTTATTATTTAGATGACGAATTTCCTCATAAAATTCTTCAATTTCTTCTTCAGGAGGACTTGTGGTGGGTGCATAAGTTTGAATAATCTGAGCCTTGTATCTTCTCGAGAGTTTGATAGCGAATGGTGCAGCTCTGTCAGAGGAACTTTCAACTTCTACAACTTTATCCTTCAGTTTCTTGTTTATTATAAATCCAACACCACTAGTTCTGCCAGTATCTGTCCCACGATAGTAGAAGAGATGTCCACTTTTCAGTTTAATGAGATGATCTCCTTTTCTCCTTACCTCACTTAGCCCGACGATGTCCCACTTGATCCTTTGTAGTTCCTCTTCCAATTCAAGAAGCCAAAAATCAGAAGATAGGGAGCGTCCATTGTATGTAGCCAAGGTCAGCATCAGATGGCCGCCTAGTTCTGTCCTCCGGTGATTCTTAGTACCCTCTGTTTTCATGTCGCACTGTCCGCTGCCTTGGCGAGGTACATTCCAGCTGCCGGAGACTGATGGCTAAGATTGAAGTTGTGGAGTCATTTTGGAGAGGTTTGGCCATAACTCACCACGTTGGCCAAGCGGTTTGGTGGGTATCGGATAGCATTTCCTCTAATCCCGATGGTATAGTTATACCGCTATTGGTGGTCGTCAGAGCCCTTTTAGTGGAAACAGGATGCACCACGAGAAGGCGGGGATGGCATTTGTCAAGGAGAGGCTGTAGTATGTTGCGCATCACTTGACCTTACATCCCGATTTCATATATATATATATATATATATATATATATATATATATATTTGGTGGAGGGGTTACGTCCCCCGTGAACAGTCATCAATCTCTAATTTAGGGCCATTGGTTCCAGAGAATGGAGCAAGACAAACACAACACCCAAGCCTCATCGGGATTCGGACATTGACCCACCTCGGACGCATAGCCAAAAACAAACGCTTTGACCACTGAGCCACTGGGAAGGCTATACTTTTTCACCGGTATTCAGTGCTTCCTTGCTGTTGAAAGGTCGGCCAGCAGTTCTATTTTCAAGTGTTTTAAAATTTTCGGTGACCAGGGCTTTAAAATTTGTTGTTAAGTTTTTCAGTGCTTTAGATATTATACCGAGTGATCACTGAATTATGAGCACCCCTATCAAAAGTGCATGCAGTCCATTGACCACGTGCTGTCCGAGAGGACGCGATTAATCGACCAACGTAGCATGTATAAGGTGTGAGTGGAGCAGTAGGTAGTAAAATCCGGAGCGTGATGTGTAAAACGGAAGGATTTATTGAACTTCGAGAAAAGACAGACTGCCGAAGCTTGAAGAGAGAATACCTCGATTTCCCGAACGGCTGAACTGGTGGGTTGTTTGCGAGCCGCGGTATTTATATTGTTCCATGGCTGGCGTGAAAATGATCAAACAAAGACCCGGAGGCGAAACTGCATAGGGTAAGCGAAAGGTTGATGTGAGAGGTGAGAGCCGGGTCTGGTAACTCGTACAAGGCAACAGAAACAGCATTGTTCAACAGCTGACTACCCAGTACAACAGAGGTCAACCCGGAACGGTATCTGTCATTACCATGCGTCCCACGCTCGCATGTATGGGCCATAACAGCAGACGACCCCGACGACTTTCTCTCCTAATCACGGTTCATCGAAGCAAAATACTCGCCTGGTGCAAAGATCCTGCAAGTTGGAAGTCGGATGAGCTGGTCTGACGAGTCCCGTGTTTTGCTCCACTTCGTGCATGTTCGTGTAAATATTTGGAGCAAACAATATGCACTCGATCCATCCTGCACGGTCTGTCCAGTGCAAGTCAGAGAAAGCAGTTGTATGGTCTGGAGAATGTTTACCTGGCAGGAACTTGGAACCCTAGTGCATGTGGAACAACGTATAGCTGTTGCCCACTATTGTGTATTGCTTGCTGGCTCTGTACATCCAGCAATGTTACACTTTTTCCCGAATGGCGACGGCTACTTCTAAAATGGCAATACGCTGAGCCACAGGTCCAACGTTGTGCACGACTGGTTTGTCAGGCTTGGCACAGAAGATCCGCATGTTTCGATTGCTTCAAGTCTTCACCCAAAACGTGTGACTGTGTGGTGTGACTTGTTAAAAGTTGGTATTTCTGGACTTGTTTTATTGAGGGAACTGTATCCGCAGTGAGCAGTACTTGCATGAAAAACAACTTCATTCTTGTCCTTCAGGACTCCTATGGTTCTGACCTAACAAGTCCCTTTTTCATGCAAGACGGTGCTCGTCCCCATTGCACAGAATCCATTTTCCGCCTTTTGAATGAACATTTCGGTGAGAATGTCATTGCTTTGAATTATATCCAAAGCACTACGGACGTGGACTTCACTGGTCCCCCTTTATTAACCAGACCTCAATCCTTTGGATTTTTATGGGGGTCAATTCAAAGATAAAGTGTGTCAGAACAACCCAAAGAAAGGAGCTGAAGTCTTCTATCGAGCGTGAAATTCTGACCATTCCAACAGACGACATTGAGATGGCGGTGTTAAATTTTGAGATAAGATTGCGCAAGATCGTCGAGGTTGAGGGCAAACATATTGAATATTTTTATATAAACGGCAGAAGATGTAGATTTTATTATACTTTGGATGTGATTTGCATGCCTTTTGTTCAGAAATAACGCAGCATTAAGCTTGGTAGGTACGTTTTGGGTCATCCTGTAGATGCTCAGTATTGTACTGATGAGATCGTTTATGCATACGTTGCGTTCCTGAAGTGCAGGGAGGTTTTGACAATAAACACCATTTGCTCGTAAGAGTTTTCACGATTTCTCTCTTCTGACCGTTAGGTCGCCTAATTTAGCTCTGTCTGTGATTAAAAATTGTTTATGAACTAGCTATCTGAGGTTTCACAGTACATAGTTTTTGTGATACGAGAACAACCGAGTGATGGTATGATGGTAATGTTTTAAGGAGTGACGTATCAAATAGAAAAATATTAGACATCAGACGAAACTGGTTTGATTGAGGAAGCACCTGATGCAGTTGAAGAAGAAGTGTGCGATTTTTTTAAAGACGGTGTGAATTGCAGTGATGAGTTACAAGTAAACAAAGAAGATGCGGGTGTAGGGTAGCACTACTGAAGAAATTAAATTAGCCTTTCCGTAAAAACTGACACACAGTAATAACTGCCGATGAAACATGGGTCTACTATTTCGACATTCTCACGAATCGCGCAACGAATGTCTGGAAACACACAGGCTCGCTTCCTCCTAAAAAAGTCCGTCAGCTCGGAAGGTGATGACAATAATTTTCTTTGATCATAAAGGTGTAGTCTACCAGCATGCTGTTCCTCCACAAATTACTGTCAATGCTGAGAATTACATTTCAGTTTTGAAGCGTCTGCGACGAGACATATCTATTAAGCGACCGGAACTAGTAGGCTGGTGGACTGTGCACCATGATAACGCCCGCCTACATGTGGCTGCTTGTGTTCAACAGTTTCTTATGAAACGCAGTATTGAAATCATGCCACAGTCTGCCTACAGTCGTGACCTCGCCCCGTGTGATTTCTGATTGTTTCCAACAATGAAGGAAAAGTTCCAAGGCTCAACATTCATCAACACAGCTACTGACGTTATTCAAGCTGTACAAGGCCGCCCCGGTGGCGCAGTGGTCTAAGCGATGGCCTCTAATCATTCGTCCGTAAGGGGTCCGGGTTCGAATCCCGGTGAGGCATGGATGTTGTGTTTGTCTTACGGCACTGGTTCTCTCCCTTCCCTGGAACCAGTGACCCTAAATTAGGGACGGGCGACTGCTTATAGCCCATTGAGTTGCTCACGGTGGTCGTTAAACCTCCAATAAAAAAAAAACAAAAAAAAAACAAGCTGTACAAGGGTCGCTAAAGCAGCTTCCACAAAATGCTGCTTTCGCCACATGCTTTGAAAAGTGGACTGAACGATGGGATCGTTGCATATCATTCGAGGGAAGATACTTTGAGAAAGAATAACATATATTTTACTGTACCTATATTTCTTCATTTTATGAGATTTTATTCTCAGTTTTTATGAAACGGCCGTTTTATATACTGAAAAACAAGCTACGAATTGCAAGAAAAGACACGCTTTTATTAGATGTTTTGCCCTCAAAAATTGCTGACTGATTTCATTAAATGATAAGAGGTATGTATGCGTATTAAAAAATTCAGGTTGTAGCACATTTAACTGTATTCGCATTTAAAAATTCAGGTTGTAACACATTTAATTGTTACGTACGTATATTGCAACATGAATTAACATTCGGACTTTGTGTGTACTGTATTTAGAAAGGAAAATCTTGTACATATACTGTATGTGTGCGCAAGTATTGTAATATTTCCCACTGTATGACAATAATAAAAGAAATAAAGCATTTAATCAAAAACATCATTTTAATTATATATTGTATGTACTTCTATTTAGTATGTAGTTTTTTTGTATTGTGAGCTTAGATGGGCTCAGAAGTCAATTTTTCGAATAGCAGTTAAATGTCCCAGGGTTTTCTCCGTTGAGAGAATTCAGAGGACTTCCGAACTTCGAAACAAAAAATGAAATGTAGTCAGCAAGAGAAAGGGGGTGAGTGAACACTTTGTAAACACCTGGTAAATTGGCCACCTCTAAAACCTGGTAAAATGGCCACCTCTAAAACCTGGTAAAATGGCCATCTCTGCGTGCTGACCACATTATTCAAAAAATGGCAAGCGCCTGTAGAATTACAATGATTAAATTTTCTCTAAAGTAGCCACCTGCCTATCGTGTGAAGTTAAAATGTGCTTAAAGGATGTACATAATTTTTATGGACACTAAACATTGTCATAATCTAACACGAAACTGTACTATGCCCACATCTCAGAACTGTTTGATTGAGCTAAATTGTTAGAAAATTGCTTTTGAAGGCAGTCTAATAGCTCGAGTAACATACCAACATGAAAATTTTCAAGGAAAAGAAATAAACGAAACTATTTTATTAACTTCATGAACTTACACAATTTGATACGTGAAATAAACAGTGTTAACATTCATTAAAACCGAGCATAAGGTGCGATAAACCGTCACATTTCCGTTTCTAGAATGCTCTGCATTTGAGAAGATTTGTACATGGCAACAGCTGTCACGTGATTGAAAAGAATTGTTTCTCTTGTCTGCTGAGGTAGCCGTAGAAATTCTCGGCACAGTGGAATATCTGGAACATGGCAGCAATTTCTGGTGGTAGAAACAGTATGGAAGCAACAATAGAAGAATTCACTGACGTAGAAGTTTTTGATATCATAAGACGATAGAAACATTTGCAGAAGAATGTTGTGCTTTCCCTTAGATGCATGGTATCTATTGTGACATTAAATAGTAAATCAATGTAAAACTGGGCATTAAAATTCACCAGAAGGTTCATTAAAGAACATTTGATTATCATAAGACGACTCTAGAGCAGAGGTGGGGAACCTTTTCATGTTGGAAGGCCACATTAAGTTAGCTGTAATCTAATACGGCCGCATTCAGTTAGCTGTAATCTAATACGGCCGCATTAAGTTAGCTGTATTCTAATACGGACGCATTCAAGAAACTTCAAATAGATATACTTCGATACGTACTTTACTTTGTAAAAAATTTACTATGTATTAACTGTCTTCAAAAAATGAGAAAACATTTTTTAATTTAACAAACCTTTTAGGGACTTTGTTGTGAGTGCTTTTTGTTGGAAAGTATTTGAATATTTGATTGCAACATGGAGGTCCGCACTTTTAACTGATCCTCTAGCTGGTTATGCGCCATTGTGAACTTAAGGGCGTCTTGATATGGGTTAGGAAGGAGAATGTAGATTCGCAGCAATAAGTGGTTGAAGCAAGAAACCATTTTTTATGCATGATGCCAAAGGCGTGGGTATTCTATTGCATTTTTCCGTATCTCAGCTGGATCTTTTTTAGCGTCAAATACACTGTTAAAAATCGGTAATTCGAAATAAGGAAAATGTACTCGTTTTTGAGCACATTCTGGGCTTATTATAATAGCTCCAAGTACTTGTGTCTCATATTTGGAAAAGGCACATACTCATTTTTGAGCATATATATTTCAAATTAGAAATACTAGATGTACTCACAATTAATTCCCTGTATGTACTCAAAAATGAGTACGTGTCTTTTCCGAAAATGAGACACAAGTACTTGGAGCTATTATTAGCCCAGAATGTACTCAAAAACTGTGCCCGGCTATTTCGGGCAGGGCACAGAAACAAGTTACAGCGAATAAAGCGATTCTCACAGGATAGTTTGTAATTCAGAGAGAGAGCACACTAGATGCCGCCACCGTGCGATTTTGCACATAGAGGACAGACAGAAATAAGGGTGGGGGCTTAGGAACTTTAACCGGGTGATTCCTACCCGGGGGCCGTCACTTAACGTGTTCGTCCGATATTCAGCGATTGTTAGAAATTCACACTACCAGGCTACGTTTGAACCTGGGGTCCCTCTAACTGTAGTCTGAATCTCTAACCACTAAGCTATCCGCGGCTCGATTTCAAATTTGGAATACGTGTACTCCATACAAACTCATTTATTCATAGAATCAACTGGAAGTATATTATTCGATGGCACATCTGGGATAATACAGTAGATATACTCGCTGTCACATGCTGGGCAAATGGATAGCGCAGTTTTATGACAAATATAGTGATGAAGCGATAATATATTATTTATGAGATTGACACAAATATAGTTAATGTAAAAACGTACACAAAGATACTTTATGCATAATTAAATTACTTGTGATCAGTGAATTTGTTGTACTAATTATTTATGTGTGTCACTTTACGCATTTATTAAACAATTTCTCTTGAAATCTATAATATCTAAAATGAAGCAATATGAGATTATATTTATATTTATTGACGCAGTTATTTGTACGTGCGTATGGTTACTTATATTTGAGCATGTTATGTACTTAAGAAAAAACGAGTAGGTTCAGGTTCTCACTTTTAAGTTGATTTTGTTTAACAGTGTAAGGAGTTAAAACTCAAGTCCATCTGTAGTTCTTTAGGAGCCATGAAATGAAATCATGAGCGTAGCAGGTGTCAACGTAAACTTTATGACTTACTAATGTTTTAATTGTGGCCATCAGTCGGGGAGCGTTGAATTTGCATCTACTCTTTGGTATTTTAAGTGCGGTCATTTTAAGATTGAAATAAAAATATTAAAAGATGGACAAAAGTAGTTGTATTAATGAAAATGAAAGGATTTGTTTTGCAAATTTTGTATTCACTCAAAAGGCCTCACTTAATGGCCTAGAAGGCCACATGTGGCCCTAAGGCAGCAGGTGCCCCACCCCTGCTGCAGAGGCTTATCAATGTTGGAAACGCATCGGCGTCTTTTTTTAAAGTCCCGAGACTGAAGGAAATGCGGAAGAGGAGATTTTCTAGAAGATTTCATTTAACATATGAAACTTTGCATGCACTTTTCCTATGCACGTTTCGTGGGAGTTAGATGCCTTTTCATTGGTTCCCGTTGTAGATTTCGAGCACGTCTTTCGGACAGGATTAATTTTATCAAAAATATTTAGACTCCTTTAATTAAAAAACTTAGCTAGTTGCTTCGTGACCAGAACGTATTCAATGCAACAACACACACCCTAACTAAGCCTACATTCATCGAATTGTCTCAGCGATGGCCTAGTGGTACTAGGTTCTGGCTTCAAACCATTTGTCCAAGTTGGGGGATCCTGGAGGAAGCATGGCGAGTGTGTTTATCTTGTGGCACCAGCCCGCTCCTTCCCTGTAACCAATGCTCTAAATTAGGAACGGGCAACTACTTATAGACCATTGAGATGCTCAAGGTGGTCCTTTAATTTTCCCTTCCTCCAAATCGAATTTTATTGGGTCTTTATTGGACAAGTTTTGAGCGATTCCTCTATATATGATAGCTCAACGCTTTGAAAGCTCAACGCTTTCAAATGCAATTTATCTGGACATGGAAATAGTTTAATTTCGATTTTAACATTCCATTTCTTCCGCAGATAAGAACAAAATTTTGTGAACAATGAAGATTGTGGAAGAAATATTCTTCGCAAATACATACTAAAAAGGATCGAAAAGTAACGCATAGTATATTTTTTTTCTTTTTGCAGATTGCAAGTAGCAGCAGAAAAACGAGTTTGAATATCGCGTTACCGACCGGTTTAGCTGGATCAGGTGTCGCCGCGGTGGAAGACAGTGTGAACAACGGCATAAAGATGTCGCGTTTGTTAGCGTCGTCTACGAATGAAGAGCAACGTGGTGTAGTCTGATTTCTGTGGGATAAACGGAAAATTCCGATGGAAATTCGAAAAGAAATGCTCGAAGTGTACGGCGGTGGTTGCCTCGACTGCAGCAACATCTCCATATGGTGCAGTTTCTTTGCAAAGGGCAGTAGCAACCTTACCGATTCGCCACGTTCCGGTCGACCTGTAACCGCGTCATCAGCTGCCACGGTGAGAGGCATTAAACAGGTAATTCTGAGTGCCCATCTGCGCACATTGGCCCAGAAGTTTAACATTTCGTACGCTACAGTGTACGATATTGTGCATGGAAAATAGCAATTTCACAAGGTCAGTGCGCTGTGGGTGCCCAAGGACTTAACAGACGACAAGAAGGGACAGAGAAAATTACGCAATTTAGCTGGAAGATGCTCCAGCACCAACCGTACAGTTCAGACCTGGCTTCGTCTGACTTTCATTTGTTTAGTCCCTTGAAAATATTCATGGGCGGCCAACGCTTCGATTTGGCTGACGAAGTCAAATCGGTTGTCCGCAGGTGGCTATACGCCCAGAAAACGGACTTTTATGAACAAGGTATACTAAAACTGGTGCTACGCAGGGATAAATATATCGAGCGTCTAGGTTCTTATGTTGAAAAATAGATAAAGAATGTTTATGCGCCCAGAAAACGGGCTTTTATGAACAAGGTATACTAAAACTGATACCATGCAGGGATAAATATATCTCGAATGTCTCGGTTCTTATGCTTAAAAATAGCTAAGGAATGTCCATACGCCCAGAAAACGGACTTTTATGAACAGGGTATACTAAAATTGGTACCACGCAGGGATAAATATATCGAATGTCTCGGTACTTATGTTGAAAAATAGATAAGGCATGTCTATACGCCCAGAAACCGGACTTTTATGAACAAGGTACACTAAAACTGGTACCACGCAGGGATAAATATATCGAGTGTCTCGGTACTTATGTTGAAAAATAGATAAGGAATGTCTATAAGCCCAGAAACCGGACTTTTATGAACAAGGTACACTAAAACTGGTACCACGCAGGGATAAATATATCGAGTGTCTCGGTACTTATGTTGAAAAATAGATAAGGCATGTCTATACGCCCAGAAACCGGACTTTTATGAACAAGGTACACTAAAACTGGTACCACGCAGGGATAAATATATTGAGTGTCTCGGTACTTATGTTGAAAAATAGATAAGGCATGTCTATACGCCCAGAAACCGGACTTTTATAAACAAGGTACACTAAAACTGGTACCACGCAGGGATAAATATATCGAGTGTCTCGGTACTTATGTTGAAAAATAGATAAGGCATGTCTATACGCCCAGAAACCGGACTTTATGAACAAGGTACACTAAAACTGGTACCACGCAGGGATAAATATATCGAGTGTCTCGGTACTTATCTTGAAAAATAGATAAGGAATGTCTATACGCCCAGAAACCGGACTTTTATGAACAAGGTACACTAAAACTGGTACCACGCAGGGATAAATATATCGAGTGTCTCGGTACTTATCTTGAAAAATAGATAAGGAATGTCTATACGCCCAGAAACCGGACTTTTATGAACAAGGTACACTAAAACTGGTACCACGCAGGGATAAATATATCGAGTGTCTCGGTACCTATGTTGAAAAATACATAAGGAATGTCTATACGCCCAGAAACCGGACTTTTATGAACAAGGTACACTGAAACTGGTACCACGCAGGGATAAATATATCGAGTGTCTCGGTACCTATGTTGAAAAATAGATAAGGAATGTCTATACGCCCAGAAACCGGACTTTTATGAACAAGGTACACTGAAACTGGTACCACGCAGGGATAAATATATCGAGTGTCTCGGTACTTATGTTGAAAAATAGATAAGGCATGTCTATACGCCCAGAAACCGGACTTTTATGAACAAGGTACACTAAAACTGGTACCACGCAGGGATAAATATATCGAGTGTCTCGGTACTTATCTTGAAAAATAGATAAGGAATGTCTATACGCCCAGAAACCGGACTTTTATGAACAAGGTACACTAAAACTGGTACCACGCAGGGATAAATATATTGAGTGTCTCGGTACTTATGTTGAAAAATAGATAAGGCATGTCTATACGCCCAGAAACCGGACTTTTATGAACAAGGTACACTAAAACTGGTACCACGCAGGGATAAATATATCGAGTGTCTCGGTACTTATGTTGAAAAATAGATAAGGCATGTCTATACGCCCAGAAACCGGACTTTTATGAACAAGGTACACTGAAACTGGTACCACGCAGGGATAAATATATCGAGTGTCTCGGTACTTATGTTGAAAAATAGATAAGGAATGTCTATACGCCCAGAAACCGGACTTTTATGAACAAGGTACACTAAAACTGGTACCACGCAGGGATAAATATATCGAGTGTCTCGGTACCTATGTTGAAAAATAGATAAGGAATGTCTATACGCCCAGAAACCGGACTTTTATGAACAAGGTACACTAAAACTGGTACCACGCAGGGATAAATATATCGAGTGTCTCGGTACTTATGTTGAAAAATAGATAAGGCATGTCTATACGCCCAGAAACCGGATTTTTATGAATAAGGTACACTAAAACTGGTACCACGCAGGGATAAATATATCGAGTGTCTCGGTACTTATGTTGAAAAATAGATAAGGCATGTCTATACGCCCAGAAACCGGACTTTTATGAACAAGGTACACTAAAACTGGTACCACGCAGGGATAAATATATCGAGTGTCTCGGTACTTATGTTGAAAAATAGATAAGGAATGTCTATACGCCCAGAAACCGGACTTTTATGAACAAGGTACACTAAAACTGGTACCACGCAGGGATAAATATATCGAGTGTCTCGGTACTTATTTTGAAAAATAGATAAGGAATGTCTATACGCCCAGAAACCGGACTTTTATGAACAAGATACACTAAAACTGGTACCACGCAGGGATAAATATATCGAGTGTCTCGGTACTTATGTTGAAAAATAGATAAGGAATGTCTATACGCCCAGAAACCGGAATTTTATGAACAAGGTACACTAAAACTGGTACCACGCAGGGATACATATATTGAGTGTCTCGGTACTTATGTTGAAAAATAGATAAGGAATGTCTATACGCCCAGAAACCGGACTTTTATGAACAAGGTAAACTAAAACTGGTACCACGCAGGGATAAATATGTCGAGTGTCTCGGTACTTATGTTGAAAAATAGATAAAGCATATCTATACGCCCAGAAACCGGACTTTTATGAACAAGGTACACTAAAACTGGTACCACGCAGGGATAAATATATCGAGTGTCTCGGTACTTATTTTGAAAAATAGATAAAGCATATCTATACGCCCAGAAACCGGACTTTTATGAACAAGGTACACTAAAACTGGTACCACGCAGGGATACATATATTGAGTGTCTCGGTACTTATGTTGAAAAATAGATAAGGAATGTCTATACGCCCAGAAACCGGACTTTTATGAACAAGGTAAACTAAAACTGGTACCACGCAGGGATAAATATATCGAGTGTCTCGGTACTTATGTTGAAAAATAGATAAAGCATATCTATACGCCCAGAAACCGGACTTTTATGAACAAGGTACACTAAAACTGGTACCACGCAGGGATAAATATATCGAGTGTCTCGGTACTTATGTTGAAAAATAGATAAGGAATGCCTATACGCCCAGAAAACGGACTTTTATGAACAAGGTACACTAAAACTGATGCCACGCAGGGATAAATATATCGAGTGTCTCGGTACTTATGTTGAAAAATAGATAAGGCATGTCTATACGCCCAGAAACCGGACTTTTATGAACAAGGTACACTAAAACTGGTACTACGCAGGGATACATATATCGAGTGTCTCCGTACTTATGTTGAAAAATAGATAAGGAATGTCTATACGCCCAAAAACCGGACTTAAAACTGATACCACGCAGGGATAAATATATCGAGAGTCTCGGTACTTATGTTAAAAAATAGATAAGGCATGTCTATACGCCCAGAAACCGGACTTTTATGAACAAGGTACACTAAAACTGGTACCACGCAGGGATAAATATATCGAGTGTCTCGGTACTTATGTTGAAAAATAGATAAGGCATGTCTATATGCACAGAAACCGGACTTTTATGAACAAGGTACACTAAAACTGGTGCCACGCAGGGATACATATCTCGAGTGTCTCGGTTTTTATGTTGAAAAATAGATAAGGAGTGTCTCTACGCCCAGAAAACGGGCTTTTATGAACAAGGTATACTAAAACTGTTACCACGCAGTTGTAACATCTCGAGCGTCTCGGTTCTTACGTTGAAAAATAACTAAGAAATGTCTCTACGCCCAGAAAACGGACTTTTATGAACAAGGTATAATAAAACTGTTACCACCCAGGGATAAGTGTATCTCGAGCGTCTCGGTTCTTATGTTGAAAAATAGCTAAAAAATGTAGTTTCACTGTGGATATGTGTTTTTTTTTTGCCTATATCTATTAAACTGTTGCCAAAAAAAATAGTGTGCGCTTCTGTTCGACCCACCCTCGTGGAACAACTAGAGAATTTTTACGGAAGAAAACAGATTGGCCATTGCCTTGCTTACTCTTCAACATGTAACTTTAACCTCAGAAAACTTCGAAATATCGCTCTGGAGCGGAAATCGAACCTTGAATGATACTGGGACAAAACATATTTCGAATACGTTTCTCGGATGAGCTTCAAACCGTGGTATGCTAGTGATGATGGCCATATTCTGGATGAAAATCAGACTGGATGATAATAATTTTCCAGAATTCCCTATTAAGGTCGATTCACCATTGCCCTCAATTTCTTTCGTTAGACCATAGAAGGCTCAGAAGGTAATGGCAGAATTAACTGTTTAGAACATGCTTGGCGGAAATCTTTGCAGAGTGCATCAAAATTACTATTTCATACGTGTGGCCATGGTAATTTTGAGCAGACGATTATCATTTATTATTTATCCACTATTCACTCAAAAATACAAGCAGAACGAAGCCAGTGAGCACAGCTTACTCCTACTATTACCCAAATGATGATGTTAACACTAGGTCTGCGAAGATTTCAAAAGGTGTCACTCGACGCCACATATTCTCGCAACCCTCAACTGGCACAAGCCGGCTTGATAATTCACAGTCGAGGCTTTAGAAGCTAGTAATTTGCTGCAAATACATCAGAAGCGCAAATTAGGACTTACGCTTCCTGGTGACGAAACCATTTGAGTTACGGCCAGGGAGAACCATTTTGCGTTCCTTGTTAGTGAACTGTAATCATCTCGCTGTCTGGAATCCTACTTTTGTATCAGGCGCATAAGCTGAAACAAATCCGTTTCCTTGTCTTTACTGAACTTTTCTATACTATCCCCGGCATTCAAAACTCCAAAATATCCCTTAGAGCTGCTTCATTTGTCAGTAATGATAATCAATATTTATTACGGGTGGGTTTAAAGATTTAAGGGATAGCACTGCATGTCTGCAAAATATTTTTCGCGTGCCATAGGTTCGCCACCCGGCCTAAGACCGTCAGTTGGGTCAAAGAAATGAAACAGGGCAAAAGAAACCCAAGCAGTATATTTTTAGAGAAGTGATATTTAATCCTTTGGTGGCCAGGGACATTATCAAGGAGAATAAATTTTTTGAAGTCTAGGTCACCATGACGACAATAACACTTCAGTTCAATGTATAGTCGCACAGTGAAGGAATCGCTGAAGGCTAAGGATTATTCAAGTGTTTGGTTTTCAACGGCAGTTATCAAGAAGGTAAATCTATGTATGACTCTTTAAAGGTCTGAAGTTTTCTGACTTATACAAAGGTTAGTATTTGAAACTCCCAAAGCTAAATGACTAAGTAAGTGATCCTAAAAGTAACAATTTTGTTTCTCAAAGTACTAAAAATTCGGTTACACTTCCACTGAATATTTTGCTAGCACCGCAAAAAAAAAAATAAAAAAATAAAAAGAGAATCTAGAAAAGTTGCAATTAAATCAAAAATACAAAAGCATGAAAAGAAAAGCGTAATTTCATAAAATATTTATCACTCTTTGCTACTATTAATAAAATGTATTTGGTGCAAAAATAGATACTTGCTTAAAGAGGACGGTTTACAAAAAAAAAAAAAAATTCTAAGGGAAATTCATTCTGCAACTAACATAAAATTTATTTAAAAAATTGCCGGGTGTAGTTAACCGTTGCGATAAGTGGTAGAATGTGACTCCCCTAGGATTTCAACATTTCCAGGGATTCTGAAATTGGATAAACCACCTTGTCCTTGTACATTGACACTAGGGAAAATATCGAACTGCTCCACGTGGGATGACGGTGCTGAGGAAAATGAAACATGTGCATTCCCACCACCTCCCATTGCGCTGGAAGCAAAATTAGGGAGACGGGCATTCATGCTGCTACTCATGGCGCTGTACTGGGGATTAGATAAACCGGCATTCATGCTGCCACTCATGGCGCTGTACTGGGGATTAGATAAACCTGCATTTATGCTGCCACTCATAGCGCTGTACTGGGGATTAGATAAACCTGCATTTATGCTGCCACTCATGGAACTGTACTGGGGATTAGATAAACCGGCATTCATGCTGCCACTCATGGAACTGTACTGGGGATTAGAGAAACCAGCATTCATGCTGCCACTCATAGCGTTATATTGTGGATTGAAATTCATCGAACTCATACTTGCTGAACCTCCTGGAATGCCAACTTTTCCACCATCAAAATCAAACACGAAGACGTTTTTGTCTGAAGCTGAAGACGATGCATAAGCACCGGGCATGTTAATGTCGACATTGCTACTACTACTTGCTGTGGAACTCGAACCTGAAAAACACAGAATTAAAAGGAATTATCTATACCAATTGTAATATTCTCAAAAACAGACAAACTAAACTATACACTATAGTGTGCATTATAACTATTGTACTAGAGCTCATCAATAAATAAGGCTGGACTTCCGAATCAGAACATTTTTAAGTAGTTCCCGATTTTGAGTGTATCGTTCCGCGCTGTTTACAAAGAACCTGATCACTCCCAACTTGAAAGAAAGTAGTTCACGATACGATACGGAATTTGTATTACTATTTTAATCGAAATAAGTTATCGTAATGGAAATCATTATGGGCATTTATTTTATTATGGAAAAAATAATACATTTATTTCGTATCACAGATTTATAAATCGTAATTCCATAAATAATCTAATGCAACTTCCTTTTTATGTGGTGTAATAGCAAGAAATTAATATGCCTAGCATAATGAATTTTATAACATCTCAATTTAATTTAAGACCACATTTTGCTGTACAAGACCGCACAATTTCATCTCGCGCCTTTGTGAACATAATTTCCCTTTGGGAAGAAGGTCATTATCTTCAGCCTACTTAATAGTGGCTGCAATCGCTACCAATTCCACACCGGTATAATTTGCAAAATACGAATAAATACTACCAAAAAATGAGGCATCAATCTTATTCACTTCCCGAAAAAAAGTTGGGAATAGCATCGCATAAAAAAATACGCTAGCTCCGAATAAAAATAACAAGAAGAAGAAACGTAGTCCTATTATTCGGTATATTTCCTTCATAAAATGTATTTACGGGTACAGATAAAAATATTCATTAATGAGCCTATTATAACAAATTGAAAATGAAATCTGCATAAAATTTATCGTGAAGTACTTTCTTTCACGTTGGATGCAATCAGGTTCTTTGTAAACAGAGCGGAACGATACAATCGAGATCGGGAACTATTTGAAAGCGTTCTGATTCAGAAGTTCAGCCATAAATTAGATTCGGGTTACACAGAAGTTATTTTACTAGCGCTTTCTGTGAGACCATGAATATAGACAATAATGCACCCCAATGACAATACAATGCAGACTGAGAGCCTAGGTACGCATTACAGCTACGTGGAAGTTCAAAATAGCGATCCCGCTTAAATATTGGTCTTGTGGAGAAGTACGAGGTGTCATTCGATTTTTACTCTATTCATTTTGAAAAGAGAGATAAACTGCAACAGTTATAACGCTAGTGAATTATCATATTCACAGAGAAATCTCACTCTAAAAGAACGAATCCTTCTAAGTAGTTACAATCAAGCCATAAAAGGCAAATAGATGGCAGCAGAAATCAGACAATTAATTCATAAACAACCACCTTCAAACCACCATTCTAGCGATAGTGTTAGACACCGAACGTTTCCGCAGGAAAACCCGTAGTAAGAGCAGAAATACGCCGAGAAAAGTTGTACGTATTTTAACATGTTCCCTAGGAACAGAGTGTGAAAGGCGTATATCTAGTGAATGCAAGGCGATAACACCACAGTAAAATTAAAACAGCAACTGCTGACGAAGAATGTGTACTCGTGAACTCCGTTAAACAAATGCTCATGACCGTTACGGTAACGTTCACTAAACATGGCTTCGACGGAACTGCAATAGCGCATCTACACAAGAGGTACAGTACAGATGTTGTAGCCATGGGTATTTTGGAACTCCGTGGTGAGTACTGCAAACAAGAGCAGGCGATTTTGTAGCACCACTCGCCTCAACACTCTATAGTCCAGCTCTGTCGTATTACGGCCTACCATGTCGCGATTGTGCCGTTATTGCTCTTGAGCGTTTTCACTTCACAATAAAATCCCTTGCAGTTGATCGGAGCGTCTGCAAAAATTTTCGGAACCAACTTAATGGTATGAATGCAGCGTATAACCGTGGCTCATTGACATCGCAGTGCTCTCTGAGGCCGTATGTCACGCAACAGGGCGACCAATTCCGTTCGTCTTAACAATTGCGGACGTAACACGACTCCGGAAAATGGCTGGATGACTGTTGTTGTACTGCGATTGCAGCAGGAGCCGTGGATGGCTTAGTGGTTAGTGTTTCAGACTATCGATGCTGGGTCCCCAGGTTCAAGCCTGGGCTGATCTTTCAGAGATGGTGGGATTTACTAACAATCGCTGAATATCCGCCGTGCATCGGACGAGCACGTAAAGTGACGGCCCCCAGGCTGGACCCACTGGTAAAATGGGTATCCTTTCCTATGTCCCCCTGAAATTCTCTCACCCATCTATGTGCAATATTGTACTTGTACGGTGGCGCCATCTACTGTACTCTAATCTCACTACAAACTGTTCTGTCAAAGTCGCTAGACTTGCTCTCATTCCTTCCGTTTCTGTGTCCTGCCCAAAAGGCGATCTCGCTGTAGGTGGCTGGGACCTAAACTCTACTCCCTGTGGACGGAAGTCCTACATGAAAATGACAAATTCTGCATCCTCGGCGTTATTATTATTATTGCGATTGCAGCATCAGGCATCCGCCACGAGCTTCCCTGCATGACACTCGGGTTGTGCTTGAAGCCTCAAAAACAGGCGATTCCAGAGGTGACGTCATGCTCCTTTGGGGGCTTATATCTGGAAAACTAAGCCCTAAATCCAAAAATGTCACAGAACATTTTATGCTTGAATTGACCCAAGGAATCACCCCATGGGGTGTTTATGCGGCTGTTTCTTTCCCCCTGTAGAAATTTCCCGAGTTAAAGAAATCATGCGAAGTGTCAACCAGGACATGCAGATACAGCCCTCGCCAGAGAAGTCATACATTTATCAGCCGCTCCTGTATGGAATAGTATTAGAAGAATTGCCCCTTACACGAACTTTAAAGAGACTACCTCAGGGAAACAGTCGAAATCCTCTCCAGCAAACTAGCATGCAATGATATGGTCTCCATCGAACTACCAATGGTTTTGCATGCGTTATTAAAAGATAGAAACACATCGCGGCACGCTATATAATTGCGTGATAAAAACTTACGTAATGCTTTTCGTGATATCACCCACGTCATTTTCAAACAAATCATCTTTGTTCCTTATGTGTTCCTATTCCCTGCATTTTTACGTCTTGAAAAAGCCTTCCAGCGGAGTGCGAAAGCCTTTGTGCTTATTACACCACAACACTAAATGGATTTAACATGATATATGCGGATTAAACCGTTTATTAAGGGTTGGGCGGAATCGTAGGTTTTTGAGTTTATTAGATTCGGTCTGGTGTATTTAAAATAGCGTTGAAAGCATCTTGTTTCACATTACACATCTGCAATATATGTATCTTCATTGTTCCCATGAGCAGAACGAATCTTCCCGTAAACTATAGGATAAAAGCCATTCGTCGGTGGCGTAAATCAAATCACATCCTTCCGCTCCGAAGTCAAATGCTTTCCCGACTAACCTACACCGACGAAGTATGTCGCTGCAACTCTGCCGGTTTGACATTTGCGTAACCTCTGTAGTAAGTGCGCTACGTATATCATCCCCCTTGCGAAAGGGTTGGGACGGAATCGTAGGTTTCCGGGTCAACCGGCAAAGCATGCTGAAGTGGAGCTCACTGTAGGAGAAATAATTCTAACTAATTCTAGACGACGTGTGGAAGAAGTGTCACACATTTGTCGAATAACTCATTGGCGAGGAGATTCGTTTTACGCTATGGCGCCAGTATAACGTAAATGCCATTTGCCGGTGGCGCAAATCTGGCTCGTATCCTACCGCTCCGGAACCGAATGATTTCCCAATTGAACTACACCGAAGAGGTGTGTTGCCGGTTTTTTTCCCCATCTTGACATGCGCGTCAACAATGCATCTCTTCAGAAGCATACAATTTCACTATAGTATATAGAGTCGTCATTAGTGTTTTGTTTCTTGACAGGTCCAACGGTAACTCAGCAAGTCTTCTTCTTCCAGTTTCCGCTGTTCCTTGCTTCCTTCTTCAATTCTTGGTAGCTTCCTGTTTTTGTTATATCATCAAGCATCATTAGTCGTCTCTTTCCTCTTGGTTGCTTTCTTTCAATTTTCCCTTCTATCATTCTATTCAATAAGCTGTCTCCTCTTAACACATGTTGCATCCAGTTATATTTTATTTTTCTTCTGGTCTTTAGTAAATTCCTTTCTTCTTCATCTCTTTGTAATACTTCATCATTGGTAATTTTTTCAATCCACTTTATTTTTTATTCTTCTCCATAACCACATTTCAAATGCCTCCAACATTTTAGCTTCTTTCTTCCCAATTGACCACGTTCCGCCCATGTAAATGTATACTCCTAATATAGCACTTAATAAACGTTGTCTTTAAATTTTTATATCAGAGTATTGCTTAAAATTTTTATTTTTCCTATAAGTACAATTTCACTTTCACAAATAGCCATTCGTGACTTATTTTAAAACAACCTATCCTCCTAAAGCGACTTTTTGCCATAGCTAAATTTTCAATTTGATTACGACCCATAAGTCGGGAGTTTCTTTAAATTTGCTGGTATGTAAACCTGTTTAAACCATTTATTTATATTCCATCCTTTTGCTCATATATCCCTTTCGTTCATACCTGTAAATGAAAATGTTGGGAAAACAAGACGTGTAAAATATTTTTTGTCTGTAGTTTAGTGAAGTACAAAAAACCAAGAGTGAGTCAATATAAATAATTACCATTTGTATGTTTTCCAGTCAGGGACCCAATGGCATCAAAAGCAAATTTCCCAAGTTGCAGAATATCGCCGAGACCTACAACGATACCTAAAGATAAAATAAAAAGAATGTTATATATGTTTATACATGTAATTATCAGTGTTAGTTTTAGCAGTCAAAGCCCCAATGACGTCATAAGCCAATTTACCGAGTCCCACAATATCGCCAAGAGTTACTATTGTACCTAATGATAAAATAAAAAGGAATATGTTTAATGAGCCTATATCTTTAGACGTGCAGCATTCATATGCAATCACAATCGGCATTACGTTTAAATCGCATCCAACACAATACAGATATTAAGTTTGAATTTCGTTTGCCGGCGGTTATCCAGTGCCTATACAAGGAACGAATATCCCCTTTTTTCAGTTAAAAAAGCTATAAATCACATTCTGTCTTCCGTTACAAGATGATTCATTCATGGCTTTTGCATTCGGTATATCTACCGTCCGGCACTTGTGTGTTCCGAAAATAGCAGTACATTTGCAATTCTGCAAGCACTTTTTACTGTTCCTTTGTAATCTTCCTAATAAAAACTTTCTAATGACTTCAGAGCGCATTGAATAAATATATTTTCCCTGAGTTATCAGTCGAAGTTTCCTTAATTACCTGCAGCTTCGTTATCGTCCTCTTTTCGGATTATCAGGTTTTCTGAAATCTTTAGAACAGCGGTTGCTGTTTTCGTCGTCTGGAAGACAATGGTTTCTCCGGTAAGGCCATTCTTACAGCCCTTCCTTTTTTCAAATAAGTCATTCTCGCTACAAAACTGAAATTTACGCATTTCATTTTACGAACAGCCAGTATTTATACGAAGTTATAAACTTGAGCTGACAATTACCTTTGCGTACTTGTCTGGAATTATGACTCCCATTCAATCGTATGAGAACTAGAGTGACTGAGAAATCATCATCTATGATGATGATTTCTGAGTCACTCTAGCAAGCACAATTGAATCTGTAATATCTACTAATTAATGGTATTCATAAGGTCATAATTTTATATGGATCCACGCCGCTGGTTGAGCGATCAGAGACGCAGGCTTTTGGCTAATCGGTTGAGCCCAGCACACGCTCGAGTTAAAGAAGAAACATGTGTGTTGCGATTATATTTGACATGTAATAATAAAATACGTACCGATATTTCCCTGTTCTTCACTCATACGAGCGTCATAGCAAACGTTCTGCACACGTTAGCCGATTATGCAATCGGGGCAATGATTGCGTCATGTCAAGGTCAGACTCTCAGCAACGCAGTGGTGTCAGAACGACGCGTTGCCATTTGCTGTGTGCACGTGGGAAGGTTTGGAAATGGAAGCGTGCAGCTCCTCAGGTTGAGTCACAGCGTTAGACCAGCTCCCGTACGTGAAAATGGAAACCTCTGCGGAGGAAAAACTCCGACGCAGATCCACACTGCCTTGCAAGAAGTTTGTGGGAGAGAAACTCTTCATCGAAGCTCAATTTCTTTCTGACAACAAAGTTGAGACAGAAAATTCGTCAAAATAACCCCAAATTGTTGGAAGCGGGAATGATCTTGCTGCATGACAACGCATCGTGTCATGGTGCAGCGTTGGTATGGAGACTTGTGTCGAAATATGGCTGGAAACTTTATCCGACACACCATACAGCCCTGATCTCAGTCCATCCGACTTTGATCTTTTCCCAGAGTTAAAAAATCAACTCCCTGGCATGCGCTAGGAATCGCTGGATGAACTGTCTTTGGACGTGACCCGAGTAATACGACAGCTGAACACAAATAGCGTATTACGGAGCATCCAGCACCTACTTCACTGATGGCAAGCAGTCATTAGCAGCGGAGGGAGTACATTGAACGACAAAAATGTACGTTTTCGTCGTTACTTCAAATTTTTCTCAAAAATGGACACTGCGCAGAACTTTTGTTAGGACCCACGTATTAATCATTTACATTATCTGTAAAGGATATACAGGGTGATTCAGCTAAGCGTGTACAAACTTCTGGGAGGAGTAGGTTGCTAAAAGACAAATACAGATCGCATAGCAATGCAGGGTCGGAAACGCCATCTTCATGTGCTAGTGTACAGAGAGGACGAGAAATGAAAGAGCAGCACGTAAGAGAGCAAAATACTTTTTATTACTCATAAAACATTTGTGAAATGCATTGAGGTTACAGAAGGTGTTCAAAGTTGCGACCATGAGCTGCAACACACGCTTGTCTTCGTCGGCGCATGGAATCACGTACACTTTGGAAAATTCCTGGCGTGTCCTCGACTTCCGAAGCAGTTACAGAGATGCGTACTACAAGGTCGTCATCACTTTCAACGGGGGTGTCGTACACCAGTCCTTTCATGTAACCCCAGAAGAAATAATCAAGGCATGTTAAGTCCGGCGATCTTGCAGGTCAATGAACGGGACCACCACGCCCGATCCACTGATGTCCAAATGTCATCTTTAAGTTGTTAAAATGGGCGGGGGCCCCATCGTGCTGGAATCACATTGCACGGAGCAGCGACTGAGGGACCTGTTGTTCGTTCAATTGCAACTACTGGCCTCAGCATTGAATTGCGCTGTGATTTGTGGCAATATTACACACCAGACGATGTTACTATGCGAGCCATACGCCGGTGTTTACGATCGTCCAGGGTTTTTCCACGGCCACACCGGTCTCACACTCTGGATTTTTTTCCCTGCGTCTGTGTAGTCCAAGTACACCCTTGAAATTGGTTGGCCGTGTAAATCCAAATTTCGAGGTGACTTCCAAGATGGAGTGACCCATCTCCCGTGCGCCATCTATCATATCACGTTGGAAATCGTTTAAATCCTGATAAACTGTCATCTGCACTGCGAATGCTACTACTTGAGCTTGCGGAGATGTCTGCCTCTACATGTATATGTATCGTTTGTGGGTGATACCATTTACCTCATGGGTGCCGTTGCATGCAATGGAAATGGCAATGCCCTTCGCAGTTTCTTTGGCACCTCAATGTATTTTCAGTGACTTTTTTTTTTTTTTCAAAAAATCTGAGTTCTTAAGACCGCATAAATTTAAAATTCATACGTCTCATCTAATGAAACCAAAGCTTTAAGTTTTTAATTTTCCAGGGAAACAGTAGGCCCGAATTTGAGATACCGCCTTCAATTGGTGCTACTGTTTCTAGGGAAATGTTGGAACCAGTTGGACCCAAATTAGGGCCACGGGGCTAAATTTGGAACCAGTTTGGCCCAAATTAGCTGGCAACCGATGAAACCCCAACACCAGGTGGAAGCAACGGAACTGCGCATGCGCAGAAGCAACACGTGCGGTGTCTCTCGCGGTACCAATTAGTTGAAGATGACGCTATCGCCATCGTGTTATTTTAGTGGATGTCAAGAAAAAAAAAGCATATGTAGAGAGGCGAATCAATTTTCTAATGAAATGCCACGTCGACGAAGATATCAGATTGAGCCATGAAATACTAGATTACAGCCATAAAATACACCTACTCTCATAGGCGCCGACTTTAGGGGGCAAGGTGAATCTAACCTCTCCAATAATTTTACTGGGGGGGGGGGGGGCAGTGCCCACTCAATATTTTTCGTCCTGTTTAATTAAATAATCGCTCGGACCTCATAAGATGGATCAAATTTCACCTTATGTGGACAAAGCGATTTATTTCCAAAAAATTAATAAATAACAAAATGAATTAAAAAAATCCCATATTCAGCATTGCTCATTTGATAAGAAACTGGGTTGTCGGCCCCCTATTGTGTTTGATATGTTTTTGTGGTACGTTGTAAAGGCTTAAAACAATTATCAAAAATAAAATAAATAAAATACAGAAACGTATAATCCCTAGGGCCTTTATTTATCTATATATTTTTTGCGCTTCTTGTTTTTATGTTTGAGTAACCCAACTAATTTCTGATATTTTTACTAAACTTTGGAAATAAAATCTTTCGGGATATTTTTAGAAAATCACAGGCTGACGTTTCTTTTTAAATACATTAATAATTAGCAAAAGAATATTTCTGTTTCTTAGTTCATTTGCTGATGAACAACAACTGCATTTTAAAACATACATCGAATTTCGTAGTTTATCTCTTTGCCCCCCTGTTTTTATTCTCCTCCTGACAATGAAAGAGACATGCCCCTCCCACGCCTGCCCCTCCCCCCGCCCCAATAATTTGGAGAAGTCGGCCTCCCTGGGCCACTCCATTCCCATGAATAACAAGAAATAATTTCTGTGTAATCTTTCGTTTTAACATTCACTAAACTGCTTGAAACAAAAGTCCTGGAAAAGCATTAAAAAAGCGTTATGTTGGAAAAAATAAAAAAGCAGAATTATAAACGTACAAAATTTATCAATTATTTGAAAAAAATAAAGCAACGCTATGGGAATATAATGTACTCATCCATAGGTTGAATACACAAGACTGGAGAAATTCACTTCTAAAAATAACGAGAAGTAAAACAAAATATCTTTCCTCTTTAAAACAAATATAGCTTCGGACAGCGGAAAGGAAAGATACAACGTTAAAAACGTAAAATGAACGGGTAAATATATTAATTCAACAATCACCTTTCAAGACGACAAGGACTGCTCGAAACTTTGGAGAGCGCCTTTAAGTTGATACACTCGTTGAAAAAGTGAATTTCTATTAAGATAAAAAAAAAGCAATCGTACGTTGAAAAAATAAATTTATGAATTACATGAAACTGACTTTTGTGGAAAATACCTCGAAATATTGTAAAATTAAGTAGAGAACCATTCGTTACACATTCTTCAGAAAAGAGGGGCAGCTTCAAGCTAGGCTCGTGCGTGCCAAGTCAGTCTAGTTGATAGAGTGCCGGCTTCCCACAAGATCCAAACGGGCGTTTTTCCGGACCCGTTGAGAAAATTTCCTCAGAGCAGAGCTAAAATTCAGAAGTTTCGTAAGGAGAAAGGGAAAGTAGGTGCAGCTTCGGGAAACTGCGGTTATCCTTTATTTTTTTATGGCTACTACAGGGGAATTGGCGGATAAGTATCGGCAAGCCATCAGTTACGTCACGTGATTGCCGGCTGCCCCAGCCAGGAAACTAGCGGACCGCATTAGGCTAGCCATCATTTATGGCACGTGCTTGCAGGGCCGCTGAAGGGCCACTTGTGGCATCTACTGCCTGTGATGGATAACTGATGGCCCTGTTGTGGTACGTGGCAACTGTTGGCCAGCTGCTGGACTGAACTGCTGACATTTCTGTTGACCGCCCGTACATTTTATTGACGCTTCTGATTTTGCTGGGAAATATCTATGGTGTTCAAAGTCGTTAATCTGTCGTAGGTCGTGCTATGAGCATTTCTCTCACGCTTCGCATGCAAAAAGCGTCATTTATTTGGAAGTGACCCTGGAGACTAGACCCCCGCTCTAGCTGATTTTCAGAATATTTTCAACAATAGTCTTACTATATAAAAGACAAGACTTGCGACGACGTGGATCACTTTTTAACCATAAACAAACAACTACGTACGCTGTTTAACAGAAAAAGACGAACATTTATATTCCGGTGTTCACAGCGCGTTATCCGTAACCATTCCTTTTTAATGTTTTGTTTACATCTTTTTTCTTTTGTTCGAAGTTCGAGTGTTTTTTCGGGTGCGATGGAAGTGGAAAGCACACAGTTGTAGGTTGTAAGATGTTTTACTCTACTGGCAATGAGTAAGGCAAAGACGAATGTTACTGCCCTTCGCGAACTTGGCTGCCGGCTATTCTAATTTTCTTTTTTACGCTTATTCCGCGTAAAAAAGAAATATACCTCTTTCATCGGATGAAGAGATTGAAGCTAAACGCCGCAAAGCCGATTACGATCGAGCAAGGCGGCAACAACGCACTGCAGCCGAAAGACAAGATGTTAACCACCGCAATGCCAACGTGACAGGAAAAAAGAGATAAAAATGCAGTGTTTGGTGATGTCACAATTCAAGTAGTCCATGGGCTAGAGCAAGGAAAAATATTTACCGATTCCGGAAAGTTATTTACAAAAACTGTCGTGTACAGAGATATTTTCCAGCGTCGTGGACGTCATTGATAAATGCTAAAAAAAATCACAAAATAAAAAAAAACAAGTAATAAAAAAAAACATGGAGTAGCACGTGAAAGGAAGCCCACGTCCATTACCAAGGGAGGATTATCATCCGGCAAACGCTTCCATATTTTTTATTCCTATACATGAACAATGGGGCACATCAAGGGTATGTTTCAATGCACACTCATTATTTACGATGACTTCGCGAAAGATAATAATAAACTCTTGAACACCAATAAGGATTTCTAGAACCCGTTGTATTCTCATCTCAACGGGCTTTACAGCTATCTGTTATCAGTTCCGATAAAGATTGGCGCGTCTTTGACCTTGAAACAGTGTACTCTTTGCTCCCGGGTGCTTCGTGTGAACATTTCTTTCATCAAGCATCTGCTGGCGTTTGCTTCACGTGAGAGCTTTTCTCATCAGCGACCGCTGGCGTTTGCGTCACGTGAAAGTTTTCGTGATCAGCGACTGCTGGCGTTTGCGTCACGTGAGAGCTTTTCTCCTCAAGCGACCACTGACGTTTGCGTCACGTGAGAGCTTTCCTCATCAAGCGACCGCTGGCGTTTGTGTCACGTGAAAGTTTTTCTGATCAGCGACTGCTGGTGTTTTCGTCACGTGAAAGCTTTTCTCTTCAAGCGACCACTGGCGAACGTGTTTTGTAATTTTGTAGATAACGCGATGATACGAGTGCATTTTTCGCTTAATTTGATATGTAACTATATATAATATATTAACTATATTTCTTGCAAAGAAAGAAATATGAAGTGTTATTATTAAGTAGAATACATAAAACAGCGGCAAAAGGTAGGTAGTGTGAGAAAAACATTCACCACTGGTGTTGTTTAACGTGTAGCGACCAACAACGGGTAAAATTCCGAAAAAAAAACACGGTATGGCTCCCTTACCTGCATCCCTCTCCAAGAAATCAATACTTTATCCAAAATGCCTATCCTCGAAAATTCTGTGGTGTACATTGAAAGAACTGTTTATTACCCCCCCCCCGCTCCCACGAACACATCTCTAAAAAAACGTGCGGGTCCACTTTCACTTTTCGACTTCACAGTAGCGACACGGCGTCGTGGCATTGTAAACTCCACTAGGTGCTGAAAACGTTTGGTAAGTATTTCCGCTAACGATTCCAGGATAATCGTCCGTGAAAGCGCCGAGAGTGATCTGTGAGGAGTTTTGGGCTCAAATACTTTGCTATGTCTCACAGATACTCAATTCGGTTCACATCTGGAGAATGAAAGTACCGTTCGATTACTGAAAACTCACTTAAATACTCCTTCAACCATTCGATTACTGCAAACTTACTTGGATGCTTCTTCAACCAGTTCATCACCAAAAGAGAACGACCTGAATTGACGTTGTTTATAGAAATAACGCATCTCCTGTTGTGGAAAATGAGTAGCCATGTACAGGGTGGAAGTGGTCAGAGAGTACGTCAATACAGTCTTGTTGAGGACGGAGGATTTAACAGGTGCAAGAAAGTCCCAAGGTGGCCTACATGCGCAACCACAAGAACATAGCTGGAGAAACAACAATGCGGTGCGCCGCCCCGGTGGCGCAGTGGTCTAAGCGATGGCCTCTGATCATTCGTCCGAATGGGGTCCGGGTTCGAATCCCGTGTTGCGTTTGTCTTACGGCACTGGCTCTCTCCCTTCCCTGGAACCAGTGACCCTAAATTAAGGACGGGCGACTGCTTATAGCCCATTGCGTTGCTCACGGTTTTCGTTAAACCTCCAAATAAAAAAATAAAAATAATAAAAAAAACAAAACAATGAGGTGCAGAAGCATTAAGGTCAGTTTCCTACCACCTGTACCTTAAAATGTGCCTTGAGTACATAGCACCACCTTCACCAGTCTAACACCCCTACTTGGCAGTTTGGGTTCATGATGTGGTGTAACCTACGCAACGTACGGGTATTGTTTTTCTTGAGACATCGATTTGTCTGAAAAAGCTACCCGTTTCTAGTTTTCCACGGGGTTTTTTAACCAACTCCAGCTTTGTAGATTAATCTGACACTGTACTAATACAAAGTTTTCTCAAAACAGAACATGTCTTGTTTCATCCGAAAGCTTGCTTCATGTGAACCAAATGGTCCTGTCACAATAAACATGATGGTATTTAAGCAGTATTCTCTCTAAATATCATTTTGGTAAAAAAAACAATTCGATAAAGTACTTTATTAAGTAGTAGTAGGTTATCATGTAACAGTAAGATAGAGATTGATAGCTGAGACCTTTCAGAATTAAAGTGAGTGACAAATCATTACATACACCTACCTAATAATTTATTACTTTATCTTTTGCCCTCATAACAGCTGCCAGAAATCTTGATAAGGACTCAATGAGGTGTTGAAAACGGGGAGGTGGTATTGCCGCCCATGAAGCGAGGATCGCAATTGCCCGTGGTCGTTGGCCAGCTTGAACAGATCTTCCCAATTTTTCCTACAAATTCCCAACGGAGTTGAGATCGGGCTATCGAGAGGGGCCACTGGAGTCTGGTAAACTCACGTGAATGCTGCTGTAGCCTATTGGTCGCCACTCGGGAAGTGCGCGGGGTGGCATTGTGCTGATGAAAGATGGCATCATGGTGCCGAAACAGAATAGTTACGAATGAATGGTCGGGAATAATGTTCCCATACACATACCTCATGCCGGTGAAGGAGGTCTGAACGGGTACAAGGGGCCCCAAGGAAGACCATGAAAACCCACCCTAAACCCTAACACCGACTCTGTTTGCTTGTTTGAGCCAAAAGTGATGTGTTTCCACTCCTCCGCACTCTAGTTGTGATAGACCTTTGCAAACTTTATCTTAATCTTTTACTGCCTTACAGTCAACAAGGGGACACGATGGAAAAAATGGCAGACTGCCATATCCTCTTTTTCCCATGGCACGGATAGTGTTTCTGTATAAGCGTATGGATGCGCACTCATTAAATACCGACATTATCTGTTTTGCGGTAGCCATGCGATTCTTGTGACGATGAGGAAGAGTCTACGTTCAGCTGGCGGGTCAAATGCACGTTTTTGGCCAGATCTCTCCCATTGGATGAAAGTTTTGCCGTATTTCACGTCGCCTTCGTACATACGTGTGATTCTCTGACGAGGAAATCCCAACAGCTCAGCAGCTGTGGTTATTTAACAACCAGCTTTCTTCGCAGCTACTATCTGTCCACGGTCAAACTCACTTACATCGCGCCTTTAGCCATGATTACTTTTCAGTGGCTGGTTTTCAATGCGTAGAGACCTGCTCTGTTTACAGACAATCGGACTTCCTCGCAATTATCATCTGGCCACGGTCCAACTCACTTACATTGCTGCCTTTAGTCATGATTACTTTACCGTGGCTGGTTTCCAATGAGTATATCCCTGCTGTATTTACAGACAACCAGCCTTCCTCGTATCTACTATCTGGCCATGGTGAAACTCCCTTACATCACTGCCTTTTGCCATGATCACTTTTCCGTGGCTGGCTTCCAATGTGTAGGGACCTGCCCTATTTACAGACAACTGGCCTTCTACGCAGCTGCTATCTGGATATGGTCAAACTCACTTACATTGCTGCCTTTAGTCATGATTACTTTTCCGTGGCTGGTTTCTAATGTGTAGGGACCTGCTCTATTTACAGACAACCAGCCTTCATCGCAGCTACTATCTGGCAACAGTCAAACTCACTTACATCACTGCCTTTTGCCATGATTACTTTCCCGTGGCTGGTTTCCGATGCGTGAGACATGCTCTATTTACAGACAACCGGCCTTCTACGCAGCTGCTATCTGGCCATTGTCAAACTCACTTACATTGCTGCCTTTAGTCATGATTACTTTTCCGTGGCTGGTTTCGAATGTGTAGGGATCTGCTCTATTTACAGGCAACCAGACTTTCCCGCAGCTACTATCTGGCAACAGTCGAACTCACATCACTGCCTTTTGTCATGACTACTTTTCCGTGGCTGGTTTCCAATGTGTAGTACCTGCTGTATTTACAGAAAACCGGCCTTCCTCGCAGCTACTATCTGGCCATAGTCAAACTCCCTTACATTGCTGCCTTTAGCCATGATTACTTTCCCGTGGCTGGTTTCAAATGTGTAGGGATCTGTTTTATTTACAGGCAACCAGACTTTCCCGCAGCTACTATCTGGCAACAGTCGAACTCACATCACTGCCTTTCGTCATGATTACATTTCCATGGCTGGTTTCCGATGCGTAGAGACCTGCTCTATTTACAGACAACTGGCCTTCTACGCAGCTGCTATCGGGCCATAGTCAAACTCACTTACATCACTGCCTTTTGCTATGACTGCTTTTCCGGGGCTAGTTTCAAATGCGTAGAGACCTGCTGTATTTACAGACAACCTGACTTCCTCGTAGCTACTATTTAGCCATAGCCAAATTCACTTACATCGCTGCCTTTATTTATGATTACTTTCCGTGAATGGTTTCCATTGCGTAGAGACCAACTCTATTTATTGGCATTGGTTCACTCAGTGTACATCTGTTAAAGTGTTTAAAGAAATCAGGTAATTTCGTTTTCCTGTTTTGTGTACGTGTTGGGTGAATGCAAGAAATAAACCATTCTTGCTCCTCAACAAAACATAAAATATTCCAATTCTAACTTCAACATGTTAAAGATATGTTAACCCTTATTTCCTGACAGTCCTTTTAATGCAGGGTAATGATCTTCATTCAAATATACTGACCTGGAAAAATTTTTTTGAGCTTATGCATAAAGTTTAGTTCACGAATAAATTCGGTTGATATGTTGAGAGAGGGAATGGAATGTAAAATTTCTCTAGAATGTAGTATTATCAGTTTTGTTAAAAGACATTTTAAAATATTAAAACACCACGAGTAGGAAGAAATCCGTCGACACGTTTCACACGTGTGTTTCCTTTTGCTGCCTCGCAATTACCGCAGATACTTTAAAATTTTTAAGAAAAACATTCACGTAAATCGCAGTGTTTGAAATAGGGAGAGCGGTATTTACTACGTTAGATTTACATTTAGAGAACGGCAGGTTATGATATGATTATTTTACATTTCAAAAAATGATCCCTTATATTGCAATTGTTAGCAACCTTCGTAGCTAATAAAGCATGATTTACAAAGCGGACTAATGAAAATGTTTAAATTAAAAGTGCTTAATTGAAATATTTAACGTATTCACCTGTTAAGTCCCCCTATAGAATTATCTTTATTCTCATATTACGCCGTTTGAAAAGAACACTCACATAACATTTTAGAAACTTAAATAGCATCCCGAAGGAATGAAGTGACAGGTTCAGCCTGGAGTGATTTATCTAAAGAAAAAATAGTGTTACTTCATTAAATTTGAGAATATGCTAATTCAGACTTTTGAGAGAAATTTTTCTTCTTCACGAATTGCTACGCATATCCTCCTTTTGTTCCATCCATACTTTGGTATGCACTGATTAAAACGTTAAGGTCATGCCATCATCCGATTTTAATCAAATTCAGAAAAAAAGATCTGTAAGGCAGAAAACTGATTCAGTAATTTCAATTTCACTTTTGTGCAAAGGTAATAAATGATTAAGGAAACGTTTAGGTATTTTATGTATATTTTGGCTCTTTCAAGATTTCTTAGGAACATATTTTACTCATAACTGCTGGGGCGGTTATGAGTGCTCCTCTCCGCAGATATAAAATGCGATTGTTGCTTTTCAATTTTTTATTATTAGTTAATTAAGCAGTATGCTATTAATGATTCTACAAAACCACCGCGGTATTACTAAATTCATTTTTTACAATTATATTTTTGTTGCTTTACAAAAATTCCAGTTCGTCACTCCAGTTTGCTAGAGAATTTTCTTCAACTTACGTAAAAAGCTTTTTAAATTTTCGTAAAGCTTTTCCCAACTTCAGGCATTTTTTTCTTCAAATAAATGTTCAAATACTTAATAAACGGAGTCAGTGGTGTTCTGATAAACATGTAATGAACATTGATGTGCTTTTTTTGCTTAGAAGTAAACTTTTTTACTTTCCATTAATTCAGTTGATTTTGAGCATCAAAATGAACGGCATTGCAATTTCTTTTTTCTTTAAAGCATCAAGCCTTTATCTGAATATCTTCATTGCAAAATGGATTCAGCTTAGCTGGTATATTAGTTTAATCATACGTATGTAACGGATTTCACAATCTATACGCACAGCACAAATCTGATTCAATTTAAATTCATTAGGGGCAAGATGTCGAAATTAATCGCGGAATGAATGCATTCCCAAAACGTCGATGGCCGAAAAATTTGCGATTACAGGGGAATCTGAAAAGTTCTCGGCTTAATCTTCTTCCTGTAATTGTAGCATTATTTTGTCATTGCAGCTCGAAAGAGTGTTCTTTTGTACTGTAAAGAGACAATTTTCAGACTAATAGCTCTTTTTTTATAGATATTTGACGTCTTGAACTTTGAATTTTCTAATGTGGAACTCCGGGCTGTCATGAAATTTTTTGTTCCTGTAGAAGAAAACTGAAATTAGTTTAGTGGCGTAAAGATTCCAGTGCGTTAAAGAGTGGCACCGCCTTAAAGTAGATAGAAGTTTTCTTCTTTTAGGCTTCAGCTTGTAAGAAAACTGCAAAGGAAATGTATGAGTGCATGATGAAAACATTGAGTGACAAGTGCCCTTCATATTCCACTGTGAAGAAATGGTGTTCTAACTTTCAGCGTGGAGATTTTGAGACCGAAGATGCAGCAACAACTGGGAGGCCTTCAACAGTGACAGCACCCGAAACTATTGATAGTGTTCATGACTTGATTTTGTCAGATCGGCGAATCTTGGCTAAAACAATAGCTGAAACACTGGATATATCTAGAGAATGTGTTGGGTTCATAATTAATGAGCACTTGGATATGCAGAAGGTGTCAGCGAAGTGAGTGCCCAAATGTTTGAACGCCAATGAGAAACGAAAACGAGTGGACACTTCCAAATCGGTGTTGCAGCATTTTGAGCGATCTGGTGATAATATTTTTCAGCGACTTGTCACTGTTGATTAAGCGTGGTCACATCATTATGATCCAGAGAGGAAACAACAGTCCCAGCAGGGGCGGCACTCGGGTTCTCCATGGCCAAAGAAATTCAAGACTCAAAGGTCTGCAGGAAAGGTCAGGGCAACGGTTTTTTGGAATTCGGAAGACTTTTTACTGACTGACTGTCTCTCGAAGGGCTAAACAATAAATGCTGAATACAATTCCAACTTGCTATGCCGATTAAAGGAAGCGTTGAAGGGGAAAATGCAAAGAAAACTGTGGAAAGGTGTTCTCTTTTTGCAGGACAATGCACCGGCTCACAAGGCTGGCAACACAATAGATGTTTTGAGAGATCTGGAGTTTAAGTGCATAGACCATCTACCCTAATCACCAGATCTTGCTCCATCGAACTATTTCCTGTTCCCAAACCTTAAAAAAGTTTGAAAGGGCAGCATTTTTCGAATGATTCGGAAGTGACATCAGCAGCACAGCAGTATTTGAGTGATCAGTCTTCACAAATGTTTTTTGGAAGTTTTAAAGAAACTCCAGAAACGCTGTGCAAGTGTGTTGAACTTCGGGGTGAATATGTGGAATAGTCTGTAAGTTTCATGGCTCTAGCCCATTTCCTTCTTGGTGAGGCCGGGAACTTATCAGCATCCCATTGTAAGTACCAGTTTAGTCAAGCACAAGATACTATTTTTGAAAATAGATATTATGCCTCATTATTGCCAGAACGACAGACCATCGATGGACAGCCGAAATTTTAGAATGGATTCCAAGGGACAGGAAAAGACACAGAAGAAGACCACATGGGAGATGAATAGATGAAATTCGAAAGTATGCGGGAGTAACATGAAGGAGACTGGCACAAGACAGACCGTTGTGGAAGACACTAAGGGAGACCTTCGTCCAGCAGTGGATTAATAATGGTTTACATTGAGGATACTGCATATACGAAGGCCGTTTCTAAAAACTGAGAGTAATTGTTTTGAGTTGGCAACAGTGCAAAGAAGGAAAATAACCACGCAGACGACTAACTGAATTAAAGAAGTAGCTATGACAACAGTTATTGGCCGTGGCAGACGATTCTGTTTTTGTTATTGCACAGTTGTTTAAGGGTACGTCTGTATTTCGCCATACAGCTGTGGAGCGGAGGGATTCAGAGTTAAGAAGTGAAATGCGCTGTGCGATAAAAATTTGCTATCGTTTGGGTAAAACGGCTTCAGAAACAGCTGATTTAATGAAAAAAAAATTACTAAATGTTTGGGTGAGTCAACAACTTTTAGACGGCACCATGATTTCAAAAAAGGACGTTTGTCGGCATAACTTGCTCTACTAGAAAGTGTTGTTACGGATCGCACTGTTAACACTGTTTGGGCAATCCTGCAAAAAAAAAAAAAAAAAAACGGCGAATGAGGTGTAAAGACATATCGGAATCAAATATTATTTCAAAGACGTCATCATTCCGCATTCTACGCGATAATTAACTGCTACGTAGTGTGTGTTCCAGATGGGTACCTCATCACCTGACGAGGGAACAATTGTTAGCCAGAGTTCGTGTGTGTCATAGGTGGAAACAAATGACTGCAAAGGAGCCAAACTTTGTAAACACCGTAATAACTGCCGATGAAACATGGGTCTATTATTTCGACCCCCTTACGAAACACACAGACTCAATCAACTCATCCGGAAAAAGTTCGCCAAACCAAATCAGCTGGGAAGATGGTGATGACAATTTCCTTTGATCATAAAGGTGTAGTCTCCTAGCATGCCGTGTGAGGTAAAAACACGTGTCAAAACGACAAATCTGGAGCGATATATTCCATCCTTGTAGCTTAGGTGGGAGAGCAACTTATTGCGGAGTGAGGGGGCGCGACTTCGATCTCGTCACGGACAAACTTGTGTTTTCACAGCAGTTCCTCCACAAATTACTGTCAATGCTGAGTATTACATTTCAGACTTGCAGCGTCTGGAAAAACACATATCGATTAAACGACCGGAAGTGTGTGCAAGTGGACCCTACACCACGATAACGCCCGCCTACATGTGGCAGCTTGTGTTCAACAGTTTCTTACAAAATGCAGTATTGAAATCATGCCACAGCCTGCCTAAACTCCTGACCTCGCTCCGTACGATTTCTGGTTGTTTCCAACAATGAAGGAGAAGTTTTGTGGCGCAACACTCAACACAGATGCTGACGTTATTCAAGCTGTACAGGGGTTGCTAAAGCATCTTCCACAAAATGCCTTCGCCACATGCTTTGAAAAGTGGACTGAACGATGGGGCCGTTGCATATCATCCGAGAGAAGATACTTTGAGGAAGAACAACATAAATTTTTCTGTATCTATATTTCTCCATTTTGTGGGATTTTACTGTGAGTTTTTAGGAACGGCCGTTGTACAAAACAAAGCTGATTCTATCTTGCAAACCCATAGTTCACTTTTTAGAATTTTGAAAGTCATTTTCATTGTGAGCATTTCACTTGGTTTTCTACGAAGGAGCAAGAATTTACGTTATAGTATAAGAAATGAGCAGATATATTAATAAATATGCGTAACAGTAGGAAAGGTTTTCATGTACTTGTTGTACACATGCGATCTGTGCAATTTTCAGTAGGTTCTTTATCCGGAAGAAAAAAAGTGTTACATAAAAAGGGAAGTTATTTAACAACACTAAACTGTGCATTGCATCATCTGACTTTGAGGAAAAGACACAAATTAATTACCAAAATTTACTTTGTGATCAGTTCATAACTCAAATTTCTGTTCTACAGAACTGAAAATAAAACGATACAAAATTAAACAAAAATTTCTCGAAAGCAGTATATCACTTCTTAAGCGATTTTGTGCAAAATTTTGGCTGTTATACTTAACAGAAGCAATGCTATTTTGTATATCGTTATTTATAAAAACGAATATCATTTGAAATGTAAAAATACCTGTGTGAAAATCATTGAAACAGATATCCCAAATATGTCTCACGCACAGAAAGTAAAAACATATAGAAAAAAAATGTGGAATTCCTTTTTAAAAATTAACGCAGTTATCAAAAGATTTATCTAGGGCATACTTACAATATCCAGTCGAAGTAAACATTAAAATTAGGCAAAAATTCGTTGCAAATGCTTTGGGAAAAAATGTTGGAAATCTTGTTTGCCTCATGCTTTCCACGGGTGTTGAAACTGGTAAAAGTGGAGCAAATGCCTGGGAGGCCGTACTTAAAACCTTGAGAACTAATGACGTGATTATTTTTTCCCACTAATGAACAAGAGACAACGGATCCAGCTTGGAATCTTCAATCATTAATGGCTTTTAAAGTTATGCAGTCGAGTTTTTTTTATTTCGCTCGAGTGGTAGAAATGATTTCCCAATAGATCCTGTCTCAATAAAGGGTATGTTTATAAAATGTTGATTTCCAAAAGGATGCGAAAATGTTCTTTACGAGATTCACCAGTTCTTAATGGAACATTTATATAAGTTCCCTGAATTCCCGATTATCCGTGCTAATTAATGCAGGGATGTGCACGGAAAATTGGAAAGCACGGATAATCCTAAAATGGCACTGACTACCGTAAAAATCAACTACTGTATACAGGGTGCCTAGGAAAGTCCCTTTAGCCTGAAATAACTTGCGAACAAAGAGAGGTACAGTTATGCAAGTGAGATAACGGTATAGTAAAGCGACTACACCCAATCGAATACAACCAATAGCAGCGCCCCTAGTGGCGAAATGCGACAGTTAGCCATTGCAAATCGAAAACGAAAAGAGATAGAGCAAAATTTCCAATTGCAAAGTTGTGGAGTATCAATTAATTAGTACATCTCATGGTCTGATAAATTCCTACAGCCTTTATTGTTCTTGTCTTTCTCCAACCATTCTTCTCAAAAGCACACAAACACTTTGGCCCCGAGACCACGAAAGTAATAAGAGGAAAAATACGTAACGTAAAAACAAACGTTCTTCAAGTGGAGATTGAAATTGAACTGGTCGGTAAATTTAGAGACCCAGATAAAAGAGCTTCGGATAAATCGAGTTTTTACTGTACTTTGACATTTTCTTATTTTTAACCTTTTTTTTTTTGTCGATACACGGATAATCGGAGTTCAGTGTATTATTATATATAAAACACAAACTTCTATTAAAGATGAAATAAACTTCTACGGAATCTACACTGATGGGCAACATTACTGTTGCCACCCCGAAGTTCACGAGTAGACGCGTTCCACAACACGTAACAGTGATGTGATCGACCGATGTGGTATATACAGGGTTTGGACAGCATAATGTCAACACCACGCTCAGAGACGTGACTTTTAATGCAGTTGCCCACGTCGCAATACGCAAAGGCATTCACCCCTTTTTGGTTGTAATAGCTTTGTTTAGAACCTCAAGATCCTGTTTAAGTGCATTTAAAGTGTATTCTAGCAAAATGTCTTTCAGGGTGACGACGATATGGGCGACATAACAGGCTTAGAAAGAGGGCTAATTGTTGCTGGCCGGCTAGTTGGTGGCTCTGTGACAGCAATCGCCAGGGTAATGGGGGTATCTAGCGTCATGATAGCGTACCTTGTTCGTGGCAAAACCTAGTCTGCGAAACACAAGAGTAGCGGAAAACGACCCTGACTTATAGAGACAGGAGAGCATTAAAGAGGATTGTTACCCGTAATAAGAAGACCACGGCGCCTAAAATTAGTGCGGAGCTCAATCTGCATATCCAGACACCAGTACCAACGAAAACAGTGCGCAGAGAACTTCATAAACAATATATTCGTGGCACAGCTGCTATTGCAATACCTCTGATGACCCAGGTGAATGCACATCAGCGACGGCAGTGGTGCCAGGAGCATACAACGTGGGCTGCAGATACAGGAAAGAGTGTAATGTAATCGGATGAATCCACATTCACATAATTCCCCACCTCAGGACGTGTTTACGTGGGGAGAACACCGTTAGAAGACTACAACCCAGACTGTCTGCTCCCAACAGTGCAACATGGTGGTAGTTCTGTCATTCTATGGGCGGTCATATCGTGGTTTCAGCAGATCCCCTGCTCATCTTGAAAGGACGGGTGACTGGCACGGCGTTTGAGGCACATGAAGACGAACGAACTTTCACATCTTCCTTGGTCTTGTGTTGAAAAACAGAGTAAGATCTCTTTATCCTCCTTCTGCATCTCTCAACTGTCTGGAGAAGTTTCTGAATAAAGAATGGTGTTACATCCCACTACCCAACATCCAGGATTAGTATGTGTCCATTCCAAAGAGGATTCAGGCGGTTTTGAATGCCAAAGGTGGTCCCACACCCTATTAAGTACGTAAAACCTTCTTTTCCTAGGTGTTCTCAATATTCTGTTCAACCCCAGTATGTTCAGACGGCAAATGCAGGGCGTGTCATTTCACTGGACCTACGGCAGCTCCTACCCTTAAGCTTTCGCTCACATTCAGACTATATATCAACTCTCATCTACCTACCCGCACCTCTAATCCAGAATTTCTTTTACGGGCAGTATCGTTACAAGACGGCCTGTACATTCGCTGAAAATGACATACCAGGAAGTATTAATGCAGTTCCATGCAAATTAAGGAGCATATGTCAACAGTTGGGTTACTTAAATGATTGCAGTTGCAAGCCAATCACGTGATATGTGAGGGAGATAAAGGGGCAAAACGGCATGGCGCAGCTGATTTTGGTCGTTCTCACTTGAGCATGTGGATCACGGCATTGGGTTGAACCCGACAGCAAAGCACGTATAAAGATTGAGAATGCCTATGAAATGTCATCGAGAAACCTACCATCACATGGACACCTGTACAAGAGGCTTCATCATAAACCTACGTACACTTGGTTTGTTCCCGTCTCACATCGCGGCGAAAATGTATTAGGATGCACGAACTTTCGTCCTAATGTGGCTACAGAGTTTGGGGAAAGTTAACGCACGCCGCCGTAGAGAGACTGGTGCACGTAGGCGGACGTCCGGATACCGAATCCGATGCAGATTCAACGTGGTACATTCGACGTGGTGTGCAGGAAGTTATTGACATCCCTATGTCGCACGGACTGAAAACCGCAGATTGGCTGAGGCAGTTTTTTCCTCTCGTCAGCCGAAGAGACGAATGCCACTTATCAGTGTGCAAGGTTGCAGTAGTGCCATACCATACAAGCATGGCGGGATGAATAGTGATACGAGTTTTCAGCGACGAGTCTCTCTTTTTTTCAACGCCAACGATCACCGATTGAGAGTCTAGAGACCGCGTGGTCACCTGACTGCTCTTGCTGCCATCCGTGAACGACACACAGCTCCTTTGTGTTGTGTCATAGTTTGGGACGCTATCAGTTTCAACAGCCTCAGCCTGGTGTCATGATTTGGGACGCTATCAGTTTCACCAGCCTCAGCCTGGTGTCATGGATAGGGACGCTTTCAGTTTCAACAGCCGTTCACCGGTGGTACGTACAGTGGGTACAGTGACTACACGACGATACGTCGATGAGGTACTGCATTCCGTTTTGTCGCTGTTTCTCCGTGGTATACCTAATGCCCAGTTTCAGCAAGGTGACTCCTGTCCACACACTGCCAACAATACCTATAAGGTGACCAGGCGTTACCCTGGTTACCGCGATCTCTTTATTTCTCTCCAACAGAGAACGTGTGGGACGTCATTGTCAGACGTCTCTGCAATGTCGATGAATTGTGAATATAGGTCGAAGCATGATGAGTAATACCCAAAGAGACCTTCTGATAACTTAAGACACCTTCTGGGATCACTCTGATACCTTCTGGGGACGTCTGTGAACTTCTGATACCTCAGGACACCTTCTGGGGACGTCCGGGGCCTTCCAGGACCTGCTGGGACATCAGAACACCTTCTCGGGACTTTTTCATTCCATGCGATGTTTTCTTGCTGAATGTGAATGGCGTTCATACGGTCTACTGACTCAGACCATATTAAACCGTCTTCTCGCCCATTCATTCGTGTAATCCCAAGAAGTTCAACCATTTCTTTCCCACCTACTTGTCTACACGTGTGGTAAGTTTCGCGTGATTTCGTGCATCTCTCAATTGTGTGGATATTTCTACGTCAAACAATGCACACACACACACACGCACGCACACACACGCACGCACACACACACACACACACACACACACACACAAATCGCGCGCGCACACACGCACGAAGATCTTACGTTGTCAGCTTCGTATTTTGCATATCAGATGGCCATTGCCCTCACGAGGCACCCTCTTCTGCTAAGCCCTCATGACACAACAGGCTTGGCAATTCTATTGCAATTTGTCCATAGATTGTTTTTTTATTTTAATTGAAGGTTCAACGACCACCTTGTGCAACTAATTGGGCTATGAATTGTCGCCCGTCCCTAATGTAGGGCCACTTGTTCCAGGGAAGCAAGAGAGTCAGTGCCGTAAGGCAAACACAACATCCATGCCTCATGGGATTGCCAAGCCTGTTGTGTCATGAGGGCTTAGCAGACGAGGCACCCGCTTCTGCTAAGCCCTCATGACACAACAAGCTTGGCAATTCCATTGCCATTTGGTAGAGTCCATAGATTGTTTTTTATTTTAATTGAAGGTTCAACGACCACCTTGTGCAACTAAATGGGCTATAATCTGTCGTCCGTGTCTAATTTAAGGCCACTTGTTCCAGGGAAGCGAGAGAGGCAGTGCCGTAAAGCAAACACAACATCCATGTCTCACGGCATTCGAACCCGGACCCTTTCTCGAACGAAATAATACAACCCTTACACCCCTGTACCACCGCGGGCGGCTCCATACGCGTACCCCCTTCTTAATGCCTTATATTATTCGTTTCGTTTTTATGCGAAAATAGATATCAACCATTGATACGTGAAGAATTTACCATCTAAAGCACAATTTTAATAGTAAAAAAATGAATTATTTATACAATTTAAAACCAACACATGCATTAGCACTTTCGAGGCAGCGGCTGCCTTATCATCACATGGAATAAGAAAAACACAGTTAATCAATATACAGGGTGTTTCATAAAGAATGTCCCGATTTGAAAAGTGGATATCTCGGCAACCACGAACCACCGATGAATGCGACTCGTATCATGTCTACGGGCGTGACACAGAGTTTGTTATGGCTACCGCTAGATGCCAGCACGAGGGTCCAAACAGCCTCCACGCTTAGTGAGTGAGAAGATGGCGTCGAGGCAACAGAAGGCGTTTTGTGTGCTCGAATTTAGCAAGACCAAGTCCGTGATTACGGTGCATCGTGCATTTAAACGGCGTTACGGCAGTGCTCCATCAGTGGGCAAAAAAATTCGTCGTTGGTATCGACAATTTGAAGAAACAGGGTGTTTATGTAAAGGAAAGGGTCCTGGACGACCTACCTCTTCAGCCACAAATGTGCATCGAATTCACGAGGCCTTTCAGCGAAACCCACGGAAGTCTACTCGTCGTGCGAGCCACGAACTTGCCATCCCTCATGTGACTGTTTGGCGTGTTTTACGACGACGTTTGCTGCTGAAGCCGTACAGATTGCAACTGGTGCAAGCTCTTCATGGAGGTGACAAAACACAACGAAAAGATTTTTGTGCAAATCTGTTAGAGGACATGGAGGACGACACCGCCGTACAAATGTTGATTTTTAGCGATGAAGCAACCTTTCATGTAAGCGGGAAAGTTTCGCGTCACAATTTTCGCGTCACAATTTTCGCATATGGGGACTGGAGAATTCACATGAAACTCTCCAACATGAACGTGATTCAACAAAACTGAATGTTTTTTGCGCGGTTTCTGTTAAAAAGGTTTATGGCCCTTTCTTTATTTGCGGACAACACGGTTACGGGCAACTCCTACCTTGCAATGCTGAAGAACTGTCTACTTCCACAGTTGCAGGACGACGCTGAAGATTACATTTTGCAACAGGACGGCGCACCGCCACGTTGGAACCTCCAAGTTCGCCGGTTTCTAAACGACACATTGCCTCAGCATTGGATTGGACGCAGGGGACCCCGTGACTTGGCACCACACGCTAGGCCTTCGAGATCTCCAGACATCACACCATGTTACTTTTTTTATGGGGATACGTAAAAGACCGTGTTTATGTTCCCGCTTTACCCGCTGACTTGGATGAGATCCGAACAAGAGTCACGGCCGCGGTAAATTCTGTGACTGAAGACACTCTCCGACGCGTTTGGGATGAATTCTGCTATCGGCTTGATGTTGTCCGTGCAGCAGGTGGAGGGCACATTGAGCATTTGTAATTGTGGTGAGTGAAATTTTAGGCCGACCCGGTGGCGCAGTGGTCTAAGCGATGGCCTCTGATCATTCGTCCGAACGGGGTCCGGGTTCGAATCCCGGTGAGGCATGGATGTTGTGTTTGTCTTACGGCACTGGCTCTCTCCCTTCCCTGGAACCAGTGACCCTAAATTAGGGACGGGCGACTGCTTATAGTCCATTGAGTTGCTCACGGTGGTCGTTAAACCTCCAAATAAAAATAAAATAAAAATAAAAGACCTTCCTTCATACTTGGCACTTTGTTTTGAACATGCAACATATGAATGTGTATGCTGGTGGCCCAATTGGGTTACCGAGTAATTATGGTAGACAGACATAAAGGGGGCTGGGGGAACACAATTAATTTTAAATTTATAATTTAAAGTTTACTGAATTAATGAGGGGTTTCCATGCATTATGTAGCTCATATGGGCTGTGGTCATTACAACATTGTATGCCAGAAGCCGCCATATACACACTCTCTCCTATTATTAGATCACTAAGGTTACCGGGGGTATTGAGTATCCGTGCATTATTCCAGTCAGGGTTAAGGTTATCCAGGATCACTGATTTGGCCAGAGATATACTACATACAGTATACTTGCTTTGATATTATATTTGTGCTCTTTAATTCTCAGTCCAAGATTACGTTTGGTGGATTCTACATAATTAGAGGTTAGTTGACCTGTAGTTATCTGAAGCAGCGGGATATTAAAAATACCCCACTGCCTCAGTTTGCTATTTTGTTCATGTCTTTTCGAATTAATGAGAAGAGGTTTCGTGATCGGGAACCAAATTTCAAGTTATGCGGTTTACAGATATGTGATAAGGTTCTAGTTAATATAGGGTGACACTGCATGGAGCCAACATATATGATACTACGATTAGGGTCCCTTAACAGAGTTATGGATAAGGCATGTTTAACTTCGCTGTATATTTGATTAATCAAATGTTTGGGGTATTCATGTTGCTGTGCTAATCTAAAAATGTAATCCACTTCCTGCTGCAAAGGTTCAGGGGTTGACGAATGCGAGTAGGCTCTTCTGAATAGGAAGAAAAAGGCTGACAACTTGTGCTGTTTCAGATGGGACGAGTGAAAAGGAATCATAACAGGGGTATGACATAGTTTTCTATAAGCACTGGTAGTAAGACAATTAAGGATAGAATTCTTATATAAAAGAATATCTAGAAATGGTAAGAAATTATCAACTTCATATTCTATGGTGAGCCTGACAGTTAGGAACATGGAGGAAAGTTCGTTGGCGAACAAATGTAAATCATCCCGGCTGTGAGGCCATGCAACCAAGATAACGTCAACGTAGATATCAACACTCCCATTTGATATCAACACTCCATTTGTTTTATGAAACACTAATAAACTTTATGTATTACAATAACGCTCAACACTTAGATATCAACACTCCCATTTGATTTATGAAACCACTAATAAAATTTATGTATTACAATAATGCTTAAATGATATTATATACGCTATATTGACAAAAGTCACCGGACACCCCTTGAAAAGCAGATGAACGCATCCCCTCCGTTGTTAAGATGCGCGGTACAGTTGCAAACGATATAAAAACAAGCCGGCAGCTGACCGCGATCATATCGCATTCTGAGGTTGAGTAAAAATGTCTATAACGAAGTGAATTTCTCCGTCATTTTTATCCGCGCCGGGGTTCGAACCCGGGTCCACTCATTCCGGAATAAGTTGCTCTACCAATTAAGCTACGCGGACGTTTTATTCTGATTCCTATCTGCCTTTATGTCGTGTGCGTCCTTCTGGCAGGTACGTCACAACTCCTGGTACGTTACATCATCTTCCCCTTATTATTTTTTTTTCGAAGTGCTGGAGAAAGGATTCTCTTATTTTTCCTATCTCGCGGTGTGGAAATAACATCACACCAATGCGAGATTTTGAACGGTCGGGTCATCCGGATAGTTCGGGCGCCATTATAACGAAGTGAATTTCTCCGTCATTTTTGGTCTACGCCGGGATTCGAACCCGGGTCCACTCATTCCGGAATAAGTTGCTCTACCAATTAAGCTACGCGGACATTGATTCTAATTGCTATCTGCCTTTATGTCATGTGCGTCCTGCTGGCAGGTACGTCACATCTCCTGGTACGTTACATCATCTCTCCCTTCTTTTTTTTTTTTTTTTTCGAAGTGCTGGAGAAGGGATTCTCTTATTTTTTCTATCTCGCGGTGTGGAAAGAACATCACACCATTGCGAGATTTTGAACGGTCGATTCATCCGGATAGTTCGGGCGCCATTATAACGAAGTGAATTTCTCCGTCATTTTTATCCGCGCCGGGGTTCGAACCCTGGTCCACTCATTCCGGAATAAGTTGCTCTACCAATTAAGCTACGCGGACGTTTTATTCTGATTCCTATATGTCGTGTGCGTCCTTCTGGCAGGTACGTCACAACTCCTGGTACGTTACATGTCGCTGCGGGAGAGAACTGACTTTGAGGAAAGAAAGATTGTTGGGTGTTATATTGTTATATTGTTGGGTGTTGTCCATAAGAGAAACTGAGAGCCGTTTAAACATACCCAAGTCAACTGTTTTTGGATGTACTGAATAAGTGGAAGACACATGGCGTGCCTGAAGCAGCAAAACGTACCGGCAGACCAAAGATAATCAGTTATAGAAGACGTCGAAACCTCGGGAGAGTCGTTACAGCTAATCGACGGAGTATTGCACAAGACCTCAGTGTACAGGTGGGTAAAAATGCTGGAGCCTCGGTGTGTACACGCACCATTCGCAGAGAAATTCATTCCATGGGTTACCGTGGTCGTGCGATTGCTCATAAGCCTTTCATCTTCACTCGGATTGCTACTCCTTGTTTAGCATGGAGTAAAGAACATTTATCGTGGACCGTAGATCAATGGAAATGGGTCCTATGGACTGATAAATACAGATACACGATCCATCATTATGATGGCCGTATGTGGGTATAGCGGGAGCTGGGGGAATGCCATTTACTGCAGTGTACTGTTCCTACGGTGAAGTTTGATGCTGGCAGTGTACTCGTGTGGGGGTGTTTTTCGAGGTATGGTCCTGGCCCATTGGTTATCGTGGACAAACCTGTTAACCAGCACGTCTGCCTCGATGTTCTGGACAATTATGCCCTACCAATTCTGTGGCAATACTACTAGGATAATGCACCAAGCCATAAAGCAAGGACTGTTACGGCGTAGTTTGACGATAATTCCGTATCGTGTGGACTAGCCAACACAGAGCCCTTGTCTTAATCCCATAGAGCACCTATGGGATAAATTAGAGCGCTGCATAAGAAGTTTGAAACCAAAGCGTACTAGTAAGCAACAGTTATCGGCAGCATTATGTACTGAATGGAAGCACATAGCTATCGCTGTGTTCTAAAACCTTGTCGAAAGCATGTGTCGAAGGGTCAGTGCCTGCATTAAGGCCAAAGGTGGAACGACACCGTACTAATGTATGTCAATAAATGTTATGTTGTGTTTCTCTTCTAGGTGTCTAGTGACTTTTGTCAATATAGTGTATATAGCTAGCACTTTTTTCGGTTGCGACCACATATAGGTTTTTATAAAATAACAAAGAATATATCACACATTGATTGTAGCTTTATCAGGAAATTTCTGGATGTATTTATCTATGAATACAATAGTACCTAGTGCATAATGTTAGAGGTAATCGTTACTACCTCAGAAAGGAAAACAAACAATACCTGCCAAAGTTAAGAGTTTAATATTTCACCATGTTATCGCTTTGCGTATACCCTAATTGCTCTGGCATTTTTCTTCTCTTTTGTCTGTTCTGTCAAGTGCTCTTGTGTTCCCTAAATTCGGTGCTATAACCTACGGTGTTATACATAACTGTTTGTGAAAATTACAACACCAAGAAGGAACCATGCAATTCGAATAAAATTTGTACTACACATTAATGATATGACTGTTCATAAGTGACTTAATTTTCAGAACAATACAACAATTTGTACCTGTAAAAATCAGTATCTGCTGAAGCCTCCGCGAGCTGCAATATCAGCTTCTGTAGGGCGTGGCATCGAATCAAAAAGACGTTGGATGGTGGTCTGGATAATTGCAGGCGTCATGTATGCGAGTCCACAGATTATTGGTACTGACCTCTGGAGGACTTTGGTGGGCCAATTGCCGAGTGACCATATCCCAGACATGTTCAATAGGCGACATGTCTGGCGAACGTGCAGGCCAAGGAAGAAGCGGTGTCTGCTGTGCTGTGGAGAGGGCTTGGACATTTTGGTAGCATGTGATCGGGCATTGTCCTTCTGTAATGTAGCGCGAGGAGTGCTGTGAAAGAAGGGTATGACTTCTGCCGGTACAACTTCCCTGATGTAGCGTCGCTGTTCGGATTGCTCTCAAGTCGTAGCAGCCGAGGTTGCGAATGGTACCCATTGGCACCCCACACCACAACACTTGGCGGTCAGCGCGTATGACGCTCGCTAATGCATGCTGGAAGATGGCGGTCGGTGCGTAGGACGCTCGCCAATGCATGCTGGAAGATGGCGCTCGCCACAATACCGTCTAATGCGTATGCGTCCATCATGGTAGTCCAAGTTGAATCAGGACTCGTCTGAAAACACATGTTGCCAATCAACACGCCATAGTCTGTGTTGAAAACCCCATTCCAGCCTGAGGCGTCCATGATTCAGGGTCAAAGGAATCCGCCACACAGGAATGCGTGCAACCAGTCTTCTGTGCAGCAGACGGCGTCGAACTGTGAAGACAGACAATGTCACACCTGTTGCACTGCTCCATTGTTGTGTTAAAACTTGTGGCAGACAATGCCACACCTGTTGCACTGCTCCACTGTTGTGCTAACACTTGTGAAGATGCGGAACGGTTCTTCACTGCCATGCGGACGAGGTGTCGGTCATCCCGCGGTGTCGTCACATTTCTCGGTCCACTGCTGGATTGTTGATGCACCTGGTATACTCCTCGATCCACTGCCGCCACACGCACATCACTGTCGTGGCAATATGTCTCGTCCGAGCCGCAATATCGCGATACGAAAATGTACTTTCACGAAGACTAATCATTCGTCCCCGTTCAAACCCTGTCGTATGGTGATATTGCGCCCTTCGTCGTCGCCCAAGCATTAGTGAATCCTGGAAATACTTTTACAACTCGCTGTCCGCGATGCACTACTGGTGTGTGTCCTAAACAGCCCTCACTTTATACTTCTCACTCGACTGTACAGATGGCGCTGCTGGGCCCAGATATGCTCAATGACTCTGCGCTTCTAATCATTTGAATGTCCTACCTTGCTCTTCATATCCTTTAAGTTTCACGTGATTACCATCATTCCTTCATGGTGACGCAATTTTCACAAACAGTAGTTTATCATTTCCCGATTGTCATATCCCACCACAGTTTTGCGTACAGTTGATCTCAACCTTTTTGTGAAGTTTGTTTGTTGTTAGGGAGTGCCAGTTCGTCAGTGTTAAGCCCATGCAGAAGGGAAAGAGGTAGACTCGTTAGAGTTTGAATGGGGGAATGATTACATGGGCATTACTGAAAATCGACGGAAAGTTTTTGACTGGTTCTGAAGGTATTTGGTATGCTGATTTAAAAACTGATTGAAATTTTTAAACACGTCAGAATTTTTCCTAAAAAGAATGTGAAGATACAAAAAAATAGCCTATGCATGTATTCTGATAAAAAGTTTATTTTTTTACAAATAATGAATATTTTTATGTCCGAAACTGTTTTACAGAACTATTTTGAAATGCTATTTATACTTACAAGTCCTTAAATTGCCTTTTTCCCTTTGCCTTCAAAGCTTCTTTTGGTACTTTTTTTCTGTTAGGTTGGAAAGAAAGTGATTCCCGATAAAGAGATACCTGAAATCGAAGCCCCGCCACGGTGCACATTGGTCACTAAGATTGCGCAGCACACGGCGTGCAATCAGCTGCTAGGTGGCTTAAGTCAGTGGCAGTTAGCCATCAAAAGGGGAAGAGTGTAAGCGCCAGCCATCATGGAAATGGACAAGGAGCACATCCGCCGTTGCATGCTGAACGAGTTTCGTCGCGGAAGTACCCCGCAAGGGTTGTACAGAACATTTCCAGTGTGTACTCTCATGCCATATCACATCGTCAGTGCAGTCGTTGGTTCGAACGGTTTCGAGAGGGAAATTTTGACCTGTCAGACCGTCCCAAAATCGGAAGACCAGCAACAATGAATATGGGCATGCCGAAACCCTTAGTGGAAACCGACCTATGTGTGACCAAGGGGAGTTGGCCGAACAGCTGGGGACTTCCCACACGAGTATTATCACGCACTTGCGTCAATTTGGGAAGGTGCACAAGAGGGGAGTTTAGGTTCTCCATCAACTCACAGTTAAGCAGAAAGCAAATCGCACGAGTGCATGCGTTTCCTACTTGCACGGGATCAAATTGAACAATTCTTGGACCGCACTGTGCAACGTGATGAGAAATGGGTCTTGTATGGTAATGTCAGCGATGAGAAACAGTGGTTGGACCCAAAATTGAAGCCCATACCTACCCCCAAACCCGGCTTACGCACATGAAGGTCCTATTGTCTGTATGGTGGGATTTGCGGGATGTCGCATTTTTGAGCGGCTGCTGGACACCACTACTATCACATCCGATGTGTACTGCCGTCAGCTCGACGATCTTCACGCATCGCTTACGTCGAAACTACCAGCACTGCGGAACCACCATGGCGTCCTCCAAACAGCAGCATGGAGCAAGACCTCACACAGCAAGGGTGACCTGTCACTAGGTCAGGGACCTAGGTTGGGAGTTACAGCCGCACCGAGCCTACTCCCTAGAAATTGCTCCCAAGCGACTAGATAAGGGACCTAGGTTGGGAGTTGCAGACGCACCGAGCCTACTCCTAGACATTGCCCCCAAGAGACTACCACCTTTTCCGGTCGTTGCAGCACTTCTTGGACGGACAGCGTTTCACCAACCGGGATGATGCCGAACACGCACTTATTCACTTCTTTGTGTCCAATCCGCCATAAGTGTACAGGGACGATATCCCACAGCTCCAGAGACGATGGAGGCAGGTCGTGTCAGCCGATGGCGACTACATTTTGGATTGATTTGCACTTGTATATACACAGTCGTATCAGAATAATATGACCATCCCCGGAATCAAAGTGTACCCGCCCAGGCGCGTCACAGTGTGCACGTGACAAGATCGCCCACAGAAGGATATAAGCCGCCGGCCAGGACAGATGAGCCATAGTACGTAACATGAGCACAATGGGCAGAAGAAGTGATTTGACGGACGTTCAAAAAGGAATGATTATCGGCTACCGCGCCAAAGGTGGAAGTATCTCAGAAACAGTAGATTTCGTGTGCTGTTCGCGAGGCGCTGTAGTAAGGGTGTACCAAGAATGGACCGCTGTCACATCGAGTACCCCTCGACGTTATAACTGCGAAGTTCCAAACGCCATCGACCCCAGAGGAGAATGTCGCCTCCGTCGACTGATAAATGGAAATCGACGCGCAGCAGGGCAGTAATGGACCACACAAATGAACGCTGGGGCACCTTGGTACGTGTCTCTGATAACAGTAGAGCGAACCCTGTTACACATGGGACTCCGGAGACGGCGATGCGTCAGGGCGCTCATATTAACCCAGGTTCGTCTTCAACAACGCCTGCAGTTAGGACTACCGTCATTGGACAGTGGAAAAATGGAAAAGGGTTGCCTTCTCCGGCGAATCGAGATTTTTACTCCACTGAAGTGACGGGCGGTGTCGGATACGGTGTCAGATACACGGGAACGAACATCCGGACACGCTTGTTGGTCAAGTATAGGACGGCGGTGGCATTGTGCATGTCTGGGGTGCCTGTCTTCCCGTATAATAACATCAACTGTATTGAAGTTTATCTATGTTACACTCATTGAAGGTCTTCGTCCATGCGCGATTAAAGTCGCCGACTCAAGACCATCCATAAATTCTTTGCCATCTATAAATTGTTGATTTTTCTAGACATTCATCTTCATAAGCCTCTTGTATAAGACAGAAAGTCTATCAGACAAGCTTCTTAAGTCGACAACAAATTCTAATGGCGCATCTTTGTTCCTCTTTAGCGGCCATTTTTTCGAAAAATCAGAGCGCGAAAACGCTTGTTAGGAGTTCACGAAACTAAGCTTATCAAAATGTCCACTACCGACGACGTATACGACGCATACGTGATTAGCAGATGTGGGTGGTTGCTATGGTTACTACCACGGCTACCGTTTTTTTTTTTTTTGAGATTCGTGCCAAATTCGAAGGCAGTATTGCACATTTTTTACAAAAACATTAGCAGTTGTTTTGGGACAATCTAGGTATTAAATATAGGTATTTTAATAAATTCTTCCACGTAATCTTCATCCGGTATTTCATCATGGGCCCTACAGCCTTTTTCTTAGCCGTAGATTCTTTGCTCTTTTTTACCTATAAGATACTGGTCTATTAAACGTTTAGGACAGGAAGGTGAAACACCTAAGCGAGTCCTGCGCTTGGAATCCCAAAATTCATTTACATAATTGAACATCGACTGTTCACAAGAGTTCAGATAAGACTTCGCCTTCGGGCCAGCAATGTTGATCTGCTGCAGGCATAGAAATCAGATCACAAGCTCACTGGCTTGTTCCAATTCCCGAAACCATTAATCAAATTAGCGACGGGCGACTGCTTATAACTCTAAACGCTCAAAGTGGCCGTTAAACCCCGAAAAACAAAAAGGAAACAATTCTACTGTGGAATGAGGGGTTCAGTTCTTGAAAACTGCGTAACGTATATTCCTTTTGAGTTTCTTTTTCTATGTAAATTTGAGTTCGTTTTCTTAGAGAGTTTCAAACCTTAACGTTATGTCTTTTCCCTCAAACGAGAATGATGTTGGCAACACACTGAGGTCTGAACAAGTGTTACGTGTGTGTGGCCGGATAAGAACGATAGATAAAAACGCAATGCAGCGGTTGTTTACGGGGGATTGATGTTATTGATGATAGACGTGCTGTTATACTGTGTTTGGACGTTAAATCACTAATACTATATTAAGTACGCCAATAAACCGGATATGAGTGTAGAGTACAAACCATGCAAGCAAAATAAAAGTATTTGTAAGTACTACTTGACCTCTTTCTTGTAATGCGTATGGATACCTTCTAATATTACATTGACTTTATCATACATAACGTAATTACTGACGTAAAGACTAAGTTACAGCGGAAAGACAAATTACGTTATAACGGCTGTCACTCACAGAGGAATTATTCTTCTATATTTGTGCGAGTGTCTCTATGGTATCCTTTAAAGTGCTCAGAGTTGCAACATAACAATCATCGCTGCCTGTCTTATGTTGTTCTAATTAGTCAATAAAAATTTCTACACATTTCCGAAGCAAAGTAGTCATGGTCTTTCTCTATTTTTTTATTTTGATTCTTTTTCAGGACTTAAAGACCCCATTAACCACCAGTCACTGATTTAGGATCACATGTTCAAGAGAATGAGCAAACACCCAACCTGCCGCCCCGGTGGCGCCGTGGTCTAAGCGATGGCCTCTGATCATTCGTCCGAAAGGGGTCCGGGTTCGGATCCCGGTGAAGCATGGATGTTATGTTTGTCTTATGGCACTGGCTCTCTCCATTCCCTGGAACCAGTGACCCTAAATTGGGGACGGGCGACCGCTTATAGCCCATTGAGTTGCTCACGGTGGTCGTTAAACCTCGAATAAAAAACAAACAAACAAACAAAAAAACACCCAACCCACACTTCATACGGTACTCAAACATGATCAAATAACAAGAATCCTGCACTTCTAACCATTCGACCATCCGTTTGCACCTATGACTTTCGCAGCTGATGTTTACGTCTGAAATTTGCACCGCATGGATAATTATTTGGTGTTAAGTTGCAATCGATGAATCCTCCATTCATCGATGGTAACTGCTGTATTTTCGAAAGAGAGGAATTCTTGGGTATGCTTACGGAAGTCTTGAATTCTCCTCGGAAAAATCAAACCTGAACTGCAACAGAGGGCTGCGTCTTGGAATTCAACATTCTGACTTTCGACGAGTTTAAACGATCACTGTGTAAGGTTAAAAGCTTTGCTTCTGATGTGCTACGTTCACTAGCAGTCTTAGACACTTTCAGATGCTCCTCTTCCCTCCAAGTTCTATACATTTCCAGAATGTTACATCAACTTTTACATTCTTGAAAACTAATTTGGATGTTTATATCATATATTTTCTTTTCCTCTTCAAACCAGGTTTAAATGAAAACAAGAACGCCGTAAGTTATGAATCTGTCTTGTCTTTGCATATCATCATCCTTTTACAATGAGGTTTATCTTTGTGGGTACTGTACAACACTTACACAATAGAGGCAAACTATTATGACCCATCTTTATCTGACGTTTGGATCATTATCGGTGGGGCAGTCACACGTGTGAAGGTCAAGGGCGTATGAAGTGCTATATGTGGCACGCGTAGTATAAGTCAGAGCTGAAACGATGGAATGAGACGAAAGTTTACCCCTTGGAAAAGGGTATGATCATTGAATACAGAGCGAAGGTTGGCAATATCCAAAATATGACGGACTTTGTCGATTTTAAATTGGCTGCCGTAGCTAAAGTGTATCTGGAGTGGATGGAAAGAGAATCAACGCATGACCTGTGGACGAGTGTTGGATGGCTGCGGTTGCTTAATGCTCGAGAAGAGAGGCGGTTCAACAGGAACAATAACGGGCTGCCTTGGCACAGTCCGGAACATCAGGTAGGCTGCCTTGGCACAGTCCGGAACATCAGGTAGGCTGCCTTGGCACAGTCCGGAACAACAGGTAGGCTGCCTTGGCACAGTCCGGAACATCAGGTAGGCTGCCTTGGCACAGTCCGGAACATCAGGTAGGCTGCCTTGGCACAGTCCGGAACATCAGGTAGGCTGCCTTGGCACAGTCCGGAACAACAGGTAGGCTGCCTTGGCACAGTCCGGAACAACAGGTAGGCTGCCTTGGCACAGTCCGGAACATCAGGTAGGCTGCCTTGGCACAGTCCGGAACATCAGGTAGGCTGCCTTGGCACAGTCCGGAACAACAGGTAGGCTGCCTTGGCACAGTCCGGAACATCAGGTAGGCTGCCTTGGCACAGTCCGGAACATCAGGTAGGCTGCCTTGGCACAGTCCGGAACATCAGGTAGGCTGCCTTGGCACAGTCCGGAACATCAGGTAGGCTGCCTTGGCACAGTCCGGAACATCAGGTAGGCTGCCTTGGCACAGTCCGGAACAACAGGTAGGCTGCCTTGGCACAGTCCGGAACATCAGGTAGGCTGCCTTGGCACAGTCCGGAACATCAGGTAGGCTGCCTTGGCACAGTCCGGAACATCAGGTAGGCTGCCTTGGCACAGTCCGGAACATCAGGTAGGCTGCCTTGGCACAGTCCGGAACATCAGGTAGGCTGCCTTGGCACAGTCCGGAACATCAGGTAGGCTGCCTTGGCACAGTCCGGAACATCAGGTAGGCTGCCTTGGCACAGTCCGGAACAACAGGTAGGCTGCCTTGGCACAGTCCGGAACAACAGGTAGGCTGCCTTGGCACAGTCCGGAACAACAGGTAGGCTGCCTTGGCACAGTCCGGAACATCAGGTAGGCTGCCTTGGCACAGTCCGGAACAACAGGTAGGCTGCCTTGGCACAGCTGATCATGATCTGCAACCAGGTAGCAAAGAGAAATGCGTCCACAGCTGTAGAGAAACGATCATTCCACCGTATAGGCCTACTGTGTGAGCACATGATAACGCTCAGCTCACCACGGCACATCATCGATGAAAACCACTGGATTTTGTCGGGAAACATCGGGAGTCGACCGTGGAAGATTGGGAGAAAGTAGTCTTCTTTAATTAGTCTACGTCATTAAATGGATGGACAGTGGCGGGTAAAGCGAAAACTCCAACGTAGCTGGAACCAATTGTTATGACTCCACGGATACAGGAAGGTGGCGGAGGTGAAATGCTATGGATCATATTTTCCTGGGACACCTTAGATTCTCTGATAGCAGTGAATGGCCCACCGCGTGCTTGTCCATCAGTGCAGAACAGGTTTATGTTGTGCTTCCAGACTTAGAAGGGATGTTCCAACAAGACAACGCGCCATGACATAAGGCCCGTTTTGAGAAACACAATGAAGTCTCCCATGTTTTACCATTCTCCCATGACGCCAAGCCCGAACCCGGCTGAACATATTTGGGACTATATAGGTCGGCATCTGTAGCGTATGGAGCTTTAAACACGGATATTTAACGTGCTACGAGCAGCACTTATACGGATATGGTACGGCATACCATTGGTCATCTCCCTGAACTTGTCGAGTCAGTGTCTTATCGCATGGCTTTCAGGGGTAGCGACTCACATGCCACCGACACAATATATGGTCATTATATTTTGATCTAGTGTGAACTATTCACGCCAGAAAATCACCTGGTTTTCCGGTAGCGTGTTAAAAATAAACATCCAACATTCATGAATAAGTTTCGGTCCATACATCCATTCATGACTAAGTTTCGGTCCATTTCCTTGGGGAACTTGTGATGGAACAATCCTCCAGTTTCGTCAGATACAGGATTTCACACGAGTATCGTTTTAAAATCCGAACTGTGTCGCAGCTCACGAATGGATTTATTGTTTGGCGTTTAAAAACTACAGTGAAAATCTAAGTCTACAATAATCGCCCTTCCCTAATTTTGGGCATGTTGCGTGACGTTCTTACTTCACAGGCAACGCACATATCAAGACGACAAAGTTGCAGCGACAAATTATGTCGGTGTAGCTAAATTGAGAAAGCATTCGGCTCTGGGGCAGAAGGATGCTGGTTCGAGTCCGCCACCGGCAAATTTGGGTTTTCAAATTGGCGCCCGAACGTAAAATGAGTTGCTTGGCCGTTGAGTTCTTCAAAAAATGTGTGATGTTCGTTCCACACATCATCTGGAATTAGTTAGAATTCCTTCTTCTACAGTGATCTCTCCTCCAAGCGTGGTTTCGGCTGACACGAAAACCTACGATTCCGTCCTAGTGCTTTCTCACGGAAAGAGAACCTACCTCGCAGGTTACTTAAATGTCAAGACGGCAAAGTTGCAGCGACAGAGTTCGTCGGTGTAGCTTAATTGCGAAAGCATTCGGCTTCGGAGCAGAAGGATGCAAGTTCGAGCTTCGCCACCGACAAATTCGTGCTTCCGCAGTTGTTTCGGAAACGGGATACCAATGCCTATTTCGAAACTCTAGCCTGTGTCTAACTCGGATGATTAGGTAGAAAACCTTATTTATGTCCACTCCGACACCCATTGGCCACAGACGCTGGTTTCTCGCTATCAGTTTTGGTCCCGGATTCCAGTTCGACATGGATTGTGTTTTTTTCTGTGGAGCTAGCTCTATCCATTTCCGAGAGCCTGTGACCTAAAATCAGGGGCTGGTGACCCCTTATAAGCATTGGATTGTCACAGAGCTCGTTGAACCCCAAAACCAAAGAATGAAATGGGGACTCTCAGTTGCGTTTGATAACGTACACACATATCCAAATAGATAACAACTGGAGAGTTCATCAGCAGATTTAAATATATTCCAAAACGCAGAATAACCTGATTTTAAATATGCAGTGTCATTCAGTAATGGCCCATTTTGATACGTAATTACGCATTTGAATAACCACTTGACATTTTCACACTTTTTGGCGTGACATTATTTTCTTTATTGCCAGATACATGAATTCAAACAGCTTATAGTTTTTGTAAGCGATGAAGAGGAGCACACAGAATGAAGACAGAGATACATACTATTTATTCTTGAATCCATAGAAATTGATAATCACAAAATACAGGTCACTATTCTTTACCAACCGTACAGTTGAAATCATAATTTTTATGCGCTTCTGAAATATTTTGGAAAAACAATTTACATGCATATAAAAATAATAGAGTTGATGCACCACTTGAATTACAATGCATTTACATTTGATCCAGTAAAAGCACGATATGAAGTTTTCGAAATTGTTTTTAGAGCAGCTGGGATAGGCAGGGTTGATGAATTCCATAATATTTGACATACAGATTTCAAAATAATCGATTTTCCCCTAACTTTGCAGGAATTCACTAATTTTTATTTCTTGTATTCAATATCCAGCAACTTTATGGAGGGACTATGTTACTTACAGAATCTTCATTTCGTTATGGAATCGAAGATATCAAACACAAGAAACAGCAAACGAGGCAGAAGCAGTGCATTTGCATCCTGAAATAGGAGGTGTTTCCCTAGTTCGGGACTGCTGTGTAAAAAGCCCAGATAACCATGATAATAATTGCACAGCACATATATGTGGAAATTTAAAAATCCTGCCCGATAAAATTTCTTTGTGCCATTACATCAGGTGCAAACAGTTGTTCTGGTAGAATGACTTCGGGAAAAGCGTTAAATCCTTCCGCGTTAAACGTTGGTTTAGATGGCACGAAAAGAAATGAGTTTTGATTTCCCATAGCTCCTAATGCAGTGTTGAAGTAAGGATTCTTTGACCCCTCAAATAGTGCACTAAACTCAAGCTGTGGATGATCCTGCGGTGTACCCATTGTATCAGAACCACCTGGAATATCAAGCTGCTCATCTTCCAAATCGAAAGCAAAATCGTTTCTTTCTGGTGCTGCAGATGATGCAAAAATATCAGACGTATGAAAGTTTTCGTGGCTAATTTCTGCGCTGGATTTTAAACCTGAAAAAAACACAAAGCGATAAAAATGGAATGGTTTATTTCAGTCGAACTATTTTCAAAAACATATTAATTAAAGTAAACATCAGCAGAACATATAGAAAATATGAGCAGATCTATTGATCAAATTTTATGATTTTTAGTAACGCATTTGATTTCTTACGCACACTAAACTCTTCGAACGGAAGTACGTAGTGTGAGCCATGTCCCAAACAACTACCTATAAAGGTTAAAGTTTCCTCTCATCGTAACAGTGATTTGAATTATTTCCTTTTTCTTCCAAAACACAGAATACCTCCACGATATGTCTGTGTCGTCAGAAGATTGGGATTCTTGCAAATCACCAGAGATGGGTACGAGTCCCGAATAACGCACATGAAGCACGTTTGTTATCCTGTGCATGTTTTATCTCTTCCTGGAGGCAGTGGCCCAAGATAAGAAGAAAATATAAAGAACTCTGAATATACTGGGTTTGTTTATTGGTTTTGGTGGCCGAAAGACATCGATGGGACAAGGAGATCGATATTCTATGTTTTGTGTTAGTTTTTCACATAATCAGAGCACCGTGTGATAGTGCGGACTGTGTATTTTTGCAAACGATTCATGTCCAGGGAATACCATAACCCTTTAACCGGCTGCAACGAATTAACTCGGGGTTAGGAAAATGGGCTGAAATCAGCTCGCACGGATTTATTCATTGTCTAAGTGAACTGGAAGTGTTTGGAATGAGTCAGCTTGCGTATGAGAAAGATTTGCTTCACCTTTTAGCTATATTATTCAAAGTGGTCATTTTCAGCGATGATTGATGCTAATCCTTTCTAACTGATTACCCTTTGTAACAATGACGAGGAACCTCAGAAAGGAGATAGAGGAAGTTCAAGTCACTAGTTTAACTACCCAGTGGTATTATGCGCCAGTCACGTCTTGAGTTATGGAGTAGAGAATAAAGAATTTTAAACGCCTGTCACCAAAGAAAGGACTATTGGGATACCAATCATCAAACATTATCTCCAACTAGTAGTGCGATGATTAAAACTATAGACTAATGCAGGGGTCGTCAAACTTTTGAGACGGACCTGTCCCTCACAAAAATTCAAAATTTTTTCGAGAGATATAAATATATTTTTACAAATAAGGAAAATTTAAAGTAATATTATAACAAGTTATAATATTAATTATATCTTTATTAATTAATAGTATAACTTATTTATGATATTAAGTTATAATATTAACTTGATATAATAAATATTAAATCACAGTTGCACTTATTAGTCACTTTGAGCACCTGCCTACATGTTGCTCAATCAACCCCTACACTCCCTCTGTAGACCCCCTTCACGCTCGCTTTCCTTTCTCTGACGTCACGCTTCAAAGTTTTGAGAGACCTATGAAACAAATGAAATTATTCTTCTTAATAAAAGCTATGCTACGGAAAAAATAATTTTACAAATAAATCTTCCCGGAGCAGAGATAGCGAGGTTTTTTTTTTTTTTTTACAACTGCGCTTTACTTAAAAATGGCAATGTTCCCAATATTCACTGTAGCGAATGACATGCATTAAAAGAAAAGGAATTCTTCAGTAGTGTCGAAGTTTTGAGAGACCTATGAAACAAATAAAGTTATCATTATGTGAATAAAATCCTTTAAAAATTTTATAAATAAAACTATGATAGTATTATTTTCATTTTTCATTTTACTTCAGAGCCACATGTGGCTCACGAGCCGCAGTTTGCCGACCCCTGGATTAGTGAGATGCCTACCAAGAGTGACAGGTTCATGGTCAGTGTTGATCAGGTGAGAGGGGAAAAGAGATTATTGTACGGCAGCTTTCGTAAAACCCGAACGCTATCTGAATATTTCTGTTTGGTAAGCGTGAAGAATTCGGAAAACATTTAGTCCAGATTCATCGGCCACTTAAAGGGCTAAGCTGAGTTTCGAGAGATGCAAAACACATGGTGATGGCGTTCTCTCATACAATCTTGGCAATTTCGTGTTTCTGGCATCATAAGCTTTTAGCATATTTCAACGTTCCAATGAATTTTTCTTCGTATAGATTCAGTTGTTGAATAACCTTTGCTGATATTTCTTGATTACTGTAATGGCTTCGGTATTTAATCCCTGTCTTTTGAGCCCCTTTGTTTGCGTTTAATCGCTGATTTCTTGCTTCGTGTGACTTTATATCCTGTGCGTCATATGCAACCGAACTACTGTCAGTTACACGAAGCCTGATAAAAACTTACAAAAAAAACGTGACCTGCGTTTGCATCATCATATTCGATGCCGTTGTAAGCAAACAATTTGCATAATCGAAACAAGCGTCGCAGAAAACAGCGTTTTACATAAATGTGCAGATAATGTTTATTTTGTTATCTCGCTCTCAGGAAAATTACGTATATAGTATTTCAAGAGTGCCTTTTTTCTCGCATCTCAGGTATTTTACAACAGTTCGGAGAGGAAGCAAGAATTCTATAAAAACTTCGTTTCAGGGGTGTGGCTCTCAACTATTTCATTTATTATGGAATTTAAGGATTCCCATGAGTATTTAAAGTTCGAGTAAATCGCACTTCCTTACTTCAGTACACTGGCTTCAGAGAACGAACAGCACTAGCGCCACAGGACCAACGCACTACGCATCTCTCAGCTGTGGCTCGAACCTGGACCTCATTTGAAAGACTAGCTAGAAGCCAACACTTCTGAACATTCGGTCACCTAGGTGGCTTCGAAGCTTTCGACAACTGAGGAAGTATTGAATCATTTATAGAAAACAAAAATTGGGGACACATGAAACAAATACTGATATTCAGAGGGTACAGTATGATTGTGAAGAGCTTGTAACATGTACAAAAAGTGCTCTTTTTTTTAGAACAGTCGCGAATCTACTCCCTGCCAACTAAATTTATGAAAATTCCGTCCGTGTTTGATTCTCAATTCCTATATTAGTTTTGCTATCCATTAAGAGATTGGTTTTATACTCAATTGGTTGGAGTTACTATACATCTTATACTGAGAGTACAAAAGTAAAACTGTCCCGCAGTACAACCATTATGTAGTCATCTGCCCGGAACTTATGATGACGTTTCCAGGCGATCTTAGAAAAAGAAAACTGTTGAGTAATTTCATAGCGGTAGGTCATGCCTGACTTGAATCCGACTACAGGTGCGCAGAACACTTCGATCGTGGGATCACTAGCATTACAGTTTTCCTGCTTTATACATATCTTCACAATATCTGTCGCACAAGCTTTTCAAAACGCTATGAGATCGAACGCTAGGGATGATCCTACTCGCAATTCTTATCATGTTGCCAATCACCTCTTCAAAATACCCGTTCTACGTATTTTTCAAACAGAAGCACGCATATTTGCTTCACAGGGCACAACACGACTCTATTAGCCTGGTTACCAGGGTGAGTCATGAGCCCGTCACGACTCCACTAGGCTGGTTACCAGGGTGAGTCATGAGCCCGTCACGACTCCACTAGGCTGGTTACCAGGGTGAGTCATGAGTCCGTCACGACTCCACTAGCCTGGTTACCAGGGTGAGTCATGAGTCCGTCACGACTCCACTAGCCTGGTTACCAGGGTGAGTCATGAATCCGTCACGACTCCACTAGCCTGGTTACCAGGGTGAGTCATGAGTCCGTCACGACTCCACTAGCCTGGTTACCAGGGTGAGTCATGAGTCCGTCACTTCTCCACTAGCCTGGTTACCAGGGTGAGTCATGAGTCCGTCTCGTTTTGAGCTGCACATAATGTAAGGCCTCCGGGGTACCTGTGAGAAACGCGCCAGCGTCGATTGGATCCGCGACGACATGGAACACACGTGACTGATGGCGTGCATTTGCCATGGAGCTACATTGCGCTATCAGGTGAGTAGAGACTGGAGGTAGATAAATGTGCTATTCGGGTTCTTCCATGCCATTATTGAACAAAACAATGATTAAACACAGCAGAAGAAGAGAAAGTTGTGCAGTTAAAAGCGAGGAAATAGTGAACAGCAGTACTGTAGGAAATTGGTTCCGGCGTTCAAATGTGGTGGACATCAGTCTCAAAGACATGCCGAAGTCAGGAAGTCCAACAACCACCGACTCTGACACCGTGGTCGAAGCTCTGACAGCGAACTCCGGTATCATTAAATTAAAACTGGCAGCTTCGGTGGGGTCTTCCCAATCCTCCATCGTTCGTCAACAACACAGATGGTTTCCCATGAATTGACACGCCAAAAATCACAACCAGTGGTGAAAAGAGGGCAGTTCTAGAGGATAATGTGAAAACACAGGTTTGTCCACGCCGGGCAACGAAGTCGGGTCCCCTCACTCCGAAGTAAGTCGCTCTCCCAACTGAGCTACGCGGACACGTGCTCTCATCGCTATCTGCCTTTATCTCATGTGCGTTCTGCGGCGCAGGCACGTCACAATAGTCCTGCTGTGCATTTGGTGGAATTGTGAGGGCCTATGAAATGGGAACTCGTGATAGATGATCATGCTGCGGAAGGGAATCTCTATGCCAAATAACTGCAGCGGATGCATGATACTCTGAGCCAATGCCATCCAGCGCTCATCGAGAGGAAGCGGGAGTTGCTGCAAGTGGATACTGACTGATGTCACACTTCTAGAGTGATCCGCCGAAAACTGAAGCAGTTAAAAAAGGTTAAGGTCGTGCCCTATCCTCCATACAGGGCCGTGGGTGGCTTAATGGGCAACGTTCGTGACTGCCGCGGAAAGGACCTCAGGTTCGATCCCAGCAGGTACGAACGCTCGGTCCACTGAATATCCGCGTGCGTCGGATGGGCACGTTAAGCCGTCGTACCCCGGTAATAAATAAGGGCGTCTTCCTCCCCTTTCGACTTCGCTTCCGTGTCACTTTCCTATCGGGCACTGTAGCCCAAATCTCCTAGCTTTCTATTTCTAAGGGTTGTTTAAGACCTGAGGTTAGACACTCCCTTCCTAAAATCCTCTACATATGTTCATTTCATCCTATCTTCCATACAGTCTCTACATTGCCCCCTTCCGTCTACCACCTGTTTTGTTCCATGGCCCCTTTTCCTATGAGGACGGCTTTTCATTTCAGTACCGGATATGGAACCTGATATCCAAGAGTTTCTGTCCTTAAAACTTGCCAAGTGGTATCCCCGTCGGATCGTGGCTCTGGTGGAGCGTTGGCGAAGGACTATAGAAAACAACGGCCTTTACTTTGCAGAATGAGATGAGCGTGTGTGGCTTCCTTGCATCATTAAACCTGTTGAGTGGTACTGCCGTGGGATCGTGGCTCTGGTGGAACGTTGGCAAAGAACTATAGAAAATAATGGCCTTTACTTTGCATAATGAGGTGAGAGTGTATGGCTTTCTTGCATCAGTAAACATTTTAGATGCAAATAAAACTCATTTTACTTTTGACTAAACCTGGTACTTGATATGCCGTAATTTTCGTTACCGAGACAGTATTACTGCAGTCATTAGGTCAGGCTGACGATACCATGAACTTCGGAACTACACTTATGATGCTCTGATGGTTTTGGTTCTGGTTGATGCTCGATGAGCTAGAAGGAGACAAAGTGCGAACATTGAAAGATGCGTAATTGCAAAGTGATAATTGAATAAGAAGTTTGTGATTTATTTGTACTAAATTGTGTGTCTTCGTGCACGCTGATGGGCCATTACATTATGACCACCTACTTATTAAGCTGTATCCTCCACAACAGCGGCCACTCGTCGAGGAATAGATTCCATGACGTGGGGACAGGTATCCTGGGGTATCTGGTACCATAATGCCAACAACAGGTCCTCCACTTCCCGCACATTTCAGGGTGGTGGTGATTTAGCGCGAGCCCGGTTTTCCAAGTCGAACCACAAATGTTCGATTGGGTTCATGTCAGGTGAATATGGAGGCCAGAGCATTAACAGAAATCCCCAGCATGCTCCACGAACTACTTCTTAACGATTCTGACAGAGTGGCATGGAGCATTATCCAGTTTGTAATGGCCATCACCAGCAGGGAGCACAGTTGTCGTGAATGGGTGAACTTGGTCCGCAGCGATGTTCAGATATCTGACAGCTGTCAAGGATTGTGCTATTGAGATAATGGGGCCTAAAGTGTCCCAAGAAAACATCTCCCACAGCACAACACCGCAGCCGCCAGCCTATTTCCGCCGAACAGTGCATCCAGGTGCCATAGTCTCCATTGTTAATCGGCGTATCCGCGCTCGACCGAATACGTGATGCACCAGGAATCTTCACTCGTCAGACCAGGGCACTTTCTTCCAATCACCCACGGACCAATCTCGATGATCTTGGGCCCATTTCATGCGTTGTTGGCGATCACGTGCAGTGAGCATGGGGATCCGGCAGTGTCTTCGGATACACAGGCCCATGCGTAGGAGGTTACGATGAACCGTGTGCTGTGACACATTGTCCTGATCACCATTGTTGTAGCTGCGGGTGGTTTTTCGCATGTGCTCCTGCGTAGCTGTGAACAATGCGCGACAGTGTCCGCTCCGCTCCGGCAGCACTGAATTGCTGGCGATACACGGCTGGACGTCAGTTCGTCGTTTGCCCATCTTTGCACCGCTTTTGATGCTTACTCACTTCAGCGCCACGTAAACAACCCACAAGCAGGGGCGTTTTCGAGATCGTAGTTCCGAGACTCCGTGTCATCACAATTTGTCCTTTATCAAACTCCGATAAATCTGAAGCTTTTCCCATTCTGACTCCGAACACTCTACTAACCGAAAGCCGGTTCTCGGGTATTATATATACTGCTCTATGAACTTCTGCTACGCCACCGTTCCAGCTCCAGGAGCGCTCATTTCTCTAGGCTAGAGTGGTCACAATGTAATTGCTCATTGGTGTATGTGAGTATTTGTACAAATAAATGGATTAGCAATTTCATCCTAGTCGCCTATTGTTTTGTCGGCGTGACTCCTCAAAGAAGTGAGATTTGCATTTTGAAATACATATATACTCGAAACTGATGTCAACCACATACAGCCATCGTTGTTCCAATGTCACATCAGCAGATATGTTTTGCATTGAGATTTCAATGATCAGAACGTAGATCGGCTTGCATTATTTAAATGCTTGTCTTTTGCATGAGAGATAGCTTGGTTAAATTTAGTTCTCGTAAACTTCTTTTTTTTTTTTTTTTGATTGAAGGTTTAACGACCGCCGTGAGCAACTCAATGGACTATAAGCAGTCGCCCGTCCCTAATTTAGGGTCACTGGTTCCAGGGAAGGGAGAGAGCCAGTGCCGTAAGACAAACACAACATCCATGCCTCACCGGGATTCGAACCCGGACCCCGTTCGGACGAATGATCAGAGGCCACCGCTCAGACCACTGCGCCACCGGGGCGGCGTCTCGTAAACTTCAGTCAAAACTAAAGAAATGAGTTTTCCTCTGGTAATCAAATCAAATATTCAGTTGACAAGACATGTATGTGTCATTAGAGTGAATGTTTCTCCTAGTTTTTTATGGCATTAAATTTCTTCTAACTGTCAAATGGCAAAACCTTCTTCAAACTAGAAATTGTCTTTCGAAATTTCTCAACCTCGAAATTTGGGAACTCTAGAAGAAGTTCCAGTTCGCCAAGTTCAGAGGATCCTTGTGCATCGCTCAAACATTTCGGACAGAGGACCTGAACCAATTCTAAAGCAACTTGATTCTGTTCATAAAGTAACAGTGTGAATGAGAGTACATAAACCTTCATATATTCAATCTTCTCAGTGCCTTACACACTACAGTTGTATCGGATTCAGTCGCTTCTACAAATCATACATTTTCACTATCAAATCACACACACACACACACACACACACACACACACACACACACATTAACATATCTTTATTAAAAGATATTTCCGAAAAAAAATTGTAATTTTTTATAAATTCACAAAACAAATCTATGATAGTTTTCAAAATAGCCAAATTATAATTTGGCTATTTTAAAAATCTTATAAATTATATTTTAACTCTAAATCTAGGGATGATAAAAGTAAATAATTACCCATGGCATGTCGATCACCAAGTATTTCACCAACAAGGTCATAAGCCATATTTCCAAGTCCCAAAACGTCTTTTAGGGTTGCATCATTGCCTAAACCAAATAAAGGAGAGAATATTAAATCCCATTTTGTATGAAATATCGCATAACACCAGCACTTTGCATGATTCGTAAATTTTAAACGAAACTGTTTTTCAGGCATAAAGTTCCTGATTACTTGATTGAATGCCTACTTTTTTTTCCCAAAATTGCGCATTTGTTTAAATGCCTAAATATTCATTTTCCAGAAAATTAATTAAAAGGACTGCGAAACATGTGACAGAAGCACTACAAACTGCTGTTGGTTTGGAAACATCTTTTCTTGTTTTGTCTTTCAACGGCAATCATGAATAATTCAATGTAAGCAGTAGCCCTTTCCTAATTTAGGGCAACTCGTTCAGGAGGTGGACAACAATTTTCGTAAAGTTAGGAAAAAATGAAAGAAACATAATACCATAAAGAAACGTGTATTATGTAAAGTGCAAAGCAGAATCAGAGTTTCATACTAATGAATCTTTGCAACGATATTTGCATGCGTTCTCTACTTTGGTGTGCTTGTACCACACTTTATATTGGATTCATGCATAAATTCATGTCGTTTTATTTCACGCGTGTTTCTGAGGTCAGTAGTGACTGTGCAGATGGCCAGTTGTATATCAAAATGTAGCCAGCAATATCGTGTATCTAAATCATATTGCGTTGTGTGATTGTGGCTAATGATTTTTTGGTTTTAGGTTCTGAAGTGTGGAGTGTCCAGTAGAGAGGAATGAACATTTCCGACATCTGCTCCTCTACGAGTTTAACAAGGGATCCACAGCCGCCGAGGCTACTCTACAAATTTGTGCTATGTATGGGGAGGATTCTATTGCTCCGAGGACAGCCCGCAAATGGTTTGAGCGGTTCCGAGGTGGCAATTTCGACCTCAACGACTCTCCACGCTCAGGTCGTCCATCTCACTTTGACGAGGATCGTTTGAACCATCTCATCTATTTGGATCCACGTCAAACCACACGCGAATTGGCCACTGAGATGGACTGTGATCAGGACACAGTAGTGCGACACCTGGAACGTATGGAAAAAGTCCAGAAACTGGGGTCTTGGGGCCTCACACTCTTACCGAGGGCAACAAGAATCAGCTTGTTGTCATATGTGGTACCTTGCACGCCCGTTATCGCGAATGTTCTCAGCAACACAAACCCTTTTCTGCCACGTATTTTTAGTAGAGATGAAAAGTGGTGCCTGTACGTCAATTTGAAGCATCGAAGGGAAAGGTTAAGCCCAAACAAGACCCCCACCCCACGTCGAAAACATGACCTTCATCCTGCGAAGATCATGTTGTGTATCTGGTGGGACATGGAAGGCATTATTCACTGGGAAATGCTGCCGAGGAATTGGACCATAAATGCTGCACTCTCTTGTGAGCAACAGCACCGTGTGGAGGGAGCAATTCAGAAGAAACGGCCACATCGGCGCCATGGTGTCCTTCTCCAACATAACACACGCCCTCACAGTGCAAACACGAACAAAATGGCCATTCATGGCATGAAACGAGAGATCCTTCCACATCCGGCCTATTTCCCAGGTGTCGCCCCTTCAGTCTATCACCTGTTCTGATCTCTGTCGTACGCACTGCGTGGCAGTACGTTCAACAAGGATGCTGATCTCCAGAATGTCCTTGATGATTTCTTCGCAGCAAAACCTGCAGGTATTTTCAAGAATGGCATTAGAGACCTATCCAGACGTTGGGACACCATCGTAAGCAATGGTGCGGAATACATAGTTGATTGATTCCGTTTTCTCTTCTGATGTAATATATTCCTGTAGTGCGGTGAAAAAGAACGGCATGAACTTGTGCATCAACCCAATATATTGGAAAAGTGTAGCAGCAAGCTACGTACAGCCGGCAAGAATGAGCCAAAAGGCAGTCAAGTGTTGATGAATAGCCTAATATAAGTCGTTCTGTGACTTCGATCAAGGCCGTCTAGGAAGCACAGCGTCATGACACTTGAGAGATGAGTCACCTCCATTCGTGACGTTACTCTCATGTTAGACGACCTGATACGTAGGTGTCTTGTTGACTCATACGCGATAGCGTTGGAGAACAATCAGACACCTTGGTTTTCGCATGATGACACTAAATGAAGGAATTCGTCTGTATAATATTATAGCCTTGTGTTTTCTAGACGGCCTTGCTTCGATAGAGATACCAACAAAGGATGCAATGTATCCAGCTTATCGAGCAGGGTATGACAGTGACATACAATCTCAAAAGAAGGATCTATTTCTGGTATTATGAGCTCGGAGGAGCAGGACATCAACACTACGTCAGCAGTGACTGTCTTCAGAGCAGCGAAAGGAACGGTGACTTCAGCCTCCACCGTACGCTGACGACTCAGTGAAATACCTACGGGGGTTCTAACAAAAGTTCTGCACACTGTCCATTTTGGAGAAAAGTGTGAAGCAACGGGTAAAACTTTCCTTATTGCCGTTCAATGCGCTCTCTTCCGCTGCTAATGACTGTTTGCCAGCGGTGATGTAGGTCCTGGATGCCCCGTAGTCCGCCGTCTTTGTTCAGCTGTCGTATTACTCGGGTCACGTTCAATGACAGTTCGTCCAGCGATTCGTAGCGGATGTCACGGAGTCGATATTTTAACTTTGGCAAAAGATAAAGTCAGGTGGACTGAGATCAAGGCTGTATGGTGAGAGGGATAAAGTTTCCCTGCCATATTTTGACAAAAGTCCCCGCACCGACGTTGCACCATGACACGATGAGTTGTCATGCAGCAAGATCGCTCCTGCGTCCAACGAGTTGGGGTGATTTTGTCTAATTTTCGGTCTCAACTTTGTCCTTAGAAAGAAATTGTGCTTCGATCAACAGTTCCTTCCTCACACACACTTCTTGCAAGGCAGTGTGGATCTGTATCGGAGTTTTTCCTCCGTAAAATTTCTATTTTCACGTACGAGCGCTGGTCTAACGCTGTGACTCGACCTGAGAGCTGCACATTTCCATTTCCAAACCCTTTCACCTTCACACAACAAATGATAGCGCGTCGTTCTGACACCACTGCGTTGCTGAAAGTCTGACCTTGACATGACGCAATCATTTTCCCGATTGCATCATCCGTTTCCGTTTTAGATTAACGTGTGCAGAACTTTTGTTACGGATTCTCGTATACTGCAGTCAACCAACGATGTCGTTGTCCCTGACGCTACGCTGCATCAGAACCAATAAAATTTTTGGAGATGACATGTTCTATTGGTTTACGGAACGCACTGTTTACGAATGAATCCATATTCCACACCACGGTGATTCCGAGCGTTTTAATATTACAAGGTAACTAGCAATACCAGGCTACTCACGGTGGTGATAGTGTAATGTTTTTTTTTTTTGGGGGGGGGGGAGGGGGCTAATGCACAATATGCATATACTTCCAACTAGAGGTCTGCACGGGCCTTAATTTGTAAAATCTGGCCCTTCCCAAGCCCGCGCGTACAAGGCCCGGGCTGGCCCGTAACATTTCAACAATTACTAAAACACGAATTTGACACATGGTGCACTCGGTCATTCAACTCCTGAAGAGTTTTCGCTTTCGTAATTACTACACGTATTCTATTACAACAAACGCTAATTCGGAATAATTCTGTGACTTTGTATAAGTCACGTAACATCTGAGGAGGGGTACTCGGAATTTTCATTGGGAATAAGGAGAGTGTGGGGGTAATTCAAAAAGTACGAAATATCCGGAATTATGAGTCCGATCGTTTTACTTTACATTGTGTACAAGCACATATTCTCCGGAAGCGATTTTTTCGTTAAACTCTTTCGCTTTCTTAAACTCCATTATAAGTATTGTGACGTACCTGCCAGCAGGACGCACACGACATAAAGGCAGATAGGAATCAGAATAATCGTCTGCGTAGCTCAGTTGGTAGAGCGACTTGTTCCGGAATAAGCGGCCTCGGGTTCGAATCCCGGCGTAGACCAAAAATGACGGAGAAATTTACTTCGTTATAATGGCGCCCGAACTATCCGGATGACCCGGCCGTTCAAAATCTCGCATTGGTGTGATGTTATTTCCACACCGCGAGACAGGAAAAATCAGAGAATTCCTTCTCCGGCGCTTCGAAAAATAAAAATGTGTGATGTTGCATTCCACACAGCAGATTGACTGGGAGTTCTCAAGTCCACGTTCTACAGTGGATGGCTGCCTGCAACGATTCATGGTCACGGCTGACCCGTGGGCCATGCCCCCGGCCCTCTTTCGGGGGGTGGGGGAGATGTGACGTACCTGCCAGCAGGACGCACACGACATAAAGGCAGATAGGAATCAGAATAATCGTCTGCGTAGCTCAGTTGGTAGAGCGACTTGTTCCGGAATAAGCGGCCTCGGGTTCGAATCCCGGCGTAGACCAAAAATGACGGAGAAATTCACTTCGTTATAGTATATAAGAGTATTTATTAGCAAAACTGAACTGAGCATATGCTAGGGAAAACAACGACAGACTGCCCAGCTAACCAGTGTCACAGAAGTTTTGAAAACGGTTGGGCTGGGATACCTAAGGGTTCATTTGCCATCCACTGACTCCCTGGGAGTATACAAATGGGAAAAAAACGGCATATATTTATACACAGAAGTAAGTTTCTCTTAGCTCATTTCTCCCGTGCCATTTAAGACAACTTAAAAGCTTTTCACGCATCTAGAGAACAAAGTGCCGCCGACCAGAAAAATAAAAAGATCGTCTACGAGCGGGTGGCTCGGTTTATAAATGCTGCAGTTAATAGCCTGCGCTGAAGCATGAGAGGAGGGTGGAAGTTAGAGAGAGAGAGAGAGAGAAGGGACCACATTTGCATTGAAAAACTAAGGGAGCTGATCCACTCCAATGGCTTTGTAGGAGGAGAGGATGTCGTAAAACTTCTATTTTTTCCAAGAGCGGAAATTATTCAATCTTATCCTGCTGCTGTATGTTGCGAGTTTTTCAAACGAGAAATGCATCGTACAGCGATTGGTTTGTTCATAAAAAAAAAAAAAAAAACACCCTGCTCGTCCCGTGTGTGCTTTACATTAAATATTGAAGGCCCGGGCCCGTCCCGTTTTCCGAACTTAGAAATGTGGAAAGGCCCGTGCAGACCTCTACTTCCAACACAGGCACTGTCACCGGTCGAATGTATACCTTTTACAGTGCATTTTCCTCGTCCGTTTCTGTACTTTTAATATTTTTCTCCCAGTAAATGCATGTAAGTTCGAATTTCAAAGCTTAACTCACTCATTTTAACACACTGCGAACACTGGGCATCACATCTGAGATACTTGTAATAGGCGTAGACGGACTCAGTAAATTGAGAATGTCCTTTAACCCTAAGTACAGAAGTGTGCAAATTCAATACACGGTCACGTACCAACGTAAAACTTTGCATGGAAAGATACGCGCAGACTTAAGAACCAGTCTATCACATGTAATCATGATCATACCCAAGGTACCATACACTGTACGGGACGCCCCGGTGGCTCAGTGGTCTAAGTGACAGCTTGTGATCATTCGCCCGATGTGGGTCCGGGTTCGAATCCCGTGTAGCATGAATGCTGTATTTGTCTTACAGCGCCGGCCATCCCTTCCTTGGAGTCAGTGGTCCTAAATTAGGGACAGGTGACTGCTTATAGCCCATTGAGTTGCTCACGGTGGTCGTTAAACCTTCCCGTCGCATCACTCCTTATATTGTCGGATCGCTGCATACGTCATGTCGTTTCGGTTTACAGGGCCGCCCACAGCGCCACATTTGCATAACTCCAGCTGTCTCTAATTCAATTGCTCTTCAGTGTACGCTAGAAGAGGCATTGGGGCAGTTTCAGTTCGTATTCAGAAGAGAAAAGGGTACTAGGGATACGATTGGCACCATGAGATTCTTGGTTGAATGAATGATCGTCAGGGGGCGCTCCCTCTACGTATGATTCATTGATTATGAGAAGGCCTTCGGCAGAATGCCTTGGACAAAACTTTTTCCAATCGTAAGAAGACTGGGCATAGATGATAACAGTATCCAGCTTATGAAATATCTTTAAAGAAATCAGTAAGCATTGATTTCAATTCAAGAGGGAATGATAAATCCAGCCCCAATAAATAAAGGTGCTAGGCAAGGATGCTTGTTGTCACCTTCTCTGTTTGGTATTTATGCCGAAGTTGTGATGGAACAGGCCTTGAGGAGCGCCAGAGAAAGTGTTTGGGTTAATAGAGAGAGAATTAAGGCCATTAAGTTTGCTGACGATCAGTCAATAATTTCAAAATCAGATAAATAAAAATAAGACAAAACTAATTGTGACAGGAAAGAATCCAGAACAAGCATTCCTTAAAATCGAAAGACAATTCATCGAACAACTTAAATCATTTCGCTATTTGGGTCAAATTATTGTTGATGATGCTAGATGCAAAAAGGAAATTAGAATGAGACTGGGGATGGCATAAACGGCCTTTAGACAGAATCAAAGACTACTGACTGCCAGAAGAAAATTGAAGAAGATAATTGGTAACGCAGATGTTTGGCCAGTAGCTCTCTACGGCTCTGAGACACGGGCACTGAACAAGAAGGAAGTAAAACGGCTGAAGACATTTGAGATGTGGAGTTATAGAAGAACGTAGAAAATCAGTTAGCTCGATAGAAAGACTAATGAGGAGGTTATAACGAAGTAAATTTCTCCGTCATTTGTATCCGCGCCGGGATTCGAACCCGAGGCCGCTTATTCCGGAACAAGTCGCTCTACCAACTGAGCTACGCAGACGTTTTATTCTGATTGCTATGTGCCTTTATGTCATGTGCGTCCTGCTGGCAGGTACGTCACAAGGTCCTGGACAGAGTGGGAGAACCCAGGAATCTGACCAACATGTTAAAGAGAAGAAGAACGTTATGGATGGGACACATATTGCGCCGTGAAGGCCCGATTGTGAAAGCTTTGGAAGGAAACATTCAAGGCAAGAGAGGAAGCGGAAGGCAAAGGAATAGTTTTGTGGCACAGTTACTCCAAGACACTAAAGCCAAGACATACTATGACTTGAAGAGAGCGGTGGAGAACAGAGAGGGATGGAGCCAGAACATACTATGACTTGAACAGAGCGGTGGAGAATAGAGAGGGATGGAGTCAGAACATACTATGACTTGAACAGAGCGGTGGAGAATAGAGAGGGATGGAGTCAGAACATACTATGATTTGAACAGAGCGGTGGAGAATAGAGAGGGATGGAGCCAGGACATATTATGACTTGTAGAGAGCGATGGAGAATAGAGAGGGATGGAGCCAGAACATACTATGACTTGAACAGAGCGATGGAGAATAGAGAGGGATGGAGCCAGAACATACTATGACTTGAACAGAGCGGTGGAGAATAGAGAGGGATGGAGCCAGAACATACTATGACATGAACAGAGCGGTGGAGAATAGAGAGGGATGGAGGTAGAACATATTATGACTTGACACAGAGCAGTGGAGAATAGAGAGGGATGGAGCCAGGACATACTATGACTTGAACAGATAGCGGTGGAGAATAGAGAGGGATGGAGCCAGAACATACTATGACTTGAACAGAGCGGTGGAGAATAGAGAGGGATGGAGCCAGAACATACTATGACTTGAACAGAGCGGTGGAGAATAGAGAGGGATGGAGCCAGAACATACTATGACTTGAACAGAGCGGTGGAGAATAGAGAGGGATGGAGCCAGAACATACTATGACTTGAACAGAGCGGTGTAGAATAGAGAGGGATGGAGCCAGAACATACTATGACTTGAACAGAGCGGTGGAGAATAGAGAGGGATGGAGCCAGAACATACTCTGACTTGAACAGAGCGGTGGAGAATAGAGAGGGATGGAGCTAGAACATATTATGACTTGAACAGAGCGGTGGAGAATAGAGAGGGATGGAGCCAGGATATACTATGACTTGCAGAGAGCGGCGGAGAATAGAGTGGGATGGAGAAACAGAACATCTACTGAACAACCAGTCTTTTGTAACGTATACTCTAGATTTAGTTTCCTTTTGATTTTACTATTTCTTGTTATTTTATTTTCCTATGCAAATTATCTTCTCACTTAACGAGATGTTATTTCTCCCGCTGAATTATATGTGGCAACGAGTGTAAGTCATGACGTGGTGGTATGCAGTATATATAGGCGCGTTCAAGTATACCAAGCAGCTTTGTTTTATATGTGATAGGTTCTTCCATTATTATTGTTATGTGATTTATCTACGATAGTACGAAAGTTCGGAATATCAGTAGTTGTGTTTTGTTGGAGTGTATTTAAGTAATACCAGGAGTTCCCCAATAAAAGGTTAAAAGTGAGTACGTTTTCTTAGTTCATTTTATTGTCAGACTTCTGTCTGGGCGTTAAGTCTATTTCATTGAGTGTCTACGTTAAGTCCAGGGTATATTGTGTTTACCGCTCTAATAAGGAGCCTTCAAGGTACTAATGTACTAAAACCGAAGTTATAGTACTGATATTCAAGATAATGAGGAACGCTGAGTAAAAAGAAGTTCCATATTCAATGAACTTATTGCACGTGCGTGTCTTACCTAAACAAACTCTAGCACTTTGAAGATTAGGCACACTTTAGCTACGCCAAGTAACCTTCCAATAACCCTAACGTGACTTAACGTAAGCTTTACTGCACTACACGCCCACAGCGGAGAGCTTTATTCATTATACCTTGGATTGAGTAACCAAGAAGAAGAAGAAATTAAGAAAAACAATATCTCTAACGGTAATTTTGCTTTACATCGTAATTAAACTTAAGTTGTAAGATGAGAATTGGCTAAAAATTCCTTGAAAATATTGAATTAAAAATCTTTATCATTTAAAGAATTTTTCAAATGATTCACACTCTTTATTAATTGCAGATTAAATGAGATTTGTTCTCTTTTGTGCTCCTGAAAACCTTTATAAAAGATTCAATACCACTTTGCCATCTACAAACGACACAACGTATGCAGCTTAAAAAGTGCTTTAAATTTTCGTGCAGTATCTCTTCCAAATATTGTTTGAAAGAAAAGGTTAAAGAATGATTCACGAAGAGTAAGAAGAGTAATAATAATTGTAATTATTTATCTACAGTTAAAAAATACATTTATGCCATACGAAGTGCAGAATATGAAAAAGTTATTACTATAACATGTACTTACAATGTGAAGAAAACGAAAGCATTAAAGTAAGGAAAATATTTCTTGTAAAATCTTTCAAAAATAACTTAGTTGAAAATCTTATTTGCCTCATGGTTTGCAACACTAAATCAGCTGACGAAATGGACGAAATATCCTCGGGTACTATTTAAAATCTCAGTATAACTAATGACGTCGTTATTTCAACACACTAATGAACACAAACCACTGGAATGCAAGGTGGAATCTTCAGTCATTAGTCGTTTGGAAATTCAGCCTTTTAGACTTCCTTCATTTCGCCATAACGTGACATCATTAATCTTCACCATAGATTTTATACGCGACATCATTTTCCACATTTCCTTTTCTTCCTTCGCGGTTCAACTACCACCATGAGCAACTTAAATTACTTGTAGCGTTCTTTACCATTTGAAACGTATATACACAGTCGTATCAAAATAATATGACCACCCACTTAATAATGGCAATAACCACCCTTGGCCCGGATGACAGCAGTGAGACAGCTTGGCATGGACGCAACGAGACTCTAAAAGGTTGTCCGAGGCACATGTGCCTATTCGCACTTGAGCAGAGCACGGAGGTCCCGGAGATGACGTGGTTGTGAGTCAAAACGTCGAACCTGTAGATCGAAATTTGTCCCACAAGTGCCCTATAGGATTGAGGTCGGGCGATTTCGCCGGCCAAGGAAGAACGGAGACAAGACTGTCGTGTTCCTGGAACCCGTAGCGCATACCCTTAGCGACATGGTGGAGTACATTGTCCTGTTGGTAGACACCATCACCACCAGGGTAAACGTCGAATATGAAGGGATGCATGCGTTTAGCGAAGATGGACAGGTAGCCATTGGCGTTCAGGGACCCATCCAATGGTACGTACCATCGGTCCCAGGTCATACCTGGAAAACATCCCTCAGACATGCACGCTACCACCGGTGGCCCGTACTTGACCGACAAGCGTGTCCGGGTATTGATTCTCGTGTGTCTGACGCCGTATCCGCCACCGCCCGTCCTTTGTGTGGAGTAGAAACCTCGATTCGTCGGAGAAGGCAAAATGTTTCTACTCTTCAACTGCCCAATGACGGTAGTCCCACGCGAACTGCAGGCGTCGTTGCCGATGGACTTGGGTTATCATGGGCGCCTTGACGCAGCGTCGACTCCGGAAACCCAAGCGTAACAGGGTTCACTCTACTGTTATTGGGGGCAAGTACTTGGATGCCCCCAACGTTCATTTGCGTGGTCAATTGCTGCACCGTTGCGCGTCGATTACTCTTTACCAGTCGACGATGGCGACACGACGTTCTCCTCTGGGATCGATGGTCTTTGGGGCTTCACAGTTATGATGTCGGGAGGAACTCGGTGTGCCAGCGTTCCATTCTTGGTACACTCTTACTACAGCGCCTCGCGAACAGCCCCGAAGTCTGCTGTTTCTGAAATGCTTTCACCCTTGGCAAAGTAGCCGATAATCACTCCTTTTTGGACGTCCATCAAATCACTAACTCTGCTCATTGTGTTCAAGTTGCGCACTATGGCTCATATGTCCTGCCCGGCCGCCTATAGCTCTGCATGGTCGACCTTGTCACGTACACCCTGTGACGCGCCTGGCTGGATAAACTGTGTTTCCAGGGGTGGTCATATTATTCTGATACAACTGTTTATATGGCTTACTGAATACTACATACAGTCAGTTCTCATCCACTCATTTTAAATGAAACAGGAGTTACCCAAATAAAGTTCAAGAAATAGTTCTTTCTTTTTTATCTGTCAATATCTCATAAGCACTACTCGTGCAGAACTTGATTCATAACAGCACTAATATTTTGAAGCTAATTAACGTAAATTAGCAAGCAGAAAACTTGATTAACAAACTCCCATACCGAATACCGGCTGTTTCACTGGGCAGTGACAACTTTCCTGTGGAAAAAATCGTTAAAGACTAACGAGATGGCGCTGCAAGTTGGAGACGTCGATCAGCAGGCGACAGGCATTCGTGAAGAAGTAGTGGGACAGTGGACACGCGATTTCGGACATGCAGCGACATACTACGGAAGAAAGAGTTTTCTTGGTGAAAAATTGGTATGCGGAGAGTGGAAACCCCGCAATGGTGTTACAAAAGTGTGATACAGCGTTTAAGAATCATTGTAAGCCATCCCGTGCGTACCTGACGAAATTGTTAGCGAAATTAGAACAAGCCGACAGTGTCACGGATGACGTGGCAAGCATGACGACGAAGAGAAGAACAGCGCGGAAGGCGGAAAACATCGAAGCCGCACAAGAACTCCTGCACGAAGAAGCCGGTACGTCAACACGAAGATTTGCGCAGCTACTAGACGTTAGTTCAGCGTCCGCATGGCGCATTGTGACGCCGGATTTAGACATGTTTCCCTACAAAATCCAGGCGCATCAGCCTTTGAGTACAACAGCCGTCCAGCAGCGTTACGAGTTTGCGAATGACATGTGTTCACTGATCGGTGAGCACAACTTTGATGTGAAGAGCATTGTCTTCAGCGATGAGGCGCACTTCTGGTTGGATGGCTACGTTAACCGGCAAAATTACTGTATCTGGGGAAAAGAGAAGCTAGCGGTCTGTGTTGTGAAGTCTCTTCATCCGCTGAAGCTGCCGTTTGGTGTGCAATGAATAGTGATGGCCTTATTGGGCCGTTTTTCCGGGAGTCCACAGTTACCGCTGTCGCCTACAGTGACCTTTTGAAGATTCGTTTTTCCTCGCTGCAGTCCAGAAAAACTGGATTCGCATCCGCACGTTTCAACAGGACGAAGCACCGCCACACTCTACAAATGCTGTTCTTGATTTGCTTCAGCAACAGTATGGCCCACTGGTCATCGCCAGACGATTCCCCCAACGTTCTTCAGACGGTCTCTCTTGGCTTCCGTACAGCCCCGATTTAACGTCGCTTGACTTCTTCTTGTGGGGCTATCTGAAAGATCGGGTGTACCAGAACAACCCGCGAACACTGCTTGACATCCGACGTGCCATCCAACAGGAAATTGCACGGATGTCGTCGAACATCTTCCCGTCGGTATTGCAGCACTTCGAAGCACAGATTCGCCACGTCGTGACATTGGATGGTCATCTTGTGGAACATGTCATCCATTGATTACCTTTTGCATATTCTTACTCCTGTAAACGTCTTTTTCCTCTTCCAATAAAGTAAGTTAACTTTATTATCTCTTTCTTTTGTCCCTACCCAGTGAAACACCCAGTATATAACAACACAACTAAAACGCGCAGTCTTCAAATAAACACCGCTTCAGTGAATGCAGCTTCAACGATTATAACATTTTTTTTTTATTGAAGGTTTAACGACCGCCGTGAGCAACTCAATGGGCTATAAGCAGTCCCCTGTCCTTAATTTAGGGCCACTGGTTACAGGGAAGGGAGAGAGCTAGTGTCGTGAGACAAATACAACACTCATGCCTCACTGGGATTCGAACACGGACCCTTTCACCGATGAATGGATTTATAAGCCAGAGCTAAGAACACTGCGCTACCGGGGCGGCCTTATGACATCACACCACCACATACCCTTCTTTGCTACTCGCTCCAACAATACATAGCTCGTTCTTATGTGTCAACACGCACACGTCACGTACTTTGACCTCAAGATTGTTGCCAACATACATTCAGCGAGTGACAAAATATAGCTTTAAGGTAGAAAACGCTTAAACTAATCAACTCCAATTTACATAGAGAAAGAAACTAAAAAATGAAAGTTAGAGTATACGTCATAGGCTATGAACACTTTAACCCACCTGGTCTCAGAAAGGGGGAAGGGCCAGCCCCATCAGCAGACGCACCACCGATACCTCATCCGAGACTCGAACCCTGACCCATCTCGGACAATTGTTATGGTAGAATAACAATATGGAAAATGCGTTTATCTCGCATCACACAATCACGCAGGGGTTTTGAGCGGATTCGAGTTTTGAAGTTCATCGGATCAGAGATCCAACGGTTTACTTGTCCATGAAGACGGAAAACTGTGCCCTATGAAAAGTGAAAAGTTGTTCTACGTTCTTTTATGATGCAGCATCCGTTCACAGAACTCGACGTGGCGTATGTCACTGCTTTTAACTTTCGGTTTCAGAGTTTCATCTTTTATGTAAATTTTATTACTTCTGACATACACGATCGTATCAAAGTAATATGACCTACCCCGGAATCACAGTGTACCCGCCAAGACGCGTCACAGAGTGTACGTGACAAGATGGACTGTACGGACATATAAGAGGCAGGCCGGGACAGATGAGCCATAGTGCGTTGCTCGAGCACAATGAGCAGATGAGTGATTTGATGGACGTATAAAATGGAATGATCATCGGCTACCGTGCCAAGGGTGGAAGCATCTCTAAAACAGTAGACTTCGTGGACTTTTCGCGACGTTCTGTAGTAAGGGTGTAGCAAGAGTGGACCGCTGGCTCAACTAGTATCTTGCGACGTCATAACTGTAGAACCCCAAGGGGCATCGAACACAGAGTAGAACGTCGCCTCCGTTCACTAGTAAAGGGCAATTCACGCGCGAACGTGCAACAATTGACCACGCAAATGAACCCTGGATCACGCAAGTACTTGTCCCCGATAAAAGTAGAGTGAACCCTGTCACGCATGGGTCTCCAGAGTCGACGCTGCGTCAAGGTGTCCATGTTAACCCAGGCCCATCGGCAGTTCGGCGCCTGCAGTTCGCATGTGACTATCGTCCTTGTAAAGTGGGAGAGTGGAAAATGGTTGCCTTCTCCGACGAATCCCGGTTCCTACTCCACAGAAGTGACAAGCGGTGGCAGATACCAGACACACAAGAACCAACACCCGGACTCGCTTGTCGGTCAAGTACAGGCCAGTGGTGGCAGTATGCATGTCTGGGGGGATGCTTTCCTGGCATGGCCTGGGACCGCTGATACCACTGGATGGGTCCCTAAACACCAATGGCTACCTGTCCGTCCTTGCTGACCACATGCATCCCTTCATGTTGGACGTTTATCCTGGTGGTGATGGTGTCTACCAACAGGACAATGTGCCCTGCCATGTCGTTAAGGGGCTGCTAGACTGGTTCCAGGAACACGACAGCCATGTCTTCGTTCCCTCTTGGCCGGCGAAAGCGCGTGATCTCATTCCCATAGAGCACAGGTGAGACTATTTTGTTTTTGATTGAAGGTTTAACGACCATCGTGAGCAACTCAGTGGTCTATAAGCAGTGTCCCTTCCCTAATTTAGGGCCACTGGTTCCAGGGAAGGGAGAGATTCAGCCCCGTAAGGCAAACACAATATCCATGCCACACCGAGATTCGAACCCGGACCCGTCTTAGACGAATGATCATAAGCCGTCGCTTAGTCCACTGAGCCACCGGGCCAGCGTGGGACTATTTGGATCGACAGGTTCGAAGTGCTGACCCACAATCACTTCTTCTCCGCGACCTCCGTGCTTTGTTGCAGTCCGAATGGGCAAGTGCATCTCGGGCAACCTTACAGGTCCTCACTGCGTCCATGCCCCGCCGTCTCGCCGCTGTCATTCGGGTCAAGAGTGGTTATTCCCATTATTAAATAGGTGGTCATGCTATTGTGATACGATTGTGTATATTTTTCATTCTGATCATCAATCGGGATTTCTAAGTTTCTTGTAAGCTTTGGCAACAACGGACAGTTAGTCAGACGGTAAATAAAATGACCAAGTTCTGTCTGCAAGAGAAAGTGACAAATGAACCTGTCGAACGAATAGTATCTGCGACTCAATGAGAACGTGATAACCTGTCAGTTATTGCGGGTCTGTTATTATACGGCGAGTTGTGAAGTTGTGTTAGAAATAAAAACTTGTGGTTCTTCTAGTGGAAGTGTGTAGCTACCGACTGTGAATAAAAAATTCTCGATTCTCAGTAAGTTCAGTGTGTGCCATTTCTTAGAGCCGCGATCTCTGTGTGCATCAGGTACTAATATTATTATTGTTGTCCTTAAATTTATAACGAGGAACAGTACACCAATTGAGTAGTAAATAGTAACACTGTACTAGTGATCCGATTCATTGGCGTAGGAAACGCTTATATTTTTATTTCCTACGCCAATGAATCGGATTACTATTTACTATTGTTGTCCTAATTCAAACATTGGTGTTAAGTATTTAGGAACTACGCATTTAAGAAGCAAAACAATCTGCACATGACTTTAAAACATTTTACTATCTTGCCCGAACTGAATGTTTCAAAAATCATCGTATATTTGACTATACAGCGACACTAAAGGTGGAAATGATTCTGATGTCATGATGATATACATATTTATGTATTTCCGCAGGAAAGGAAATTGAGCTGTTCTTCAAGAGCGTTAAGTAGCACTGAAAGGTTTCAAGGTTATCCGATATTGGGACATGGTGAACTTCCTGAGCAGATTTTTATCTGACGATATCTTCTAGATAAATGACAGTCTTATCCAGAAAACAAATGGGTTTAAAACCATAAAATTTATCTGGTAAGAGAAATATTATTTAAATGTAATACTTCATAAATTCTTTGACTGCTTGTTTAGTTTTCACACGTGATTAACTAGAAACACTTTCCGCACAGAAAAATCTATTTAATTAACTATTATGAAAATTCATTAATGAAGAAATGCGGAGAAGGTACAGAATAAAACATAGGAGTTATGAGATATTAAAATAATTTAAAATGTATACTTCCTCTCTAGGATTATATGAAAAAATTTGAAAGAGCATAACAAGGTCATAATTTACGTTTAAAACACTGCTGTTCTTACGTAAACTTCAAAATATGGACCACTTCCTTCGAAATTGTTTTCAGTTTTTTTAGCATACGGTGTACAATATATGGCGATTTTGGTATCTGCATGCCCATCTGTCCGACTTTTAAAAAGACAGCATCTCTAATCCAATTAGTTCGGTTGGAATATTTTTTTACATCAGTAGCTTGAATTATAAGAACTGTGATTCACGCCCCTTTGGTACTTTTTCCTCTGCACGATAATGCCGGTAGCATGTGCAAACGGTACATACTGATTTACTTAAATATTTATTTCATTCCATATCACTGTTTTAAAAATACGATTGATAGAAATTATTTTTCTTTCAGCGGCTGCCATTCACAATGGCGAACCTATTGCTTACATTTTTTTTTACTTTAAATGATAGTTCTTTCCCAATGTAGAATTGATAAATAATATGCAGGGTGTCTATAAATGAAGTATAGAAATTCAGTATGCTATTATGTAAAAACACGATAGAAAAAAACTTACTTTAAACGTCAAGAGTTAAGGCAAGAGTTGACTTTAAACGGCAAGTGTTAAAGTTTGTTAAGTCAAATGATAGATGGCGCCAGGTGTCCCATGTAATGAAAAATCACGTCAAACACGGAAGGCAACAGATATGGTTTCTCCAGTGGAGAAGCGGTAGGCATGCTTAATTGCATTGACGAAGATTCCACACTCCTTTCACTGAACTGTTTCGGCGATGAGTCGACATTCCTTGTTTCTGGCAGAGTGAATAAAAATAACTGCCGAATCTGGGAAACGGAAAATCCCCATGTGGTCGTAGCATGCGAGAGAGGCAACCCGAAGGTTAATATTTAGGCTAGCCTGATGGAAGACAGAGTGATAGGGCCCTTTTTCTTCGCTGAACCAATCGTTATTGGCATAACGTACCTGGACATGTTAGAACAATTTGCAATTCCACAACTCCAGGATATTCAAGATAACATTTACCAGCAAGATGGAGCACTCCCGCACTGGTCTTTGGATGTACGTAGATCGTAAGACTACCACCAGAGCGTTGGACTGGATGTTGGGGTTCGACGACATGGCCACCGAACTAATTGTGTGCAAGAAAAAGGTTACATCTATCACTGAGCTCAAAGAGCGCATTACTGCGGCCTTCCTCCTTGTTACACCTGACATTCTGCAGCGTACGTGGGTGGAAATGAACTATCGTTTAGACATCCTTCGAGCAACAAACGGAGCACATGTGGAGACCTACTGACATAAAAAAAAAAAAAAACACTTTCACAGTTGCCATGTGTTTTGGCATTAAAAGTAAATTCTTATTTATTCTAGTTTTTTCCAAATACCATACTAAATTTGTATACTTCATTTACGGACACACTGTATTTTACTAGCTGCCCCGCCTCCTTAAAGCCAGATTTGAAAAATTTTATAAGGAATATCTTACGGATACTTTTTACTTTTCCATAGCGCACAATTCTGTCGCTAGTGACACGAAAGCGTATTTTTATTTGAAGTAGTAGTGACAACTCATTCTTCACCCCGGCACATTTGAATGCATTTTTCTCCCAAGCATTTTGTTCAATGTGGCTGAAAAGTGAAACAGAAATATAGATAAATAAATAAATACATAGCTCTTTCCACGTTCCAGAAACACATAGCAACCGAAAAATTGTTTTAAGCCGCCGCCGTGGAAATGAACCACGGATCTCTTGATATCTAGCCGAGCGCGTTGGCTTTACACCACGGTGGCCAACAATCCACGGTGCTATGTGAATTTTTTCAGCTTCTGACATCATAAATCCGTAAGATGGGCTCAGCTACTGAGACGTCTCCATCTGGTGGGCATTATCGGCACTGGCTATATATGTATATTATAGCAGTTAAATCCAAAGGGCGAGATCCAAGGTGAAAATCCTCCAAATACGTGGCGTCAGTAAATAAATAAATAAATACGTCGCCTTTCTACGTTCCAGAAACACATAGCAACCGAAAAATTGTTTTCAGCCGCCGCCGTGAAAAATACACATAGCACCGTGGATTGCTGGCCACCGCGGTGTAAAGCTAACGCGCTCGGCTAGATATCGAGAGATCCGTGGTCGATTTCCACGGCTGCGGCTGAAAACAATTTTTCGGTTGTTATGTGTTTCTGGAACGTGGAAACAGCGATGTATTTATTTATTTACTGACGCCACGAATTTGGAGGATTTTCACAGAAATATAGTTTGATTATCGTGAAAAGTAATTAAGCAAGTTTTTTTTTACAATAAAAGCCAAAAGTAACTTCAACACAGCTCTCAAAGTTGACACACTCATTCCCGCTAGCCAACTAGGACCATCAAGTTGGTGATGAGCGTATAGTTGTTTTTCCTCTGAAGCTTCCACATCCGTCTGATCTGACCTGCTACGTATCTTTCCGCCAGGAGAAGCTATTCTTCTGAATGGTAATACACACGATATTTGCGTGTGGGGTTCTCCAAAGCGATGCACCCCTTTCACGTCATCCCGTATGTACAGTACGTCATTCGAAAATCTTGTTATTAATGAACCGATATCTGAAGGTGTCAGTCCACGAACGGATTTGCTGATTGATAAAGTTAAAATATTTGCCCAGCAAGGAATTTAAGAGTGTGGAAAGTTTACGCTCTTCTTTTTTGGTGACCGGCTCCATGGAAGTAATCCTCTGAGCTCGTTCTCTGTTTCAGGGAAGTATTCCTCTGAGTTCATTCTCTGTTTCAGGGAAGTATTCCTCTGAGTTCATTCTCTGTTTCAGGGAAGTAATCCTCTGAGCTCATTCTCTGTTTCAGGGAAGTAATCCTCTGAGCTCATTCTCTGTCTCAGGGAAGTAATCCTCTGAGTTCATTCTCTGTTTCAGGGAAGTAATCCTCTGAGTTCATTCTCTGTTTCAGGGAAGTAATCCTCTGAGTTCATTCTCTGTTTCCTTATGAGTGATACAACAGAAATCTCATACACTCACATCAGTTTGGAAAAATGTCGTATAAATCGCTTGCATTTATTGTGACTGATGCGTACTACTAACACTGAGTGTTAGAAATCGTGTAGAACCGTAGAACACTACTTTTTTTTTTCACTGGAGGTTTAACGACAGCCGTGAGCAACGCGATGGGATATAAGTAGTCGCCCGTCCCTAATTTAGGGCCACTGGTACCAGGGAAGGGAGAGAACTAGCGCCGTAAAACAAACACAACATCCATGTCTCACCGGGATTCGAACCCGGACCTATCTTGGATGAGTGATCAGAAGCCGTCGCTTAGACCACTGCACCACCAGGGCGGCGAACACTACTTATAGAAAACGAACACTACTTATAAAAAACTTGGTTCGTGACTGGCATGCAACATTCTTTCTTTTATTTTAAATTGCTCATTTAAATAATTTTAGTAAAAATGATAAGATAATTAACAATAAAACTTTAACAAAAGAGTAAATAACAGACTCGAAAAGTGAAATACGAACGTGCCTTTGAAAATTTTGATGTTTTCGTTTTTTCTCTCGGGCTTTGCACGTTATCCGTTCGGCGTTAAGACACTTTTCATTTTGGAAATACATCAATGGGAACTACCAAGGAAACACAACGGGGAAATCCAGACCAATTCAGGGTCATTGCAGCGTTTCACAGGTCTAAACCGAAATCCTGCTCGTGTCACAAGCAGACTGGGAAATTAGAGGGAGCAAGGTGCAAAATGCGACCGTAATTTTCCGTTCTGCGACAAGTATTTTGAGCACGGACGCAAGTCTCAGTTGCTTGGAGCTTCACTACTTTAGGTGTTGTAGCGGTTAGCGTACTCGAACGGAAATCGGGAGATGCGGGTTCGATTCCCGCTCCCAGGCGATGAAATATTTGAGTTTTTTGAGAGGTGTTACATGGATGACCAATATGTGTTTACAATCAAATTCAGAATCTACATTCTGTTTGTTTGCAGTATTAGATTTGGATTACTTTATTTTCCTGGTAAGCACCTTCTAAATTTCCGGGCTTATAGTTGCAAAATTCAGTGCTAGCTTACAATTACAAATATTTTCAGTTATTTTGGTGAGAAAAACTTAGTAAAGGAATATATGCATTTTACAACAATAAAATTTGTTTATTAATAAAATAAATAAAAATTTAAAGAAAATGCTTATTAAGTGCTATGTTTGGAGTATAACTTTATATGGGGCGGAAACGTGGACAACTGGGTAGAAAGAAGCAGTCTAGGAGGCATTTGAAATGTGGTTATGGAGAACAATGGAGAAAATAAAGTGGATTAAAAAAATTATCAATGATGAAGTATTGAAAGAAGTTGAAGAAGAAAAGAATTTGTAAAGACCATAAGAAAAAGAAAATATAACTGGATAGGACATGTGTTAAGAGGAGACAGCCTATTGAAAAGAATGATAGAAGGGAAAATTGAAAGAAAGCAACCAACAGGAAAGAGACGACTAATATAATGACGCTTGATGATAATGGACACAAGAGGCTATCAAGAAATGAAGGAGAAAGCAACGGATAGAGGAAACTGGAGGAAGAGAACTTGCTGAGATACTGTTGGACACGTCAAAAGACAGAACACTTATGATGATGATTAGCGAAACGTTCATTTACCTTCCTAAGTCCCTCAAATCTTATGTATACACAGTACCTTTGGGGTCATATAAGACCCCAAGGTAAAAATATGTAACATTTACCAATTGCTCAAAATTTATAATTACTAAAGGTTTTGTACTTCGTACTTGATAAATTAAAGTCACGAAATGGTGTTAAAAAATACAACAGTCAACGGGGTAACCAAAAGCTCAAAGATCTGTTAGGGTCTTATAAGACCCCCAAGGCTATAGGCAGGTTAATGAATCTTTAAATTGAGACACACGTGCATGGAGGTGTCTGAAAAACGTACACAACTTTTGATAAGAAAACCTTGGTTTCTTAGTTTACTTAATTCTGCAATAGTAGCTGAAGTTGGGTCAGACCTGAGAACACGGTGGGGAATTAAATTCACCCTCCCGAACATAAAGCTTCAGCATTACGCTTCTTAATAAGACGTGCCTTCACCCATTCTTCGACAAGTAAAACTCGACGTGATGAACTTTCTAGAGTTCAAAATTTGGCCTTATTGTTTGGGTTCTCTATCAACCTCTTCCAAGGACTATTACAACAATATCAAAAACTGAGATTCACGACTTTGTCAACAGAGAAAAAACCTACTAAGTACATCGGCAAGGTTGATTTCATTCCACCTCTTGTGTCTATCTTAAGAAAAGCCTGTTACAAAAACAATCTAACGTTTGGAGTGTCCACCAGAAACCTTTTTTCCATGATAAGAAATGATAGAGATAGAGTTCCAGCACTTAACAAACCAGGCATCTACTGCATACCATTAATTCATGAGGATTCAGATACTGCAGTTAAATACTATATAGGTTCTACCCTAAGAACCATTAATGTCAGAATGGGTGAACATAAATACGCTCTTCGTTCTGGAACAGTTTCCACAGCTTTCACTCAAGCTGTTAACCAGGGAGGTTACTCCCCGGATTGGAAAAAATGTTAGGGTACTTAACTCAAGTGTTAATAAACGTACCGTCTTCCTTACGGAAAGCCTCTACATTCTTGCATATGGGGAAACATGCTGTAACATTGAACTCCCGACATTTGTTCCAAGACAGTGGAGAAAAATGGTTGCCCCCTCCTCACACAACTCTGAAGAAGAGGACTTTATAGGATAAGATATTTAGACTTGATATTTTTGGACTTTAACGATTTGTTGATGGCATCACCGGTGATTGAGAAAACCGAGTAAATTGTATGTCATGTTTGACAGTATATAATGTCTGCTTCTATGTTTCGTGGCGCTTGAGCCTGATGATGGGTGCTATGTTCAGCCCCGAAAGATCTCGCGTGTAAATATTAGTTTTTAATTGTAAATAAAGTGTTTTTAATCTTGACCTACAATTTGAAAATTATGTTTGTGAATGACCGTACTTGTGACAGCATCGGTGAATTACTTTGGTGACCTTTCGTACGATAGACTTTTAACATTTATCATGTATTGTAGCTGATGAAAACTCAGTAAATGGCTAAAGATTTCCCTGTCCTTTTAATTTTTTTAAACTGACAAATCTGTGGAATTTGAGAAATATCTGAATTTATGCATGAAGTTTATTTTTAAGTACAAGAAGCTGAATATGGTGTACCTCAATCTCCAAATTATGAAAATACCACACATTTCAGTTTAGTTTAGGTGTTTATGGTATTTAATTATACATCTGATAGAGGAAATAAAGGACATTTCACTGGTAAAATAAGAGTTTTAAACTGCAGTTTACAGTGTGTTTTGATAAAATGTGGTTTAAAAATCTACAAGAATTATTCTCCCACCCAATGCACAAAATCTTTTATTCACATATGTAAAATTTCAAACATGTAAGGGAATTCCCCAAATACCCTGTATTTAATTATTTAATGCGCAATATCTTTTAAATGCATGTGAGCATACCTGTTATATATGCTTTCCCCTCGAAAAACAGATTTTGCGTATGGTACTGTAAGTTGTTTGCGTATGGTACAGATTTTGCGTATGGTACAGCGGGATCAGTTGCCTCCGCAAGCAAATGAGTGTGGGGGCAAAACATCACATTTGCCCCCTCAGTTTTCTTCCTTTTCAAATTACATATATTCGTGTTTGGAAATCTCAAACATTCGGGTTGTTTTTGAAGTTCAATTTGAAAAAATTGAGTATTTCTTTTCATTTTTTGCCATGCACTATGTAGAAATCTGAAATTTTTTTATGCCACTCTTGAGACTGCCAGAAATGCTGCATCCGTTAAACAGTCGAGAGGGCTGGTTCCCGTTTTAAGACCAGCAACGTTTGGTGTCTCATTAGGTGTAATAAATTAGTCTTTCTCTAAAAAAATGAGTAAAAAGAAATTGGGAAAGGGTGAGGAATGAGATATAAGTTCCTTCAATGTTTAATTAGAGCGTCTAGAGCTACACTTCCTGTGGAACTCGTACCATTCTGGAAGTATCAAAATCTATAGTTTAACGCCGTCTATGTGTACAGTTAATTTACATTGAGAAACTATATGGATATGAAAGTGTTGGTTTTTTTTATAAATGAGTGTTTAATCGAAAAACTAATTTTTTTCAGCTAATTTTCGTAATGAAATCAGCACATTTTCTTTTACAGTAGTACGATAAATTTTATGCCATGATAAAATATTTTGTTCTCGGACATCTTGCCTCCGCTGTCAAGAAAGAGTTCCGAATCCACTAGATTTGCGCCTAAAATTTTAGCTATACAGGCGCGATTTTGCACATGCCAATGTTTTTTAATTTCCCACCCTGGTCACAAGTCTAAGGTGTTTTTGGATGTGTAACTGTTGGCGCTTGCACACACATGCTGAGCAGAAGTTTATTTGCCCTTATGTAGTAAGCACGTGTTTTTCATTCTTTTTCTTCCTTTGGAGCTAGCCTAATCTTCATCGGAAAAATAATTGTGCCTGAAAATATTTACAATGGGTATAAAGTACCTTGATTGGGAAAATCAACAGAAGCGGAAAAAAAAAGACGCCAGGGAATACACACTACCTCCAAATCGCATCATTTGAACAAAAAGAAAAAAAAATGTCTGACAGATCTCATTTTCTTGAAGGGATTCCTCCCAAGATTAGGTTTAGACTTTCCCACCTTTGCCTGAATATGCCTTAGGGTTAGATATCACGGCATGAGGCGATTACCTTATTTGTAACGGGAGCCGATGGCTTAGTGTGTTCCCGGACGCACGGTTGACATTTTGTAGTTAGACAATGCTATGATCTAACCATCGAGTTTTGAACCACTAACTTCGCTTATCATGTCATTAGTCATCATTTTTCGTGACACCATTTTGCTTTTTACGAATAAATTACTGAAAATATCCCGAAAAATTGCTATCTCTGTTTCCTCTTTCTTTTCATTTTTTACAAAAAAAAAAAATCATGAAAGCGTTGACGGGTCATTTTGAAACTGAAAAGCTGAATTAAGAAAATGTGTACCATAAGGAAAATTATCAGAACTTTTAATTTTATAACTAGAAAAAATAACAAGCATGAAAATTTGTAATCTAAAAGATCATGAAATATCGTTAAAAACTAAAGCTGATATTATAAGCTAGAAATTAAAAAAAAAGCGTAAACACTAGAAAGTAACAAATCGGAGGATACATTTAAAAAATACTGTCTATTAATTAAAAAAAATGTTTCTAAAAAGTTCACGGAATTGATTCTGCGACTTGTAAGAAAATCCCTTGCTGCATCCCAAGGTTATGATGACAAGCTTGCTCAGAGAAATATGTCTGAAATAAACATTCTCTCAGCCTACTAAAACGAGGAAGGTCACCATTTCTTTTTCATCTTGCTTTCACAACAGTTAGCTTTGGAGCCACCAACATGTTTGGCTCCCACAGTGCATCCATTTATGAAATCTTTTTAAATTTCGTCCAGGAAGTCGTCAAAGTTATAGGAATTTTTTCAGTCTTTGAAAATAAGAGAATTTATAAAAAACAGTTCAGATGTAAACGCGTTTGGAGAAATTTGATGGCGTAACTGTTCCATTCATTTCCTGTATGTCATACATCCATGTCATATTGCATCACTCTACGATTAAAAAAGCACTGCAAACTGTACTTCCTCGTACTTATCAGAGGAAGAAACTTAGAAACACTTTACCAAGGTTTCATATCCCAAACAAGGAAATGATTTACAGTTAAACTAACGCCAATTTCGCTTAGGCAGCATCCCGTGGCTTCGCAGAACTGCGTCTGCGTTCACAAACATCGTTTCATCTCTTTAATAAGTAAGTGCAAGGATTTTTAAAATTTCGTTAATCTTGCTTGGTGCACCTTAACATTTTGCATAATGAACACTAAATCAGCGTATGATATAAATGATAATTCCTACAGAAATTTTTCAAGGAATTAATTTATCTTTCCAACGGATCTAGAAGGAAAATTTTCAATGAATGAAACACGCGATTACACCATTGTACAATACAAATTTGGAAGATGTGAATACGTTTATTGGTGTAAATATGATATGGATGTTAAATCAGATAATATCCGAAAATTTGAAAATGTCATCGTCTTGGGGAGGGAACAGAACCCGGGTCTCCCGGATAGCGCTCACGTATGCTAACCAATACACCACCCAGAATGACCAAGTTTCAAGTTTGCGATTAATTTGAATATAACCCTCACAGGATTTGCTAGTCAAAGCAACTGGCATTCATAATATAACCACTAGATTCGCTATATATGAATGCCGGTTGCTTCGACGAGCGAATCCTGTGATGGTTATATTAATATTAATCGGAAACTTGAAACTTGGTGGTGTAGTGGGTAACATACTCCGGCGCTATGCGGGAGACGCGGATTCGATTCCCACACCGGAACGACGAAATTTTCAAGTTTTCTGATATTATCTGACTTAACATCCACGTCATATTTACATCAATAAACGGATTCACATCTTCCAAATTTATATAGAAAATACTTATTTTAACCCACTTGAAATTAATGGATTGTTTTCGTATTTACAGTAACTTGCAGGCAGGGTGGATCAAGTATTTTGCCTGAGAAGGAGTCGATATCTCCAGTGTGAGGGGGGAAAACCGTGGGAGACTATGAAAAAGTAAGTTTTTAATTCATTTAAATACCGGCAGCGTTGCCCTGCCTTAAAATACTTTTTTCATCAAAATTATTATTCTAAATTACGGAATCCCAAAACATGAGAGACAGATAAAAAAATAACCATTATTTCCTATAACGATGGATTGCTTTCTCCCAGACGAAACTAGCCCTGCTTTTTAAATCAACAGACCTCAAAAATGTCTTTCGTGAAAGAGTTTAAACCCCTGTATGGAATTAATAAACATTTCTTGGTTTGCATCGTATTCAAGCAATTTGGCCAATAACGCATCTTTTTTGTGGGTATTTCAATGGCCATCACTAAAAGCTACAAGAAATCGGCCGTTCCTAATTTAGAGCCACTGGTTCTAGGAAAGGGAATGACTCAGCACCATTAAGCCACCATGCTTAGTCAGAAAACCTACGTAACTGAAAACTCGACGGTAATTCTTCTCCTAAGCGGCAATTTCTCTTCTTAGTGCTCGTTCATGTGTTTACAAAGTGTGATTGCGCCTTGTTTAAAAACGGACTTCTCACTTAGCGTATAATCGTCGTGCGATAATTAATTTTCTAAGTGTTCTCTTATATACACTGTTGTCCAAAATTAACGTGACAAACAACACAAAATGATGAATAATGCAAAATCCACATTACAGAATTTAATGACCAGAGGTGAGGTCATATATACACTCATATTCATAAAAAAAACGAGCACCTGAAAGTAGTCGAGGTACGACTTTGATTTTTACAGGATATGGCTAATCAAGCAATATCGCAGAAATGATTAGCATTTTGGCATAATCGATGCCTGCGTATCGCATGTAGGCAAATCAGATCGCGTAACGTCACAGCCCCGAAAGTGGCCGTTTTCCTATTATAAGTGTCGCATGGCTCAGTCGGCATATCAGTGCTTGGTCAGAAGTGGGTAAGGACAGTCGCAAAGTCACATCAGCGAGTTCGGCAGAGGTCGCATTCCCGGCATGAGAGACTGCAATCTTCCCTCCGGGAAATTGTCGGTCGTGTGGGGCGGAGTGCGTCTGCCGTGGTAAGAGTTTTTAGGGAACAAGATCGTAGGACACAAAGCGATGGTTCTGGATGTCGTACACAGACAATACTGAGAGACAACCGTAATCTCATGAGGCTTTCTGGGAATGACCGTTCTGCATTATCAGCGGCATTGGCGCAGCAGTGGTGAACTGGGACGCATTCTCCCATGCCAGCTGTAAGAGTACGTCGCCGTTATTCCATTTCGGACTGCATACTCGCCGGTCACTCTTCAAGATCCTTTTGACATAGCAGCAACGGAATGCCAGGCTCCACTGGTCCGTCAAAGGAAGAGACGAATGGCATAATATCTCGTTCTCGGACGAAACGCGCTTCTGTTTAGCCGAAAACGATGGTCGCATATGTGTCCACCAATGATTGTGGAGAAGCGTCTAGAAGAGTGTATTCGCATTAGGACTACGACACATACACGAGGCATTATGGCCTCAGATCAGTCAGTACCATCATAAAGAGTTCCCATTACGTCAATGACATTCTACGGCCGGTCGCCCTTCCGTACCTGCATGATGTCCCCGGAGCAACATTTCAGCAGGACAATTGTGCACCGCATGTTGCAGCGGCAACAAGTGCCAAGGATAACAACGTTCCACTTCTGCCGTGGCCGGATAGATTGCCGGATTTATTATCCATAGAAACTCTCTGGGACATGCTCATGCAGCAATACGACGGTCCACCATCAACTCTTGATGAACTTTGAACGCGGGTCAATAAAGCCCGGATGGCTGTTCCACAGGACATCATTCACACATTATTTGATTTGATGCCTCAGCACGTATAGCAGTTGATACGAGCCAGAGGTGGCCACACCGATCATTTGCTACATTGACGCACCTGATACGTATTGCACCGACATGCGTAACATTTGTTCTGTATTGTCTAATGAGCATAGTATCCTACAAAAATCAAAGTCGTAGCTCGACTCCTTCCAGGTGTTCTGCACCTTATGAATATGAGTATATATCGATAACGCAGCAATACACAACAGAAAAGGAACTCCATCACCGCATGACGAGAAATCATGCGCATCACAGCATGGAAGTCCAAAAGTGATGCAGCAAATAGGGCGGATTTCGATGGGCTAACAGTGAGTTTGATTATTTTGAACAGCTACACAACTCGCACAACAAGCCTTTATGTTGTTTACAAGGATGTGAATGAGAGTTTGAGATAATAAGTGCCACTCCTGAATTAATGCGCTTTGGGATCCCAGGATATTTCAGGTAGGGGCTCCCGGCTTGCAATTGCACTTTCCAAGGTATCCCAAAATGCTCTGTCGAGCTCAGGTCCGAAGATTTTGCAAGTCACTCCATTCTGTAAATACCCTCACTCATCAGGTACTCGTGGACTAGCCGAGCCCTAATGCGACGGGCGTTATCGTCTATGAAAAGGAACTGAGGTCCGAGATCTCCCCTAAAAAGACATTCATAGGTCTCTAGGATGCAATTTCCTGTAGCCCTATGTATGGCTTTTCAGAGGAGTTGTTAATATATGTACGGCTTCTCAGGGGAGGCGTGTTTTCAGGAGTTCACCACCACGATAGTGGTGGATTCCTGGAAACACACATGCAAGGCATGTGGTGCGGGCTGGCATTATGTTAGATGATGCCAGCCCAAACCAGGAGTCCTCCACCTCCGTAGTAGACAATTTCCTTAATGTTGGAGGAAGGATTTCGGCTTCCCGCCTCTCTCCAAATGTACCCACGCCGAGAGTCTGTGTTTAGACTTTACCACATTTTGTCACAGGAAAGAACACATGCTCATTGATGACTGGTCCAGGGGCGATGTTGTCGGGACCAATTCAGACGGACCCTTCTGCGAGATGAACGAGTGGAACCATTGTCCTTCTTGCATAGAAAACCTCTCTTGTGCAGTCATCTACAAACAGTTTGCCTTGACATCGCGATCCCCGTAGCAGAGGGAATATCATTATCTGTCACATACATGCGGACGTATTTATGTGGCAGACAAGAACTAGAAGATATATAATGTCGAAGCAGCAGCAAAACAGTGTGGTTTGTTATGGTGATATGATCTCACATTCGTGGAAACGACGTTGTTTACTTGAAATTGTGTCGATTTGAAGGCTGCGTATTGAGTTGGGTCATATACACTGAAGTGTCAAAAGTCATGGAATACGTACGTAGTATCGCGCAGGACCTCCTTTAACCTCGAAGTGCAGCGACTCGACGTGGCATCGATTCCACAAGTGAAGACTTCTAGAAAGATGTTGAGCCATGCCGTCTGAACAGCAGCACACAGTTCCCTGGGATTTGTAGGTGTAGGATCTTGGGGGCAAATGTACCTTTCCACCACGTCCCAAAAGTGCTCTATTGTGTTCATGTCAGGTGGAGGTGGTGGCCACACCATCAGTCGGAATAGTCCAGAATGCTTCTCGAACCAATTAGGGACAACTTGGGCCCGATAACATACTGCTTTACCCGCCTGGAAAAGTCCCATCGTTATTGAGGTAGATTGAAGCCCGTGAAAGGGCTGCAAATGGTCACCCAGCAGAGCAACAAAGCGGTTGTCGGTTAATGACGTGTTTACGAGGACCAGAGGACCCAAACCGTACCACACAGGGACACCCCACACATGTATGGAACCACCACCGGCTTGAACAGTGCCTTGTTGACAGCTTGAGTCCATGGCTTCATGGGGTCCGCGCCACACCGAACCCTACCATCATCTCGTAACAACTGGTAGCGTGACTGATCGGATCTCGCCATATGTTGCCAATATTCCAGGGTCCAACTACCGTGATCACGAGCCCAGGTGAGGTGCTGTGTCCGATATCGTGCTGTTAACAAAGACCCTCTCGTGAGGTCTTTTGCTCCCACATCTCATGGACGATATTTGAGCCAATGCAGCTTGTCTGTTAGCATGGACCGTCCTGGTCATACGTCGATGGTCACGGCCATTCAGCACCCGTGGTCGGCCACTGCGCTGTTCAAGGTGGGTGGTAATGCCTTCCATGAGGTCTTTTCGGCACACGCGTGACACCATGGATCTAAAAATGGTGAATGTTTGCCCAATTTTGGGAAATGAATGTCCCATCCGACTGGCTCCCACTACTATGCGTCATTCAAACTCCGATACTTTCCGTCGGCTTGCCATAACCGTACTCTTGGTTGTTCAACCTGACTCACGGGATTACACCTCGCAACTGATAAAATCGTGGGGTGCGTCGAAGCTTTTGTACGACGGCAGTGCCAGTTAAAAATCTGCATACTGCTGTCCCATGACTTTTGGCACTTCAGTGTATGTAGCGTTCGGAGTCAGTTTTCTGCTGACTAACGTTTTTTAATTAGTTTTGAAGTATTACTGCCATTGTCATTAGTACAAGTTGTTGGAATATTAATATTCTGCATGAACAGTATTTAGGAGGTGTTGACGGAATAAAGGAAAAGAACTGTAACTAACCACTTCTTTGGACTTTATTTGCGTGACTCCTGTTGGAATTTAAGTGAAGTACTTAAGAAGACCTGATTGTCCGTAGTGTTTAGTAAGCTATATATAAATCAGTAACGAACGCTACACAGTTACTTCTGACTTATCCCCATTAACCTCCAATATACACAGTCATATTAGAATAATATGACCACCTACCTGATAATAGAAAAAAACCTTTGGCCCGGATAATAGCAGTGAGAGGGCGTGACATGGACGCAATGAGGACCTGGAAGATTTCCCGCACCACACGTGCCCTTTCGGACTGCAGAAAATCACGGGGTCCCGAGATGACATGGCTGTGGGTCAGCACGTCAAACCTGTGGATCCAAATAGTCCCACAAATGCTCTATGAGATTGCGCTCTGTCGATTTCACCGCCCAAGGGAGAACGGCGACATCAACTGCCATGTTCCTGGAACCAGTCACGAACCCCTCAGCGACGTGACACGGCGCATTGTTCTGTTGCTTGACAACATCACCACCAGGGTAAACGTCCAACATGAAGGGATGCATATGGTCAGCTAGGTTGGAGCTGACTACATGCATCTCAGGGATCCATGCAGTGGTACCAGCGGTTCCACGTGATACCAGGAAAACATCCCCCAGACATGCGCACTGCCACCTCCGGCCTCTACTTGACAAACAAGCGCGTCCAGGTGTTGGTTCTCGTGTATCTGACGTCATATCCGCCGCCGCCCGTCACTTTGGTGGAGTAGAAACCTCGATTCGTCGGAGAAGGAAACCTTTTTCCACTCTCCCACTGTCCAATGACGGTAGTCCCATGAAAACTGCAGGCGTCGTTGGCGATGGACGTAACAGGGTTTGCTCTACTGCTATCGATGACACGTATCTGGGTGTCCCAGCCTTTATTTGAGTGGTCAATTACTGCAGTGTTGCGCGTCGATTGCGCTTTACCAGTCGTCGAAGGTGAAGTTCTCCTCTAAGGTCGATGGTCTTTGGGACTCCACAGTTATGACGTCCGGAGGTACTCGGTGTGCCAGCGGTCCATTTTTGGTACACCCTTACTACAGAACCTCGCGAACAGCCCACGAAGTCTACTGTTTCTGAGATGTTTCCACCTTTGTCGCGGTTGCCGATGATCATTCCGTTTTGAATGCGCGTCAAATCACTTCCTCTGACGATTGTGCTCACGTTACGCACTATTGCTCATCTGTGCTGACCACCAGCTTATATCTCCGTGTGGTCGACCTCGTCACGTGCACTCTGTGGCGCGCCTGATTGGGTACACTGTGATTCCGGCGGTGGTCATAATATTCTGATACAATCGTGTATCAGTTTTCGTAAAAGCATTGTACTTCAGTTTTGTGTGCTGTATGTCCATTTCCCCCTACTTCTGTACCGTTGTCAGCAAGCTCCTGAATTGCCTGCGTATATACTTTGCAGTTATGAGGGAATAGTTGCAGAAATGACTATGCTATATGTAAAACAAAGGTGGGGGACACAATCACATTAGTCTTTATTCCCACTACTGAGTCTACCCATTTCAATAATTAAAAGATGTTTTGAAATATGGCTTTGAATAGTTTGAGACATATGATGTTATACTGTATCACTCCTTTCCAGTGTTATATGTGCTGTTTCTTCGAACAGTCGAACCTTTATACGCTATTACAGCTCCATAGACCACTTGACGTCCATGTTGCTTCTTAATTCAATTTAAAGGCAAAATACCTTTTGAGGTTTGTTTCCTTCTTGTAACATTTCGTACACATTGGGTGCGAATTCGTGTGGAGGTTTATTGAGCATTTCTTCTGTAGGTTACACATGTATCCCCGCCGATCAAGAACGTTGGCATCACGCACGTAGAATTGTTGTTCATTTTGATTTCCCTTTCTTTTGTCCTTGAGTTTAACTTCTTTTTGAGCATATTTCTTTTTTTAATACTATACACTTTATACAAGACATAAAAACTCCTCAAAAAATTTCCCAATACAGCAACCATTATCATCTCATATTTTCCAGATAACATACATTGACACCCACACGGAACTCTACAACGCAACATTATTCATACACTAACTTCAAAACAAAACACACATAAACCACATAAATAACCAATTCAAACTCTAAAATTCCTATATACAGTATATACAAACTTATTGCTCCTAATTCAATCAATTTGCGTACTTCTATATCGTATTTCTTCGTCTACGCGACTAATACCATACACATCGGTTCTTTTAATGACCTGCATTCTCACATAGCCCTAAGGCTCACCACAGCCTGCCTCAAACGCTTTAAACTGGACCCCCAGTTATCATCAGGAAGCTCTCTCAAACCGTCTCCTCTGCAGAACAGTCGAACCTTTGAATTTGGATTTTTTTAAAATTCTATTGAAAATCTTAAGGTACTCATCTTTGAAATTATATCTTCCCGCAACTGTCTGGTTATGTGGAATTCCTTATACATCCGATTGCTACAAAAAGAACCAATGATTTTCCGTTCATGTTCCAGCTTTTCTAATGCAAACGCTTTCCTCTAGTTCCAGAAAAGTTTTACTCTTTTTCCGGACGGTTTTCAGAATGAAAATTTACTGAAATAGGTTTTAGAGTTTCAGATTATTGCTAAAAGACGTGCATCTTTCTTATTCTTCACAATTCAATACTGATTTGTATTGGCGTGGGGAAGTTTTATACTGACAAAAGCGATTAAGACTACTGGGAGTCCGTCGAGCCGAATTCGGGGCATCAGGACCCAGAAGAGAATGCGCTATCTTTGCTGTAAGGAATTTGCCAGCTTTTCCTCCGGGAATCGGAGCCGGTTCCAAGTTGGACAATTGACTAAAACACCGCGCTCCTGATCACTCGATGAATTTTACCTATCGTTTTCAGAAATTTTGAGAGATTTTCCAAGTATTTTAAACGATGCATACTGCTATTTATTTCCTATATTTTACCTGCAATACTGTTATGAATGCAAAGGCATTTTCTGACACTAATTCGCTTCAAATTCTTTTATGTTTTTTCCAGTAACAGTACCATGCATTTAAATTTCAGATACCTTAGTCGAGGAAGGGAAGTGCATTGCCAAAGGCTTTTAATTCTTTCTTTCTTTTTAAAACAAATAGTTTTTCGGATACAAAAACATTGCCACTGTTATCTCAAGAGAAAACTACTCTGATGATGTTGAGTTATTCAGTAATTTTTTGTGATTATCATGTTCTGAGTCGTCCAAGCATTTATATAAATACTGACATGAACAGCAGCATGATTCCCTAAGAACTCAGCCTTCATCAACCCTCATTTTCGGTTCCCTCATCCTGTACACTGAGTGGCCACTTTATTATGACCACCTGACAGTTTCAAGCAAATGAGCTATGGCTGCACGTTCTTGCCGCCAGAGGGCTGAAAGTTTAGTGCTTGCGACAGTAGTAGAAGTGATTTTCGGGTGACGAGAAGGGTAAAAATGCGATTTGACGGACTTTCAACGTGGGATGATTGTAGGAGGTCGGAGCCATGGAGCGAGTATCACCGAAACCGCCGCATCGTGAAATGTTCCAGAACAGCTGTTGTTAAAATGTTTAAAGACAGGACTGTCAGCCAAAAAACTGGGTCTCTACGTGCAACGTGTGGTCGTCATCGACTAGTGACTGCTCGGGCGGAACGGAGGGTGTCCAGACTGGCAACATACAACAGAAGGGCAAAAGTGCAGCAAATTACAGACCATTTTAATCAAGGATTCCCTCAAATGATCTCTGCGTGCACTGTTCGCCGTACACTGCATCGGATGGGATATGGCAGCCGAAGGCCTGTTCGAACACCTTTTCTGTCTACAGTTAACATGAGAAAACTTCTCCAGTTCGGACAGGAGCACAATGGTTGGACAATCGATAATTGGAAAGAAATTATGTGGTCCGATGAATCACATTTTCAGTTGCACCATGCCGATGGCCGAGTGAGAATTTGGCGGAAACAGCACGAAAGCATGGACCTCAAATGAATTGCTACAACCCTTCAAGCTGGTGGAGGCAACGTTATGGTTTGGGGAATGTTTTCCTGGCATGCTTTGGGTCCTTTAATTCGCGTTGATCAACGTCTGACTGGCACATCATATCTAAACATCGTTGCGGACCAAGTGCATCCTGTCATGTGGATGGTTTATCCCAATGGCGATGGCTACTTTCAGCAAGATAATGCGTCCTGCCATAGTGCTCGTATTGTACAGGATTGGTTTCAGGAACATGCCGGTGAGTTTACGTTGCTTAGGTGGCCCCCACAATCTCCAGATCTCAACCCCATTGAGAATTTGTGGGATGAAGTTGAACGAGCCATCAGACAGCTGGATCCACAACCCTGCAATCTCACACTCCTGGAAAGTGCTATTCATCAAACATGTTCTCAGATTCCACAAACCACCTATCAACATCTCGTGGAGTACATGCCACGAAGAATCGACGCAGAGATAAAGGCAAAAGGTGGCCCAACGAAGTACTGAGGGGTGGTCATAATAAAGTGGCTACTCAGTGTATAGTGGCTATATATGCTTGTAACTAAGCACGTCTTCGGCGCATTTTGGAATTGGACCTATCAAATCGTTTCTTTTATTAGTACAAAATGTTTAAAAGATCTGCTTGTGTCACTGTCTAGGGCAGGGGTTGTACAACTTTTCGAGAGTACGTGCTCAAAGTAGCGATAACCTTCTAAAATATTCTCTAGCACTGCCACAAGAATTTTGAGCAGCAGGTTATAATTTATTATTTATTCACGCTTCACTCACGAAAAACAGAAGAAAGATATGAGCTGAGCGAAGCAAATGCCAACCGCTGACTCCTATTATTACCCAAATACTGATGTACACATGGAGTTTATGAGAATATTAAAATGCATTATGAAACGGCACGTGTTTTCGCAACCGTCCAGCTGGCACCAAGCCAGCGTGAGGCGTCTTCTGTGAACACTTCGCACTGCTGACATTGCCACCAAGGAGAGGGGGTTACACAGCTGGTCTTCCTACCTCTCGGTCCGGAGAGAAAAGTGATCGTTAGTGCCACACTGGTTGCTGAACCATCCATTCTTTACGTGTCCACTAATATCTTTTCAAGTTACAGCCAGGGAAAATACTTTTCCGCTCATTCTTAGATGTACCTAAGGAACGGTTTATCTTCGTGCTGTCTGGCTGGATGGAATTTTGGGGGTACTTCCTTCCGAAGGCGCATTAAGCTGAAACAAATCCTTTTAATCAAGTCTTATAAAAGTTTCTAAGCTATCCCGACACTTAAAACTCGAAAATATCCATTAAAATAACTGCTTAGTTTAGCAGTAATACTAATAATCACATATTCATTTAATTAATATGAGTCTTATTAAAAAAATGAAGGAGTAGCACTAGCACAAAAAAATGAGTGGCACTTGCCAACAAAATCATTTCGCGTGCCATTTGTCCGCCACCCGGCTTAGGGTTCCTCGTTCTGCTAAACTAGGGTCTGAGCTGGATAAGACTTAAATATTGAGCTCCTCTTTACTACTCCATGGGGTGTTTCACAAGTCTTTCGACCCTGTACAAAACACCAGTTTTTTCAGCATATCACATTACATATCGTCAAAAATGGAACATCATATTGAGCTTTAGGCATTGAGCTGATCAGTATGACGCTCGTTTCTGATTCATTCTTCCCATGTGTGATACGCCAACAGATGTAACATGTTGCGTGTTATGTTGAAACTGCTGCATGAATTCGTTGTTTCATGCGATATTAGGAAACCTTAACTTTGATGTAGCCCCAAAGAAAACTATCACATATGATCAGGCCTGGACCACGCTCTGGCCACAGAAATGCTGGTGAAGACATGGCGATAGAACGGTCATGGAAAACTTGGTTATTTCGAAGTGCATGTGAATTATGTGCAGGTGCATTGTTGTGCTGAAAATGTATTTCATCTGATATTTGACCCCGTTCAGGTTCAGGTGTAAAAAAAAGTTTCCAGCATTTGAAAACTGGACTGCTGATTTTCTGGTCTATCACAAAAATAAGGACCAGGGAGATGTTCAGCAGATAGCTCTGCCCAAAGCATCAGATGTGACAGATCGTTTTGCACTTCTTCCACAGAATGTCGATTTCCATCTCGAGAAGTAAACACTGCGCGGAGATGAACTGAGACAAACAGCGCATTCATCACTAAACATTACCATTGATTTTTGGTTCTGCAGCAGTCTGCCACAAGCTTAAAAACTCTTTGCATGACCTGCATCGAAATATTCACAAATTGCACTTGATCTTTATGCTTGCAAGTGAAGATCGTCTCTCAGTGTGCGATGCATTGTTGAATAAAATCACCCAACTCTGCGGATAGTTTTCGTGAAAATTTTGTTGGTGCTCTGAGAACAGATGCTTCAATGTTTTACGTGCCCAAATCGCCACTTTTATATCTTTCCCAGTGCTTGGCATCAGTTCACTTCCACTCTGAAATACATTCTCTTCCCAAAGATAGAGATTCGATTTTGATCGTGCTCACTTTTCAAAACAACACAGGAAGTCATCCTGAGCCTGTTTCAGTTCACCTTTTGTGAGTTTGCTTTTGTGGTACCAATCTGCTGCTATCAGAACATCGATGCCTTTCGCCATACCGATGATCTGGAGGAACCCAAGAGATCATGTAACAGATCGCTACTTTTGTATGTCTGCAGCAGTTAAAGGAATTTATTTAAAGAAGCAAACGCATGTTCAGTATCCTAGCATCGATTCGGAAATAAGGCCAGTACCTCACAGTGATGCGCATCCTGTACCACAGCCGTCCTTTAAATGAAGAGGAATGGATTCCATCAACTAGTCACGAAAGTGAAAAAGACGAGGATTATATTCCATCAGAGAAACATTCAACGCCTCATATGATCCTCCAAGCAGTGCTCAATGACCTCGTTCGAGATCTGGGATTAAGCAAAAATAAATCTGAATTGCTTGGATCAACGCTTATTTAAGGAGTGGAATATATTGGATAATGATGTACGTATTTCCGTGTATTGTGACCAACACAAAGACTTTGTTCGTTTTTACGGAAAAGGTGGCGAGATATGCTTTTGTAACGACATTACCAGCCTGATATCATCTTTAAATCTGTTTCACCAGCCAGAGGAATGGTGACTGTTTATTGATGCTTCGAAAGTAAATTTAAAAGCAGTACTGTTACACATTGGCACCAAATATAACTCCATTCTTGTTGGATATGCTTCACGGGGTAAAGGAACCTATGATACCTTGAAAAAGCTATTACATGTGCTGAAGTACAATGATTTTCATTGGAATTTTTGTGGTGACTGGAATGGTATTTCTCTTTTACTAGGAATGCAGCTGGGATGTACTAAATATTCATGTTTCCTTTGCGAGTGGGACAGTCGCACTAAAGAGAAACATTATCACGCCAGAAAGTGGCCTTCACAGCAGTCTCTGAAGCCCCGTCCTTAGAATGTAGCGAACGAACCTCTTGTACCGTGTACCAGCAGCAGACATACTTCTCCCACCACTGCGCATCAAACTCGGATTGATTAAAAATTTTGTTAATTAGTGAGGCATTTAGGTTTATGTGAGATTTCTTCCCTTCCATATCGGATGCTAAAAGAAAAGAGGGAGTATTTATTGGAATATTCAAGCAAAGCAAACTAAATTTGCTGGTACCACTTACTGGTTATCCATGTAACGGTCCTGACATTCGGAAGCTCATGCAAAATAACCGTTTCGAAAGTGTTCTTCAGAAACTAGAAAAGTAAGCATTCAGTGATGTGCAAAATTCCCTGGAAATACTAAAGCTGCAAACTGTAAGAGCATAGTTAAGAGCTGTTGAAAATTTTTCAAAAGTTCAGTTGTCACATGTCTTTAAGACTGCATTTCCTTCATTCTCACCTAGCCTTCTTTCCCGACAATATGTAAGCAGTTAGTGACGAATATGGTGAACGATATCACCAACAGGTATCTGTCATGGGGTACCGTTATTTTGCACAGTGGAATGAAGCGATGCTTACTGACTACTGTTGGTCCATGAAGAGAGATGCTCCTGAACAACAGTATGAACAGAAAAGCATGTAATGTTAAAACTTTGCTAATATAGCACATTAATACACTTAAAATGTGTTCCCATCGTAAATTGTAAATTAATTATAATGTAACGTATGCAGATATATTGTAATAACGTATAAATATTTTTACATTATAGTAACGCATCAAAACAAATCCTCCATTAAAAAATAAGAATCAAGTGCAGATTTTTTTCATCATTTTTGTGTACTCTATACCGTATGTAATTGAAATATTAGCTTTAAGTCTAAGGAAAAATTACAATGCTGAATTTTGTTGACCAGTGTTATTAGCGTTGCTGATGTGCCCTTGCCAGTCGTTGTAAACTTCCCTTCTTGCTGACTGTAAGATGGTGACAAAGGGACCTTCTGTTGTATTCTTGGCAACAAGTATTTCCCTGAAACAACATAAGAAAACATTGAATTTTGCACCATCTAAAATAAACATTTTACAATAGAAAGCCTGTAAAATACATAAAAATCTTATTTTTTGTAAAAGCAATCAAACGCAAAAAGAATTTCTAACAGTTCTTTCAGAAGCGCAGTACAATATAATATTATACAATATAGTACGTATTAAGTGAGAGTATATTTTTACCCATCTAGTGGGAAAAAGAGAAACTGAAAAATCACAGAAGCATGTGAACAATATTGACTGCGGTAATAACTAAACAACATTAAAAGAACTTTTCCGATTTGATCTGCCGAAACTACACTATCATTGAGGAAAATATTTAGCAAGAAAACTCCACAAAACAATCTGGAAATTATATGCAAAAAGGATGTCACAGCTGTATATATCGTATGATAAAGGGATTCCAAATCGGGCTTTTAGAAAAGCACATATGGTTCGAAAAATACTGCGACGTCACCTAATGGGAAAATATTCAATCTAGAAAATCGGAATTACGTTCTTTCTATTAACCATAGATAAATCTAGTGATTTTAAAATATATTTTTTATGTGTGACTCTTATAAATGGAGATATCGTTGAATTGCACTACGTGACCCGAAAATAACTTCATAAATGCATCAGACACTTTCTTCATTCTTTCAGTTGCCGTAAAAATGAATTTTCCTGGAAATTCTTTTTATACCCAATTTTCCCACCGGTGTATTTTACCCTTCCAAAAGTCAGAGTGGGAAATTTACTTTAGCATTCGATAAAGTGCCTTGTAAAAACTTCCATGCCTTTTTTGTGGATGTATGATACCAACTTTTTTGAAAATTCATTTTCTTGGTAACAAATTTTTTTTCCCGAAACAAATTAATTTTCCTGGGATGTAGAGCTTTGCGAAAGTCAAATACGCGTTTCCCCAACCTTGCAAACCCTAAACTTTACGCCAACCTAGAAAGAAAAGTAGAAATCATACGTCCACAAAAAAGGCATGGAAGTCTTTACAAGGGTCTTTATCCATCGAATGCTAAAGTAAATTTTCTACTCTGACTTTTGGAAGGGTAGATTTTTTGCAAATCACAAAAACCTTTGTACTACACGAGTGGAAAAATTGGGTATAAAACGAATTCGTTGAATCCAACTGAACTGACAGACAGAAAAAGGGATGTGAAAGGAAACACTTGTTTTTTTCAAAAGACGTTCTAAAAAACTTAAATTTCTTGTTATGAGGGTAACTTCATTTTTCTAAACGTCGTAAGGCGAAACAAAACCTCCTCAAAATATTTGGATTTGTTATGATTAAAGAGAAAGTGAAATGACACAAATATTTTTAAAAGGTTTTAATGAAGATACGGAAATTTATATGTTTCATTTTCTCTAAAAAATATATAGAACTTTCTATTTTCCATTAGGGTTGCTGAAAGTTTCATTTGACCTCCAGTTATACCTTGTGGAACCTTCACTCAATCAAGAATTCCTGTAAAACTCTTCAGCATGTTTCTTGCAATGGAGATTGCTTTGTCAATTTGAAGTCCTGACGGTATAAAACTGAAATTTCACGGGAAAGAAACTGGAACTCCAAAGAAGAAATCTTTTGATGTGTAGCATAAGGAATATACTAGGAGCGAATAAAACATCCGTCGGTATCTAAAACCTAAAGAATAACTGGTTACATTAAGGATCTGAATCACAATTTTATAATCCTTCAACTAATGTAAAGAATAAAAGCAAACAACTTGAAATTTTGGGAAAAGATAGGAGAAATCGCATGAAATGAAATGAAGTTTTCTTTAATGGACTTGTGAATTTGTGAAAACGTTTTGCATTCTTATATAGTTTTGTATGATACCATCACAAATATCTTTCGTCTACGAGAGTTTGAGTTTGCAAATTAGACACGTTCTTATGCCGTTATTTCAAAATTATTTCCCCTTTTTCAAAATAAGCAAAGGAGAATTTTAATAAGTAGCAAATATTTTTCTAAAGGTGAAGAATTGTTCCCACTGAATTTTTGGAAATTAACGGAAGCTACATTTACTTGACTGAAAAGATCGATTACCTTTGTCTGGATCGTTGTATAAAATATAATGTCAAATAGCATATTTAACCAGTAAATCTCATCATCCATTTTCAAGAGGAAGTTCAAGAAATCACGTAAGGTCCGCAATGGGTTCTTTCGAAAGTTCTTATCTTCTGAGATCATCACAAATAGATAACGTGGTTTACAAATTGCATTACCGCTGGACAGTAATTATTTTGGTAGTTTGCTCTTTCACAATCACTTGTCGGTTATTATTTGGTGATTCATTCACATGCACTTCAAACGATAATTATCCTTCAGATATTGCGAATATGTACTGTTACAGTAAAACACCATTTTTGGTCTTGTCAGCCTTCACCAAGGGAGCAGAATCACTATATCCAGGTGTTAGCCAACCTCAAACAGATGACACCAAATTCGTAAAGTCATTTTACCCTTGGGTTAACTTATTCTTCTTGCTGTTGGCCATGATCTTTTATTTGCCACACCTTGCGTGGAAGATTTATGAAAAACGCCTTATATCAAGGGTGACGTTTGAATTCGATCATCCATTGTCTGATGAAGTGAGTAAAGAAAATGCTTTCAATGGACTGGTAAGGTTCTTGAAATGTATGCGAGGTAAAAATACCATGTATGCTGCAATGTACGTTTTCACCGAGGTACTTAATTTTATTATAGACGTGATACTGACGGTCTGGTTAGTTCGTTTCTTCCATATCCATACGAATTTAAACTACACCCCATATTTTAAGCTAGAAAGCTGGGAGGATTTCTTTAATTTCTACTTTCCCCTGACAGGGAAATGCACATTCTATAAATATTCTCCTTCTGGGATTATTGCAAAGTACGACCACTTGTGTTTGATGCCTTTGAATCATTTGTATGGTTACATGTTCCTCTTCCTGTATGCCTGGTTCATCGTACTGTGTCTTTTATCAGCAGGGGTCTTGCTGTATCGATTCTTGACTTTCTTGGTTCCCCCAGTTCGACAACAGCTTCTCAGCTATCAGCTAGTTGGTATTGACCAGAATCAGCTTCTGCACCTGAGTAAGCAATATTCATTTGGAGATTTCATTCTGCTTAACTTCCTGAAAAAGAATCTCCTTCCACACGATTTTTCGAAGCTTGTGCTCTTCGTTTTAGATAAAGAACATGCTGGAATTTAGATCCGTAGGAGATGCTTTCCAAATTGTGTTGAATGAACCAACAATCAATGGCGATTTCTTCCAAACTAATGATTAATGCATACCATATATTGTACGGTATGCAAAATGCTTATGAATGTTGTTTCAGATTTCCCAGACCAAACCTATGGAACAAACTGAATGCAAAATGCTCATTTAGATTTCCCTATCAAAATAAAAGCTTCTGAAGTCATTTCGGCAGCGTTGCTTTTCTGAACATTTAATGCAACCTTCTTATGTGGTGCATAAAAGAGAACGCTTTATTTTTAATTACATTTCGAATCTCAACATTTTACCAATCAGAAAATTCTGCTCGATAACAGCATAACAATTGCTTATGTTAAACGTGAAACGAACTTTTGGTATGAATTTCTATTTATCGAAATTCGCTCTTTTGTGTATGAATGCTGCTTTTCTTGTATCAGTGTCAGTACGTAAGCCTTGTTAAAAATGAGTCCAGCAGCACTCGTATATGTGAAATAACAAAGCTTTTTATTCATTGTACTTCATCTTGAAGATGCAGATAGTTTTTTTGTCGATACTGCTTAGAATTCCTCATTAAAAGCAACACTATTTGTGCATCGGTGATGACTTTTGAACACTGATACGAACTGAATTTTTTTACTACGATAAATGTACAATGCTCTTTGTGAAAAATAGCATTTTATTTAGAAGCAGTTGGGTCACTGCATTTGTGCTGTGCTTTATAGATCAGTGGCGTTTAATTAAGAATAAGTGAAATTTTTGTGTTTTGAAATTTTGGATCTATTATTTACATTGAACGTCTAGTGATTTTTTTTTATCAATACACAGTGCTGGATTTAAGGATTTTGAGGCCCTAGGCCAAATTTTCTGTGAGCTCTCCTCCCCACCCTGCCACTCATATTTGAATTTGCTTCTATAAGATTTTCTAATAAACCTATCTTTAAGTTAAGAATATAATAATTAGTAGTATAATTTTATTGTTAAATAAGTACTATTTAAATAAAAATTATTTTGATTTAACTTATTATTAAATTAAAGGTTATAAAAAATATTTGTAAACATAGACAAAGAGGTTCATGCTTATCCAGGAACAACACTTTACATTTTGAAACCTTAGACCTGCATTTGAAACCGACACACGATGCATTCTTATAACACGAAAGTAAACAATAATATTTCTTGTTTTGATTCTTTAAAATTGCATTACAACAACAAAAATTAATAAAGTATATAAACATGTAAGGTGTTTTGTGAAATGATATAAACTGACACTCCTCTCCTGCACCAGTCAGACGTTTTATGCTCTCTCTCTCTCTCTCTCGCACTCGTACGAACACGGGAGTGCTCGAAATAGAGCTATTATTACGTTCTTATTTCTTTGATTATCATTCAAGATACAATAAAAAAATTACCACTACTTTATTTTATTCAAGTAAATTAAAATAACGGCACCTCCCTTTTCTAAGTTTTTCTGTTCTATTCTCTCCATTTTTTCGATTCTACACCTGCGGCCAGTAGGCCGCGACCTAGTTGGCCTAGTGGTAAATCCGCCTCTGTCAATACAGGTAATAATTTCTGCTGAACAACATTCATGTTTGCATTAAAGTGCAGTAAATATTGCAATAAACACCTGTTGAAGAACTTTAGGAGTCGTGAATCAGTGAAACCTGGGCTATGTATTGGTTGTAATTCATCTTAAAGTATCGTTTGCCTTTTGGTGTGGGGATTCAGTGAAATTTTGCTATCAATACTGTGCCGTTGCTGTGCATGTGTATGAATGCTTCTGCTCCATCAATGTTATTCACAGCTGTAGTACATTTTTGTTATCGACATTGTACACTTTGCTGTTTATTCATTATTGATGTATTAAAGCAGCGTTTTATATAACTTATGTGATGTCAACGTGTTGACAAACTTTTCATATTACAGTGTTAAGAGTTGTTCAGTGTACTGGGGCTTGCGCTGTATCATAATAAAGGATGAAAAAAGATGTGTTTTCTGTTTTCTAATTAAATTTCTTGATCATTTTCTCTTTTTTTAACTATTCCTAAAGTTATATAAGAGTCTTTTGTTGCGAAAATTCTCTTTCCTGGAATAAATCTTAATTCTGAACCAATCTTCCCTCCGATGAATAAGTCCTACAATGAAAGATCACGGAACACACATGCGCAATAGAGCCTTCCAGGGCAAACTTCCCGGACACGAAGTCTATAAAAATAACAGAACATGTTTACCTTTACTTACGAAAAGGAAATCGAAGCAAGATGCCAAGAACAGATAATCTCTACTGCTGCGTTTCAGAACCACAGGAAAATAAACTATAGAACGGAATTCATCCCGAGAGATGGAGATCTTATCTTCTTATTTCAAAACTATATTTCAAGGGAAGCAACCTTAAGGCGAAAAAGCATCTCAAATGTCGCAGCTCACAACACGGTGAAAATGTAAGAAAAACAAGCCAGTGGCAAAGGTAATGGCAACCCAAGCCCTAAAACCTTTTGGCACATATGAAACGGGAGAAAAAGAACCTGAAGTTACAACAAAAAGCAACGCAACTTTTTCTAGGATGCTGACGTGTCCCCCCACCCCCTTCGTCAAGAGGTTACGCACCAGCCACAAGGAGCATCTATTACAAAAAGCAGACTCCGAAACAAAAATGAACTTTATAACTCAAAACGGATTAGTTCATTATTTTTATATCAGTCTATGATAGACGGAATGAAATTTTGCATAGAAATATGCAAGATGTATTGAGCAGTTTCATAGCCAGACGGAAATTTCTTAAAACCAACACCACGGTAGGACTCGTAACTTTGGCATGCGAGTGGGAAAGAGGGATTTTTCAAACTTGAGGGCATGTGAAGGTGTGCAGACAAAGATTGAACACTTTGAAGAAATCCAGTAAATATTCTGGTCTACCGTCCATGAAGAGTAGTAAATTGTGTTTGGAAGAAAACGTTACGATCGAGACAGAATTAAAGAAAACAGTAAAACAGTAATATGTGAAAACCGTTGAACAAAAACATTAAAATAAAATATTCAAGAAGAGAAACCTTAAAAATCACAGGCGCATTTGTGCTGCCTGCTTTGCGGACAAACTCATCTACACCGAAAGAGATCCTCCCTTGCGAAGGTATCCGCAATAATTGGGTTTCGGAATCGTATTTTACAAAAAAAAAAAAAAAAGAAAAGAAAGAAAAGAGTAAAAGCACTAGTCTAACAAGAACAAAAGATAGGATACCCCAATATTGTGTAAAATAAAAATTATCTGTCCTGTGGAACTGTACTGTCGGCATACTGGAAATCAAGCGGACGATTAGCCGAAGCCAGCCCCCACACTGAGCTACGTAACTAAAGCAAGATTGCAACACTAAATTCCGTAATTAACAGGTGTGGATTTCTCATAGTTAAAGCAATCCTATTAGTGGTAGAGGATTGAATTTCTGCATGCTCAAAATGGCCACTCCTCTTCAGAAGTTTATCAGGAAAGATCAGGGAGGTGACCCTCATCAACCTGGAGCGCAATGTACAAGTACTCCAGTTCCGTCCTTGAATACAACTCCAAAGCGAAAAACAGAAATAACGCCAATACATCCCCAAAGCGAAAAACAGAAATAACGCCAATACATCCCCAAAGCGAAAAACAGAAATAACGCCAATACATCCCCAAAGCGAAAAACAGAAATAACGCCAATACATCCCCAGAGCGAGAAACATAGATAAAGCTGATACATACTCAAAGCGAGAAACATAGTTAGCGCCAATCCATCCCCCAAAAGAGAAACCAAGATAAAGCCAATCAGTCCCCAAAGCGAGTAACAGAGATAACCCTAATCCATCCCAAACCGAGAAACAGAGATAACGCGAATCCTTTCTAAAATCTTGAAACAGAATTAACGCCAATCCATCCCTAGAGCTAGAAACAGAGATAACGTCAATGCATTCCCAAAGCGGGAAACAAAGATTACGCCAATCCACCTCAAAGCGAAAAACAGAAATAACGCCAATATATCCCCAAAGCGAGAAACAGAAACAACACTAATCCATCCCCAAAGCGAGAAACAGAAACAACGCTAATCCATCCCCAAAGCGAGAAACAGAAACAACGCTAATCCACCCCCAAAGCGAGAAACAAGGATAATGCTAATCAGTCCCCAAAGAGAGAAACCGAGATAACGCCAATCAGTCCCCAAAGCTGAAAACAGAGGTAACGCGAATCCTTTCTCAAATCTACAAAGGGAATTAACACCAATCCGTTCCCAACGCGAGAAACAGAATAACGCTAATCCATCCCCAAAGCGAGAAACAAGGATAACGCTAATCAGTCAACAAAGAGAGAAACAAGAATAACGCCAATTAGTCCCCAAAGAGAGAAACAGAAATAACGCTAATACGTCCCCAAAGAGAGAAACAGAAATAACGCTAATCCTTCCCCAAAGAGAGAAACCGAGATAACGCCAATCAGTCCACAAAGCTGGAAACAGAGGTAACGCGAATCCTTTCTCAAATCTAGAAAGAGAATTAACGTCAATCCGTCCCCAACGCCAGAAATACTGATAATGCCAATATATCCCCAAGGCGAGAAATAAAGATAACGGCAATCAGTCCCCAAAGAGAGAAACACATGGCGCAAGGAGCTGATGGGAGGCAACAAATAATGCCATTAGAAAATTCCGCCTGTGCCGTTGACAAAGAGTGACAAGCTGACGACAATCCATTCGCAAAGTACATTTCTTGCAAATACAACAATTGAGACAAAACCTTAACGCAGTATTTCCCAACCTTTCTTCCGTGGAGGAATACCTAAAGTACATTTTTATATATTCTCAGGAACTTTACATGGATGAAAACGTTTACAGGCTTAAAGCAAGAAAGATGATACCCTTAAAGAGCCTATGTTACACAAGCCACAGGGCTCTGTATAGACGTGCTGAAACCGAGCTGATCGATGCCGATAGAAAGACGTAGGGCTCGCTTTTCTCTCACCATCGGTGAGGTGATTGGTTTTGTTTGTTACCAAGTTTAACGACCACATGAGCAACTCATGGGGTATAATCAGTTTTTCGTCTCTAATTTAGGTCCACTGGTTCCAGGGAAGGGAGCGATCCGCAGCCATATGACAAACACCCATCTATGCCTCGTCCGGATCTTCAACTCAGGAACATCTCGGACGAATGGTCAGAATCCGGCACCTCAGAACACTTTAGCACAGGACAACTAGAAAGGAATATGACCTCATACACAACCGGAGCGAAACAATAATAACAGGAAATTTATAGCGCACAAAGATTCCGATATTGCCAGTTTTCGGGCAAAATTTCTCGATATTTCGACAGATACTTTTGGAATTATTCGCATTTTTCATTTATTCCACAGTATCTTGTGGAACTCCTGACAATATTTTGTGTGGAATTCCTGATTGGGAAATATTACCTTAGCGTACGACCCTCATTTATTCTTCCAAATGCGAATTCACCGTGAATTCCGCTAGCGGGAAACAGTGCATTTTGAAAACATATCGAATGACACCTATGATGGCTAAAGCTCAAATTCTTTTCTAATCCCACAGATTCGAAAGCTGTAGACACAGTCAGCATGAAATGAAAACATTTTAGCCACCTGTCAAGCACGTCGCACATCAAAAAGCGGCTTTAACTCGCATGATATGTTTGTTATGCTTCCCGCTATCGGGAGCAAAAATAATTTCTCAAAAAATGACTTTTAAAGGCGGAGATATTTTGCTAAATAAAAACATATTGGGCTGTCAGATTGTTCGTTTTTTTTTTTGTTCAATTATTGGAATCCTTATTTTTCATGAAAAAGTTTTCAAAAATCAGCCAATAATATATTATCTTTCATTGCTCACGATCTCTTGACAACGTTCCACTAGATTGTCAATGCCTCGACGGTAGAAATCCCCCGGTTTTGACTCGAAGAAGTCATTGAGTCACAGTTTCAGCTCGACGCCGTTGTAAACGATACGATTCGCAGACTGTTGGACAGCGGCCAGAAAAAGTGATAATCTGAGGGCGCTAAATCAGTAAAATACGGTGGGTGCGGTAGCACTTCATAACCGAGATTTTGAACAACAATTTTGGTTAGATTAGTGATGTGGGGGCGAGCGTTGTCGTGTTGAAGACGAACACCATGCCACAGGTTGGGTCTTTTCAGCTGAATTGCCTCGTTCAGCCAGCGCATTTGCTAAACGTAAAGCTGTGCCTTGATCGTAGTGTTCTTTTCAAGTGATTCGTAGTGGATTACACTTTTCCAATCCCACCAAACACAGATCATGGTCTTGCGTGGATGCAGTTCAGCCTTGGCTCGAGGTGTTGCTTACTTGTGAGGACTCATCCATTCTTTCCTCTGCTTCGTATTGTCATGGAGACACCATTTTTCATCGCCGGTGACGATTCAGTAAAGAAATATCTGTTTGTGTCAACGAATAGCCTGGTGTCGAGCGAGCAAACTGGCGACGATAGTGGAGCACTGGAATTTATCTCTTGCATTCAGAGAATGTGGCACCCATTAACCGAGTTTTTGGGTCTTATCCATCGAGTGAAAGTGACGGGCAACAGTATTACGAGAGCATCCCATTTGCTGGGCCACTTCCCTAGTGGACTGACGCGGATCCTCGCGGATGAGCTCATTCAATCCATCCTCATTGAACTGCACAAGTCTGCCGCAACGCGGATAGTCTGTGAGGTCGAATTCCCCTTCTTGAAGTGTGAATACCATTTTCTGTGCAGTTCTGTCTGTAACAGCGCCTTCTCCGTACACAGAACAAATGTCTCGATCAGCTTTGTCAGCTTCGGGACCTTGATTGAAAAAGCGAAGAGCAGCAGATGTCGAAAATGCTCCTTTCTGTTTACTTGGCACTCCATCTTCATATGGCTAAAAGAGTTAAACCAAATATAATATCGAAACCGATGAACAAAAGTAGTGCAGGAAGAATAGAGCTGCAAAAACACATGAAACACTATGATCAAAACATTGTTCGTGTTTCTTCAAATAACATTGAAAAAAACCGAACCAACTTATCTGACAATCCAATATTTTTACATAACCTCGTAAGAACGCAGGAAAGGTTTTCTACATAGGTAAAGCGATCAAATGCGAAAAGAAATTTTCCAATCAGACTTTTCGAAGTGTAGCTGTCGTGCAAACATAAAAATGGCCCCACTCCACCCTTCAGAAGGAGAACTGTACATTTTAGTAATCATAAAGTGTAGGATTTATCGTACACACGGTAAACAGCATAATGCAAAAACCTTTTCTTTTTTCAGATCTAACTGACAAATACGGAGATCGTGGTAGCAGATAGACGGTACAGTGTAAAAGCCATTTCCTTGTGTCGGGGCTCGAACCCGCTACGAAGCCAAATGTTTTCTCGATTAAGCTTTACCGATGAAATTTGTCGCTACAACTTTGCCGTCTTGATATGCGCGTCACCTCTAAGGTAGGTACGTCACATATATCCCATCCCCTTGGGCTTTGACGGAATCGTAAGTTTCCAGGTGAGACGGCAAACCACGCTTGAAGGTCACTGCAGAAGAAGGAATTCTCATTAGTTCCAGGACTTGTGTGGAAAGTTCTACATTTTCGAAGAACTCAAATGCCAGGGGATTCATTTTACATTTCGGCGCCAATATAGCATAAAGGCTATTTTCTGGTGACGAAACATCGAATTCGTGTACTTCTTGTTCCGGAACATAATGCTTTCCCAACTAAACTACACCTACAAAATATGCCGTTGCAACTTTGCTGTCCTGACATGTGCGTCACCTGTGAGGTAGGTATGTCATAACGGACAAAGCAATACTATATGATTGCCCATTATTTTTTTCTAAAGTCACGATCAAAATGAATTAATTTTGATTAAATGCTTAAGAAGAAGAAGAGATCGAAGAATGTGTTTGCAATATTTAAAATGAATTGTGAGTAAATACATGCAATATATTAAAATGAAAAACAGAGAAACCAGTGTTATTGCAATATATTAAAATGAATGATATTTAAATGAATGAGTAAAGTTGTAGCTGTTCTGTTTACATAAAGGAAAGAGAACCCATTTTTGAAGAGATTGTTTATCATTATCAAATTTAATATAGGTAGTTACATAAGAAAAATCCATGAATTAGATTTTATTTTCCTAATAGCCACTTTCTTTTGTGAAGAATCAGCTAAAGAGAAACAGAGAAAGGAGAAAGTCGATGCATTTGAAATGCGGTGCTGTTTAAACGGTCTCCCACTCCATTAACCCATCCGCGCGAGATTCCGCTGGATTATGTGACCGCAGACATTACGCTGAGCACCCTTGTAGTGTGGCGTTATTTGAAGAATCATGAACCGTCTTTTGTGCCAGACTGTGCACACCAACCGGCTTTCAGTTCTACTGTGGATAAATAGCGGTCTCCCCATTTCTTGCACGTTTGTTGGATGTGTGTCCGTGCTAGAATCATTCTCACCACATTTTAACTTACGTGGCTTCTCGAGCAATCAACGGCGACTACGTTTGATAATTACCTGTTAAAGCTGAGACAAATTCTTCCCTTTTTCCATTGCACAGCCTTCGTACTGGCTAGCTGACACGAAAGGAAGACACTCAACAAAATATTGAGTGCTTCCACTTGCAGCAAATGTTTAGACGCAACCACCTGTACCTCAGGGGGACCTGTGTGCTGCATATCGGAAACGAAGATACAGGCTCGTGCATTAGATTGAATCTAGTGGTTCTGGTAGAGCAGAGGGTAGACAGGTCAGAGAAGAACGAATGCTAATGATTAGTGCGAATCTACATAGTAGCGTGTGGCGAACCACTGCGATTCAGAAGATCCAGCAGTAGAAAGAGAATGGACAAGGGAAATGAACAGATTACTTTATTTGTAACGGAAGGTCCAAAATCGGAGGACGAATGGTTTTACGTGCTAATCCGAAGCACAGTGGTTCCGAACAACACAGTCTGCCTGAGAAACACTGTTCAAAAGAATTAGAGGGCAAGATATATTGTAAAGAAAATTATGTGAGATTGATGTTGTTAAAATATTGTGTTATGTAAGATGCATTAGAATATTTAGTAATACGAGTAAGAAAAAGCGCATTAACTAATTTTTATGCAATATTATCATTTAATGCACATGATGCGATATGCAATACAACAATATGCGTATCTGTACAACAAGAAAAAATGACTTTTTGAAAGTGGTAACTGAACTCTAGTAGGATGTGTGGTACCCTCTAACGGCTAACACCGCTGCACAATTGTGTGGCATGCAATTGATGCGATTATCGAGGTGGTTTTGGGAGTATCTTTACTACTACTCAGTGAGGCTAGTCTCCAGTTGACGAAGAGTCCATTGAAGTTCCGGCAGAACTGCAATGCGCCACCCAGGTGCATCCTAGGCATACTCAATTGCATTTAAATCAAGCAGCATGCTGGTCACTCTTTACCCTCGACTATCTTCTTCTTGAAGCATGTTGTTCACTTGCCTATCTCTATGAGGTCCAGCGTTATGATCCATGAAAATGAACAAGTCACCAACGGCTGCAGAATACAGCATGACAATAGGTCTGAGAATCTCGTCTGTATGTCTCTGGTCCGTCAGACTGATATTTCGTGATGACTTACAAGTCTGTAAGTCCACCGATACTTGTGCCTGCCCAGATCATCAATCCATGTCTGCCGTAATGCAAAGTTTTCTGCATAAAAACTGGGGCCGCCCCAGTGGCGCAGTGGTCTAAACGATGGCTTCTGATCCTTCGTCCGAATGGGGCCCGGGTTCGAATTCCGGTGAGGCATGGATGTTGTGTTTGTCTTGCGGCACTGGCTCTTTCGTTTCCCTGCAACCAGTGGCCCTAAATTTGGGGCTGGCGACTGCTTCATATCCCATGGAATTGCTCACGGTGCTTGTTAAACCTCCAATAAAAAAAATAAAAAGTTGGGTCACTTCGTGTGCCGGGTTCTTTTCAGAGAAAACCTCATGGGTTTTTAGATGAGTTCACTTGATCGAAAGGTACGTTTCACCGAAAGTCACCTGATCGAAAAGTTGATCAAAAAGGTCACCTGATCGAAAAGTTCATTTCACAAAAAGGTCACTTCACCTAAAAGTTCGTTTCATCGAAAGGACATTTCATCGAAAAGTTCACTTCACCGAAGGATTACTTTACTTAAAAAAAGTTCATTCTATCGAAACATCATTTCATCGAATGATCAGTTTATCGAAAACTTAGAATTTTATTGTTAGAGATCTGTTAGAGTGTGGTGCGGGTTTTTGAAAAACTGGCCACTCATATGGGATTTTATAAAAAATGCACTTTTAATTTCTATGAAACACCTCTCCATAAGTAGGTTTTTCGAAATATAACATTAATTGTAAGGCCTAGATCTGGGCCTTTTTATCAAATTTTAATCCTCTGAGCTCATATTCATAAGGGTTACATAGCAGATCAAGTAAATGATATTCCACTTTTATTCAAACACAAAGCCTTAAATTTAGGACCGTAGGCCTAGATGCAGGCCATTTTAACAGATTTTTACCCTACTCATATTAATAAGCATTACATAAAATTTAAAGTAAAATGTGTTGCACTTTTGCTCAAGCCTAAAACATTAGTTTTAAGGTCTTATAGGCCTATATCTGGGAATTTTTAGCAAATTTTAATCCTCCTTATTCATATTCACAAGGTTTACACAGCAAGTCCTAATGTTTGTACCAGTGTGATGTTTACTGCAAAATGTCCGCGAACGTTACATAACTTTGAAACATAACCAATACGTTACAGTGAAAGGTCTTTGTAACTTCGAAATACCAACTTCATGTTACTGTTACGTATTTCAAAGAAATTTGTGACATCATCATGTTACTGTTACGTGATAATAGGGGGTTCTGTAAAAGGAAGCCGTCCACATGCTACCTCAAGGACGGATGTGGTCGATTCCTGGTCAATCATGATGTCAGTCGCAGCCATTGTTGTTTTTCCACGTGATCTTTCTTACCATATTTTGTCCGCCATTTTCTCTTTGTGTTCAACAATAACAGATTGTGTGCCACGTGGTCCTACGGAACATATTTTGTTCGCCATTTCTTTTTTACCTCCACGGATATCTTTTGTACGCCATTTTGTTTTTCCCCCATCAGGAAATTTTACGGTGTGACGTCATTTTCTTCCCACGAAATACAAATCCTCGAAGATCATGCCAGGTTCGAACCCCTGTCCAGCGTTCTGTAGGAACTAATGAGAAGGCCGATGCTTTGCGAATACGTTATTTATTAGAAATGCATTATTTTTACTGTCGTAGTCGTTAAACTTCTCAATATATCAACATTATTTTTTTCTTCTACCTTTACAAATTAACAACTACTTTTATTGAGACTTTTTTTTATTCAAAACCAGCAAACGTACTAAGATATTACACACTGGCGTGCAAAACTTAAGAACGGACATTAGTGTACACTAACTAGCTAACTCCGGGTATGGAGAAGTGGCCACCGAAGAACTGGGCACATTAGAATTTCAGTGCCATTAAATTGTTCTGCATAAACACGTTTCGTGTTGGCTATATTCTCCGCTACTTGAGCAACTATTGTTCATAAAATATATTTTTTTAATATTTCATTTTCTGCAAGAAATTTAGACAGGCCCATGATTTTCGGACCAAAGACAAAGCGGAGAACTGGCCACCGAAGAATTGACCACCGGAAAACGTGGCCACCGGAGAAGTGCCGACAAAAATTTTAAGGGGCCGTATAAAAAGTGCGTTCTGGGTAATTTCTTATTTTCTTATTTACGATATTTTTCAAGGTTTATAAACTACAGCTAAACAAATTCTCTGCGGGTATGTGCAAACCCAGGAATCTTATGGGGGGGGGGGGAGCTGCTTAAAACCTGAAATTTAATTATAAAGAATTTCTGGTCTGATCGGGAGATTTTCAGCTTTTACAAGCTACAACTCAACAAATTATCTGAAGCCATGTGCCTACCCATGAAACCTATGGGGGGGGGGGGGGGAATACCAAAAGTGTTGAATATAACAAATTTCTCGTCCGATCGGGAGATTTTCAGCATTTACAACCAGAAATACTTTGGTTTACAGTTCAGGTATAATCCCCCTCCTCCACCGTTCGAGAGGTTGTCTGAGTCAGCACATGCCCTCACAGAGGTTGTTGAGATGCAGGTTGTAAATGCCTAAAATCTCCCGATCGGACCAGAAATGCTTTATATTTTTTATACTTTCGGTGTCCCCCCCCCTCGACAGGTTTCCTGAGGCAGCACACGCCCTCAAGCAGTTTGTTGACTTATAGGTTGTAAATGCTGAAAATCTTCCCGATCAGACCAGAAATTCTTTATATTTTACACTTTTTGTATCCCCCCACGGACAGGTATGCTCAGTAGGCACATGCCCTTAGATAATGTGTCAAGTTATGGCTTGCATATGCTGGAATTCTTCCGATCCGTCCAGAAATTATTTGTATCTTACACTTTTGGTATCACCCCCCCCCCCCGACAGTTTTCCTGAGTGAGCACATCCCCTTAGATAATTTGCAGACTTGTAATTTATAAACCCTGAAATATTTTGTTCAGTTGTAGATCACAAACATTTTTATAAAGAATTACATTAATAATCGCAATTAATAAAAGACGAAATTACGAATACTTTATATGACTCACATAACCAATCTCCCAATCTCTGGGGGTTGTGGCCACGAAGCGGTCATAGACGCAATTTTTATACGGTCCCTTAAAATTTTTCTTCCTAGTTCTACACCCAGCTAACTCGAATACGACAGTATCACCAAAGGATATCCCAGTAGCACATGGAACGACTGCGTGAGAGTGCTTCGGTGAAATGGCATAAATGCGCATGCGCATCAACGCCGTTGCCAAACCAAAAATCTTAAATATCGCCGGAATGTAACATCAAGGTAGCAATTATGTCCAATAGAAACTATAAAACAGTAGTATCGGTGAATGCTATTTTTAACGTAACCGTAATGTACAAAGAGTTATGTTCCAAAATAGATGTTGCTGTAACGTAATTGTAAGATATCACTGAAAGTGTAACGAAAATGAGAGATTGTAACATTATTGATACATATCTGAAAGGGTTTGTGCTGTATGGGTCTGGGGCGTTTCTAGCTGTGTGACACGTCGAATGGTCGTGCTGGAATATCCATTCCGCCTCAGGAAGGACAATGAGCATGTATGTGTACATGGTCTGAGGATGGATTCATAAGGAATTCGGTCCATATTGCCTTCCATAGGTATGAGTGGACCCTGACAATGCCACGAAAACATTCCCAGATCATAGCGCTGCACCCACCAGCTTGTGTTCTTCCAGCAATGGTTGAAGACTGCTTGTTCTCCGACGTTTCTCGCCTTATACGCCAACGTCCATCTGTTCGATGAAGCAGAAAATGTGACTCATCGGTGAAGGCAATCCTTTACCAATCAGCGGAGATCCAATTCCGATACTACCTTGCAAATGTAAGACTTTTCTGCCGATGCTCCTTCGTTAGCATAGGCTCCGTAAATACCCATCTGCATCGGAGTCCCATACGCAGCAGGGTTCGCTTAACTGTCATTTTAGACACATTTCCGGTAGCCCTCTGGTTCATTCGGCCAGTGAGTTGCTCCACTGTAGCGTGTCGATCGGCCCTCACGCACCTTCGAAGCCGGCGTTCACCTCTCACATCAATGGCACTTGGTGCTCGGCAGTTTCCACGTCGCTTATTCGCAATGACGTTATTTCTCCAGTCACGATACACTTTAACCACAGCAACACGCAAACCTTTTACAAACTGCACTGTTTCAGAAATACTGCCACCCTTGACCCGAAAGTCGATATTCCTCCCTTTTTGCAAATCTCATAAATCGCTCCTTTTATTCATGACAGCAACGAGTGATATGTTTTCAGAATACCTGCAGCACACCTTATATACACTATAAGCCAGCTCACGACGCGTGCCTTCTTTCATTGGCTAAACGCTATTGAAGTCAAAAGTAGGAGGTGGTTACAATAATGTGACTCGACTGTGTGTATATGTATATACACTATATTGATAAAAGTCACCGGAAACCCCTTCAAAAGCAAATGAACGGATCCACTGCGTTGTTAAGGATGCGCGGCACACCTGCAAACGGTATAAGAACAAGCCTGAAGATAGCCGCGATCATATCGCACTGTGAGGTTGAGTGAAAATGTCGCGGCGGGAGAGAACTGACTTTGAGAAAGGAAAGATTGTTGGGTGTGATACTAGTGGGTTGTCCATAAGAGAAACCCACAGGCGTTTAAACATACCCAAGTCAACTGTTTTGGACGTACTGAATGAATGGAAAACACATGGCGTGCCTGAAGCTGCAAAACGTACCGGCAGACAAAAGAAAATCAGTGATAGAGGACGTCGAAGTCTCAGAAGAGTCGTTACAGCTAATCGACGGGGTACTGCACAAGACCTCAGCGTACAGGTGAGTAAAAATGCTGGAACCTCGGTATGTACACGTACTATTTGTAGAGAACTTCATTCCATGGGTTACAGTGGTCGTGCGGCTGCTCATAAGCCTTTAATCTCCACTCGGAATGCTACTCGTCGTTTAGCTTGGTTTAGCATCTATCGTGGACCGTAGATCAATGGAAAACGGGTCCCATGGACTTATGAATCCAGATACACGATCCATCAGTCTGATGGTCGTGTGCGGGTATTGCGGCAGCCGGGAGAACGCTATTTACCACAGTGTACTGTTCCTACGGTCAAGTTCGGAGAAAACATTGTACTAGTGTGGGGGTGTTTTTCGTGCTAGATTCCCGGCCCATTGATTATTGTGGACAAACCTGTTAACTAGCACGTCTACCTCGATATTCTGGGCAATTACGCCCTGCCAACTCTGTGGCAATACTATGGAACCAAGCCTTGTTGATACCAGCAGGATAATCCCCTGAGCCATAAAACAAGGACTGTTACGGCGTGGTTTGACGATCGTGTGTGGACTTACCAGCACAGACCCTTGATCTTAATACCATGGAGCATTTATGGAATAAATTCGAGCGCCGCATAAGAAGTTTCGAACCAAGCAATACTACTAAGCAATAGTTAGCGGTAGTGTTATGTACTGAACGGAAGAACATACCTATCGCTGTGTTCCGAAACCTTGTCTAAAGCATGTCTCGAAGAGTCCGTGCATGAATTAAGTCCACAGGTGAACCGACACCTTACCATAATAATGTATGTCAATGAATGCTATGCTGTGATGAATGCTATGCTGTGTTTCTCTTCTAGGTGTCCGGTGACTTTTGTCAATACAGTGTGTATGTGCACTGAAGAGCAGTTGAATTAGAGGCAGCTGGCGTTATGCAAATGTGGCGCTGTGGGAGGCCCTGTAAACGGAAACGACATCACGTATGCAGCGATCCGACAATATAAGGAGTGATGCGACGGTAATCAGTAAACGTCGGACGCAGTATGGGTAAAACAAAGGATCTAAGCGCATTTGATCGTGGGTAAATTGTCTGGGTCCGACGAATGGGTCACTCGATCTCGGAAGTCGTGCGGGCGCTCGGATTTTCACGAGCCACTGTGTCACGAGTGCACCGTGAGTACATCGAATCTCGTAAAACCATTGCTGCAAGGGCCAACTGCCGTGCACAACATCGTGTGGATGAGCTGGGTCATCGTCGGCTATCTCGCATTGTAACAGCAGATAGACGGGCCACAGTGCAAGAAATCACTCGGCAATTTAACGCTGGTGCATAAGAACGTGTAAGCAGCCACACCATCCAGAACCATCTCCTCGCTATGGGGTACAGAAGCCATCGTCCCACGAGGGTACCGCTGCTGACCGCACCTCACAGGGTGCAAAGATTAGCATGGGCGCGGGAACATCGCCACTGGACCCTAGACATGTGGAAAAATATTGCGTGGACTGATGAGACGAGATTTACGTTGATACATGCGGATGACAGGACACGAGTACGGCGCAAACCACATGAAGCGATGGATCCTTCTTGCCAGCAGGGTACTCTTCAAGCTGGTTGGGGGGGGGCATTCTCGTCTGAGGACTGTTTACGTGGACTCAAATGGGACCCCTGGTACGTGTGACATCGTCCCTCACAGGTCAACGTTACCGGGATATTCTGGACGACCATTTGCTCCCGTTTGTGCGTGTTCAACATCCCACTGGGGACCTCATCCTGCAACAAGACAATGCAGCGTGCCATCGCTCCAGAATTGTATCCGAATGGTTGGATGAACACTCCACCGACGTGACCTCGCTTCCTTGGCCAGCTAGGTCGCGTGACCTCAGTCCCATCGAGCACATCTGAGATACCATGGAGAGAGAAGCTCGAGGCTGTGACCCCCTCCATCAAATCTCGAACTGTGGGAGCTTGTTCAGGGGTCGTGGATCCGTTCAGTTTTCATCTTAGAACCACCTTCTTATGGTACTCTAACTTAGTCGGCAGACCGTTTTTGGAACGGGTCAAGGCACGGGGGGGGGGGTCAGAGACCCCACATACACAATTTTCTTAAAACCCACAGTTTTCAATTCGGAAATACCTAATCTGGTATACTATCTCATGGTACTCTAACTTAGACGCTAGACGGTTTTTGGAAGAGGTTGGAGCCCGGGGGCCAGACCCCCCGAATAAAAACTTTTTCGTAAAATCTACAGTTTTCAATTTAGAACCACCAAATTTGGTATACTATCTCATGATACTCTAACTTAGACGCTAGACGGTTTTTGGAAGAGGTTGGAGCCCGCGGGGTCGCCCCCCCCTCATAAAATTTCATAAAATCTACAGTTTTTATCTTAGAACCACTAAATTTGGTATACTATCTTATGGTACTCTAACTTAGTCGGCAGACCATTTTTGGAACGGGTCAAGGCCCGGAGTGTCAGAGCCCCCCACATACAAAATTTTCTTAAAAACTACAGTTTTCAATTCAGAACCACCTAATCTGGTATACTATCTCATGGTACTCTAACTGAGATGCTAGACGGTTTTTGGAAGGGGTTGGAGCCAGGGGGTCAGAACCCCCCCCCCCCCCCCGAATAAAAACTTTTTCGTAAATACTACAGTTTTCAATTTAGAACCACCAAATTTGGTATACTATCTCATGGTACTCTATCTTAGACGCTAGAATGTTTTCTGAAGGGGTTGCAGCCCGGGGGTCGCCCCCTCATAAAAATTTCGTAAAATCTACAGTTTTCATATTAGAACCACCAAATTTGGTATACTATCCTATAGTGCTCTAACTTAGACGGCAGACCGTTTTTGGAACAGGTCAAGGCCCGGGGGTCAGAGCCCCCCACATACAAAATTTTCTTAAAAACTACAGTTTTCAATTCAGAACCACCTAATCTGGTATACTATCTCATGGTACTCTAACTTAGACGCTAAACGGTTTTTGGAAGGGGTTGGAGCCCGGGGGTCAGACCCCCGAATAAAAACTTTTTCGTAAAATCTACAGTTTTCAATTTAGAACCACCAAATTTGGTATACTATCTCATGGTACTCTAACTTAGACGCTAGACGGTTTTTGGAAGGGGTTGGAGCCCGCGGGGTCGGGCCCTCCTCATAAAAAATTTCGTAAAATCTACAGTTTTTATCTTAGAACCACCAAATTTCGTATACTATCTTATGGTACTCTAACTTAGTCGGCAGACCGTTTTTGTAACGGGTCAAGGCACGGGGGGGGGGGGGTCAGAGACTCCACATACAAAATTTTCTTAAAAACTACAGTTTTCAATTCAGAACCACCTAATCTGCTATACTATCTCATGGTACTCTAACTTAGACGCTAGACAGTTTTTGGAAGCGGTTGGAGCCCGGGGGTCAGACCCCCTTCCGAATAATTTTTTTTTGTAAAATCTACAGTTTTCAATTCAGAACCACCAAATTTGGTATACTATCTCATGGTACTCTAACTTAGACAGTAGACCGTTTTTGGAAGGAGTTGGAGCCCGGGGGTAAAGCCCCCATAAAAATGCCGCGTAAAATCTACAGTTTTCTATTTAGAACCACCAAATTTGGCATACTCTCTCATGGTACTCTAACTTAGACGGTAGACGGTTTTTGGAACGGGTCGGGAACGGGGTCAGAGTCCCTCCGCCCATAAATATTTTTTCGTAAAAACTAAAGTTTTCAATTTAGAGCTACCAAACTTAGTATACTATATAATGGTGTTCTAAATTAAACGGTAGATGGTTTTCAGAACGGGTCGGGGCAAGGGTGGTTACCCCCCCCTACACACAAACTTTCGTAAAATCTATAGTTTTCAATTTAGAACCACCAAATTTTGTGTATTATCTCATGGGACTCTGACTTAGACGGTAGAAGGTTTTTGGAACGGATCAAGGCCCGGGGGTAAGACCCCCCCCCCCACATACAAAATTTTCTTAAAATTTTTATTTTTCAATTCAGAACCACCAAATTTTGTGTCATGAAACTCTAACTTAGCGGGAGACGGTAAGTGAAAGCGCAACATTATTAACTTGATTTGTTATGCAAACCTTATAAATACGACCACAGCGATTAAAAGTTACTAAAGAGTCCTTGTAACTAATATTTTTTGACCGAGTGCAAGTACAATTTACGAAATGTCAACAGGTCAAAATATCTAAAGTAACAATGAAATTTGGAATATTTCTTTTTCTTTCCTTTTATTTCAGTTTTGACACTTGTATTAAGTTTTAAAAACATATATTTCTCCTGTCGTATACCTTCATTGTGCTTTAAACAGAATTTCTTACCATGTTTTGGGTATTTTGTTTCGTGTGGTTGCAGTTTTTTTAATGTTTTGGGCATTTCATTTTGTGTGGTTACTTCTTTTTATGTTTTGGGCATTTTACTTTGTATGGGTGTTTTTGTTATGTTTTTGCTCTTTTCTTTTCTGTGGTGGTTGTAATGTCGACAGGGTGAAAAGGGGAAACTGTGGACAGTCACGATGCCTACTTGCTTCTAATTTTTTTCAAATACAGCACATGATTTTGTATTGAGTTATACCACTTACTCATTAAGCGACTACAGGTTTCTTTAAATATGAACGTTTTCTTAGAGCCTTTTGTTTCCTCTACCTAGCTTTTTCGGTTCCGCAATTTCTTTTTTTGGTTTTAGAATATTTTCCTTATTATTAATCTATTTTCTCATGCAAACTCTTTATGTAAGGTATGTTTATTCTATCGAAGTATTTTGCAATTATACGTGAAGCCCTGTTGCTGAAGTAAAAAAAAATATTTCCAACTGAAACAACGCAGTTCAGATATTTTCCCGCTGTTAACTCAAAGAATGAAAACAAAAACAACAAATCTGTGCAATGGTTGAGGCATGAGACAGTACTTACTGGTAACCAGGCAAAGTTTTAAGGAAGAATGAGCTTAAGAATTTCTAACTGCAACAAAAAAGAGCATCCGCACTGTATCCCTCTCCATCCCCTAGTGCCGGCCTTTGGACGTCTTGAAAGAGAAGTCTTAAGGACACATCTGTATCGTAATTGCCTGAGCATTCGCGACAATCTTCTGGTGTCGTAGTAGAAAAACATACTTCCTACTTCGCCTAAATTGCTTGGATGCAATGCCAACGAACAAAGTTTTGCTCTCGCATTGGATTTCTATTGCTTTTGATGGAATACTTTTCCCATGGGGTTCACCGCTTTCACTATAGTCTTCAGGTCAGGCGGCAATACACCCCAACGTAAAACACCAATTTCACGGCAATTAACTGCAATTAGCGAAAGAGAGGGGCGGTACAGGAAATAAGTCGAACGAGACAGATCTGAACTTAGAAAGTCGGGGGAAGGTGTTGCATGAAAAACTGTGTTTGACTTACAGATCATTTGGCACGTAGGGACGTAGGTTTCGTTTAATATGTTACGGGGTAAACAAATTGTCTTTTCAGTATAACAATTTTCTTTCATACGCATGGTGCAACACAAAAAATTTGAATTTATTTTTGAGAATTAGCATGACGCCTACCGGCCCAGAGTACAGCTGCCCAGTCCGCGCCTGCGGCCGCCTCCAGAACCTAGCTCCCCGGTTCTTCGCATCTGTGTATCCCCCGCCTGGAGCGTCCCAGCTGTAAAATACATGTACATCTGCGTTTTGGAAAAACAAAAGATAAGATGCCGATCCTTAAAATTAACCACTTCTTGTGACCGCAGGTACGAAAATCTTGAACTTCGCTTAAACCCTAACTGGAGGAACAAGCTTCACGTGATTGTCTGTATTCTGAGTGTTTTATTGAATGGTTGCTCATTAGTTCGTAGTTGACTGGAGAACAGAGAACGTGCTTGTTGAAACCTTTGTTGTGCGTTGTCAAGTGATAATAGTGGAAATATATCATTCTAAATATTTTGGAAAGAGAAAGTGCATTGTTTTCCGAAGGCACTATGCAGATGAAGAATGCAACATAAATAGTTAACTCACAAAAAGAAAATGATTTGCTGAAATGGAAAGGGTATTTATTTTGCCATAACAGAGTGCGAGGTGATTTACGGTATTGTCATTGTATTGAAAGAAATTATGGAAATTGTACTGACTTTGCTAATACTATTCTTATTGGAGATGAACACAGGATGCACAATGAGAAACCACATAATCATGCTCCAAGACCGGAGAAAAGTGATGTTGCTGTTGCAAGAGCGCAAATAAAAGAACGAGCGAGAAATACGGACGAAGCCCCTGCACAAATTATTCAAACCGTGACAACGTCAATGGCTACGGTAAATGCAGCTTACATGCCTAATATGGATGCACTAAGGCAAGTTGTAAAAAAGAGAAGACATGCCTGCGGAGCCTACGACTTCAGAACGGATCGATGCCCCAATAAATTTACAGGAGAAGATGGTGCAAAATTTCTTGGCAGAGATAGCGCATTTGGACATCAAATAATTATTTTATTTTTAACAGAGAATAATTTACGAAAGCTTAAAGAAGCACCCCTCTGGATTATGGATGGGACATTTGAAACTTGTCCAACCCTTTTTAGGCAATTATGTTCCATTCAGGCTATGGTTGAAACGAATCCAGAGATGCACAGACTTGTCCCACTAGTTTATGGGTTACTTTCCAGCAAGTATAAATAATATAATACTATTATAAAGTATTTTTGTAGGATTTACAAGACTATGCATCCGACTATGATATTCAGCTTGCACCACAATATACGCATAATAATAGATTTTGAAATAGCTACCGTTATAATGCTGCTTAAAAGGAATTTGGAAGCAGCACACACAAATGTTGTTGGTTTCATCTCGGAAAAAAATGTGCTGAGGAATATCCATCCTCTGGCATAGCCTTGGAATATAAGGAAAACAGTGAGTTTGCTCTCAAAGTCAGACATTTGCAAGCACTCGCCTTTTTTTCATCTGATGAAATTCCAGCTGCTTTTGAAGAAGTGAAATCAATTTTACTAGAATATGTAGATTCTGTAGTTCAGTGGTTTGAGGAAAATTATGTTCTTGTAAAATTTCGTGGAAGCAGAAGAAACAATCCAAGCAGAAGCCTTCCGCTGTTCCCACCAACAATTTGGTCAGTTAGTGAAAACAATTTATTTGGCTTTCCCAGAACACAAAACGAACTTGAAAGATTAGACAGACGCTGGAATACAATTCTGGGAGAGAGAAAACTGTGACTGTACGAAATAATCAGTGAAATTGCGAAAGAGCAGAGAACAACTATGGCTAAAATCGAAAGAGTGATAGCACAGATTCCAACAAATCCACCCAGAAGAGAAACGCTGGCAAGATAAAAAGGAATTCGAACTTCTTTGGTGCACAGAGACAATGTTAACATGCTGGACATTTTAAGAGGAATTTCATATAATTCTACCCTTTACTAAAATGTGCTGGTATTTCTCACTAATTGAATTATACCTTTTACTAACTTGTATTTGAATTTTTCAAGAATGTAATTCCGCCGAAGATGCAAGAATGTAAAACACAACGCAAAATTAAAAAAGTCAAAATTTTCAAAATAGCATGTCAAAAACATAAAATGTCAAAAAGTAATCCAAAATGTGAAACATATAAAAATTCAAAATGCAATCCAAAATGTAAAACAAATAAAAATTCAAAATGCAATCCAAAATGTAAAACAAATAAAAATTCAAAATGCAATCACAAGTCACAAGCATTACAAAAATGCGAAACGCTATGTAACAAGTACAACACAAAATAAAACAAATGCCAAAAAAAATGCATACGCTTTGTAAAATGTACAAAATAAAATAAATGCCATATTCACAAGGATTTCATGACGAGTCAAGTTAAAAATGAGTTTTTACTTAGACTTCAAATAATAATTACTAGCCTCTACACCTTTTTAAGTCTTTAATAAGTGCAACATCATTAACCTGACTTGTCATCAAACATTATCAATATGACCATAGCATACAATCACTTAAAAGACTTGTTAATGGATAAATTGAGGAATCACCAAGTTCAGCGGGTGAAAGTTAATGGCTGTTTATAGTTTTGTACTCGAGTAAATGCGCAACACAGTAAACTTGACTTTCTCTGAAAATTTTATGTATATGAGCACGGTTGATTGAAAACTGATAAAAAGGCTTAAGGCCTGTTTATTAATTTTTGTGCCTCAGTCAAAACGCAGTACCATAACCTTGGCATGTTATCGAAACCTTATGAATACGTCGGACTAAAAATTCCTAAAAAAGTTTACGCCTAAGGTCTTGTAACTAAAGTTTTGTGACAGGGTAAAACTGCAACATTAATAACTTGACATGTTATGTTAACGTTGTGAATATGAGCACGGCGGATTAAAGATTTCAACAAATAGCCTTTGGGATTAATGTGTTGTAGCTGAGTAAAAATGTAACATTATCTTGATTTTCTCTATAAACCAAACTACGTGCTGAAATGGCCCAACTATATATACGTATACTTCAACCATATACCGAAGAGCTGACAAGGTGAAAACAAAAGTGCAATTTTGTACGGTCCCCTAACATTTTATGGGCAGCCTACATGGAAGTGGACACCTTGATATCAAAAACATACTTTTTGTACGGTCCACAACAAATAGCAATGGACACGTCGCAATCTTTGGGAGGGGGGGGTTAACGACCACCGTGATCAATTCAGTGGGCTATCAGCAGTCGGACATTCCCAATTTTGGGCCACTGGTTCCTGGGAAGGGGGACAGTCAGTGCCAGAAGTCAAGCACAACGTCCATGATTCACCGGGATTTGAACCAGGATCCTTCTCGACAAGTGGTCAGAAGCCAGCGCCTAGATCACTCCGCCGCCGTAGCGGCACACGTTGAAATGTATTTTTCATACGGCCCCAAACGCTCTTATGGACATACTAGATTGAACTGGACGCAAATAAATCATTAATATGATTTTTACTAGCAGGGATGCCAGTTATTTGCCAGGTACATATTACTATTTGTGGAATCACCAAGTTCAGCGGGTGAAAGTTAATTAATGAAAAAGATATTCCTGCAATTTTCCAGTAAACTTATTTTAAATTTTTTAATTTAGTTAATTTAATTTTGCGAAACAAAAAAGAAAGGAAAAGGAATGGGAATACTTACCTTCTAGGAGACATCTATAGAACTGCCGTACATCTGGCGTGTGCTTCTGTGAATCCCGCGACACAGAAATGCAATGTACCTATGTGATGTCGCATGCATACGACTTCACATTGGCATTGATCATCTTTTTTTACCGTTTTAAATTTTGAATATCTGGAACTCTCTGTTTACATTACATTATATTTCTTTCTGATAAGCCGTTCGTTGGTAGTGAAAGCTAAACTATATAGATTTGTGTTTTTAATACACCATTAAACGCATATTTTTGCACTTTATTGTTATCTACAGTCCCTAACTTAGACCGTAGGTTGGTTAGTTGGTTAGGTTGGTTGATGGTTTATGGTGCAAGGCCCTCAAAGGGCCAACGAGCGCCTTAGAATGTAAATAGGATATTCTTAAGAGTAAAAAACGGAACTTTTTACGAAAATTTTGCATGGGGCTACTTTGACCCGGGCCCCGACCCCTTCCAAAAACCGTCTACCGTCTAAGTTAGATAACCATAAGTAGTACACCAAATCTGGTTGTCCTAAATTGAAAACTGTAGATTTTACGAAATTTTTATGAGGGGGAGGGGGTCTCACCCCGGGGTTCCATCCCCTTCGAAAAACCGTCTAGCGTCTAAGTTAGAGTTTCATGATACCAAATTTGGTGGTTCTGAATTGAAAACTGTAGTTTTTAAGAAAATGTTGTATGTCTGTGTGTGTGTGCGGGGCGGGGGGGGAGCTCCGACTCCCAGGGCTTGACCCGTCCCAAAAACCGTCGACCGTCTAAGTTAAAGTACCATGAGATAGTATACCAAATTTGGTGGTTCTAAATTGAAAACTGTAGATTTTACGCGGCATTTTTATGGGGGGGGGAGGCTCTTACCCCCGGGCTCCAACCCCTTCAAGAAATCGTCGAGCGTCTAAGTTAGAGTACCATGCGATAGTATACCAGATTTGGTGGATCTGAATTGAAAACTGCAGTTTTTACGAAAATTTTGTATGTGGGGGCTCTGACCCCCGGGCCTTGATCCGTTCCAAAAACGGTCTACTGTCTAAGTTAGAGTACCATGAGATAGTATACCAAAGTTGGTGGTTCTAAATTGAAAACTGTAGATTTTACAAAAAAATTATTCGGGGGTGTCTGACCCCCGGGTTCCAACCCTTCCAAAAACCGTCTAGCGTCTAAGTTAGAGTACCATGAGATAGTATACCAGATTAGGTGGTTCTGAATTGAAAACTGTAGTTTTTAAGAAAATTTTGTATGTGGGGGGCTCTGACCCCCGGGCCTTGACCTGTTCCAAAAACGGTCTGCCGCCTAAGTTAGAGTACCATAAAATAGTATACCAAATTTGGTGGTTCTAAGATGAAAACTGTAGATTTTACGAAATTTTTTATGAAGGGGGAGCTCCGACCCCGCGGGCTCCAACCCCTTCCAAAAACCGTCTAGCGTCTAAGTTAGAGTACCATGAGATAGTATACAAAATTTGGTGGTTCTAAATTGAAAACTGTAGATTTTGTTGTGTTTTATGTTGTATATAATTCTTTCTTCTGCACAGTTTACTGCACACACAATGTCCCCTACATTATGTTGAATATATTTTGAAATTTTATTGTCCCTGTGTATATAATTTAATGTAAGAAGATGCTCTTCTGAGTACTTTTAGCGATTCTCCACCTTGTCACTGAATACTTATGTACATATGATGCAAATTTTGAGTGTAGCACCACTGTTACATTTCTGTTTTATGAGAAGCTGCCCTTCTGGGTATGCTTAGCGGCTTTCTTTTTTGTCACTGTATAGTTCTGTACATATGATATGACACTTATGAATTGAATTACTGTTCGATTTCTGTTTTTTTTGGAAAGTTGCCCTCCTGGGTCCGTTTAGCGTATTTCTCTCTTGTCACTGCATAATTCTGTGCATATAATAAGTATTTGTGCTTAATTGTTTCTACCATTTCTGTCATATTTCTAAATACTGTTGCACCTGTTAGTTCCCTCTCACCCATGGTCTTTTATGTGAATTAGTACCTTGTGCATATTTAATCTTGAGTATGGTAGTAATACTTAATTGGAATTTGTGAATAGTATAGCATCATGTCTTTTCTTGTCTACAATACTGTAGTATACATTTTCATTTGCATCGCTCGTGCTTTATTGTCTGCCTCTCCATCGCCCTTCGGGGCGAAATAATTTTATGATTTTAACAATATTTTGTTTTACGTTTCACTGGAACTTTCCAGTTGTTGTATATACCACTGTATTTATTGGCAGAATTCTACTGTCATGTACATAGAAATGCTATTTTTATTTAAAGAATAAAGACAATTTTGAAATGTAGATTTTACGAAAAAGTGTTTATTCGGGGGGTCTGACCCCCAGGCTCCAACCCCTTCAAAAAACCGTCTAGCGTCTAAGTTAGAGTATCATGAGATAGTATACCAGATTAGGTGGTTCTGAATTGAAAACTGTAGTTTTTAAGAAAATTTTGTATTTGGGGGCTCTGACCCCCGTGCCTTGACCCGTTCCAAAAACGGTCTGCCGTCTAAGTTAGAGTACCATAAGATAGTATACCAAATTTGGTGGTTCTAAGATGAAAACTGTCGATTTTACGAAATTTTTTATGAGGGGGGGGGCTCCGACCCCGCGGGCTCCAACCCCTTCCAAAAACCGTCTAGCGTCTAAGTTAGAGTTTCATGATACCAAATTTGATGGTTCTGAAATGAAAACTAGATTTTACGAACATTTTGTATGTAGGGGGAGCTCTGACTCCCCGGGCCTTGACCCATTCCAAAAACCGACAACCGTCTAAGTTCGAGTACTATGAGATAGGATACCTGATTTGGTGGTTCTGAATTGAAAACTGTAGATCTTACGAATATTTTGTGTATGGGGGCTCTGACCAACCGGGCACCTGACCCGTTCCAAAAACCGTCTACCGTCTAAGTTAGAGTACCATGAGATAATATACCAAATTTGGTAGTTCTAAATTGAAAACTATATTTTACGGCAATTCTGTAGGGGGACCCTAACCCCCCTCTCCAACCGCTTCCCAAAACCGTCTACAGTCTAAGTTCGAATACCACGAGATAGTATACCAGATTTGGTGGTTCTGAATTGAAAACTGTAGATTTTACGAAAATTTTGTATATGGGGGGCTCTGTTCAACCGGGCCCCTGCCCCGTTCCAAAAACCGTCTACCGTCTAATATTTTTAGTGCCAAAGAAAAACGTAATATTCCTATCCTGTCTGCGTGGCCAAACTTTATAAATTTGATCAGGGAGCAAGACGTTCGAAATCGTACGTTTTCCTGCATTCGTTTTGTATGTAACCAAAATCTGTAAACGCGACGAATTGACGTAGTCGACGAATTGACGTAGTCGACGAATTTGTCCGTGACGAATTGACGTAGTCGGCGAATTTGTCCGCGACGAATTGACGCAGTCGACGAATTGACGCGCGACGAATTGACGCAGTCGACGAATTGACGCGCGACGAATTGACGTAGGCGACGAATTGACGCACGCGATGAATTGACGTAGAACCTACATTTACCTTAGACAGCATATATCAAGTGAGTGTTGCATTGATGAAGAAATTAAGCGGCGTATGAAACTTGTATGGAGAGTTCTTGGAGGAAACGGTAAAATTTTTAAGAGCGGTATACCATTGTGTCTTAAAAGAAAAATGTTTAATCAATGCATCCTGCCTGTGCTTACGTGTGAAGCACAGAGACATGAACCTTAACTAGAAAAGACATGCAGAAAACTCAAAGAGGCGTGGAGAGGTTTATGTTTGAGGCAAACCGGCATGATAAGAAGAGTAACTTGTGGATAAGGAAATTGACAAGTGCGGGTGACATTATGACCAGAGTAAAATCACTGAAATGGCAATTAGCTAGACATGACACCAGAAGAACGGACCGCCGATGGACAACCGAAATTTTCGACTAGATTCCGAGAGACAGAAAAGGACACAGAAAAAGGCCACATGTGACATGGATGAATGAAATTCGAAAGCATGCTGGAGTGACATGGAGGAGACAGGTTCAAGACAGACAGTTGCGGAAGAAACTTGGAGAGACAACAGCGTATTGATAAATATTAACAATGTTGATGGTAGTGATATATATACGGTCGAGTCACATTATTGTGACCACCAGCTAATATCCAAAGTTACTGCTGTGTGCAGCGCAGATAGCAGCTAGACGGGCTGTGGGTGACTCAGTGAGATGCTGGAAGGTGTTCACAGGTACGTGAAGCCATGCTGACTGCAGAGAATCTGACAGCTGCTGGAGGGTGCGTGGTGGAGGATCCATAAAGCGAAAAACACGATCGAGGTGGTCCCCCAGATGCTCAATTGGGTTTAAGTCTGGGGAATTAGGGTGCCAGGGAAGTACTTTGAAGTTTTCGTCGTGCTCTTCCAACCAGTCTCGGACATTTCTAGCTGTGTGACACGTTGCATTGTCATGCTGCAATATCCATTCCGCTTCAGGAAAGACAATCAGCATGTATGGGTGTACGTGGTCTGCAAGGATTGATTCTTAAGGAATTCGGTCCACAGTACCTTCCACAGGTATGAGTGGACCTTGACAATGCCACGAAAACATTTCCCAGATCATAACGCTACACCCACCAGCTTGTGTTCTTCCAGCAATGGTTGAAGAGTGTTGGTTCTCCGACATTTATCGCCTTATACGCCAACGTCCATTCGTTCGATGAAGCAGAAAACGTGACTCGTCGGTGAAGGTAATTCTATGCCAATCAGTGGAGGTCCGATTTCATACTGCCGTGAAAATGTAAGGCTTTTCTGCCGATGCACCTTCGTTATCGTAGGTGTAGTGACCATCCGTCTGCATCGGAGCCCCATACGTAGCAGGGTTCGCTGAACTGTCGTCTTAGACACACTTCCTGTAGCCCCAAGTTTATTCGGCCAGTCAGTTGCTCCACCGTAGCTTGTCGATCGTTCCTGAAGCACCTTCAAAACCGACGTTCACCTCTCATATCAATGGCACGTGGTGCTCCGCCGTTTTCACGTCCCTAATTCGCAATGGTTTCATTTCTCTAATCACAAAAATTTTTAATCACAGCAGCACGCGAACAGATCATAAACTGCGCTGTTTCAGAATTACTGTCAACCTTAGCCAGAAAGCCGATAATCATCCCTTTTTGCAAATCTAATACATCGCTCCTTTTATAAATGACAGCAACGATTGATATGTTTTCAGAATACCTGCAGCACACCTTATATACACTATAAGCCAGCTCATGACGCGTGCCTTCTTTCATTGGCTACGCGCTGTTGAAGTCAAAAGTAGGAGGTGGTCACAATAATGTTTCTGGATTGTGCATATATAGACAGGGGTAGTCATAATTATTCGTCCCATGAGTGTATATCTTGGGAAACTTAAGCATATTAAGGGATTTCGGGTTGACAAACAGCTGTTTTCGAAACGACGTGAGAGCAAGAACAGGCATTAACAAATTGCTTAGTTTTATAATGATCCCATAATTCACTGCACTGTTGTACGTCTAAATGTTTTTAGCACGTCTTTTGTAAAAGATCGTGCTTCTATTATCGGCTTGTCCGTCCGTCAGTCCGCCCGTCCGCCCGTCCGTCCGCCTGTACCCACGATATCTCAGCAACTATTGGTCCGATTTGAATTTTTTTTTTTTTTTGCATTGGGAAGCTTAAAATATGCAAATGGTGATCCTTTATTTCGTTTTTTAACGATGTACAATTTCGCCGGTAGAGGGCGTAAACGCAGATGATGTCAATTCAAAAATACGCTTTATTCCACATATTTGCTTCTAAACATCCGATTGAAAAAACATATATATCTTTCGATTCCATTTATGCCGAAGAGTATTTTAGATTAGTTACTTTTTCAAAGTACGCATAGATTTTCCGCTAGGAGGCGTAAAAGTAAATCACATTTTCCCCGATAACTCTTCTTCTGAAACTCCGATTTTAAAATTTTTTTCTTCAGCGGATATATCTCCTGGTGGAAAATCTTTTGCATCTAATTTCAAATTTTTGGTAAAGAATACTTTGGCCACCAGGGGGCGTAAGTGTTAATTTTGCTTCTGATGTATTTGCCATAAAATCGTAGATTCTAAACTATCGATTAAAAAATTCTTTCGTAAACTGATGCCACTCACATCGATAAACCTTTTTGAAATATTTTCTTCTTAAAATATTCCACAGTTTCTCCGCCAGGGGGCGTAGATGTATATTTTATTTTTCTCAATATCTCTACTTCCAGGAGTCCGATTTGAAAAATTCCTTCTTTGTTGGATAATGTTTTCCGTGTGACATGTTTTTCATATAATTTCAAAATTTTCAAGTAATTCATAGACTTTCCGCTAGGAGACGTAGCGGTAAATTGCGTTTCCCCGTATATCTCTGCTTCTAAATCTCCGATTTGAAAACTTCTTTCTGCACCGGATACAGCTCCTGATGGGAAATCGTTTGCACATAATTTCTAATTTTTGTAAAAAAATAGTTTCGTCACCAGGGGGCGTAAATCTTAATTTCCCCTTCTGTTGTATTTGCAGCAAAATATGAGCTTTTAAAATCTCGATTGAAAAAAACGTCGTTTGTTGACCGATACTACTCATGTCGACAAACCTTTTAGGAAAATGTTCTTCTTGAAAAAATGCATCGTTTCTACACCAGGGGGCGTAGATGTATATCTTATTTTTGTCAATATCTCTACTTCTAAGAGTCCGATTTGAAAAATTCCTGCTTTGTTGGATAGTGTTTCCAATGCGAAATGTTTTTCCTATAAATTCAAAATTCTCAAGTAAATCATAGACTTTCCGCTAGGAGGCACAAAGGTAAATTGCGTTTTCTGCGTTATTTCTGCTCCTAAAGCTCTGATTTGAAAAATTCTTCCTGTATCACATACAAGACCTGATGGAAAATATTTTTCACATAATTTCTAATGTTTGGTAAAGAATGGTTTAGCCACCAGGGGTCATATGTGTTAATTTCTGCTTCTGAAGTATTTGTTGCAAAAACTGGGCTCCTGAAAACTCGACTAAAATTTTTTTCTTGGACCGATACCGCTTATACGGATAAACCTTTTGAGAATACTTTCTTCCTAAAATAATGCATGGTTTTCCCACCAAGGGACGTAAAGTCACATCTTATTTTTGTCGATATCTCTGTTTCTAAGAATTCGTGAGCTCGCGATTCCGTTTACAGCAATATCTGAGGGATTAAAAACCCGACTGAAAATCTTCTTTCTTTGGTCAGATCTATTATTTTCCATACCGGTTCCATTGACTTTGAATAGCTTTGATAAATTTAATTTGCGCCAGAACGGATTCAAAAGACGTGCTTATTACACCCACAAATTCGGTGTCAACTTTCTTGTTAATTGATGTTGCCTAAAGGTTATTTCAAAATACAGCGCACATGTTTCCGTTTAAGAAAAACGCAGAGATACAATCATGTTTCTTCTCTTCTGGCGGTGTACACGTGAATTTCCGCAGGAAGGAAAGTGCGTCGCTCCTCAGGAACCTTGAAGAACGGCTTTAGAAGCTGTTATTTCGAAATCAGGGAATGCTTCTCTGAGCAGATTTTATCTATTTTAGGCTTGTAGATAACTAAATTATCCTTATTTCTGTCGAAACCAAATGACTTCACAGCCCTAAATTTTTCACGTTGTACTAGATCAGGCTGAAATGTGATATTTCAGAATTTTTTCAATTGCTCCTTGAATTTTTATCCAGAATGCTTATATTTAGTTTTCACACGTGATTGCGTAGAAGCAGACTGTATGCGAAACATTCATTCGTTTATTTCTCTAAATAGAAATTATGTTTGACAAAACTCAGGTGAAGCAAGTGTTATATGTGTATATATACATTTATAACACTATATATATATCATCATCATCATTGTCAACCATTATCAATCCACTGCTGGACGAAGGTCTCCCCAAGTTTCCTCCACAACGGTCTGTCTTGTGCCAGTCTCCTCCATGTCACCCCTGCATACTTTCGAATTTCATCCACCCATCTCCCATGTGGTCTTCTTCTGGGTCTTTTCCTGTCCCTTGGAATCCAATCTAAAATTTCGGCTGTCCATCGATGATCTGTCCTTCTGGCAGTATGTCCAGCCCATTGCCATTTCAGGGATTTAACTCTGATCATGATGTCTTCCACTCTTGTCATTTTTCGGATCCACGAGTTCCTCTTCTTATCTCTCCTGGTTACACCAAGCATGCACCTCTCCATGCTACTTTGAGTTGTCTGCAGCCTTTGTATGTCTCTTTTAGTTAAGGTCCACGTCTCTGCACCATACGTAAGCACTGGAAGGATGCATTGATCAAACACTTTTCTTTTAAGACATAATGGCATATTGCTCTTGAAAATTATGCTGTTTCTTCCAAAAGCTCTCCAGGCAAGTTTTGTACGCCGATTAATTTCTTCATCAATGTGACCCTCACTTGATATCTGCTGTCCAAGATAAACGTACTTATCTGTTATCTCCAGCTTTTCTCCATCAATCGATAAATCTTCATTTCTTGTAAAAGCATTGAACATCACTTTTGTCTTCTGAAAGTTCATTTTTAATCCCACTTCTTTACTCTTGTCAGCAAGTTCCTGGATCATACTCTGCAGCTCTGATGGGCTAGTTGCAAAAATGACTACGTCATCAGCAAAACGAAGGTGGGTTAGATAATCTCCATTAATCTTTATCCCCTTGTTTTCCCAGCTCAGTGACTGAAAAACACCCTCCAATGTGGCATTAAAGAGCTTCGGAGATATGGTGTCACCTTGTCTCACTCCCTTTCCAATTTTTATGTGTGTTGTATTTTCAAACAGCCTAATCTTTGCACTTGCATTTTCATAGATGTTATTAATAATATTAATGTATGCATCTTCAATACCGCAGGTTTTCAGAGCCATTGTAACTGCTGATGGTTTCACCGAATCAAAGGCTTTTTCATAATCGATAAAAGCCATGCACAATGGAAGTTCATATTCCCTCGCTCTTTCAATTAGTTCTCTCAGCACATGGATATGATCTATTGTGCTGTAGCCATTTCTGAATCCAGCTTGTTCTCTCGGTTGAGCCATGTCCAGTGTTACCTTCAAGCGGTGTGAAAGAACTTTAGTGAAGATTTTATAAACTACTGATAGGAGGCTGATAGGTCTGTAGTTTCCGAGATCCTCAATGTCACCTTTCTTATGTAGCAGGATCATTGTAGCGGTGTTCCAATCCTCAGGAATCTTTCCTTCATTAAGGCATCGAGTGAAAATTTGGGCGAGTACTGTTTCGATTTCTCCACTTGCTTCTTGTATGATGTCTACAGTAATTCCATCTTCTCCTGGAGCTTTTCCCCTCTTCATGTTCTTGATTGCATGTGCAACTTCTGCTGGAAGGACTGGAGGAACTCTGGTACTGGTATCTTTCATGATGTCTGGAGTGCATGTATCATCCCTTTCATATAATTTGGAGTAGAAATCTTTCACTCTTGTCAAAATTTCGCCTCTATTTCTTGTTACAGAACCATCTTCTTTTCTCAGTGCCATAATCTGTTTTCTTCCCTTACTGAGATGTCCCTTTGCTATCTTTAGGCTTTGGTTGTTTTCAATTGCTTTCCTCACTAGTTCACAGTTGAATTTTCTTACGTCTTCAGTGATACTTTTTCGTATTGTCTTGCATAGCTCTATGTATTCCACTTTGGAAGTCACATCTTCTTTAGTCGTCCTCATCTCTCTTCTTTTTTGCATCAACATTTTCGTTTTTCCTGATAATTTATTTACATGCAATATATACGTATTATATATATATACATACATACATACATACATACATACATACATACATACATACAGGGCGTTCAAAAAGTCTCTCCGCAGTAAGTATCCTGGGTTATGTGGTCGTAGGTTAGATAGAAATCATATAAATGTATTACGGAATGTATAATTTACTCACTTATTTACAGAAAGTGTTGAACTATCATTCTTCATATAAATTTCACACATCCGCGAGAGTCAAAAAGTCCCTCCGCAGTAACGTTAAGGCTGTCCCACTTAATTTTGATGGTGGTACGGTCAAACTGTTTGAATTAAGTAAATGAATGTACGATGTCATCGCTCTGTCCACGTTATTTTATAAACAACGAATAGCAACTGAAAAATTGTTCATCGACACCGCTGGGATCGAACCCAGATCTCTCGATAACTAGCCGAGTGTGTTCGCTTTACGCTACGGTGCCAACACTTCACAGCGCTATTCGTAGTTTATCAGTCAGCATCAGACTATACATATCCATATTGATGGGCTCAGCAATTAATGTGTCGCCATCTAGTGGCATTCAACAGAGCAAGCTGTTTAATTACAGCTGATAATTCCAAAGGGCGATAGAAATGGTGAATATATTTCAAATACGTGGAGGTAATATAAATGTATGATGTACTCGCTCTGTCCACGTTATTTTATAAACAACGAATAGCAACTGAAAAATTGTTCATCGTCACCGCTGGGATCGAACCCCAGATCTCGCGATAACTAGCCGAGTGCGTTCGCTTTACGCTACGGTGCCAACAATTCACAACGCTATTCTTTTTCAATCTTCTTAATATTAAATTCATCCATATTGACAAATAAGGCATTAATTCCGACACAGCATGCAATGGAACGGGAAGTTAGCACGTCAAACGAAAACCTCTCAGTGCTCAATGCAAAATATGAGATGTGAAAAGTAACACTCAGTCTTACAATGTGACACGCAGGGTGGGAGAGAATGAATCTCCAGAAAAACAGGTGGCAGGCGTTTGCCTGTATCTTGCTCTGGGCAATCGCACTGTAAAGAAACGCAAAGGAAGTATCGTTTAACGATAAGGTATCGTTGGTTGGTGGAAATCTTCGTTGTTTTAAGAAAGATACGGCAATATTTTTGTATTACAAATCATTTTTCACTCCGCTGGCACCAATGCCGAGCACAAAATTCCACCGTACGCATTTTTTAAAAAATATTTTTTCTTTCTTTCAAAAATAAAACGGGAATGAAAGCGGGTCAAAATCGGGTGAGGAACACCTTGACTCTACCGGTTTAATCGGCAAGAAATTGCCGACCTGTTGACCCGTGGTTTCCATCTGTGCTTACAGAGCTGCTAATGATAGTTGTTCAACCTCCTAACAAGCAAACAAAAGTATGCTTGTTTGCTTGTTTGAGGAGTTTGCTTGTATGATTCTCTTTGTGGATGCTTCTATCGGATAGCTTCCACAAAGAGAAGAATTTAGCAGGTATTTTCTAATTCTTCACATTGAACAGTTTTGCCGCTAGAAAACGCAAGTGCGTATTCGGATGTACAGCCGTATCTCCGCTTCCAAACATTTGCTTGGAGCAATTTGTGATGAACCTGTTGTCGTTCACTAATCGTAACATTATGCTTCAAGTCATGCAATTTTCTAGCTGGATAACGAAAATATAATTTTCGTAATTATCTCGGCTCATAAAACCTTTTTGGAAGGCTCGTTTTTGCTTGACAATTTTCACCAACACAAAATTTTGTCGCTACAATCTTAAACACATATTTCCAATCGGACTCATTGCTCCGTTTTTGAAGCGCTGTTCTAAAAGGAAACCTTTTGATTAGAAAAATCCCTACGAGAAACAGTTTATATATTCTGCTAGGAGATAATATGTGTTTCTACTTACAATCACATTTCTGTTCCGACAAAACCGCCTGAAAAACTATTCTCGTAAGCTAGCTTTCTTCATTGTAAAACAAAAGCTGCGTGCATTTTTTCTTTCCAGCGATGTATAGCTATTTTTGCTAGAGAAAAGGACTTGTGTTTCTATCTCCGATTTTAATATTTGGACCAAACAAATTTCATGTTTGCGTCCGACTTTAGTCTTTATAGAACATTTTTGTCAGTTATCATAGTCCCTCAATTATAAGGTTTAATAAATATCCGATTGTCGCTCCATTTTACTTTATCACTCATTCCTTCTCCAATGCGTCAGAAGAGATATTTATTTTACCCGAAATTTATTCAATATGCCTCTTAATTTCCAGTTGAAGATGTGATTTAGTTTCTTAAAGAAGGCTTTTCAAAGACACCTTTTAAAGAACAGCTTATTGTTTTTGGATTCGCAATATTATTCTTATTCGCGGTTTTCCTTTATCATACGTTTGATCTTCGCATCTGAAACTACATTCTTTTTGTCTTGCACCTACCCTTTGGAAACCAAGTCTCGTAAGAATCCATGTAAAACCTTTTAGGATATCATTGTACGGTAGAATGTGCAATAACAAAAAGCTTAACAAAATGTGTTCGCCTTACATTTACTTTGGTATCAGGAATTACTCCAACGAAAGTTATGTTTGAACACATGTGCCTCGAAAAAAATCACTGTTACAGAAAAGTCATGAATGGAATACGGGATCACACCATAAAATACAAATTTTGAAGATGACAATCCGTTTTTTATTTTAAATATTACAAGGAATGTAAGTCAGATAACATCCGAAAACTTGAAATTTTCGTCGTCCTGGAGCGGGAACCGAACCCAAATTAATCGGAAACTTGAGACTTGGTTGTTCTGGATGGTGTAGTGGTTAGCATACCCGGGCGCTATCTGGGAGACGCGGATTCGATTCCAGCTCCAGGACGACGAAATATTCAAGTTTCCGGATGTTATCTGACTTACCATCCTTGTCATATTTACAACAAAAAACGGATTGTCATCTTCAAAATTTGTTACAGAAAAGCTTTATCTTTCGAACGAGGAAGACATCCATTGTTTGCGAGGGATATCATAAAGTTTGAATTCTTCTTGCAAAATCGAAGGTATGAAACTGAGATCCGGGTCCTATTAAGATGGTTTCTCGATACTATAGAGAAAAACAACAAAAATTTTATATATTCCATAACACTGCAGTACTTGCTTGAACCAAAGGTTTTGTGTTCAGAGAAAAACAATTTAGCAGTAATCCAGTTTTTTAGCATCTTTTGAAAAACTGGACAGCATCAGCTATGTCCGTACGTCCATCTCTGTGGAACTAATATATCTTCATCGTTAGTCGGATTTGAAAAATTCGTTGGGACATATTGTGACGTACCTGCCAGCAAGACGCACACGACATAAAGGCAGATAGGAATCAGAATAAATGTCTGCGTAGCTCAGTTGGTAGAGCGACTTGTTCCGGAATAAGCGGCTTCTGGTTCGAATCCCGGCGTAGACCAAAAATGACGGAGAAATTTACTTCGTTATAATGGCGCCCGAACTATCCGGATGACCCGACCGTTCAAAATCTCGCAATGGTGTGATGTTATTTCCACACCGCGAGACAGGAAAAATCAGAGAATTCCTTCTCCAGCGTTTCGAAAAATAAAAATGTGTGATGTTGCATTCCTCACAGCAGATTGACTGGGAGTTCTCAAGTGCACGTTCTACAGTGGATGGCTGCCTGCAACGATTCATGGTCACGGCTGACCCGTGGGCCATGCCCCGGCCCTCTTTCGCGGGGGGGGGGAGATGTGACGTACCTGCCAGCAGGACGCACACGACATAAAGGCAGATAGGAATCAGAATAAATGTCTGCGTAGCTCAGTTGGTAGAGCGACTTGTTCCGGAATAAGCGGCCTCGGGTTCGAATCCCGGCGTAGACCAAAAATGACGGAGAAATTTACTTCGTTATAATGGAAAGCTTTTTCTTCCACAGCAAAAGAACTGAAAGTACTTTTGTGCTTCGATATTCATCATCATCATGATTGTCAACCGTTATCAATCCACTGCTGGACGGAGACTAGCACAAGACAGACCATTGTGGAGAAAACTTGGGGAGACCTTCCCCAAGTTTTCTCCACAATGGTCTGTCTTGTGCTAGTCTCCTCTATGTCACTCCTGCATACTTTCGAATTTCATTCACCCATCTCCCATGTGGTCTTCTTCTGGGTCTTTTCCTGTCTCTTGGAATCCAATCTAAAATTTCGGCTGTCCATCGATGATCTGTCCTTCTGGCAGTATGTCCAGCCCAATACCATTTCAGATATTTAACTCTAATCATGATGTCTTCCACTCTTGTCATTTTTCGGATCCACGAGTTCCTCTTCTTATCTCTCCTGGTTACACCAAGCATGCACCTCTCCATGCTACTTTGAGTTGTCTGCAGCCTTTGCATGTTTCTTTTAGTTAAGGTCCACGTCTCTGCACCATACGTAAGCACTGGAAGGATGCATTGATCAAACACTTTTCTCTTAAAACATAATGGCATATTGCTCTTGAAAATTACGCTATTTCTTCCAAATGCTCTCCAGCCAAGTTTTGTACGCCGATTAATTTCTTCATCAATGTGACCCTCACTTGATATCTGCTGTCCAAGATAAACGTACGTGTCTGTTATCTCCAGCTTTTCTCCATCAATCGATGAATCTTCATTTCTTGTAAAGGCATTGAACATCACTTTTGTCTTCTGAAAGTTCACTTTTAATCCCACTTCTTTACTCTTGTCAGCAAGTTCCTAGATCATACTCTGCAGCTCTGATGGGGTAGTTGCAAAAATGACTATGTTATCAGCAAAACAAAGGTGGGTTAGATAATCTCCATTAATCTTTATCACCTTGTTTTCCCAGCTCAGCGACTGAAAGACACCCTCCAATGTGACATTAAAGAGCTTTGGAGATATGGTGTCACCTTGTCTCACTCCCTTTCCAATGTTTATGTGTGTTGTATTTTCAAATAGCCGAATCTTTGCACTTGCATTTTCATAGATGCTATTAATAATATTAATGTATGCATCTTCAATACCGCAGGATTTCAGAGCCATTGTAACTGCTGATGGTTTCACCGAATCAAAGGAATTTTTCATAATCGATAAAAACCATGCACAATGGAAGTTCATATTCCCTCGCTCTTTTAATTAGTTCTCTCAGTACGTGGATATGATCTATTGTGCTGTAGCCACTCCTGAATCCAGCTTGTTCTCTCGGTTGAGCCATGTCCAGTGTCCCCTTCAAGTGGTGTGAAAGAACTTAAGTGAAGATTTTATAAACAACTGATAGGAGGCTGATAGGTCTGTAGTTCCCGAGATCTTCAATGTCACCTTTTTTATGTAGCAGGATCATTGTAGCGGTGTTCCAATCCTCAGGAATCTTCCCCTCATTAAGGCATCGAGTGAAAATTTGGGCGAGTACTGTTTCGATTTCTACACTTGCTTCTTGTATGATGTCTACAGTAATTCCATCTTCTCCTGGAGCTTTCCCCAGCTTCATGTTCTTGATTGCATGTGCAACTTCTGCTGGAAGGACTGGAAGAACTCTGGTACTGGTACCTTTCATGATGTCTGGAGTACATGTATCATCCCTTTCATATAATTTGGAGTAGAAATCTTTCACTTTTGTCAAACTTTCGCCTCTATTTCTTGTTACAGAACCATCTTCTTTTCTCAATACCATAATCTGTTTTCTTCCCTTACTGAGATGTCCCTTTGCTATCTTTAGGCTTTGGTTGTTTTCAATTGCTTTCCTCACTAGTTCACAGTTGAATTTCCTTACATCTTCAGTGATACTTTTTCTTACTGTCTTGCATAGCTCTATATATTCCACTTTGGAAGTCGCATCTTCTTTAGTTGTTCTCATCTCTCTTCTTTTTTGCATCAACATTCTGGTTTTTCCTGATAATTTGTTCACATGCAACTTGTTCTTACACCCAGCTAATTTTGTTGCTGTTTCCATAAGAGCTTTTTACTTTTCTGTTAAATTAAAAAATATCCACTTCTTCCAATGTTAGGCTTTCTAAAGCAGAGAATCTGTTCTTCAGTTCCAACTTGAAGGTATTATGGGTTTTTTTAGGGTTGGTTATGTCAATAGATTTTGTTTGTCTTATGAACTTGCCACGTTCAAGTTTAGTGTTGAGGTGCATCTTACATCTCACCAATCTATGATCACTACCTGTGTTGAACTTGTTTAGCACACTGCAGTCTTCTATGACGAATTTTTTGTTACACATAATAAAATCAATTTCACTTGTCGTCCCATTTGGATGTCTCCATGTCCATTTCCTGTGTGGCTTTTTCATGAGAAAAGAGTTCAAGATGAAAAACCCTTCTCCTCTGCAAACTCAACGAGAGTATTTCCACGCTGGGTTCTGTTGCCGTGACCGAATTTACCTACTGAAGTTTCATTCTGTTGCCGTTGCCCTATTTTTGCATTGAAATCTCCCATAATTATCTTCAAGGGCTGCTTACCTTTTTTAATTAGATGACGAATTTCCTCATAAAATTCTTCAATTTCTTCTTCAGCATGACTTGTGGTGGGTGCATAAGTTTGAATAATCTGAGCCTGGTATCTTCTCGAGAGTTGGATAACGAGTCGTGCAGCTCTGTCAGAAGAACTTTCAACTTCTACAACTTTATCCTTCAGTTTCTTGTTTATTATAAATCCAACACCACTAGTTCTGCCAGTATCTGTCCCACGATAGTAGAAGAGATATCCACTTTTCAGTTCAATGAGATCTTCTCCTTTTCTCCTTACCTCACTTAGCCCGACGATGTTCCACTTGATCCTTTGTAGTTCCTCTTCCAATTCAAGAAGCCTTGAATCAGAAGATAGGGAGCGTCCATTATACGTAACCAAGGCCAGCATCAGATGGCAGCCTAGTCCGGTCCTCCGGGGATTCTTAGCACCCTCTGCCTTCATGTCGCACTGGCCGCTGCCTTGGCCAGGTACATTCCAGCTGCCGGACACTGAGGGCCAATATTTAAGTTTTGGAGTCATATTGGAGGGGTTTGGCCATAACTCACCACTCTGGCCAAGCGGGTTGGTGAGTGTGGGATAGCATTTCCTCTAATCCCGATGGTATAGTTATACCGTTATTGGCGGTCGTGAGAGCCCCTTTAGTGGGATCAGGATGCACCACGAGAAGACGGGGTTGACATTTGTCAAGGAGAGGCTGTGATGTTACGCATCACCTGACCTTACATCCCTCGATATTAAGCTCCATTAAATAAATCATGACATAATGCAAAAACCGAAAAAGAAAAATTAAGAATTTCCTTATAAATAATTCCATACTTACATGAGACGGCCAGATCCCGGGCTGCATAATAATATTTACTGAGATTCGAGTTCCCGGGAGTGGGGGGCTCCGACTCTGCGAATGAGAGGGAGAATTTTCTTTCTTTTTTTTTATGTGATTTGTATAATTCAGCATATGATATTTGCTTTACATTTTCTACTTAGGGAAATCTAAAGAAAAAAACAGTTTGAAAATTACGCCGTAACCGCGATGGATAGAAGCTGACGCAATACAACACGTTCGCAATGGCTTATGGGTAGTTTAAATACGCACAGTACAGTGTTGTGCCATTAGTCTAGCGAATCCAAGGTCAAAAGAACATGGGAGCTGTGGGTTGCACCATGTTTGAACAACGCGCCGCAGTGCGATTTCTTTGGGTAGAGGGAGTGAAACCTGTTGAAATTCACCGAAGGATGTTGGCTCAGTACGGAAGTGAAAGCAGCATGACTCAACGAAGCATTTATGGATGGGTAAAAAAGTTCAAAACGGGAAGAGCAAGTTTAACCGACCCTAAACAAGAGCCAATAGATAGCTTTTATTGTCATGTTCGTGTTCAGCAGATTGAAATTAATAAAGATTCGCTGTTTTCATTTCAGAGGGAAATTGTGTGTTGTCCACTGTTGCTTTTTGTTCTGTATTTCCGTATCTTCCTTAAGAATGGAAATATAGAAGGAGTAACTGAGTCTACTCCCGGGAAATGAAAATGCTATGGATTAGCCACAGCACCAGTATATCTCTGGTGAAAGGGAAATTCATGAGGAGTACATCAACGTTTTTGTCTCTGAGATCTTTCAGACATAGAGTAGGTTGGGTAGGTTGGAATACATACATAGCATAACCTCTCTATTTACAGAAACTCAAATAGTGTCTAAGTAAACATCTGAAAGACCTAGTCGTGGCATTTCTTGAGTCCTCTTAATCGCTACCATTCCATCCTGAGAAAACCTGTGAAACACTTCCCAAACAAACACTTCTTTCAAAACATCTTTTTCCTCACGAATTACCTAAAAATTTGTCACAAATTTAAGAATTTTCCCCTTCCTCATGAGAAATACTTTTTCCAACCTGGAGAAGTTTATATTTCGTCACTGACAGAATAATATATTCACAATTATGTTCCTTTAATTGTAATTTAGAATTATAATCATATTTCATCCTTTACGAAATTCGTTTATTATATATTTATCTTTATGAAATTCGTTTTATTCATATTTTCATCCTTTACGAATTATGAGCATGTTCTTGTTTAGTTTCAATTCTATGTCTTGCCACTGGGTTTCCATGTAAATATGGAGGCATAGCTTTTTAAACATCCTCTGTGCTACAGTGGTGGCATAAAAGTTGGAGAAATAAGATAATACAGCCTGTGCTTTAAGAATTACCGTGTAATTAAAAATGACTCTAAATTCCATTATGGTCGCCCTCCGTGACGCAGTGGTCAAAGCGCTGGCTTCTAACTTTTGTATGAGATGAGTCAGGGTTCGAATCTCATGGATGATGTGCTTGTCATGGGTCATTGGCTCTCTCCCTTTCCTGGAATAAATGGCCCAAAATTAGCGACGGGCAACTACAGCCCATTGAGTTTCTCACGGTGGTCCTTAAATTCTGAAACACAAAAAAATCCGTTACAACTTTTTTTAAAGTTATTTTTACGAAACGTCTTAGTCCTTTGCTAAGTGTTGCAATAACGGTAAAGTCTGTAACGTGACGTTACATGGAGAAATATGTCCGCAATAAGTGTATAATTTTGCTTACTGAAAAGTATGCTGAAACTCTTTTCATTTTTATCCTATGAGAGTTACTTTGGGTGTCATCAGCAAATTGTTTTTATTTTTCTCGTTGCCACTCTGTGCTCAAAATTTAGGGAGTTCGTTTTCCATTTCTTCCAGAGAGGCTTTGATGTTGCATGTTGTTTCGCAACCTTTACTTGAAAGGAGAAGGTGGACAAAAAGGTCGTGTTCAGATAGAAAGAAATTCGGAGAAGTGTGACAGTGCAGCATCCCCATTCGGGCAGTGTTCCACAGTTAACAAAGTACTTCCCCTGGGTTACCGGGAAACGAAAGCTTTGTCGGATTCTCGTATCTCTGACCAAGGAAATGATTTGCAGTTATATCTTCGTCTAGTGGCATTCCGGGGATTCTGCAGAGACCTGTGTCTCAGAATTATGGCTTTCTAATACTTATTCTCCCACTAATTATCAGTAAGTGACGAAATTTCTTGAATGTTATAAATATTGTTTGATGCATCACAGTTTTTTAAATATATATGTATTTTTAATATAAATAAATATATATATACATATTTATATATATAAAATGGCGAAACCCCATCGAGGCAAAAATTTTCACTTTATATATATATCGAAAGTATACGCGGGTAACATGGATGAGACGGGCACAAGACAAACCGTTCTGGAAGAAACTTGGGGAGGCCTTATATATATATATATATATATATATATATATATCATCATCATCATCATTGTCAACCATTATCAATCCACTGCTGGACGAAGGTCTCCCCAAGTTTCCTCCACAACGGTCTGTCTTGTGCCAGTCTCCTCCATGTCACCATTGCATACTTTCGAATTTCATCCACCCATCTCCCATGTGGTCTTCTTCTGGGTCTTTTCCTGTCCCTTGGAATCCAATCTAAAATTTCGGCTGTCCATCGATGATCTGTTATTCTGGCAGTATGTCCAGCCCATTGCCATTTCAGGGATTTAACTCTGATCATGATGCCTTCCACTCTTGTCATTTTTCGGATCCACGAGTTCCTCTTCTTATCTCTCCTGGTTACACCAAGCATGCACCTCTTCATGCTTTTTTGAGTTGTCTGCAGCCTTTGTATGTCTCTTTTAGTTAAGGTCCACGTCTCTGCACCGTACGTAAGCACTGGAAGGATGCATTGATCAAACACTTTTCTTTTAAGACATAATGGCATATTGCTCTTGAAAATTATGCTGTTTCTTCCAAAAGCTCTCCAGGCAAGTTTTGTACGCCGATTAATTTCTTCATCAATGTGACCCTCACTTGATATCTGCTGTCCAAGATAAACATACGTGTCTGTTATCTCCAGCTTTTCTCCATCAATCGATAAATCTTCATTTCTTGTAAAAGCATTGAACATCACTTTTGTCTTCTGAAAGTTCATTTTTAATCCCACTTCTTTACTCTTGTCAGCAAGTTCCTGGATCATACTCTGCAGCTTTGATGGGGTAGTTGCAAAAATGACTACGTCATCAGCAAAACGAAGGTGGGTTAGATAATCTCCATTAATCTTTATCCCCTTGTTTTCCCAGCTCAGCGACTGAAAAACACCGTCCAATGTGGCATTAAAGAGCTTCGGAGATATGGTGTCACCTTGTCTCACTCCCTTTCCAATTTTTACGTGTGTTGTATTTTCAAACAGCCTAATCTTTGCACTTGCATTTTCATAGATGTTATTAATAATATTAATGTATGCATCTTCAATACCGCAGGTTTTCAGAGCCATTGTAACTGCTGATGGTTTCACCGAATCAAAGGCTTTTTCATAATCGATAAAAGCCATGCACAATGGAAGTTCATATTCCCTCGCTCTTTCAATTAGTTCTCTCAGCACGTGGATATGATCTATTGTGCTGTAGCCACTCCTGAATCCAGCTTGTTCTCTCGGTTGAGCCATGTCCAGTGTTACCTTCAAGCGGTGTGAAAGAACTTTAGTGAAGATTTTCTAAACTACTGATAGGAGGCTGATAGGACTGTAGTTTCCGAGATCCTCAATGTCACCTTTCTTATGTAGCAGGATCATTGTAGCGGTGTTCCAATCCTCAGGAATCTTTCCTTCATTAAGGCATCGAGTGAAAATTTGGGCGAGTACTGTTTCGATTTCTCCACTTGCTTTTTGTATGATGTCTACAGTAATTCCATCTTCTCCTGGAGCTTTTCCTCGCTTCATGTTCTTGATTGCATGTGCAACTTCTGCTGGAAGGACTGGAGGAACTCTGGTATTGGTATCTTTCATGATGTCTGGAGTGCATATATCATCCCTTTCATATAATTTGGAGTAGAAATCTTTCACTCTTGTCAAAATTTCGCCTCTATTTCTTGTTACAGAACCATCTTCTTTTCTCAGTGCCATAATCTGTTTTCTTCCCTTACTGAGATGTCCCTTTGCTATCTTTAGGCTTTGGTTGTTTTCAATTGCTTTCCTCACTAGTTCACAGCTGAATTTTCTTACGTCTTCAGTGATACTTTTTCTTACTGTCTTGCATAGCTCTATATATTCCACTTTGGAAGTCACATCTTCTTTAGTTGTCCTCATCTCTCTTCTTTTTTGCATCAACATTTTGGTTTTTCCTGATAATTTGTTCACATGCAACTTGTTCTTAGACCCAGCTAATTTTGTTGCTGTTTCCATAAGAGCTTTGGTTACTTTTCTGTTAACTTCAGAGATGTCCACTTCTTCCGATGTTAGGCCTTCTAAAGCAGAGAACCTGTTCTTCAGTTCCAACTTGAAGGTATTATGGGGTTTTTCAAGGTTGGTTATGTCAATAGATTTTGTTTGTCTTATGAGCTTGCCACGTTCAAGTTTAGTGTTGAGGTGCATCTTACATCTCACCAATCTATGGTCACTACCTGTGTTGAACTTGTTCAGCACACTGCAGTCTTCTATATATATATCGTCATTGTCAACCATTATCAATCCACTACTGGACGAAGAAGTCTTCAAGCTTCTTCCACAACGGTCTGTCTTGTGCCAGTCTCCTCCATGTTACTCCCGCATACTTTCGAATTTCATCCACCCATCTCCCATGTGGTCTTTTTCTGGGTCTTTTCCTGTCCCTTGGAATCCAATCTGAAATTTCGACTGTCCATCGATGGTCTGTTCTTCTTGCAGCATGTCCAGCCCATTGCCATTTCAAGGATTTTACTCTAATCATGATGTGCTCCACTCTTGTCATTTTTCGGATCCACGAGTTCCTCTTCTTATCTCTCCTGGTCACACCAAGCAATCACTGGAAGGATGCATTGATCAAAGACTTTTCTCTTAAGACATAATGGCACATTGCTCTTGAAAATTATACTGTTTCTTCCAAAAGCTCTCATGGCAAGTTTTGTACGCCGATTAATTTCTTCATCAATGTGACCCTCACTTGATATCTGCTGTCCAAGATAAACGTACGCATCTGTTACCTCCAGCTTTTCTCCATCAATCGATAAATCTTCATTTCTTGTAAAAGCATTGTACATCACTTTTGTCTTTTGAAAGTTCATTTTTAATCCCACGTCTTTACTCTTGTCAGAAAGTTCCTGGATCATACTCTGCAGTTCTGATGGGGTAGTTGCAAAAATGTCTACGTCATCAGCAAAACGAAGGTGAGTTAGATAATCTCCATTAATCTTCATCCCTTTGTTTTCCCAGTTTAGTGGTTGAAAGACATTTTCCAATGTGGCATTAAAGAGCTTGGGAGATATGGTGTCACCTTGTCTCACTCAATCCTTTTCGAACTTTTATGTGTGCAGTATTCTCAAACAGCCGAATCTTTGCACTTGCATTTTCATATATGCCATTAATAATATTAATGTATGCATCTTCAATACCGCAGGATTTCAAAGCCATTGTAACTGTTGATGGTTTCACTGAATTTCATAATCGATAAAAGCCATGCACAATGGAAGCTCATATTCCCTCGCTCTTTCAATTAGTTCTCTCAGTACGTGGATATGATCTATAGTGCTGTAGCCACTCCTGAATCCAGCTTGTTCTCTCGGTTGAGCCATGTCCAGTGTTACCTTCAAGCGGTGTGAAAGAACTTTAGTGAAGGTTTTTTAAAACACTGATAAGAGGCTGATAGGTCTGTAGTTCCCGAGATCCTCAATGTCACCTTTTTTATGTAGCAGGATCATTGTAGCGTTGATCCAATTCTCAGGAATCTTCCCTTCATTCGGGCATCGAGTGAAAACTTGGGCGAATATTGTTTCAATTTCTCCACTTACTTCTTGTATGATGTCTATAGTAATTGCATTTTCTCCTGGAGCTTTTCCCCGCTTCATGTTCTTGATTTCATGTGCAACGTCTGCTGGGAGGACTGGAAGAACTCTGGTACTGGTACTTTTCATGATGTCTGGAGTACATGTATCATCCCTTTCATATAAGTTGGAGTAGAAATCTTTCACTCTGGTGAAAATTTCGCCTCTATTTCTTGTTACAGAACCATCTTCTTTTCTCAGTGCCATAATCTGTTTTCTTCCCTTACTGAGATGTCCCTTTGCTATCTTTAGGATTTGGTTGTTTTCAATTGCTTTCCTCACTAGTTCACAGTTGAATTTCCTTACGTCTTCAGTGATACTTTTTCGTACCGTTTTGCATAGCTCTATATATTCGACTTCAAAAGTCACATCTTCTTTAGTTGTCCTCATCTCTCTTCTTTTTTGCATCAACATTTTGGTTTTTCCTGATAATTTCTTTACATGAAATTTGTTCTTACACCCAGCTAATTTTGTTGCTGTTTCCATAAGAGCTTTGGTTACTTTTCTGTAAACTTCAGAGATGTCCACTTCTTCTGATGTTAGACCTTCTAGAATAGAGAATCTATTCCTCAGTTCTTATTTGATGGTATTATAATGTTTTTAAGGTTGGTCACGTCAATACAATTTGTTTGTTTTATGAGCTTGACACGCTCGAGTTTAGCGTTGAGGCGCATCTTATATCTTACCATTCTATGGTCACTACCTGTGTTGAACTTGTTCAGCACATTACAGTCTTCCATGACAAATTTCTTTTTACACATAATAAAATCAATTTCACTTGTCGATCCATTGAGATGCCTCCATGTCCATTTCTTTTGCGGGTTTTTCTTGAAAAAGGAGTTCATGATGAAAACCCCTTCTGCCCTGTAAACTCTACGATAGTATTTCCACGCAGGTTTCTGTTGCCGTGACCGAATTTGCTTACTGAAGTTTCATTCTGTTGCCGTTGCCCTACTTTTGCATTGAAATCTCCCATAATTATTTTCAAGTGCTGCTTGCCTTTATTATTTAGATGACGAATTTCCTCATAAAATTCTTCAATTTCTTCTTTAGGATGATTTGCGGTGGGTGCATAAGTTTGAATAATCTGAGCCTGGTATCTTCTTGAGAGTTGGGTAACAAGTCGTGCAGCTCTGTCAGAGGAACGTTCAACTTCAACAACTTTATCCTTAAGTTCTTGTTTATTATAAATCCAACACCACTAGTTCTGCCAGTATCTGTCCCACGATAGTAGAAGAGATGTCCACTTTTCAGTTCAATGAGATCTTCTCCTTTTCTTTTTACTTCACTTAGCCCGACGATGTACCACTTGATCCTTTGTAGTTCCCCTTCCAATTCAAAAATCCTTGAATCAGATGATAGGGAGCGTCCATTGTAAGTAGCCAAGGTCAGCATCAGATGGCAGCCTAGTGCGGTCCTCCAGTGATTCTTAGCACCTTTGCCTTCATGTCGCACTGGCCGCTGCCTTGGCCAGGTACATTCCAGCTGCCGGAGACTGAGGGCCAAGATTTAGGTTGTGGAGTCATTTTGGAGGGGTTTGGCCATACTCACCACGCTGGCCAAGCGGGTTGGTGAGTGTGGGATAGCATTTCCTCTAATCCCGATGGTATAGTTATACCGTTATTGGCGGTCGTCAGAGCCCCTTTAGTGGGAACAAGATGCACAACGAGAAGGCGGAGTTGACATTTGTCAAGGAGAGGCTGTGATGTTGCGCATCAGCTGACCTTACATCCCTATATATATATATATATATATATATATATATATATATATATATATATATATGGTATCCCCATGGGAACTTGTTACTCCAGTGCTTTAGCAAATATATATCTTCATCATTATGAAAACAAAATTCAGACCAGTTTTGCTTCCTTCTGTTTTATTTGATTTAAACGGTAACAAGTTCATTTGAAATTAGTACATTTGAAATTAGTGAAAACTAACACCAACCAATGTATTAATTTCCTTGATCTTTCTATAAAGTTTAACCGTCAACTTCTTATAGCTGGTGTATATGATAAATAAAGTAATTTTGACTTCGAAGCAATAGTTATGAGCAATTGGTACTCTTGTGTTTCCAAAAATAATTCATAGAAATATAATAACTTCTCAATTTTTGAGAATTACCAGAATTCGCAATAATAAACATAATGTCATGAAACAATTAAAAATTATGTTCCTCACCTGTATAAACAATAAATATCCTTCAAAATTCTGTTTGTTCCACTTCAATGAACTTTTATATTCTTATAATGAAGGGACAAAATATCAGATTATACAATATCACAACCTAGTCTGTATCTTATTAACCTATTTTTTAGGGTTACAATAAACATATACCTTCCTCCGAGTCGCCCCGGAGATAACCATCTTTCACATAAATTAGGTTTTGAAAATCGGTTTTTAATTATATATTTTTCTTTTCCCAAACCTAAGGGTCTCCACCGTATTAGGAAGCTCCTGAAATCTTAAGTTCAGCTAATAAGTATTTCTTTGTTTTTAATCTCTCGTGGCTGTGTGGTGTAAACATCCTGTGTTTTAAAAGATGTTGCCGATTTGCATTCTGCTATTAAAATTAGCCTTATTTTATTCTGGATTCATCTGAATTGGTATTTTTTGAATCTTTATGAGTTGAATGAATCAGTAACTATCTCGTTCAGATCTTGAGCTTTAGGATGCGTGAAAGTTTGGCTTCAGTTGTATGTCAGGAAGTAAGTTATGAATTTTCATTCTGTTTATTATTGTTTCTTACCTTATTTTGGGGTATTAAATTTCATTCGGTTAATATGTTGGCCTTACCTCGTTTTGGGTTGGGAAGATTGACTGTGGAGGATAAAATTATCTTGAAAATATTTGTATATTTGGTACTTCGGCTTTTGCACTCACACAAAACCTGATTCTTGGTTAGGCTTATAGGGGATGGTCGGGAGAGTCTTTTCCTGATGAGTGGCATCCGACAGTTTCCCATTAATTCCTTTTTGATTCGTTTCAATTTTTGCACTTGTTATACTTATGATGGTTTTCTGTTTATTAAGTGTTTTCATTTTGCATTAAAACATTTTTTGACCACACTTCTTGCTTTCAAATTAGTTGTAATGTTTGGCAGTATGGTATCTTATTAGTCTTTATTCAGAAATTCAAATTCATATATATACATATACATATGTACCCGGTCGAGTCGGATTATTGTGGACATAATTAAAATCCAGAGTAACCGCCGTGTGCAGCGCGGACAGCAGCTAGATGGGCTGGGAGTGACTCAATAAGGTGCTGGAAGCTGTTCACAGATATGTGGAGCCATGCTGACTGCAATGCATTTGACAGCTGCTGGAGGGTATGTGGTGGAGGATCCACAAAGCGAAGAACACGATCGAGGTGGTCCCACAGATGCTCAATTTGGTTTACGTCTGGGGAATTAGGGAGCCAGGGAAGTACTTTGAAGTCTTCATTGTGCTCTTCCAAACACTGTTGGACATTTTTAGCTGTGTGACACGTCGCATTGTCGTACTGGGAGATCCCATCCATCCCAGGGAAGACAATCAGCAAGTATGGGTGTGCGTGGTATGCAAATATGGACTCATAACGAATTTGGTCCATAGTGCCTTCTACAAGTATGAGTGGACCCAGGGAATGCCACGAAAACATTCCCCAGGCCCATACCGCTGGTCCCACCAGCTTGTGTTCTTCCAGCAGTGGTTGAAGAGTGTTTATTCTCCGATGTTTCTCGCCTTATGCACCAATGTGCATCCAATCGATGAAGCAGAAAACGTGATTTACCCGAGAAGGCAATCCTTTGCCAATCAGCAGAGGTCCAATTCCGATACTGCCGTACAAATGTAAGCCTTTTCTGCCGATGCACCTTCGTTACCATAGGTGTAGTGACCATCTGTCTGCCTCGGAGCCCCATACGTAGCAGGGCTCGCTGAACTGTCGTTTTAGACACATTTCCGGTAGCCCCCTAATTCATTCGGCCAGTGAGTTTCTCCACTGTAGAGTGTCTATCAGCCCTCACACACCACCGAAGTCTACGTTCACCTCTAACATAAAGGACATGTGGTGCTCCGCAGTTTTCTCGTCGTTTATTCGCAATGAAGCCCTTTCTCCAATCCCGGTACACTTTAACCACAACCACACGCGAACAGTTCACAAAGCGCTGTTTCAGAAATACTGCCACCCTTGGCCCGAAAGCCGATAATTATCCCTTTTTGCAAATCTGATAACTCGGAGTGGATGGTATATAAGGTGTGCTGTAGGCATTTTGGAAACATATCGCTCGTTGCCGTCATGAATAAAAAGAGTGATTTATCAGATTTGTAAAAAGGGATGATTATCGGCTTTCGGGGCAACGGTGGCAGTATCTCTGAAACAGTTCAATTTGTGAACTGTTCGCGTGCCGCTGTGGTTAAAGTGTAAGGTGATTGGAGAAATGGCACCATTGCAAATAAGCGACGTGGAAATTGCGGAGCACAAGTGCCATTGATGTGAGAGATGAACGTCGACTTCGAAGGTGCGTGAGTGCCGATCGACGCGATACGTTGGAGCAACTCACTGGCCGAATGAACCAGGAGGCTACCGGAAGTGTGTCTAAAACGATTGTTAAGCGAACCCTGTTGCTTATGGTGCTTCGATGTAGACCGAAGGCCACTGCACCTAGGCTAACGAAGGTACATTGACAGAGAAGGCTTACATTTGCACGGCAGTATCGGAATTGGACCTCCGCTGATTGGCAAAGGATTGCCTTCTCCGATGAGTCACATTTTCTGTTTCATCGAAAGGATGGACTTCGGCGTATAAGGCGAGAAACATCAGAAAATAGACACTCTTCAACCATTGCCGGAGGAACACATGCCGATGGGGCAGCGTTATGGTCTGGGAAATCTTTTCGTGGTATTCTCTGGGTCCACTCATATCTGTGGAAGGTACTATGGACCGAATTCATTAAGAATTCATCCTTGCAGACCAGGTACACCCATATATGCTGATTGTCTTCCCTGGGGCGGATGGAATCTTCCAGCACTAGAATGAGACATGTCACACAGCTAGAAATGTCCGAGAGTGGTTGAAAGAGTACGATGAAGACTTCAAAGTGCATCCCTGGTCCCTTGATTCCCCAGAATTAAAACCAATTGAGCATCTCTCGGACCACCTGGATCGTGTTTTTTGCTCTATGGATCCTCCACCACGTACCCTCGAGCAGCTGTGAGATGCATTGCAGTCAGCATGGCTCCAAATACCTGTGAACTGCTTCTGGGACCTTATTGAGTCACTCCCAGCCCATCTAGCAGCTGTCCGCGATGCACACAGCGGTTACTCGGGGTATTAACTAGTGGTCACGATAATGTGACTGGACCGTGTATATATATATATTGTCCAGCGTGTTGAGTTATGGCCAAATACACCCACAAATGCTCACACATTTTCCAACTTGGCCCTCAGTCCCAGGCAGCTGGAATGTACCTGGTCAAGGCAGCGTCCAGTGCGACATGAAGGCAGAGGGTGCTAAGAATCACCGGAGGATCAGACTAGGCTGCCATCTGATGCTGTCCTTGGCTACGTTCAATGGGCGTTCCTTATCTTCCGATTCAAGGCTCCTTGAATTGGAGAAGGAACTCGAAAATATCAACTGGGACATAGTGGGGCTAAGCGAAGTAAGAAGAAGAGGGAAAGATCTGATTCAACTGAAAAGTGTTGATCTCTACCATTGTGGGACACATACTGGCAAAACTAGTGGTGTTGGACTTATAATAAACGAAAAACCAAAGGACAATGTTCTAAAAATTGAACGTTCCTCGGACAGGGCTACGCGACTCGTTATCTTACTCTCAAAAGATTCCGGGGTCAGATTATTCAAGTTTATGCACCCACCACAAGTCATCCTGAAGAAGAAATTGAAGCAATTTAGGAGGAAATTCGGAATCTAAATAAAAAAAGACAAACAGCACTTGAAGATCATTATGAGTAATTTCAATGCTAAAATAGGGCAACAGCAACAGAATGAAACTTTGGTTGGTAAATTTGTCAATGGAAACAGAAATCAACCTGGAAATAGTCTCGCAGAGTTTACAGAAGCAGAAAGATTTTTTCATCATGAACTCCTTTTTCAAGAAAAAGCCACACAGGAAATGGACATGAATACATCCAAATGAGACAACAAGTGAAATTGATATCATTATGTTTAACAAAAAATTCTTCATCATCGAAAACTGCGGTGTTATAAACAAGTTCAAAAAACAAGTTCAACACAAGTAGTGACCGTAGAATAGTGAGATGTAAGATGCACCTCAACACTAAACACGAACGTGGCAAGCTCATAAGACAAGCAAAATGTATTGACATAACCAACCTTAAAAAAACGTCATAATACCTTCAAGTTGGAACTGAGGAACAGATTCTCTGCTTCAGAAGAACTTCCTGATGATAACAGAGAACTCACCAAGGCTCTTACGGAAACAGCAACAAAAATAGATGGTACCAAAATCAAGTTACGTGTAAAGACAAATTCAGGAAAAACAAAAATGTTGATGCAAAAGTGAAGGGAGATGAAAACAAATAAAGAATGCATAACTTCCAAGGTGGAATATATGGAGCTATGCAAGACAGTACGGAAAGTGTCACTGAAGACATAAGGAAATTCAATTGTGAACTAGTGAGAAAAGCAATTAAAAAAAAACAAAGCCTGAAGAGAGCAAATTGATATCTCGGTAGGGGAAGAAAACATATTATATCACTGAAAAAAGAAGATGGGGCTGTAACAAGAAAGAGAAACGAAATTTTGACAAGGGTGAAAGATTCTCAAAACTATATGAGAGAGATGATACATCTATTCCAGACTTCCAGACATTACGACAGTTACCAGTACCAAAGTTCCACCAGTCCTTTCTGTAGAAGTCACACATGCAATTAAGAACATGAAACGGGGAAAAGCTCCAAGAGAAGATGGAATTACTGTGGACATTATAAAAGAAGCAAGAGAAGAAATTGAAACTACACTCGGCCAAATTTTCACCAGATGTCTTAATGAAGGAAAGATTCCTGAGGATTGGAACAATGCTTAAATGATCCTGCTACATAAAAAAAGGTGGCGTTGAGGATCTCAGGAACTACAAGCCCATCAGCCTCCTGTCAGTGATTTATAAAGTCTGCACAAAATTCTTTCAGATCGCTTAAAGGTAACACTAGACATTGCTTAACAAAAGAGAACAAGCTAGATTCATGGAGTGGCTACAGCACTGTGGATCATATCCATGTACTGAGAGAACTAATTGAAATAACAAAAGAATATGATCTTATCATGTGCATGGCTTTTATTTATTTTGAAAAAGCCTTCGGTTCCGTGAAAGCATCAGAAGTTAAAATCCTGTGGTACTGAAGATCCGTACATTAACATTTTTAATAACATCTATGAAAATGCAAGTGCAAACTTTCGGGTATTTGAGGATACAGCCCTAATAAATATTGGAAAGGGAATGAGACAAGGTGACAGCATATCTCCCAAGCTCTTACATGCAACATTACAAAATGTCTTTCAATCATTAAACTGGGAAAACAAAGGGATAAAGATTAATGGAAATTATTTAACTCACCTTTCTTTTGCTGATGAGGTAGTCCTTTTTGCAACTACCCCTACGGAGCTGCAGAGTATGATCCAAGAACTTGCTGACAAGAGTAAAGAGGTGGAATTAAAAATGAACTTTCAAAAGACAAAAGTGATGTACAATGCTTTTAAAACAAACGAAGATTTATGGATTGATGGAGAAAAGCTTGAAACAACCGATCGCTACTTTTACCTTGGACAGCAGATATCAAGTGAGGATCACATTGATGAAGAAATTAATCGGCGTATAAAACTTGGATGGAGAGCTGTTTGAAGAAACAGTACAATTTTTAGGAGCAGTATGCTATTATGGCTTAAAAAAGTTTTTAATCATTGCATCCTACCAGTGCTTACGTATGGAGCACAGACATGGACCTTAACGAAAAAAGATATACAAAGACTGCAGACAACTCAAAGCAGCATGGAGAGATGCATGCTTGTTGTAACCAGGAAAGATAAAAATAGGAACTTGTGGATAAGAAAAATGACACGAGTGGACGACATCATGACCAGAGTGAAATCACTGAAATGGCAATGTGCTGGAAATGTTGCCAGAAGAACAGACCACCAATGGACAACTGAAATTTTAGACTGGATTCCAAGCGACAGAAAACCTCAGAAGAAGACCCCATGTGAAATGGATGGATAAAATTAGAAAGCACGCTGGAGTGACATGGAGGAGACAGGCTCAAGACAGACAATTGGGGAAGAAACTTGGGTAGACCTTCATCCAGCGGTGGATTGATAATGGTTGACAAAGTACTAAAGCACTGGCATGTTAGTACTTTGTTGGGCCAATTTTTGCCCTTAACACTTCTTGAATTCTTCTTGGTATGAGCTCCGTTAAATGTAGGTAAGTAGCTTGGAGTGTATTAGCCCAAATGCGGTGAATTGCAATCTCCAGATCTTGAACATTTGATTGTAGCGAGTCCAGCTGTCTGATGTCGACTTCATCCCACAAATGCTCCATTGGATCAAGATCCAGTTATTGAGGAGGCCATTTGTAGCAGGGCAAAGCCTCCGTGATGCTCCTCAAACCATTCGCGTACAAGTGAGCACTATGACATGGATAATTGTCTTGCTGGAAGAGTCCATCTCCATTGAGATAAACAATCAACATAATTCGGTGGACTTGTCGGAAACGACATTTAATCACCTTTGGGCGGTCAGACGATCAAAGTTCCCAACCACTCCCACGAAAACATGTCCCAGACCATAACGGCGCCTTCGACAGCTTGAAGAGTAGTGACGACGCAAGATGGGTCCATTATTTCGTGCTGCAGGCTTCATATCCTCACCCTTCCATCTGCATGGTATAGTTGAAAACGTGATTCGTCGGACCACATTATCTTTTTCCACTCATTTGGGATTAAATTCTTGTGTTCCTGAGGTAACTGGAAAGATTTCTTCTTGTTCGCTGCAGATAGCAATGATTTACGGACAGGCCGTCTGCTTCTGTATCCCATACGGTGTAATGTGCGGCAACAGTACTTTGATAGGCCATCGGACTTGGTCCTTGATTCAGATTATCTGTAATCTAACGAAATGTTGCCCGTCTGTTGGAATGAACAAGTCCGCCCACTTTCGGCCTTGCGCTCAGAACCTATTTTTTGACTGTTAGTCCACTCTCTTTAAACTTTAACAAGTGCTATCCTCGAACATCTCATAAGTGCAGCAGATTTACTAATGCTCGCATTAATACTTTGAGCACCCACGATCATCCCTCGTTCAAAATCAGTCTGATCGCGTATTTTACTCATTATAACTCACGCAATGCACTTCAGTACTCTCTGCATGCATTCAGCTTTGTATTAAATTCTAAAGTAAAATTTGCTGTGATCTTTATGAGAGACAACAACTTCAGAGAAAAGTAAAAAAAGTTTTGTTAAAATTGAAACTGCTCCTTTAATGAAAGCACCGGTTACTTACTGAAGGAGGTGCAACAAAACCCTACATTTCACGACAATAATGATAATAATAGTGATTAAAAGAGGTTCAACAGTGATTAGGTCATTTGTAGAAACAATTTTAAAAAGGGGGTTCAGGGCCCATGTGGTGTCAGGCCCCGCAAGATTGCGTTTATCTTCAGTTTCGTCAATCCGGAAACAGGGAAGTTGTTTTGGATTTGAATACTAAGAAAAACTGCCTTGCTATCAAGAAGTTGTGTCCATTTTGTAAATCTTATCTCATATACAGGAAGACATAAAATTCAAGTAAACATCTCTTCAACATTTTAGCTTTAAGAAGATCTGCTGTGTCGGCGATAACATTTTACCAACTGCTGTGTTTCTGTGTCTGCATAGAGACATCAGAATCAATATGCTCATCAGGCTACAAATTTCATAGGCATTTTTGACTGCTGTCCAGATCTGTTTTTATTTTTCACTTAGTTTCCGCATCTAGTACCATCTACTGCTTTATGTAGTAAACGCATAAAATTTTCTTCTATGTTTTGAAAAATGATTTCATATGTTGCCCCAGTGAGGGGAAAGTGTTACAGACAGTGCCCTCAAGATCCCAGTAAGCAATATACAGGGTGTTTCCCAAAGTCGCGGCTCACTTCAATAAGTTGAGAATGAATTGGAGCAAAAAAAACAGGGTCAACGGGTATTAATAAGGAATGATATGATCTATTTAATGGACATGTGAATGACCCCGAGCCCCCCCTGATCAGGGGACTATCTCGTAAACAAAGCAAGTTAGGAAAACAATTCCAATTACAAAGTTATACAGCGTTTTTACCTTAGTGTAAATCCGAAGAAAAATTTCCAATAGCTCTCGAGGTTCGGGCTGTGCTTTCTTGAGCTATTGCAACATCACAAGGAAAAGTTGTTTTCCCTGCAAATCTTGAAATCTTTCAGCCTTTTCCTGAGCTTCGTAAGAAAAGGCATATGAGGGGATGATTTTTTTCGTTGGAGAAACTAAGGGCTCGAACCCGATTTTTCTCGCTTTTCACCAAGAAGCTGTAAAGTCACCTAAACTTTGCGCAAAATGCCGCTGTGTAGTAAATTTGGGGTTTCAGTTTTTGTATCTAGAACTTTAGAAGGAAATCTTGAACATTATGATCCTAATCTATCCCCGATATAAATTATTGCCTATGGTAACCCCCTTCAGGAGCTCAACAAATACAAAAATCAACAGATATTTAGTCTATCCAATGCCTAATACTACTAACAGCCCCATACCAGCTGCTTGTAGTTTTAAGCAATCATTTGGACTGTGTTGCCTTTATTACAGGGGCGTATAGATTTGTTTTTCGGGGGTCCGACAAAAAATGGAAGTTTTGAAATCCACCAGAATAAAATAAAATTTAATGAAAAATACAAGAAAAAATTAATGCACCTTTTTCTAATGTAAGTTAAGGGAGCTAAAGGAGAATCCCCATTTCCCCCCATTTAAATACCCCCTGGCTTCTTTCATAGTCCATGTAGGCTGTAGAATTAGCAGATGCAAAGACTCGTGCTACAGTCGTGTGATGTTATTGGCATTTCTCGACCTCTGACATCAGGAAATATGGGTTCTTCAATTCGAAATTTGTGAAATATAGCACAGTTAAAATTTATCGTAGCAGACCATGCTCTTTTACTTACCTTGTTACATTATCGAGGAAAACATTTGTACCGAAGTTGAATTATGCCTATCTCTTACGATGATTCCTGTATCGTGTATACAATGGGTCAAATGCTTTTATTCCTGAACTCGTTCAAATCCCTCGGAAGTCTTGATGTATCAAGGGTTGAAAAAAATCAAGTAAATGCGCATTTTCCTCGGGAATGTTTTCGGGGAATGTGTCAACCGGTAGGAAATGACTGAAGACAACAAAAGAAACAGTATGTGTTCACCTGCACACATGAATTCCATACAGCTCCATACCAGGTGCTTGTAGTTTTAAGCAATCAATTGGACTGTGTTGCCCTTATTACAGGGGCGTATAGAATTCTTTTTCGGGGTTCCTACAAAAAATGGAAGTTTTGAATTCCACCAGAATAAAATAAAATTAGTGACATAAGCAACAGTTTTAAAATTCCTCATTAAAATAACCAACTTATCATTATTTTTTCCTAATGTGCGGATTACAGTGATACGCTATCATTAATAACAGAAATAAACCATATTCTTACAAACTAGTTAAATAAACAGAGTTCGGATTGTAATGAATAAAGAATATCGGTTAACAATTAACGCAAAATTATCGTGTTTTAAACTGGATTGCAGAAACATTCGGATCTGAAAAAGATGCTTATCAGAACAAAAGCAGACTCGTATGTGCATATTTGTTCATTTAAACCTTATAAGAGCATAGGATCCTAGCAGTGCCGTCGATTTCTCTTAGAGCTGGTGGGTGTCTTTTGTGTCTGATTTTTTTATGGTCCGCTTCAAAGTCGTCTACTTATGTGGTTTCAACACGATGGAGCCCCAGCACATAAAGTATTGCCTGTTCAAAATTTCCTGAAACGAACTTTCAAGGAGAGGATTATAGGATATGGCGGGAACGTAGAATGGCCACCCAGTTCACCGGATTTAACACCAATGGATTTTTATTTTTGGGGTCTATTGAAATCCCAAGTATATGCAACACCACCCGATGATCGGAATGTTTTGACACAACGAATTATTAATGCCTGTAGGAGAATTCCTTCTCGTCAATTGCGTAAGTTGCCAGAAACTGTACTTCGTAGAATTCAAACATGCGTTGTAGCTGATGGCGACATTTTGAATTTTGTGAATGATTTACACATGATCTTTCCCCCACTATTACTGATGGTATTGTTATTAGAACGAATTACTACATTAAAATGGCAAGTTTATACAGTTCAGCGTGATTTTCGACTACAAGCCACTGTGACAAAGTGAGAATAACTGCTTGGTTGAAGTCAGCTATCAAGTTGGTGGTAAAAAAAATCATCTACTTTGCTTTTTCCTGATAGATCAATCACTACTGCAAGGGTCTCTTACTGTGAGTTGCTTTCCTCCCCGAAATATCTGTTGATTTTTGTATTTTTTGAGCTCCTGAAGGGTGGTTACCATAAGCAATTATTAATTTCGGGATTCGGGGATAAATTAGGATCATAATTTCCAAGATTTCCTTAAGAAAAAAAATTTAGGGTTTCAGTTTTCTCTAGATACATAAACTGAAACCCTAAATTTACTACACAGCGGCATTTTGCGCAAAGTTTAGGTGACTTTACAGCTTCTTGGCGAAAAGCGAAAGACGTCGGGGGGTGGAGGTGGGGGCTTTCGAACCCTTAGTTTGGCCAACGAAAAAATCATTCCCTCAGATACCTTTTCTTACAAAGCTCAGGAAAAGACAGAAACATTTCAAGATTTGCGGGAAAAACAACTTTTCCTTGTAGATGTGCAATAGCTCAATAGGGCGCAGCCCGAACCTGGAGAGCTATTTGAAATTTTTCTGTGGATTTACACTAAGGTAAAAACGCTTATAACGAAGTAAATTTCTCCGTCATTTTCGGTCCACACCGGCGATCGGACCCGAGTCCACTTATTCCGGAATAAGTCACTCTACCAACTGAGGTACGCGGACGTTCGTTCTAGCTGCTATCTGCCTTTATATCGTGTGCGTCCTGTGAGAATAGCGCTCCAAATAGCACGCACGTTTTTCCCGAATACATGCTAAATATAAATACCGAGAATTGGTTTTCCACGTGAATACTTCATACTACTACATACTGCAATTCAAAACAAAACACCTTCCAAAAATTTATGGTATGTGATTTTGAAAACTGAAATGAAGTAACATAAGTTAATAAATTATTGATGAAGTTTCTAAAATTATGAATTTCATATGCATTATGTTTATTTTGTTTTAAAAGTGTAAATGACTATTTACTTTCTATTAGGGTTGCAGAAAGCTTCATTTTCCATACAGTCACCCCTTGTGGGACATTTGGTCAACCAAGGATTTTTGATAACAACCTCGTTACTTTTCTTTTCACACTGAGAGGAATAAAAAATTCTGAAAAGCTTCCAACGCAAACAGGCAAAGCTTTTGACTTTCCACGTCCTCAAATAGATCTCCACTGTTAAACTGGTATTCCATATGAAACTTACTGGAATTATAAAGAATAAACCTTTTGACGATTAGAAAGGAAAAGGAACAAAGGTAGTACCTCTAGAGTGTTTATCAGTGTGATACCTTTTAAGGCTTTAATGAATTAAAATCATTAAAGGACGCATTCAGAATTTATTGTGATATTTAAAAAAGTAATGTTTCTTGAATTTTTGAAGGATCGAACAGAAATCTGATAAAGTGGATTCAAAGTCACAGTAACTGAATAGTTATTTAACTCTTTGTCACAAAATTTTATTCATTCACGTTTGTATTAAGTACGCCATTAGCAGAAATATCTATCTGCAGAAAAAGATCTTGCGCTTCCAAATTCAACACGTTTCAATGAGTTCTATATGTTATCGGTTTGGAAATTATTTTTATTCTTTGAAACTATAACAATATACTTCAAGTGGTTTAATAACTGTCACATGTTTTTCTGAAACATAAACTGTCTTTTTTACTTAAGCCTTGAAAATTTAGCAAAGATTGTATTTTATTTCTGTCAATTAAGTAAAACGCATTATGAGTAATTGAAATATTTTAAGAGTGAATTCTTACTCATTTTTATAAAGTAAGTCTAGGTAATAACACAAGCTGCAATGGGTCTGCTTGAAAGTATTAGATACCTCTTGAGATCAGCACAAATAGATAACGGGGTTTACAAATTGCATTATCGCTGGACAGCCATTATTTTGGTGGTTTTCTCTTTTATTATCACTTGTCGATTACTTTTTGGCGATTCATTTTCATGTTTTTCAAACAACGGTTATCCTTCAGATTTCGCAAGAATGTTCTGTTACCATCAAACACCTTTTTTGCTCTTGTCCGCGTTCAGTAACGAATCCGAGCCACTGTATCCTGGAGTTGGAAGATATCAAGTAAATGACACCTATTTTGTGAAGTCATTTTACCCTTGGGTTAACCTATTCTTCTTGTTGTTGGCCATCATCTTTTATTTGCCCCACCTAGCATGGAAGATTTATGAAAAGCAGCTCCTATCAAAAGTCACGTTTGAATTCGATCTGCCATTGACTGATGAAGCGAGTAAAGAAAATGCTATAAGAGGAATGGTGAAGTTTTTGAAAAGTATGCAAGGTAAAACTTCCATGTATGCAACAATGTACGTTTTCACCGAGGTACTTAATTTTGTTATAGACATTTTGCTGATTATCTGGTTACTCTACTTTTTCCAAATTAATTCACATTCGGAACACAAAACCGATATAAAAATGGAAACCTGGGAGAATTTCTTTTCCTTCTATTTTCCCCTGACAGGGAAATGCAGTTTCTATAAATATCATGCTCATGGGCTAGCTGCAAGACACGAAATCTTCTGCTTGATGCCTTTGAATCATTTGTATGGTTACATGTTCCTCTTCCTGTACGCTTGGTTCATTATGTTGTGCCTTTTCTCAGCATGTGTTGTGCTTTACAGATTCTTGATTCTTGTGGTACCTCCAATTCGGCAACGGCTTCTCCGATATCTGTTACTTGGCATTGACCACAATCTGCTTCTACGCTTGAGCAAACAATATTCGTTTGGAGATATTATCCTACTTAATTTCCTGAAAAAGAATCTCCTTCCGCACGATTTTTCGAAACTTGTGCTTTCCATTTTAGATAAAGAACATATTGGAGACTAATATCACAAAGAGAAGATTTAGAATTTGTTATGAATTGTTTCTCGTTATTAATGATGCCTTTTGCCCTAACTAGTACAATACTACAAAATGAACATGGAGTCTTATTTCATATTTCCAAGACTGCGTCTTCCGAAAAACTTCGAATGCTTTTGTATGAATATTGTTTCAATAGCTTTTTTTAAATCTGAGAATAAAGTCTTCTTGTATTTATATAAGACATTTTGAAGGTGTGTTTTTCTGCTCGCTGAGTTTCAGCATCTGATACATGACAGTAGAAAAGCCTATTTTACGAACTCTGGTTATAGGTACAATCATTTTTGAGTTTTTACATCTAACTACACTGCTGGCCACCCAAAATTCAACACCAAGAAGGACACGAGATAGCAAAGCCAGATTTACTGGACACATAGCAACAGATACAAAGATGAAACGATTAGCTTACAAGCCCGTGCGACTTGCGGAACACACAGACATCAATAGTTCGTGTGTCCCCCATGGCTGGCTATAACGGCCGCTAACGCCGCGGCATCGAACGAAAGATGCTTTGGATGTGGGCTTGGGGTATGTCGGTATAGGCTGCTTCCACATGTTGCCACAGTTCATCAGGGGTAGCCGCGGGTGGTGCTTGCCGGGTCACTCGGTTGCCGAACAGCGACCAGACGTGCTCCATGGGCAACATATCGGGAGAACAGGCGGGCCTCGGCAGCAGTGACACCTGGTGGGCCATGAAGAATTGTTGCACGATGCGTGCCACGTGCGGGCGCGCATTGTCCTGTTGAAACGTGGCCGCTGGCAGGTCCTGCAGGTAAGGGAGGAGTACAGGCTCCAAAACGTCAGATATGTGGCGGTGGCTGTTGAGTGTACCGGCGATGCGTACCAGAGGGGTGAGGGTGTCATATCCAATTGCACCCCAAACCATAACGCCAGGTGACGGACCGGTATGGCGATGCATAATGCAGGTGTCATACAGTATCTCGTCGCGGTGCCGCCACACTCGGATCCCACCATCGTGATATTGCAGGCAGAAGCGAGATTCGTCGTAGTCCAGGTGCGGCGTTCAACGGCCCATTGCCGCCTCACTCGCCGGTGGTGTAACGTCAATGGTAATCGGAGCAATGGGCGCCGTGCGACAAGTCCTCGCTCCTACAGACGACGTCGAATGGTACGTGCTGACACAGGTTGTTGCGCAACACACCCTAATTCTTGCGCTAAGGTTAGTGATGTGGTGGTGCGAGCCGTCAATGCCCGCCGCACAACATGCCGATCCTCTCGTTTGGTGGTGTGCCGCGGCTGGGGCAATCGCTCACGTCGGTCCGTCCTTCCCTCCTGCACTCACCGAATCCATACTCGCCTCACTGTGGCTGGATGTCGCCCCACAAGGGCGCCGATGTATCGGTACGATAAACTGCTCTCGTACCGATACATCGGCGCCCGTGTATCGGTACGACAGCGTTTATCGTACCGATACATCCTTCCTCTATTCTTCCTCTGTCGAACTCCGAAACGTGCTGGAATGACTGCCGTATTCTGTGACGAGTCATCAGGATGCTTCTCACGCACAGGTCCGGCACCACAACACACTTCCACTACTTACACCCTGCTTTCTGTGCACCTTTCTTATAGTGTTTCTCGGTGGCGTGCCGGGCGCACATGATTTGCATATGCCCTGCAATGCTAATCGTTTGTATGTCCTCTCGCGGGCGACGCATGCTGCGAATTTCAGGCCAATCGGATGCTTCCTTCTTGGTGTTGCATTTTGTGTGGCCAGCAGTGTATATATTGCTAACCACATTAAAGTAAGCTAAATTTGGTTGATCTATAAGAACGTGCAGTTTCTTAAATTTCCTCTACGTCGAAACATATCTGTTTGGGAACTGCACCATCAAGAGCATTGTACTTTACTGAGACAGAAAAAAATGGTTTACACACACACACACACACACACACACACACACACACACACACACACACACACACACACACACACACACCTGTCTAAATTGAGTTGATCTATGATCTATTCCAAGTTACTCCAGCATGTTTTAGAATTTCATCCTACCACCTCCAACATGGTCTTCTTCTGAGTCTTTTCCTTCATCTTGATATCCAGTCTACTATTTCACTTATCCACCGGTGCTCAGTTCTCCAAGCAATATGTCCAGTACAATGCCACTTGAGGATCTTCACTTCGATCGTGTTGTCATCCACTCTTTTCATTTTCCTGGTGAGTTCCTTTCCCTGTTTTTCTTGAATACACCAAACATGCATCGCCCCATGATCCTTTGAGTTTTCCACAACATCTGCACGTCTTTTTTAGCTAAGATCCATGTCTCTGATCCGTAGGTAAGAAAGCGAAGGATGCATTAATTAAACACTTTTTTAAAGACTTCGTGGTAAATTACTTTTAGAAGCTGTGCTGGTTCTTCCAAATGCACTCCAGCCGAAGTTTGTACCTATGTCTACTAATTTCTTCTTCGATGTGGCTCTCGCTTGATATCTATTGTCCAAGGTAGATGTAGACATCAGTTGCTGCTAAATTTGTCCCATTAACCCCTAAATCTGCAGTTCTTGTAAAAGCAGTTGTTAATCTGTGCCAAAATATTATTTTCATTAAAACCAAATCGATGCTTTGTTATTTTTTAAAGAATACTGCTGTACTTTTCTATTAAAAAGGATCTCAGTTCGCGTGTAAATGCTACTTTTTATAAATAATTGGTGCCGAAACATTATTTGCATTGAAAGCAGAAGACTGCTTTTTTATCACGTCTTTTGTAAAAAAAGATCGTGCTTATGTTATCGGTTCGTCTGTCCGTCCGTCCGTCTGTACCTACGATATCTCTGGAACTATTAGTCCGATTTGAAAAATTCGTTTTGCTTTGGGAAGCTTGAAATATGCGAATGATGATCCTTTATTTCGTTTTTTTCATTTTTCCCGATAACTCTTCTTCTAAAACTCCGATGTTAAAAATTTTTTCTTCAGCGGATACATCTCGAGATAGAAAATCTTTTGCATATAATTTCTAATTTTCGGTAAAGAATACTTTGGCCACCAGGGGGCGTAAGTGTTAGTTTTTGCTTCTGATGTATTTGCCATAAAATCTGAGCTTCTAAAATATCGATTGAAAAAATTATTTCGTGGACTGATGCCACTCACATCGATAAACCTTTTCGGAATATTTTCTTCTTAAAATATTCCACAGTTTCTCCGCCATGTGGCGTAGATGTATATCTTATATTTGTCAATATCTCTATTTCTGGAAGTCCGATTTGAAAAATTCCTTCTTTGTTGGATAGTCATTTCCGTGTGACATGTTTTTCATAGAGTTTCAAAATTTTCAAGTAATTCATAGACTTTCCGCTAGGGGCGTAGCTGTAAATTGCGTTTCCCCCTATATCTCCGCTTCTAAATTTCCGATTTGAAAATTTCTTTCTGCAGCGGATACAGCTCCTGATGGGAAATCGTTTGCATATAAAATCTAATTTTTGTAAAAAAATGATTTGGCCACCAGGACATGTAAATCTTAATTTCCGCTTCTGATGTATTTGCAGAAAAATATGAGCTTCTAAATTCTCGATTGAAGCAAATGTCGTTTGTAGACCGATACTACTCATGTCGACAAACCTTTTAGGAACATTTTCTTTTTAAAATAGTGAATGATTCTACGCCAGGGGGCGTAGATGAATATCTTTTTTTTTGTCAATATCTCTACTTCTAGGAATCCGATTTAAAAATTCCTTGTTTGTTCGATAGTGTTTCCACTGTGACATGTGTTTCATGTAATTCCAAAATTTTCAAGTAATTCATAGACTTTCCGCTAGGGGGCGTAGCAGTAAATTGCGTTTCCCCCTATATCTCCGCTTCTAAATTTCCGATTTGAAAATTTCTTTCTGCAGCGGATACAGTTCCTGATGGGAAATCGTTCGCATATAAAATCTAATTTTTGTAAAAAAATGATTTGGCCACCAGGGGATGTAAATCTTAATTTCCGCTTCTGATGTATTTGCAGAAAAATATGAGCTTCTAAATTCTCGATTGAAACAAATGTCGTTTGTAGACCGATACTACTCATGTCGACAAACCTTTTAGGAACATTTTCTTTTTAAAATAGTGAATGATTCTACGCCAGGGGGCGTAGATGAATATCTTTTTTGTCAATATCTCTACTTCTAGGAATCCGATTTAAAAAATTCCTTCTTTGTTGGATAGTGTTTCCACTGTGACATGTGTTTCATGTAATTCCAAAATTTTTCAAGTAATTCATAGACTTTACGCTAGGGGGGTAAAGGTAAATTGCGTTTCCCCCTACATCTCTGCTTTTAAATCTCCGATTTGAAAAATTATTTCTGCACCGGATACAGCTGCTGATGGGAAATCGTTTGCACGTAATTTCTAATTTTTGTAAAAAATGGTTTGGCCACCAGGTGCCATAAGTCTTAATTTCCTCTTCTCATGTATTTGCAGCACAATATGAGCTTTTAAAATCTCGATTGAAAAAAAGTCGTTTGTTGACCGATACTACTCATATCGACAAACCTTTTAGGAACATTTTCTTCTTAAAATAGTGCATGATTCTACGCCAGGGGCGTAGATGTATATTTTATTTTTCTCAATATCTCTACTTCTAAGAGTCCGATTTGAAAAATTCTTTCTTTGTTGGATAGTGTTTCCGATGCGAAATGTTTTTCCAATAAATTCAAAATTTTCAAGTAAATCATAGACTTTCCGCTAGGAGAGCACAAAGGTAAATTGCGTTTTCTGCGTTATTTCTGCTCCTAAAACTTCGATTTGAAAAATTCGTCCTGTATCGCATACAAGACCTGATGGAAAATATTTTTTTACATAATTTCTAATGTTTGGTAAAGAATGGTTGTTTCGCCACCAGGGGTCATAAGTGTTAATTTCTGCTTCTGATGTATTTGCAGCAAAAAATTATTTTATTTCTTGGACCGATACCGCTCATATGGATAAACCCTTTGAGAATACTTTCTTCCTAAAATAATGCATGGTTTTCCCACCAGGGGACGTAAAGTCACATCTTATTTTTGTCGATATCTCTGTTTCTGAGAGTTCGTAAGCTCACGATTCGATTTACAGCAATATCTGTGGGATTAAAATCCCGATTGAAAAACTTCTTTCTTCCGTCAGATTCTATTGTTTTCCATACCGGCTCCATTGACTTTGAATAGCTTTTAAAAATTTAATTTGCGTCAGAACGGATCCAAAAGACGTGCTTATTACACCCGAAAATTCGGTGTCATCTTTCTTGTTTATATTTAAGAGCCCTGATAGTTTTATCTGTCAAAAGGCACCTTTGTTTATGTGCGAATACCACCTTTTATTTTTCGATACCATGATATTATTCACATTAAAGGTGCAACGGTACAACGAACTTTTTTTTTACTGCAGAAAGTTTTAAGAAAGCTCATGTTTGTGAAGTATTTTCGTATTTCATATATTAGTACAAATATGTTATTCATAATAAAGCCAACTTTTGGTTTTTTCTGAAGAATATTTGTGTTACACGCAAAAGCTGCTTTTTCTATATCATAGCAAGTCGCTCGTGTAAAGGCAAAGCTAACTTTTCCTGCCAATCCTTGTTGAATAGTACTGTTGTAGTATGTAAATACTTTCTTTTTGTGCAAATACTGAATGTCAAGCGGCTCGTGTTAAACGTAAAGTGAAATTTTGATATCAATTGCTTTTGAGAAACATTTGTTTTTGTATGAGAAAGTTTCTTCTTTTTTCGTAAACTAGTACCAATATATATGAATCGAGTGAAAGATAAAGTGAGATATTTTTATCAGTTTTTATTTAATAGCTTTGTTGTTTCATACGAATTTGCCTTTTATGCGTCTCATTTTTAACTGTAACGTAATTGGATCAATTCTTGTTGAACATTATCAGCTTTTGGATGCTTTCTGCTGTGCAACGTCATAAATCTATGACTCACATAAAAGAAAACCAAAGTTTGCTATCGATTCTTATTCACTGATAAGAATAGACGACGCCACTCTAATCACATATCTTTTATTCTCGATATATGCATGTCATGTGAGAAGACAATATACACTATTTGCAAAAGAAGAAAAGAAAAACGAAACACCCAGAAGTAATCATTCAGTCGAGATGAAAATTGGTATAAGCAAAGTACATGTATAGGAGACAGTTTCGAATCCCAAGCACAACGCCGACGTTGTGTTCTTCCTAATCACACTGATTTCTGCTCTTCTCAAAAGTCAACATCTTCTAGCCTTACACTCTATTTCACATTCTTAGTCGAACTTCGAAAATATAAAAAGTAACTAAATATATGAAATAAGAAAGAGGCAGTGAGAATGTTTTTAGGAAATTCGAACCTACCTCCCCCCACCCCCGAATTCCAAATTTATTTGTTTTTTAAGCCTACACTTGGTACGATTCGATTGCGAGAAATCAAATTGTGCGCCACCTAGAGGGACATTTTTTGCACGGAAAAGCTTGGTCGTTGCTGCTGCAACCAAACACAAAACAGAATATTTCGATATTGGTCTTTTAAAAACGCAAATTTCATGACAAATGGAAATAAACTTTTGCGTCCTCTAGCCGGACAATCGTGCCTTTGAAAAATCAGAAACATGCAGATAACGATAATAGCGGTTGGAACTATCCTATGATATTTTTTGTCCGACAAATCGAAACTCAGATAGCTTCAGACAAAATGTCAAATTTTACACCATCCAACCTTAGAAACATGCAGGACGAAGAGAGGGAAGAACACATTTCAAACCTTATGTAAAGAAATTGTTTTGAACTTGAACAGTTCATGCTACTTTAGTTCAAAACAAAACTCCTAAATATTTGTGGTGTGTGATTTTGAAAACAAATGAAATAACGTAAGTTAATGGTTTATTAATGTAATCTCTTATAAAAGTATATATCATTCTTTTAAAAAAACTGTAAATGACGTTTTGCTTTCCATTAGGTTTGCAGAAAGCTTCATTTTTAATACAGTCATCCCTTGTAGGACACTTGGTCAACCAAGGATTTCTGATAACAACCTCGTTACGTTTCTTTCCACATTGAAGAGAATGAGAAATTCTGGAAAGCTTCCAATGCAAACAGTCAACATTTTAGAGAATGCAAGGTCCTCAAACACACCTTTACTGTTAAATTGGTAATTCTTACGAAACTAACCGGAATTGGAAGGAATAAACATTTTGGTTGGTACTAAGGAAAACAAAAAACAAATATAGAACCTCCAGAGTTTTAAACGTGATGGTGTTTATGACGTTAATGAATTAAAATAATTAAAGAACGTATTTAGAACTTATTGCCAAATTTAAAGGTAAATACCTCTCGAATTTCTTGAACGATCTAACAGAAATCTAATAAAGTGGATTCAAAGTCAGAGCAACTGACTAGTTATTTTACTGTTTGTCACGAAATCTTATACATTAATGTTTGTTTTATGCACGCCATTAGCAGAAATATCTATTTTTTGAAAAAGATCTTATGTTTCCAAATTAAACACGTTTCAGTGAGTCCTATATGTTATCGCTTTGGAAATTATTTTCATTATTTGACTAGAAAAGTATACTTGAATTGGTTTAATAATTGCCACACGTTTTTCTGAAATATAAACTGTCTTTTGTACGTAAGCCATGAAAATTTAGCAAATATTGCATTTTATTTCTGTCAATTAAGTAAAACATACGCGTTATGAGTAATTGAAATATTTTAAGAGTGAATTCTTACTCATTTTTATAAAGTAAGTCTAGGTAATAATATAAGCTGCAATGGGTCTGCTTGAAAGTATTAGATACCTCCTGAGATTAGCACAAATAGATAACGGGGTTTACAAATTGCATTATCGCTGGACAGCCATTATTTTGGTGGTTTTCTCTTTTATTATCACTTGTCGATTACTTTTTGGCGATTCATTTTCATGTTTTTCAAACAACGGTTATCCTTCAGATTTCGCAAGAATGTTCTGTTACCATCAAACACCTTTTTTGCTCTTGTCCGCGTTCAGTAACGAATCCGAGCCACTGTATCCTGGAGTTGGAATATATCAAGTAAATGACACCTATTTTGTGAAGTCATTTTACCCTTGGGTTAACCTATTCTTCTTGTTGTTGGCCATCATCTTTTATTTGCCTCACCTAGCATGGAAGATTTATGAAAAGCGGCTCCTATCAAAAGTCACTTTCGAATTCGATCTCCCATTGTCTGATGAAGTGAGTAAAGAAAATGCTATAACAGGAATGGTGAAGTTTTTGAAAAGTATGCAAGGTAAGACTTCCATGTATGCAACAATGTACGTTTTCACCGAGGTACTTAATTTTGTTATAGACGTTTTGCTGACGGTCTGGTTACTCTACTTCTTCCAAATTAATTCCCGTTCGGGATACGAAACCGATATAAAGATGGAAAGTTGGGAGGATTTCTTTTCCTTCTACTTTCCTCTGATAGGAAAATGTACTCTATATAAATATAGTTCTTCAGGGATGTCTGAGAAACATAGCTACTTGTGTTTGATGCCTTTGAATCATTTGTACGGTTACATGTTCCTCTTCCTCTATGCCTGGTTCATTTTGTTGTGCCTTTTCTCAGCATGCATTGCACTTTACCGATTCTTGATTCTTGTGGTACCTCCAGTCCGGCAACAGCTTCTCAAATCTTTGTTACTTGGCATCGACCACAATCTGCTTCTACGCTTGAGCAAACAATATTCGTTTGGAGATGTCGTCCTGCTTAATTTCCTGAAAAAGAATCTCCTTCCGCACGATTTCTCGAAACTTGTGCTTTCCATTTTAGATAAAGAACATATTGGAGACTAATATCAGAAAGAGAAGATTTAGAATTTGTCATGAATTTGTTTTCGTCATTAATGGGGCTTTTGCTACCAAACTAGCACAATACTACATAACGAACATGGAGTCTTATTTCATATTTTTCCGGAACTGAATATTGCGAAAAACTTCGAGCAATTTAATATATGAATATCGTTTCAATAGTTCTTTTTTTATCTGGGAATAGTCTTACACAATTCATATGACATTTTGAAGGTGATTTTTTTTGTGTGTGTGTGATCCCTAAGTTTCAGCATCTGATACATCAAATTGGGAAAGCCTATTTCTCGAACTCAAGCTGGGTTTTTTTACATCTGACTATATATTGCTAAATACATTAAAGTAAATTAAATTTATTGCATTTATAAGAAAGTGTAGTTTTTGAACTCTGCTGGACGCCGAAATTCATTGATATGTTTACTGCATCAGCAAAGACGTTCTACTTTATTGCGATACAAAAAATGTTTTCTATGCACATGCGCGCGCGCATGTACATACATATATTTTCCCTGTCAGTTCTTGTTGAATAGTACAAACACACCTTTTCAAATTAAGCTAATCCATTCCATGTCACTCCAGCATGCTTCCGAATTTCATCTTTCCACCTCCCACATGATCTTCTTTTGAATAATTTCCTGAATCTTGGTATTCACGCCACTATTTCCCTTGTGCAACGGTCGTCAGTTCTCCTAGCAATATGTCCAGCCCATTACCATTTGAGGATCTTTACTTCGATCATGATATCATCCGCTCTTTTCATTTTCCTGATGAGTTTCTTTTTCTGTTTTTCTTGGTTACACCAATCATGCGTATCTCCATGCTCCTTTGAGTTTTCCGTAGCATCTGCATGTCTTTTTTTAGCTGAGATCAAATTCTCTAATTCATGGGGAAGAACAAGAATAATACATTAATTAAACACTTTTTTAAAGACTTAGTGATGAATTCGTTTTAAAAATTGTGGTGTGTCATATGTCTCCAATTTTTATATGTATACTAATTTCTCCTTTGATTTGGCCCTCGCTTGATAGCTATTATCCAAGGCATATGTAGACATCATCAGTTACTTCTAAATTTGTTCCCTCAACCCCTAAATCTCCAGTTCTTGTAAAAGCAGTTGCTAATCTGTACCGAAGTATTATTTGCATTAAAACCAAATCGATGCTTTGTTATTTTTTAAAAGAATACTGCTGTGCTTTTCCATTAAAAAAGATCTCTGTTCGTGTGTAAATTCTACGTTTTATTGATTCGTGCCGAAACGTTATTGGCATTGATAGCAGAAGACTCTTTTTTTATTTTTAAGTGTACTGCTAGTTTTTTCTGTCAAAAGGCACGTTTGTTCACGTGTGAATAACGCCTTTCAGTTATTGATACCATGATAGTATTCACATTAAAGGAGCAACAGTACAACGAACATTTTTTTACTGCATAAAGTTATAAGAAAGCTTATGTCTGTGTTTTATTTTCGTATTTTATATATTGGTACAAATATGTTATTCATAATAAAGACAACTTTTGATTTTTTCTGAACAAAATTTGTGTTACATGCAAAATCTAGTTTTTGTATATCATTGTAATTGGCTCTTGTAAAGGTAAAGCTACCTTTTCCTGACAGTTTTTGTTGTACTGTTGCAGTATTAAATACTTTCGTTTTGTGCATGTTAAATGTAACGTGAAATTTTGATATCACTTGTTTTTCACAAAAATTTGTTTTTGTATGAGAATGATTCTTTTTATTCGTTAATTAGTACCAATATGTGAATCGAGTGACAGAGAAATATTTTATCAGTTTTTGTTTACCAGCTTTGTTGTTTCCGTGAATTTTCCTTTTGTGTATTAAAGCAATGCGTGACTCATGTTAAATGTAAAGTAATTTTTATGAGTCAGTCCTTGTTGAACATTATTAGTTTTTGTATACCTTCTGTGAAACGGAATCAGTCTATGACTCATATTAAAGAAAAACCAACGTTTGCTATCGATTCTTATTGAACAGCTTGTAGCGTTCTTTACTATCTGCACGTATGTACAGATGCTGGACTGAATAATGTGAGCACCTAGGAAAAGAAGGTTTTACGTACGTAGTAGGGTGTGGGACCACCTTCGGCATTCAAAACCACATCCTCCTTGGAATGGACGCATACAAATCCTGGATGGTGGTTAGTGGGACGTTACCCCATTCTTCATGCACAAACAGCTCCAGGTCCTTTAGAGATGAAGGAGGAAGATAACGGGATCTTACTCTGTTTTCCAACATAGACCACAGTGGCTCGATGATGTGTAACGTACCAGGAGATGTGACGTACCTGCCAGCAGGACGCACACGACATAAAGGCAAATAGGAATCGGAATAAAACGTCCGCGTAGCTCAATTGGTAGAGCAACTTATTCCCGAATGAGTGGACGCGGGTTCGAGCCCCGGCGCGGATAAAAATGACGGAGAAATTTACTTCGTTATAATGGTGCCCGAACTATCCGGATGACCCGACCGTTCAAAATCTCGCATTGGTGTGATGTTATTTCCACACCGCGAGATAGGAAAAATAAGAGAATCCCTTCTCCAGCACTTCGAAAAAAAAAAAAAAAATAAGGGGGAGATGATGTAACGTACCAGGAGATATGACGTACCTGCCCGAAGGACGCACACGGCATAAAGGCAAATAGGAATCAGAATAAAACGTCCGCGTAGCTTAATTGGTAGAGCAACTTATTCCGGAATGAGTGGACCCGGGTTCGAATCCCGGCGTAGACCAAAAATGACGGAGAAATTTACTTCGTTATAGATGTTTAAGTCTGGTGATTAGGGTGGCCAATAAAGATGTGCAAGTTTGTCATCATATTCAACAAACCATGATTGGACATTCTGAGATCTGTGTATCGGAGCGTTATCATCTTCATAGATGGCATCCCCTGCAGGAAAAATGCCTGAGCCATTGGATGGACTTGATAAGTTAAATGGTTTCGTACACCCTTCCAGTCATCCATCCACGATATGATTACCTAGAGCATGAAAGAACCACCACTATGGGGCACTGTTGGGAGCAAACAGTCTGGGTTGTACGCTTCTGACGGTGTTGTTCTCCAGAAGTAAACACGTCCTACGGTGAAGAATAGTGTGAACGTGAATTCATCCGACCACGTTACACGTTTCCATGCATCGGCAGTCCACGTTGTATGCTCCTGGCACAACTGCAGTAGCCGTTGTGTTTTTTTTTTTTTTTTTTGATTGGAGGTTTAACGACCACCGTGAGCAACTCAATGGGCTATAAGCAGTCGCCCGTCCCTAATTTAGTGTCACTGGTTCCAGGTAAGGGAAAGAGCCAGTGCCGTAAGACAAACACAACATCCATGCCTGACCGGGATTCGAACCCGGACCCCTTACGGACGAATGATCAGAGGCCAACGCCTTAGACCACTGCGCCACCGGGGCGGCATAGCCGTTGTGTATTAACCCGGATCACCAGAAGTTTTGTAATAGCAACTCTGCCATGAATATCTTGTTTATGCAGTTCCCTGCTCACTGTTTTCGTTGATACTGGTGTCTGGAGATGCAGATTCAGCTCCGCACTGATTGTCGGCGCCGTGGTCTTCTTATTACGGGTAACATTCCTCTTTAACGCTCTCCTGTCTCTGTCAGTCAGGGTCGTTTTCTGGCAGCTCTTGTGCCTCACAGACGAGGTTTTGCCACGAACACGATATGCTGTCATGATGCTTGTAACAATAGCTCTCGATACTCTTACTACCCTGGCGATTGTAGTCACGGGAACACCAACAAGCCGGCGACCAACAATTAGCCCTCTTTCGAAGTCCGTTAGACCGCTTATTTCGCAGTCACCTGAAAGAAATTTCGCAACAAGACACTTTAAATGCACTTAAATAGGACCTTGAGGTTCTAAACAAAGCTAATACAACCACAAAGTGGTGGATATCTTTGTGCATTGCGACGTACGCAGCTGCATTAAAAGTCACATCCGTGAGCGTGGTGTTCACATTATTCTGTACAGCCTCTGTATATTTTACTGAACACTACACAAATCAGTTCTTCTTAAGTATTTCATTTACAGTGAAACAGGAGTCACCGAAGAAGACTTCAAGAAAAAGTTACTAACAGTTCGTCTTTATTCAGCCAAAACTCCTTTGGGCGCTTCATTAATGCAGAACTACAACTCGCTCTTCAACTGTATTATTAACTTAATCTAACTAATGTGAATTAATAAGCAGAAAACTTGGTTAATGAAAACACCAACGCTAAAAGATATAACATGCACACGTCAAGACAACACAACTTCAAGTAAATCAACTTCAGAACAACGCAGCTTCCACAATTATAACATAATACCACACTTTTGGCTGCTGCTTCAGCATTATACCTCTTCTACAATAGCTCTTTTCGGCCACATGCATACGTCATGCCCTCTGACCTCAGAAATGTTACCAACATAATTCCAGGAGGGAGAAGATATAACGTTAAGGTTAACGATAAAAGAGATGGAACTCAAACTTACGTAGAGAAAGCAACTAAATATGAAAGTTAATTTAGGGTATACGTCAAACACTTTCGTCTTCTCATGTGAATTCTGCATTTTGAGTATCGATACTATCCTGGCTTATATTAAATACAAAGTGAACTTTCGCTAGCTATAATTGTTGAGAACAACACATTTTCCTGTAAATGCTCCCTTTTGTGTACCAGTTCTCGTATATGGTTCATACTTATGGTAAACTGAACTTTTTGTATCGCCTTGTTTCATAGCATTCATTGCTGCATCGAATGCCACATTTTATGTCACAATTTTAGTATATGGTTTATAGAATACACTGAGTCAGCTTTACACCTACCTAACAAAGTGCTGGTCCATCTTTCTGTGCTATCACAACCCGCATACGTCTAGGAACAGATTCTGTAAGGTGCTGAACGTCCTCCATGTGTACCTTGACCGATGTCGGCTGCAGCAGCTTCGTCAATTAACGCTCATTGCGTGAAAGAGGATCAGCAGTTCTCACACCCCGTTCTAGCATATCCCACAAGTTTTCAATTGGGATAGAGTCAGAGGAATTTGAGAGCCAAAACAATGTGGAAAATTTGCTGTCATGTTCCTCCAACAATTTAGAAGTTATATGATCCCGACCCGATGACACGGTGCTTTGTCTTGTTGAACGATTGCACTGTCGTCCGGGTAAACATCCTGCGTTTATAGGTCGAGGTGGTTGCATAACAGGTGCCTGTAGCGTGCACCATTCAGTGTTTGTGGGATGATAACCAACGGACCTGAAGCATGTTATGAAAAAGTTCCCCAGACGAGAACACCACATTCACCGGGGTGTTAAACCCCAACTGTGCAACCAGGAAATAGGGCTTCATGCTGTTTACACCATATGCGAACTCGGCTATCAGCATGGTGAAGCCAAAAACGAGACTCATCACTCCAGATGACCTTATTCCATCTTGAAGGTCGTTCCTTGGACCATGCAAGACGTTGTTTGCGATGATTGGGCGTTATCATAGGTACCCTCTTTGGTCTCTGGCTGTGGAACCACAGACGAAGCAATGTACGGCGCATGGTGCATGTGGAAATAGGTCGAACTGCACCGCTGTTCAGCCCAAATGTGTAACCAGAAAATAGGGCTTCATGCTGTTCACAACATATGCGAATTCGGCTATCAGCATGGTGAAGCCAAAAACGAGACTCATCACTCCAGATGACCTTATTCCATCTTGAAGATCGTTCCTTGGACCACGCAAGACGTTGTTTGCGATGATAGGGCGTTATCATAGGTACCCTCTTTGGTCTCTGGCTGTGGAACCACAGACAAAGCAATGTACGGCGCATGGTGCATGTGGAAATAGGTCGAACTGCACCGCTGTTCAGCCCAAATGTGTAACCAGGAAATAGGGCTTCATGCTGTTCACAACATATGCGAATTCGGCTATCAGCATAGTGAAGCCAAAAACGAGACTCATCACTCCAGATGACCTTATTCCATCTTGAAGGTCGTTCCTTGGCCCATGCAAGACGTTGCTTGCGATGATTGGGCGTTATCATAGGTACCCTCTTTGGTCTCTGGCTGTGGAACCACAGACGAAGCAAGGTACGGTGCATGGTTCATGTGGAAATAGGTCGAACTGCACCGCTGTTCAGCTTGTGGGTGGGTTGGGTGACTCTTGCACTTCGTTGCTGAGATAGCAGTCATGACACCTGACGCTCACACCTCGGGTCAACCCCGCGTGGCTGGCCAATCACAGCACTTCTGTTGAATGTTTGGGCATACTTAATCCAGTTCTGGTACATCCTTGGTACAGTAGTAGGAAGGAAGTCTGCTTGTGCGACTGTTTCCGAAATACTGGCAGCTACATGGCCTCTGCCTAATTGGCGTACGTCGCTATGTCCCCCCCCCAATATTGGCAAAGGTTTATTGATTATGTACAGAGGATAAGCGTGCACAATTTATAACATCCGCACGTGACGTTGATATCACATGGCACTTCGTTACCGCTCTGAATATGTAAAATGGGGGCGTTACTAATGCAAAGCTAACTCAGCCTGTATTGTAGAGCTTTAATTTGGTGTAAATGGTTATATTTGTAAGGATAAGGTTTAACTCTGGGATTTAGATGCTTAGTAGCTTTACTATGAACTTTGTCTCGGAACTCGAGAACATAAATGTAAAGCACTCGTAAATATACACTCACGGACAATGGAATTTGTGCACCTAGAAGAAAACATGCTACATCCGCGAAACTTTTCAAATAGCTAAAGTGCGTGCTGGTATGCAAATAATCGACATTTGGTGCGATTGCACATGACCGCTCACCCGGTGGTAGCGCTGCAAGCACGAACCGGCGGTCTTACATACCGGCGTGTAGTCGATGCCCCATAAATACGAAAAGCACCGACCAACGAAAGCAAGGGTACAGAGTGACAAGAATGCCGGGAAGACGCCAGAGATGTCGACTTACGCAACTTACGGACTTTTAGAAAGCGGGGTCGTTGGCGAGCCGTATAGCCCCGCCACGTGGATCGTTCTGAACATACCGTCCGACTGTGTCGGGAGCAGTGGATACGTGACAACACTGCCACACGGCGGAGCGACTCCGGGCGGACCTGGAGGACCACCGGTAGATAGGATCGACGGATCGTGCGCCAGGCACGAACGGATGCCACGGGCATCCGGTCCACTATGTAGGAAGATGTAGCGGCTTCTGTGTGCCCACGAACCATTCCCCAACGCCTCACGGAAGCGAATCTGTAACTCCAGCGCCCCTTACGCGTGTTGTTATTAACACCGGAACATCGCCGGCTCCCTTTGCAGTGGTGCCAGGCAAGACCAACGTAGAACGCCACTGACTGGCAACGTTAGCGATGAGTGTTGCTTCGTTTTGGGAACAGATAATCATCGTGTCCGGGCGTGGAGATCCCAGGGACAACGGCACAATCCCAAATTTGCTATCGAACGCCACACCTTCCCCACTGCAGGCATTATGGTCTGGGGAGCCATTGCCTACGATAGCTGATCAGCTATAGTAGTAGTACGTGGATCATTAATGGGCTAGCGGAATGTGGATAAGATACTACGGCCCCATGTGCTCCCATTCCAGGTGCTCCATAATAGCAGAATGATGCTTACCCGCACACGGATCGGATTACCCAAGGCTACCTACGTCATGTCCAGACCTTTCCATGGCCTGCCCGCTCCCCGTACATGTCCCCTATCGAGCACCTGAGGGACCAGTTGAAACGTTAACTGCCGCCGTGCCGCACTATCCAGGATTTGGAACACACCGTCTAACACGTGTAGACCTGTCTGCCGCAGGACAACATCAGCTTCTGTTCGCCTCCATGCCGGACCGTGTTGCAGCATGTATCGCCGCACGATGCGGTGCGACGCGCTATTGAAGATGACAGGACTGCGTGCCACAGATCCTTCTGTAATTGTCCTGCAACTCTCTCTTTGCCATCATGTGTGTCATTCATCTGTATCATTCTGTCCATAAAATTTCAGTTCAATCCGATGCTTCCTTCTCGGTGCGCAAATTTCATTGCCCGTGAGTGTAGAAATCACTTACGGTCTAGTTAATTAATCCTCTGGAACAACTTAAATGACTCCAATCTTATTCTCTTGTCACTGGCTCTTCAGAACAGATTGACCAACACTAGCTACAATATGCATTGGCTATCTTCAATTCACATAACATTCACAATACACAGTAATACGAGTAATAACATGCGTTTCTCACAAGACGATATATCAAATGCTCTTATCAAAATACACTTCTTGCTAACAAGTTACTCTCACAAATGCACTCCTACTAAATCCCTTTCACCAAAAGTGCGCTCTGCTGCCTTTATTGTTCATGCAATATTGATCTCTGACCCTCGCTCAGTGATGCCAAACTTAGAAAACTCTTCGGAAAAATCAATGTGTCGTTAAATCAGAAAACCTTTAACGAGAAGGAATGAAACATACATAAAAACACATAAATTCAAAAGGAATAATTTAATTAGGGGTATACGTCACAATAAATGGAGAACTTCTCATATCAATTTTTGTTGAGAAGCATTAATTTTTTCGTGGTTATACTACCTTTTGTGCATCAGTAAAAATGTGAGGCCTATTTTATGTGTAAAGTGAACTTTTTGTGCCGCCTGTTTTTGAACAACATGCGTTTTTCACATGAATGCAGACTTTATGCATCTGTACTAACATATGGTTCCTACTGAATTGTAGACCGAACTTGCGATGTGTGGTCCATGGAACCGGCTCCTGCGCCTGGGTTCAAATCTAGGCCATTAGGTTTTCCTTTAGGTTTTCCTTCCGGCTCTGGTTCCTTTCCTTCTTGAATCTCGTTTCAAGCAGATGGGTTTACCAGATTGGACTGACTACGTCTCGCTGTAAATAACATCAGTTGCTTATTTATTGAAAAGAAGTGGGTACATTAAATAGTGGAAATATCCTTCAAGAAACATTAATAAAACACCAAATGCTATTCATTCCACTAACAAGTACAGTTTGAACTGTTATTCGTTTGGCCATACGTTGGAAAAACATTCTTCTTACCACACAGCTGACTTTCTTCCAATGTTCATCATGCTAGTCGAATGCTGGAGAACCACTACCCATTCTACTACCCGTTCTTAATCGAAATGTTCTGTTCTCAGTTCGTTTGACATCACGTATCTCTTTGGATAATAGCAATTTAATATCCTAACAGGTGGCCGTAGCTCTCAGAAGGCGGGAGTGTCTATACGACAGGATTGGAAACCAATGAAAACCCTTGGTTTCCGCGTGACTTCACTAAAAGAGGGAACTCATCTCTAATGTCATGGCCTTGTATTCTCCAGATGGCCTTGCTATACTTCGCGTCAACATATGAGTGTACTATTGTGGAAGATATGGAACAGCTACATCCACTACGAAAAGTATTCTTTGGCGTCTAGAGCGAAAACCAGTCTTAATCTTTTTTTCTTAGTTTATCGGGAAAAATCACTATATAAAAAAATGTTTCAAGGTGGCAGAGCGGTTTAGAAATAAATTTGTCTTGAGAAGTTATTCAAAAGCATCGCACTTTCGGCAACTGACTGCCCTGCTGGAAAATGTACATAACTTGGAAACGGGTACAGGGTGCCAATTTTTGCAACACAGAGACAATAAATTGACAATCGGGAGACTGCGAGCGGGTGTACTTAAACAGCCGTAGAGGTGAGACGGTGGGGAAAAGAAACGACGATGCTCTGAGCTTCGGTTAGGTCTCAACGCCGTAAATGGGAGGTCAGTGCGAGAGTGTTACGCGGTTTTATACCGTTCTTCTGTTCCTCGAGATTCTCCGAGCCGGTCATTCCAACTTCCACAAGGGTACGACCTGTGATTGACTTGAATGAAGTTAATAGGGTTCTAGTGTCGGGTTGTTCGTGCCGTTGGTCTCTCTCTCTCTCTCTCTCTCTCTCTTTCTCTCACACACACCCACACACACATCAATGAGCAGGGTTTGGGATTTGTGGCATTTAAACTGAAAAGTTCTCATAGTGCTTGTTGCATGCGTAATATTCCACGCCTCACATTCTTTGCTGATTTTAAAATTTCTTAAATTCACTAATAACAATAGACAACGTTGCTCTAATCACACATCTTTTATTATCGATACGAGGTATATGCATGTTATGTGAGAAGACAATACACAACCTTCGCAAAAAAGAAAAAGAAGAAGAAGAAAGAAGCACGCAGAAGTAATTATCCAATCGAGATGAAAATATGCATGAACAATATACATGCACTGATGAGCAATTGAATTAGCGATACCTGTCTAGTAACGTGTAGCACCACCTTTCGCCCTGATGACGGCAGCGATTCGTCTCGACATGGACTCGACAAGACACCGGAAGCGTTGGGAAGCTATACGGATCCACGACCCCTGAACAAGCTCCCACAGTTTACGAAGATTTGATGGAGGAGGGTTAGAGCCTTGAATATCTCTCTCGATGGCATCCCAGATGTGCTCGATGGGATTGAGGTCAGGTGACCTAGCTGCCCAAGGAAGCGAGGTCACGTCGGTGGAGTGTTAATCCAACCATTCGGATACAATTCGGGAGCGATGGCACGGTGCATTGTCTTGTTGCAGGATGAGGTGCTCAGTGGGATGTTGAAGATGCACAAACAGGAACAAATGGTCGTCCAGGATATCCCGGTAACGTTGACCTGTGAGGGACAATGTCACACGTACCAGGGGCCCCATTTCAGTCCACGTAAACACTCCCCATACGAGAATGCCACCCCCACCAGCTTGAAGAGTACCCTGCTGGCAAGAAGGATCCATCGCTTCATGTGGTTTGCGCCGTACTCGTATCCTGCCATCCGCGTGTACCAAGGTGAATCTCGACTCATCAGTCCAGGCAACATTTTCCCACATGTCTAGGGTCCAGTGGCGATGTTCCCACGCCCATGCTAATCGTTGCACCCAGTAATGTGTGGTCAGCAGCGGTACCCTCGTGGGACGATGGCTTCTGTACCCCATAGCGAGGAGATGGTTCTGGATGGTGTGGTTGCTTACACGTTTTTGTGCACTTGCGTTAAATTGCCGAGTGATTTCTTGCACTGTGGCCCGTCTATCCGCTGTTACAATGCGAGCTAGACGACGATGACCCCGCTCATCCACACGCTGTTGTCCACGGCAGTTGGCCCTTGCAGGGATGGTTTTACCGGATTCGATGTACTCACGGTGCTCCCTTGACACAGTGGCTCGTGAAAATCCCAGTGCCTGCACGACTTCCGAGATAGAGTGACACATTCTTTGGGCCCCGACAATTTGCCCACGATCAAATACGTTTAGATCCTTCGTCTTACCCATACCGCGTCCGACTCTTACTGATTCCCGTCGCATCACTCCTTATATTGCCGGATCGCTGCATACGTCATGTCGTTTCCATTTACAACTCCACATTTGCATAACGCCAGCTGTTTCAAATTAAATTGCTCTTCAGCGTATCATCATCATCATCATTGTCAACCATTATCAATGCACTGCTGGAAGAATGTCTCCCCAAGTTTCCTCCACAACGGTCTGTCTTGTGCCAGTCTCCTCCATGTCACTCCCGCATATTTACGAATTTCATCCACCCATCTCCCATGTGGTCTTTTTCTGGGTCTTTTCCTGTCCCTTGGAATCCAATCTAAAATTTCGGCTGTCCATCTATGGTCTGTCCTTCTGGCAGTATGTCCAGCCCATTGCCATTTCAGGGATTTAACTCTGATCATGATGTCTTCCACTCTCGTCATTTTTCGGATCCACGAGTTCCTCTTCTTATCTCTCCTGGTTATACCAAGCATGCACCTCTCCATGCTGCTTTGAGTTGTCTGCAGCCTTTGTATGTCTCTTTTAGTTAAGGTCCACGTCTCTGCACCATACGTAAGCACTGGAAGGATGCATTGATCAAACACTTTTCTTTTAAGACATAATGGCATATTGCTCTTGAAAATTATGCTGTTTCTTCCAAAAGCTCTCCAGGCAAGATTTGTACGCCGATTAATTTCTTCATCAATGTGACCCTCACTTGATATCTGCTGTCCAAGATAAACATACGTATCTGTTATCTCCAGTTTTTCTCCATCAATCGATAAATCTTCATTTCTTGTAAAAGCATTGAACATCACTTTTGTCTTCTGAAAGTTCATTTTTAATCCCACTTCTTTACTCTTGTCAGCAAGTTCCTGGATCATACTCTGCAGCTCTGATGGGGTAGTTGCAAAAATGACTACGTCATCAGCAAAACGAAGGTGGGTTAGATAATCTCCATTAATCTTTATCCCTTTGTTTTCCCAGTTCAGTGATTGAAAGACATTTTCCAATGTGGCATTAAAGAGCTTCGGAGATATGGTGTCACCTTGTCTCACTCCCTTTCCAATTTTTATGTGTGTTGTATTTTCAAACAGCCGAATCTTTGCACTTGCATTTTCATAGATGTTATTAATAATATTAATGTATGCATCTTCAATACCGCAGGATTTCAGAGCAGTGGTAACTGCTGATGGTTTCACCGAATCAAAGGCTTTTTCATAATCGATAAAAGCCATGCACAATGGAAGTTCATATTCCCTCGCTCTTTCAATTAGTCCTCTCAGTACGTGGATATGATCTATTGTGCTGTAGCCACTCCTGAATCCAGCATGTTCTCTCGGTTGAGCCATGTCCAGTGTTACCTTCAAGCGGTGTGAAAGAACTTTAGTGAAGATTTTATAAACCACTGATAGGAGGCTGAGAGGTCTGTAGTTCCTGAGATCCTCAATGTCACCTTTTTTATGTAGCAGGATCATTGTAGCATTGTTCCAATCCTCAGGAATCTTCCCTTCATTAAGGCATCGAGTGAAAATTTGGGCGAGTACTGTTTCAATTTCTCCACTTGCTTCTTGTATGATGTCTATAGTAATTTCATCTTCTCCTGGAGCTTTCCCCCGCTTCATGTTCTTGATTGCATGTGCAACTTCTGCTGGGAGGACTGGAAGAACTCTGGTACCTTTCATGATGTCTGGAGTACATGTATCATCCCTTTCATATAATTTGGAGTGGAAATCTTTCACTCTTGTCAAACTTTCGCCTCTATTTCTTGTTATAGAACCATCTTCTTTTCTCAGAGCCATAATCTGTTTTCTTCCCTTACTGAGATGTCCCTTTGCTATCTTTAGGCTTTGGTTGTTTTCAATTGCTTTCCTCACTAGCTCACAGTTGAATTTCCTTACGTCTTCAGTGATACTTTTTCGTGCTGTCTTGCATAGCTCTATATATTCCACTTTGGAAGTCACATCTTCTTTAGTTGTCCTCATCTCTCTTCTTTTTTGCATCAACATTTTGGTTTTTCCTGATAATTTGTTTACATGCAACTTGTTCTTAGACCCAGCTAATTTTGTTACTGTTTCCATAAGAGCTTTGGTTACTTTTCTGTTAACTTCCGAAATATCCACTTCTTCCGATGTTAGGCCTTCTAAAGCAGAGAATCTGTTCTTCAGTTCCAACTTGAAGGTATTATGGTGTTTTTTAAGGTTGGTTATGTCAATACATTTTGTTTGTCTTATGAGCTTGCCACGTTCCAGTTTAGTGTTGAGGTGCATCTTACATCTCACCAATCTATGGTCACTACCTGTGTTGAACTTGTTCAGCACACTGCAGTCTTCGATGACGAATTTTTTGTTACACATAATAAAATCAATTTCACTTGTCGTCCCAATTGGATGTCTCCATGTCCATTTCCTGTGTGGCTTTTTCTTTAAAAAGGAATTCAAGATGAAAAATCCTTCTGCCTCTGCAAACTCAACGAGAGTATTTCCACGCTGGTTTCTGTTGCCGTGACCGAATTTACCTACTGAAGTTTCATTCTGTTGCCGGTGCCCTATTTTTGCATTGAAATCTCCCATAATTATCTTCAAGTGCTGCTTACCTTTATTATTTAGATGACGAATTTCCTCATAAAATTCTTCAATTTCTTCTTCAGGATGACTTGTGGTGGGTGCATAAGTTTGAATAATCTGAGCCTGGTATCTTCTCGAGAGTTGGATAACGAGTCGTGCAGCTCTGTCCGAGGAACTTTCAACTTCTACCACTTTATCCTTCAGTTTCTTGTTTATTATAAATCCAACACCACTAGTTCTGCCAGTATCTGTCCCACGATAATAGAAGAGATGTCCACTTTTCAGTTCAATGAGATCTTCTCCTTTTTCCTTACCTCACTCAGCCCGACGATGTCCCACTTGATCCTTTGTAGTTCCTCTTCCAATTCAAGAAGCCTTGAATCAGAAGATAGGGAGCGTCCATTGTAGGTAGCCAAGGTCAGCATCAAATGGCAGCCTAGTCCGGTCCTCCGGGGATTCTTAGCACCCTCTGCCTTCATGTCGCACTGGCCGCTGCCTTGGCCAGGTACATTCCAGCTGCCGGAGACTGAGGGCCAAGATTTAAGTTGTAGAGTCATTTTGGAGGTGTTTGGCCATAACTCACCACGCTGGCCAAGCGGGTTGGTGAGTGTGGGATAGCATTTCCTCTGATCCCGATGGTATAGTTATACCGCTATTTGCGGTCGTCAGAGCCCCTTTAGTGGGAACAGGATGCACCACGAGAAGGCGGGGTTGACATTTGTCAAGGAAAGGCTGTGATGTTACGCATCACCTGACCTTACATCCCAGCGTATATAGGAAAGGAAATGATTTCGATTTCAGAGCACTTGGACCATTTATTTGGATAAAACAGCTACCCCAATGGAAGAAGTCAATAACCTGTATCCCACCTCCGTACCTCTACTCTATGCCATGCTGGCTACAGTGCATGGCATAGACGCATACAGTTCACGGATGCTGTCCTGACGTATAACATGCCACATGATGTCCAAACTGCTGGCCGACATTCCCGGATGAACTTAGATGCCGTTCCGTCATGTTCCAAACATGTTTCAATCTTCGAGAGGCTCATTCGGCGAGAGGTTAGGAGATCGAGCTGGCCATGGATCTGCCGACCTCTCACCAATCGAACGTAGTTGAATGGTTGGGTTCCACATTTGCTGCCAAATACACTCATCGTCAAAAAAGTAGTTGCAATCAGAAGGATTTGTCGGATTGCAATGCTATTCGGGAGGAAGGTAAAGTTTACGAGGAACAATAAATGATTAAGCATTGAGACTGATATGGGCAATATTTATTGTGCTACACGCCAATAAGTGGGGTCTCTCACTATGGCGTCGGGCCGCCATGTTTTCTCAGACAGCATGCAACACGTCTCGGCATGGAGTTGTACAGGCCATCCCATGCAGCTTGAATCTTCTCACGCAGTTCCTGCAGATTGTGCGGGAGGGGTAGAGTGTGGAATAGCGCTTCCTATAGCTTCTCACACATTTTCAATCGGCGATAGGTCTGGCGATGCGGCTGGCCATGGTAGAGTGCCAGTGCCTTGAAGGCAAGCTGTCGAGACAGCAGCTGCATGTGGACGAGCGTTGTCCTGTTGGAGAATTGCACCGGAGTGAACATTCAGAAAAGGTAAGGCCACTGCTTGCAGGCCCTCATTAACGTAACGTTGGGCTGTCAAAGTGAATGTGAAAGACACCGAAGGTTATATGGCATCATAGGCAATCGCACCCAACACCATGACACCAGGCCTTCTGGACGTGTGACGCTCGACAGCAAATCGCTCATCTTGCCGCTGACACACGGATCCGTCGGTCGTCTCCTCCAAGAAAAAGCGGGACTCGTCACTGAAGATCACACGCTGCAATTCTGAGTGGTTCCTTAACAGTCTGGTTGGGCACTATTGAAGTCTTTGGCGACGATGCAGCGATGTTAAGAGCAGTCGTCGTAACGGTCTGCGTGCGTGTAGTTCTACGTCTTGCAGCTGTCTGCAAATGGTACTGGAACTGATCAGACGATGCATGAAGGGCACCACTGCTAGCTGAATATCATAAATCGTGGGTGTTGTGTCACTGCGCACATGTCGGACAGCCCGTCGGTCTTGTCTCTCCGTGGTTCGTATAGGTTTCGCAGACCCTTCCTCTCGCTGCTTCGTGCCTTGTTATATCCACTGCAGCCAACAGCATGCTATGGTAACATTCGCACGACCGGTATGGCGCACAATACGGCGATGAGACCATCTCGCTTCCCGGAGCCCGACGATGCGGCCCCTCTCAAACTCCGCCAACTGTTAGAATTGCTTCCGAACTTTTCTCCGAGGCATACTTCACTTGCAAAGGATGCAACCAACTCAACAGCATGAATCAGAATGGCAAGCATGCGTAACGGAGCGACTTTATACAGCCTGCCAGGCACAGCGCTACGACCCCTCCTTGCTATTGTTACATGCGCTGCCGAGCGTGATACTTGAATCATTTGAATGTCTCGCGATGTCAAACCTATCCATAGTACGAGATAAGGGTTCAAAATATACACATGCAGATTCACAAGACACATTAAAGTACAAACACAAAACTGGGAAGAGACAGATACAAAGGTTTTCATTCAGCTTCCATGGTTATATGGAAACGCAGTCCCTTATGTCTTCGCCGGGAGCGCCCTCCCGCCTGAAGTTGTTCAGCCGTAGTCCAATCTGTTCCGCTGTATCTCTTTTTCCCCTTTAGACTCGAACACTCCGGATCGAGCCTCGAGGGGTTTGTGTGCAATCTCAGTGTTTATGCCCGGTTTTCCCACACCGAGCGCACGTCTCAAAGATAGCGAGGCACTTAGCTCGGTAGTGCGCAAACCCGTTATGTTTAAAGCAACTGGTTTCTATCATGAATTCACGCAAGCTGTGAATTCTCCAGGCAACACAGGCTTTGCCTTTTTTTCGCTATGGATTTGAAGTCCACTGGGGCCATCTCAATCACCCAATGGACTTTACCCTCTCTTCCCTTGATGGAGAAGAGTGCTTTGATATTTTCAGGTTCTCGCAGATGGTTCTGTAGTGAACATTCTTCCTGGATTTAATGTTTCTCATCGGCATCGGTTAGTCCGTATCGAATCACTCTGAGCAGCTTGCAAACTGGCTTCCGCAGTTCGAAGTCTTATTAAAAACCCTTCTTACAAAATTCCAATTGCTGAGAAATCCAGAAGGTTAGTAACAAAAGTAGAAGTGCCTCCACCTAAGCGACTGAATTTGCAAAATGTTGATTTATCACCGAATTATGTAAATGTGATTCTTCAATAGCAATTCTGAGGAGTTGAATAGTTCTGTTTATACACAGACCACAGTTTCTGCAAATACTAAGGACTACAAAAACTTATGGAACCCCAACGACAGAAGATACACTATCTACCAACAAGTAATTGGGCACCTGTGATAACAAAGGAAAACGAAGTTTATTCACCTTCAACAGTTGGTGGAGCCTCCACGAGCGGCGATTACAGCTGCGACCCTCCGGGGCCTACCCTCAACCAGGCGTTGTACGACGGCTAGCGGTATTTTCTTCTACTCGGCTTGGAGAAGATAGGTCAGTTTTTTTTTGTTTTTTTTTTTGAGGTTTAACGACCACCGTGAGCAACTCACTGGGCTATAAGCAGTCGCCCGTCCCTAATTTAGGGTCACTGGTTCTAGGGAAGGGAGAGAGCCAGTGCCGTAAGACAAACACAACATCCATGCCTCACCGGGATTCGAACCCGGACCCCGTTCGGACGAATGATCAGAGGCCATCGCTTAGACCACTGCGCCACCGGGGCGGCGACAGGTCAGTTCCTTCACCGATGTCGGACGGTGGGGGCACCCCTTAAGTCGACGCTCCAACTCGTCCCAGATTTGCTCGATAGGGTTAAGGTCCGGGATCTTCGCAGGCCAGTCTATTAGATTAACCCCATTGTATCCATACCAAGCCATGACGGACCTCGCAAAATGACAGGTGGTATTGTCATCCTGAAAGTAACATGGGTCCACCCCGTAAAACTGCCACAACGTAGGAAGCGCATGGTTATCCAAAATGGTGCAGTAGGTCTCGGCGTTGAGTCTACCAGAAATTGCGACTAAGGGTCCCGTGCCATTCCAGGAGAAACACCCCATTGCATAATTCCACCGCCGCCGAACTTTTATAGTTGGCACAATACATTCCTGCAGGAGGTGTTCTCCAGGCAGGCGCCAAACCCAGACCCTGCCATCTGAACGGTAGAGGGTGAACCTTGATTCGTCGCTCCAGAGAACCTGTTTCCACTGTTCAACGTTCCACTGTCGACGTTCTTTGCACCACGTTAGCCGAGCAGCGCTATTGGACTTGGTGATCAAAGGCTTGTGGGCGGCAGCACGTCCATTATAACCGAGCAGGTGAGCTTCTTTACGGATGGTATTCATCGAAAGAACACTCCCGGATGCCTGTTGAAACTCCTCGCGGACGTGACCCATCGATTTGGTGCGGTTCTTCCGAATTTCTCTGGACAGCACCCGTCAGTCTCTAACTCCCAGTTTTGTGGGTCTGCCGGGTCGAGGCACATTCCGACAGTCACCTCTCATCTTCCACTTGCCATTCACGTAGGCCACTGTCGATTTTGGGTACTTCAACTCGCTGGATATGTCACGTGTGGATCGGCCATTTCTCTGATACCCGACTATTACACCTTTCTCGGAATCAGAGAGCTCCGAACTGCGTGGCATCTTGCATGCGACTGGTTGCGTTGTTGTTTCCCACACGATATTTAACGGTGGCGGCCGTGACGTGTATCAGGACCGCAGATATCGTCGATTGCAGGGTGTCCAATAACTTGTTGGTAGATAGTGTATATCACCTTAATGGGACGTTGAAAGTAATGCAATGTGACTTGGACTCTGGAAAGAAAACGCTGGCCTATTATGAAAATAACAGGTATCACAAAGCTCATAAAAATCTGTTAAATGATGCATCAGAAGACTAATGTCACAAATATGAGTTCCTATTTGAGAAGATTGGAAATTATTCAAAATAATGCCGCAGGTGGTCTCCTGATACAACAACAAAAATGTGATGCATGGCAGTATTGTTCCCCCAAAGGCTATGCATATGCAAAACAACACATGTTACTGAACATTCCAAGCAAATGTACATTATACTGATATGTTGGAATCATAGACGGTAAAACTGAAGTTACTCCTTTAATCAAAGAACGTCTTTTATCCGAACTAGAACGCATAAAAGAAACAAAAAAATGTCTCTCTCTCTTATAACTGATGAAATGTTTATCAAACCACAGTTACAATACAAATAGATGGATCGTATATTAGGAGAGCGGGAGATTAATATTCACGTTGGAAGAAAGTCAGATGTTATCTTCGCTAAGCCTTATGTGGTGCCAGCCAATAGCTTACTATGTTTTTCTATTGTGTGGTCTGTCCACTCATTATAAAGTTCCAGCTGCATGAAAACAGCTATGTGGTAAGAATCTGTATTCACTCACAATCTCTGTCATAAAACAAGTTGATGATATTGGTTTTCAGGTTGTAAGAATAGTTACTGACAACCATAAAACCAATATTATCATGATGTCACTTATGTCCAGTGGCTCACCACAAACTTGTGTTTTGCATCCTTTGGATGTCAGCCGTGAACTGTTCCTATGTTTTGATCCTTGCCACATCATGAAAAATATCCGTTCCCTATTTCTGGAAAAAGAAATGAGTAATGAGGAAGGTTACACAAGTGGTACCTATGTGAAAAAGCTATACGAAAGGCAGAGGAGTGAGACTATGAAGCCTGTTATATTCCCGAGTCGAAAGCATTTTTCACCGTCTAATCTAGAAAAAATGAATGTGAAAAGAGCTGTTCAAATTTTTTCACCACAACTCATTACTGCACTAAAGTGATTGGAGGAAAATTCATCCTATCATGAACAGGCTGCAGCATTTGCTGAAGCAAGTTCCACAATCAAGTTTATGACTTCCATAAATGAATGGCTTATCATTCACAATATAAGTAACCCGAAAGATTTTGTGCACACAAGATATAGCAACAGAATGCATTTTGTTTTTCGATTTCAGACTAGCGCCTGCATTGGCTGGAGCATGAATTTGTTGATTGTGTCAGTGAAATTAAGATGGCGAGTGTGCAGGATCGCAAAGCTTTCCTAAGTGCGCAGACTCATGAAGCACTAATCATGAACACAAAATCAACAGTTCAGTGCATTCGCTACCTATTAAAGAATGGTTTCCATTATGTTTTGAACCGGTGCTTCACAAGTTATCCTGTGGAACTATTTTTCAGTTCACTTCGTCAAAATCCAAGAGGAAATGACAAGCTCGACTGTAGAGCAGTCATCTATTCGATTAATCACATCTTAAGAGCGAATGTTAGGTCACTGACTACAGGCAAACGCACTAGTGACGTCAAAAGAGTATCAGATTTGTATTGTTTAGTCGAGGAGAATTTTTCTGATGCACAAAATATGCTACTTATTTCCGAAAAAGGCAGAGCATTGTTGCAAAAGTTCACAGATGTTCCATGTAAGTAAATCCATTTATTTTTTTAACCTTTTCTGATTTGTGAAGTTCTAATCACAAGAAGTATTTTCCTTATGATTTTGCTCAAAGTTGCTGTAGCCTACATGGTGTGTCGGGGAAATATAGGAGGGTCATATTTCCATCTGAAATACAGTTTTACTTAGAAATTTTTTTTTTTACAATGACTTCGCGCGAACGAAAACATGAAGTCATCCGATAGGTTAAATTGCAACTATGACAATCAGAACGTATTCAAATCATAAAATATCTGTTATGTCATTGGCGTAACGCAAAATCTCTGCCACCGTCCCTCCATGAAATTTTCCTAATAGGCCCCAAACAAGGTAGTTATTAATGAAAAAATTGAGGGTAAATATTTAATTTCGCCACAGTAAAAATATAATTTCCTGATATTGATTCCATGATGACTTATGTATTGATTTTAATTATGTGAGCACCCTATCCCGGTTAGTATCCTTGATAAATTTAATACTTAGGGTAAAAAGTGCGAAATATTTTAATCGCAAATGTTCACGATATCAGGAAAACATAAATACTGATCTTTGAGTGTCTGATGGTTTCGAACTTCCTTTAAAACTGTTTAATTCTTAGATACGATAATTTTTGAGAAAGAGAAAAAAAAACGCGTGTTTACATTTTTCTAGTTTTACATACTGCAGCGATATTGTTTCTTTTTAGTGTCATGTCTTTTAAATTCAAGAAGCAAAAATATACACGTAGATCTGGGCCCCCCTATACTTTACCTATATGAAATAAATAAATACATCGCTCTTTCCATGTTCACAGAAACACACAGGATCCGAAAAATTGTTTTTCAGCCAACCGCTGTGGAATTGAACCAACAGAACTCTCGATATCGCGCCGAGTGCGTTACATTTACTCCACGGTGCTATGTGTATTTAAGTCAGCTTCTGACATCATAAATCCGTAAGATGTGCTCAGCTACTGAGACGTCTCCATCTGGTGGGCATAAACGGCACTAGCTATATATATATTATAGCAGTTAAATCCAACGGGCGAGATCCAGGTGAAAATACTTCAGATACGTGGCGACAGTTAATAAATAAATAAATACATCGCTCTTTCCACGTTTACAGAAACACACAGCATCCGAAAAATTGTTTTTCAGCCAACCGCTGTGGAATTGAACCAACAGAACTCTCGATATCGCGCCGAGTGCGTTACATAAAAAAATCAATTTTATGTAAAATAAAGTATGTTATTCAATATACACTCACAGACAATGAAATTTGCGCACCAAGAAAGAAGCATCCGATTGAACGGAAATTTTATGGACGTCATGATACAGATGAAGGATACACGTGATGGCAAAAACAGAGCTGCAGGACAGTTACAGAGGGATCTGTGGCACGCAGCCCGATCATCTTCAATAGCGCGTCGCACTGCCTCGTGCGGCGATATACATGCTGCAATACGGTCCGGCATGGAGGCGAACAGACGCCTGATGTTGTGCTGCGGCAGACTGGCCCACACGTGTTGGACGGTGTGCTCCAAATTCCAGTTAGTGCGGCACGGTGGCAGCTGACGTTTCAACTAGTCATACACATGCTCGATAGGGGACATGTCCGGGGAGCGGGCAGGCCATGGAAGTGTCTGGACATGACGTTGGCAGTTCTGGGCGACCAGAGCCCTGTGCGGGTGGGCATTATACCTTCTTCCTAAAACTTCTACGTAAGTCATTGAAATAAATTATCCCATGGTTCCCATCAGCATTTTTTAATGAGAAGCCAATATTAGAATTTTAATTGCATATGAACAATAATTTTTGTAATTATCTGCATATGTTTTGTATATTCAGTTCCATATTTCTGGAAATACAGTTTTATTAGGTATTTTAAGTGTATACGAACTACGCAATTAAAACCTTTTAACCTACAAAAAGCATTCGGTTGGTTAATAAATATTTTAATTTAATAAAAAAAGCACTCTTCTGCGATGCACACAAAAAGAAGTAGCTGAACAACGCAAAAAGAACTAGCTGAACAAATGGGGGTAACTCAACAAACTATTTACAATCGTTTACGCGCAATGGGAAAGATTCAGAAGGAAGGAAAATGTGTGCCACACGACCTGAGCCAGAGGAACAAGGATGAGCGTGTCATGAAGTGTTTCAATCAGTTGAATAAACAACACAGAAAGTCTTTCCTGTGGAAAATCATTACGGGCGATGAAAAGTGGATATGGTACGACAATCCCAAACACAAAAAAACACTTGGTAGACTACCGTGAAGCAACGACTTCAACACGAAACGCAATATTCACTCCAAGAAAGTTCTGCTGTGCATCTGGTGGGATATGAAGTTTGTGTTCTATTATGGACTATTGGAACAGGGTCAAACTGTTACTGATGATCTCTAGAAGCAACAATTGCTGCGATTGAACCAGGAAATCTCTCGGGAACGTCCATTCACAGGCAAAGGATTGCGTTCCGTGAAATTACTGCATGACAAAGCTACGCCGTATGTCGCGAAATCGGTCAGCCACCCCGGTGGCGCAGTGGTCTAAGCGATGGCCTCTGATCATTCGTCCGAAGGGGTCCGGGTCCGAATCCCGGTGAGGCATGGATGTTGTGTTTGTCTTACGGCACTGGCTCTCTCCCTTCCCTGGAACCAGTGACCCTAAATTAGGGACTAGCGACTGCTTATAGCCCATTGAGTTGCTCACGGGGGTCGCTAAAGCTCCAATAAAAAAACGGTCAAGGAAACGTTATTGACGCTTGGCTAGGATGTTTTGGAGCACCCAGCGTATAATCCCGACATAGCCCCTTCAGATTATCACTTGTTTCGATCGATGCAACACTGTTTGTCTGCCGTACGGTTCCAGATATATAACGAAGTGCAAAAATGGGTTGACGACTTCATCGCGTCACACGACGAATTATTCTTCACGGCTGGAATCCGTCAGCTGCCCGACCGATTGTGGAAAGTGATAGATAATGACGGCGCATATTTTGATTCGTAAAGGTATTGTTGTTTTCTCTCAAATTACATGTTGCGTTATCTAAAAATGCTTCAAAATTTATTAGTACACCTAAGTATATATGTATATATATACCAAAAAAAAAAAAAAAAAAAAAAAGGGATGTAAGGTCAGGTGATGCGTAACATCACAGCCTCTCCTTGACAAATGTCAACCCCGCCTTCTCGTAGTGCATCCTGTTCCCACTAAAGGGGCTCTGACGACCGCCAATAGCGGTATAACTATACCATCGGGATTAGAGGAAATTCTATCCCATACTCACCAACCCGCTTGGCCAGCGTGGTGAGTTATGGCCAAACCCCTCCAAAATGATTCCACAACTTAAATCTTGGCCCCCAGTCTCCGGCAGCTGGAATGTACCCGGCCAAGGCAGGGGCCAGTGCGACATGAAGGCAGAGGGTGCTAAGAATCCCCGGAGGACCGGACTAGGCTGTCATCTGATGCTGACCTTGGCTACTTACAATGGACGCTCCCTATCTTCTGATTCGAGGCTTCTTGAATTGGAAGAGGAACTACAAAGGATCAAGTGGGACATCGTGGGGCTAAGTGAGGTAAGGAGAAAAGGAGAAGATCTCATCGAACTGAAAAGTGGACATCTCTTCTACTATCGTGGGACAGATACTGGCAGAACTAGTGGTGTTGGATTTATAATAAACAAGAAACTGAAGGATAAAGTTGTAGAAGTTGAAAGTTCCTCTGACAGAGCTGCACGACTTGTTATCCAACTCTCGAAAAGATACCAGGCTCAGATTATTCAAACTTATGCACCCACCACAAGTCATCCTGAAGAAGAAATTGAAGAATTTTATGAGGAAATTTGTCATCTAAATAATAAAGGTAAGCAGCACTTGAAAATAATTATGGGAGATTTCAATGCAAAAATAGGGCAACGGCAACAGAATGAAACTTCAGTAGGTAAATTCGGTCACGGCAACAGAAACCAGCGTGGAAATACTCTCGTTGAGTTTGCAGAGGCAGAAGGGTTTTTCATCTTGAACTCCTTCTTCAAGAAAAAGCCACACAGGAAATGGACATGGAGACATCCAAATGGGACGACAAGTGAAATTGATTTTATTATGTGTAACAAAAAATTCGTCATAGAAGACTGCAGTGTGCTAAACAAGTTCAACACAGGTAGTGACCATAGATTGGTGAGATGTAAGATGCACCTCAACACTAAACTTGAACGTGGCAAGCTCATAAGACAAACAAAATGTATTGACATAACCAACCTTAAAAAACACCATAATACCTTCAAGTTAGAACTGAAGAACAGGTTCGCTGCTTTAGAAGGCCTAACATCGGAAGAAGTGGACATCTCTGAAGTTAACAGAAAAGTACCCAAAGCTCTTATGGAAACAGCAAAAAAATTAGCTGGGTCTAAGAACAAGTTGCATGTGAACAAATTATCAGGAAAAACCAAAATGCTGATGCAAAAAGAAGAGAGATGAGGACAACTAAAGAAGATGTGACTTCCAAAGTGGAATATATAGAGCTATGCAAGACAGTAAGAAAAAGTATCACTGAAGACGTAAGAAAATTCAACTGTGAACTAGTGAGGAAAGCAATTGAAAACAACCAAAGCCTAAAGATAGCAAAGGGACATCTCAATAAGGGAAGAAAACAGATTATGGCACTGAGAAAAGAAGATGGTTCTGTAACAAGAAATAGAGGCGACATTTGGACAAGAGTGAAAGATTTCTACTCCAAATTATATGAAAGGGATGATACATGCACTCCAGACATCATGAAAGATACCAGTACCAGAGTTCTTCCAGTCCTTCCAGCAGAAGTTGCACATGCAATCAAGAACATGAAGCGAGGAAAAGCTCCAGGAGAAGATGGAATTACTGTAGACATCATACAAGAAGCAAGTGGAGAAATCGAAACAGTAGTCGCCCAAATTTTCACTCGATGCCTTAATGAAGGAAAGATTCCTGAGGATTGGAACACCGCTACAATGATCCTGCTACATAAGAAAGGTGACATTGAGGATCTCGGAAACTACAGACCTATCAGCCTCCTATCAGTAGTTTATAAAATCTTCACTAAAGTTATTTCACACCGCTTGAAGGTAACACTGGACATGGCTCAACCGAGAGAACAAGCTGGATTCAGGAGTGGCTACAGCACAATAGATCATATCCACGTACTGAGAGAACTAATTGAAAGAGCGAGGGAATATGAACTTCCATTGTGCATGGCTTTTATCGATTATGAAAAAGCCTTTGATTCGGTGAAACCATCAGCAGTTACAATGGCTCTGAAAACCTGCGGTATTGAAGATGCATACATTAATATTATTAATAACATCTATGAAAATGCAAGTGCAAAGATTAGGCTGTTTGAAAATACAACACACGTAAAAATTGGAAAGGGAGTGAGACAAGGTGACAACATATCTCCGAAGCTCTTTAATGCCACATTGGAGGGTGTTTTTCAGTCGCTGAGCTGGGAAAACAAGGGGATAAAGATTAATGGAGATTATCTAACCCACCTTCGTTTTGCTGATGACGTAGTCATTTTTGCAACTACCCCATCAGAGCTGCAGAGTATGATCCAGGAACTTGCTGACAAGAGTAAAGAAGTGGGATTAAAAATGAACTTTCAGAAGACAAAAGTGATGTTCAATGCTTTTACAAGAAATGAAGATTTATCGATTGATGGAGAAAAGCTGGAGATAACCGACATGTACGTTTATCTTGGACAGCAGATATCAAGTGAGGGTCACATTGATGAAGAAATTAATCGGCGTACAAAACTTGCCTGGAGAGCTTTTGGAAGAAACAGCATAATTTTCAAGAGCAATATGCCATTAGGTCTTAAAAGAAAAGTGTTTGATCAATGCATCCTTCCAGTGCTTACGTATGGTGCAGAGACGTGGACCTTAACTAAAAGAGACATACAAAGGCAGCAGACAACTCAAAGAAGCATGGAGAGGTGCATACTTGGTGTAACCAGGAGAGATAAGAAGAGGAACTCGTGGATCCGAAAAATGACAAGAGTGGAAGACATCATGATCAGAGTTAAATCCCTGAAATGGCAATGGGCTGGACATACTGCCAGAAGGACAGATCATCGATGGACAGCCGAAATTTTAGATTGGATTCCAAGGGACAGGAAAAGACCCAGAAGAAGACCACATGGGAGATGGGTGGATGAAATTCGAAAGTATGCAGGGGTGACATGGAGGAGACTGGCACAAGACAGGCCGTTGTGGAGGAAACTTGGGGAGACCTTCGTCCAGCAGTGGATTGATAATGGTTAACAATGATGATGATGGTGATATACCAAAAAAACAACTAGAAGTTAAAGCGAAAAACAAGTGAGTGTCTTGGGCATATCCATTGCTTATATGAGGCTTGAAAATTTGGCTCTATGGGTTCAATCTCTCATGCTCCAACTGTGCATTAATAGAAGTGCACTATATGCTAATGTATTTCTTTAATCAATTGTTTTAAATTTGCAATTTTCAAAGTTACTCTTCGTTCATCGTTTAAAGTTATTATTAATCTTTCATTCAATTTTTCATGTGACAGGATATGTTACTCTATTTTTTTACCCATTATTTGGCTTGGTTTTTTGAACTTTGTCAGCATTTATTTTCTCCGGGATTGCATTTTTGGGTGTTCGTCATCCCGCTATAGATTTGATTGCTGAGATTCTCTTGATTATTCGTGTGAGGTCGGGCAATTTTTTTAGTTTGCTGTTTTTGGGTTGGAAGTCCATTTTAAATCTGTCAAAATTAAAAAAATTTAAATTTAATTTAAATTTAAATTGTCCTTAAATAAAACTAAATTAGCAGAAACCCACCCTTCCATGGTCTCAGTAGATAAGTGAGTGATTTTCTTAATGCTTGCCCTTGACGAAGCCGTTGGAGAATCAGTCATTAATCTGCTTCCCTGCATTCTTCTGTTTTTCTGTTTTCTCTCATTCGGAGCTCGCTTGCCTCGGACGGTTGGGGTTTGTAGTGTTTTTCCTTTGCTTGTTCTCGATATTTGTTTGTTTTGTTTTCCTCCTATTTTTTATTTTTTTTTAAACTGCTCTTGGTGGTTTAGCATTTTTTAGTATATATATATTTATATATATATTTATATATATATATATATACTATCAAAGATATGTTATCGACAAATATGCAGAAAATACCGAAGGCAAGTAGAAAATAAAACACGAAAAAAATTCTAAACAAAATACAAAGAAACTTACAAAAGAGATCAACCCATTATTGCGACAAAACAAGCTGTTTATCATAAGGAGAACTCCAGCTTGTAATCATGGAATTTCAAAACGTAGCAAATGCAAGAAATATCAAAATGCATGCTACGGAGTTCCGTAGAACAAGCAGACAGATGAAGGGTCGTCAGTAACGAAAAGAAATACCTCCCACACAGACAAGAGTACTAAGGCTTAAAGTCTAGCATTCCATGCGACTTGAACAACGAATCAAATAAGGTGTTGACATATGCAAAAAAAGTATGACTGTACAAGTGTGCATGAAAGTGTGGATTAGAGGCTCACCCAATGGCTACAAGAGACCCACCATGTAGCACTTGGAAATATGACAAGTTAATTTTGTTGGACCATGAATAATTAGTAATGTCATTGATATGTATACCAAAGTATGAACTAGTTCACACAAATGTACCCTTTCCTAGGAGCTGAACGATTAAAGAAGCAAGAAAACCAACAGGAAATTCATTGAGATTTTGATGTTTGTAGGGTCTTCTAAGTTCTTTGAATAGTGTATCTCTGCTGCTACACAATTTAAAACAAAAATGCACTTGGGATATAGCAATATTTCTAAATATAGATCTTGAAACGCTGGAGTTCCAATTAATATAGAAACATATGCTAAAGGAATATTCTCTTTTGTCGAAAATGGTAGTGGCATAACCCCCGTTTGAATAAATAAGTTCTATATCCATGAAGTGAAGATAGTCACATTCAGAATTAGTTTTCTCTAATATTAAGCTTGGTGGATAGATATCTGCACCTTGGGAATCAAAATTGTTCCACTAGAAAGTTATAACATCATCAATGTATCTCATTACACGACTAGTGCCTATTCCCTTACTTATTGAATAATTGTTTTGTAGTAGTGCCAGTATAGATTTGCTAATACACTGGAATATATGGAACCCATAGGAATGCCTTCAACTTGGCGATGTGTATTATTGCCCAAACTGATGAAATTGTTGTCAAGACAAAATGACTTAAGAAAGTTCTCTGTGTCTTTGGTGACATTGATGTGCTCTTCGAACTCGCTGAATAATCTATCACAAAAAGTATGGAGATCAGTTTGGTCTATGATTATAAATAGATTTTTAAAGTCGTAAGTAGAAACATCTATCTGTTGTTCGTTTGTTAATGAATGCACATATTCGATTTCAGGGATACTGTTATGAATGATCCAAGTAGCCCCTATATTTGCCAAAAGAATTTTCAACTGTTTTTTCAATTATTTTGCTGGCCTGTTTGTTGCAGCTATATTTAGTAGAGGTAATGTATCGGAAATCTGCAGGAAATTTGTGAAATTTGGGCATAGCATATATGTACGTCAGTTGTAGGTTATAACATCTGATATTCAGCCTTTTACACAAGGCAATATTTTTTTATTTATAACCAAACGGTTTTGTTCAATCAAATCATACGTACCACTTTCATTTCATTCTGACAGTAGAGGGTCATGGTGCAATGTCTTAAAGATAAATGCAAGGATGTTTTTAACCTTGTCCACGGGTGCAACAATAAATTTACTCCGCAGTTCCTTAATATGACATCTTAGGTTATATGCAAAATAAGTGCCAATGGAGGACAATAATCTTCGAACTTACCTCTTAAAGTGTTCAATTGCCGTACCATAAAGGCTTGATACGGTATATTATAACGTGTAGACGTGTTTAGGATGAAATTAATGACATCAGATTCAAATGAGATAACCAGTTTATTGTAGTTAACCCTTTTGCTCTGTCTAAAATTTGCACCTTTTTTCTGTCATAGTGCGTAACTTCATATTTTCAAAAATCTTAGTGTTACCTGCTATGATGTGTCCGTGGTTTGAGTCTATAAATTATCGTAGCTTAATATTATGACAGAAACATGGTAGTTCACGAAGGCCGTCGACACCTGCAAACTTCTTATAGTTATAAAGTTGTTGACTTATGGTCTGTCCATATTTGAAGCTTGTTGTAATGTTAATTCCTTTTACCGGGAAGCGTTCTTTGTTGACTTGAAAAATTCTGTTAAATCCAATTCTGTCGGCAAATCTGTCCACAAAGTTCACCGCACAATACATTTTAGTGTTATTAGAAGTGTTTTGACCACTTAGTGTACCACACTTGTAGGTTATAAGGTCTTTGGTAAGACATTTGACATGAAAATTTTTGAAGTTGAAATGTTTATGAATTTTCGAAAGAGCTCGAATCTTACCTTTGTTTAATCCAACAGCTTCTCACGACATTATGGAGCAATGTTGACCGTATTGTCATCCAGTGTTTTTAGTAGATCCTGAAAGCAGATGGAAGTATTTTGTCCTTTGCCAGCACCTCTGCAACCCTCGAATTACATTTATCAAAAACAAAGGGTTTATGTTTAAACATTTCATAAACAGAGTTTGAATCCGAGAAGTTGTCTGCTGAATAATTTCTACCATTGAACAGTTCATTAAGTCCATGTGGGAAGATTGTTTCGTATTGGATCATGTTTAAGTTTTCCAACTCCAATCTTTTACTTAAATCCGTTTCATGAGCCATAATCTTATGTAAAAATGTTCTAAATTATATTTCTGGTAGTGAATAAATTCTCAATATTTTTGTTTTTTGAACAGTTTAATATCGGATCTGTGGCAATTAAATCTGATGGTTAAACAAGTGGAAGTCTGTTCCACTTATCTAAGGCCACTTCCTCTGCATATGATTAAGTAGACAATGTCCTTTGTTTTACAGAAGTTGGGAAATGCAACAGCTTCGTCGTTCAAATGTATCGGATGCATTGCTCGGCATATCTTACATCTTGAATCTGTGCATGAAGTAAATTTCAAATCAACACTTCCTTGTGAATTTTCACAATTTGTATGTTTTACAGTTTTTCGTTTTTTTTTTTTTTTTTTTTTTTTTTTGTTGTTTTTTTTAAAGGCCATGATTCCAAGCTGGAGTTCTCCTGATGATAAACATCTTTGTTTTGTCTGAATAATGGGTTGATCTCTTTTGTAAGTCTCTTTAAGTTTCTTTTTTTGTTTAGACGTGCTTTTTTCGTGTTTTATTTTCTACTTGCTTTCCTGCATGTTTGTCGATTACATATCTTTCTTAGTATTTCAAGATATTGCTTTCGCTAACTGCCATGACGCTGCCTAGTAAATTCTCGGTATAGTTAATTTCTTTGAAAATCTACAGCCGTTTCCGAAACGACATGAGAGCAAGAATAGCAATGAACAAATTGTTTAAGCTTTAGTCATCCCATTATTCACTGCACTGTTGTACATCTGAATGTTTTTAATTGATGTTGCCTAAAGGTTATTTCAAAATACAACGCAGATGTTTCCGTTCAAGAAACACCCAGTGATACAAACATGGTTCTTCTCTTCTGGCGATGTACGTGTCAATTTCCTCAGGAAGGAAACCGCATCATTCCTGAGGAACCTTGAAGAACGGCTTTAGAACTGTTATTTCGAAATCAGAGAATGTTGTTCTTCTCTGAGCAGAATTTAACTGTTTTAAGCTTTTAGATAACTAAATAACCCTTATTTCTCTCTTCACAACCCTAAATTTTCCACGTTGCACCAGATCACGCACAAATGTGATATTTCAGAAATTTTTCAATTGCTCGTTGTTAAATTTTTACCAAGGAGGTTTATTTAGTTTTCATAGTGGTTGCCTAGAAGCAGATTCTACGCGAAACATTTATTCGTTTATTTCTCTAAATAAAAATTATGTATGGGAAAAATTCGGTGAAGCTAATATAAGGTAGAAGGAGACGGCCAAAATAGTAATAATTGACCAGTATCTTTGGTCAAAGAGAAATTCATGAGGAGTACATCAACGTTTTTGTCGCTGAGATCTTTCACACAAACAGTAAGTCGGAATGCGCAGCATAACGTCTTCATTCAGAGAAACGCAAATAGTATCTAAATAAACATCGGAAAGACCAAATCCTGGCATTTCCTGAGTCCTCCTAATCTCTGCCTTTCCATCCTGACAAAATCTGTGAAAGACTTCCTTTACCAACACTTTTTGCAAAAAACTCTTTTCTTCCTCGCGAATTACCAAAACTGTTCAATAAAGCTCTTTTAGTATTGGGAATTAATACCTTAACAATTTATCACAAATTTTTAAATTTTAACCTTCCTAGTGAGCAACACTTTTTCCGTTCCATTTTTGTAGAACACCTGAAGAAGGTTTGCGTTTCGTACCTCACATAGTAATATATTCTCAATTATGCTCCCTTAATTGTAATTTACTTGTAATTATATTCATATTTCATCCTTTCCAAAAATTCGTTTTCTTTTGTCAAAGCCCATTACCGAGGAAATGCTGGAATGGCTGTTTTGAAAGTGGAAAATAGTTTGATGTTTTAAGAAAGAATGTCTTAGAGTCTTATGATTCGATAAACAAAAAGTAAAAAAAGCATGAAAGTAAGATGTTAAAAAATGGTAAAATACATTTGCGGAAGTAAAAGCAATAAATGTCTAAACGTAAAGCGGAAACTGAAATACAAGGCGTGTTCATTAACAATGCCTCCGCGCAAGTGTCTCGCGCAGGACTTGTTGCCTAGCAACCAATCAGACGGGAAATAATTCTGTTTTCCATATAGCTTCAATTTATTGCGTAATAGAACTCCGTATATCTATTTGTTCGTATTTAATTGTGTTTAAAATGGATGATGCTTTTCCAGCTGTGTCGACGGGTGTCAAACGACTCCCAGCTGTAGAGCTTTTAACTCATGAAAATGTACCTATTTACGCTAGATTAGTGACAGTGTATGGTTCTGGAACTTTGGACGTAAGCACTGTTCGTCGTTCGGTAAGAACATCAAAGAACAGTGGAGGAATGTTGGTCGTAAAGAATCAGCCACGGAGTGGGAGGCCCATAATAGCAACTTTCTATTTGAACAGGCAAAACGTCCATGAGCTCATCGGGGAAAATCGAAGATTACGCAGAGAGCCATAGCAGGTAAGCTGAGCATTAGTTTAGGTAGCGTCACTGGCGTTGTTAACGTTTTAGGATGTAATAAAATGTGTGCTCGTTGGGTACCGCGTCCCTTAACGACTGATATGAAGGAATCAAGACTTGAAACATACCAAAGGTTGCCAGCTCGCTATGGAAAACATGGAAGTTATTTTCTCCAAAGCATTGTGAATGATAACAAAATCCATAAATCTGTCTAAGTACGATATACTAAAACCACTTTATTTACAAATTAAAATTAAAAGCAGGTTAAAAGACGCGAGATCTTTCAAGACCTCATGGCACCATCTTCAGGCTAAGTGCCACAAGTCACAAAGATGCAACCAGTATATATCGGATAACATGACCCACAATGCAACCCACCAAAAGCACAAGTGATGCTATTTAAAGAAATTAAAGTTCCAAGAGTGACTAATTTCTATGCCGCTTCTTCAAATCGCTGGGTATTATGTGTGATAAACCGTTTCCACTGTTGAGGAACAAACGCTGGAAGCTCAGAATTACAGCATGTTGCTCCAAACTTAATAATGAATAGGTTTTCAGAAAGAGAAATTGTACGCTGTTAAAATTAGAAGCAAGAACTTTAGAATTCATCCAATCCGGGGAATACTCACCCTGGATGACTGCAGTAGTTAAAGCTGTCCTACTGGAACCCATCCTAATAGTATATTTGTGTTCCGACATCCGAATATTAAAAGTCCTAAGCGTGGATCATATATAATGTTTAAGAGCATCATTCGGGTTCCTAGGAACAAGAGGAATACAGTATACTCACAGTTTATTGAATGTTGAGACAATGTCTCTGTCATTTCGTACCAGACAGAATGCATTTATGGTGCTTATTCCAAAGGCTAGGTTATGTTTTTTACATGCTTTCTTCGTACTATTGTTTCGCCTGTGTTATCCTGTAAATCATGCCCAGCCAATGTCATATGACACGATGTGTTTCTCTCTGTCACTTCTGCAACTTTTATTCAATAAGCTTTGCTTGCAGCATTTGTTATTCATCCCCATTGTCATTGCAGTGTATATACCATCATGTTTTAACAGTTTTGTATTATTTCCTAGTGAGACGCCCAATACTGTACGTCTCCCTCTTATGTTTTCTTATGATAAATAATAATAAAGAGATTTTGAAACCTACAAGACGATGAATGCGTGAAGGCACGTTTTATTAAAAAAAACGAAGGGCAGAGGCTTTATGTTCTGGTGGATTAAAGGAAGCAAAAGGCATGATATAAGGGGCAAAAGTCGGTTTTCGATATACTGAAAACTTGATTTGGTTAGCATTCAGGTCCTGGGAAAGTAGAAAATCTAAAACGGGAAACTTCCCCTCGCTTTCCAATTCTCTCGTAAACTTAATGGAATAGAACTGGGAGAAAAGACATTCAGCAAATTCATCAAGTAGAGACAGAGAATGTGGCCAAAAAAACTAACAAATCAAAAAACTAACTACCTTATCACAAGTGACGGTTGATAAGGGAAATCCAGTAGAACCCTTTCTTCAAGGAACTGTAGGAGAACCTCAGCCAAAATGGGGGACAGGGGGAGTCCATTGGTGCTCCCTCCCTTTGCTGGTAAATCTTATAATCAAACTTGAGATAAGAACGTTTTGCCACAAGTTTTAGGACAGAACCAACAACATCAGCTTCAAGGGGGATATGGAGTTGTCGTCCTGCAATTTATTACCAATTATGGAATGAACCAGATCAAGAGGGGACACTTGGGAACAGAGACACGACATCCAACGATGTCATGATGGACCCAGTGCCATGGGAATTAAAGGTTTTGATACGTGCCAATGCTTGGGTAGAACTGTGAATGGAGACGGAAGAATTTAACTTAAAAGGTTTCAGATAAGCAGCCAACGCAGTCTCAAGGGGGCGAGTAGGGTTAGCATACCCAGAGACTAATGACCTAAGTGGATGACCAGGTTTATGTGTCTTCATTTTACTGAAGACTTCTGGGACCCTTGGTCCAACTGGAGGTTTCATTTTCGCAGAAATGGTGGTAGGGAGGAAACCTTGGTTTCTCAACTTCCTCAATTCTGCAATGGTTGCAGAAGTTGAGTCGGACCTGAGAACTCGATGTGGAACTGAATCAATGGCTTGGGTCATCCTAGCATGGTAATCGCTGCGGTTCAGAATGATAATCTGTTGAGATTTATCTGTACAAATAATCGACAAATTAGGGTTCTTGGCAAATTGTAGTAACTGATCTCTTTCATATTTCAACCTTGGTAATACCTTGCTTCGAGACAAAAGTCCTTTGACTAAAGTGTAGTGAACAGCCTCCCGTTCTTCCTTTGGTAGTGCGGTGATAATGTTTTCAACCTGAGGGATTAAATGCAGAGGGCGAAATGAAGGAATTGGGAAACTGTATTTAAACCCTCTACTAAGGGCGGAACGTTGGGCTTCTGACAATTGGACAGAACTAAGGTTGAGAAATGGTTCCGGTAAAATAGAACTGTTAATAGAACCAGCATGTAGGTTCGTCGGTTGAAACACAGATGATCGTTGTGAGACCAAGTCATAAAGTTTTTGAATATGCCTATGGTTAATACAGTTCACCTCTGTTTGAAGAGCGGCAAAAAGATGATCACACGACAGCTTAAACCGAGGTGGTGGGTAAGCCTCGTAAGGTGGGCATACGCATTATAAGACTTACGGTTCAGTAGGTTCACATCGCGTTCTCATGTCCGACTCAACTTCTGCAACCATTGCAGAATTGAGGAAGTTGAGAAACCAAGGTTTCCTCCCTACCACCATTTCTGCGAAAATGAAACCTCCAGTTGGACCAAGGGTCCCAGAAGTCTTCAGTAAAATGAAGACACATAAACCTGGTCATCCACTTAGGTCATTAGTCTCTGGGTATGCTAACCCTACTCGCCCCCTTGAGACTGCGTTGGCTGCTTATCTGAAACCTTTTAAGTTAAATTCTTCCGTCTCCATTCACAGTTCTACCCAAGCATTGGCACGTATCAAAACCTTTAATTCCCATGGCACTGGGTCCATCATGACATCGTTGGATGTCGTGTCTCTGTTCCCAAGTGTCCCCTCTTGATCTGGTTCATTCCATAATTGGTAATAAATTGCAGGACGACAACTCCATATCCCCCTTGAAGCTGATGTTGTTGGTTCTGTCCTAAAACTTGTGGCAAAACGTTCTTATCTCAAGTTTGATGATAAGATTTACCAGCAAAGGGAGGGAGCACCAATGGACTCCCCCTGTCCCCCATTTTGGCTGAGGTTCTCCTACAGTTCCTTGAAGAAAGGGTTCTACTGGATTTCCCTTATCAACCGTCACTTGTGATAAGATAGTTAGTTTTTTGACTTGTTAGTTTTTTTGGCCACATTCTCTGTCTCTACTTGATGAATTTGCTGAATGTCTTTCCTCCCAGTTCCCTTCCATTAAGTTTACGAGAGAATTGGAAAGCGAGGGGAAGTTTCCCGTTTTAGATTTTCTACTTTCCCAGGACCTGAATGCTAACCAAATCAAGTTTTCAGTATATCGAAAACCGACTTTTTCCCCTTATATCATGCCTTTTGCTTCTTTTAATCCACCAGAACATAAAGCCTCTGCCCTTCGTTTTTTTTAATAAAACGTGCCTTCACGCATTCATCGTCTTGTAGGGCTTGACATGAAGAATTGTCCAGGGCTTTGAACATAGCCCGTTCTTTTGGTTATCCGTTTCACTTCTTCCATGGACTATTACAACAGTTCCTGCGGTTGAGATTTACAAATTTAGTAACTACGCCTTCCTCAACTAGGTTCGTTGGTAAGATTGAATTTTTCTCCCCTCTAGTGTCCATTCTGAAGAAAGCATGTAAAAAACATAACCTAGCATTTGGAATAAGCACCATAAATGCATTCTCTCTGGTACGAAATGACAGAGACATTGTCTCAACATTCAATAAACTGTGAGTATACTGTATTCCTCTTGTTCCTAGGAACCCGAATGATGCTCTTAAACATTATATATGATCCACGCTTAGGACTTTTAATATTCGGATGTCGGAACACAAATATACTATTAGGACGGGTTCCAGTAGGACAGCTTTAACTACTCAGTCATCCAGGGTGAGTATTCCCCGGATTGGATGAATTCTAAAGTTCTTGCTTCTAATTTTAACAGCGTACAATTTGTCTTTTGGAAAGTCTATTCATTATTAAGTTTGGAGCAACATGTAATTCTGAGCTTCCAGCGTTTGTTCCTCAACAGTGGAAATGGTTTATCACAAATAATACCCAGCGATTTGAAGAAGCGGCATAGAAATTAGGCACTCTTGGAACTTTAATTTCTTTAAATAGCATCACTTGTGCTGGTGGTGGGTTGCATTGTGGGTCATGTTATCCGATATATACTGGTTGCATCTTTGTGACTTGTGGCACTTCGTCTGAAGATGGGGCCATGAGGCTTTGAAAGATCTCGCGTCTTTTAACCTGCTTTTAATTTTAATTTGTAAATAAAGTGGTTTTAGTATATCGTGCTTAGACAGCTTTAGGAATTGTTTTAATAATTCAGTACGAAGAACTTTTTCTCTCATCATTGTGAATGGTGATGAGAGTTGGGTTCACCATCATGCCTCAGAAATGAAAAATCAATCCCTGGAATACCGACACCCATATTCTCCTCGAGCGAAAAAATTCAAAACTCAAATTTCTCCCGGTAAGTGCGTGCTCACTGTGTTCTGTGACTACATAGGCATTGTTTATTAGGAGTACGTGGTCAAAGGTACGACTATCAACTCTGAGAGCTACGTGCGTATTTAAAAAAAGTTAAAGCAAAGAATATACCGCTTACGTGGAGGGAAATGCCAATGATTTTGCAACACCACAAAACTAGACTCCACGCCAGTTGAATTCACTTCAGAGGCCATACAGAAAATCGGCTTAGAAGTTCTTGAACACCGTACCTACCGCCTAGATTTGGCACCGTCAGACTTGTGGTCGTTCTCTGCTCTCAAGAAACGTCTGAAAGGAATTCAGTTCACCTGTGACGAAGATATATTTTCGCTGCTACGAGGAAATGGTTCCAAGAACATCCTGAAGAGTTTTACAGAAGATACTCAAGAACTGAAAGTAATTCAGTTCACCTGTGACGAAGATATTCAAGAACTGAAAGGTATTAAGTTCACCTGTGACGAAGTTATGCACGCCGCTACGAGGAAATGGTTCCAAGAACAACCTGAAGATTCTTACAGAGACGGTTTAAAAAACTTAGTGTGAGGGAAACTATATAGAAAAAAATATGTGAATTAAAGTAGAAATTCTGAGTTTGTTTTTGTTTTGTTTCAATTCGATACCTTGTGACGTGGCTGAGCACGTATATGAGATAAAGGGAGATAGCAGCTAGAGCATACGTCCGCGTAGCTCAGTTGGGAGAGCAATTTATTCCGAGGTAAGGGGGACCAGGGTTCGATGCCCGGCCTGGACAAAAATTACGGAGAAATTTACTTTGTTATATTGGCGCCCGAACTTCAAGAATGACCTGGCCGCTAAAGTTCTCGCGGTGGTATATAAATTGCGAACTAGAGTGAGTAAATTGCGAACCAAAATCAGACTGCTATTATAACTCTGTATGTAAACTCCGAAATCACTTTGAGCCTTAAGTAATTGTTACTGATTTCGGAAAAGCGATTCATAATGCTGTACGTGTCGTCTGGCTAAACACACAGTTGCTTGGATGCAGGTTTCATTTGGGCCAAGCTGGCATCGAAAAATTCAGAAGCTGAGTTTGAACAAAGAATATAAAAATGAGACCAGTGAAGTAGGCCAGTGTTCGGACTGTCAGTTTTGGATTCTATAGAAGTAAGTGAGTGTTTTGCAATTGGTTTAGCCGAATTCCAACCGATTCATCCAAGTGTCACGAAAATGACAGATTATTTGACTGACAATTATATTGACAGCAGTTCGAATTTTCCTCCAGATTTGTGGGCAGAGGCCAGTGCATCTAATGAACACACCACAAATGCATTGGAGTCCTTTCATTCTAGATTCAACGCCCATTTTTATCATCCGCACCCAAGTTTGTATAATTTCGTAGTAGTGTTGACATTATTTCAAGCCAAACGTATATTAAAATTCAAAGTGTGAAAGCTCCAAAGAGAAGAATCAGTAAAAGTGCACTACAATGATAAAAAAAAATTTGCAAAAAAAATAGACGAGTCCAAAAGAGGACATATTTCAAGAGTTTCTTATGTAAAATCTGTATCGCGTCATTATAAAATGTGATTGTTTCCGAAAATTGGGGGGGGGATTAGCATGGCCCCCGCGCAAGGATGACAAACTGGTTTTCTTGTTTTCGTGCATACATTGCTTCACATTGTTCTACATTGTTTTCACAATTATTTGTTTACTTGAATTGGAAGAGGAACTACAAAGGATCAAGTGGGACATCGTGGGGCTAAGTGAGGTAAGGAGAAAAGGAGAAGATCTCATCGAACTGAAAAGTGGACATCTCTTCTACTATCGTGGGACAGATACTGGCAGAACTAGTGGTGTTGGATTTATAATAAACAAGAAACTGAAGGATAAAGTTGTAGAAGTTGAAAGTTCCTCTGACAGAGCTGCACGGCTTGTTATCCAACTCTCGAAAAGATACCAGGCTCAGATTATTCAAACTTATGCACCCACCACAAGTCATCCTGAAGAAGAAATTGAAGAATTTTATGAGGAAATTTGTCATCTAAATAATAAAGGTAAGCAGCACTTGAAAATAATTATTGGAGATTTCAATGCAAAAATTGGGCAACGGCAACAGAATGAAACTTCAGTAGGTAAATTCGGTCATGGCAACAGAAACCAGCGTGGAAATACTCTCGTTGGGTTTGCAGAGGCAGAAGGGTTTTTCATCTTGAACTCCTTCTTCAAGAAAAAGCCACACAGGAAATGGACATGGAGACATCCAAATGGGACGACAAGTGAAATTGATTTTATTATGTGTAACAAAAAATTCGTCATAGAAGACTGCAGTGTGCTAAACAAGTTCAACACAGGTAGTGACCATAGATTGGTGAGATGTAAGATGCACCTCAACACTAAACTTGAACGTGGCAAGCTCATAGACAAACAAAATCTATTGACATAACCAACCTTAAAAAACACCATAATACCTTCAAGTTGGAACTGAAGAACAGGTTCTCTGCTTTAGAAGGCCTAACATCGGAAGAAGTGGACATCTCTGAAGTTAACAGAAAAGTAACCAAAGCTCTTATGGAAACAGTAACAAAATTAGGTGGGTCTAAGAACAAGTTGCATGTAAAAAATTATCAGGAAAAACGAAAATGTTGATGCAAAAAAGAAGAGAGATGAGGACAACTAAAGAAGATGTGACTTCCAAAGTGGAATATATAGAGCTATGCAAGACAGTACGAAAAAGTATCACTGAAGACGTAAGAAAATTCAACTGTGAACTAGTGAGGAAAGCAATTGAAAACAACCAAAGCTTAAAGATAGCAAAGGGACATCTCAGTAAGGGAAGAAAACAGATTATGGCACTGAGAAAAGAAGATGGTTCTGTAACAAGAAATAGAGGCGATATTTGGACAAGAGTGAAAGATTTCTACTCCAAATTATATGAAAGGGATGATACATGCACTCCAGACATCATGAAAGATACCAGTACCAGAGTTCCTCCAGTCCTTCCAGCAGAAGTTGCACATGCAATCAAGAACATGAAGCGGGGAAAAGCTCCAGGAGAAGATGGAATTACTGTAGACATCATACAAGAAGCAAGTGGAGAAATCGAAACAGTACTCGCCCAAATTTTCACTCGATGCCTTAATGAAGGAAAGATTCCTGTGGATTTTAACACCGCTACAATGATCCTGCTACATAAGAAAGGTGACATTGAGGATCTCGGAAACTACAGACCTATCAGCCTCCTATCAGTAGTTTATAAAATCTTCACTAAAGTTCTTTCACATCGCTTGAAGATAACACTGGACATGGCTCAACCGAGAGAACAAGCTGGATTCAGGAGTGGCTACAGCACAATAGATCATATCCATGTGCTGAGAGAACTAATTAAAAGAGCGAGGGAATATGAACTTCCATTGTGCATGGCTTTTATCGATTATGAAAAAGCCTTTGATTCGGTGAAACCATCAGCAGTTACAATGGCTCTGAAAACCTGCGGTATTGAAGATGCATACATTAATATTATTAATAACATCTATGAAAATGCAAGTGCAAAGATTAGGCTGTTTGAAAATACAACACACATAAAAATTGGAAAGGGAGTGAGACAAGGTAACACCATATCTCCGAAGCTCTTTAATGCCACAGTGGAGGGTGTTTTTCAGTCACTGAGCTGGGAAAACAAGGGGATAAAGATTAATGGAGATTATCTAACCCACCTTCGTTTTGCTGATGACGTAGTCATTTTTGCAACTACCCCATCAGAGCTGCAGAGTATGATCCAGGAACTTGCTGACAAGAGTAAAGAAGTGGGATTAAAAATGAACTTTCAGAAGACAAAAGTGATGTTCAATGCTTTTACAAGGAATGAAGATTTATCGATTGATGGAGAAAAGCTGGAGATAACCGACATGTACGTTTATCTTGGACAGCAGATATCAAGTGAGGGTCACATTGATGAAGAAATTAATCGGCGTACAAAACTTGCCTGGAGAGCTTTTGGAAGAAACAGCATAATTTTCAAGAGCAATATGCCATTATGTCTTAAAAGAAAAGTGTTTGATCAATGCATCCTTCCAGTGCTTACGTATGGTGCAGAGACGTGGACCTTAACTAAAAGAGACATACAAAGGCTGCAGACAACTCAAAGTAGCATGGAGAGGTGCATGCTTGGTGTAACCAGGAGAGATAAGAAGAGGAACTCGTGGATCCGAAAAATGACAAGAGTGGAAGACATCATGATCAGAGTTAAATCCCTGAAATGGCAATGGGCTGGACATACTGCCAGAAGGACAGATCATCGATGGACAGCCGAAATTTTAGATTGGATTCCAAGGGACAGGAAAAGACCCAGAAGAAGACCACATGGGAGATGGGTGGATGAAATTCGAAAGTATGCAGGGGTGACATGGAGGAGACTGGCACAAGACAGACCGTTGTGGAGGAAACTTGGGGAGACGTTCGTCCAGCAGTGGATTGATAATGGTTGACAATGATGATGATGATGATGATGATGATACATGTACTCCAGACATCATGAAAGGTACCAGTACCAGAGTTCTCCCAGTCCTTCCAGCAGAAGTTGCACATGCAATCAAGAACATGAAGCGGGGAAAAGCTCCAGGAGAAGACGGAATTACTGTAGACATCATACAAGAAGCAAGTGGAGAAATCGAAACAGTACTCGCCCAAATTTTCACTCGATGCCTTAATGAAGGGAAAATTCCTGAGGATTGGAACAACGCTACAATGGTCCTGCTACATAAAAAAATGTGACATTGAGGACCTTTGAAAATACAACACACATAAAAATTGGAAAGGGAGTGTGACAACGTGACACCATATCTCCGAAGCTCTTTAATGCCACATTGGAAAATGTCCTTCAATCACTGAACTGGGAAAACAAAGGGATAAAGATTAATGGAGGTTATCTAACCCACCTTCGTTTTGCTGATGACGTAGTCATTTTTGCAACTACCCCATCAGAGGTGCAGAGTATGATCCAAGAACTTGCTGACAAGAGTAAACAAGTGGGATTAAAAATGAACTTTCAGAAGACAAAAGTGATGTTCAATGCTTTTACAAGGAATGAAGATTTATCGATTGATGGAGAAAAGCTGGAGATAACAGACGCGTACGTTTATCTTGGACAGCAGATATCAAGTGAGGGTCACGTTGATGAAGAAATTAATCGGTGTACAAAACTTGGATTGAAAGCTTTTGGAAGAAACAGTATAAGTTTTAAGAGCAATATGCCATTATGCCTTAAAAGAAAAGTGTTTCATCAATTCATCCTTCCAGTGCCTACGTATGGTGCAGAGACGTGAACCTTAACTAAAAGAGACATACAAAGGCTGCAGACAACTCAAAGTAGCATGGAGAGGTGCATGCTTGGTGTAACCAGGAGGGATAAGAAGAGGAACTCGTGGATCCGAAAAATGACAAGAGTGGAAGACATCTTGATCAGAGTTAAATCCCTGAAATGGCAATGGGCTGGACATATTGCCAGAAGGACAGACCATCGATGGACAGCCGAAATTTTAGATTGGATTCCAAGGGACAGGAAAAGACCCAGAAGAAGACCACATGTGAGATGGGTGGATGAAATTCGAAAGTATGCGGGAGTAACATGGAGGAGACTGGCACAAGACAGACCGTTGTGGAAGAAACTTGGGGAGACCCTCGTCCAGCAGTGAATTGATAATGGTTGACAATGATGATAATATACTTACTTAACACATTGGTTGTTTTTGTGAATACATTGAATTAAATACATATACTAAATATGGAACGTTGCAGAGAAAATTAACATGGCCCCTGCGCAAGGATGACATACCAGTTTTGTTGTTTTCGTGAATACATTGCTTTAAATTGTTTTTTAATCATTTTTTCATACTGGTTTATTTTTTGATATCATCAGAATGGGCGCAGAAAAGTTGGTTCGCAATTTACACATAGGGGTCTTGGGTCGTAGTTCGCAATTTACATATAGGCGTTGAGGGTGGTCTGATTTTGGTTCGCAATGTAAACGCTCCAAGTTCTTGCAATAGTGTGATGTTCTTTCCACACCGCGAGACAGGAAAAATAAGAGAATTCCTTCTTCAGCGCTTCGAAAAATAAATGTGTGTGATGGTATATTCCACATACCAAATTGACTGGGATTTCTCCAATGTACGTTCTTCAGCGGATGACTGCCTACAGCGACACACACTGTTCCGGCTGACCCAAGGGCCGTGCCCTCTTCCTTCTTTAGGGAAGGGGGGAGATGTGGCGTTCATGCATCGCAGAACGCACATGACATAAAGGCAGATAGCAGCGAGATCATACGTCCGCGTTGCTCAGTTGAGAGAGCGACTTATTCCGGATTCAGGGGATCCGGGTTCGATGCCCGGCGTGGACAAAAATGACGGAGAAATTTACTTCGTTAGAACCTTGCCACTGGGCTTGCACATAATTATGGAGGCATTACTTTTTAAACATCCTCTGTACTACAGTGGTGTCATAAAAGTTGGAGAAATAAGATAATCCAGTCTATGCTTTAAGAAATACCGTGTAATTAAAAATGACTCTAAAATCCATAATGGCCGCCCCAGGTAGCGCAGAAGTCAAAGCGCTGGCTTCTGACTTTTCGTCTGAGATGACTCAGGGTTCTAATCTCATGGATGGTGTGCTTGTTTAGGCCACTGGCTCTCTCCCTTCTCTGGAATTAGTGGCCCAAATTATGGGACGGATAACTGTTCACAGCCCATTGAGTCCCTCACGGGGGTCGTTAAACTCCGAAACACAAAAAAAAAGAAAAACCGTTACAACTTTTTTAAATGTATGTTTGCGAAAAGTCCTAGTTAGTCCTTCACTAAGTGTTGCAATAACGTAAAAGTTTATAACGTGACGTTCATGGAGAAATATGTCCGCAATAAGCATTTAACTTTGCTTACTGAAAAGTAAGCTGAAGCTCTTTTCATTTTTTACGCTTTCCAACCGTTGGTTGCAGAAGCGTATATGCTCCAGCTTTGTCTGTCTGTCTGTCCGCACGATACCTCGCGTAAAAATGGTTCGATTTCGATGAAATTTTAGTATGTGGTAGGGGACAACCTGGGGACGAATCCTGTTGCAAATAGAAGAAATGAGGTCCAAGGTTAGGACATAGGAGCGGGATCCACTCCATCTCCCTTATGCATCATAACTTACGTAAAAGTGTTTCGATTGCGACAAAACTTTATCATGTTGTTCCAAAGGTATATACTGAACCGGTTCTATTGAATATCGTCGAAATGGTGTCAAAGGTCAGGGCACAGGAGCGTGATTTATTCCACAGCATTTATCCTCATAACCTGACTAAAAATGTTTTTATTGCGACAGAACTTTAGTATGCTGTTCTGGAGATATACTGAACCAATTCTGTTTAATATCGTCGAAATGGAATTAAAGGTCAGGGCACAGGAGTGGGATTTACTTCACAGCCATTATCCTTATAACTTGAGTAATGATTTCTGGTATGTTGGAAAGCGTGTCATACTTGATGCATTGCATGATTTTACTAATTTGTTATCTCATGAGAGTTACTTTGGATGTCATCAACAAATTGTTTTGTTTAATTTCTCGTTGAATTTCTATGCTCATTTTATGAAGTTCGCTTCCCATTTCTTCCACTGAGGCTTTGAAGCTGCATAGCTGTTTAGCCACCTTTGCGTGAAAGGAGAAGGCCAAAAAAACAGGTCGTCATTTTATGGAGTTCGTTTCCCACTTCTGCCAGTGAAGCATTGAAGTTGCATGTTGTTTTGCAACCTTTGCATGAAAGGAGGGGTAAAAAACAAAAACAAAAACAGGTCCTGTTCAGATAGAAACGAATTCGGAGAAGTGTGGCAGCGCAACATCTCCATTCGTGCATTGTTCAACAGTTAGCAAAGCACTTCCCCAGATTTACCGGGAAACGAAAGCTTTGTCGCATTTGTGCAAGTCCTCGTATTTCCGACCAAGGAAATGATTTGTAGCTGTATCTTCGTCTAGTGGCATTCCGTGAATTCTGCAGAGACCTGTGTCTCAAAATTATGGGTTTCTAATACTTATTCTCCTGCTACTTATCAGTAAGTGACGAAATTTCTTGAACGTTATAAATTTTGTTTGATGCATCACAATGTTTAAAGGCTAAAGCAATAAACGAGTGAGAGGATTTTCGTTTTACACATTTTACCGAAATTAATTAACTAATTTGACCTTTCAACGGGTTTTGAAAGATAATATTGTGTTTACCCAATGTAAGACGTAGGGGAGGAAAACTGGCGAGGCCCCATCAAAACAAAGTTTTCACCAATGTATAGGTCTGGAGATGTCATGTGGTACATACAACACGATATATATATATATATATATATATATATGTACTGAGTGGCGAAATTATTAAATTACTAGCCTATAGCCCTTCCTAGGATGGTTGTTTTTAAGCTTTAAATAAATATTAATACATAGGGGATGTTTCCCGTCCTAAGACTGTGAAATTCTTACTTGACGCAGATTGAAAACGAATCAAAAAGATGCCAGCTTTTTTTATGAGGAAATATAGTACAAATTTATATGCTATAAGAACTCGTTCATGTTAAAACTGAAAATTATATGCTATTTATTTCCGTTCTTCAGAAACCCTTTCGATAAATAAACATTCTGTGCGAAATATTTGTTGTTGTTAAACAATTTTTCTTATAGTCCAGTTGTTTTCGTGTAAACTTTACTTAATAACTTTTGCTTTGATTTTTCGCGTTAAATTATTTTTTCTCCGGCACACATGTTATTCCGTTCCAGGCTTGTTTTAGATTGTCAACAAATTTATGTGTGCTCTAGGGATCACAAACTTAGTGTATCCTCGAGTATCGTAAAGATGAGAAAAATGATGTAATGTAATTAGATTAGAACACCTATTTGCACAAACGCTTTCATGCATAATAACAAAAGTCTGAAATTATGTAATTTATCAATAGATAGTAGGTGATAACGAACAAAAATAATTTCAACATCAATCGCTAAATTATCAAACGAATAAATTTTTTTGAAGAGCATAAATTATGTTAACATTACTCCTGGTTGTCTGGCCCCAAGCCAGAATACAATAAGACAATAATGGATAAATAAATGAATAATACAAGGCCAACTTGATCTTAACCGACAAAAAGCTCGAGATTCTAGCAACAACACCGATGCGAGGTCTCAGACCAGCCGCCAAGTGGTCAACATGCAAGTTCCAACGTAAGTTCTCTTGTAAATGAGAACCAAGAATTTCACTGATGTATGAAAGACCAAGGGAACCCCATTCAAGACAACACCAGAAGGAGTAGATAACCGAAATCTACGACCCGAAAAGAAAACACAGTTTGTTTTAATTACAACAAAACTACTTCTGACGGTCCAAATTAACACCAGAGAGCAACTCAGACAGAATTACCAGAAAAAAATAAACTGGTATCATCTGCAAGTAAAACCTGGTGTGAACTAGTGGAAACATTAAAAATGTTATTAACATAATTCAAAAAAAGAATAGGACCCAGAACTGACCCCTGAGAAACACCATAATACACTGGCTCAACATTGGAACAAATACCCTGTATCTGAACAAACTGCCTCCTACCAGAAAGATAGTTTTTAAACAGTATAACTGGTACTCCCCTAATCCCAATATTGTGTAAATTGGTTAACAAAATATCATGACGAACGGTATCGAATGTCCTAGACACATCGCAAAAAAAATGCCCACAACACACCTTCCACAATCAATGTTAGAATGTAAGTAATTTAAGACATCCAACAACGCTGTCTCAGTTGAGTAGACTTTACAAAAACCGTGTTGATTCCGATGTAAAATATTGTTAGTATCAAGAAAGCATAACAACCTATTAAAAACAAGCCTTTCCAAAAGTTTTGCGATTATAGAAATTTTAGGTACAGGACAGTAATTGCCCACCTCAGTTTTTGAACCCTTCTTATGAATTACACTAACCTGACTTAAAACTAAAGGAGGAGGAATACTCCCAGTTAAAAAATGGAATTATAAATATGACTCAATGGAAGAACCAGATTCCGGGAAAAATACTTCACAACCCTTGGCTGGACATCGTCAGGGCCTGCACCCTTGTATGGATTCAACTCTATCAAAACCAACAAAAGATCGTCAGTAACTGGATTCAGAAAAAAATTAAAAAAGCACTGGTCTTGACAAATAGTCAGTGAACTGGCCACCAGACACGGGTATATTAAATAACAGACTTCCTGGAAAATAAAAAAAAAATGTATTAAATATATTAACAACCTGGTTTAAGTTAGACGTCTTAGTTCCCCCATGATCTATCTGAATAGGAGCATCCGAAGCCCCCGATTTTGATAATAGTTCCTTAATTGAGTGACAAATCTTTCTATAATTCACAGTGTTAGCAAACTGATTTAAATAATAATTTTTCTTAGTAAATCTCAGTTAATAATTAAATCGGTTTCGATATCTACGAAAGTTTGCCAAATCAACAGGATCTCTGGTACGCAGAAATATCTTAAATAATCTGTTCTTCCTATTCAAGCACCTTAGTAAACTCTTTGTAAACCAAGGCTTTCTACATCGAGGAATACCTGTAACAACCGAAATAGGAAAGAATGAATCATAGTACCCCAAAAAATCTTCTAAAAGGCATCATAAGCACAGATGGGATCATCAGTCTGTAACATAGGTGACCAATCGACTCTCGATATAGCCAAATCAAAAAGACCGTAGACTTTCCTGACTATAGTTACGCATCATATAAGATCGAATATGGGAAGAGTTATTACTAACAGAACACCTTGACATGTAAAAGACAGGCAAGTGGTCACTAATATGGAAAGAAAGTACACCCGAACAATATTCAAAATTATTAGTTATACACAATCTAATGTAGAGGTAGTGGTACTGGTAACTCTAGTTGGAATGGTAATTGCATTCACAAAGCCAAAAGCAATGATTATATCGCTGAATGAAGATGATTCATTGTTACATGTATTCATATCAATATTAAAATCACCAAGACAGTAAAGAGTCGTACCCCAGCAATTTATATCGTCTAGAAAGTCAGAGAAGAACCCAAGAAACGAAGCCAAATTACCATGTGGAGGACGATATACAACACTGAATTGCTGCATTCCAACAGTAATAAGTTAATAATTTTCATTATAATAGTGTATTTATCACATAAAGACACACAAAACGTACTTCTAGCATAAATTTTTACCACCACCCTCCCCGAACCCCGGAACCGGAAGAAGCAGTTAAGACCTGATAACCGGGAATATTATACAATTTTGGACCATCGGCCTCAAACTAAGTTTCTGAGACACAAATATTGGCAATCCAGTGCATGCAGTAATCCAGTCAATAAATCCAATTTAACATATAAACTTAATATGTAAAAATTTAAGCTGGAAATTTTGAGAAAAAATCAAAATCTGCAAATCACAAACTGACATAACATCTGTAATACCACCCATAAAAACTGATTTATTTACAAATATAATGCTAACCCCATCTTAAAACCAAAAAAAAACAAACATTAAAAATGATTAAGATTTAAATCATCTTTGCTCTTAATTAAAACCAAATTCATAACCTCTGCCTTTCGGCAGAATATCCGCCTATTTCTGTACCAGCAGAATTTGACTTTATTTGTTCCGGGAAAGTTCCGAGACTGCCAGAAAAGTTCTCTATTAAGTGCCGTGAGATTTTCATTTATGTAGGTTCTATTATTTCCTGAAGATCCGGGAACGACATCTGACACCTTCAAGACAGTCCTCCCCTCTTAAGGTAGACGTCTCTAGCTGCTCTACCTTTAAATTGTACTATAATCAGTAAGACTCTACGTGAACCTCCACCACGCATCCTATGTATTGCCTCAATGTCACTCATAGAGAAATGTTCAATACCCAACTTACCTGCTATACGGTGAACCAAGTTCTTCAAACTATCTTCACATTCGTCTTTTAACTTCCTGTATTCCATGTATCTTGAGATTTTTGTTATGTGTGTACTGTTCTAAGTTGTTCAAGCTTTCCGTCAAATGTTTAATGTCCCTTGCTTGAGTCTTTACTCTATGCTCCAACACCACTATATCCTTGCGTGATTCCTCAAGCATCCTATTAGATTGACATAATTTTTCCAAAACAACATCGTATTTCTGGGAGAAAAATTCCACCGATTTCCGCAAGTCTATTATTTCAGTCTTTAAATAGGCAATCATGTCCAACTTCTGGTTAACAGATTCCAATAATTTCTCAGGTACACGTTCATCACTGGAAGCTCTGACGCGGCATTTCCCCAGTTAGCTCCCCACCATCAAAAGATACCGATCCAGCATGGGATCACCAGCAACAGGAATGATCTCTCGCCTACAACCGTCGCATTGCCATCGTAAACGTCTTTCCTTAGTCATTCGACGGCATGTATTCTTACCAAGTGAACAGCATGCATAGTGAAAGACTGCTCCACACTTTCCATAATCCTGAACGCTATCTTCCACTAATAAGCTATCGCAGCAGATGAAGCACTTTGCCCGAGACATAATGTGACAAACAACTGCAGTTCACCCGAAGAAACAACTGATGACACTGATGGCTCTAGTGTGGAAGTAACACACGCAGATGAAATGTTCTTTAGTTAAGTCTATCACCAACTTAGCCACACAGTCGGGAACATCTCAAACGACCCATTTTCAATTCTCTGTATCCACAAATTCAGCTTATTCACAAATCCTTGAATCTTATCCATACTAGTCAGAATATTTTCGTTCCTACTTTGTATTTTTCTGTTCAGCTCATTCAAGTGTACGCAAATATCGGAAAGATATTCCAACGTACGTACCCATTCATCATCTACAAATAAATCCACGTACTCATGCCCCTCGACAGTCTAAAATGCATTGACCTCCTCTTTAAGTTCAAATATTCGCATTAACACTTTTCCTCGTGATAACCGCCTTACTTCTGTATGAAGCAGGAGTGTAGTGTGTTCTGATCTCATTTTCTGACACAAAACGGAAAAAAGCCGCGAATTTAGGGTCCGCGATTTGATGAGGTTCACGCCTTTTACTACTTCGTCCAGCACAACTTTCAGAAAAGATAGCAAAGATGGAAATAATGGCTTCGCGGTGAATGAGACAATGATCGCATCGTATGTTAGGATTTACTTCGCGTACTTCAGCTGCAAATCCTTGCACTCGGTCTGTCATGTACAAACACTAACGCAATCCTTCAAGTGACTCCGTCTGTACAAACACTAACGCAATCCTTCCATTATAATTCCTTATGGAACACATATTCATTAGCCACACGAAATATTTCTCCACCGGTGGCTTGCTCGGGAAGTTCTTTGCAAAAAAAGAAAGTAGTTGCAATTACATCTCCATCGATGCTCCGAATGTTCGCAAGAAGTTGTGCATGACCGCTAATATCGGTGAACTCGTCGATCTGAAGTAAGAACTTCTGACTGCTGTTGATTCTCTCCTTCATATAATGTTTTCAATGTCACTGGACAAGTCACTAACTCGGCGACTGATTGTCAGCAGAGAGAGAGGAATTTTGGAATTTCACAAGTAGCTTCTGAACCCAGGACTATTTTTACCATCTCTTTAGGAACAGGCATTAACAACGTTTCAGCTATTGTGTGTGGTTTTTTGGCCTTTACGATAAGTTCGGCTACCTTACAGCTAGCGTCCTATACTTTTTCCGAAACACGCACTGTCGCAGTCATGAATGTTGTTTGTTTTTTTCTTTTGTTCCAACAACCGACGAAAATAATTGATATCTTTGCTTGACAGAGAAGAATTTTTTGTTGACAAATGCCGTTTCAATTTGCTGGGAACTATAGCAGCATTACTGAGTATTTTACCATAAACGATACACTCTGGGATTGGGCATTGTTTTATCACCACACTAAAAAATACGTAAGATAAATAATTATCACTATACTGTTGGTGTATTAATTTTTGTTTCTTTGTTTCGTGCTCAATGCTTTCACTACTAGCACTTGTGGACGGAACACTCCGTACAAGGAACTTGTCCATCTTGAAAAAATAAAATAATTTAATACTAGTAATAGAAAATAGCAAGACTGACTGGCAATCACAATTTTCGGACTACTTCAGAGCACAGCTGTGATAGAACTGAAACAATTGTAAGACGAAAAAATGAAGGTAAGAATGGACACATATACAGACTTATTTAAAATAAAGTCTAACAATGGGTGGGTGCATCGGTACAGGAAAAAAGTAAAAACGTTGAAGAAGCACCAAACAAACAGGAACAAATACCAAAACAGTGTAATAAAATAATAAAAGGCAGGGAAATTTTTACTAATCCCCGCACTTTTAGGGAAAAGTGTTCACAGAACATGCGGCAAGTGTAACAAAGAGCCGCATAGCGGTAGAGGCAAGAAATACAAATATATCAATAAGCAAAACAACGATATAACAACAACTATGTGTAAATAATTTACATTTAATTTCTTAGAATACATAACAATTCGCGGCATGTAAAAAAGAATAAACAAGTATCATCTTATTTAATCAGTGTAGCGGCAGAGAATGAAATACAAGCACATGAAACACAATAACTGGGATAAAATTAAAAACTAAAACTCGACAATTAATTTCTTACAATAGGATAATCGGTAAAAGTTCGCGTCACACCTTTCACCTTGTGGGGGCACACCGATTGCGGAACACTACTATAGACCTTTATTCTCTGCTCCATTATATACTCCTTTATTCTCTGCTTCGTGACTCAAGGCAAAAGGGCAATTCCCCTGACACGAACATCATGCCACTGGGTAGAAACAAATGACTGAAACATCTTCTCTCCTTTCGTGGGTTCGTCGACATTGTTATAGTTCTTTTAACATGAAATCAGTCAGAAAGGGTTAGCATCAATCATCCCCCTTAAATTACCATTTTCGAAAAGAAAACTAAGTGGGAAAGAAACGCTTTCTGATGCACACTTTCACTCATTCCAGCAACGTTCGTCCCACTTCTTAGACAGCGAAAGTATTCGGCGTGCTATTATATAGCAGATAATCATTTTGACATCGCGAGAGCACACACGAATTGGTCGATAAGTGCTGACGCAACAACGCAGGCGTTGCTGTGAGGTCAAGCGTTCCAGAGAGACAGGGGATCTGGGTGTTATAAAAGTAATTATGACCATCTGCTTAGTACTTTGTTATGCCACCTTTTTTCCTTTACATTTCTTGAAATTGTCTTGGTATGAGTTCTATTAACTGTCAGTAAGGGGCTTGGAGTGTATTAGCCCAAATGCGATGAATTGCTCCCTCAAGATCTTGATGATTTGATGATAGCGGATCCAGCTGTCTGATGTCGACTTCATCCCACAAATGCTCCATTCGATCGAGATCCAGTGATTGAGGAGGCCATTGTAGCAGGGAAAAGCCTCCGTGATGCTCCTCAAACCATTCGCATACTAGTGAGCACTATGACATGGAGAATTGTCTTGCTGAAAGAGTCAATCTCTATTGAGATAAACAATCAACATAACTGGGTGGACTTGTCGGAAACGATATTTAATTACCTTTGGGTGGTCAGACGATGCTTCACAAGAATCAAAGTTCCCAACCACTCCCACGCAAATATGTCCCAGACCGTAACGGTGTCTTTGCCAGCTTGAAAAGTAGTGACGACGCAAGATGGGTCCATTATTTCGTGCTGCAGGCTCCATATCCTCACCCTTCCATCTGCATGGTATAGTTGGAAACGTGATTCGTCGGACCACATTATCCTTTTCGACTCATTTGCGGTCCAATTCTTGTGTTCCTGAGGTAACTAGAAAGATTTCTTCTTGTTCGCTGCAGATAGCAATGGCTTACGGACAGGCCGTCTGATTCTGTAGCCCATACGGTGTAATGGGCGGCAACAGTACTTTGATATGCCGTAGGACTTGCTCCTTGATTCAGATTACCTGTAAACTAACGAAGTGTTGCCTGTCTTTTGGCATGAACAAGTCCGCCCACTTTCCGCCTGGCGCTCAGACCCTATTTTTTGACTGCTAGTCCACTCTCTTTAAACTTTAACAAGTGCTGTCCTCGAACATCTCATAAGTGCAGCAGATTTACTAATGCTCGCACTAATACTTTGAGCACCCACGATCATCCCTCGTTCAAAATCAGTCTGATCGCGTATTTTACTCATTATAACTCACGCAATGCACTTCAGTACCCTCTGCATTCCTTCAGCTTTGTATTAAATTCTAATGTAAAATTTGCTGTGATCTTAATGAGAGACAACAACTTCAGAGAAAAGTAAAAAAAGTTTTGTTAAAATTGAAACTGCTCCTTTAATGAAAGCACCGGTGACTTACCGAAGAAGGTGCAACAAAACCGAACATTTTACGACAATAATCATAATAATAGTGATTAAAAGAAGTCCAACAGTGATTAGGTCATTTGTAGAAACAATTTTAAAAAAATGGGCTTCAGGGTCCATGTGGTATCAGACCCCAGCAAGATAACGTTTATATTCAGTTTCGTCAATCCGGAAACAGGGAAGTTGTTTTGGATTTGAATACTAAGAAAAACTGCCTTGCTATCAAGAAGTTGTGCCCATTTTGCAAATCTTATCTCATATAGAGGAAGACATAAAATTCAAGTTAATATCTCTTCAACATTTTAGCTCCAAGAAGATTTGCTGTGTCTACAATAACAATTCTCCAACTGCTGCATTTTTGTGCCTGCATAGAGACATCAGAATCAATATGATCACCAGGATACAAATTTCATAGGCGTTTTTATTTTTCACTTAGTTTCCGCATCTAGTACCATCTACTGCTTTATGAAGTACACTGAAGGGCAATTGAATTAGAGATACCTGTCTAGTAACGTGTAGCACCACCTTTCGCCCTGATGACGGTGGCGATTCGTCTCGGCATGGACTCTAGAAGACAACGGAAGCGTTGGGAAGCCATGCGGATCCACGACCCCTGAACAAGCTCCCACAATTCACGAAGATTTGATGGAGGTGGGTCAGAGCCTCGAACATCTCTCTCGATGGCATCCCAGATGTGCTCGATGGGATTGAGGTATGGTGACCTAACTGCCCAAGGAAGCGAGGTCACGTCGGTGGAGTGTTCATCCAACCATTCGGATACAATTCGGGAGCGATGGCACGGTGCATTGTCTTGTTGCAGGATGAGGTCCCCAGTGGGATGTTGAAGACGCACAAACGGGAGCAAATGGTTGTCCAGGATATCCCGGTAACGTTGACCTGTGAGGGACGATGTCACACGTACCAGGGGTCCCATTTCACTCCACGTAAACAGTCCCCATACGAGAATGCCACCCCCACCAGCTTGAAGAGTACCCTGCTGGCAAGAAGGAACCATCGCTTCATGTGGTTTGCGCCGTACTTGTATCCTGCTATCCGCATGTACCAACGTGAATCTCGACTCATCAGTCCAGGCAACATTTTTCCACATGTACAGAGTCCAGTGGCAATGTTCCCGCGCCCATGCTAATCTTTGCACTCTGTGATGTGCGGTCAGCAGCGGTACCCTCGTGGGACGATGGCTTCTGTACCCCATAGCGAGGAGATGGTTCTGGATGGCGTGGCTGCTTACACGTTTTTGTGCACCAGCGTTAAATTTCCGAGTGATTTCTTGCACTGTGGCTCGTCTATCCGCTGTTACAATGCGAGCTAGTTGACGATGACCCCGCTCATCCACACGCTGTTGTCCACGGCAGTTGGCCCTTGCAGGGATGGTTTTACCGGATTCGATGTACTCACGGTGCACCCGTGACACCGTGGATCGTGAAAATCCCAGTCCCTGCACGACTTCCGAGATAGGGTGACCCATTCGTCGGGCCCAGACAATTTGTCCTCGATCAGATGCGCTTAGATCCTTCGTCTTACCCATACTTCGTCCCACTCTTACTGATTCCCGTCGCATCACTTCTTATGCTGTCGGATCGCTGCATACGCCATGACGTTTCCGTTTACAGGGCCACCCACAGTGACACATTTGCACAACCCAGCTGTCTCTAATTCAATTGCTCTTCAGTCTAAATGCATGAAATTTTCTTCTATGTTTTAAAAAATGATTTCATACAGTATGTTGCCCCAGTAAGAGGAAACAGCAACAGACAAGGGCCTCAAGATCCCTGTAAGCAATATATATATTTTTTAACATCTGTTGAAATTTCAAAGAAATGCTTTCTTTCATCGTTGCGTAACGCTTAAGATGACGTTCCGGAGGAAAAAATCACGTTTTCTTAAAAATGGTTTTACAGCTGATTTTTTTAAATATTTTCATTGCTCAGGATGAGATCGAAATAATTTACTTCTCACTTCTTCTACTCTATATAGAAGAGGAGGGTGTTATCACCGCACTTTTTCTTAATTAGTGTTTTGACTGCTGCCTGACGGACCACGTCTATTCGAACGAACTGATACGCCCCTCCAATGCACCTTGCTTCAAATTTGTGTAGGAGCAAGGATCTTCTGTCAGTTTCCCAAACCGTGATATCTCCTAAGTAGCACACTTTCCTTTGAAATAGCAACCGATATGAACCACTTCACCATTACTCCTTTTGTCAGCATGACATTTCTCCACTCCCAGAATTTTGATTTTCCTATAATTTTGGTAATATTACATGCAACAACATGATTTATATAATTTATATATTATTACATGATTGATATGTTGCATATATTTTAAATGTTCTAACAAAAATTGACTATGTGTGATTAACAGTTGTCACGATGTAATCGAAACCACCGAAAGAGTGGAAGACTAATTTTGTTGGAGGTCGAACTCTCAAATAATTGTTCTTTATCGGGCCCGTAATTTTCCGCTACCCACTGGAGATCTGCAATATCATTTTTCCTTACCACATTTTCAAACACATCCACTTTCCGATCGTTTTCTCCTTTCTTCGCAAAACAACCACTTCGAAAATGATTGGACGAATATGCATCTGTTTAAGTTATGGATATACTTGTAGCCACTGTAAGTCTTATACCGTTCCACAAACTACGGAAAGTTTCATAGAGAAAATTTTTCCTTATGTGGATTATGGCATTATACTTTACCTGACACTCGATCTTGTATTAAATTTTTCAGGTTCTTTTAGAGGCCCTTGTCAGGCGACAATTATCCCTACAAAGTTGACTCTTCCCCGTCTCAAGAACTTGAGACCTCAAATTAAGGATGAACGATCCTCTATTGACTTAGATTCTCGTGGGGGCTGATGAACCCCTGAAAAAATATTTCGACTCATGCAGACTTCTCGTAAGCTAAGAAGATTATTTTGAAAGCTCTAAGTCCCATCTTCCCATGGAAGTTGACATTTCGTGCTAATATCGCATTGACCCTTGGCGACATAAAATCAACAAGGCAATACTAAAATAGCTAAAAAGTACAACTGATTAATACACCAAGTATATAAGTTTGAAATGGTTATCGGTTTAACTGACGTAAGAAACAAAATACAATTTGCCGAACTTTCGCTCATCTACGGATGGCTTTGTCAAAGCTAAAAGCGTAAACACACTGAAAATGAGAACGATTTCAATTTAAATAGCAGAATAGTTACACGGCAAATAAAGAATGGTTAAATACCTGGTGCATCGTGTTGCGAATATAAAGTCACGAGATGCGTTAGTTTGGGACATGGTGCTTTTCAGGGGGAAGTCATTCAGACATTGAATTCTGATTTTTGGCAACTTCAGGGAGACGCTGTCGTTGCAGATCTCATATCTATTTTTAATCTCCACAGACTCTCCGAATGCCGTTGCTTTCTGGTTAGTGTATGAGGCTAATGTTTTAATTACTTCATACATAGGTACTCCGGACCTGGAACACACTTCTTTGGATAGAGCCGTAGAAGATTTCTGGTTAGTGTATGGGGCTAATGTTTTAATTACTTTCCACATGGGTACCCCGTACCTGGAACACACTTCTCTGGATAGAGCGTAGAAGATTTTCTTTCTTTTATGTCCCATTTGTGTTCTCTGATTTGGGTTCCAAATTAGTGTTTTGTCATTGCAATGTAATGTCTATGCGAACCATCAGGATACGATAATGGTATGGAATAAATGCCTGCTTCATTGTTGATCGTAGGTCTGTCAGATAACTTTAAAAGGATACTATACAAGGATTTTGTGGCCCTTATGCCTACACCTTGTCCTATTTTTAGGGCTTTTTCAGAACGTATAAAACAATCCTGGAATATATGGTATTGATCCCAAGTACTGCAGTTGAGTCGTTGAATTGGTGCATATACCATGTCGCAAACTAGCGCCTTGTCTCAAACTAGCGCCATGTCTCAAACTAACGAATCTCGTGACTCCCTATTCAGAACACGGCGCACCACGCATTTAATCCTTCTTTATGCTCCTTGTAACCATTCTCATATAGTGCGTCGCATAAATATAGAGACGGAACAAATTCTCGAATAAAAAAGGAACAACAACGAGCTTAAATGTACACCTCATATTTATAGCAAACATGGCATAGGACATGCAGCTGTACAATAGTTTGACGGAAACAAAACAATTCCAACGCCAAGTAAAAAAGATAACAGAAATACGCTGTCTCAAAAATATAAAGACTTACTAGTTTTGAGTACCTCTGGTAAGAGTAGTGGAGCCGTTGTTCCGAATAACACTGAAAATCCGATTGGGCATGTTGTCCACCAAATCTCGTAACAGCCCTGATCATGTGATTGTTTCTGTCGCCTTGTTTAACTGCACATCTCCGCACTCACGTACAGTGTTACGACATTTCTTACATGCAAAGTTGCCACTTTAAAATCACTAATTATCTTTTTCTTTTCGATTGAAGGTTTAATGACCATCGTGAGCAACTCTATGGGCTATAAGCAGCCGTCCGTCCCTAATTTAGGGCCACTGGTTCCAGTGAAGGGATCGAGCTAGGGCCGTAAGACAAACACAATATCTGTGCCTCACTGGGATTCGAACCTAGACCCCTCTCGAGCGAATGGTCACAAGTCAGCGCTTAAACCACTGCGCCGCCGAAGCTGCACTAATTATCTGCCTTTGCGTTAAGAGAAAACAGATTAACGAGATCCATGAGTGGCATGACATGCCCTGGAAACTTATATTTGAACCAACCCTCGTACAGAAGCTCATTCAACACATAGTTTTTCCTTTACAATTCTCTATTCACGGAAAGTTGCGCAAAGTAAAATTTAGATTTTGACGGGACCTTTTGACAGAAAGCGAATTCAAGACCTGTTGCTCATAAGATTAGTGTCAAGTGCGTTCTTCATAAGATATCCTAACGGTGATATATCAAGAATATGAACAATAACTCAATCACTATCATGTTAATTTTGTACAAGCGCAGTCAAGCGTACTTAAGAATCCTTGCGGATTCATATTCGGAAAATTAATTTAAAACGAAAATGCGAATCATGGCAACTTTTTTAAATGAAGTGAAAGAAATTTTTCTTAAGAGAAAAATGGCCTTTTTGAGATACAGTGAAACCTCGAATATACGTTTTTCTACGGGATGATCCTATAAATAAGTATAAATGTAAAACAAAAACCGCATGAACGCAAAGTTTACGCTTTAAAGGAGTATAAGATGTTTCTTAATAGTGATTTATTTAAAATCGAATCGACGGAAAAAGAAAAAGAAAGCGTTACAAATGCTAATATATTTATCGCATTGCAAAAGTCGTAAAGGCTATGAAAATCAAACTTCTCTTTTTGATGATTTTATCTATCTATAAAAATCCCGATTCCACATTAAGTGAAATCTTCACGACTAAGAATCTGAGATAAATGCTTCTTCAGTATGGAAATCATGAATTAACAGGTTTTATTTCAGCAGATCCTGAATGCATCCATTTGGAACCAGAATGCTGAATACAGAGGATACATTTAGGATTCTATTCAGAAAGTTGAAATCGTGGAGTCACGAAGTTACGTCTCGGAGATTTATCAATTTTAAATAGCACATATGCGCGTGTGAGTCATTAAATACGAAACCAAGTTTTCATCCAAATTGAAAATGTAAAGGACATACCCTGCTCTGAAGGGATCAAAGCTCAATTTTGGCTGCATCAAGAAGGAACACAACAACGCTGTCTCAATTCTCTCCAAATTCTAACATAACGGGCTACGTATAAAAGAATAGTGTATTTTTGATAAACTGAAATTTAAAGTTTAACGTATAATCGAAAGAAATTATAAATAAATTATGTACAACCTGATTAAAAATGGGTTGGACATTATTGTCTTTTTCATACTATTGGGTTGGAGAGAAAGTAATGTCAGATGACAAGGGACACGAAATCGAAGCCCTGGTCACGGCGTAAGTTGGCCACTGAGATTGTGCAGCAAACCAGCATGACATCTGCAGATAAGTGGCTTAAGCCAGTAACGGTTAACCGTCAAAAGGCGAAGAGTGTAAGCACCAACCAATATGGAGATGGACAAGGAGCATATCCGCCATTGCATGTTGTATGAGTTTCGTCACGGTAACACCATCGCAAATGCTGTAAAGAACATTCCCAGTGTGTACCCCAATGCCAGCTGAGGACTTTTCTTGCACCGCTAAAACGCTGGCTCTGCAGGAAGAAATAGAGCCCATTTAATGCTTGCTTAGTGGAGGCGTTACGAAAGCAATCCCGCTAGGATCCGACGGGTCTTCACCAGGACAGGATAGGTCGGCGGAGTGTTCAGCATTCGCCACCCCCGAGGGACCACACACCCCAGCCCCCACACCGTTGTCCATTTGTGTGACATACTAAATGGACGGGAATTCAAATAAGCGACTGGCTAGGAGATTCATTCACCATCGCGACGATAGGTATGGGACCTTCGGTCCTTTATTGAAATATTAAATCACATCGTCAGGTCTATCGTTGATTGGAACGGTTTCGAGTGGGACAGCTTGTCTTGTCAGACCGTCCCAAATCTGGAAGACCCACAACAGTGGCTATGGACATGCTGAAGACCTTAGTGGAGACCGACCCATGTGTGACTACGCGGCTGTCAGCCGAACAGCTGAGGACTACCCACACGAACATTACCACGCACCGGCGTCAACTTGGGAACGTGCACAAGAGGAAAGTTTGGGTAACCCATCAACTCACAGTTGAGCAGAAAGAAAATTGCATGATTGAATGCGTTTTCCTGCTTGCATGTGACCAATTTAATTTGTTCTTGGATCGTATTGTGACTGGTGACGAGAAATGTGTCCTGTAGGATATGTCGGAAACAGTAGTTTGGCTCATGCCGACCCCCGAAGCTGGCTTACTTCCACGTAAGGTTCTGGTATCTCTTTGATGGGATATGCGCGGCGTCATGTTATTTCAGCTGCTTCTGGACAATACCACTATCACTGCCGATGTGTATTGACGTCAGTTAACTATTTACACGCATCGCCTAGGTCAAAATGACCAGCGCTGGTGAACCTCAAGAGCTTCCTCCGACAGAAGAATGGGCAAGAGCTTCCTCCGACAGAAGAGTATCACAAGACCAGGGTCCTGGGCTGGGAGCATCATATTCCCCGAACATCGCCCCAAGTGACTACCACATTTTCTGGTCGTTGCAGTATTTCCTGGATGGATAGTGGTTCACCAACAAGGACGATATCGAACGGGCACTTACTCAGTCTTTGCGCTCTAGCCGTCACATTTCTACCGGGACGATATCCAACAGTTGCCCATACGATGGGAGCAGGTCGCGTCAAACGATGGGGACTACATTTTGGACTGATTTGTACTTTATAACGAAGTAAAGTTCTCCTTCATTTTTGTCCACGCCGGGGCTCGAACCCGGGGACCCTCATTCAGGAATAAGTTACTCTACCAATTGAGCTACGCGGACGTTCATTCTGACTGCTATCTGCCTTTATCTCGTGTGCGTCCTGCTGGCAGGTACGTCACATCCCCCTCCCCCGAAAGAGGGCCGGGACATGACCCACGGGTCAACCGTAACCATGAGTCGTTGCACGCAGCCATCCGCTGTAGAACGTGCACCTGGGAACTCCCAGTCAATCTGGTGTGTGGAATGCAACGTCACACACATATATTTTTTGAAGCGCTGTAGAAGGGATTCTCTTATTTTTCCTCTCTCGCGGTGTGAAAACAACATCACACCATTGCGAGATTTTGAACGGCCGGGTCATCCGGAAAGTTCGGGTGCCATTATAACGAAGTAAATTTCTCAGTCATTTTTGCCCACGCCGGGGTTCCAACCCGGATCCCCTAATTCCGGAATAAGTCACTCTACCTATTGAGCTACGCGGACGTCCGTTCTGACTGCTATCTGCATTTATCTCGTGTGCGTCCTGCTGGCAGGTACGTCACATCCCCCCTCCGAAAGAGGGCCGGGACATGGCCCACGGGTCAACCGTGACCATGAGTCGTTGCAGGCAGCCATCCGCTGTAGAACGTGCCACTGGGAACTCCTAGTCAATCTGGTGTGTGGAATGCAACGTCACACACATATATTTTTTGAAGCGCTGGAGAAGGGATTCTCTTATTTTTCCTCTCTCGCGGTGTGAAAACAACATCACACCATTGCGAGATTTTGAACGGCCGGGTCATCCGGAAAGTTCGGGTGCCATTATAACGAAGTAAATTTCTCCGTCATTTTTGTCCACGCCGGGGCTCGAACCCGGATCCCCTAATTCCGGAATAAGTCACTCTACCAATTGAGCTACGCGGCCTTTGTTCTGACTGCTATCTGCCTTTATCTCGTGTGCGTCCTGCTGGTAGGTACGTCACAACTTGTATATACGGTAATTAACACTTTTCTGTCGCCTTGCATTTGAAGACATCACTTTCTTTCTTTCTTTCTTCCACCACTCAAGAAAATTTGTACTTAATAATTTTACATAAGTTATTAATTTTTAAAACTTATATTATTTATAGTCGTCACTCCATATGTCTGGATAGAGAGCATTAACTGAGAAGGAGTATCGATTGCAGGCTATTTTGGGGCTAGTCAAAATGCTGCAATAATAATTAATTGTTGTATGGAGCAGTCTGACATTTAAACGTGTTATGTGCTGGTTTGGAGGGGGAGGGAGAGAGCTCAAAGAGTGTCCCTCTTGATTTAACGTCTTATAATATGCTAGTTTAAAGTGATATGTGGAAGAAATTAGAATTACCGTTTGCGTAGAAGCGTTCTTCCCCTCCAAGACTATTTCAGCGCACTTGAGCCTCTCGTATTGTTTTTATTTCTAAGATTAATAAAGCTGTTCAGTCTGTTCTTCACAAATTCGAGTATACACAAACACAATGAATACTATATAGAAATAATTCACCAAAGGGTGCGCAAAATAAATTTTATAATAACACGTATCTAGAAATCAACATTTACAGTAGCGAACAAACGTATTTGGCGAAACACTTTTTCGACCATAATATTTTTTTCTGCTGGACCAAATCGGGTCATTTTGGGATATGATATGTGTTATTCGGTTGTAAACATCACCCATATGCAGATGAATCGGAAATCTTAACACAGATCAGGTACCGAGCTTAATCGCAAAGATCATACAAATTTACCAACAAAGTAGGTGTGCATCACATTCATTTAATGCAACGATAACAGAAAAAAAGTACGAGAAAACGACAAAACAACAACTAATACTTAGTGGGATAACCACGAGGCTTAATAACAGCTGCACAACGGGCCGGCATCGAGTCCACTAGCTTCTCAACGGTGACCTGCGGAATTCGCGCCCATTCTGCAGACAGCTGGTCGAACTTCTGGGCCCTATTCTAGCAGGTTTTCTTCGCACATCGTCTCTCCAGCTCCTCCCACATGTGCTCGATGGGGTTGAGGTCTGGAGATTGGCTTGGCCAGTCTAGAAGTGTGACCTGTTGCTGCTGGAAGGCGCCTTCGCTACTCTGGAGGTGTGCTTCGGGTCGCTATCGTGCTGCATGATCCATCGGGTGGCATGTTCTGGTTTACCCATGGGAAGACATCGTTGATGAGCATGCTCGTGCAGCTCTGGCCGGCCATTATTCCGTCAATCTCGATGATGGGGCCCATTCCATTGCAAGAGAAGGCGTCGTAAACGATGAACGATCCTCCTCCGTGCTTGACAGTCTGCTGAATGAACTGGGGGTTGAATCTCTGGCCACACGGACGTCGTACGTATCGGATGCCATCACTTCCAAACAAGTTGAACTTGCTCTCGTCGGTGAAAAGCACCTTACTTTAGTCCGCCGGTGTCCAGTGTCGATGACAGCGCGCGAACGTGACTCTGGCTCGTCGATTCTTGACTCCGATGAGTGGTTTCTTGGCGGGGCGTCTTCCATTCAATCCACCAGCAATGAGACTACGGGAGGTGGTTTTTCGGCTGACGTTAAGGTCGTCGCTGTCGCGGAATTCGGTGGCGATGTCCACAGCAGTCAAGGTGGGATCAGCACGAGATCGACGGAGGATTAGTCTATCCTGACGCAACGTAGTGGAACGAGGCTTACCACATCGCGGACTATTCTCGACGGTCCCAGTCTTCTTATAACGTTGCAGGATAGCTGAAATGGACTTGTGTCGGATCTTCAGGGCCCTCGCAATATCGGTGACGCGCATTCCGGATTCCATCATGTTCACGGCCGCCTGGCGAGCTCCAACAGGGATCTCCGCCTTTTTACCCATTTCTGAAAACCTAAGATTGACTTATTATCACACTACACATCACAAAACCCACAAAAATCACAAGAAAAGCATTAATACATGCAGCAAACAAATGGGTAATAATTGACGACTCCTGAATATTGCCCATTTTGAACGACAAATTTGCTCTGAGCGAAATACAAACAACGCGGCATTATAACCCACGAATCAACACATATCATATCCCAAAATGACCCGATTTGGTCCAGCAGAAAAGAAAATATAGTCGAAAAAGTGTTTCGCCAAATACTTTTGTTCGCTACTGTATAATTTATTAATACAATAAACTAATTCTTTATAAAAATGGGTGTGATTAGAGAATAGAGAGAGAACAAAAAGGGTCAAACTATATAATTAATTCCTAACTGCAGTAACATGAAAGAATAAACAATAGAGTGAGTAGCTACCCGAATGTGTATTATACGTGGAACGTGGCCTTAAAAACTTTCTCAGCAACGAATGTCTAAATTTCTAGTCATATCATCATCATCATCATTGTCAACCATTATCAATCCACTGCTGGACGAAGGTCTCCCCAAGTTTCTTCCAAAACGGTCTGTCTTTTGCTAGTCTCCTCCATGTCACTCTTGCATACTTTCGAATTTCATCCACCCATCTCCCATGTGGTCTTCGTCTGGGTCTTTTTTCTGTCCCTTGGAATCCAATCTAAAATATCGCCTGTTCATCGATGATCTGTCCTTCTGGCAGTATGTCCAGCCCATTGCCATTTCAGGGATTTAACTCTGATCATGATGTCTTCCACTCTTGTCATTTTTCGGATCCACGAGTTCCTCTTCTTATCTCTCCTGGTTGCACCAAGCATGCACCTCTCCATGCTACTTTGAGTTGTCTGCAACCTTTGTATGTCCCTTTTAGTTAAGGTCTACGTCTCTGCACCATACGTAAGCACTGGAAGTATGCATTGATCAAACACTTTTCTTTTAAGAAATGATGGCATATTGTTCTTGAAAACTCACACTGTTTCTTCTAAAAGCTCTCCAGGCAAGTTTCATACGCCGATTAATTTCTTCATCAATGTGACCCTCACTTGATATCTGCTGTCCAATATAAACGTACGTGTCTGTTATCTACAGCTTTTCTCCATCAATTGATAAATCTTCATTTCTTGTAAAAGCATTAAACATCACTTTTGTCTTCTGAAAGTTCATTTTTAATCCCACTTCTTTACTCTTGTCAGCAAGTTCCTGGATCATACCCTGCAGCTCTGATGGGGTAGTTGCAAAAATGACTACGTCATCAGCAAAACGAAGGTGGCTTAGATAATCTCCATTAATCTTTATCCCTTTGTTTTCCCAGTTCAGTGATTGAAAGACATTTTCCAATGTGGCATTAAAGAGCTTGGGAGATATGGTGTCCCCTTGTCTCACTCCCTTTCCAATTTCTATGTGTGTTATATTTTCAAACAGCCGAATCTTTGCACTTGCATTTTCATAGATGTTATTAATAATATTAATGTATGCATCTTCAATACCGCAGGATTTCAGAGCCATTGTAACTGCTGATGGTTTCACCGAATCAAAGGCTTTTTCATAATCGATAAAAGCCATGCACAATGGAAGTTCATATTCCCTCGCTCTTTCAATTAGTTCTCTCAGTACGTGGATATGATCTATTGTGCTGTAGCCACTCCTGAATCCAGCTTGTTCTCTCGGTTGAGCCATGTCCAGTGTTAATTTCAAACGGTGTGAAAGAACTTTAGTGAAGATTTTATAAACCACTGATAGGAGGCTGATAGGTCTGTAGTTCCTGAGATCCTCAATGTCACCTTTTTTATGTAGCAAGATCATTGTAGCGTTGTTGCAATCCTGAGGAATCTTCCCTTCATTAAGGCATCGAGTGAAAATTTGGGCGAGTACTGCTTCAATTTCTTCACTTGCTTCTTGTGTGATGTCTACAGTAATTCCATCTTCTCCTGGAGCTTTTCCCCGCTTCTAGTCATATATGAATGCCGAAGAAAACACCACGAACACACCACGGGATATGTACACTTTCATCATTGATAACAATTTTCAGAGTACATTTCTAAACTTAGAAATAAATTCGAGAATGTTTTAACCTTACCAGTCACGAATTGTTGTGCTGAAAGACCATTTTCAGCAGTCTCAAGAATAAAAAATGAAAAAAGGACTTTATTGGGATAAAAAAAGTTTAACTCACTCGTGATAATGTGTGTAGAAAAGGAACATAACCCTAGGTATAGACTATACTTCAGTAACTTACAATTTTACCCATGCAAAAGCCCGTCAAAAACCGATGATCGTGCCATAATTATGGTGCAGTCAGGCATTGGATGCAAAAGAGGGAAATGACGTAAGTATTAATCAAATTTTCATTTGCATCGTGAGTGTTCATCAAGACTGTTTTAATATTCGCTGCTTTCCCCACATCGTTGTGTCTTTTCTGATGCATTATACTGTTTTATAAAAATAAATATTATTATCGTAATGTATTTATTTTTCACAAAATCCTGAAGGTCAATAATTTGAAACGTACACTGGTATACTATGAAATTGACGTACTATATTCTTCAATATTAATAAATATCATTGCAAAATTTCTTAACATAACACAATAAAATACACTCCAGACAAACAGACATATACACGCCATTAGCCCCCACCGTTTATCAAAAGAACATATTTGGGGTAGGGTGCGCCATGTTGTCTGGTCGCCATGTTGTCAGAGACTCTTACTTGATCCCTGGGAATAACTTCGTGAAGGAAGCGATGAGGTTTTACAGTTGCAGATGGTAAATGTGCTCGCCAGGTTGGAACAATCTTGTACTATGCATCATATTGGCAAGGTGAATTGATGATGTATACCGGAGGGTATGAACAATTGTGGGCTGATTTTTTATGGTGCCATGGGTCTGAGGTTTTTATACAGGGGTGCAGCCGAGGCCACCTTTTTTCAAGGCCTGGTAGCACCAAGCTACTTTTTAGCTAATTGAATCGGGACTTTTTTGTAGTTTGTTTATTCAATCGGCGCGCATCGAAAGAAACATTTCTTTTAACACAAATAATATTTACCGATTTTTTCTCCTTTTTCTTCTTCCTCTTCTCTCTGTCTTTTTTCATGTGGTGGCTAAGCACAATTTCGTAGATCTTTTGTTTATCGAAACCCCGTCAGAAATAGCCAGTGAAGTGTGTACCAGACGCACGCCAGCACAGAATCGTCGCGATATATTTAACCTATACAATCGACATTACATTTTAGGGTTTATTTTCAATAAAACTCCCCAGAGTTTGTCCCAAGGTTTCGAGTGGTGGCTAAACTCAATTCCCCCTACACAATGTTTTCATTAAGAGAAGGTTCTTTCATTAAGCATAATATCACATTTGCGCTAAAATCCTCAGGTGTGCGGTTTCCCGATAGGACATCCGACGGTTTTCAAGCAACTGTGGCACAAAAGCTCTCTAGATGGTGCTGTAGATCACCTTTTTATTTTCCTGTGGTTTCAAACATTACAGCTAATCTCCCAGGGTGTGCTAGCCAAATACAGCACCGCTTGCAATCCCATGGAGGCCAGTGGACAATCCGAAGTGCCCAGTGGACACCCGAGCCGTGTAAAGCAACTGAGATACAAAGTTCTCCAAATGGCGCTATAGGTCAGGTTTTTATTTCCTTGTAGTTTCAACGCAGAGGCTGTACTTCCCAGGGTGTGCGCGCCTAAAGAAGCTCTACTGGTCATAGGTTTGCGTTTGGAATCGCGTGGAGTCATAAATAAAATTCATCGTTCTGCCACGAATTGCAGTTTTTCTGTCTTTTCGTCGCAGTGCGAATCGATGTGTTTATGAGCACAGATTTCAAAACAGAATTTAAAGTTTTGTTAACCATATAGGATGGGATAACAAAAATTCATTCTTTTTTTTTTTTTCATTCAAAGACCGTTAAATAAAAAAAAATGCTTTCGTATGTTCAAAATCAATGCGTGGATTTTTGCGCTTGGGTTACATAGTAAAATTTTTGGGGTTTTTTTTTCCCTAAACAGCGCCCACCCAACCCAAATGGGCACGCGACGTCACTGATATATATATATATATATAACCCTAGACCGGCTTCTTATCATTCGTGCGAGATGGGTCCGGGACATTTCCATGGACATTATTCAAGAAGCAAGTGGAGATATTGAAACTATTGTACAATCGCCCAAGTTTTCACCAGATGTCTTAATGAAGGGAAGATTCCTGAGGATTGGAACAATGCTACGATGATCCTGCTCCATAAAAAAGGTGACGTTGAGGATCTCAGGAACTACAGGCCCATCAGCCTCCTATCAGTGGTTTATAAAATCTTCACTAAGGTTCTTTCGCATCGCTTAAAAGTAACACTAGACATGGCCCAACCAAGAGAACAAGCTGGATTCTGGAGTGGCTACATATATCTATATACTGAGACAACTAATTGAAAGAACAAGAGAATATGAACTCCCATTATGCATGGCTTTTATTGACTATGAGAAGGTCTTTGATTCCGTGAAACCATCAGTAGTAACAATGGCTTTGGAATATTGTGGTATTGAAGATGCATATGTTACCGGCAATGTATGAAAACCAGGCATTCTATAGAATGCCTAGGCAATGTATAGAATGCTTGGCCTTTTTAGGCAAAGTATTAAAAGAGTTTCATGAAAAGGTTTTTATTGAAAAGACGTATATGAAAAAGAATGAAAACAGAAAACATGAAATAAAATACAGAACTTTCTAACCTACATGTTGCAACAAGGAAGGCTTGTATGATATTTTGAATTGCACTTCATTCCTTTTTTTACACAAAATCATTTCATGTTTTGGCACTTTGTCTTGCACATACACTTGACAAATCCTTGGTCGCTTCGTGTGGACTGAGCAGCTGACGGGAGAGGTATTTCTTAATGAGGACTGTCTTCAATTGTTAGTAAATTCTTTGGGAATAAAGTGATTTGGGATCTCGCAAATAGTTGTTTTAAAATTCCTTCAGAAGTTCCAATTCAGTAAAAACCGTCTTCTGTCACACTCATAACAACTCCCAACAAATTGCGCGAATCACCTCGTCTCTTGTCCACGTTAGGAATACGAACTCGCAGAGTAGCTCCCAAAGAAGCAGGGGGAAATTTTTTGTCAGAATTCATTTTCATTTTTTTTTTTTGGCCTGTAGATCTAGATTGAATTTAGAATAAATTTTACCTTCAACATTCTTATTTTAAAAGCAAAGGGTGCACAAAATACCTATTTCCTCATATCCATTATCTTTACTGGCATGGCCACAGAATCTATGAATTTTTCGACGACACTTTCTGCATGCATGTGCATCACTGGTTTCCGTTAAACACACACAACAGGTAGGAGAAATGCATGCCTCTTCGGTAAACATTTCTTCATCACCGTATTGATTTCTTCCATCATCGACTACAATCTCATCCATGTTTGATACAATAGGCTCTTATTCTTGCACGGGGTGATCGGTTTCGTCTTCTTGTATTGTTTGAACGCTTTGATTTATTTTTTCTAGTTCCTCCTCTGTCTGTATATCTTCTAAGACATCTTGGGGTAGAGAAGACGTTGTGAGGTCTACTTTAGCTTTGCAACCAAAGAGAGCTTCATATGGTGTTCTTTTGATCCCAGAATGATAAGCCATATTCTTCATAAGTTGAACAAAACGTAGTCCCTCGCCTCTCCAGCGATCAGTTTTTTCATCTTGCATCCAAGTAGAGAGCATATTTTCAATATCTTGATTAGCTCTTTCGACACTACCCAGGCTTTGTGAGTGGCGAGGCTTACCATGGACGATCTTCAGTGTCGGCCAATACTCCTTGAAGTTGCTCAGCACGTTATTCGCAAATTCCCTATCGTTGCCAGACTGTAGAATGGATGGTGCCCCAAGCAACGAGAATGCCCACTACGTTATACGCTACATCTTCCACTCTCTTTGATGTAAGAGCCTTCAGAACTACGAGCTTAGTGAGATGATTTTGATACACCATAATAAATTTGTATTCCTTGTCAGGTTGGGACTGAAAATGAATAAGATCGACCTGAAACGGGAATTAAATTCAGAAAAAAACATAGGCTTTGCAACACCTATTTTTATACCTTTTTGTTTTTTCTGGCACGGCTCACAAAGGTGAATGTACAGTTCAATATCATGGAGAGTAACGTTTTTGTATTTGGGTGAAAGTTCTTTCAACATTTTGTCACGTCTTCCCTGTCCAATTGCCAAATGAGCGTCATGAAACGCATTAAATAACTCTTGAGTCCTTGATGTAGAACTGGATCGTACTAACGCCTTCTTTAACAGGATAAATCAGTTTACTTTTGTTTTCCACTAACATCACATTATAGCGATTCAGTAGCCAATAGTTCCGTGCTTCCTTCTTAGAAGTGATCTTGGTCTTTTTCACATCGCTAACTAACTGCTGGTAAGTAGTTGCGGTTAGGAAAACACTGTTTTTTGGCAGCATTCTCTCGCACTTTAGACAGTTCATCGTAAAATCGACGTTGCATTTCTACATTCCATGATTCTTTCTGGGAAAATACACTTTTCTCTTCCATTTTATACTTGATTTCCGAAGAAAGACTGAAATGCAAAATGGGAATTCTTCGTCTTACGCGAGTGTTGAAAGTCAACTACCTTGCCACGTCATATTAGAAACATCATTAGCGGGAGTATTTTTTACTTCACTTCCGAACAAAAACTGAAATGCAAATGGCGAATTCTTCGTCTTAGGCGAGCGTTGAAAGTCACGTGCCTTGCCACGTCATATTAGAACCATCATTAGCGAGAGTATTTTATACTTTGCCGGTTTCTGTTTAGGCATTGTATAGAATGTCTAGGAAATATGTGAAATATTAACAATTTCATACTTTGCCTAAAAACGCCAGGCATTGTATAGGATGCCTAGGATATATGTGAAATATTAACAATTTCATACTTTGCCTAAAAACGCCAGGCATTCTACAGAATGCCTGGTTTTCATACATTGCCGGTAACACATACATTAGCATTATTAATAACATCTATGAAAATGCAAGTGCGAAGGTTCGGATATTTGAAGATACAGCACAAATATGAATTGGAAAGGGAGTGAGACAAGGTGACACCATATCTCCCAAGTTCTTTAACGCCACATTGCAAAATGTCTTTCAATCATTGAACTGGGAAAACAAAGCGATAAAGATTAATGGAGATTACTTAACTCACCTTCGTTTTGCTGAGGACGTAGTCATCTTTTTAGAGTATGATCCAAGAACCTGCTGACAAGAGTAAAGAAGTGGGATTAAAAATGAAATTTCAGAAGACAAAAGTGATGTACAATGTTTTTACAAGAAACGAAGATTTATCGATTGATGGAGAAAAGCTTGAGACAACCGATTCCTACATTTATCTTGGGCAGCAGATATCAAGTGAGGGTCGCATTGATGAAGAAATTAATCGGCGTATAAAACTTGGATGGAGAGCTTTTGGAAGAAAGAGTACAAGTTTTAAGAGCAGTATGCCATTATATCTCAAAAGAAAAGTGTTTAATCAATGCATTTTTTTTTTTTGATTGGAGGTTTAACGACTACCGTGAGCAACTCAATGGGCTATAAGCAGTCGCCCGTCCCTAATTTAGGGTCACTGGTTCCAGGGAAGGGAGAGAGCCAGTGCCGTAAGACAAACACAACATCCATGCCTCACCGGGATTCGAACCCGGACCCCTTCGGACGAATGATCAGAGGCCAACGCCTTAGACTACTGCGCCACCGCCGCGGCTAATCAATGCATCCTTCCAGTGCTTACGATGGAGCAGAGACATGGACCTTAACTAAAAAAGACATACAAGGACTGCAGACAACTAAAATAAGCATGGAGAGATGCATGCTTGTTGTAACTAGGAAAGATAAGAAGAGGAACTTGTGGATAAGGAAAATGGCAGGAGTGGACGACATCATGAGCAGAGTGAAATAACTGAAATGGCAATGGGCTGGACATGCTGCCAGAAGAACGGACCACAGATGGACAACCGAAATTTTAGACTGAATTCCGAGGGACAGGAAAAGACCCAAAAGAAGACCCCCATGGGAGATGGATGGATGAAATTCGAAATCATGCTGGAGTGACATGGAGGAAACAGGCCCAAGACAGGCAATTGTGGAAGAAATTTGGGGAGGATTTCATCCAGCAGTGGATTGATAATGGTTGATGATGATGATGAGATATATAACCCTAGACCGGCTTCTAAACATTCGTGCGAGATCGGTCCGGGTTCAAATCCTGGTGAGATGTGGGTGTTGTGTTTATCTTAAGGCCCTGGCTCTCTCACTTTCCTGGAACCAGTGGCCCTAGATTAGGGACAGGCGACTGCTTATAGCCCATTGAGTTGCTTACGCTGTTCGTTAAACCTCCAATAAAAACAAAACAAAAAAACTCAAGACCTCGCAATGTTAAAAGTTAGATTACTCAAAGTGCCGTTCAGCTTACACTTAAAGTACACACATCTACATAGTTTTTCGTTCTTCCTTTTTCTGTCGTGGTGAGATTGTTAACCGTAACCACTAACTTTAACTTTGATCTTCAGGAACATGGAAATGAGTGCATTGCATTGTTTTGCTTTGATGTGTTCGGACGGTTTTCGTTCTACTCATTGGTTCAGTGGCTTCGGGAATGCTTCAGCAGAGCTTTGGATTTGTGCCAGCCCGTTTGCTGTATAAGAAAAGCCAGTTCACCTAACCCGCATTCCCCTGATGAATAGGGTTAGGTATTTCCTTATTTTTTTATGCTCGTTTGGTTTTGTTGGTGCATCGTGTTTTTGGGCTTCGTAGAAATCTTAAAAATCTGCATGTATTGTTTTCTAAAAAGATGGCTTCTGGCTCCTGGTGAAGGTAGTTCCGAATCCCAAGCACAACGCAGATGTCATGTTCTTCCTAATCGCGCTGATTTCTGATCTTCTAGAATTAGAATCTATCTCACAGTCGTGGTCGAACTCCGAAACAATAAAATATAATATTGTAAATAAATAAATAAAATAAGAAAACGACAGTGAGAATATTTTTCAGCACAACTCGAACCTACCTTCCCAATTCCAAATTTATTTGTTTTTTATGCCCCACAACCCCACAATCAGCAAAATTTCATAGCGAAAATTCAAATTATGCGCCAACTAGAAAGAAATGTTCGCATTAGAAAAGCCAGGAAATGCACGGAAAAACTTGACCGCTGTTGGAGCAATCAAACATAAAACATAATTTCTTTATATTGAACTCTTAAGAACGCAGATGTCATCATGACAAATAGATGTCAAACTTTTGCTTCCCCTAGCGGAAAATATGCGCATCTGAAAAATTAGAAGCATGTAGATAACGATGAGAGCGGTTGGAAATAATCCATGATATTTTTTACCTGACAAGTAGAAACTCAGATGTCGTCAGACAAAATTTAGCCATCTTACCTTAAAAATATGGAGGAAGAAGTCGAGCAAGGAAAACACGCAAAACCGTATGCAAATAGAATTTTCAGTAGAGGAGTTTTAGGAGCGCATATAATTTGATATCCTGATAAATCACAATGCCATATGGCGAGAAAGCAATACACCTGGAAAAGCAGGCGGCACGCGTGCTATGCTGATCATAGTCAAAGCTAGCAAATGTACACCGTCTATCAAAAATATGTTACATCAAAAAATGATCAGAAATGCAAGTATATTTTTCGCGTGCGAACAGCCATCCGGTGCAAAAAGGGGAAAATCTAAAATGGGCTGCAAAACTCGTGATTCGTCGCGAACAGACAATCGCGCGAGCTAGCAGTAAAATTGTGCATTGCGTAATACGAAACAACGGCAAAAACTGCATGAAAGCTTCTACATATAGCTTCAGCTATCAAATTAAAAAATAATTTTACCATCCTGATCTTCAAAAATGGAAATATTTTATAAAACATAGAAATAATGTTAGGGTGATTCAAAAGTCATAGCCGTTTTGAAGAGCTGTCCTGTGCCAGACAATTACTCGGTGCACATGAGTTATGTAGAAAAGAACAACGCATGACGGGAATTATGACCACTCACCTAATAAGTTGTAGGACCCCCTTTATCCGCAAAAAAGCGGCCACTCGGCGAGTCACTGATTCGATGAGGTGGAGATAGGTACCCTGTGGTATCTGATACTATAATACACTGCTGGACAATTGCTAAGGACGGATCATAAACGGCTATATAGCGCATAAAACAGTAAGTGTGGTTGAATGCCAAGTGAAATAAAATAATGTCAGATTGCCAGGACATTACAAGAAAGACAATTTATTGTGCTCTGAAATCCAGAAGGCTTTGGAACGTGTTCAAGAGACAAACAGGCCATTTTGTGCAGAATACGTAAACGTGAAAAAAATGCAATTACCGTCCGCAGGCGTTCCGGCGTAAGATGTCAATACGAGATATCGCCACCATGGAGGGCGATGCAAGATTCCACACGTCGTGTCATGCTTTGCACAACATTATCAAGCAGCTGTTGGGGTAATTTATCCCATTCCTCTGTCAGTGCACGGATGAGGGTGTCCTTGTTTATTGGAGGGCATTGGCGACCAGCAAGACTCCTCCCCAAAGCATCCCACACATTTTCAATGGGATTCAGATCTGGAGAACGTGCTGGCCATACGAGGCGTTGAATATCCTCGCTCTCAAGACACTCCTGGACAGCGACTGTTCGATGACATGTTGTGTTGTCGTCCATGAAAATGAATTTATCACCGACAGCACCACGGAACATGCGAACATGAGGTATCAGAACATCATTAATGTATCGTTGGCCAGTCATAGTCCCAGTTGGAAGCACATAGAGGGACGTACGGCCATTGAGCATGATGCCAGCCCATACCATGACACTACATGTCGGATATCGGTCCTTTTCCTGTATGTTTGCTGGACAATATGCAGTACCACTATCACGCCAGATCAGTTGTCGTCGACAATCAGACGATAGACTGTATCTACTCTCATCTGAGAAGAGGACAGCAGACCAGTCGTTATCAGTCCAATTGCGATGTTGATGGCACCATTGCAAACGGGCAATACGGTGACGTCTGGACAATGGGATGCACACAACAGGACGGCGGGCGTATAGTCCTCTTTCATGCAAACATCTGGCGACAGTTTTTCGGGAGATCCGCTTGCCAGTAGCAGCCATAAACTGATTTGCTACCTCACTAGCTGTGCTGCGCCGGTGTCTTTTTGTTGATAGCACTATGTACCGATCTTCTGCAGGTGTCGTACTGCGAACACGACCTCCCCGGTGACGTTTGCTACACTCTCCATTTGTTTGAAATGATTTCCAAAGCCTTGAAACAACACTGTGGCTGACGTCAAACTCCCTGGCAACATCTGTTATTTTTCACCCTTCTTCAATCTTGCCAATAATACGGCCACGCGTAAAATCATCTAGGTGATGTCGGGAAGACATACTGAAAATTGCAAGTTCGTCAATTGATTCTTTCCCTTTCAACTTTGCGTTTGAACAATAACGGTCAATACGCGTCAAATCCTTTATATCACTTATCAGCGCTATGACGTCACGAACAAGTTCGGCAATCCAAAATTTGCATACGCACAACACGTCTTACTGTACCCCGCACTTATGCTAATTTCCACATTTTCCTGCCTTCCATTTTATGGTTGCTATTGTCATCCGTCCTTAGCAATTGTCCGGCAGTGTATCAACAGCAGGTACTCCAGTTCCCGTACATTTGGAGGTGGTGGTGATTTAGCGCGAACCGGCTTTTCAAAGTCGAACCACAAATATTCGATTGGTTCATGTAAGGTGAGTTTGGAGGCTAGGCCATTAACAGAACGTCACCAGCATGTACTTGAACCACTCCTTGACAATTCTAGCAGTGTGGCATGGCGCATTATCCTGTTGGCAATAGCCATCACCAGCAGGGAACACAGTTGCCATGAATGGGTGAACTTGGTCCGCGGCGATGTTCAGATACCTGACAGCTGTCAAAGATTGTGCTATTGGAATAATGGAGCCTAAAGTATCGCACAAAAATATCGCCCACAGCATAACACAGCTACCGCCGGCCTGTTTCCTCTCAACAGTGCATCTAGGTGCCATAGCCTCCATTGGTAATCGGCGTATCCGCTCTCGGTCGTCGACGTGATGCACCAGGAATATTGCTTCGTCAGACCAGGCCACTTTCTTCCAATCATCCACGATCCAATCTCGATGATCTTGGGCCCATTTCATTCGCTGTTGGCGATGACGTGAAGTGAGCCTGGGAACCCGACTGCGTCTTCGGATACGCAGGCGCATGCGCCGAAGGCTACGATGAGCTGTGTCTGTGACACATTGCCCTGATCACCACTGTTGCACCTGCTGATGATTTGTCACACTGTGTCCTTGCGGTCGCTGTAAACAATGCGCGACAGTCCCCGCTCCCCTCTGGCATCAATGACCTGTGGACGACAGTTCGTCGTTTGGCCATATGTGCACCACTTTTGATACGTACTCACGACAGCGGCACGTGAATAGCCCACAAGCTGCATCATTTCCGAGGCGCCATGACATCACAATTTGTCTTTTATCAAACTTCGACAAATCGGCAGCTTTTCCCATTCTGACTCCAAACATTCTACTAACCGAAAGCAACCGAAAGCTGGTCCTCGGGTTGTATTTATACTGCCCTGTGAACTTCACCTGCGTCACCGTTTGGTCTCCAGGCGCGCTCATTTCTTTAGGCTGGGGGTGGTCATTATGGAATGGTTCATCGGTGTAGTTGGCATAAAGAGGAGCACAGGCTGCCTTGATTTATTGGAAAATTTCTGCTGTCATATGACAAGTTAAGGTCGAGAAACACACGATCCAAGTGCTGCTATAGTTCTTCTTTTTAAAAAAGTTGACCGCTACAGCTATAGCCAAGAAAATTTGTTCTTTGGAAGGTATAGGAGCAGTGTCTGAAAGAACAGCAAGATTTGAGTTTCAACGATTTGAAATGGGGGTCTACAACCTTGAAGACAGAGCATGTGTTGGAAGACCTTCGACCGTGATTTCTGAAGCTGTACGCCAACCGTGCAGTCAAATTCATGCACAAGCTCTAAACAACTATCAAATGAGTTAGTTCCTGGAAAATCCCCAGGACGACAGTTTCTTTAGAGGCATTGTGGCATGTGATTAAAGGCAAATATTTTTTCGAAATCCTGACATGAGAAAACCGTAGTTAGATCTCAAAAAGTGACCAAAACCAGTCCCAAAAAGGGGACGATTTGAGCACAAAGTAATGCTGCGCGTATGATGGAACCTTGAGAGTTTCATTAATTGGGAATTGGTTCCAAGTGGCGAGGCATTAATGTGCCGCTTTACTGTGGTAAGTTGGAGCGGATGTATGCCTATTTAAGCCTAAAGTGCCCTGTTCTGGTGATCCGTAAAGGAATTATGCTCCAACAGGATAATGTTCCTGCTCATCGTGCGTGTTCAACTAAGGAAAAAATATAGGAACCTGGAGGATTTGAGCTGAAGCCACACTCTACAATATAGTCCGGATCTTTCACCTTCGGACTAACACTTATTCCGGTCCATGGCACATTTCCTACGTGGGAAACACTTCCAAAACATCCACGATGTTGAACTTGCTGTCCAAGAATTTTTGGCCTCGAAAATCCAAAGGAATGTTTTCTCAGGGGAATTCAAGATGTGGCATCACGATGGTGTATGGCCATCGAGCACGATGAACTCTATTTCGAATATTAGAATTTTAAGTTTATGCATTTTTACCCGTTTTTATGAGCTATCAGAAAACGGCAATGACTTTTGAATCGCCGTGGTAAATGCGCCACGTAGCCGGAAAACAATGTATCACAAAAATTGCAATGTGCAGGAATTACTACTCTCATGCTCAGTGCTGTCAAATGCAAAAAACTAAAAAACACAAAAGTATTTCGAAACCTTAGTTGTTCAACGCTGATCTGACCATTTTTGTATAAAAGAAACGAATAGGAGTACACTTACTAAAATACCTGGGTCGTTCTTTAGGTACTCTCCCTTAACATTAACATACTTTTCCCATCTCCATGGAAGACTGTATTCCAGCCGTGTAGAAATGATTAAGAATACACTTACTAAATAAAAGTCTGGGCCCAACCCTAGGTATCCTCCCTTAATATTAACACACTTTTCCCATCACCGTGAAAGACTTTGCATTCCAGACATGTAGAAACGAATAGCAATACACTTACTAAAAACAGCTTTGGGTCCTTCTCTAGGTACTCTCCTAATTAGTAACATATGCGTCTCATCACCGTGGAGAACTTTGTATTCCAGACATATAGAAGGATTTACGTTGTTGTCGTAGCCACTGTATGACACACTCTTGTAGTTGTTCATCTGTAGTGAATTTCTTCCCTTCTAAATTCTCAATAAGCGGGTAAAACGGATGGATATTACTTGGAGTCAAATCAGGACTGTAGGGGGATGGCAAAGAATTTCCCCATGTGTCGAAGCACAACTTCATTGTCATGTGAGTCGCGTGTTGCCTAGCGTTGTCATGCAACAGGATGACCTATTAGGACAATTTTCCTAATTTTTTCCTGAGTACCAAAGCAGTGATGTTGACTACTGCAGCTAAGTCGAGTGCCCTTGTCCTCCGGTTTTCCAAAACAACTTGTTGCTCAATATCGACGTTTACTTCGGTAGCAGAAGTAGCCAACATATGTCCATGAGGCAAACCTGCTACTCCTCGGCTCTTGGTAAAGATGCTGCACCAATAGTAGACACTTGCTTTTGACAGCCTTTTATCTCAATACTGGGCTTGCAATCTTCACAAAATTTCAGCAGGTTTCACTTTATTCTTCCGAGAGAAAGTTTGTAATTCAACGCTGTTCTACACTAACTAAAATGTCTACAGACTCCATGCTTCCCACAATGCTCTCGTACGCGACGCATGGACAGCGTCACGACTCCAGTGAAGGGGAGGCTCACTCGTGTTCACCTTAAGGATACTGTCGCAATCGATACAGAACATGAAACGGTACAGTAAAAAGTCCAGACCAACATTGAACACCTTGTAGATGCAAATCGTATATCATGTCTACAGCAGATACGTATATATTATGTCTACAGTAGATGCGAATATATCATGTCTACAGTAGATGTCGATACATCATGTCGACAATAGGCGAATATATCATGTCGACAGTAGATGCGAATGTATCATGTCTGCAGTACAAGCGAATACATCATGTCTACAGCATCATTCTACAGTAGATGTCAGTATATCATGTCTACAGTAGATACAAGTATATCATGTCTACAGTAGGAGCCAATACATCATGTCTACAGTAGGAGCCAATACATCATGTCGACAATATAGGCGAATATATCATGTCGATAGTAGAAGCGAATATATCATGTCTGCAGTATCATCTCTAAACCATCATTCTACAGTAGATGGGAGTATATCATGTCTACAGTAGATGCCAATATACCATGTCGAAAATAGAGGCGATATATCATGTCGACAGCAGGGGCGAATATATCATGTCTAAAGTAGAGGCGAATATACTGTATAATTCTACTGCAGATGTGAGTGTATCATGTCCAAGTAGCTGGGAAAATAACATATTGGATAAAGTGATGCTATTATTAGCAAGCACGTTTTTCCCGAATACATGCTAAATACTGCGAACTGGCTTTAAACCTGGAAGCTTTATACAACTACATACTGCAATTCAAAACAAAACTCCTTCCAAAAATATGTGGTATGTGTTTTTGAAAACTGAAATGAAATAACATATGTTAATGAATTATTGATACATTTTCTGAAATTATGGATTTCATATGCAATATATTTCTTTCTTTTAAAAAAGTGTAAATGATTATTTGCTTTTTATTAGGGTTACAGAAAGCTTCATTATCAGTACAGTAACGCCTTGTGGTACACTTGGTCAACCAAGGATTTCCAATAACACATTCGATCGTTTTCTTTCCACACTGAAAGAAATTCTGAAAAGTTTCAATGCAAACAGGTAACATTTTAGAGATTGCAGGTCTTCAAATACATCTCAACTGTTAAATTGGTAATCCACACGAAACTGACCGGAATCGGAAGGAATAAACCTTTTGATGATTACTAAGGAAAAGAAACAAAGATAGAACCTCCAGAGTGTTTATCAGTGTGATAATCTTTAAGGCTTTCATGAACTATAAACATTAAAAAGAACGCATTGAGAATTTAATACGAAATTTAAAAAGAAATGTCTCTTGGTTTTTGAACGATTTGACAGAGATCCGATAAAATGAATTCAAAGTCACAGTAACTGACTAGTTATTTAACTCTTTGTCACGAAATTTTATTCATTCATGTTTGTTTTGTGCACGCCATTGGCACCAATATCTATCGGCTGACAAAAAATTTGTGTTTTCAAATCAAACACGTTTTAATGAGCTCTATATGTTATCGCTTTGAAAATTATTTTCATTCTTTGAAACTAAGAAAAGCATACTTGAAATGGTTTAATAATTGCCACACGTTTTTCTGAAATATAAACTGTCTTTTGTACTTAAACCTAGAAAATTTAGCAAAGATTGTATTTTATTTCTGGCCATCAAGTAAAACATACGCGTTATAAGTAGTTGCAATATTTTAAGAGGAAATTCTTACTCACTTTTATAAAGTAAGTCTAGGTAATCACACAAGCTCCAATGGGTCTGCTAAAAAGTATTAGATACCTCTTGAGATCAGCACAAATAGATAACGGGGTTTACAAATTGCATTATCGCTGGACAGCCATTATTTTGGTGGCTTTCTCTTTGATTATCACTTGTCGATTACTGTTTGGCGATTCATTTTCATGTTTTTCAAGCAACAGTTATCCTTCACATTTCGCAACAGTTTTGTGCTACAGTCAAACACCTTCTCTGGTCTTGTCTGCGTTCAGTAACAAATCCGACCCACTGTATCCTGGAGTTGGAAAATATCAAGTAAATGACACCTATTTTGTGAAGTTATTTTACCCTTGGGTTAACCTATTCTTCTTGTTGTTGGCCATCATCTTTTATTTGCCCCACCTAGCATGGAAGATTTATGAAAAGCGGCTCCTATCAAAAGTCACTTTCGAATTCGATCTCCCATTGTCTGATGAAGTGAGCAAAGAAAATGCTGTAACAGGAATGGTGAAGTTTTTGAAAAGTATGCAAGGTAAAACTTCCATGTATGCAACAATGTACGTTTTCACCGAGGTACTTAATTTTGTTATAGACGTATTGCTGACGGTCTGGTTACTCTACTTCTTCCAAATTAATTCCCGTTCGGGATACGAAACCGATATAAAGATGGAAAGTTGGGAGGATTTCTTTTCCTTCTACTTTCCCCTGATGGGAAAATGTATTGTAAATAAATATGGTCCTTCTGGGCTACCTATGAAGCATACACACATTTGTCTTATGCCTTTGAATCATTTGTACGGTTACATGTTCCTCTTCCTGTACGCCTGGTTCATCGTGTTGTGCCTTTTCTCAGCATGTGTTGTACTTTACCGATTCTTGATTCTTTTAGTACCTCCAGTTCGGCAACGTCTTCTCCGATCTCTATTACTTGGCATCGACCACAATCTACTTCTACGCTTGAGCAAACAATATTCATTTGGAGATATTATCCTGCTTAATTTCCTAAAAAAGAACCTCCTGCCGCACGATTTTTCGAAACTTGTGCCTTTCATTTTAGAAAAAGAACATATTGGAGACTAATATCACGGAGAGAAGATTTATATTCGTCATGAATTCGTTTTAGTTATTAATGATTCCTTTTCCACCAAACTAGTACAATACTACATATTGAACATGAGTCTTATTTCATATTTCCGGGACTGAATCTTCCAAAAAACTTCGAATTTTGTATATGAATGTTGTTTCAGTAGTTCTTTTTTTATCTGAGAATAGTCTTCTAGAACTTATATAAGACATTTTGAGGGTGTGTTTTTCCTGATCGCTGAGTTTCAGCATCTGACGCATCAAAGTGGGAAAGTCTATTTCACGAACTCAGGTTTTTTTTTTTTTTTTTTTTTTACGTCTGACTACATATTCCTAACTACATTCAAGTAAATTAAATTTCTTGCTTTAATAAGAAACGTGTAGTTTTGCAACTTTGCTGGACATCGAAATTCACTGATATGTTTATTGTATCAGCAAGGACCTACTTTATTGAGATGCAAGAGATACAAAAAAATGTTTTGTATGTATATGCGCGCGCGCGCGCGCACACACACACACACACACATGCCCTTCTAAATTAAGCGAATCTATTCCACGTCACTCCAGAATGCTTTCGAATTTCATTTTTCCACATCAAACCTGGTCTTCTTCTGGATCTTTGCATCTTAGCATCCAGTTCACTTGTCAAACGGTGGTCAGTTCTCCTAACAATATGTCCAGCCTATTGCCATTTGAGAATCTTCACTTCGTTCATGATGTCATCCACTACTGTCATTTTCCTGATGAGTTCCTTTTCCTGTTTTTCTTGAATACAACAAGCATGCATTGCTGCATACTCCTTTGAGTTTTCTATAGCACCTGTATGTCTGTTTCAGCTAAGATCTACGTTTTTGAGCCATAGATAAAAACTGGAAGAATGCGTTAATTAAACACTTTGTTTTAAGACTCAGTGGTAAATTACTATTAAAAGCTGTGCTGGGTCTTCCAATTGCACTCAGGCCAAATTTTATATGTCTACTAATTTCTTCTTCGATGTGGCCCTCGCTTGATATCTATTTTCCAAGGTAGATGTAGACATCACTCGCTTCTAAATTTGTCCCATCAATCTCTAAATCTTCAGTTCTTGTACAAACAGTTGTTAATCTATGCCAAAATATTATTTATATTAAAACCAAATCGTTGCTTTGTTATTCTTTAAAGAATACTGCTGTGCTTTTCTATTAAATAGGATCTCTGTTCGTGCGTAAATGTTACTTTTTATTAATTGGTGCCGAAACATTATTTGCATTGAAAACAGAAGGCTGTTATTTCATATTATTCAATATTATTTATCTATTTTAAATAAATAAATAATATTGAATAATATGAAATAACAATATCATTATTTTTTAATATTATTATATGACTAGTTTTTTTTGTTAAAAAGCACCTTTGTTCATGTATGAATAGCGCCTGCTATTTATTGATACCATGATATTATTCACATTAAAGGTGCAACAGTACAACACACATTTTTTTATTGCAGGAACTTATAAGAAAGCTTATGTCTGTGTCATATTTTCGTATTTTATATATTGGTACAAATATGTTATTCATAATAAAGACAACTTTTGATTTTTGCTGAAGAATTTTTGTGTTACATGCAAAATCTAGGTTTTGTATGTCACTGCAATTGGTTCGTGTAAAGGCAAAGCTAACTTTTCCTGCCAGTTCTTGTTGAATAGTACTGTTGTAGTATGTAAATACTTTCTTTTTGTACATGTTAAATGTAAAGTGAAGTTTTGATATCAGTTGCTTTTGACAGAAATTTGTTTTTGCATGAGAATATTGCTTTTTTTCCGTAAATTAGTACCAATATGTGAATCTAGGAAAGTGAAATATTTTATCAGTTTTTGTTTAACAGCTTTGTTGTTTCGCATGAATTTGCCTTTTGTGTATCAATAGCAATGCGTGACGCATGTTAAATGTAAAGTAATTTTTATGTGTCAGTCCTTGTTGAACATTATTAGTTTTTGTATACCTTCTGGGAAACGGAATCAATCTATGACTCATATTAAAGAAAATCCAACGTTTGCTATCAATTCTTATTGAACAGCTTGTAGCGTTCTTTACTATCTGCACGTATATACAAGTGCTGGACTGCATAATGCTAACACCTAGGAAAAGAAGGCTTTACGTACCTAGTAGGGTGTGGGACTGCCTTTGGCATTCAAAACCATCTGAATCCTCCTTGGAATGGACGCATACAAATTCTGGATGGTGGTTAGTGGGACGTTGCACCATTCTTTATGCAGAAACTGCTCCAGGCCCTTGAGAGATGAAGGAGGAGAATAACGGGATCTTACTCTGTTTTCCAACACAGACCACAGCGGCTCAATGATGTTTAAGTCTGGTGATTGGGGTGGCCAATAAAGATGTGCAAGTTTGTTATCATATTCAACACACCATGATTGGACATTCTGAGATCTGTGTATCGGAGCGTTGTCATCTTCATAGATGGCATCCCCTGCAGGAAAAATGTTTGAGCCATTGGATGGACTTGATCGGTTAAATGGTTTCGTACACCCTGCCAATCATCCATCCACGATGTGGTTACCCAGAGCATGACAGAACCACCACCATGGTGCACTGTTGGGGGCAAACAGTCTGGGTTGTACGCTTCGGACGGTGTTCTCCACAAGTAAACACGTCCTACGGTGGGGAATAGTGTGAATGTGAATTCATCCGATCACGTTACACGCTTCCATGCATCGGCAGTCCAAGTTGTATGCTCCTGGAATCACTGCAGTCGCCGTTGTGTATTAACCCGGGTCACCGGATGTTTTGTAATAGCAGCTCTGCCATGAATATCTTGTTTATGCAGTTCCCTGTTCAATGTTTTCGTTGATACTGAGATATGAAGATGCAGATTGAGCACCGCATTAATTTTTGGCGCCGTGGTCTTATTACGGGTAACAATCCTCTTTAATGCTCTTCTGTCTCTATCAGTCAGGGTCGTTTTCCGGCCGCTCTTGTGTTTCGCGACGAGGTTTTGCCACGAACACGATATGCTGTCATGACGCTAGACACAGTAGCTCTCGATACTCCTACTACCCTGGCGATTGTTGTCACGGGGACACCAACTAGGGGGCCACCAACAATTAGCCCTCTTTCGAGGTCCGTTAGATCGCTCATTTCGTCTTCAACTTGAAAGAAATTTTGCAACAAGACACTTTAAATACACTTAAACAGGACCTTGTGGTTCTAAACAAAGCTATTTTATTACATCAAAGAGTGTGGATATCATTGGCTATTGCGACGCACGCAGCTGCATTAAAAGTCACATCTCTGAGCGAGGTGTACACATTATTCTGTTCAACCTCTGTATGTCTTACTGAACGCTACATAAAACCAGATCTTCTTAAGTACTTCACTAACAGTGAAACAGGAGTAACCGAAGAAGACTTCAAGAAAAAGGTACTAACAGTTTGTTATTATTCAGCCAAAACTCCTTTGGCACTTCACTAATGCAAAACTACAACTCGTTCTTCACAGTATTATTAACTTAATCCAACTAATGTCAGTTAATAAGCAGAAGACTTGGTTAATGAAAACACCAACACTAAAGGATATAACATGCACACGTCAAGACAACACAACTTCAAGTAAATCGACTTCAGAGCAATACAGCTTCACAATTAAAACATCATACCACACTTTTGGCTGCTGCTTCCGCATTATATCTCTTCTGCAATAGTTCTTTTCGGTCACATGCATACGTCATGCCCTCTGGCCTCAGAAGTGTTGTCAACCTCATTCCGTAAGACAGAAGATATAACGTTAAGGTTAACGTTAAAAAAGAACGACCTCAAATTTACATAGAGAAAGCTACTAAAAATGAAAGTTGATTTAGTGTATACGTCACAAACTCTCGTCTCCTCATGTGAAATCGGCATTTTGTGTATCGATACCTATCGTAGCTTATACGAGGTCCGATCAAAAAGTTCCGAGACTAGGCCGATATATGTACAACAAATAACTTACGTTACTTACGTCTGGCTATGATCTCCTCAAAGTAGTTTCCTTGGGCAGCGATACACCGCTGCCAGCGTTTCTGCCACTGTTGGAACGCTCCCTGGAAGTACTCTTCGCGAATCGTGTCAAGCACCGTCTACGATTCCCTCTGGATCTCGTCCATGGTTACAAAATGGCGACCCTTGAGCTTCAACTTCATCTTCGGGAACAGAAAGAAGTACTAGGAGGCCAAATCCGTCGAGTAAGGCGGGTGAGGAAGGGTAGTCATGCTGTTGCGGCTGCAAAACTGGCGTGTTGTTAACGCTCTGTGAGCTGTTGCATTGTCGTGATGGAGTATAAAATCGCCTCTGCATCATATTTCAAGTCGTTTGCGGAGAATGTCCTCCCTAAGACGGAGCAGAACATCGTAGTAAAAAAGGGCGGTCACGGTCTGGCCCTGGGGGACGAATTCATGGTGCACAACCCCACGAATATCGAAGAACACGATGAGCATGCTTTTGATTGCACTCCGGACCTGTCGGGACTTCTTCGATAGTGGAGATGCCGGACTCTTCCAATGCGACGACTGTTGTTTGGTCTCTGGGTCGTAACTGTAGACCCAAGCCCCGTTCCCAGTGACGACCCCCGACAGGAACGTTGGTTCATTCACCAGCTGCTGACGAAGATCTTGAAAGAGTTCGACACGGAGCGCCTTCTGTTTGCGGTTCAGAATCTTTGGCATAAACTTTGCAGCAATGCGGTACATGTTTAAAACCGACGTCAGAATTTCTTGCACTGTTGCGTATGATACACTGACGATAGTAGCAATGTCTTGAATGGTTCTCCGACGATCCTCATGCACAGTTCCCTAATTTTGTCCACATTTTCGAGGAGTTTGCTCGTGGACGGTCGTCCTGACCTCTCATCGTCTTCCAGGGCCGTTCTGTCGCTCTTGAAGCGCGAGTGCCACTCAAAACACCTCGCACGACTCATTGCTTCATTGACATAAGCCTGCCGCAACATTTCATGCGTCTCCGTTCCCGATTAGCCGAGTTTGACGCAGAATTTGATGTTCGCTCGCTACTCTACTTTGCAGTCCATGTAGAAATCGCAGTTGTGTTCTGCACGTGATCACCAAATATCGTGTAGCACAGCTCCCGATGTTCACAGAACAACGCCACTCGGCACAATGACTGTTGAAGGTCACTGCCCTCGACCACCGCTCGCGCATCCGCGTACTGCCATCTGTTGGCCGGCTAAGCACCTAGTCTCAGAACTTTTTGATCGCACTACGTATTAAACAAAAAAAAAAAAAAAACATTTTTATGACAAAAATCACTTTTTCATGTAAATGTGTACCAGTTCTCGTATATGGTTCATACTAATGGTGAAGTGAACTTTTAGTATCGTCCTTTTTAATAGCATTCATTGTTGCATATGATCGCCACATTTTATGTCACAATACTAACACATGGCTTATACTGTACAGTACAATACACAGAGTCAGCTTCGCACTTGGAACACCTACCTAACAACGCGCTGATCCATGTTTCTGTGCAATCACGACTCGCACACGCCTAGGAACAGATTCTACAAAGTGCTGAACGTCCTCCTTGCGTAACTTAACCCACGTCGGCTGTAGCAGCTCTGTCAGTTCACGTTCATTGCGTCGAGGTGGATTAGCAGTTCTCACACCCCGTTCTAGCATATTCCACAAATGTTCAATTGGATTACTGTCATGGTAGTTCTGGAGCCAAGAAAACGTGGAAAATTCGTTGTCGTGTTCCTGCAACCACTAAGTAGTTATACGAGCCCGACCCGATGATACGGTGTGCTGTCCCACTGAAAGATGGCACTGTGGAAGATGGCAAACTTTCTGCAGCTATGGATGGAGATAGTCGTCTAACAGGTCCCTGTAGCGTTCACCATTCAGTGTTTGTGGGAAGATAACCAACGCACCTAGGGCATGCTATGAAAAAGTTCCATAGACCAAACACCACTCCCACCGGGCGTTGAATCCCAACTGTGCAATCAGGGAACATGGCCTCATGTTGTTCACATAAATATCACTAAGCTGTTGTCTGAGATTCAGAGGTTAGCTCCACAAAGAAAAGACAAACTACCAGATAATTTTTATCTGATTAATTTACTTACTGTTGCCATATCAAACTAATTCTTTTACAGCGATCTTGGCACACAATTCCAGCTTCACTGACATCCAACAACTACGCACACAAAATCTTCTATACTTCATACCCATGATCTTTTTCTCATGCAGACACTCCTGAATCTAATCCTCCCATGACTTGCTTGGCCTTCCTCTGCTTTTCCTTCCTGCCACTTGGGCTAAAAAGATTTTCTTAGTAAGCGTCTCATCACTCATTCTTTCAACATGCCCAAACCACCGAAGAATATTAGTCTCCACCTTGCTAACAACATTTCGTTCACATTACACAACTCCCACACATCTTCACTCCTCACACGATCAGAACGTGTCTTGCCACAAACCTCCCGTAAGTAACGCATTTCTTCAGCACACAAACGACTTCTGTTTCTTCTGTAGTACCCAGGTTTCACTGCCATTAGGAAAAATTACACTTTCATACACAGCCATGGGGGATCCCATTGAGAACCCATGATTCCTGTGAAAACCTCCCAGAGCAGCTATGACTTTCAATGAAGAATTCACTCACCTACTAATTTCACCATCCAATTTGTTCTCTCTGGCAAGCATGCTTCCTAAATACACAAACTCATTCACTTAGTCAATCACGGTGCCCCTCAGACTTATGCTACATTCAGTACTGCCAGTTCCCCGCTCAAAAACGATAACTAGATTGAGAGCATTTGTCATTTTCATGTAGGACTTCCGTTCACAGGGAGTAGAGTTTAGGTCCCAGCCACCTATAGCGAGATCGCCTTTTGGGCAGGACACAGAAACGGAAGGAATGAGAGCAAGTCTAGCTACTTTTGACAGAACAGTTTGTAGTGAGATTAGAGTACAGTAGATGGCGCCACCGTACAAGTACGATATTGCACATAGATGGGTGAGAGAATTTCAGGGAAGACATAGGAAAGGATACCCATTTAACCAGGGGGTCCAGCCTGGGGGCCGTCACTTTACGTGCTCGTCCGATGCACGGCGGATATTCAGCGATTGTTAGTAAATCACACCATCTCTGAAAGATCAGCCCAGGCTAGAACCTGGGGACCCAGCATCGATAATCTGAAACACTAACCACTAAGCCATCCGCGGCTCAAAAACGAAAACTTTGGTTTTTCCCTTATTTATACTCAGTTTGAATTTCATGCAAACTTCGTACATCCGAGACAACATACTCTGCAACTCACTTTTGCTCTCTGCCAACAGGGCAGTGTCATCAGCATACAGCAATCTGCACACACGCATATCATCAAGAATGATTTTTCATGCTGTTTACGCCTTATGCAAATTCGGCCATCAGCCTGGTGCAGCAGCAAACAGGGCTCGTTACTCCAGACGACCTTCTTCCATCTGTCGAAGGATCATTGTCGACGTTCCTTGGCCCATGCGAGGCGTTGTTTGCAATGACTGGGTGTCATCATAGGTAGGGCTCCGGCACTGGAACCTCAGGCGAAGCAAGGTACGCATGTGGAAATAGGAAGAACTGCACCGTTGTTGTGTTGATGGGTGAGTTGAGTGACGTCATTGCTGAGATACCAGTCGTGACACCCGACGGTTCCCTGCAGGATCAGTCGCGCGTGCATGGCTGAGCATTGTGTGCCCTTCTGATCGATGTCCGCGCATTGTTAATCCGGTCCTGGTACACCCTTGATACAGTAGTACGGGAGCAGTTAACAAGTGCGGCTGTTTCCGAAATATTGGCACCTACCCTACGGTCCCCAACTATCTGGCCGCGGTCAAATTGGCTTACGTCGCTACGTTTCCCCATTATTGTCGATAGTTTACTGATTATATGCAGAGAATGGGTATGCATAATTTATAATATCTGCACGTGACGTTGATTTCACGTGGTACTTCGTTATCGCTCTGAATATGTAAAACGGGGGTGTTCCTAATGCATAGCTAACTCAGTACATATTGAAAAGCTCTAATTTGTTGTAAGTGATTGTATTTGCTAGGATAAGTTTTAGCTGTAAGATTTACGTACTTAGTAGCTTAACTTTGTCTCTGAACTTGTGAGCATAAATACACCGATGAGCCCATTCCATTATGACCACCCCCAAGCTAGAGAGATGAGCGCGCATGGAGACTGAACGGTGGCGCAGGTGAAGTTTACAGAGAAGTGTATATACAACCCGAGGACCGGGTTTCGGTTAGTAGAGAGTTCAGAGTCAGAATGGGAAAACCTGCCGATTTATCGGAGTTTGGTAAAGGACAAATTATGATGGCATGGCGTCTCGGAACTGCGATCTTAGATACAGCGCGGCTTGTGGGTTGTTCACGTGCCGCTGTAGTGAGTACGTATCAAAAGTGGTGCACAAATGGCCAAACTACGAGCCATCACTCAGCCGTGTGTCGTCCGCAGCTCATTGATTCCAGAGGGAAGCGGAGACTGTCGCGCATTGTTCCCAGCGACCGTAGGGACAGAGTGCAACAAATCACCCACAACTACATGATGATCGGGACAATGTGTCACAACACACGTTTCAACGCAGCCTTTTGCGCATGGGCATACGTAGCCGAAGACCCAGCCGGGTCCCCATGCATACTGCTTGTCAACGCCAACAACGAATAAAATGGGTCCAAGATCATGCAGATTGGACCATGGATGATTCCAAGAAAATGTCCTGGTCTGACGAATCAAGATCCCTGATGCATCCCGTAAAGAGCCGAACTGGGGTACGCCGATCACCAACGGTGGCTATGGCACCTGGATACACTGTTGAGTGGGATAAGGCCGGCGGCGTCATGCTGTGGGCGTTGTTTTCTTCGGACACTTTAGGCCCTATTATTCCAACAGCACAATCCCTTACAGCTGTCAGGTATCTGGACATCGTTGCTGACCAAGTTCACCCATTCATGGTAACTGTGTTCCCTGCTGGTGATGGCCATTACCAGCAGGATAATGTGCCATGCCAGAATCGTCAAGGAATGGTTCGAGAAACATGCTGGCGACTTTCTGTTAATGTCCTGGCCTCCAAACTCACCTGACATGAACCAAATCGAACATTCGTGGCTGGACTTGGAAAACCTGGTTCGCGCTGAATCCAACCACCCCGAAATATGTACGGGAACTGGAGGGCTTGCTGTTGACATTACAGTATTAGATACTCCAGGCTATCTATCGCCACCTCATCGAATCGATGCCTTGCCGAGTGGCTGCTGTTTTGCGGGTTAAAGGGGGTCCCAAAGTTTATTAGTAAGGTGGTCATAATGTATGACTCATCAATGGTGTATAAAGCACTTGTAAATATAGAAATCATTTACGGTCAAGTTAATGAATTCGCTGGGACAACTTACATGACTCCACTGTTATTCTCTTGTCACTGGCCTTTCAGAGCAGTTTGATCAACACTAACTACAATATGCACTGGCTATTTTCAATTCGCATAACATTCACAATGCCCTGTAACGCGAGTAATGAACTAGGATTTTTTCGAAAAAGACGCTATATCAAATGTATCAAAATACACTTCCAATACACTTCAATATACTTACGTATCAAAATACACTTCTTGCTAACAAGTCGCTCTCACAAATGCACTCTTACCACATCAATTTCACCGAAAGTGCACTCTGCTGTTTTGTTGTTGCTGTTTTTGTTGATGCAATATTGATCTCTGACCCTCTGTCAAGTGATCCCAAACTTAGAAAACTCTTCGGAAAAATCAATGTGTCATTAAGTCAGAAAACGTTCAACGAGAAGGAATTATAAAGATTCATAAGAACATAGCAACTCAAAAAGAGGGAAAATTGAGGATGTACACTACAATAAACGGTGAACTTTTGATATCAATTGTTGTTGAACAACATTCACTTTTTCAAGGTGAAAATCCTCCAAATACGTGGCGTCAGTAAATAAATAAATACATCGCTCTTTCCACGTTCTAGAAACACATAGCAACCGAAAACTTGTTTTTTCCACGGCCGCGGCTGAAAACAATTTTTCGGTTGCTATGTGTTTCTAGAACGTGGAAAGAGCGATGTATTTATTTATTTATTCACTTTTTCATGTTAATACAAGGGTGGATCGAAAAGTAACGCACACAATTTTTTTTGGCAACAGTTTAATAGATATAGGCAAAACAAAACATATATAAAATTACATTTCTTACCTAATTTTCAACATAAGAACCGAGACGCTCGAGGCATTTATCCCTACGTGGTACCCGTTTTAGTATACCTTGATCATAAAAGTCCGTTTTCTGGGCGTATAGCCACATGCGGACAAGCGATGCGGACAACCGATTTGACTTCATCAGCCGAATCGAAGCGTTGGCCGCCCAGGAATCTTTTCAAGGGACCAAACATATAAAAGTCCAAAGGATTCAGCTCTGGATTGTACGGTGGGTGCTAGATCACCTCCCAGCCAAATTGCCCAATTTTGTGACGAACGTACTGCATGTGGACGAGCGTTGTCACGAAACAGCCTGACATTTGCAACGTCTCTGTTGGGTCTTTTGTCTCCAAAGGCACGACGCAATTTTGTCAGTCGGTTAGCGCAGGTTTTTGGCATTCACAGTTGGATGACGTCACAAACGGAAGAGAACATGGCCCAGAACACCGTCATGAGGATGTTTTGTGCATATTGGGTTATTCTGAATTATTTTAGTGGCTGGGAGTCGGGTTGTTTCCATACCATACTGGCCTTCTTTGTTTCAGGAGTGTAGTGTTACGCTTAGGACTCATCAGCCGTCATTACACTTGCCAGAAATTCATGTCCTTCTTCTGCATAACCCATCAAGTGGACCAAGGATGACATCATTCTCTGCCCCTTCTGATTGTCTGTCAAGTTCTTGAGCACCCATCGCGCATTGGCCTTGCGAAATTGCAATTTGTCATGCACAATATCGTACGATATGCTTTACAAAATGTTGAACTTCTGTGCCAATGCGCGCAGATGGTCACTCAGAATTGCCTGTCCAGTGCCTCCCACAGTGGCAGGAGATGACGCGTTACAGATCGACCGGAATGTGGCGAATCGGTAAGGTTGCCACTGCCCTCTGCAAAGAAATTGCCTCATCTGGAGAATATGCTGCGATCCATGCAATCACCACCATGCACTTCGACCATTTCTTTGTGAATTTCCGTCGGATTTTTCGTTTATCCCACAGAAATCGGAATGCATTACGTTGCTCTTCATTCCTAGACGACGCTAACAAACGCGACATCTTTGTGCCGTTGTTCACATTGTCTTCCACTACGGCGACACCTGATTCAGCCAAACTGATCTGTAGCGTGATATTCAAACTCGTTTCTGCCAAACTGCAGCTCGCTACATGCAACCTGCAAAGCGAAAAAAATGACTGTGCGTTACTTTTCGATCCTCCCTAGTTCTACCTTTTGTGCATCCGTAAAAAAAATGAGTGGCCTGTTTTAAGTTTATTCACTCAAGTTCGTCCGGTGCCCTGGACGAACTTGCATGAATCGTCCAGGGTACCGGTTTCTGGATCTGAGTTCAAATCTAGAGCGATGACATGTTAGGTTTTCCTTCCGGTTCTGGTTCTTCAAACAGATGGGGTTACCAGATTGGTAAGATTGTATCTCGCTGAAAATATTATCAGTTACTTATTTATTGAAAAGAAGTGGGTACACAAAATAGGGGAAACCTCCTGCAAGAGACATTAATCAAAACTTCAAATCCTATTCAATCCACTAACAAGTAGAGTTTGAACTGCTATTCGTTTTGCCATACCTTGGAGAAACCTTCTTCATGCCAACAACGGACTTTCTTCTAATGTTCATCATGCTAGTCGAGTGCTGGAGAACTACTGCTCATTCTGCTAACCGTTCTTAATCGGGGTATTTTGTTCTCGGTTCGTTTGACATCACGTATCTGTTTGGATAATACCAATCTAATACCGTAACAGGTGGCCCGATTGCTCAGAGGACGCGGGTGTCTATACTCAAGGGCGTCTAGAAAGAACAAGACCATGACATTAGACAGATCAGTTATCTCATTTTGTGACGCCACTCTCATGTTACACGGCCTGTTATGTTCGTGTCGTGTTTTACGTCATACACGACATCGTTAAAAACCAATCGAAAGTCTTTGTTTAGGGGGCTGATCTCTAACGTCATGGACTTGTATTCCCTAGACGGCCTTGTTATACTTCGAGTCAATCCATGAGTGTAGTGTTGTGGAAGATACGAAGCAGCTACATCCGCTCCGAAAAGTAGTCCCTAGCGTTTAGAGCGAAAACCAATAGGATTATTGCTCTTAATCCATTTTTTGTTTTCTCAGGAGTTTATCGGGCAAAATCACTATATAAGAAAATTATTCAAGATGGCAGAGAGGTTTAGAAGTAAATTTGTCTTGAAAAGTTAATCAAAGGCCTCACACTTTCGGCCGCTGACTGTCCTGCTGGAAAATGTACATATCTTGGAAAGGGGGACAGGGTGGAAGAGATAGAAGACTTTTCCCAAATTTCGCAACACCGAGACAATAAATTGACAATCCGGGGAATACGAGGGGTTGTACTTAAATAGCCGTGTAGAGAAGATAGGGAGGGGAAAAGAAAGGACGATGCTCTGAGCTTCGGTTAGGTCTCAACAGAGTAAATGGGGGTAAGTGCGGGAGTGTTACGCGGTTTTATACCGTTCTTGTGTTCCCTGAGGTGCTGTGAGCCGGCCGTTTCAAGTTTAGTTAATCGTCAGAACTGCATACAAGTTCGAGTCTCGGATTGTTCCTGCCGTTGATCACACACACAACCCCCCCCCCACACACACACACACATCAATTAGCAGGGTTTGGGGTTTGTGGCTTTTAAATTGAAATGTTCCTCCAGTGCTTGTTGCATGCGTAATATTCCACGCATCACAGTCTTTGCTGATTTTAAAATTTCTTAAATTCATTATTAGGAATAGACAACTCCGCTCTAATTACATATCTTTTATTATCGATACATATATGTCATGTGAGAAGACAATATACATTCTTCGCAAAAAAAAAAAAAAAAAAAAAGAACGAAGCATTCAGAAGTAATCATCCAATCAAGATGAAAATTGGCATGAGTAATGTTTATGAATAGAAAAAGAAATTATTTCAATTTCAGAGCAGTTGGGCCATTTATTCGGATATAAATGCCATGCTGGCTACCCTGCATGGCATAGACGCATACAGTTCACAGATACTATCCTGACGTATAGCATGTCAGGTGGTGTTCAAATTGCGGGCCATATCGCTGACATTCCGGGATGGGCTTAGGTGGCATTCCAGCATGTACCAAACACGCCTGGATCAGTGAGAGGTCGGGAGACCGAGTTGGCCATGGATCTCCCGACCTCTCACCGATCGAACAGAGTTAAACGGTTGTGTTCCATATTTTCGGCCAAATATTTACATAGTTGTACACAGGACCGGATTGGGTCGACGAAACCAGGCCGTGAATTTAGTCTTGTGGTCCACTACAGAAACATACGTACGCACAGGAGAACACCTCATAAATTTCTTCATGAAAGGAATTTTGTTAACTCGTGCATGAAATAGAACTGTTGAAATATGGATTGTAAAACAAATTCAGTCGTGAACAAATTTTAGCAACAATTTAAGGGAGAAAGAATTTTAAACATCCACTCATGACTGAATTTAGCATACATTATATTGACAAAAGTCACCAGACACCTAGAAGAGAAACACAACATAGAATTTATTGACATACTTTAGTACGGTGTAGGTCCACGTTTGGCCTTAATGCATGCACTGACCCATCGAGACATGCTTTCGACAAGGTTTTGGAACACAGTGATAGGTATGCGCTTCCATTCAGTACATAATGCTGCCGCTAACTGTTGCTTAGTAGTAGGCCTTGGTTTCAAACTTCTTATGCGGCGCTCTGATTCATCCCATAGGTGCTCTATGGGATTAAGATCAGGGCTCTGTGCTGGCCAGGCCACACACGATATGGAATTATCGTCAAACCACGCCGTAACAGTCTTTGCTTTATGGCTCGGTGCATTATCTGCTGGTACCAACAAGGCTCGGTTCTATAGTGTTGCCACAGAGTTGGTAGGGCATAATTTTCCAGAACATCAAGGTAGACATACTGGTTAACAGGTTTGTCCACGATAATCAATGGGCCGGGACCATACCTCGAAAAACACCCCCACACGAATACACTGCCAGCTCCAAACTCGACCGTAGGAACAATACACTGTGGTAAATAGCGTTCCCCCGGCTGCCGCCATACCCACATACGGCCATCAGACTGATGGATCGTGTATCTGGATTCATCTTTCCATAGGACCCGTTTCCATTGATCTACGGTCCACGATAAATGTCCTTTCACCATGCTAAACGACGAGTAGCATTCCAAGCAAAGATGAAAGGCTTATGAGCAGCCGCACCACCACGGTAACCCATGGAATGAAGTTCTCTGCGACTGGTACGTGTACATACCGAGGTTCCATCATTGTTACTCACCTGTACACTGAGGTCTTGTGCAGTACTCCATCGATTAGCTGTAACGACTCTCCTGAGGCTTCGACGTCCTCTATCACTGATTTTCTTTGCTCTGCCGGTACGTTTTGCTGCTTCAGGCACGCCATGGGTCTTCCACGTACGCAGTACATCCAAAACAGTTGACTTGGGTATGTTTAAACGCCTCTCGGTTTCTCTTATGGACAACCCACTAATATAACTGCCAACGATCTTTCCTTTCTCAAAGTCAGTTCTCTCCCGCAGCGACATTTTCACTCAACCTCACAGTGCGATATGATTGCGGTCAGCTGCAGGCTTGTTTTTATACCGTTCGCAGCAGTACCGCGCATCTTAACAACGCAGCGGATCCGTTAATTTGCTTTTAAGGGGTGTCCGGTGACTCTTGTCAATATGTAGTGTATATTCAAAACGGGGTGTTGTGCTAGATAATTATATTTATTTGGTCACTGATCGTCTACTATTCATGGTATTCGCACCACCTCCTTGAATAGACGCCTTTTTTAAAAGTCTACCCATTATTTTGGTTTATGAACCACCATTTTGATTCATGAAACAATGCTGGTAAATCGTTGTTTCTTTTAAGATAAATGTGAGTGCGAAACCGATTTCGGAGCATCTGTGCCGTAGAATCACTTTGTGTTCTACGTCTGTACGTGAATAAAAGTGTGAGGATGATGAACTAGCAAAATGGTTATAAAAGTGTGAGGATGATGAACTAGCAAATTTTTTAAAAGTCTACCCATTATTTTGGTTTATGTACACGTACCAGTCGCAGAGAACTGTTTTGGATGTACTGCGTACGTGGAAGACCCATGGCGTTCTTCAAGATTACAAAAGGACAGTTCCTTTTGGCTCAAGCTTAATTATTTAGAATAGTTAGCTGAATTATTTATAACAGCGTGCTTGGTCCGACGACAAAGTTTTCTGTGAAGTGAATTTTTCACTATTACTTTGTCATTTTATAGCGAACGCCCAACACATATTAGGTGTACAAATAAGTTTTAAAGCGATTTAAGACAACGCAACATATAATTTGAGAGAAAATAACAGTACCTTTACGAATCAAAATATGCACAGTCATTATCTATTACCTTCCGCCATCGGTCGGGCAGCTGAAGGATTCCAGCCATGAAAAATACTTTGTCGTGTGACGCAATGAAGTCGTCAACTCATTTTTGCACTTTGTCACATGTCCGGAACCGTACAGCAGACAAACCATGTTGCATTGATCGGAACAAATAATAGTTTGAAAGGGCTATGTTGGGACTATACGCTGGATGCTCCAAAACTTCCCAGCCAAGCATCAATAACGTTTCCTTGACCGATTTCGTGACAGCGTTGTCATGCGCTAATTTCATGGAACGCAATCCTTTGCCTGTGAATGAATGTTTCCGACAGATTTCCTGGTTCAATAGCGGCAATTGTTGCTTGTAGCGATCAGCAGTAACAGTTTGACGCTGCTCCAATAGTTCATAATAGAGCACACCCTTCATATCCCACCATACGCAGAGTAGAGCTTTCTTGGAGCGAATATTGTGTTTCGGTGTCAAAATCGTTGCTTCACCGGAGTCTACTCAGTGTTTTTTGCGTTTGTGATTGTCGTACCATATCCACTTTTCATCCCCCGTAACGATTTTCCAGAGGAAAGACTTTCTGTGTTGTTTACTCAACAGATCCAAATACTTCATGACACACTCATCTTTGTTCCTCTGGCTCAGGTCATATGGCACCCATTTTCCTTCCTTTTGAATCTTTCCCATTGCGCGTAAACGATTGGAAATGATTTTTGAGTTATCCTCAGTCGTTCAGGTAGTTCTTTTTGCGTTTGAGACGAATCTTCATCCAGCAATGCTTGCAGTTCCTCATGTGCAACCTTCTGCGGGGCGCCGCTACGTTCTCGATCGCTAGCATCAATATCACCTGCTTTAAACCGTATAAACCAAAACTCACACGTGCTTTTACGGTACACTATTCTCCCCCAGAACAGAACAGATCGATGCACATGCTTTTGCAATACTTTTTCCTTGATGAAATTCGTAACGAATGCAGCGTCGAATAAATGCAGTATCGCATGCCATCTTTCACCTACCGATGTGCAAGTGCGCTTGACTGTTGGGCAAACTTCACTGTCACATTTTATACTCTGGACCAGTTACGGTCACATGGCAACAATGCGGGGGAATGTCGGATATGTAAATTGCGGTATACGTCACAAAAAAAAACGCTTTAAAACTTATTTGGGAACTTAATATATAGATAAAAGGAAACCAAGTTTTTTAAGGACAGTAACGTTTTAGACCGAGAACATAAAGCTCAAATGAAGTTAACGATTCTTATTCATAAGTACAAAATAATTAATTGGTCTTTCCAAAAATATCCAGAGGAAAAGGATACGAGAAAGTGGACTATTTCTCGAGTGGTCCAATCCGTCCCTGGTTGTACAATAGTAGTTTGTGTCGTCACAATTATCATAAAAATTTTGATGATTCTCTCGTTTCATCCTTCTAAAACTTTTGAAAGTTCCCATTAGAAATTTTGTATTAATTGCATAAAACTTTAGCCTTAAGAGCACACCTAACGTACATGAACAGACGACCCCCTGATGCACTCTAAGTAAATATCATAAAAACGAGACACCGGAGTTGAAAGTATATTTCGTCAAATACTTAGCCAAAATTTTTAATTAATTTTAGTATGCAAAGCGTACCCATTTGCAACTACTTCGGTGCGCAACTCGGTATTTAAACGTATCTACAACAGTCCAAATATGCGACCATTAACATCATGTTCATTTTTTTCTTTTTAATTACTTTTTATCTTCCAAGTTCGCAGTGTGCAGGGGAGCCAAAATTCCTTGGGAGGAAAGGGGAATAATGGAAGAACTTCAGTTGTTTCGATTAATATTTAACTCACATAGATCTTTATTCGTGTGTTGAACTTTTGTTTTAAATTAAGCAAAATCGAAATGCTACAGCACGTACGCTAGATAACTCAAAAGAAATTACTTATCTGGCTGAATCAGCCAGAAGAGTCGTGCCAGTAATTCTTAATCACAGAAGGAAAGGGCTTGTTGGTGTTCAGGGTCAGGGAAGAGGGAAATGTCATCCCCCTCCCCCTTCCCTTTTCTTTTCCTTCGGAGAAACGTAAAATATGGAAGAACGTTACAAAAAAAAAAAAGCGAAATAAATAAAAGCAAAAACCGGGCCAAGGCGGACGAGTAGTTGCGCAAAACTGGAACACTATTTACTTGCTAAGTGTCTATGATATGCTAAGTGCTATTAAAAAACTTCCATGTAGTTAATTGCCTGCGAAGACGTATTATTGACGGGTGGGGATGTGGAGGTAGCTAAATGTGTATTCCCCATCAGGGCGTTGATGAAAGAGAGAGAGAGAGAGAGAGAGAGAGAGAGAGAGAGAGAGAGAGAGAGAGAGAGAGAGAGAGAGAGAGAGAGAGAAATAGCTTTTGGCTTTTTCCGATTCATTAACTTCGGGTCAGTAGGAGTGGTTTTACGATAAATGTGCGTGGAAGAAAAGCGGTTGTTGGCGTTAATATAAGGGTTTTCGGTTTTTGAGTGGAGAAGGAAGGGGTATGGCTGTTGACCACAGTAATAAGAGGCTACCATCGAGCATCAGCGAAGGAGAATGACTGATTATCAATGGAGAAAGAGTGGAACCGAAGAAGAGTAGCAGAAAGAGCCAAAATATGGTATCAATAACTCTTCGATGATATCGCGCGAATCCACGGAAATAGGCCAGAATAGTAAACTGAAAAAATGAATAGTGTATACTGCAATAAAGAACCTGCAACTGAATCACTGTCAAATAAATTCAGAGAATGTGATTTGTTTTTTATGTTTCAATAGAGTTAAATTTTCCTTAATCACCTTGTTTTTCATTTTATTTGTTTTCACGTTTTGGCATGGAGCCCCCTGGGTCTAGTGCCTAACTAAGAGCCTCCTGTTGACTCTGATTAGAAACCTATTTCCTACTGCAAGAACACATAGGAAATTGTAGTTCTTGGAATAAATCGAAGTCACTTTGCTGACTCGGACTTCACCAGCCCACACATTCTTTATGGTCTGTAAAACTTACACCATACGATTTACGAGGATCTTTAATTCATAAAAATAACTAAGCTAGCATGCATCAATATGGAGTTACTAGGAATTCACTCTCTTGAGGAGACAGGAGAGACAAAAATCTCAAATGCGCAGCGAGTCTGTTTTATCTATTCCCGAACTGACAGATCCACGTTGCTACAAAGGTGGACAATTAGGTTGTGACCTGAAAGCAATTAGCAAATATGTTTCCAGGACGGAAGTGTCTCTTTACGTCATTTCCGTTGAGTGCCTGGTGCACCTGCGCCTTTACTTTGTTCTTTTCCGTCGAAATATCGCTTCAGACAAAGAGACGACGATAACTAAAGTCCAGCTGTCCATGTGCGTTTCCCGGTAGCCATAACATGACGTGGCTATCGCGAAACGCTCATGGCCAACGAATTGCAATAGTGCTTCCTAGAAGAACGGGCATTTTTATTTGCGGATTGGCTCATGTTAGCTTGAAAATACACTAAGATTTTCTTAACTACTGTTATGGGCAGTGGCGACGCCAGCCGCTCAGAACTGGGTGGGCTGTTAGGGGGCTCAGCATGATGGAGAGGGGCATACATTTTGAAGTATTTTGGCAAAAAAAAATTCGTTCATGTGGATTTTTCCAGACGCTGATAATGTCATCCCTAGTCAAAAAAGATTTCAGCTGCATACTGTGCATGGTATTTATTCAACGTATGTACTATGGGAACTACGGATACGAATCTGTATGGCTAGTTACTCTTTCTTCGGAATTTTAGCTTGCTTACTGAAGGTACATTTTCAGCTAATGAAGAATTTGGTGTTGCGGGAATAATGCTCTTACCTGATTAAAGTTTCTTTAAACATTTTCTGAAAGAAGAAAAAGCATCTTCAAGGTAAGAATTACTAAGTCGCATTTCAGAAAAATAAGTAAAGTAAATTATGAAGAGGTCACCAAGTTCGTTCCCAACAATACACGAAGAATTGCGTCAAAAACAGAACCATTCTAACACTCATTGTTGTACAGAGGTGGATCTCCCGACTTCTCACCGATCGAACAGAGTTAAACGGTTGGGTTCCATATTTTCGGCCAAATACTTACATAGTTGTGCACAGGACCGGATTGGGTCAACGAAACCAGGCCGTGAATTTAGTCTTGTGGTCCACTACAGAAACATACGTACGCACAAGAGAACACCTCATAAATTCCTTCATGAAAGGAATTTTGTTAACTCGTGCATGAAATAGAACTGTTGAAATATGCATTGTAAAACAAATTCAGTCGTGAACAAATTTTAGCAGCAATTTAAGGGAGAAAGAATTTTAAATATCCACTCATGACTGAATGTAACATACACTATATTGAAAAAAGTCACCGGACACCTAGAAGAGAAACACAACTTTCACTGCATCCTAGTAAGCATGGAGATCCATGCTTACTAGGATGCAGTGAAAAAATTAAATGTTTAATTTCAAAATTCAATAGCGCGCAAAAGTTGTTTTTTATAATAACTTAGAAACGTGAAAAGTTTTAGAATTTTCTAAATATATCTTGAGGGTCCATTATGGCATCGAAATTTTGGAAAAATGGGAAAAATAGAGTAATGTAACGTAACGTATTAGGCATACTGAAAGTTCTGTACCAAAATGCAATACTAAGCAAAAGTTGTCATATATAGTAGCTGAGAAATGTAGAAAATATTGACATTACAGGGATGTATTTTGAGGGTCCACTATTGTGTCCAAGTTTAAAGAAAAAACTAAAAATTCGCTACATTCAAATTGCTTTCATTAATCTAAAAAATCATGATTACGACATGCGAATTTCAAATGCAAAAACCTAAATGAATTTAAATATTACAGTTTACAAATATTGAAAATTAAATGAATTTAAAAATTACAACTTACAATAACATTCGAACATTTACAACATATGACAGCTACATTCAAAATTCTCTTTTCGTGTTGAAACACGGAAGCATTCTATGTGACTCCAACCGAGCACGAATAAACCCGGGCCATCTCTTGAGTTCTGTTCGCAGACTACAGCTGACGCCTCCGTAACTACACTGACGGAAAAAATCCCAACACCACGAAAAAATAGTTGTAGAGGAATGAAATGGCGGCAATACATTTGTATAGGTAACATATTTAATCGATTAAGGTTTCAAGATCACAGCTTAATGTAAGCGCGAGAAGAGCCATTTTAAATGTGAAATGCTGGTACATTAATAACCGCTGTAACCGCCAGAATGTTTAATGCAAGCACGCAAACGTTCATGCATTGTGTCGTAGAGGTGCTGGATGTCAGTTTGTGGGATGGAGTTCCATGCCTGTTGCACTTGGTCGGTCAATACAGGGACGGTTAGTGCTGGTTGGGGGTGACGCTGGAGTTGTCGTCCAATGATGACCCATACGTGCTCGATTGGTGAAAGATCTGGTAATCTAGCAGGCCACGGCAACATGTCGACACTCTGTAGAGCATGTTGTGTTACAACAGCGGTTAGCGGACGAGCGTTATCCTGTTGGAAAACACCCCCTGGAATGCTGTTCATGAATGGCAGCACAACAGGTTGAATCACCAGACCGATGTACAACTGTGCCGTCAGGGTGCGTGGGATAACCACGAGAGTGCTCCTGCTATCATAGGAAATTGCTCCCCATACCATAACTCCAGGTGTAGGTCCAGTGTGTCTCGGCCGCAGACAGGTTGGTTGCAGGCGCTCACCTGGCCTCCTTCTAACCAACACACGGCCATCACTGGCACCCAGGCAGAACCGGCTTTCATCAGAAAACACAACAGATCTCCACTCCGTCCTCCAATGAGCTCTAGCTTGACACCACTGACGTCGCAAACGGCAGTGGTTTGGAGTAAGTGGAATGCACGCTACAGGGCGTCTGGCTCGGAGCTGTCCTTCAAGTAACCGATTTGTAACAGTTCGTTGTGTCACTGTGGTAGCAATTGCAGCTCGAATTGCTGCCGCAGACGCGGTACGATGCGCCACGGCCATACGCCGTACACGGCGGTCTTCCCTCTCAGTAATGCCACGTGGCCGGCCGGAACCCGGTCTTCTTGAGGCAGTACCTTCCCTTGACCACCGCTGCCAACAATCATGCACAGTGGCTACATTCCTGCCAAGTCGTTCTGCAATATTGCGGAAAGAAAATCCATCTTCTCGTAGCCCAATTACACGACCTCGTTCAAACTCCGTGAGCTGTTGATAATGGCTTCTTCGTCTTCTTAAAGGCATTCTTGACTAACATCAACACACTACGTCGAATCTCAACGATAACTAACGCTCACGAACGTTACAGCGCGTATTTACAGCAAACCTGCTTTGCATGTTCCGATGGGTGCTACTAGCGCCACACGTATACGCCGACCGCGAAATTTGCATAGACGTCATCTTACAGATGTACTCTCACCGCCTACCAACTGTCGTTTATCTAACACAACCCCTTCTTGGTGTTGGGATTTTTTTTTTCCGTCAGTGTATTTTTACACATCTTTCCGTCTCCTGAGAATGGCAGGGCAGTTTCAAGACATCAGGAATTTGTTCTGGTACTGCACTTCTAAGTTTCTTCAACTAATTGTTGGTGACGGCGGACAAAAATGGTGGTGAAGTAACTTCTAAATCCGGACTGTGCCAATCGATCAGGTCAATGTAGTTCAGGGCTTGGAGGTTTATTTTGGAAACTGTGAAATCCCTTAAATTCTGGCTTATATGTATTTCTCGGGCTCCCCAGGTTCTGTTAATGGCCAGCTCTCGGATGTCTTTGCGATCGTCCGATAACATGGTCAACAGAATTTTGTCAGGGTTGCCGAAAAAGCGTTTCTCTGTATTACAGGATCAATCACAGCTCGAAGTTCTTTACTAAAGTATCTTGAAAGTTTAATGGTATACCATAGGTGAAAAGCACCATCCTTACATGATGGATTTAACTTTATCTTAAACCAAATTGGGCGTAGACCTTGACGAAGTAGCCGGCTAATATAATAAGGCTAGATGAAGGATTGGGTTCAGCGACGTATAAATGCAAAAGACGGTTAGCAGTTGTCAACCACCTTGCGCTCTTTCCAGCATATATTGAAGCTAAATTTTCAGGGAAGAGACCCGTACAAATAGCTTGACATATTTTAAGCAGCTAATTTTGATCGTTACTTAAGTCTTTAAAAAACATTTCCAGGATCTCTGATTGGATTGGAGCAAACTGAGCAGTAGGGAGATGTTATTGGCATATTTTTATTGCATTCCATGTAACCACTTTCTTCAGAAAACTTGAAAATTTACATCGTTCTGCAGCGGGAATCGAACGCGCACCTCCCGATTTGCGATCGAGCGTGCTAGTCACTACACTACCCAGGACAAGGAAATTCCAAGATTGGACACCACTGCTCTGCTTCCTGTCGCAGCTGAACCATTTCTTCAATTTTGATATTTTGTGCGAAATGATTGAATCATCTGAAGAATTCCCTGCCGACTCCAGATTTCTTCTAATCTTTCTGCATGCAATAACTGTAGGAGAAATTTTACTTACTGTGGGTTCCTTTGAACGGCTGTCGGGTTTTAAGTTACTTTGAACAAGCACATAAAAATTCCTGACATCTTCGTATGCCGGAAGCACATTCTCACTTAAATCCTTCAGAATCCCGAAAAACGGGCCTTTTACTTCACTTCTGCGCAGTTCTTATACTCCTTTTTAAATGCACATTCGCAGATAAAATAAAATAATTGAAAACACGCCTAATACGCTACAAATACGTCGCACTACAAAGTCGTGAAAAACACGTTATTACATGAGGTGGGGTGCCGTTACCGAGTGCCAAAGTAACGGCTGTCACGCATTTTTCCACATGACCTAGTACTTCCTGCTCGACGAATCATCACTGACGGATTGATGAAAGCAATTTGAATGTAGCGAATTTTTAGTTTTCTTTAAATTTGGACACAATAGTGGACCCTCAAAATATATCCCTGCAATGTCAATATCTCCTACATATCTTAGTTACTATATATGACAACTTTTTCCTGCTATTGCATCTTAGAACAGAACTCTCAGAATGCCTAATAAATTATGTTAAATTACTCTATTTTTCGCGTTTTTCCAAAACTTTGATGCAATAGTGGATCCTCAAGATATATTTAGAAAATTTTAAAACTTTGCACGTGTTTTAGTTATTACAAAAGACAACTTTTGCGCACCATTGGATTTTGAAATTAAAAATTTCAATTTTGTCACTGCTCCCTAGTGCTTACAGTCAGTAGTGGTAAAGTGTGTACCTTCAAAAAGTGTTCCGAGAAAAGGAAAAACACGAACCATCGGCAAGGTGTTAGCGTTCCACAGATTATCGATGCTACAGGGGGACGAAGGATACGAACCAACCGAAAGGATACTTTGGCGCAACTCGCCAATAATTTGAATGTTGGTGACGAGACTAATGTGTCACAACACACGGTATATCGAACCCTGCTGAAAATGGGGTTGCGTCACCGCAGGCGGCTACGAACGCCCATTCTAACCTCAGTTCACCGTCGAAAGCCCCTACAATGAGCACGCAAGCATCAAAATTGAATTTTAAATGATTGGAAAAAGGTGGTCTGGTCCGACGAATCTCGTTTCGTCTTGCACCATGTCGACGCCCGGGTACGTGTGCGTCGTTTACCTGCGGAATTGTTGGCCCAAGTTGGTGACGAAAACAAGTTGGTGGAGAAATTGTATTGCTGGGAAACCCCGAGTGAAATCATTCATGCGCAGAAAACTATGACATCTACAACCTACCTAAACATCATTGTAAGCCAGATATATCGTTTCATAACAACGGTATTCCCCTACAGCAGTGCCTTCTTTCAACAGGATAATATGCCATGCCAGACTGCCGAATTGTTCGAGAATGGCTCGCGGGACATGCGGAAGACTTCCAGTTATTGCACAGGTCTCCAAATTCCTCACCCATCAATCCAATCGAGCATTTGTGGTTCATGTTGGAACAGCAAATCCGACGATCTGCCAGGTTTCAACTACATAACTTACAAAAATTAGAGGATCTCCTGGTAACGTATTGGTAACAGATACCACAAGACGCCTTTAAAAATCTTGTAGCGTCCATTACTGGGCGGATAAGAGCTCTTTTTGGTGGTACTCGAAGGAAAAACATCATATTAGGCAGGTAGTCATAATGTTTTTTTTTTGGTGTATACTGCATGTGTGTGTGTGTGTGTGTGTGTGTATCTGTGTGCTAACCGAAAAATAATCCCAGCCGTTATTTCTTTTCTTTACTTGACCGTGTTTGATTAAAGCTTACAACAGAATATTTAGTTACCCTCCAACCCCTCAGCTGTGTCATCTCACCAAACTATGCGATATCGAGCAGGTAAATTCAGTGTAAACTCTCACAAAAATAATTTAACGAGAACCTTCTGAGCACAATAGCGAATCAGTACTTAGAGGAGCCCCATCCATTTCCCCTTCTCCACCCCTTCCCATCAGTGTTTCTTCATCACTTTGCTCCAAGAGTTGGAGGATCTATGTTCAGCTAATGAAATGACACCTTTCTCTCTTTGCGAACTTCTCCTAAAACTAGTCGACCCCATTCTTCCCAACTGCTGCAAAATATTGAATGGACAAACGTATTGAGAACATTTTCAGTCAACTACGAACTACCTGTTGTTTGTGTGTGTGTGTGTGTGTGTGTGTTTCTTGGAGATTTAATGACCACCGCACAGTGGGGCATTTGCTTGGAAAACCTGGCCAAAAGTCGGTTTCTTAAATTTTTCCGTAGGCGTATAATTTTTGGCACAGAGGGAGGTGAATAGATGGGGAACGATGAGATGTGTTGTTTTTTTTTTTTTCGCCCGTGCGCCGATGTGTCGCGCCGCTCAGTCGGAAGGAAGATGAGAAATTAAAAAAATAAATAAAAAAGAATGAAAGTTGACTGCAAGGGACTTTAGAAACCCCTGTTGCACCAAGTCCACTGGGCGATCAAAGACGTCTTTTAGCGGTTCAAGCGAACTCAGTAAAAGAAGAAAGATGGAGGAAATCTGACAGACACCGGACACCGACGAATTACTTTTGCCACCCAGATGAAGCTGCGAGTCTGCGGCAAAGGAGATGCTTCAAAAGTTCTTAATGAAATTACTGAATCTCCTAGACAAGCAATGAAATACAATAAAGGGTACTTCAGTAGTCTAAAAAATGAGAGAGAGAGAGAAAGAGAACAATTATCATCTTTATAAGCTCTTCCTATATTTGTAGAAGCACTTTTGTCACTAAAAAAACACTAGATCATCAGAACCAGCTACAAATTCTTTACCTATGTTACACCGTATTGCAAAAAGCTCAAAAATACTGTTAACCTGTTGCTTAATCTTATCAAGTTATAGCTACTTGCGCTGAGATCAATCTGCAAGATTTATTGGACCATACTGCTGCAGGATTATTGCTGCATTTGGAAAAAGCAGTGCAAACTCTGAGCTAAGGTGACAGTGATACATTGGAATTAATGACGAAGTGGGAATGCGAATTATCCCAACAGGCACAATTTAAGGAGATGGTTGAAAGAAGCTTAGAATCAGATGCCAATATATTTCAAAGCTGTATGGTGCCGCTAGAACTAATTTGCGGTACAGACAGCAGACAAATAATCTTGCAACATCCCACACCGTCTTCTCCTCGGTACTGTCTACCGATCAGGAAGAGATTTATTAACGAATCCTCTGATATATTAACAAAGAAATAAATTACGTACAGACAAAAATCAACAATTTGAAAGAAACGAAAATCGAAGTAGAACCATGTCTATAAAACATACGATGACAACGATGGCCGATTCTAAAGCATGCAATGCCGCCACTGGCACTACATCAGCCATGAAATGTTACATCTGCGGAGCCACATGGAAAGAATTTTGTAATTTATCAAAAAGAAGGGGAGCTCATGAATGCACATTGAAGTTTGATTTTTCCATTTTACATGGTAGATTGCTTCACTTGTCAGACAAACTGCCAGTCAACAAATGGCAACTAAGGTCCGAAAACGACAAATGTGTAGTTAAACAAAGAAAGGCGAACGTTCAAGAGGAATTTAAAACCAAACTGGGATGTTCTCAATACTGTAGATGTTCCACAACCAACCGAAGATTTTTTTATAGATTCCGAGTTTTTGGCTTAAACAATGGGAGTTTCTTTCATATAGTGTTCAATGAATGTTTAAAGTCAGTATTCAAAACAATTGCATTAAATATATTTTTTACTTTTCTAAAAATTACCTAATTCCCTCCTTACTTCGTAAACAAATAAATTATCTCAATCAAATGCGATTAAAGTACAATAATAATTTTGGCCAACTTTTCGATGCAAATACCCCACTGTGCACCGTGAGCAACTCGATGAGCTATTAGATGTCGCCCGTCCCTAATTTAGGGCTACTGGTTCTAGGGAAGGGAAAGAACCAGTACCGTCCGGCAAACACAACACCCATGCCTCACGGGATTCGAACAAAAATCCATCACGAACGGGTGGTCAGAAGCCATCGCTTAGACCACTGTGCCACCGGGACGGTCCAATTACCTGTCCAAGCTGCTCTTTTTGTTATTAAAAAACATAGGCGGATGGTTTTGTTAATCTTAGAGCATGCTCAACGAAAACCATTGCAAAGGCGTTTTTACATTTTTCTTTAAAATAAATAAGAATATAAATTAAAATTTGTTATTAATACGAATTTTTATACAGTAGTAAACTCCTGAAATAATGTCAGTTTTTCATTCTGTTCTCATGCAAAGAACAGATATCGCCCCAAATTTTTTTTGTTTTCATATTTTTCTTATAAACTGTTTTCACTTCAATTTTTTTCTCTTTTTTCTTAACTGTTTCACTTCTCAATAGATTTGTAAAATTCTAGTGGTGTAGAATTCAGCATAAAATTATAAATGCTATCGAATTTATTTTATTGAAATAATATATTCCGCACACACACACACACACTATTTCAAAAGCATATGTTTAATATATTAATTTTGATTTTTAAAAATCTTTGACTGATGTTAATTGATAGAAACATCATATTCCACAAGTTTTAATTAAAATATAGAAACATTTACTAAGAGACAACTAGGTTACCCGCACAGGAAATGTCGCCCCGGTGGCGCAGTGGTCCAAGCGCTGGTCCGTCGTATCATTCGTCCATGAAGGGTCCGGGTTGGAATCCCGGTGCGGCGTGGATGTTGTGTTTGTCTTACGGCACTCACTCTTTCCCTTCCCTGGAACCAGTGACCTTGAGTTAGGAACGGGCGACTGCTTATAGCCCATTAAGTTGCTTACGGTTGTCGTTAAACCTTCAGTAAAAAATAAAAAGAAGTCTGGGAACACTTAAGCAACTAAGCATCCAGTATAGTAGGCGCCTGTGTTAGCGTAAATAAGTGTAAACGCAAAAGACTTCTTTCATTTGAACAGAAGAGCGAGTGCACTTGTCGTCAACTCATCCGCATTATGAACTTTTGTGTAATGAACAGCAGCTCATGTTTCTTATTAATTATTCAAATCTTTAATTGCATGTCGATTGATTTCCTGTTTTAATTAGGGAAAATAAATACAGTAATTTTTTTAAAAATTTCTCAACTTTATTTCATTTAAAAAAATAATCTATGGGTTACCCAAAATATTTACTCGGTAATGGAAGCATAATTTACAATACACATACTTAAACAACGATTTCCGTAGTGTAACGGAAAATGGGTTCTTGAAATACTTGAAATCTTAAACATGGAAATGTATAAAAAAAATGGAGGTTTGTAGATGTCGTGTAACCCCATACTACCTGTGTTAAGTAGACAAATTTTTTATTGAGCAAAACTATTTTTATCGGCCGGAATATACAGGGTGATTCATAAAGAAGTATACAGTTTCAACGCACTATAAAACAAGAACAATGTAAGATATTTTATGTTACCTGTAACAGAATTGTAGGGGAATGTTTCAAGTTTTTTCAGGGACAGTCACAGATGTTCTATGTGTGCACCCTTAGTCACACGACACACATCGAGCCGGTAATCCATTTCCTCCCAAACGCGAAATAAGATATCTGAATCAAGTGCAGTGACAGTGCATGGCTGTGATCATTTTCAGTGATCATCTTGTATGGAATCATTTTCAGCTTCTTTCTCAAAATTCTTCAGACAGTGGGCTATGAAATCTGCACTTCATGACTCACCCCCGCGTTGATTTTCCCGGCCTTCGTTGAATGGCGGTGCAAACACTATCGACGACTTCTTCCGATACACGCGATCGTCCAGGACTTTTAAGTTTGCACAAACAGCCCGTAGTTTCAAATTGTTTATGCCAATCGTAGATAAATTTTCTAGTTGGATTTTATTTTCCGAATCGCGATCGAAACTGCCGTTGCACGACAGTTACAGATTCCGTTTTGCTCAATTCAAGAATACAAGATGCCTTCTCCACTGCAGAAGCTGCCATTTTAACGACTAGTCACGTGACATGCGCGCTATCGCCTACGTCACTTCCCTCAGTAGCGGGACACAAACTTTATGAGTACATCTACCAGGGACGGCGCCGGAAATTTTTCAACGGGGGGGGGCTCTCTAAAATCTGGGGGGGACTATGCTTCATCATCATCATCATCATTGTCAACCATTATCAATCCACTGCTGAACGAAGGTCTCCCCACGTTTCCTCCACAACGGTCTGTCTTGTGCCTGTCTCCTCCATGTCACTCCCGCATACTTTCGAATTTCATCCACCCATCTTCCATGTGGTCTTCTTCTGGGTCTTTTCCTGTCCCTTGGAATCCAATCTAAAATTTCGGCTGTCCATCGATGGTCTGTCCTTCTGGTAGTATGTCCAGCCCATTGCCATTTCAGGGATTTAACTCTGATCATGATGTCTTCCACTCTTGTCATTTTTCGGATCCACGAGTTCCTCTTCTTATCTCTCCTGGTTACACCAAGCATGCACCTCTCCATGCTGCTTTCAGTTGCTGCAGCCTTTGTATGTCTCTTTTAGTTAAGGTCCACGTCTCTGCACCATACGTAAGCACTGGAAGGATGCATTGAACAAACACTTTTCCTTTAAGACATAATGGCATATTGCTCTTGAAAATTATGCTGTTTCTTCCAAAAGCTCTTCAGGCAAGTTTTGTACGCCGATTAATTTCTTCATCAATGTGACCCTCACTAGATATCTGCTGTCCAAGATAAACGTACGCGTCTGTTATCTCCAGCTTTTCTCCATCAATCGATAAATCTTCATTTCTTTTAAAAGCATTGAACATTACTTTTGTCTTCTGAAAATTCACTTTTAATCCTACTTCTTTACTCTTGTCAGCAAGTTCCTGGATCATAATCTGCAGCTGTGATGGGGTAGTTGCAAAAATGACTATGTCATCAGCAAAACGAAGGTGGGTTAGATAATCTCCATTAATCTTTATCCCTTTGTTTTCCCAGTTCAGTGATTGAAAGACATTTTCCAATGTGGCATTGAAGAGCTTGGGAGATATGGTGTCACCTTGTCTCACTCCTTTTCCAATTTTTATGTGTGTTGTATTTTTAAACAGCAGAATCTTTGCACTTGCATTTTCATAGATGTTATTAATAATATTAATGTACGCATCTTCAATACCGCAAGATTTCAGGGTCATTGTAACCGCTGATGGTTTCACCGAATCAAAGGCTTTTTCATAATCAATAAAAGCCATGCACAATAGAAGTTCATATTCCCTCGCTCTTTCAATTAGTTCTCTCAGTACGTGGATATGATCTATTGTGCTGTAGCCACTCCTGAATCCAGCTTGTTCTCTCGGTTGAGCCATGTCCAGTGTCACCTTTAAGCGGTGTGAAAGAACTTTAGTGAAGATTTTATAAACCACTGATAGGAGGCTGATAGGTCTGTAGTTCCTGAGATCCTCAATGCCACCTTTTTTATGTAGCAAGATCATTGTAGCGGTGTTCCAATCCTCAGGAATCTTCCCTTCATTAAGGCATCGAGTGAAAATTTGGGCGAGTACTGTTTCGATTTCTCCACTTGCTTCTTGTATAATGTCTAAAGTAATTCCATCTTTTCCTGGAGCTTTTCCCCGCTTCATGTTCTTGATTGCATGTGTAACTTCTGCTGGGAGGACTGGAAGAACTCTGGTACTGGTACCTTTCATGATGTCTGGAGTACATGTATCATCCTTTTCATATAATTTGGAGTAGAAATCTTTCACTCTTGTCAAAATTTCGCCCTCTATTTCTTGTTATAGAACCATCTTCTTTTCTCAGTGCCATAATCTGTTTTTTCCTTACTGAGATGTCCCTTTGTTATCTTTAGGCTCTGGTTGTTTTCAATTGCTTTCCTTACTAGTTCACAGTTGAATTTCCTTACGTCTTCAGTGATACTTTTTCGTACTGTCTTGCATAGCTCTATATATTCCACTTTGGAAGTCACATCTTCTTTAGTTGTCCTCATATCTTTTTCTTTTTTGCATCAACGTTTTGGTTTTTCCTGATAATTTGTTCACATGCAACTTGTTCTTAGACCCAGCTAATTTTGTTGCTCTTTCCGTAAGAGCTTTTGTTATTTTTCTGTTAACTTCATAAATATCCACTTCTTCCGATGGTAGGCCTTCTAAAGCAGAGAATCTGTTCTTCAGTTCCAACTTGAAGGTTTTATGGTGTTTTTTAAGGTTGGTTATGTCAATACATTTTGTTTGTTTTATGAGCTTGCTACGTTCGAGTTTAGTGTTGAGGTGCATCTTACATCACACCAATCTATGGTCACTGCCTGTGTTGAACTTGTTTAGCACATTGCAGTCTTCTATGACGAATTTTTTGTTACACATAATAAAATCAATTTCACTTGTCGTCCCATTTGGATGTCTCCATGTCCATTTCCTGTGTGGCTTTTTCTTGAAAAAGGAGTTTAAGATGAAAAACCCTTCTGCCTCTGCCAACTCTACGAGAGTATTTCCACGCTGATTTCTGTTGCCGTGACAGAATTTACCTACTGAAGTTTCATTCTGTTGTCGTTGCCTTATTTTTACATCGAAATCTCCCATAATTATCTTTAAGTGCTGCTTACTTTTATTATTTTGATGACGAATTTCCTCATAAAATTCTTCAATTTCCTCTTCAGCATGACTTGTGGTGGGTGCATAAGTTTGAATAATCTGAGCCTGGTATCTTCTCGAGAGTTGGATAAAGAGTTGTGCAGCTCTGTCAGAGGAACTTTCAATTTCTACAACTTTATCCTTCAGTTTCTTGTTTATTATAAATCCAACACCACTAGTTCTGCCAGTATCTGTCCCACGATAGTAGAAGATATATCCACTTTTCAGTTCAATGAGATCTCCTTTTCTCCTTACCTCACTTAGCCCGACGATGTCCCACTTGATCCTTTGTAGTTCTTCTTCCCATTCAAGTAGCCTTGAATCAGAAGATAGGGAGCGTCCATTATACGTAGCCAAGGTCAGCATCAGATGGCAGCCTAGTCCGGTCCTCCGGGGATTCTTAGCACCCTCTGCCTTCATGTCGTACTGGCCGCTGCCTTGGCCAGGTACATTCCAGCTGCCGGAGACTGAGGGCCAAGATTTAAGTTGTGGAATAATTTTGGAGAGGGATATATATATCTATATATGCAGACAACTCAAAGTAGCATGGAGAGGTGCATGCTTGGTGTAACCAGGAGAGATAAGAAGAGGAACTCGTGGATCCGAAAAATGACATGAGTGGAAGACATCATGATCAGAGTTAAATCCCTGAAATGGCAATGGGCTGGACATATTGTCAGAAGGACAGACCATCGATGGACAGACGAAATTTTAGACTGGATTCCAAGGGACAGGAAAAGACCTAGAAGAAGACCACATGGGAGATGGGTGGATGAAATTCGAAAGTATGCAGGGGTGACGTGGAGGAGACTGGCACAAAACAGACCGTTGTGGAGGAAACTTGGGGAGACCTTCGTCCAGCAGTGGATTGATAATGGTTGACAATGATGATGATGATGATGATATGCTTCATATATAGATATATAAATAAAGTCAAGGATTTTCAAAAACAGCTGTCTCTTACCCTAAACGAAGCTTTTTCTTGACTTCCGCAGCACATGCAGCACTTCGAAGTGCGCAACTGATGACTCTGCGCTTCTGGATTTCATTTTCTTATAATAGGTCCACGACACCAAATAAGTTTTGGGGTCAAGCTGTTCTGCTGTTTTTTTAAAGCCGAATCCTTTTCAAGAGCTTTTTTTCAATTGTAACCTCGCTGAACGAAGGTGACCTCATGTTTTTCGTCGTCCGATGAAAACATTCTACACGGAAAACAAAAGGCGGAACCTCTCTTTATACCAGTGGCGTAGGGTGATTTCAGACACTGGGTAATCTCACATTTTTGAACCCCTCCCACACAGAATAAAAAATCACAATTCATTCATGTATATATACAAGATATATATATAAAGTTCGTTAATAAAATTATTACATAATGTAAAAAATATTTTTTATGAATTCATGGTTTTTAAAAGTACTTTCAAAGTTGAAATATAATTAATGCTCAACTTCCTTCATTTAAATATAAAATCCATTCGTCTTGTCCGTAAGTAAAATTTTTCTATTACTATTTCCGTAAAATTGCACTTGGGATTCTGTCTGAGTCTTTCTAAAAAGGTGCTTTTCCATTGACAGCAGTGCAAGTCCAGTTAGTCTTTCCTGTCCCTGAGTAGATCTTGTGAAAGTCTTGATTCTCTTCAAAGTTGAAAATGTACGTTCTACTGTTGCTGTTGTTGCTGGTGTTATAAGAATAAGTAATAAGAGCCTATAAGTTTCAGGCATCACTAGATTTAGTTTCTTTTAAATCATGTACTTCAACATGAGATTAAGGGGGTTGTAGAGGTCTGCACGGGCCGAGCTGGCCCGCCAAGCCCGAACCCTGCCCGGTGGGCCTTTTTTAATTTAGAGAACAAAGCAACTGGCCTGGCCGGGACGAGTCGACCCAATCTTTTTATCGCAATAGTAAAGAAAGAAAAAAAGTCGTGTTCCCCGATTTCCTGGTGTTTTCAACTGTTTCGCTGACTTTACTAACTTCAATGACATAGCCCAGGGCGTAATCAGGAAAGCAAGGAGAGGCACTCACAGTGTTTTTACCAATCTACAGGTACTAAGATGGTAAAACCATTTTGGGGCTTGTTGACAGCAAAAAGATTCGAGCCCGAGCGTGTGTATAGAGTGAGGTAGGGAAGGTGTCTGCAGTGGGGTGGGGGTCTGTGTGTGTTTGTGTGACAGAGTGGGACGACATCGATTTTTTCTCCTATCCCTAATCTCTAGTTCAAAGGAAGGGGAATTCTGAACGCGCTTTATCTTCATTTTTCTCTGTTTTTAAAGGTTATATTTTTCGATGATTGTCAAAGTTTAGCTAATATTTTCAGGCTTATATTCAACTAAAGATTTTCAATAATATCCCAATAAGTTCATTTCGTAGGCGTACTGAATCGAAATGTCTCTTATAAGTCTGTAAAAGGGAACTAAATTCTGTTTCAGGAAATTTTTCTTTTATCTGTCGAAATCTGTGTGTCTCCAAAATTGTTTTGGATTCAAGATTTTTGTAATTTCCAAATCGGTCTGTTAGTTGTTCAATTACATTGTCCAAGATTTCGTAGAGCAAACTTCTGTAAAATACTTCTGGGTCTTCATTTCTTTTTCCTGGGCTGTTTAGTGGAATTTTCCAAAACATTTTTCCAGAATTCATCAACCTATTAACTATCCACAGGAATGTGAATATTGATTCTGAAATTTTTGAATTTAATGGCCTCAAGCCGCAAGTACTGCATTTTATGAACAAGAAATGTTCCTGAACTACACCACCGAGGCACCGACCACCAAACCGATGCAATCCATTGGGATTGTATATGTGTTGTACTTGTGTTTGTATACTGACTCTATTTCATTTAATCTTTAGACTGCTTACTTTTGCAACATAACTTTTAAAACATTGGTTCTAAATCATGCGTTTTCGGTAGATTAAAGATTTAGATAAATAATTACACTTTTCTTCTTCTGTGCTGTATTTTCATAATATCGTCATTGCGTTAGCCAGATATAACGCTTGTACTGACATCTTCAAGCGCGATAAGAATAAATAAATAGATATACACATCATCATCATCATTGTCAACCATTATCAATCCACTACTGGACAAAGGTCTCCCCAAGTTTCTTCCACAACGGTCTGTCTTGTGCCCAGTCTCCTCCATGTTACTCCCGCATACTTTCGAATTTCATCCACCCATCTCCCATGTGGTCTTCTTCTAGGTCTTTTCCTGTCCCTTGGAATCCAGTCTAAAATTTCGTCTGTCCATCGATGGTCTGTCCTTCTGACAATATGTCCAGCCCTTTGCCATTTCTTCCTCTGATCATGATGTCTTCCACTCTTGTCATTTTCCGGATCCACGAGTTCCTCTTCTTATCCCTCCTGGTTACACCAAGCATGCACCTCTCCATGCTACTTTGAGTTGTCTGCAACCTTTGTATGTCCCTTTTAGTTAAGGTCCACGTCTCTGCACCTTAAGTAAGCACTGGAAGGATGCATTGATCAAACACTTTTCTTTTAAGAAATGATGGCATATTGTTCTTGAAACTCACACTGTTTCTTCTAAAAGCTCTCAGGCAAGTTTTATACGCCGATTAATTTCTTCATCAATGTGACCTTCACTTGATATCTGCTGTCCAAGATAAATGTAGGTATCGCTTTTCTCAGCTTTTCTCCAAAAAGTGATGCGCAAAAGCATTGTGCATCACTTTTGTCTTCTGAAAATTCATTTTTAATCCCACTTCTTTACTCTTGTCAGCAAGTTCCTGGATCATACTTTGCAGCTCTAATGGGGTAGTAGCAAAAATGACTACGTCATCAGCAAAACGAAGGTGAGTTAGATAATCTCCAATAATCTTTATCCCTTTGTTTTTTCAGTTCAGTGATTGAAAGACATTTTCCAAAGTAGCATTAAAGAGTTCGGCGGTTATAGTGTCGTTTGTCTCACTCCTTTCCAATTTTTATGGGTGCTGTATTCTCAAATAGCCAATATTAATGAAGGGTAGATACCTGAGGATTGGAACAACGCTACAATGATCCTGCTACATAAAAAAGGCGACATTGAGGATCTCAGGAACTACAGACCTATCAGCCTCCTATCAGTGGTTTATAAAATCTTCACTAAAAGTTCTTTCACACCGCTTGAAGGTAACACTGGACATGGCTCAACCGAGAGAACAAGCTGGATTTAGAAGTGGCTACAGCACTATAGATCATATCCACGTACTGAGAAAACTAATTGAAAGAGCGAGGGAATATGAACTTACATTGTGCATGACTTTTATCGATTATGAAAAGGCCTTTGATTCGGTGAAACCATCAGCAGTTAAATGGCGTTGAAATCCTGCGGCATTGAAAAGGCATGCATTAATGTTATAAACATCATCTATGAAAATGCAAGTGCAAAGATTCGGCTGTTTGAAAATATGACAAACATAAAAATTGGAAAGGGAGTGAGACAAGGTGATATCATCATCTCCCAAGCTCTTTAATGCCACATTGAAATATGTCTTTCTATCACTGAACTGGGAAAACAAAGGGATAAAGATTAATGGAGATTATCTAACTCACCTTCGTTTTGCTGATGACGTAGTCATTTTTGCAACTACCCCATCAGAGCATGATCCAGGAACTTCCTGACAAGAGTAAAGAAGTGGGATTAAAAATGAACTTTCCGAAGACAAAATTGATGTACAATGCTTTTACAAGAAATGAAGATTTATCGATTGATGGAGAAAAGCTGGAGATAACAGATACGTAAGTTTACCTTGGGCAGCAGATATGAAGTGAGGGTCACATTGATGAAGACATTAATCGACGTATAAAATTTGCCTGGAGAGCTTTTGGAAGAAACAGTATAATTTTCAAGAGCAATATGCCATTATATCTTAAAAGAAAACTGTTTGATCAATGCATCCTTCCAGTTTTTACGTATGGTGCAGAGACGTGGACCTTAACTAAAAGAGACATACAAAGGCTGCAGACAACTGAAAGCAGCATGGAGAGGTGCATGCTTGGTGTAACCAAGAGAGATAAGAAAAGAGGAACTCGTGGATCCGAAAAATGGCAAAAGTGGAAGGCATCATGATGAGAGTTAAATCCCTGAAATGGCAATGGGCTGGACATGCTGCCAAAAGGACAGACCATCGAAATTTTAGATTGGATTCCAAAAACCCCATGGGAGATGGGTGGATGAAATTCGAAAATATGCGGGAGTAACATGGAGGAGACTGGCACAAGACAGACCGATGTGGAAGAAGCTTGGTGAGACCTTCGTCCAGCAGGGGATTGATAATGGTTAACAATGATGATGATATATAAATATATATATATATATATAATTTTTTTTGAGCCCCTCCCAAAAATTCTGAATTGCTACGCCCCTGCAGGGCAGTGATGTGATTGGTAGAGTGATGTTTATTCAACTTTCCAACCCACTGGCATCAGCCGCTGCGTCGGACTGATGATGTTCTTTGAACTTCCGGCCGGTCTTCGACCTCTGTGTGCGGAAGCGCACCATATAAGTAAGGTTGACCGTCTGAGTCATGGATCGTGGTTGTAGGAACATAATTGCCTAATGCCACCCTTGTCCAATTTCCACAGAAGGATAGTAAAGTGTACTACATTTTCTTTATTTATTCAAAAAATTCTGGGGAGGCTCACCAAGCGGCGTCCTTGACATCTACCTAACGGTTCGCAGTTGTGGTCCGTGTCTTCAACTGTTACTGTTTTACAGCATCTGGAAACTGTATAGTTCTTTATGAATCACACTGTAAGACTTCCAAAATTTGGGTGAAATACCCTAAGAATCAGTGTTATATCACAAGACTGACAGTATATTTAATATGGCAGTAGCCGCCCCGGTGGTGCAGTGGTCTAAGCGATGGCTGCTGATCATTCGTCCGACAGGGGTCCGGGTTCGAATCCCGGTGAGGCATGGATGTTGTGTTTGTCTTACGGCACTGGCTCTCCTGGCTCTCTCCCTTCCCTGGAACCAGTGACCCTAAATTAGGGACGGGCGACTGCTTATAGCCCATTGAGTTGCTCACGGTGGTCGTTAAACCTCCAATCAAAAAAAAAAATATGGCAATATGAATGAAAAAACAAGTGAAGTAGTATTAGCGCGCTCAAAAATGAACACCGAGCAAATAGCACGAAGATAAAATAAGGTTTCTATTATGAAAAAATCACATGAAACAGGCGTCCAGATCACACAAAACGCCAACTGATTCCAAACACCCGGTCTTCGAGCTCTTCCGGAAGTCGTTTGCTTTCAAACAGAGTTTCGCTCTGCTGGCAGGTCACATATCTGTGCACAAAACCCATAAAACGCCACTTGGTTTCAATCATCCGGTCATCGAGCACTTTCCGGAAGTCGTTTACTTTCAGAGTTTTGCTCTGCTATTGCAAGGCTGAACTGTATCGATTGTATCTTCATCGTATCATTTCGGTATGGAGGTAGTTTTGCTAGTTCATTATTGTGGGATATTTAACAATGTGTTTTCAAGGTGCGTTTGTTTTCATGGATATGAAGCGTCAGGTTAAATTTTTTGTAATGATTTGAGATGCTAAACTATGAAAGCACGTGAGCAGGCTGAAATCATGTTCAGCAAACATGAATTGGTGGCGAACCAACTTGGTGATATCTTTAACAAAAAATGTCTGAATGATTTGACTTGCTTGTTAGAATACAACAATAATTTGAAAGAAATGCTGCAGGACCCAAGTTTTTTTGTTGGGGCAAAAAATGGAAGGAACAGACTGTTATTGGAAAATTGTTTATGTTTTATGTGCGATATGCATTTTCCAAAGGAAATTGATATTGCCAAGCAAAGCGTACTGTACGAAATAAAGTTTATCCTTACAAAACTGGAACTGGAGCTTTTGAAATGCTCTGCTAGGAAGGACGGGGAAACTCTTTATAATTTGAGATGCACACTTGTAGATATTGCAGGAGAAGGAGCCGAAATTTGGGTGAAAACTGAAGAATATTACAAAGCCAGTGCATATCTTAGAATTGCGTTAGGAACCATAGAGGAAAATTTGCAGGAGGGTCCTGGAATTATTTTTCAGACTGAACAGAGCAGAAAATTTTTGGAGTTTAAAAAGGGTTTACTGTTTCTGTATCAGGCTCAGATACATGCTTACCAAGACAGATTAGATGAGACAGTTGAAATAATTCAAAGGTTTAGAGATCAGTTTATGGATTTTCATTTGTATGAAAAACTTTTGGCTAACATTTGTGCTAAGCTGAGTTTGGTAGCTAGAGATTTTGGAAGGTATGACATGGCTACATATTTGCTGAATTGTGCTTATGATATTGGTAAACATTGTGAGCTTAACAAGTATAACATAGGTATCATTTTAAAACTATTGGCAGATTCATATTTGAAAAGCACTTGTCATGATGGCTGGCAAAATGCTCTTCATGCTTTGGACCAGGCTTGCGCTGAAAAAGTTGATTGCTACTGCATTGAAAAAATGTTGGAAGCCTATGTTGCCAGCAAACGAAACCCTTCAGTTGAAAAATTCGTAAAAAGGGCTGTTGTACAGAAACAGTTAGATAACAGAACAGTTTTAAAAATGGTTTTTCTGTTAAAGGATTCGAAGTATCACAACTTTGTGTTAGAAGTTATTCAGGCTTATAGGGATAAATATGAGGGATCTTCCTTTTGTGTTGTTGCTGATATTTTTTCTCTGCTACTCAAGACTTATTTTAAATCAGAAAGCTGTGATTTGGCTAAAAGTACTATAGAAGAATTCCTAAATATACTATCATCGACAGAAGAAATATCTCCTCAAGGTGTTTATTTTGTTTTGGAAACTGTATTACAGTATGCAGTTGAAAAGTTCCACTGTTGTAGCTATGCTGTCTGCATAGTATGGTATGAATGTTGCATTAGCCTGTTGAAAAAGATTGAAGGTGTAAATGAGAAGGAGCATTGTGAGCTTATGTGCTGTATACAAGAACAAATCTGCTTGTGCCATGTTAAACTCCACCAGTTGGATAAAGCTGAAGATGCATTGATTCAACTAAAAAAAATGAAGGCTTGTAGTTTGATGGTGGCATACTTGTCTCTCAAAATTGGTGTACTAAGTGAAAATGAAAAGCTTTCAAGTGAGGCTCTGCTTTCATTAGGTGAGACATACATAATTTTTTTGCAGTTTTAAGTGAGATTTTTTTGCAAAGAAAAAATCACTGGAGTACATGCAGTGATTTAAACTAAGTGTAACACAGATTTATATTTATTTATTGGCTCTAACGGAAAATTATATGCCAAATATATTATTTTTAGGAAGGATTTCCGAAATGCCATACTGCTCAAGTAGTTCTGGTGTGTGTGCCTATTCACATTGCGTATATGTTGCTTGTTTACTCCTAGCATTTATGGGGGAGGGATGATTCTATACAACAATTGTAATGAAACAATGATATACAAAATTCCTTATATGGAACAATTCTAAGCAATAATAAAACATGATAAAAATATAGGTTATTTTTTTTATACAGAGCAAGTTTAAACAATGGTATGGATAATTTTTATATGGAGCAATTCTAAGCAATAATAAACTACAGACCTAATGATATTTGACATATAATGATACATTAGATGCCTATATAAATAATTCCCTGTTCTTCACATTTTACAAATAATGTACGTGAAAAATATGAAGAAAAGGAAAATACAAGCATCTAATGTATTATTACATGCAAAATATCATTGCAAATGATCCATGTCATATTTTTTTATTATTTGCTAATGAAATATATGAATTTTAAGTGCAGTCTGATTTTCAAATACACTGGCGGAAAGCGAAAAAAAAACGCCAAGAAGGAGAAGTCTGATACCAACGAAATTTATACAGCATAATAACGGAATACACAGAATAACGTGATCAAAACATTATGGCAAAATACAGCTGTGTTTGCTGGTAAACTGAAAAATAACATTTCCATGTAACATGGTTAGTACGAGGTTGAACCACCATGAACTGCGTCACACTGTGCAATTCTGGCATAGAGTCTGTCGTACAGATGTTGGATGTAAGTTTGGGGTATTGAGTTCCAAGCATCCTCAACCTGGACGCGTAAATCGGGGATGGCCGTGGAGACCAGATAAGTCGTCCCATAAATTCCCACACATGCTCAATGGGGGAAAAATCCGGTGAACGTGCAGGCCATGGAAGTTGTCTCACCCTGAAGTGCATGTTGCGTTATCTTGCTGGAAAACACCACGATGGACCGACCTTACAAATGGCACAACAACGGGCTGAATGATGTTGTTGATGTAGGAGGTGCTGTTTAACGTACCCGGTACAAACACTAGTTGTGTATGGGTGTGATAGCTGATCCTCACCAGAGGACCAGGTGTAGGCCCTGTGTGTCGCTGGCGGATGCATGAAGGGTGGAGACGCTCCCCTGTGCGTCTGCGAACACGCATACGGCCATCAGAGGCTCTCAAGCAGAATCTGCTTTCATCGTTGAACACGACAGATTGCCATTGCGTTTTCCAGTGCAGATGTTGACGACACCATTGCATCCGTTCCTGACTGTGGGCTGGAGTCAGGTACACATGCCAGAGGCACATGTGTGCGTAGTCCTGCATCCCGTAGACGGTTGCGGATTGTTCGCACAGTCACCTCAAGTGCAACGGCAGCTCGGATATGCGTCGCAGTGGATGTTCTGCTTGACAACGCCGCTCTTCTTATGTGTCGATCGGTCCGCTCATCAGTCTGTCTGTGACTCCCGGTTCCACATCTTCTCATGTGGGAATGTTCCTCGGACCATCTATGCCACCATTGTACCACCACCGATACTTCCTGTCCAATACGACGATACGACCACCCGGCCTCGCGGAGTCCGACTAGACGACCTCGCTCAAAGTCCGATAACTGCTGAAATCGTACATGTCTTCCATGTCCAGGCATTGCAGCTTCTTCAGGGTCTTCGCACATATCTGTACGCTGACGACTGATTAGATTCACTTCGCTGTTCTCCTTTAATACCACCGAGGATAATTTGCATATTATGCCGTGCTGTGGCGTAAGCGCTCACCGGCTGGTCCCAAAATTAACATTGCCGCCCCGGTGGCGCAGTGGTCTAAGCGATGGCCTCTGATCATTCGTCCGAAAGGGGTCCGGGTTTGAATCCCGGTCAGGCATGGATGTTGTGTTTGTTTTACGGCACTGGCTCTCTCCCTTCCCTGGAACCAGTGACCCTAAATTAAGGACGGGTGACTGCTTATAGCCCATTGAGTTGCTCACGGTGGTCGTTAAACCTCCAACCAAAAAAAAATTAACATCACAGCTACGTAAACTCGACTCCATTAACATATGTAAATTTCATGATCGTCCGCCAATTCCTTCTTGGTGTTCTTTTTTCACTTTCCGCCAGTGTATATGGAGGAGTAAGAGCAAAGTACTTCACTATCTCATAGAACTACTTGAGTGGTAAACAACTACCTATTTTCCTAGTATTTGATGATTTTTTTATTATTTATTTTTTTATTTTTATTGTAGTTACTGCATAATCATTACCTGGACTTCTGAATCTCAGTGCATCACTTAATTCTGTATATCAATCTGCTTTGTTTACGTAAAGCTGCAAACACACTCGCAATCGCAGGGTAAAAAAAAACTAGCTGTGCATAGATTTTAAGTGGACTATTTTCTATAAGAAAATAATTTTAATGCTGTATCATCATGAATTTTTTTAAGCTCCACTTCTGAAGTACTATGTGATGATGGTTTGTTTACATTTCACGTTGTGACTTGCTGTGTGTCACTACACAATATAAATAAGTAGATCCCCAATGAAATGCAAAAGAATGCATGCATATGAGTAGAATGGTAACAGACTTTCATAAAGTCAAATAGCATTCTTTGTTAGTTTGGATATTCTTTAAAATGCAGTTGAACTGACTTTATAAACTTGCTTGTGTTTAAGAGATACTCATGTCACACTTTCATAAAGTGAATACTGCTCTTTATTGGTTTGGATAGTCTTTATTATGCAGTTTAATGAATTGATAAATGTAATTAAAACAACTAAATGAAAGTAATAAGAAAGTAATTGTTATTTCAGATATTTGTACCTTGCATTTGGATTTATGGTTTATTGAAATATATTACTTTTTTAAACGACTCTTTTATATATATTTTGTACCGACACTTCTTATATCCTCAGCTGTATTGTGAAGGTGGGAGTTTACAACACATCTGACGATATAGCTCCTATCAAATTAATAACACATGGTCTAAATTGTAAACAAACCCGCTGGCAGTTTCTGTTGGAGAATATTGTGGTAGTGTTTATATGGCATAATGGTGTCTGCAAAGCCACAGCCTCAAATGTAAACAAATGCTGCAAAGTGATACACATAGCACCTTGGAAGTGCTTCCTCTTTTGATGTGCAAAAATGTGGATTCTTTTATACAAAGAAAATACAGAATAATAGCAAACAGTATGGAAGAAATACTCTTCACACAACACGTGGAAATACATCTGAATTATCAACACAGCAATCAGACATCCCTGAGAATTGTGTGTATTCTACTGTTTCTCACGTAACATTAATCCCACCAGAAAACCCAAAATGCTCAAACAGAAATCAGGAGATGCCGGTTCATTTCCCACTCCAGGGCGATGTGGTTTTTGGGTTTTCTGGTGCGAGAAGCAGTAGAATACATGCAATTCAGGGTTGTTTGATTGTTGTGTTGATAATTCACAGAATAATAGTGTAATTTTTTTTAAATTTTAATTGTCAGTCTGTTTGCTTGTATCTTCTACCATTACAAAATGAATTCATTAAAAATATTAGGGGTACAAATAAGTTCTAAGGCGTTTTTTGTGTGACATATACTGCTAATTTACATATCTACCATTCCCCCGGATTGTTGTCATGTTACCATAACTGGTCAAGAGTATAATATGTGACACACAAGTTTGCTCAACAGTCAAACCCACTTCCATGGCGGTAGGTGAAAGATGGCAAGCGATACTGCATTTATTCGACACTGCATTCATTACGAATTTCATCAAAGGAAAAAGTGCTGCAAAAGCATGTGCATCGATCTGTTCTGTTCTGGGTGATAATATCGTTTCGAAAAGTGCCTGTGAGTTTTGGTTTAGATGGTTTGAAGCAGGTGATTTTGATGTTAGCAATCGAGAATGTGGCAGCTTTTGCACACGGTACGAAACTAAAAAAAATTGCCAAGTGCTAAATGGCCTGTGCAGCTAAATATTTAGGAGCCATTCACAGTTTTTTAGGAGCCAAACATAATTTTTTTTATATACACAATTGAAGAGTGACTAAAATTCTGGACGGCGATTTCGTCTCACATAAACTTCTGAGCAAGTACCACAGCCACATTTGTCTTTTGTTGGCTCTGCAGCTAAGCAGCATCCAGTGCTTAAATTTTCATTTTGTTGATATCTTTGTTACAATTCCCGTTTCTTTATTGTCACTTTATTATTATTTTTTTATGCCCTTGGATGACATTTTTATCCATGTTGAAAACTTTCAGTTTGTGAGGACCATAAATGCATGATAGCTTTCACTATTTTTGATAAGATAAAGTGTAACTTTGAGGATATTAATACTTTTGAACACCATGCATCAATTCTTACAAACTTTTCAGCTTCGTCACTTTCGTTTCCGGACCCCCCTATCAAGATGAAATGCAAACCTTTTTGGGGGGAATATTTAAGAACACAGGACACATGTTTGGAACATTGTTGGGGGAAAAAATTGCAGTTAAAGGTGAAATCTTTGCTACGTCTGATTTCAGTTTTCGAACATTTTCCCCCTCCATTTTCAAGGTAAAATACAAATATTTATTAAACAAAATATTTAACAACAATTCTAGGCAGAGGAAACATCGCATTAAAAATAAAATTATGGTTATGAGGAAAATCTTCAATGCATTCCGTTTTCGAAAATTTTGAAAGACAAAATTTCTGTTTTCGAAAGTTTCAGGTGGAAAGCATGTTTCACCAGTACCAATTGCCCCAAAATTTCTGTTCAGTCATGCATCGATCTTGAGAATAACTCAAATTAAGACGGAAAAGGAGAAATTCTAGAAGCTGTGGCACTCTCGTGCCTGAAGATTACAGAGGAATTCTTGTGCTGTAGAATTTCCGTTTTCGGAAAATTTTCCTCCCGTTTCAAACTGAAATTCAAATATTTATGGAATAAAATGATATATAGCAACAATACTGGGCAGAAGCAACATCGCCGGAAAACGAAATTATGATTACGGAAAAAATCTTTATTTCGTTTACTTCCGTTTTCGAAAGACAAAACACTGTCCCGATGCATATCTTTACACGTTGGTAAAACTCTTTGGAGTGTATTTTACGTGTCAAGAAAAATAACTGATGCATATTTTTAAGTATTGGTAAAATTTCGATGCGTAGACATACTTTTCGATGCATACACTCGTAATCACACATTTTAGCAAACTATGGTTTAGTGCAACGTGATAAAAAATTATGTGCCATAAGCCAAGAAGTTTTATATTGATGATAGATTTACAATGAATCCATTTAAAGGACAACCGATGTGTAAAGCGATGAACAAATAATCATACAATTCTTCAGTTGCAAAAAATTTTACGGAATTTCAGGCAAGTCGTGGCTCCGCTCTGCTTCAGGTTGAGAGGGGCAGAGGGGTGCTCGCCAAGGTCCAATGATCACTGTGGGAGGATCCTGCTCATTGTTCAAGATTGCTTCTTTAATGTGCTCGTGTGACAATAGTGCAGGCAAGAAGGGGAAGTCAGCAACACGAGTGTGCGCTGTTGATACACAGTTTTACGTGTTAAGTGCATCTTGAAGATGAATTAAGAAACTGGTGGGGGGCAATTTTTGTTTGCAAACCACTAAGAATCGCAAACAAAAATAGTCATTCAGATTAAAAATAATCATAATAAAATGCAGTAGAAAATACATGTAGTCGCAATGCAAAAACGCAGTCGCGTTTCGCTCATGGCCCCTGTTAATTTCAAACCCTGTTGCACATGAGGAACTACAAGCATTGCTGGATGAAGATCCGTCTCAAATGCAAAAAGAACTTGCTGAACAACTGGGGGTAACAACAAACCATTTCCAATCGTTTATGCGCAATGGGAAAGATTCAGAAGGACGGAAAATAAGTTCCACGTGACCTGATCCAGAGAAACAAGGATGAGTGTGTCATGAAGTGTTTGAATGTGTTGAGTAAACAACACAAAGTCTTTCCTGCGGAAAATCGTTACGGGTGATGAAAAGTGGATATGGTACGACAATCACAAACGCAAAAAACACTGGGTAGACCCCGGTGAAACAATGACTTTGACACCAAAACGCAATATTCACTCCAAAAAAAAAAAAAATTCTTCTGTCTGTGCATCTGGTGGGATATGAAGGCTGTGGTCTACTATGAACTATTGGAATAATGTCAGACTGTTACTGCTGATCGCTAAAAGCAATAATTTCTACGAATGAACCAGGAAATCTGTCGGAAATGTCCATTCACAGGCAAAGGATTGTGTCCCATGAAATTACTGAATGACAACGCTAGGCCGCATGTCGCGAAATTGGTCAAGTAAACATTATTGACGCTTGGCTGGGAAGTTTTGGAGCACCCAGCGTATAGTCCCAACATAGCCCCTTCAGACTATCATTTGTTCCAATTGATGCAACATGGTTTGTCTGCTGTACGGTTCTGGACATGTGACGAAGTGCAAAAATGGGTTGACGACTTCTTCGCGTCACACGACGAAGGCTGGAATACGTCAGCTGCCCGACCAATGGCGGAAGGTGATAGATAATGACGGTGCATATTTTGATTCGTAAAGGTGGTGTTGTTTTCTCTCAAATTACATGTTGCGTTGCCTTAAAATGCTTTAAAACTTATTTGTACCACACCTTATATATATATATGTATAACTAAACTATGCAGTTTAAAATATAGAAATGAAGGAAGAAATATTCCTCAGAAATACATGGGAAATTCACAAAATTATTTAAAGCAATCAGAATTGTGTACTGAATTGCCTGTAATTTACTGATCTCCACCGCCCTGGTGGTGCAGTGGTCTAAGGGCTGGCTTATGATCATTCATCCGAGAAGGCTCCGGGTTCGAATCTCGGTGAGGCATGGATGTTGTGTTTGTCTTATGGCCAGGGTGGGAAATTAAAAAAAATGGCATGTGCATAATCACTCCTGTAGTTAAAATTCTAGGTGCAAATCTTACAAATCATATGCAGAATCTGTTTTTTGATTGAAAAGCATATAAAACAGATAAGCTCACATGCTTTTAAAAGACATTGTGGATTAAATATGGGGTATTTGGTGAATCCTCTTATGTTTGATATTTGACCTATGTGAGTGAAAATTTTTATGCATAAAATGGCAGATAATTTTTTTAGATTTTCAAACCACATTTTATCAAAACTCAGTGTAAACGCAGTTTAAAACTTTTAGCAGTAAATTATTCTTTATTTCCCCCATCAGATGTATAATAAATATCATGAACACCTGAACTAAATTGAAATTTGCTGCATTTTCATAATTTGGGAACTGAGATCCACCATATTCAGCTTCTTGTACTTTAAATAAACTGCATGCATGAATTCACATATTTCTCAAATTTCGCAGATTTGTATGTTTAAAAAAAGTAAGGAGGAGGGGAAAATTTATTGCCATTCACTGAGTTTTGATCAGTTACACTACATGAGTCACAAAAGTTCACATACTTAGTCTGTATGTCAAAAATTACAACTAAGCTATAATTACCTAAAGTTATATAGTTTTCCAGACACCTTTCTAAACCTACGTGTCACAAATCAAAGGTTCATTAACCTTCCTTTGGCCTTTGGGGTCTTATAAGACCCCAGCAAATCTTTGAGCTTTGGTACCTCTGTTGACTGTTGTGTATTTTTTAACACCATTTATTTATCTAGTACGAAGCACAAAACCTTTAGTGATTTTCAGTTGTGAGTAATTAGTAAGTGTTACATATTTTACTTTGTGGTTCTATATGACCCCAAAGGTAAAGAACCACCACAAAGTAAAATATGTAAGTGCTACATATTTTACTTTGTGGTTCTATATGACCCCAAAGGTACTGTGTGTACATAAGATCTAAGGGAAGGCTAATGAATGTTTCACTAACGCCCACCAAAATATCTGAAAATATTTGTAATTGTAAGCAGGCATTAAATTTTTGCAACTGTAAGGCCGAGCAACTGTAAGGCTTTTGCCTGGAAACTGAAGTAATCCAGATCTTCAGTTTCTTCTAAATTTGTGCAGTTGCAAATTTGGGCCCATGATCAAAATACTTGTTGCAAGATGAAAAATTATGGTGGCATTTTGCGTCTTGCACCCGCTAAATTCCCACCCTACTTATGGCACTGGCTCTCCCCTTTCCTGTTACCAGTGGCTCTAAATTAGGGATGGGTGATTACTAATAGCCCATTGAGTTGCTCACGGTGGTCATTAGACCTTCAATCACATGCACACACTGATCTCCATATAACATCTCAGAAAACTTGAAAATTCCATTTCCCTGGAGTGGGAATCAAACCCCACCATCTCTTGATTTCCACCCATCTCCCAATGTAATTTTCAAGTTTTCTCAGATGCTACATGAAGACCAGTAAACTACTCGCAATTCATACACAATTCTGATTGCTTTCAATAATCTTAATAATCTTATGCAGTTTAATAATAATTTTATTTGAAGTTTTAATCATATGTGTATATATCAATAAAACTATATTATTGATATACACGGAGTGGCCACTTTATTATGACCACCTGACAGTTTTAAGCAAGTGAGCTATGACTGCACGCTGTTGCCGCCAGATTGCGAGGCTAGTAAAAAAAAGGGAAAGCTTAGTGCTTGCGACAGTAGTAGAGGTGATTTTTGGGTGCCGAGATAGATAAAAAAGCGATTTGACGGACTTTTAACGTGGGATGATAGTCGGAGCTCGGAGCCATGGAGCGAGTATAACCGAAAACCGCCGCATTCGTGAAATGTTCCAGAGCAGCTGTTGTTAAAGTATTTAAAGACTGGACTGTCAGCCGAAAAACTGGGTCTCTACGTGCAACGTGTGGTCGTCATCGACTAGTGACTGCTCGGGCGGAACGGTGAGGGTCCAGACTGGTAACAGACAACAGAAGAGCAACAGTGCAGCAAATTACAGACAATCTTAATCAAGAAGGATTTCCTCAAATGATCTCTGCAAGCACTGTTCGCGAGAAAATGTATTCAGTTCGCACAGGAGCACAAGGATTGGACAGTCGATAATTGGAAACAAATCATGTGGTCTGATGAATCACGTTTTCAGTTGCACCATGCCAATGGCCAAGTGAGAATTTGGTGGAAACATCTCGAAAGCATGGACCCCAATGAATTGCTACAACCCCACAAGCTGGTGGAGGAAATGTTATGGTTTGGGGACTGTTTTCCTGGCATGCTTTGGGCCCTTTAATTCGTGTTGATCAACGTCTGACTGGCACATCATATCTAAACATTGTTGCGGACCAAGTGCATTCAGTCATGTGGATGGGGTTTATCCCAATGGCGGTGGCTACTTTCAACAAGATAATGTATCCTGTCATAGTGCTCGTATTGTACACGATTGGTTTCAGGAACATGCTTGTGAGTTTACTTTGCTTAGGTGGCCCCCACAATCTCCAGATCTCAACCCCATTGAGAATTTGTGGGATGAAGTTGAACGAGCCATCAAACAGCTGGATCCACAACCCTGCAATCTCACACTCCTGAAAAGTGCTATTCATCAAGCCTGGTCTCAGATTCCACAAACCACCTATCAACATCTCGCGAAGTCCATGCCACGAAGAATCGACACAGTATTAAAGACAAAAGGTGGCCCTACGAAGTGTGAGGGGGTGGTCATAATAAAGTGGCCACTCAGTGTATATGCACATATGATTAAAACTGCACTGGGTAGGAGATAACATCGAAAGCACGGATGCAACGAAAACATGTCACACTTTGAACGCTTATATCTTCAAAACTAATAATCGTAAAGTAATAAATAATACATCATTAGAAAGTTTATAGAGTTCCATTTATAACAAAGCAAGTTTTAACCCTTCATGCCTTTTTAAGGCTGATAATAGTGAATAGATGATAGTGATGACCTCAGCCCCACATTCTGTAGCTGATGGACGTATGTGATAAACCAAAATAAAGTGGATTTAAAATTTATTTATTTTTTAGATAGGACAAAATTTGGTGATGAAAATTTAGAAATGCAGCAGAAATCCAGGGAAAATTAGAACTGGCAAAAGTTGAAGAAACAGCTATAGGAGAGCAAGAGGAATCCAAAAAGGCCCACTTAGTCATCAACCAAAAGGTCATGGGAATGTAGGGAGCATCAAAAGTCCACGTGCCAAGATGTGTTTCATCCAAGTTCGGCTCTAGAGCTACAATCTTCCACTTCAATTGCACAGATTGAGCCTGAACAGCAAGAACAGGTGGAGATTCATGTCATCAATCCAAATTTTCACACCAAGCATGGAATACCAATGTACTTCACCAGTCTTCACAACTTTGCTGGATAATGAATGCATTACTTCTCAAACCTTTACACCAGTGATGCATTCTGAATCTAGACAAGAACAAGAGCAACAAGAAGAAGAGTACATTAGGCCTGAAACATATCACCAAATTTATAACAAGGCAACTAAGTAAATTGAAAACTCGTTTTTGAAGCGATTTTTTCAGAAACAATTTTAGCAATAATTACTGACAACGATGATGCTACACCTTCTAATTCCACTAACATTAATTTATAATCAGCATAAGTTACTATGAATATTGTATATAGTATAAGTTGCTTTTAAGTAAATAAAGTAAAACATTTTTGTTTTATTAATTTTATATCTGAGAAAAATCAAGGGCACAGTACCAACTGTGCCTCAACCTACAATGTAGGACTACGTCAACTGTCCTTCGCTGAATACTTTAAGGATGTAGAACTAGTGAGTATCATTTCATAAAATATCACATGGACCATGGTTGCTGACACATTTTAGAAAAATTATATATTTTTACCATGGAATAGCTGTTATATTTAGATTTCAGAAATGCGTTTATAAATTTTTTATATTTTATAGGCCGCCATGTTGAAGAAAAAAATCAAAATTGCTGTCGCTGACAAGCAAAATTGAGTCCTGCAATCATGTTTGCTTCTTATAATATCTCCCAAACTATTATTAAATATAAGTTTCAAATAAAATGCAGTAACTTAAGCACTCGACTAGTTATCGAGAGTTCTGGGGTTCGATCCCAGCAGTGCCGGAATACAATTTTTCAGTCACTATGCGTTGTTTAAAAAAATAACGTGGAAAGAGTGATGACATCGTCCATTTATATTAACTTAAGCATAGTCTGAACTATAAAATGAAGTATTAGCATTGAATTTAATATTTTATTCAGTACCAGAACATTTGACATGCGTTTTCAGCGCAAAATTGAATATTTCACTAACTTTAAGATTTTTTAACTTGTGAAGGAATTGCATACACGAAATGAAACTCTACAATTAAATAACGTACATGTAGTTAGACAATTCAAAAATGTTAAACTCAATATTAACACCCACCCTCCTTCTTATTAAAAAAAAATGTTTAAAAACTACATTTGAAAAAATCTGAAAATTTTGTAGAATTTATTTCTAGCAGAGGTGTTAGCATTGTCTAAGTCTCGTATTGTGTTTTTGATCTGTATAGCTGCTGTAAAATATTGAAGATAATAAAAAATGGCAAATTACAGAATATCAATTTTGCACATCGTAATAACTTATTTTGGGTATTTATACTGATATTTGTATCCTAATAAATTTTAGGGCATTGTCATGTGAAATGTTATTACTTATAGACATATCATCATCATCATCATCATCATCATTGTCAACCATTATCAATCCACTGTTGGACGAAGGTCTCCCCAAGTTTCCTCCACAACGGTCTGTCTTGTGCCAGTCTCCTCCATGTCACCCCTGCATACTTTCGAATTTCATCCACGCATCTCCCATGTGGTCTTCTTCTGGGTCTTTTCCTGTCCCTTGGAATCCAATCTAAAATTTCGGCTGTCCATCGATGATCTGTCCTTCTGGCAGTATGTCCAGCCCATTGCCATTTCAGGGATTTAACTCTGATCATGATGTCTTCCACTATTGTCATTTTTCGGATCCACGAGTTCCTCTTCTTATCTCTCCTGGTTACACCAAGTATGCACCTCTCCATGCTACTTTGAGTTGTCTGCAGCCTTTGTATGTCTCTTTTAGTTAAGGTCCACGTCTCTGCACCATACGTAAGCACTGGAAGGATGCATTGATCAAACACTTTTCTTTTAAGACATAATGGCATATTGCTCTTGAAAATTATGCTGTTTCTTCCAAAAGCTCTCCAGGCAAGTTTTGTACGCCGATTAATTTCTTCATCAATGTGACCCTCACTTGATATCTGCTGTCCAAGATAAACGTACGTGTCTGTTATCTCCAGCTTTTCTTCCATCAATCGATAAATCTTCATTTCTTGTAAAAGCATTGAACATCACTTTTGTCTTCTGAAAGTTCATTTTTAATCCCACTTCTTTACTCTTCTCAGCAAGTTCCTGGATCATACTCTGCAGCTCTGATGGGCTAGTTTCAAAAATGACTACGTCATCAGCAAAACGAAGGTGGGTTAGATAATCTCCATTAATCTTTATCCCCTTGTTTTCCCAGCTCAGTGACTGGAAAACACCCTCCAATGTGGCATTAAAGAGCTTGGGAGATATGGTGTCACCTTGTCTCACTCCCTTTCCAATTTTTATGTGTGTTGTATTTTCAAACAGCAGAATCTTTGCACTTGCATTTTCATAGATGTTATTAATAATATTAATGTCTGCATCTTCAATACCGCAGGTTTTCAGAGCCATTGTAACTGCTGATGGTTTCACCGAATCAAAGGCTTTTTCATAATCGATAAAAGCCATGCACAATGGAAAGTTCATATTCCCTCGCTCTTTCAATTAGTTCTCTCAGCACATGGATATGATCTATTGTGCTGTAGCCACTCCTGAATCCAGCTTGTTCTCTCGGTTGAGCCATGTCCAGTGTTACCTTCAAGCGGTGTGAAAGAACTTTAGTGAAGATTTTCTAAACTACTGATAGGAGACTGATAGGTCTGTAGTTTTCGAGATCCTCAATGTCACCTTTCTTATGTAGCAGGATCATTGTAGCGGTGTTCCAATCCTCAGGAATCTTTCCTTCATTAAGGCATCGAGTGAAAATTTGGGCGAGTACTGTTTCGATTTCTCCGCTTGCTTCTTGTATGATGTCTACAGTAATTCCATCTTCTCCTGGAGCTTTTCCCCGCTTCATGTTCTTGATTGCATGTGCAACTTCTGCTGGAAGGACTGGAGGAACTCTGGTACTGGTATCTTTCATGATGTTTGGAGTGCATGTATCATCCCTTTCATATAATTTGGAGTAGAAATCTTTCACTCTTGTCCAAATTTCGCCTCCATTTCTTGTTACAGAACCATCTTCTTTTCTCAGTGCCATAATCTGTTTTCTTCCCTTACTGAGATGTCCCTTTGCTATCTTTAGGCTTTGGTTGTTTTCAATTGCTTTCCTCACTAGTTCACAGTTGAATTTTCTTACGTCTTCAGTGATACTTTTTCGTACTGTCTTGCATAGCTCTATATATTCCACTTTGGAAGTCACATCTTCTTTAGTTGTCCTCATCTCTCTCCTTTTTTGCATCAACATTTTCGTTTTTCCTGATAATTTATTTACATGCAACTTGTTCTTAGACCCAGCTAATTTTGTTACTGTTTCCATAAGAGCTTTGGTTACTTTTCTGTTAACTTCAGAGATGTCCACTTCTTCCGATGTTAGGCCTTCTAAAGCAGAGAACCTGTTCTTCAGTTCCAACTTGAAGGTATTATGGTGTTTTTTAAGGTTGGTTATGTCAATAGATTTTGTTTGTCTTATGAGCTTGCCACGTTCAAGTTTAGTGTTGAGGTGCATCTTACATCTCACCAATCTATGGTCACTACCTGTGTTGAACTTGTTTAGCACACTGCAGTCTTCTATGACGAATTTTTTGTTACACATAATAAAATGAATTTCACTTGTCGTCCCATTTGGATGTCTCCATGTCCATTTCCTGAGTGGCTTTTTCTTGAAGAAGGAGTTCAAGATGAAAAACCCTTCTGCCTCTGCAAACTCAATGAGAGTATTTCCACGTTGGTTTCTGTTGCCGTGACCGAATTTACCTACTGAAGTTTCATTCTGTTGCCGCTGCCCTATTTTTGCATTGAAATCTCCCATAATTATTTTCAAGTGCTGCTTACCTTTATTATTTAGATGACAAATTTCCTCATAAAATACTTCAATTTCTTCTTCAGGATGACTTGTGGTGGGTGCATAAGTTTGAATAATCTGAGCCTGGTATCTTTTCGAGAGTTGGATAACAAGCCGTGCAGCTCTGTCAGAGGAACTTTCAACTTCTAGAACTTTATCCTTCAGTTTCTTGTTTATTATAAATCCAACACCACTAGTTCTGCCAGTATCTGTCCCACGATAGTAGAAGAGATGTCCACTTTTCAGTTCGATGAGATCTTCTCCTTTTCTCCTTACCTCACTTAGCCCCACGATGTCCCACTTGATCCTTTGTAGTTCCTCTTCCAATTCAAGAAGCCTTGAATCAGAAGATAGGGAGCGTCCATTGTACGTTGCCAAGGTCAGCATCAGATGGCAGCCTAGTCCAGTCCTCCGGGGATTCTTAGCACCCTCTGCCTTCATGTCGCACTGGCCGCTGCCTTGGCCAGGTACATTCCAGCTGCCGGAGACTGAGGGCCAAGATTTAAGTTGTGGAGTCATTTTGGAGGGGTTTGGCCATAACTCACCACGCTGGCTAAGCGGGTTGGTGAGTGTGGGATAGAATTTCCTCTAATCCCGATGGTATAGTTATACCGCTATTGGCGGTCGTCAGAGCCCCTTTAGTAGGGACAGGATGCACCACGAGAAGGCGGGGTTGACATTTGTCAAGGAGAGGCTGTGATGTTACGCATCACCTGACCTTACATCCCTATAGACATATAGGAAGTAGAAAATATAATAATTTCTATGAAATGATCTGAAAAAAGTTGGGTTTTCAAAACAAAGCTTGCTGCTTACATTTTATTTATAGTTGATGTGATTAAGTTTTATAAATATTTAACGGGAATTATCAAGGGTAAATTTATTAAGGTACATTACCTCTCAAATTTTCGATCTGTACACTAGATTATAGTCAGGAGTTCTTGCGTCTTACTACTTCCACAGGTCTGGCGACCAAGCCTGATGGATTTTCCATCTAGCATAGTCATTGTTGTTGCCACCTTGTGTCTTGTAAATTTCCAGGCATTCCTCTAATTTCCAGATAATTGCGTGGGATTGATGTTTGATCACTTTTAAGGAGTCCCAGTCCATTTTGTGGCCAGTTTGTTGTATTTGCCTATCTAATCCTGTTTTATTTGAGATATTCCTTATTGCTGCTTTGTGTTATTTAATTCTGGTGGTTGATCTTTGCCCTGTTTCTCGTTTATATGGTAATCCATATGAACACTCTATTTTATAAATGACTCCTTCCTGGAGTAAAGTATTTTCTTTTTGTTTTAGGGATGGTGTAAGTATTTTTTAATTTTGTTATTAAACCTGGAGCTAACCTAATTTTATATTTAGTGCTGATTTTCTTCAGTTTTTCAAACAGTCCCTTGTGGTAAGTGACTTTTCTTGTGAATAAATATTCAATTTTCTCTTTATTTTTGTCTGTAGTGCCAGTTCTGTTCCTAGTAGGATTTTCTTCCAGTAGTTCACGGATTTCTTTTGAAGGGTAATCATTTTCTAATAAGATTGATTTTAACTTATTTTTATGTTTTTCCTTAGCTTCTGAAGATGAATTCAGCTCTTCAACTTTTCCTTTAAATTGTAATACATTTTTCTTTATGTAATTAGGATGATCTGATTTATAATTTAAAAATTTTTCCTGTATTTGTAGGCTTCTTGTATAATTCTGTGGTAATATATTTTCCTTCCCACTTCAAAGTAATATCTAGGTAATTTAGCTTATTTTCGTTTTGCTCTTCTAAAGTGAATTTTAGGGATTCATCTTGGGAATTAAAACCTTCTAGAATTTTTTTATGAGTATCCACTCGAATCTTGATCTATGATGAAAAGGATGTCGTCCATGTATCTAGTATACATGCAGAAAATTGAAGGTTTCAATAAGAAGGCCTCTTCTATTTTACTTACGTAATAATTTGCTAGGAGAGGTGCTAATGAAGAACCCATTGCTAGCCCACATCTTTGCTCATAGAAACAGCCTTGGAATTGAAAAAAATGTTGTTTAGAGCAAATACTGTAAGTTCATAAAGGCCTATTGCTGCTTCTTTATTATATTCATAAAACACCACTAGGTCAGATAGGTCATCTGCTATGTAATCTATGAGTTTGTCCAGGTTAATATTTGTATACATAGACACAACATCCTAACTTTCCATGGAAGGGTTTTCTAATTCTGGAAGTTCTTCTATTTTCTTCAATAGCTCTTCAGTGTTCTTTATCAGTGCCTTAGGTTTAGGAAGCAATTTTGATAGATGAAACAGTAAATAATAATGCAAATTGGACAAAGGAGAATATTTTGAGTCAATTATAGGCCTGATAGGTTGTCCTTCTTTATTCAGTTTTAGCAAACCATACATCTGCGGAGTACGTTGGGTGATCTTTGAATAATTTTTGAAGTTATCACAAATCATATTTTTCTTCTTAAGTGAAAAGAGCAATTTTCTATAATTTGCGATCGTCATTTCTAGCAGATCACTATCCAATTTTTCATATATTGGTTTGCTTAGTTCTTCTTCCATTTTTAACAAATAATCTGCTTTGTTTAGAAAATTTTCCCTTGACAATCTTGAAGTTAATCTTGAGTATTAAATGTTCAGTTTATAAACCACAAACAACGTTTAGGTCACTTTTTCTGTAGCAACAATGACAACTTTGTGTTCAGATCGCAACTAATGTTATGAGTCTGTCCTGTTGCTGTACTGAGCTCCAAGATTCTGTATGTGAAGTATTTCTGTAGTGGATGAAAATTTAAATGTGATTCCAGTAATAGTTTCATTACAAAATTCACACATATCTTCAGCAGTTAAAATTTGATTAAAAATGGGTTTTGGAGACTTGCTTTTCTGACCAACTGTTTAACAGTGCCTCCAATGCCATCACATGACTCTTTTCCATGCACAGTAGCAAAGAAGTGCCACTCAGCAGGTATTCCAAAATCTTCTTCATGGTAACATAAATTCAAAAAGTTTTTGCGATTTTATGTTGTCCGGCACACCCATCTGAAAAGTAATATACAGGGTGTCCGAGAATTATTGGACACATTACAAAATTATATAAAACAAAACATTAAACAGATGGAAAGAAAACTGTACTAACTTACAATGTAACTACGCAAGTTAATAAATTTCGATGTGAGATCCCTTGGTTGCTCGTAGTACGTCCAAACGATACTCGATTTCATGCCATATATTGGCAAGCATCTGAGGAGTTATGGAATTAATAGCAGCTGTGATATGCTGCTTCAGTTCCTACAAATCAGTACAAGGCATATGATAGACATGATCATGAAATAATCCAATGGTGTTAGATCTGGAGAACAAGGAGGCCACGGAATGGGACTACCACACCCAATCCATCTGTTGGGTAAATGCTCATTTAGGCTTTTGCGTACACACGTTGACCAGTGCGGAGGCGTGCTGTCTTGTTGGAAAACGTCGTATCTTTCGATCTGGGGTATAGCAAAATTTTCTAGCATATCCAAGTAAATGTCGCCATTTATGGCTTTTTCGCAGAAGAAGAAGGGGCCAATCTCTTCTCTAATTTGATAGGGTGCACACATTCACTTTTGGAGAATCACATTCCAGTTCAATAGCAGCATGAGGCAGTTCACTGCCCCATATCCTACAGTTGTGACGATTCACAATACCTGATACATGAAATGTGGATTCATCACTAAAAATTACAGTACTTAGAAAGTTTTTATCGTTTTCCCACTCGATTCAGCAATATCCACAGCGAAATCGTATTGCAGAGTGTGATCATTTACATGCATCTTTTGCACTATTTGAATTTTATAAGCATGAAACTTTAATTTCTTGTGCAAGATATTGTGAACTGTCTATTTTGGAATGTACAGTTCTCTGCTTGCTTTACGAACGGATGTCCTGGGTCTTTGTCAGAAACTTTCATTAACTTGGTCAACCGTCTCACTGCTGACGCTGGTCCTACTGGCTCCTCCATGATGTTCCACATTGCCAGTTTCTTTAAACTGCTTCATCCACCGCTTAATTGAATTTGTTGACGGAGGATTACAACCATATTCTAAACGGTACTGTCTTTTAACTTTAATGACAGACTTTAATTCCACAAGCCATAACACAGAAATCGCCTTCTGCTGTACAGATGACATGACTACTGATTGCGCATTTCTCATACACTCCTCATCAGGCCACATCTAGCGCCATCTATCGGATTCTGGGAATAACAATTCTGCAAAACAAAAATATAGAAACCGTGTTAGTAATACGTGACATAGAAAAACAGACTGCTCATAGGTTTTTTTGTACATAATTTTGTAATGCGTCCAATAATTCTCGGACACCCTGTATTTTTGTAATATGATAAAAAAAGAAATGTGTAATTCTAAAACAAGTTCTTTTTGGAAACAGTAAAATGTTGTAGTATTATGCTCTAAATAATCACTGATTACACAAAAACAGTAAGATTCTTCTCATTCACACATCATTACCGCGAAATGGAATCAACAAAGACAGCCATATCTGTCAAAACAGATGTGGAAATATCAAGCTTTCTTTTTTTGGTTGGAGGTTTAACGGCCACCATGAGCAACTCAGTGGGCTATAAGCAGTTAGTTGTCCATCCCTTATTTAGGGCTACTGGTACCAGGGAAGGGAGAGAGCCAGTGCCTCAAAACAAATACAATATCCATGCCTCACCAAGATTCAAACCCAGACCCATCTCGGATGATGTGTCGGAAGCGAGCACTTAGATCACTGCGCCATTGGGGGCGACTGTCTTTTTTGCAGATATGAGGAGAAGAAAAGTGCGAAACCGATGACTGTAATGCCATATTGCATCGACGAAGAAAGAAAAAGATTTCACAGATGGTTCAAAATCTTTCTTCTGCGTTGATCCAAGGTGGTGGTTGATGGAATTTCGACCATTGTAATGGCTGATGATCGGCAAAAATTGAGAGAATTTGACATTCATCCGGAGGGATGGAGGAAGGGTTGAAAATCCGGAGAGTTGGCAGCATGTCTCAATAGGTGGAAGAAGCATTTATGCTCTAGCTCTGTCCATCTGTCTGTCCGTCTTTATGATAACTCGTGTAAAAATTCTTCGATTTCGATGAAATTTTAGTATGCTGTTAAGCAATGCCTTGGGATCTACCCTATTGAAATCATTAAAATCGGACTAATTTAATTAGAAATCGGACCCCAATGAAATATTTACTCACTGAATAACATAATTCTGTGGTCCATTTTCTGTGGAAGTGGGGAGTAGATGCAGGTAACTGAAATATGCTCATAAATATTATTTCACATGAAAATGCTCTTAAATTTAATAGGATAGAAATTAGAGTATAAATACCCAAAATAAGTTATTACGATGTGCAAAATTGATATTCCGTAATTTTCCATTTTTTATGATCTTCAATATTTTAAAGCAGCAATACAGATCAAAAACACAATATGAGACTTACACAATGTCAACACCTCTGCTAGAAGTACATTCTATAAAATGTTCAGATTTTTTCGTACATTCCCTTTTTAGATACAGCTTGCCAAATCTGGCCGAAATTTGCAAAATGTAGTTTTTAAACAATTTTTTTAATAAGAAGGAGAATGTTAATATTCAGTTTAACATTTTTTAATTGTCTAACTACATGCACTTTATTTAATTGTAGAGTTTCATTTTGTGTATATAATTCTTTCACAAGTTAAAAAATCATTAAAGTTAGTGAAATATTTAATTTTGTGCTGAAAACGCATGTCAAATGTTCTGGTACTGAATAAAATATTAAATGCATTGTTAATACTTCATTTTTTAGTTCAGACTATGCTTAAGTTACTGCATTTTATTTGAAACTGTTATCTTTTATAGTCTGGGAGATATTATAAAAAGCAAACATGACTGCAGGACTCAATTTTGCTTGTCGGAGGCGGCTATTTTGATTTTTCTTTCTTTAACATGGCGGCCTATAAGAAATTTTTAAATGCATTTCTGAAATCTTCATATAACGGCTATTCATGGTAAAAATATAAGATTTTTCTAAAATATGTCAGCAACCAATTTAATTGAAATCATGTGATATTTTATGTAATGACCCGTGAGATAGTGCCATGAAATAGTGAGAGTTGATGTAATTCTACATTGTAGGTTGCGGCACAGTTGTTACTGTGCCCCTTTGTTTGTCAAATATGTTTCCTTACTTCATAAATTATTTCATCTAGTCCATCTCTGTGTCATCTAGACTGATCTTTCATTCAGTACTAACAGTTCCTTACTCAAACACCATGAGCAGTTCTGAAGGCAGTGAACGATTGCCCATCCCAAGTTTAGAGCCACTGGTTCCAGTGAAGGAAGAGAATCAGCATCGTAAGACAGACACACACTAACCGTGCCTCATCTGGGACTCGAGCCTGAGCCCATCTCAGACAAATGGTCAGATGCCAGCATCTCAGACCACTTGGCCATAGGAGTGATACATATTTAGGATGTCAGTCATGACATGTTCCAAATGAAGTCAGTGATGTGATTTGATGAATGTAGGGCATTCTTTCAGAAGTTGGACACACTTGATTTTGAAGAAGTTTCCCTCTGAATTTCATTGTTTGGAGCAATTTCTGTCATTCATGCATTAGCAACTGAGAAATTTATTTTGTCTATTGGAAAATGGTTTTATTTTGCATTTGTACTCATTCACAATGTATGGAATTTACAGAGTTATTCTACAGAGTTATTCACTCATTTTTGTGATCTTTGTGACAGTTTCTGTCAGCAGTAGAAGCTACTTGTGTCACTTGTTTGGTAGCAAATCCTGTTAGATTCTCTGGCCTCTGAAGTGATTTGTAAATCTTGTGGCAAAAAGTATAAAGTTCTCCGTATGAAATTACTGTGCTTTACTACATGTAAATTTATATTAAGGAATGATGACAAACAATTGAATAGCTAATTATTCTGTATTTGAACATCAGGTTTTGAGTTAGTAAAAGGAATAAAAATGTATATGTATCATTAAGCTGTTCTCTAAGATTCAGAGGTTAGCTCCACAAAGAAATACAAACCACCAGATAATTTTTACTTACTGTTGCTGTATCGAACTTCTTCATTTACAGCGATCTTTACCCCCAACTCGGACTTCACTGACATCCATCGCACGCCGTACACAAGATCTTTACTTCATACTCATAATCTTTTTCATTCAGACACTCGTGAATCTGATCCTCCCATGACTTCCTTGGCCCTTCTATGCCTTTCCTTCCTACCACTTGGGCTAAAAACATTTTCTTAGTAAGCATCTCATCACTCATTCTTTCAACATGGCCAAACCACCAAAGCATATTAGTCTCCACCTTGCTAACAACATTTTGCTTCACATTACACAACTGCAACACATCTACATTCCTCACACAATCAGAGCGTGTCTTGCCACAAACCCCCCTTATATAGGTGCAAATTAGCACTCACCGCTCGCCAGATGGCGATTAACTGGCAACTTTGGCGATTAAAATTATTTTGGTGGTCTCCAGTTTCGCCATTAGTTTTTTAGTGCCAATTTACAAAAGTATAATAATTCAGAAGTAAAGGTAAAAGGAAGTGAAACCAGTCCTAACTAGGGATGGCAAAAAACCTCTATGTTTTTGAACATCGAAGTTTTGCCACCGATATTAATCGATGTTTAAACATCAATGTAGCAGAACCCTTTTAGTGCGATGCAGTCGATTAGGCATGCGCAAGGAGGTTAGAATAGGGCTTGTGCTTGTTGTGCTAAAAGCGGGATGGGTTGAATGAGCAGCCCTCAATTTTGACGCAAGTAGTTTCTGAATCAGACAGCAGATATCGGTGTGGACGATCATGTCATTTATTATCATATTGTTTTGAAATGAAATCTCCACGAATCATACCGTTAAACAGCAGTATTATTGAAAAAATCATGAGAATATGCAATAAGAATCACCCTAAGTTCTTGTTAACGGCTGACCACACACTTCGCTATGTGACGGGAGGAAGGCTAATTTTAGCCAAAACTTTTCCTACTATAGTTGAGGCAGGGCTGTTCACAAGGGATTGTGGGGGAATTATAGAATATTACACTGTCGGAAATAATCTTTTCCAGCCCCGTTCAAAGTGCAATAACGTGCAACTTGTGGTCCAGTGACAAAGGCGTGTTTATTTTTCTTGCGGACTTTGCTGCACCAAACAACAAAATGTGGTTTATTACTAGAAACTCTTCACATTATTCTTTTTTTTCCCCAAAATCGCAAAACTCAATGAATTACAAATCCCCCACATCTATTTCCAAGTTTGTGTGGTAGCTGAGGGCGAACTTTATTTACAGCTTATTCCTCAGTATTTGCAGACGTGCATTTTGAATCACCTTAAGATAACATCAGCCTGTAAGGAAATCTTGAAATGGCTAGTTGTAGTGAGAATGAAAGTTTGCCAAGTGATTGTGATGATTTTGAATCACCCTAGAATAACTTCAATCTGTAAGGGTATATTCAAAATTAAGGGTGTTATTATATTTCCTCATTTTTTTTTTTTTTTTCAAAAGAAAGAACAGTCTGAAAATTCATTCTGAATTTGCTATTTCTATTTCAAAAAATTATTTCATGTAAAGTTATTTTTTTAAACAAAATTCTGTTATCTGAAATGTAATACATTTTATGTATATATAATATAATTTGGTTTTGAACTTAGTTCTTTGCTTTGGTAAATGCTATGCTTGGTCTATGTGAGTTTTATAAATTCCTATGGTTCAGTTAGAAAAAACCAGGTGTTTCTTATAAATTTCAATGAAATTGTTAGCCCTTGTTTGGAAATTGGAGTTAATTATACGCCTGCATGAAACCTGAATCAGAACAGGAGTCGGAGATGTTTCCCCCTGAAGATTGGTCCTCAGCCCCCCCCCTTTTGCATTTTGTTTTGTGAAGTAGATGGTATTGCGTTTATATTTATTATTCTTAGGATTAATCTGTAATTATTAGTTTCTCAGTTAATTTGGAAGTATGTTTCTGTTCCAGTTCCTTTCAAGTATTGGGTGTATTGGGGAGGTGTTTTTGTTTTTATGTTGAATGAACAGGAAGGGGGGAGTTTGATTTTTGTCTTATGCAGGGAGTTTCTTGTATCAATATGTCCACTAACTTTTTTGGGTATACCGGCCACTTAGCTAAAATTCCAGTTTGCAACTACACCCCCTTAAGTAACGCATTTCTCCAGCACACAAACGATTCCTATGTTTCTTCTGTAGTACCCAGGTTTCACTGCCATACATCAGAGTAGGAACAAATACACTTTCATACACAGCCATGCGGGACTCTCTAGAGAACCCATCATTCCTGTGAAAACCTCCCAAAGCAGTCATGACTTTCAATGAAGAATTCCCTCGTCTACTAATTTCACCATCCAATGTGTTCTCTCTGTCAAACATGCTTCCTAAATACACAAACTAATTCACCTGGTCAATCACTGTGCCATTTAGACTTATATTACATTCAGTACTACCAGTTCCTCTCTCTAAAGCCATAACTTTGGTTTCTTCCTTATTTATACTCAGTTTGAATTTCTTTTAATTTTTGTACATCTGGGACAACATGCCCTGCAACTCACTTTTGCTCTCTGCCAACAGGACAGTGTCATCAGCATACAGCAATCTGCACACACAGATATCACCAAGACATAAACCAGTATTATCTATTTTGGCATCATGCATGGACACATCCATAAATATATTAAACAGCCATGGTGATATTACACAACCTTGTCTGACTCCTGCACCAATAGGAAACCATTTTAATAAAACACCATTCACTCGTGCACAAGCTCTACTGCCAGCATACATGGTTTGTACACTATTAAGTAGATTCCCAGTAACACTATATTCATTCAATACCTCCCACAAAAGTGCCCTATTTGCACGATCATAAGCTTTTTCTAAATCTACGAAGGCAGCAAAAACTTTCTTACCAATAGCCAGATACTTTTCAATCATCATGCGTAATGCAAAAAAATTTGGTTACTGCAGCCTCTACCAGGCATATAACCACTCTGAAGATCCCACACTTTCTCTAATGTAAGACCCGTACTTTTTCAATAACGACCTTACCAAACACTTTTTCTGGTACAGTCAGTAGGCTAATATCACGATAGCTCTTGCAGTGTCTGATCACCTTTTTCCTTATACAAAGGAACAATTATAGCATCCTTCCAATCGTGAAGGCCCATTCCTAACTCCCAGCACAACTGGCAAATTTCAGTTAACCAGTCAATTACAGAGTCACCACCATATTTCAACATCTCAGCAGCTATGCCATCAACTCCCAGAGCTTTACCATTCTGAAGAGATTTTAGAGCTTCACACACCTCTTCTCTTGAGATTCCTCCTATGCTTCCATCCTTCACTGTGACATCATCTGCTTCTGCCTCAGAACCACCTTGCTTTCCTGATCTAATAACTCACAGAAATATTCACCCCATCTTTCACTTAACTCATTGTGCTCCAATATCATTTCCCCAATCCTATTCTTCACACAACTTACAACTTTATTTCTCCTATTTTCCTCCAAGTCTTGTGTACTTCCAGAAAGTCTTCCTATCTTTCCCAAAAGCCAATTTATGCCTTTCCACCTTCTCCTTCCTATCTTTTGCCTTACTCTGGCAAACCAGCTTAGCAACTTTGTTTCTTACAGCAATATTCATTCACAGAAACTCTACCTTGCAACATCCCCAAACAGGCTTCCTTCTTTCTCTTTACTGCCTCTTCAATCTCACTATTCCACCAACCATCATCTCTACTGTTACCCACTATTGTGGTGCCACAGACCTCTTCAGTAACAGCGACAACACAGTTCTTAAAACATTCAGACATCTTTTCTACATCCCTCTCACAAGACTTCAGCTCTTTCGGTCATTCTCTGAGTGCATCAGAATAATGCTGGTGATCTTCGGGGAGCCTTTCAACCTTTGTTCTTTCCATCCTGGGCCTCTTCCAATTCCTTTTCTTCCAACCAACATTCAGTTTCACTTGTGACACCACCAAGTAATGATCAGAACCAACATCTGCACCTCTCATCACACAAGTGTCAACAAGTAAGTATTTCAGACACTTATCATAGACAACAAAATCTGTCACACCCTTTTGATCAAGAGTATGATTTTCCCATGTATATGTGTAGATATACTTGTGGTTGAAAAACGTATTAGATACAGGCAAACCATTCTCAATGCAGAGTTCAATTAATCTTTCACCATTATCATTCACACAAGGATCATTAAACTTACCCAGAACATTGTTAGAAATTGCATTCTGCACACCTACTCTAGCATTGAAATCCACTACTTTTATAACTTTCTCTTTAGCACTGAACTGGCTCAAAACAGCTTTTAGCTCATTCCAGAAATCTTCCTTCATATCAGAAGGTTCCGAGTCACAAGGAGCATACACTACAATAATTACTATTCTCTGAAGTTTCACTTTCAAATGAATCCAAAGAATTCTCTCGCTTATGCAGCTATAGTGAATCAAGTTGTTCTTCATCTTTTCACTTAAAATCACACCTACACCAGCCTGCCAGGCTTTGTTGTGCAGCTTCATTGAACCAACCAATTGAAGAAAAAATGTGTATGTATGAATGTATTCCAATAATTATGAAATTAAGTTCTCAGAGCCAATAACATGAAAATCACCTAAAATCACCAAAACAGATAAAATTCATTAATTTCGAAAAATTGATTGTGTCTAACATCTGGTAGATTACCAACAGATTTGTTGTTCTGCTCTCATCATTTATGATATGATTCAAGATTGTTTTTGATTCATGATGCATTGCCAAAGCACATTTATTAATTTTCTTTCTTTCTTTTTTTTTTTTTTTTTTTTTTTTGTAAAATTGCAGTAACTTTTACATTAGATGATAAAACATGTCAGATAAGATTTTCTGTTTCTTGAATATATTTCTATTTCTAGATGACATCATAAAAGAAATGGGAAGGCAAGATTACTCACCTCATGACACTGTAATTAACCCTGTGTCCTGCATTCACTCCTGTTACAAAAGTGCATATAAAATGGGTAACAGCAGTTTCATGGAAAGAATTTTGGAATGTTACCTTTTGATACCTGCAGACAAATGTAGCAGAGATGTATATATTGCTGCCTATAGGTGTCTTACAAGAATATACATGGAAAACTTTGGTAAGTATCAGAATTAAGCATTTATTGACTGATAGTAAACACAAATTCCCATGTGAACTGGAAAACAGGGAAAACCTGTAATTCTCAGGGAATTTAAAAATGGTTCCAAAATTCAGGGATAAATTGCCATTTTTTTTTCTTTGTAAAAAATGAGATTTCAGATTTCCAGCCTATGTTTGCAATTACTTCCTGCCTAGAATTTGAAAGATTTTACTTCAATACAGGGCTGACTTAAAATTCTTCCCTCATTAAAAAAAAATTATTTAAAAAGCTATGATAGTTAGAAACAATCAGTGTGAGGCATGATTAGGGATACGTAAATTTCGTCCCCCAAAAAAAGAAATCGAAATTTCGCAAAAAAAAAAAAAAAACTATTTGAATAAAAAATTTCGCATTTATTCACAAAAACCAAAGACACATAAAAAATGTTTTTAAAAGTTTACTTAGTGTACTGTTTTTCAAAGTTTACTTACTGATAGGCTAAGTACCAAAATACTTAGTTAAAAGCTAACATTGTAGTAGTCTCATCCTTTAGCCTTTGCCTTCTGTCAGTAATAAAGATGTTGTACATACTGAAATTTCTCTCAGCATCCATGCTGTTAACAGAATTATGGAAGCTTTGAATAGCTGCCTTTGCATAGTTTAGGTAGCAGCATTTTGTTGCTTTTAAAATCTGTATGACAACAGGAGTCTCTTGGTTGACCACTGCCTTTGCATAGTTTAGGTAGCAGCATTTTGTTGCTTTTAAAATCTGTATGACAACAGGAGTCTCTTGGTTGACCACTTTAAGTAGCTGTCAGTGAAAATGATTGTATCCATCAATGAGCTCATCCGTGGTATGCCTTTAAAAAATGGCATTTTAGAGAAGCTTTCCAATAATAAATTTGTGTTCAAAGATGATGTGTGTGGTTAGTGCTACAGATGGACAAAATAGCCTGTCAATATGCTGGTAAGCTTCATTTGTTGCATTGGATGTCATGTGGAGATTCAATTTATTTAAACTCTTATCTGCTGCTGTCTTCAGCATAACATTGTGCTCTTGATCAATTTCACCATTCTCGTTTGTCAAAATGCTTTCTGTCTTTTCGCTAAAACGCCCTTGACTTTGGCGCTCAAGAGAAGACTGAATCTACTAATTTATTTCACAAAAAGTGTGTGAATAGTTAGTTTGATCCTTCTAAATTGTCAATTAATTTCATAATTTTACGAGCTAGAATTTCATTTTCAAAACTTTCCTTTAGGGAACCGGTACTCGAGTTATCGTCCTCATATTCATTGAGAAAAGCAACAATAAGATCCATATATTTGCTCAAATAAATGACAGCTTTGAACCAAGAATTCCACCTGGTTACAACAAGCATGGGGTAGAGTTTTGCTGGCAGTTCAAGTGCCTTTTCTTTCAGGTAGCTTAACTATGCACTTTTCGTTTTTCTGGAGTGCAAGAAAGCTGTGTTTGTCTTGGCCACAATGGAATTCAATTTTTTGAATTTTATAAATACGTCACTCACAAGATTCACCTTATGCGCCCAACATTGGTAGTGCAAAATATGGTCTCCAAGAAGTATTTTTAATAAGTTGAAGCATGCAGTCATGTAACATGCAGAGTCTGATACTAGGCCCTTTACTTGAGAGTATTCAATTTCGTATTCTTTCAAGGTGTCAATTATTGCTTGAGAGCAAGTGGAAGAATCAGCAATATTAAAAAAATATACACTTGCCAGGAAACATGACTGCTCTGGTTCTGAATTAATAGTTTTCAATAGGACTGAAAAAATGCACCTGTTTTGTTTATCGGATGTTTCATCGGCCACTACAACTATTGCTTTATTTTTCAGTTGCTCTTTTATTGCCTCTTTCTCCAAATTTCCGCAAAGTGGTACATATTTACGTCTCAAAGTATCTCCAGAAGGAAGGTTACTTAATCCAGGCACATGTTTTGTGAAATAATTGCGAACAGCTGGGTGATCTAGTTTATGAATGGGAATATTGACGTTTAAACACATTCTTACCATATCTTCTGCAAAATCATCTCTTTCCTTTTTGGCACGTTTTTGCACTTGAAAACCACCGACAATTGTAGTCTGCCGTTTAGCTTCAGATGGGCCTGTCTGAGCTATGTTTTGTTTCTTTTTAAGTGAGTAGCAGAGGTCGTATGTGTCATTAAAGCATCCCTTTTCTGCCCTTCTAGACGAACATTACAAAATTTGCACATTACGATATTTGTATCTCTTAAATACAATCCCTCGTGGTCAAACTCTTTCACTCTATCAACTAATTCCTTCTTAGGGCAGTCTATATTGATATACGTCTATCAAACGGATCGCAAGCGTTGTAGTTTGTAGTCTGTTAGCAAAATGCAAAAAAACAAACGTGTGCTCATTCATATTCTTTTAAGGCCAGCCAGCCAGTGTGACTGAGCGGCACAGAGAGGGAAAAAGGAGTGCCCTGGGGTTTCCCGGGTAACACATGCTGAGGAGGACATGCACAGGGCAAGTGCTGCACAAAATTACATCCTATTTTCGCTTTAAAAATGTTAATTATCGAGATATCGCGGAAAAGTAGTTAAAATCATATTTTCATATTTATTTGCTTATATTGGCAAATTTCACATTTATTCGCATCTATTTTGTAAATACAAAAATTACGTATCCCTAGGCATGATGCATATACTCTAAGTTCTTGTTGTAGATGCATGCTGAGTATTAACTAGGTGGTGTCAGCATTACATTCAGAGCATGCTTTCGGGGGGGGCAATTACAAATTTCGAGGGGGCTGAAACTTGTTGGCTGAATATATACTATAATTACAATTTTGTTATTTATATATACATTAATACATCTAAAAATTGTAAATTTAGCATAAAAATTTTCTTGTGCTCGTATATCACAAATGCGAATTCCAAGAAATCTACACATACAAATGAATAAAATACCTTTAGCAATTTTGAAAGATATATTTCATTCTTCTTAACTTTTCTGTTTCACATGTTAAAATTCTGTGTTTATGACTATGGAAGACAGTGTGCACAATTATGTAAGGAAGTTTTTTTATAAAATCACTTATATTAATAATGCGAAAATGTTAACTCACCTTTATTATTCGTGGACTTCGTGCTAGTTGTTTGGTGTTCCCACAATATATATTGCTTCTTCGATGATATTGGCATAAGCCAAATGAGCCAATATCCCTTATTCGATGAATTAGTAAGAACAAGGATGAAGTAAAAACCCTTAAAATTCAAATAAAATTCGGACACAATTGGAATAAAATCTGAATAAAATCACGACATAAAACGAATAAAAGACGGTGTCCTCCAAAACTTCAGATATGCTTATGTTGTTCACACACACCTTGCCACCCAGTCATTCTATACGTGTTTCAAGTCGCAGTCTTCGTCAGTGGTCGGCGATGGCGATGTTCTTGTCCCAACTGCCTAGTCGTCTATGCCACTTTGATTTCTTGCCAAGACATGCTCTGCTCCACGTCATAGTCGGCATTGTGCATGTCGTGTTGCGCGCCATCTGTTGGTGTTCTGTCGCATGAATCCATTTGGTCTTCCCTATCATTTTTTTCTTTTTACTTTTGTTGTTTTTCTTCTTGGTCAATTAGAAATTTCCATGCATATGATAGCTCTTACGGACTATTATTATTACAATTGGATTTTTCATTTTTTCGATCATAATGGCCTTGAGATGTGAGATGTTTTAAATTAACCCAATCGGGTTCCATATTATTTTCCATGCAATATTGAATCAGTGATGTTTGTGTGTTTTTTATTCCAATTGTCCAGATGTTCTTTCAACCTGATATTTAAATTTCTTTTTGAACCTCCGATGTATAATTTATTGTCATAATTACCCTCTTTTGATGGTGCAACTGGTATTTTGTAAATCCCAGCTCTGTCTAGAATTGGTATTGGATCTCTGTTTTGGGTTACCATTTGTGCAGTATCTTTAACTGTCTCAGCAATTCTAAGGTTAGCTTGTCAGCATTCTGTTTTTAAGATTCATGTTATATTGGGGTGGTACGGTAGTTTCCCACAGTATCTTATTTCTTCGTTCTTACTTTTGGTTTTTTATTATTGCTTGTCAGTAGTTTACATTCATTGTAAGGCCTGTTTATGAGTTTCACATCATAACCAAATTCTACAGCAATGCCTTTAATCTAATCTAGTTCTTTTGTTTCTGAACATTGATTCGAGGAATGTGTAAACGTTCTTTGTATGTAGTACTTAAATGCAGATATTTTATACTTCCAAGGGTGATGTGACTCTTTCGGAATGGTAGCTGGTATGAAAGAGGGTTTTCTGTAAACTTCATATTCTAAGGTGGACATATCTTTAATAAAATGTCTAAGAATAGGAGTTGTTTATTATTTTCATGTTCTTCAGGTAGTTTAATAGTTGTATATAAATCTGTGTATCTACTTATGAAATATTGTAGATCTTCTTTAGAGTGGCTCCAGAAGATAGGTATGTCGTTGACATACCTCAGATAGTTTGGGTTTTTTAATGTCTGTATCTTGCATTAATATCTTTGTATATCTTGTAGAACTGCCTCTGCCATCAGACCTGATAATGGAGAGCCCATTGGGGCACCTGTCATTTGCTTATAAATGTTTTTATTGCATTGAAAAAAATTATTGCTGTTGATGAACTCCAATGCTACAGTTATGTTAATCTCATTTTATGCAACATCATATTTTTTGTTTATTTCCAATAATAAGTATTGATTTTTCTGTTGGAGTATTGAGATATAAGGATACAATCTCCAAGCTGATCTTGGCAGGAAATCGACGTGGCATAGATGACTAGGCAGTTGGGGACAACAACATCGCCGACCACTGACAAAGACTGCGACTTCGGCAGTTGAAAAGCATATGGAATGACTGGGAAGGTGTGTGTGAACAACATAAGCATATCTGAAATTTTTGGAGGATTCGTCCTTGCCGTTTTTTATTCAATTTTTTTCTTAATCTTATTCAGATTTTATTCCGATTGTGTCCAAATTTTATTCCAAATTTTATTTGAATTTTAAGGGTTTTAACTTCATCTTTGTTCTTACTAATTCATCGAATAAGGGATATTGGTTCATCTGGCTTATTCCAGTATCATCGAATAGGCAATATACACTATCTACCAATAAGTAATTGGACACCTGTGATAGCAAAGGAAAACGAAGTTTATTCACCTTCAATAGTTGGTGGAGCCTCCACGAGCGGCGATTACAGCTGCGACCCTCCGGGGCATACTCTCAACCAGGCGTTGTACGACGGCTAGCGGTATTTCCTTCCACTCGGCTTGGAGAAGACAGGTCAGTTCCTTTACCGATTTCGGACGGTGAGGGAACCCCTTAAGTTGACGCTCCAACTCGTCCCAGAGGTGCTCAACAGGGTTAAGGTCTGCGCTCTGCGCAGGCCAATCCATTCGATTAACCCCATTGTCACCATACCAAGCCATGGTGGACCTTGCAACATGACAGGTGGCATTGTCATCCTGAAAGTAACATGGGTTCACACCGTAAAACTGCCACAACGTAGGAAGCGCATGGTCATCCAAAATAGTGCAGTAGGTCTCGTCATTGAGTCTACCAGGAATTGTGACCAAGGGTCCCGTGCCATACCAGGAAAAGCACCCCCATAGCATAATTCCACCGGCGCCGAACTTCACAGTTGGCACAATACATTCCGGCAAGAGGCGTTCTCCAGGCAGACGCCAAACCCAGACCTTGCCATCCGAACGGTAGAGAGTGAACCTTGATTTGTCGCTCCAGAGAACCTGTTTCCACTGTTCAACGGTTAACTGTCGACGTTCTTTGCACCACGTTAGCCGAGCAGTGCTATTGGACTTGGTGATCAAAGGCTTGTGGGCGGCAGCACGTCCATGATAACTGAACAGATGGGCTTCCTTACGGATGGTATTCATCGAAAGAACAGTCTCGAATGCCTGTTGAAACTCCTCGCAGATGTGACCCATCGATTTGTTGCGGTTCTTCCGAATTTCTCTGGCCAGCACCCGTCGGTCTCTAACTCGCAGTTTTGTGGGTCTGCCGGGTCGGGACACATTCCAACAGTCACCTCTCATCTTCCACTTGCCAGTCGTGTAGGCCACTGTCGATTTTGGGTACTTCAACTCGCTGGATATGTCACGTATGGATCGGCCATTTCTGTGATACCCGACGATTGCACCTTTCTCGAAATCGGAGAGCTCCGAACTGCGTGGCTTCTTGCATGCGACTGGTTGCGTTGTTGTTTCCCACACGATATTTAACGGCGGCGGCCGTGACTTGTATCAGGACCACAGATATCGTCGATTGCAGGGGTGTCCAATTACTTGTTGGTAGATAGTTGTTTGGTGTTCCTGCAATATACACTATCATTGAAGTCCACGAAGAGCGAAGGTGAGTTAACATTTTAGCATTATTGATATAAGGGATTTTATAAAAACTCCCTTACGTAATTGTGCACACTGCCTTCCATGGTCAGAAACGAAGAATTTTAACATGTGAAACAGAAAAGTTAAGAAGAATGAAATATATTCTTCAAAATTGCTATTAACAATTTTTCCCATGTAGTCCAGCGCAGGCTTAACCTAAGCTTGAGATATATATCGAAATGTTATACTTTTGCTTTAAATCAGTAACGCACCACGGATTTCACCATGATGGGGCCTTGTAAAATATTGATGATGCTAGTAAGATGACGCTGTGCAGGAGACCCCCCCCCCCCCCTAAAAAAACAACAACATTAGGAGTGGTAAAAATGTCCTCGCCTTACTACAAGCTTGTTTCTAATTATTAAGGAATCATTAAGTGTTACCTGGAAACATTATGGTGTGAACAATTCCCTTACGACTTGGTTCAGATTAGATTAGCACATAGTAGTAAAAAAAAAATGTTTTGATGCTAGTTTGAGGTGCCTAGATTATTTTTTTTTCCACAGAGTGTAAACCTCCCACTGCCAGGGAAAAAAACCTTATTATGGGAACGATTTCTAATAATTTGCTATTGTTAAAAATTAGGTAACAAATATTTTGTTGTATTGGAAGCACTAACATCACGTTAGCTACTGAGGCTTAACTATGTGCGTGGAAAGTTGGCATCCAGAAGGCTTAAATAAAGCTGAATGCCAGCTTTCAAAATATGATGATGTATTGCAATGCAAACAATCCTCCTCTGTCAAATTAGTTTTTTTATTGCGGAAGTAGTCAGAGTTGTCAGTGTTTGAAAAATTTCCCCTTCAGCTATGACTTTTTTTCATGTTTTATTGAAAGATGATAGAAATTTCAGATCAAAGTCCGTGCGGATGGTGTTGGTTTTTTTTTATAATATTTTCCTTCATTTTCTTAAGTTTTTTTGTAAGATTAATTTCTCCAAATATTTAGGTATAAACGAAAACAATTAGGCTAAGTATACGGGGAGACCACCCAAAAACCTGGGGGGGGCTAAGCACCCCTGAGAGGATGTCTCAATGCATTGTCATTGGCTGTCAGTGCAAGAAGTCAGTATGACGTCTGAGGAAAAAGGCACAATGTGTTCTGTGGTACCACAAAAGCAATTCACTGACAACTAATACAGACATTTGACGTGGACTAGGAACATCAAAGAGAAGTCATCGCTCTTTCCACGTTTGCAAGTGAGTCACAGAAAAATTCTCATTGGCCGCCACCGGAAATCGAACCCAGGATGTTCCAGTTACGCGCCGGATATGCTTCCACTGTACCACAGCGGCCTCTAATTCCTCCAGACTCGCATACACTAGTGCCAAGCCAATTGGCAGATTGCTTCTTGGAGCCCCGCATAATGCTGGGGATCCAATAAACGTGGAAAGAGCGATGACTTCTCTTTGATGTTCCTAGTCCACGTCAAATGTCTGTATTAATTATTCATTCGCCTTATAATTATTTGTTCCATTGGTGCTTACCATCTTTGGTGAATCCTCAGCATTGTGCGGGGCTCCAAGAAGCAATCTGCCAATTGGCTTGGCAGTGGTGTATGTAAGTCTGGAGGAATTCGAAACCACTGTGGTGCAATGGAAGCATATCCGGCACGTAACTGGAAGACCCTGGGTTCGATTCCCGGTGGCGGCCAATGAGAATTTTTTCGTGACTCACTTATAAACGTGGAAAGGGCGATGACTTCTCTTTGATGTTCCCTGACAACTGTCAGCGTAATTTCAGAAGAGAGGATGAACGTCCACCACCTGATCATAATAGCTTGGTATGCAAAGTTTAAGGATACAGGAAGTGTTGATGATTGAAAACGAACTGGCCGACCCAGTGTCAATGAAGAAACTGTTTGATTGCAGTGTGAACAGCTTTCATACGCAATCCCTTGAAATTCACCTGCTGAGCTTTGTCTGAACTCTGAATCATCTGCACTACGCTGAAGAAATTTTTATACAAGAGTCTTCATTTGTATGTGTACAAAGTGCAGATTGTTCAAGCCTTGCAGGTGGAAGACCTCCCACATTGTGCTGCTTTTGCAGCTGAGATTTTACGGCATATTGATGATGACAACAACTACCCGCTGGTTGCATGTGTGTGTTTTGTGTACGAGGCTACACATCTCTGGTAAAGTAAACAGACACAACATGCATACATGGGGTTGGAAAGTCTCCATTTGAAAAACAGCAGGGCCGCCCAAATGTTTTGTGTGGTCTCATGTACAACAATCACATCAGCCCTTCCTTGTTTTGTGAACTAACAACAGCAGCAAATGTTTACCTGGACATGACAGAACTTTTTGTTGCACCTCAGTTGGATGAATGACAATAATGGGTAATTTTCCAGCAGGATGGTGCCCCACTACATTGGGGATTAATTGTTCAAAAATTCCTCAATACCACATCTCCCAACAGATGGATTGGGAGGAATTGGTCCACAATCATAGCCAACACCGTCATAACACCCCTACACTTTTTCGTGTGGGGTTATGTCAAGGATATGTAAAGTCTTTTCAACACCAGTGTTTGATATTGAAACTCTGCAAAGGAGGATAACAGATGCTACTGCCACAGCTCCCAAGAGTTGTTTGGTAAAACATGGCGAGAAATTTAAAATCGACTAGACATGCTCCAGGCCATGAACAGCGCTCATGTTGAGGTGAACTAACAATATATGCATCATGCCACAAACACCTTGTTTCTACATATCATAATTTTCTTTGAATAAACATTTTCTTAATGAGAGAAGGACTTTATGTCCACTCTGTATATTACATTATTCCTTAATTTCCTAAATTATTATGAAAGCTGAATTTAAAAAAATCCTGTTATTAGGTTTTTATTCTGTTTCTGCAGACAGTTTTCTTCGTGTCTTTTAACATGGAGCAATTAGGCACTGTGATGTGATGCACTCCTTCTTGTGAAGCACTTTATAAGAGAACCAACAAACCAATGGATTAAAGCCCTTCATTGGTTGGTTCTCTTGTCACATGTTTGTCTGAATAGGAGCCCATTTGGTCATTAAGTTTAGCTGCGTTGTTTTATAGAAAAACTAGCAGTCATGCCCATTCTCTGAATAGTGAATCTATAAAATCCTTTTTTTAACATAAAATTAAAGAAAAGGAAAAGTAATTAAGGGAAAAAAAGTAATTTAAGATCTGCAACTATTTTACAATTTAGAACAGGGTCGTGACGTCAATGCTTATGGTTTGACATAAAACAGTAGAAGGCCTTGGTACCCCTTTATTTTAAATCAAATTTTCATGGAATTTTATAGCATTTCGAACATTTAAGTTAAGCCACCCTTTTGAATTTTTTGGTTTTTAGACTTTTCTAGGTGTAAAAGTGGTAAAAATTCAAGCAGACAAAATTTCAAAGCAGCCATTTTTATTTTGGTTTTTGGACTTTTCTATATATCCAGACATTAAGACCTATCAGCAATTTGAACAGTAAAGCTAAGCTACCCTTTTGAATGTTTTGGTTTTCAGACTTTTTTAGGTGTAGAAGTGGTGTAGAAAAATTCAAGTAGACAATATTCCAAAGCCACCCTTTTGATTTTTTTGGTGTTTGGACATTTCTAGGTATCCAGACCTAGAAAAATCCTATTGACATGCCAATTTTCAGATCTCTAGATCATTTAGAAGTGGTCAAACAATTCACAAAAAATTCAAGCAGACAGTGTTCCAAAGCTGCCATATTGGTTTTTTTTTTTTTTTTTTTTTTCTTTTTTTCTAGGTTTTCAGACCTTAAGACCTATCAGCATCAGTTCGTAGCCAATAAAAGAAGGCACGTGTCGTGAGCTGGTGGCTTGGAGGGTATATAAGGTGTGCTGTAGGCATTCTGAAAACATATCAATCATTACTGTCGTGGATAAAAGGAGCGATTAATCAGATTTGCAAAAAGGAATGATTATCAGCTTTCGGGCCAAAGATGGCAGTATTTCTGAAACAGCGCAGTTTGTGAACTGTTCACGTGCTGCTGTGGTTAAAGCGTGTCGTGATTGGAGAAATGGCACCATTGCGAATAAGCGATGTGGAAACTGTGGAGCACCACGTGCCATTGATGTGAGAGGTGAATGTCGGCTTCGAAGGTGCACGAGGGCCAATCGACACGCTACAGTAGAGCAACTCACTGGCTGAATTAACTCTGGGGCTACCGGATGTGTGTCTAAAATGACAGTTCAGCGAACCCTGCTGCGTATGGGTCTCCAATGCAGACAGATGGTCACTGCACCTATGCTAACGAAGGTGCATCGGCAGAAAAGGCTTACATTTGCAAGACTGTATTGGTATTGGACCTCCTCTGATTGGCAAAGGATTGTCTTCTCCAATGAGTCACATTTTCTGCTTCATTGAATGGATGGACGTTGGTGTATAAGGCGAGAAACACCGGAGAACAAACATTCTTCAACCATTGCTGGAAGAACACAAGCTGGTGGGGATAGTGTTATGGTATGGGGAATATTTTCGTAGCATTCCTACTGGGTCCACTCACACCTGTGGAAGGTACTATGGACCGAATTCATTATGAATCCTTCCTTGCATACCATATACACCCATACATGCTGATTGTCTTCCCTGGTGTGGATGGAATCTTCCAGCACGACAGTGTGATATGTCACACAGCTAGAAATGTCCGAGAGTGGTTGGAAGAACACGATACAGACTTTAAAGTACTTCCCTGGCCCCCTAATTCCCCAGACTTAAACCCAGTTGAGCATCTGTGGAACCACCTCGATCGTGTTGTTCGCTCTATGGATCCTCTAACACGCACTCTCCAGCAACTGTCAGATGCACTGTAGTCAGCATGGCTCCACATACCTGTGAAGACCTTCCAACACCTTATTGAGTCACTCCTAGCCCGTCTAGCTGCTGTCTGCATTGCGCACGGCGGTTATTCTGGATATTAGCTGGTGGTCACAATAATGTGACTCTACCGTGTGTATAGACAAAAACTGAAGCTTGTCAATGGACAAATTTTGTCTTTCATATGAGCCATTTCTATGGGATTGTATTACAAAATTCTATGTTGGCAATGTGCAACTCGGGTTCACAAAAGATTATATAATTATGATACCCAAAATAATGTACCTCATCTTTTTTTTTTTTTTTTTTTTGCTATTAATGAAAAGCAGAACACTGCATGAAGATCTATTTAAAGAATTTACAAAGGTGTGCTTTAGTGAAAAATGCAAGAACTAAAGGAAATATGACAATTCATCACACCATGATTGGATTGCCACTCTGGATAAACTTTCAAAACCACCTGGAGAAGTCAGGGATTCCACCCAGTAGCACCATGGTCTAAGGCTCTAAGCGATGGCTTCTGATCATTCGTCCGAGATGGTCTGGGTTCGATTCCCGGTGAGGCATGAATGTTGTGTTTGTCTTACGGCGCTGGCTCTATGCTATTCCTGGATCCAGTGGCCCTAAATTAGGGACTGGCGACTGCTTATACCCACTGAGTTGCTCACGGTGGTCGTTAAACCTCCAATAAAAAAAAGTCCGGGATTTTTTTTAACGGGAACCCTGAAACATTATAAAAAATAGTGTTTAATGCTCACAGCACTTGCTAACACAAATAACTCTGTTGTTGGTGTAGAAATGTGATTTGTTCATAGATTTTACAGGTGTTAAAGCTGGCGTATAAAGAAGTTACACTTTTATGCCTCCTTATAGAAAAATAATGCTGGGGGTATTTTCCCTCAAATACATACAAAAAAAAAAAAAATTAAGAATGTGTTGATAATGAGAAACAGTACACCAATTATGTAGAATATAGTAACACTATACTAGTGATCCAATTTATTGGCATAGGAAAATATACATAAGTGTTTCCAAGCTTTTGCACATCAACCAGATGGCTTTTTCAAGGAAGTTAGACAGAAACTGCAAACTGAATAATAGAATGCATAACAATTTGAATGTGGGAACTTGACTTGACAATAAATAGATACGACATTATATTCATTTAAAGATACAAGGTATCACGTTGGTTGTGCACACGGCATCCTGGTAGGGAGAAGATGTTACTTGAAGAACTGGTTCCAAATTCGTGGCAACTTGAGTGAGAATCTATCATTACAAGTATCGCTGTTGGTAATGATCTCCAAGGTTTCCCAAATGGCTGTACATTTAGGGGTAGAATAGGTAGCTAATTTCTTTATATCATCGCACGTAGGAGTAGCGGACTTGAATTTGACTTCTCCGGATAGAGCCGTAGCTACTTTACCGTATTTTGAGTCCCTTTTATGTTCGTTGACTCGGACTCCAAACGAACGCTTGGTCATTCCAATGTAGTATCGTTTAGAGCCGTCCAGGTACTGTAGGGGGATCGCATGAACACCTGCTTCGCTGGAAAGGGGTGGGGATCAGTATTTTTCTTTAGCATAGTATATAAAGATGCAGGAGACCTTATGCCGACTCCATAGTTCATCTTCTTGAGAGTGCTCTTGAGTTTGTAAGACACATTTGGTATGTAGGGAATTCAACCTAAATAACAAAGCTGCGGCACAGGAAGATTAGAATGTTTGACTCTGGCTTTTTGGATGAAGTTACGCATCTGATTCAATGAATATCAATCCTCCATTGCTGGATGATGGTCTCCCCAAGGTTCTTCCACAATGTCTGGAGACTGAGGGCCAAGTTTTAAGTTATGAAATTAAGGAGGGGGGGGAGAGATTGGCCATAACTCACCATGCTGGCCAAGCAGTTGGTGAGTGTGGAATAGCATTTCCTTCTAATCCCGGTGGTATAGTTATACCACTATTTGGCGGTCGTCAGAGCTCCTTTAGTGGGAACAGGATGCACTGTGAGAAGGCAGGGTTGACATTTGTCAAGGAGAGCCTATGATATGTTTGTGCATCACCTGACCTCGCATCCCATTCTCTAGATACAAAACAATATAAATGGATCCACACCTATACGAAAGTAACTTTCTTTTCAAAGAATGTAAATTAAGGCAATTAGGTAAGTAATCTTTAGGACATGAAGTAGGGATTATAGCTTGCTTATTGTCAAGCACTTAAAATGTTGCTCCTGGATAAGAATGGGCCAGGCACATTCAAGCTGTTAATCCCCCACTACAACAATGAATACATTCCATGTGTGCAAATGGCTTTACAGAGTAGAAAGGCAAGTCATGTCTGATGCAGTCAAACCACTTTGGGAGTAGTACTGTCTGAACGAGCCACCTATGTTCAGGCCATTTTAAAAAAGGAAGACCATGAATGTGTCTGGCACATTCAAACCAGTCACAGGGTTAAGAAATTTGAGTCGTGAGAAAAGGTTACCTGTTTACTTCCAGAACTTACAACCACACTTCAATTTGTTGGCTCTATTCCTTTCAACCTAACTTTTGCTTCTAAGCCTTTCTCAACCTTCAAATCCTATGGTGCAGTGTCACAGTTAAGCCTCCTCCACAACTTGTTAATCTTATTGTTAAAGACAAATATCCAAACAAACACCTTGACTTACCTGTTGTTCCCAAGGCTAACTAAAAGCCTTGCTGCTACCCAACAAATGTTTAGGAGTAGTGGTTGATAACATAAAAAATCTTCTAAATTGTTTGCATGATAGATATTTTTTATATAATAGTTAATATTGGGTTACAACTTTTCTGCAAAAAGAACTTATAATTATATTTCATTTTAGGGAAAAGTCCCAGAACATGTGAAAAGTTTCTGAACCACTTAGACAAGGTTCATTCTGTATTAGACAGTTTTCAAGAGGTAAGAATTATTTTGGGTTGCAACATGCATCTTTTGGTTAAACATCATAGAATTAAAATATTCATTAGTTGAAAAAAATCTGTTTAAGTGTACAATATAATTATGCACAGTAACTTCAGATTTACTGTGCAATACTGAAAAGGATATGTTTGGCCTTCCAATAGTTGAACCTAAGCATGGTATTAATCTGAAGTTGTTTGAAAGAATGGTTAGTTTGCTATTTGTGGGTTATATGCTCTTTGCCTGAGCTTGTCTTATGGCTAACCTAGTTGTCTTGTTTGTTTTTAGCACTTACAGTAGTTACTTACCAGAGCCTTTGAAAGATATTTTTAAAATGCCAAAAATGGTGTGCCAAAATATTATTCAGCTGAGCACATCACTTAATCTCTTCTTTCTCTGAATTTTATTATTTTCTTGAAGTTTTCAGAAGTGAATTAAGCACTAAGAACCTTGATAATTGCCAAATAATAATAATAATAATAAAAGTATTCAAAAATATAAACTCAGAGAAAAACAATTAGATGAATTTTTCAACTGAACAGTATTTTGGTATAAATTAATTTCTTAGTAAAGCCAATGAAAATAGTGGTATGGAAATGGTACATTGGTGTTATTGTATTTTGTGCTATATCACTCATAACAAATGACTTACTATTTTTGAGGGGTTTTTTTGCTTGAGTTTTTAAGGATGCATTTTCTTTTCAGAGTTATTTCTAGAATTTATAAATAATATTTTAATTAATTTTGTTCATTTTTTTGCATATGCATTCCATATTATTTAAAATTGAAAATACTGCAGCATGAACAGCAATTATCACAGTTGCAGTGAACTACATTATGGGGGATGCACCATAACACATTTATTATTTTCCTCATTGGTGGCTGTGTGCCAGTGTTAAGTAAATACATACATACATGCATTATATTGACAAAAACCACTGGACATCTAGAAGAGAAACACAACATAGCATTTATTGACATACATTAGTACGATGTTGGTCCACCTTTGGCCTTAATGCATGCACTGACCCTTTGAGACATGCTTTTGACAAGGTTTTGTAACACAGCGATAGATATGCGCTTCCATTCAGTACATAATGCTGCCACTAACTGTTTCTTAGTAGTAGGCCTTGGTTCCAAACTCCTTATGTGGCACTTCTAATTCATCCCATAGGTGCTCTATGGGATTAAGATCAGGGCTCTGTGTTGGCCAGTCCACACATTATACAGAATTGTCGTCAAATCACGACGTAACAGTCCATGCTTTATGGCTTGGTTCCATATTATTGCCACAGAGTTGGTATGGCATAATTGTCCGGAATATTAAGGTAGACGTGCTGGTTAACAGGTTTGTCCACGATAACCTATGGGACGGGACCATAACATGGAAAACACCTCCACACGAGTACACTGCCAGCTCCAAACTTGACCAAAGGAACAGTACACTGTGGTAAATAGTGTTCCCCCGGCTGCTGCCATACCCACACATGGCCATTACCATTAGACTGATGGATTGTGTATGTGGATTCATCAGTCCCTAGGAC